>CM060918.1:551512593-552848010 GCA_030737875.1 Allium sativum
ACATGCATTTAAGCATACACATGACTTGCATAAGCATTCATATACTTGCATAAGCATTCACATACTTGCATAAGCATTCACATACTTGCATGAGCATTCACATACTTGCATGAGCATTCACATACTTGCATGAACATGCATAACTTGCATATCACATTAAACTTGCATTTAAGCATATACATAACTTGCATAGCATCATGCACATAACTTGCATAATCTCATACACATAGCTTGCATGACACCATTTGCATATGAACTTGCATCTTAAAGGAGGGTAAACATGCATAGCATATAAGGGTATCATCTTGCATATGTATGCATCATATTTAAAAGGGTAAACTTGCATGTTATGATTTATGCATAATACCAAACACTTAGCATGCATAAAACCACTTACTTATCATGCATGAAATCAAATACTTATTATGCATAAACCCACCACTTAACTTGCATAAACCCAAACACTTATCATGCATAAAACCCAGTACTTAGTATGCATACAATCAAATACTTAGCATGCATAACGTCAAATACTTTAGCATGCATAACATCAAATACTTAACATGCATAACACCAACTACTTAGCATGCATAAAATCACATGCATAACTTGCATATCATGTTACATATAACTTGCATATATTCTCACATATAGTTTGCATAACATGTCACATATGCATAAATGTTTAACATAGTGTTTTGCATCATAAAACATGGCCTTAAACTTGCATTTAACATAAAACTTGCAAATCACATATCATACAAACTTGCATAAATACATTTATCCACAAACATAGCCATGTCTTATCACATCCTACCATAATCAATTTAACAATTGATTATTAAAGCCATAGAAACTCACCAAAACCAAGATTAGCAAACTTATGAAGTGGAATTAGTGGCTTTAATCGAAGAAGATGTTGATTAGCTTGCAACTCTCTTCATTGATTTGTGGAGGCCATGCTCAAATTTCATTTTGCCATAGTTTAGTTACAAAACCTAATTATGAATTAATTAGGATAGGGTTAGGGTCTTATTTATAGGATTAGGTTGCATTTTAGACCCTTAGATTAACCCTAGATTGGTTTAGACCCGTCAGATCCAAGAAGCTTTCAGAACCAGCCCTCCAAGCCAGCCCAAGAACCTAAACTGGTGCACCCAGTTTTACTGGGCGTCGCACCCCTATCGACAGGCAAGTCGACAGGGCAGTCGACACCCCTGTCGACAGCCCTGTCGACAGCGCTGTCGACATGGCTAGGGCGGGAATTTCTCCCGCCTGACCCGCTGCTTCTATTTCAAATTCTGTATTTTAATTTTTAAATCTGTTTTTATCTTTGAATTTTCTGAAAACTTCTTTGGGCCATAACCGGGCCATACGGACTCCGATTCTCGAAAACTCGGACTCTATTTCGCGTATTTTTCCGAGACGAACGCAATGACGCAGCCCGTTACCCCCAATTCCCACATCTGAGATTATTTATCCTATAATTAGTGAATTTTAGTATTAACTAAAATTCGGGGTGTTACACTTGTCCCCTTCTTTAGTTGTTCACTTATTATATATTTTTTTTTTTATGTTGCTCATAGGTTGTTTATAAATTTCCCTTTTAATGGGTTCTCTCTTTTCTTGCAGATCAAACCGACGAGCGATTCACTGGTCTGGAAAGACGAGGCAATGTTGAAGTTGATTTGTTGATTTCTTTCCTTTTTAGTTTTGCATATATTTTTTTTTCTTTTTTTCTCTCTGAACTTGTACTGTACAAGATAGAAATTCTTGACTTTGTACTGTGATTGTAATGAATTTAAATGCTAAACCATTTGCTGTTTTTTTCTTAGTTGTTCTATCAGTATTGTTTGTACTGTTTTATTTCAGTTTCCTTTTCTGTTTTCATCTTGTACAGTTATTTTTCTTTACTGAATCAATCTGTGCATATTCATCCTATAGTATGTTATTATGGATTAGATATATGTATATATATATGTTCTTATGTATGAGGTTAGATTAGCAGATTTAATGTCCAACCCAAAGGTGAAACACCCTCAATAACCGTTTTAATAAAACAAAGTATGGCTGAAGCCTTGTTGATACAGCCCGGCAAATTAGTAAGTTAAACTTAATTGAAGAATTTACTAAACCATTTCGGAATCAAGGAGTTGGTAAAATTTACCAATCGGAAGGTGGTCGCTTTAAAATATTCTTTTATATTTAAATACTAAACTAAAGAAAAATAAATAAATCTCATTGTATATTTTTAAAACAAACCACTTATATTTCAAATGGATACGGAATCAAACTTAGCAGTTAAAGTTTTGACTTCCAAACAACATTTCATTTTATTTTTATAATAATCTTTTATATTTTAAAATAAATTGTTATAATTTAAAAATGACTCCACAGCGACTATTCGAATTAAACATATCGAATTAAATATTTAAAAATAATTCGAATTGAATATTCGAATTAAATGGCCGAAAAAATCTGGGACGTTACACCGATGTTATGGCATTCCCTTAGAGAGTGACCATAGCGGGCGTGGGGTGTTACATTACGTAACCCTCGGATTCTATTTACGAATCCACTTCTTTATTGAAAACATTGATTATAACGCTAACGTTATAAACCCTACTTCTGAAATATCTAACTTAACATCTAACTTTTTTACTTCTTACTTTGAATAATTCACCTACTCTAATTTATTTATAAATAAATAAATCTTGATTTAAAAACCGAAAAGAAAATAATACTTTCCCGAATTCGATATAATGAAATTCGACGATTTACTCTCTTCGAATAACTAATATTCGATTAACTCACTTCGAATAACTTATATCGATAACTCTTTCTTTCGAATAACGATATTCGATAATCTCTGTAACAACCCGTATTTTCAATAATCTGTTATAACATAAATTGAGGCAGAATTTAATTCTAAAATCTGAATCAAGGGAAACGGGCTATGCCATTGCGTTCGTCTCGGAAAAATACGCGAAATAGAGTCCGAGTTTTCGAAAATCGGAGTCCGTATGAAGAAGATATGGACGAACGAAGTTAGACAGAAAAACCGAAAACAAGCCAGAATGCACTGGCGCACTTGGGAAGTGCGCCAGCACAAAAATACACTGGCGCACTTGGGAAGTGCGCCAGCACAAAAATACACTGGCGCACTTGGGAAGTGCGCCCATGTCGAGCCAGAAACCTGCACAGCCTTCTGGCTTGACCCTGGCTGGCCTGGTGCACCTGTTTTGGCCCTTGGTCTTGTTTTGGAGGCTTGTGACGATTTTTGAGGGCTGGGATCTATCCTAGGGTTAATCCTATGGCCTAAAACACTTGCCTAATCTATAAATAAGACCCTAACCTACCCTAAATCATCATTAATCTATCCTACAACTAAACTATGGCAAAATCAATCCTCTCATGGCCTCCACTCTCTTCATAAATTCCTAAATCAAATTTCTAAGAGATTTCCATGCATACAAGTGTATTTAGGCTTGTATGATCCTCTTTAGCTTGCATTAAAGTCTTGTTTCTCTATTGGCATCATAAAGGAGGAGTCTTGATCAAGTTTGCTTGCATTTTGGGGTTTTAATTTGTTGCATAAGGGGTTTCTTACATTTGCTATACACATTTGAGTCTTCATAGCATTGTAAGCCTATTTCTACTCTTGTATTTTAACTATGAAGTTAATATGTTATGTTTCAAGTTTGAGTTTGGGGTTAATCATGATATGTGCTTTGATCTTATGATTTTATGCATAAGATTACTCTGTGCATGTTAGTAAAGTCATTACCTTGGCTTTATGCATAGAAAGATATGATCTTTGGTTGGAAATGTTGCATAATGCAACTTTGAAACTCTCATAACCCTTGCATTAACATGCATATAATGTTATATGCATGTTACTAGCCCTTATCTCATGCTATCTTTGGCCATGTTCCACCTATTTGCCAAGTTTGATGTTATGCATGCATATGAACCTTATGCAAGTTGAAACCATGTTATGCATGCATATGAACCTTATGTAAGTTGAAACCATGTTAGGCATGCATATGAACCTTATGCAAGTTGAAACCATGTTATGCATGCATATGAACACTATGCAAGTTAAAATGATGTTATGCATGCTTATGAATATTTTGCAAGTTGATAACATGATATGCAAGTTTATGATCACATCTTTGTCTCATGCCACCATGTTTAACTTGTGGCTCCAACCCCTCTATGTCATGATTATGCCAAGTTCCCTCTTTCTATCCTTTATGTGCTATTGCGATATGTAAGCGATGGGATTGCGTTTGGGATTGGGTAAACTTAAAAGACATAAAAACATAAGCTTGGGAATTTACCTATTAAGTTAGGTCTACCCATTGGGAATTTACCTATTAAGTTAGGTCTACCCAATTGCTTGAAAACTTGTAATGTGATGGACATGACACTTAGAAAACATGAGAATGGCCAACTCGAGGTTGGGTTGAGCTTGTAGCATAAACCTACCCGGAACCGACCGGCTTAACTAGTGGCTACAAGCAATAGGACCCAATGTGAGTAGTTGGTCATGTTGCACGTGAGACCCGAGGTTAGACTAAGTTGTGGTGTAAACCTACCCGGACCCGCCCGGCCTAACTAGTAACCACAACAAGGTCTAATGTGAGAGGTTGGGTGCATTAAATTAATTAATGCCACATGGTAGGGTTAAGTCATGGACCGCTTGAATACTTAACCAATTAAACACGATGGGTTGGTAGGGTTAAGTCATGAACCTTGGGTACACTTAACCAACTTTGTACTTAGATGAGTTGGGTTAACCACGTTTAACCCATTAAGGAAACCCTAGTTACGTGGTCCTTTGCACCAGTAACCCTCTTGGATGTATCATGATACCCTAGGGACTAGGCTAGGGTGGGGCACAATTACTGGGATGACATGTAATCGACCAAGACGACGGCTGTGTAGGTGCGCCGGTGTAGGTTCAGGCGGGCCATGGTCGTGCACATGGTCCGGAGTTGAAAAAGCAGGCACGGGCACCAGTAGGTTTAAACTGTGCGTGCTTGGTTTGTGTCAGTGGTTGACACCCTAGGACTTGATTCACCCTAGGATGGACCTAGCACAGTTTAGCTACACTTCGTAGTTGGGCCGTATGACACCGACACTTGACGAGTTAGGCTTTAGGAGAGCCGATCGACTAGACCGTGCTAGTTGGACCTTGGTTTAGGTCATTCATGATGTTGGGCCAAACTTGGGCCTGGGGATCACTTCTTGTTTACACTTGACATGACTTGTGATACTAGTATACTTGGTGCAAACCTCAACCTTGTATATGCGGTGCCACACTTGATCTATCTTGTTGACTTTTTCCATGCCAGTTATCATCCTATGACTCATCCTTGTTTACATATACAGTTAACTTTATTAGTTGTTGTACAATAGTAGGTAGGACTTACCAGTCTTTTGACTGACCCATTTTCTTTCGCCTCTTTTCTTTCGTTTCCCCCCCCCAGGTTTACAGGGCGGGAATACCAGTACTTAGCTTGGATCTTAGCTGCTTTTCCTGGATAGCTCATGTATGCTTTGGACTTGAGCTCGCTATGGTTTTCTACCTTGGGGATAGCTACTTTATGTTTTCCTTTCCAGTTTCCAGTTTTATGTTTCTAGACTTTGTTTATGGAAAATAATGATCAAGTACTGTGTTGTAACTTAACTTATGGTTTTGATATGCTAGTTTTTATCCGCTGCTATATTTACTCTGTTTTTTTACTTATATGTTCTATCTTGTGATATCTGCATGCATGTTTACCTTGTTTAAACGCCCCTCCAAAGTCAGTGCCCTTGCAAGAGTGGCACTGGTGGAGGTGGGGTGTTACATTTGGTATCAGAGCATAAGGTTTACAAGATTGGAGCAAAAAGGGTTTTAAAGTTACTTTTAAAAGCTATTTTCAAAACCAATTAAGTATTTTCCAAAGAAAAGTCTAGTTTATTTTGAAAGGCTATCCCCCAAGAGCCATAAGCACTATCCTTCGTTTCCTCGTTCTAAATCTATCTTTTCCTTTTTTTTTTCCAGCATGGCCGATCTCAATCTTCCTGAGGGAGTCACCATTCCCGGATGGTTCCGGAGGTACTTGGAAGCTAGGGCCAACAATGCAGGTCCAGCAACCACTCCCACTATCACTGAGGTTCCACCCCCTCCTCCTCCTCCTCAGCAACCACAAGCCGATTTCGCCAAGGTTTGCAAGGACTTCAAGGCAATGGGTGGCAAAAAATTTATTGGGACGGAGACTTTTGTGGAAGCAAGAAATTGGTTGAAGGAGACCGAAGATCTCTTTGCCATCTTTGATATAGAGGACCGTAGAAAGGTCCTGTTGGCGGTTTGGCTACTAAAGGAGGAAGCTTCTTATTGGTGGGAGGTCACCAGTGCTACTAGGCCCGTAGAAACCTGGGCCGACTTTAGGGCAAGGTTTGGGCTTAAGTTTTTATCGTCTGCAGAGGCAAATTTGCAACTAGAGAAGTTCATAGCCTTGAAGCAAGGAGACATGACGGTGAGAGAATATGTGAATAAGTTCAACCAGCTTGCCCGATTCGGTTTGGACATGGTCAATACTCCCGAGAAGAAGGCTCTACGTTTTGCACGAGGGTTAAATGAGCCATTACAAGGTCTAGCCATGTCACACATACCCATGGGGGCCACTTTCGAGAGCCTAGTAGACATGGCAATGCTGTAGGGAGAGGATAAGAATGGGAAGAAAGAAGTCAAGCCCAATGAGACTCAGCCTAAGAAGACAGACTCCAAGTGGGGAGGGAATCAGAGTAATCAGAACAACAAGAACAACAAGAACAACAAGGGCAACAAGAACAAGGCAAAGGACACAAGAAAGTGCCACTTCTGTGGGATTATTGGGCACGTGGCCAAGGACTGTAGGAAGAAGAGAATGAAATTGGGTGGATGCTTTCATTGTGGAGAGACGGGACATTTTAGCAAGGATTGCCCTAAGAAGCAGGGGCATGGACAAACTCAGCGCGCAGGTTCATCTGGAGGGCAAGTGCATGCTCTCAACACCACTCCAGTTCAGGACCGAGGTACTATTTCTGTGGAAAGTCTTGTTTATATTTCTGGTTTTCCTGTTCGCACTTTGTTTGATTCTGGCGCATCGCATACCTTTATTTCTTCTGATGTTGTTGGAAGTTTGCACCTAAGTACTAGTCTTGTTGAGGATCCCGTTAGTGTTTCAAATCCGATTGGGGGTTCAGCCCATTTATCTATGATCTGTATGGATTTGAGGATTTCTATCTTGACCGTAGAATTCTCGTGTGATGCTTATGTTCTCGGGTTCACGGGATACGGGTTGATCTTGGGCATGGATTGGTTGTCCCGCTATGGAGCCATTCTCGATTGTGAGCATAGGGTGGTGAGACTCATGACTCACCTGGGTAATACCCTAGAGATTTCTTGCAACCCGCTAGATCCCGTCATGCTATGTTATCTTGAATCTCTTGACTTGTCCATCGATGATCTGCAATCTGTAAGGGTGGTTCGAGAATACCCTGATGTCTTTGAAGAAGTTAAGGGGTTACCCCCTAAGCGAGAGATCGATTTCCGCATTTATCTGGTTGATAATGCTAAGCCAGTCTCCTTACCAGTTAGGCACATGGCCCCGCGTGAAAGGAGAGAGCTCAGTAAGCAAATCAAGGAGCTACTTGAGAAGAATCTTATTAGGCGAAGCATTTCTGAATGGGGTGCTCCTGTAGTGTTCGCTACTAAGGCGGACGACTCGCTTCGTCTATGTGTTGATTATCGAGAGTTGAACAAGCTGACCAAGAAGAATAGGCATCCATTACCGAGGATAGATGACCTCTTCGACCAGCTTGTTGGTGCTTCTGTTTTCTCTCAGCTTGATTTAGCCACCGGATTTCATCAGCTTAGAGTGGCCGAAGACAGCATTGATAAGACTGCATTTAGGATTCCAGACGGATTCTTTGAATGGCTTGTCATGCCATTCGGCTTGACTAATGCACCCGCCTACTTCGTAGATTTGATGAGTAGGATGTTCAGGGAGTTCCTTAACAAGTTTGTTGTTGTCTTCGTGGATGATATTCTGATCTTTTCAAAAGATGAGGAAGAACATGCTAGACACCTCAAGGAAGTGATGGATACGCTTAGAGGCCATCAGTTGAAAGCCAAGTTCTCCAAATGCCACTTTTGGAGAAAGGAAGTCCGATTTCTTGGGCATATAGTTTCTAAGCAGGGTATAGCTGTGGATCCCGCGAAAGTGGTTGCAGTTCAAGACTGGAAGACTCCTAGGAATGCAACCGAAGTGCGAAGCTTTCTCGGTCTGGCAGGCTACTATAGGAAGTTCATTAGAGACTTCGCTAAGATTTCGGCCCCTCTCACTAGATTGACGAAGAAGAACTTAGTCTTTGCATGGGACTTAGAGTGTGAGCTTGCTTTTCAAAGGCTCAAAAGGGCCCTTACCACAGCTCCAGTTTTGGCATTACCCGATGGCGGTAAAATGTTTACCGTGTATACCGATGCATGTGGCACGGGGTTAGGCGCTGTTCTGATGCAGGAGAGAAGAGTGATATTTTATGGGGGTAGGCAACTTAAAGTTCATGAGAAGAACTACCCCACTCATGACTTGGAGTTAGCGGCGATTGTCTTTGCACTCAAGTCCTGGCGCCACTATCTTTTAGGCGAAAGGTTTGAGTTGTATACTGATCACAAATCACTCAAGTATCTCTTCTCGCAGAAAGATCTGAATCTTAGGTAGCAAAGGTGGATGGAATTCTTGGCATCATATGACTTCGAGATAGCTTATACCCCTGGCAAGGGTAATGTTGTGGCTGATGCACTAAGAAGAAAGAGGTTGACCCTAAGTCCTCTATTCGTTGAGATGAAGAATTTAGAGTATGTGGCAACCTTTGATTTCTCTTTGGCAATTGAGTCGATGACCGGTTCATTAGCATCTCTGGAACTCAGACCTACCCTTCTTGATCAAGTTGGGGCTTCGCAGAAAGAAGACCCTCAGATAGTTGAGATTTTGGATAAGCTGATTCGAGGAGAGACGTCTAGTCATCTCGCTCGATATTCTATTGATGACAAGGGTTGGCTGAGGAGAGATGGAAGGTTATGTGTTCCAGTGGTAGGAGATCTAGTAAGAAAAATTCTTGAGGAAGCGCATCGCTCTAAGTTGACTATACATCCAGGCGGAGATAAGATGTATAAAGATATGAAGCGTATTTTCTTTTGGCCTGGGATGAAGAAGGATGTGGCAGAGTTTGTTTCTAGATGTATCATTTGCCAGCAAGTTAAGGCGAGTCGAAGAAGCCCGGTGGGCTATTGCATCCTCTAGACGTTCCACTTTGGAAGTGGGAGAGTATTTCCATGGATTTTATTGATGGGCTACCAAGGTCAAGGAAAGGGAATACGAGCATTTGGGTTATTGTGGACAGACTTACGAAGAGTGCTCATTTCATTCCGGTAAAGAGCAAGAGGACCGCATCTTGGCTAGCGTCTGTATATCTTCGTGAGATTGTGAGACTTCATGGAGTCCCTTCTAGTATAGTCAGTGACCGTGACCCAATCTTTACAAGTCAGTTTTGGAATAGCTTGCAAGAAGCCATGGGCACGAGGTTGAATCTAAGTACTGCTTATCACCCACAGACGGACGGTCAAACCGAAAGGGTGAATAGGGTACTCGAGGATCTGTTAAGGCTTTGTATTCTGGATTTTGGTGGTACTTGGGAAGACCATCTTCCTCTTGTTGAGTTTGCATATAATAACAGTTATCAAGCAAGCATAGGGATGGCACCATTTGAAGCTTTATATGGGAGGCCGTGCAAGTCGCCTACATGTTGGTGGGAGACTACAGATAAGCTTGTACTTGGGCCCGATATGATACGAGACACATCTGAGAAAGTTGAATTGGTGAGAAGACGGATGAAAGCGGCCCAAGATAGACAGAAATCCTATGCTGATAAGCGAAGGACAGATTTGGAGTTCGAAGTTGGAGACATGGTTTTCGTGAAGGTTTCTCATTTGCGTAATGTGGTTCGCTTCGGAGCAATTGGGAAGCTGGCACCCAGGTTCGTAGGACCCTTCCCTATCATAGAGAGAATTGGGAAGATGGCTTATAAAGTGCAATTGCCCGAGAAGCTATCCGGAGTGCATAATGTCTTTCATGTCTCGCATCTCCGAAAGTGCCTACATGAGTCCGCTGAGGTGGTTGAACCTAACATTCTTGAAGATGTGGAAGTAGAGAAAGAGGCAACTTTGAGGAGAGCTCCGATTCGTATCTTGGGGACGGAGACCAAGAAGCTAAGGAATCGAGAGGTCAAGTTGGTGAAGGTTCAATGGGGTGAAGCCGAAGAAGACGCAACTTGGGAAACCGAGGAGAAGATGCGTGGGCTTTATCCATTCCTTTTTGAGGGTACACTCTCAATCTCTTTTCTTTGTTAGCATATCTTTCTCTTTGCTATCCATGTTTATCTAGTTATCGTGCTAATCTTGTCATGAGAACCTTAGGTAGAAACCCTTTGGATGAAACATGTATTTGAAACATGTTATGCTTGATGGTTGCAAGTGGTTGCAAGTGGATACTCGTGGATGCATGATACACATTAGGCACTAAGATCGGCTCACACACTCTCATATTGCATATGCATGAGTGTTTATGCTTATTCATGGATGAAAATTTTTGTGTTATCACATGGATGTTGCATATGGATGTATGTGATGTGCACACATATAGATGTTATACATTATGTTAGGAATTGCATACATATGGATTCATTTCACTAACATAATCTGCATTGATGATATTTGCATTAGATAAGTACATATACACACACCTTTGCATATGTTCATACAGCATTTAGAATCTTGTAAGGACAATGATTGCTCGTGGATGATGTTTTGAGTAGATGGATGTTGGATGGTAGGATACGTTCTTCCTAACTTGAAGATTTCGGGGACGAAATCCCTTAAGGAGGGGAGAATGTAACAACCCGTATTTTCAATAATCTGTTATAACATAAATTGAGGCAGAATTTAATTCTAAAATCTGAATCAAGGGAAACGGGCTATGCCATTGCGTTCGTCTCGGAAAAATACGCGAAATAGAGTCCGAGTTTTCGAAAATCGGAGTCCGTATGAAGAAGATATGGACGAACGAAGTTAGGCAGAAAAACCGAAAACAAGCCAGAATGCACTGGCGTACTTGGGAAGTGCGCCAGCACAAAAATACACTGGCGCACTTGGGAAGTGCGCCAGCACAAAAATACACTGGCGCACTTGGGAAGTGCGCCCATGTCGAGCCAGAAACCTGCACAGCCTTCTGGCTTGACCCTGGCTGGCCTGGTGCACCTGTTTTGGCCCTTGGTCTTGTTTTGGAGGCTTGTGACGATTTTTGAGGGCTGGGATCTATCCTAGGGTTAATCCTATGGCCTAAAACACTTGCCTAATCTATAAATAAGACCCTAACCTACCCTAAATCATCATTAATCTATCCTACAACTAAACTATGGCAAAATCAATCCTCTCATGGCCTCCACTCTCTTCATAAATTCCTAAATCAAATTTCTAAGAGATTTCCATGCATACAAGTGTATTTAGGCTTGTATGATCCTCTTTAGCTTGCATTAAAGTCTTGTTTCTCTATTGGCATCATAAAGGAGGAGTCTTGATCAAGTTTGCTTGCATTTTGGGGTTTTAATTTGTTGCATAAGGGGTTTCTTACATTTGCTATACTCATTTGAGTCTTCATAGCATTGTAAGCCTATTTCTACTCTTGTATTTTAACTATGAAGTTAATATGTTATGTTTCAAGTTTGAGTTTGGGGTTAATCATGATATGTGCTTTGATCTTATGATTTTATGCATAAGATTACTCTATGCATGTTAGTAAAGTCATTACCTTGGCTTTATGCATAGAAAGATATGATCTTTGGTTGGAAATGTTGCATAATGCAACTTTGAAACTCTCATAACCCTTGCATTAACATGCATATAATGTTATATGCATGTTACTAGCCCTTATCTCATGCTATCTATGGCCATGTTCCACCTATTTGCCAAGTTTGATGTTATGCATGCATATGAACCTTATGCAAGTTGAAACCATGTTATGCATGCATATGAACCTTATGTAAGTTGAAACCATGTTAGGCATGCATATGAACCTTATGCAAGTGAAACCATGTTATGCATGCATATGAACACTATGCAAGTTAAAATAATGTTATGCATGCTTATGAATATTTTGCAAGTTGATAACATGATATGCAAGTTTATGATCACATCTTTGTCTCATGCCACCATGTTTAACTTGTGGCTCCAACCCCTCTATGTCATGATTATGCCAAGTTCCCTCTTTCTATCCTTTATGCGCTATTGCGATATGTAAGCGATGGGATTGCGTTTGGGATTGGGTAAACTTAAAAGACATAAAAACATAAGCTTGGTAATTTACCTATTAAGTTAGGTCTACCCATTGGGAATTTACCTATTAAGTTAGGTCTACCCAATTGCTTGAAAACTTGTAATGTGATGGACATGACACTTAGAAAACATGAGAATGGCCAACTCGAGGTTGGGTTGAGCTTGTAGCATAAACCTACCCGGAACCGACCGGCTTAACTAGTGGCTACAAGCAATAGGACCCAATGTGAGTAGTTGGTCATGTTGCACGTGAGACCCGAGGTTAGACTAAGTTGTGGTGTAAACCTACCCGGACCCGCCCGGCCTAACTAAAAACCACAACAAGGTCTAATGTGAGAGGTTGGGTGCATTAAATTAATTAATGCCACATGGTAGGGTTAAGTCATGGACCGCTTGAATACTTAACCAATTAAACACGATGGGTTGGTAGGGTTAAGTCATGAACCTTGGGTACACTTAACCAACTTGGTACTTAGATGAGTTGGGTTAACCACGTTTAACCCATTAAGGAAACCCTAGTTACGTGGTCCTTTGCACCAGTAACCCTCTTGGATGTATCATGATACCCTAGGGACTAGGCTAGGGTGGGGCACGATTACTGGGATGACATGTAAGCGACCAAGACGACGGCTGTGTAGGTGCGCCGGTGTAGGTTCAGGCGGGCCATGGTCGTGCACATGGTCCGGAGTTGAAAAAGCAGGCACGGGCACCAGTAGGTTTAAACTGTGCGTGCTTGGTTTGTGTCAGTGGTTGACACCCTAGGACTTGATACACCCTAGGGTGGACCTAGCACAGTTTAGCTACACTTCGTAGTTGGGCCGTATGACACCGACACTTGACGAGTTAGGCTTTAGGAGAGCCGATCGACTAGACCGTGCTAGTTGGACCTTGGTTTAGGTCATTCATGATGTTGGGCCAAACTTGGGCCTGGGGATCACTTCTTGTTTACACTTGACATGACTTGTGATACTAGTACACTTGGTGCAAACCTCAACCTTGTATATGCGGTGCCACACTTGATCTATCTTGTTGACTTTTTCCATGCCAGTTATCATCCTATGACTCATCCTTGTTTACATATACAGTTAACTTTATTAGTTGTTGTACAATAGTAGGTAGGACTTACCAGTCTTTTGACTGACCCATTTTCTTTCGCCTCTTTTCTTTCGTTCCCCCCCCCAGGTTTACAGGGCGGGAATACCAGTACTTAGCTTGGATCTTAGCTGCTTTTCCTGGATAGCTCATGTATGCTTTGGACTTGAGCTCGCTATGGTTTTCTACCTTGGGGATAGCTACTTTATGTTTTCCTTTCCAGTTTCCAGTTTTATGTTTCTAGACTTTGTTTATGGAAAATAATGATCAAGTACTGTGTTGTAACTTAACTTATGGTTTTGATATGCTAGTTTTTATCCGCTGCTATATTTACTCTGTTTTTTTACTTATATGTTCTGTCTTGTGATATCTGCATGCATGTTTACCTTGTTTAAACGCCCCTCCAAAGTCAGTGCCCTTGCAAGAGTGGCACTGGCGGAGGTGGGGTGTTACAATCTCTCTTTTCGAATAAACTATATTCGTTAATCTCTCTTTGAATAAACTATATTCGATAACTCTTTTTTCGAATAACTAAATTCGATTAACTCCTGTTCCACTCCTTTCGATTAAACTAATCGATAACTCCTTTCAATAAAACTATAATCGATAACTCCTTTCGATTAAACTATAATCGATAACTCCTTTCGATTAAACTATAATCGATAACTCCTTTCGATTAAACTAATCGATAACCCCTTTCGATTAAACTAATCGATAACTTCTTTCGATTAAACTAATCGATAACTCCTTTCGATTAAACTATAATTGATAACCTTTCCTTTAACTCTATTCGAATAACTAATATTCGATAATTCTATTTAACTCCATTTAACTCTATTTGAATAACTAATATTCGATAACTCCTTTTTAACTCTATTTGAATAACTAATATTCGACTAACTCCTTTGGATTAACTCATTTGGATTAACTCAGTTTGATTAACTCATCTTACTTAACTCGACTTGATTAACTCCATTTGAATAACTCTAACTAGTTAACTCTAACTGGTCAACTCTAACTGATTAACTCTAACTGGTTAACTCTAACTCGTTAATTGTAACTCTAATCAATTAACTCTAACTGGTTAACTCTAATTCTAATCGGTTAACTCTAACTGGTTAACTATAACTCCAATCGATTAACTCTAATCGAATAACTAATATTCGATTAACTCATTTCGATTAACTCATTTCGATTAACTCATTTGGATTAACTCGGTTTGATTAACTCATCTTAATTAACTCGACTTGATTAACTCCATTTGAATCATTTCCTTTGGATTATCTCCTTTGAATTATCTCCTTTGAATTATTCCTTCAGATTATCTCCTTTGAATTATCTCCTTTAAATTATTCCTTTGGATTATCTCATTTGAATTATTCCTTTTCTATTTGTTTACTTAACAAATAACTATTTCCTTTTCAATTCTATTTATTTAACAAATAAATATTTCTTTTATATTTTCTATTTATTTAACAAATAAATATCTCATTTATAACATTCTATTTATTTCCTATAAATAAATATTACCATTTATTCTATTTGTAAATGTTTTACAAATATTCCCCTTTAAAATTCTATTTGTAAATGTTTTACAAATATTCCTTTTTTTATTTTATTTGTAAATGTTTTTACAAATATTTATCTTTCTATTTGTTTTGCAAATATTTTCCTTTATATTTGTTTTACAAATATATTCTCTTTTATATTTGTTTTACAAATATATTCTTTTAACTCTATTGATTTTATAATTTATTTCCTTTAAAAAAAATCCTTTTTCCTTTTATATATAAAATCCATTGATTTTATATAAATAATTTATTTTCAAAATATACTTTGAAAATCCCCTTTTTACATCCCAGTATTTTTCACGGTATTTAAAATACCAATTAACAGTGATCAATATCATTCAAACACATATAATCAACAACAGATTATATATCACATCGTACATCACAGTATATGAAACAAAATAGTATTTTATATATTGAGGAACCCAGTTGGGTCCCTCCAACCTGTTTCCCTGCATCACAGATGTTAAACAATATCATTAACATCGATTTCATTTCAATATGAAATATTCTATCAAACAGAATCAATATTGATTAACGATTTATATATATATATATATATATATATATATATATTGTTATCTATGATTTCAACCAATATTCAAGCAATTCAACCAAACAGTTAACACACAACAATCAACAGATGATTATCAGTTCTAAGAATACGTTATAAAAATATAACTGTTCAGAGTTGGTGAGTTTTACTCACTTTGGCAGTTCATCATTAAAGAACGATAAACTGTTGTTTGATTTGAATCAAACAATTTATTTTGCCACAAATTCAAACGAGCTCCACTCCATTCCCAATCAGTTTCAATTGTAGTCATCATCCATACGATCCCACCGGATCTAGTTTCATCAAATTCTAATCACGTATGAGATAGTTATTGATTTTACAAATTATACGATTATTTAAATTAAATAAATCCTTAATTTCCATGTTATTGGGCTCACCCCATTTATTTCTCGGCCCATCTTTGCTCTAAAACCCAAACCTGATTTGCCCTTTTCTTCCCCGAAAGCATCTGTCCAGAAACAATTCGATGGCCATTCACATCCATTTTCGTATCCTTCTTCCAACCTCCCAACTTCGTTTCTTCATGAAATCCAACACCGAGACCATCGTTCTTCTCCTCTTCACGAGCTCTCCACAATCATCACCGAAATACCTCACTCGCACTTCTCACTGAAAACCCGTCGATACCCTTTCTTGTCCCTGAACCGTGACCACATCGATCAACATTTGCACGGAATCAACCAAAATTCTACCTCGAGTTGCTAAACACCCTCATGAACTCGAATACAACCTCAAAATCGAACATTGAGGCCTCAATCGAAACCAGTGGTCAACCCTAGTTTACTGTACTTTTTTCGAGCATTAGTGAAGATGCGTCGCACACCACCTAATTCATACCATCTCGAAGAGCACACAATACTGATCCCGAATATATTTATCTAGGGATTTATAGAATTTATTTGCATTGGATTTTGATTTTAGAAAGATCAAATACTTTTTTCTGGTTTGTGAAAAAATGCGACGGCGCAAAGCCATTGATCAGAAAAAGTGAAATTTGGTTTAGGAATAGGTTTGGTATTTACAGAAAAATTATATTAATTTTTAAATTGATTAATTTATTTTAAGCAAACGCTAATTGTATTCTTCCTCTAAAATTCCTGTGATCACATATAATACCCAAAAATCATGAAACTGGACCTGCAGCTACAGTTCGACATTACGGTCCTAACGAAACTAGTTTCGTCGAATTTCGACTTCGTTTGCTCACACACGTATTTTTAAAGGTGAATTTATCGTTTTCACATTAAAATCCCGTACGGCCATATACTGACTTCAAAAATCACGGAAACTGAAATCTAGCAATAATTTAACATTGCGGATCCAACAAAATTAGTTTCATCGAAAACCGAGGTCGTTTGCAAAACTGGCTATTTTTAAAGCTCTTAATGACCCATTTAAATATAAAAATATATTTAAATATAATTAAATTTATATTATCGTATATATTCACACTAGAATACCATACAGCTCTACTGGGATTTTACAACTCGATATTCAAATCCCGGTTGAATCGATATTCAAATTTATATTGAAATTCCTTATATATACCGTTATAAATTATAAAGGAATTCCATAGCGACTTTTCTAAAATTTGATTTGGATATAAATAAAAATCTACACAATGAAATCCCCATTTTTCTCTTCCATTAGAAAAATATACTTCACCAGCTTCTAACGTTTCTTGTTTCACAGAAATCCGACTTAAAACAAATCCTGTACACTCAGTTGAAGTTCAAATAGCCAAATAGTGAACTGCTGTGCCATTTCGAGCTCGATTTTAATTATAATATAATTATATGTTCAAACTTCATTTATATAATATATTCGTGAATATAATTCAACTCTAAATTGAATTATATATTTTAAATAATCCAAATCACACAATATTGTGAATTCCACTATTTTTGATTATTTCTGAATTTAATATATTATTCTATTATTTTAATTTAATTAAATATTTACTTTATTTAATTAAACAACGACCCTAAATCACTATTTTAAATAAGTAAATAAATTAATTATTACCTGTAAAAATACGGGTCGTTACATTCTTCCCCACTTAAAATAATTTCGTCCTCGAAATTGCTAAGGTAGGAAACAAATCCTATTGACTGATTAGAACTTATTTGTTCAATTCTTCATTTCAGTTTCAACTGAATCAAATAAATTCCAATTAAATATTTATTTATTTCTATCAACGAAAATTTCCAAAAATATGAAAATTTTCTAACACTCGAAATTTTCGAAAAATTTCGCTAGCACCTCCTTTGTACTGGTTAATCGGTACAACTACAACTCGCCTCTCTGGGCCATCTCCAACACAACCATTCGCTTATATCCGAGCCAAATATCATTTCAAACCCGAGTTTTATTCTCGATTCCAAATCTTGATTTCACCAAACCAATTCCGTTTCAACTCCTTATCTTACAAATCCAATCTTCTCGATATCATTCTAATTCAATTTAAAATTCCACTCAATTGGTTTCCAATTCAAGTCCAATTTATTTCCACAAATTTTTATTTAAATTTATTTTTAATTCATAGTCTATTCCTGGGAGTTTTAAACAACTTTTCATTTCTCAAAATCAAACTTTCCTTTTTAGGATTTCAAACAACTTGTTTTTCTCAAAACAATTCAAAAACAAAATCTTTGGTAGTAACCGTCACTTACATACTCGAAAATGAACACTAATGGTGTCGTGATTTATCATCAGGGTTATTTCCCAGCTATCGAAGTGAGTTCAATACTATATCACTTTCAAAATCACTCTTAAACACTTTTATTTTTAAATCAGTTCAAAATATCATTCACAAATGCTTGGAATACAATTTGAAATCCCCCAGGATCTTAAAATTTACATATATTTAATCCAAGTCTATTTACAAACTCTGTTCCAAATTTCCAGGGTTTTATTTTAATTATGATTCAAATTCAGATTTAATTCATCTAATTCCACGTATTTCACTTGTATAAATTCTGATTGGCTATTTACGTAATCAATTAATTTATAATCTTACTCGATTATAACAACAACCAATATATCCAATATATTATAATCACTCCGATATAAATCCTTTATATCAAAATATAA
Source organism: Allium sativum (assembly GCA_030737875.1). Taxonomy (NCBI): domain Eukaryota; kingdom Viridiplantae; phylum Streptophyta; class Magnoliopsida; order Asparagales; family Amaryllidaceae; genus Allium; species Allium sativum. Next base: position 551,531,351 of record CM060918.1, read on the forward strand.
TTTGGGTAAAATTATTTCATTTACCCTCTTTTCAAAATATATTATGTCGACCCATCGTATTCGATTGTTTATTAACTCCTATCGATACAGTGGATCAAACTGATCGATCGGAACCCATAAACAACTCGACCAACAAAGCTCCACAGTACAAAATCATTTTATATCGAATAACAAATACGTTCACTCATATATATACACTCAAACTCAATCTAGGGTATTGCTAACCCTATCTCTACTGAGTCACGCCACAGAGCCAAGGTAATCCACTTAACCTTAAGCTCTGATACCAACTGTAACGACACGGTTTGTAGAGACTTTAGTTATCAACATAACTCAATGACGACTAACCAAACATCGAAAAATACCGGTAGTTAATGAAAGAAGTTAGAGGGTGAGAATAGATTAGATAGAAACTTAGAATAGAAGAAGAAGAAGATACAACATCAGAGTAACACGAATCTCACAGTGGAACGAACAACATATAATAGATAACATATCCTTGAAATAAAATCAGTATATGTATACAGTTACATTTATCAGAGTACAACACTTACAACACAGCGGAAATAACTATAGCTATATAATCCTGAAGCCTCCTGCTCCAAGCTCTCCAAGTATATCTGTAAAATCCTGACTACTTGACTGCCCGTATAAAATTGGGCACCCAAGAGTTTAGGGAAAACAAAACAAAATAAACTCCGGGTTAGTCATGGGACTGGTATGAGTAAAACAGTTTAAAACAGTTTGAACCATTAAATGATATCTCATAAGACCACGCCGTATAACGGAATAGGTTTTTCCCTTATGAGAATCCAACATATCTTTATATCAAAACCTTTTGATATTATCATAATGTCTATCAACCACAGTATAATAATCATCTAGCAGAAACACTTTCATCTCACGTTCTACATGTATAGTATACAATCAAAACCGCAAGCATGTATTGGGTAATGGATTTCCAACTATGACAAGGTACGGAACCACCTTTCGCTAGTGTACCTCTAGAGAGGAATACACTGGATTCAACAAGAACATCTTGCAACCCGACCACACATGACCGACCACTCATTTCGCTTGAGTGTATCGAATGTATATCACCGACGGTTGGGATCAACAACCGTTTCCCGAATGGGACAACATCGACAATAGAATTTTAGAAGTAAATGAAACTCTAGATCAGGTGATTATACACCCTAATAGGTGCGACCTACATAGCCATGCTGCCTGGCCGATTTTTTTCATTTCCCGGTTGTGAGGCTAGAGGCCACGCTTATCTCTGACAGATCACACATTTATTCACTTTGAATGTCACATCGTCATACCCGCCAAATCACAAATTGATTTCACCAAAAATACAACGGGTATACAGCTAAGAGAAGCGAATTCCTCCGCCACCAAACGTAAATACGTTTGAAGAGATCAACTTACGCGATCTATTAAATATACTCTGTCAGACATTCTTCCATACAGGTCGTCCTGGGACTGGACAAACCGAAGGCACTATTCAGTACAACCATCTTAGGCAATACCTAAGATTTATACAACAGCCCTTGCATTTTTTCTCCGTCTTCAATATCTTTGGCATATATGATTTGCAACGCTTATGCCAATACGGAGTGGTTCTTCGGATAATAATCTAACCGGTCTCTCCATATTAACAACGTTAAAATGGTCGAAAACTTCGATAGTCGGTGAGTTAACTATATCTACACCAAGCAGTCCATTTTGTCACATTTTTCCATTTTTAATTTGTAATGGTTATAAATGTTATAAAGGTCTAACGGATATTTTCGTTATAAGGGGTTATCACGGTTGCAACCGTTAGCACCATTTCGTAAATTCGTAAATAGCTGGGGGTATCGCGGATACAATAGTAATTTTATTTTCTATTATGGCATATCTCATTTCTCCCGCATCTCATTTCATCGTTTCCTATTTTTTCCTCTTTTGTTCCATTCTAGGGTTATCGGCGCTTCGATTTGTTCTATCACCTCTTCCATTCTGTCATGACTCCTTCATTCTGGCACCACCTTCATCACTTGCTCTTCACCAATTTGACGAAGACATAGGAGGATTAGGGCTTGGGGTTCTATTTTGGCAATCAATTGGAAAAGCACTTCGTATTTTTCATGGTTCTATAGTTTTATTGTTTTTCGAAATTTACCACTCTAATCATGCTTTTTTTTGCAAGCAATTAGTCTTACCAGTTAATGCTGCTAATGAATTGTTTTTTGGTTTATGTTTTCTTTGTTTTTTTTGGGTCAAATGCACTTTGATGTTGGTACATTCGAGATGTTTTTCTCTAACATTTGTATACATGACATTTACTTTTATTTCAAGGTAGCATTTATTGACTGGTAGCGCAAGACTAATGGAACACACACAATTTTATTCTTGACTATATTGCTATTTTGTTTTGAACTATTAATCATATATCTGAACCATTTTTGCTTTCTTAGGTGAATTGCTTATTTTATTAATTAAATTTGTGTAAGCAGGAATTTGGAATTTTATTACTAACAAGATACTAGAGTTATTGGCCTGATATTATAAATGCATAGAGTCAAATATTTTTTTAGCATTTTGAAAACACATTTATTATAATAGTGCTGTATTTGTTATATAAAGAACTCATCAATGTTAAACACAGTTGCACAGTAAGTTTTGAATCTACTTTTATTTGGTTAGTAATTCTACTTTTTGTTAGTTAAAAAATTGAACTTTTAGTTTCACATTCAGTGGTTTATTTTGTTACAGTCTAACTTTATTGAGTATACATGTTATGTGTCTTAGGTTGAAATAAGCATTTGTGGAATGAATTTAGTAGAACTTGAGTGTGTAGGTTAACAATTGTTTTAGTTTAATATTAATATGTTAATATACGATGATCTAATGAATTAAGTTGTATGATTCAAAAAACTTGATGAAAAGTCATCTCCTTTGAAATAGATTGACATTTTAATAACATCATGCTATATGTATATGCTTTTATCTATTATTAGAGAATTTTGTTATTTAATACAGGTAGAAGAAAAAAATTACAAAAGCGATAAAATTATTTATTGTAAGGGGTTCACTAGTTAAGGGCAATAATTTTTTTGGTCATCATTAAAATCTGAAGAACGAAACAATCCTAATCCATACTTTAATGTAATGATTTATAAGCTAATTCAAAGCGCTGAGCGTGAGCATGTGTAAAGTTTAATGTGTACACGGACACACACACACACATACATACATATACATATACATATATATATATATATATATATATATATGTGTGTGTGTGTGTGTGTGTGTATGTATATATGTGTATACATACAAAAGTAATCATGCTTTCCACCCATTGAGTACAAGGTCTAGAATTAGTTTGAGCTGCATAAACTGTTTTCTAACAATTGTTTCACTTTTTGCTTGACAACCCTGTAATTTTGGAAAAGCAACCAATAACTAATTATAGCGAATTCATCAAGGTTTTACAGATAAAAACCAATGCATTATCGTTTCTTCCCTCGAAAGGTTTGTTGTATTTAAGATACATGTTTCTCACTGTGTGCACATTTTACTTGCTTTAGTTGCTTTTATGACATAATATAGCATCTATTAATTCAGTAATTTACACATAATGTGAGAAAACATAGTTAAAATATTTTGGTTTAATAGAATTACTAGTATGTGCAAGTTAGAGATTAAAATTATGCATGCTAATTGCTACAAGTATAGAACCGTTCCATGTCAGGCTTAAAATTATGCATGCTGATTGCTACAAGTATAAATCTGTAATAAGTTTGTAATGCAAATACTTGATTGCCAAAATGTTTAGTGATACTAGTTTTCAATCACTTTTAATGACAATACTTGGTTCATGTAATTGAAAAAATTACAACTTATTCTACTTTTTCTTACAGGATATTAAATGTTTAGCATCCTTAATTTTAGGAATTCATTAATTTCATTTAATTCCATGGGCTGCCTCTATCATTCAGTCCTTAACAATAAGTTTTGGTTCATACATATAGGAATCAATTAACTTCATTTAATGCCATAGACGGTCTTTATCCTTTAATCCTTGACAATAAGTTTATGTTCATATATATTAAGTGACGTGTATATTCTCTATCACCAACTTAATACTTTATGCAAACTTACACCAAATCACCAAATAATTCATGAATAATATTACTAAGAAATATTAACATATTTATTGATTTAAGTTCTAAAATATTTATTTGTAAGTAAAATATTTTTATTTGTTCACTTTTAAGTTCTTCCTGCTATAAAGCATTAACTGAAGCCTCTACATTATTGCTTTTATCTTCAAAATATATTTATTTCTTACATGTTTTCTTAGTTTTATGAAGATTTGTTAAAATATGAATATCATGAAGATGTCTCAATGACATAATAAGAACAAGCTAATTTTGTATGTGTTCCCAAGGGGAGTTCCAAGGGAACAATTCATCATTGAATAAAGTTAAATTATACAGTTTAAATTGTGAAAACGCTTGTTAGTGGATAATATAAATTTCATTGTAAATAACTTATATTTGAATACAATATGCATACTTGTTTATTTAACATGACCCTAGAAGTGAATTGGATTATTTATTGGTGATTTGCTTTCCCAATATTAAACTCCAGAAAATAACGTTTACTTTTTTGTATTGATGTATTTGTATGTCTAGAATTTTTAAGTTATATTTATCATCAGTTTTGTAAGTTATTAAATTATATCTTATGTATCAGTATGCAAAATAATATTCAGGTGTAATGCTAGTGTATTCAAATCAAAAGTTCATCTTTCAAAATCCACATTTTGGTCAAATTTAGAAATATTAAAGCTATTCTTCATCAAACTTAATTTTTTTAGAAACCTTTTAAAACATCTGATTTTAAAAGAAAGTAAACAAACATAATATGTATGGGACTGCCTATGATAACTTTGATATGAAGTTCATTTTGCCTACAGTCAAATCATATTTGTCTTTTTCTTACAATATTGTTATCAATAGAGTTTAAAATCTTACGATTTACATTCTGATTAAAATAAGATCTTCCGCACTATGATTCAGTCTATATTTCAGTTCAATCTTTATTTAAAATTAAAATTATTAAATCTCAGTTAACTAAATAAAAAGTTTCAGAACTGCAGTCCCTTTTTTAGTTGCATGCAATGCTTAATTTTTGAAAACGATAGCCTTTGAAGTTTCGACTATGATTTTGAGTCCAAGTTCGAATCAGTTAACCACAAATTTATGATCTGATGCAAACAAATTGTATTTCGACTCAAATCTGATCCTAACTAGAAATGAAATCAATAAACAAAGTTGGACTAAGTACCGATTTAAGGATAATGCGCTTAATTCTACATGTTGGGTACCATTTTCTATTTTAAATCAGTTACATATATAAGTATGTAATAATACATCCAAATCACTATTTGATTTCCTAAATCACTGTTCGATATCTTGTCACTATGGGAGCTGCATTAACAATTCGAAACCGTTGCATCTTTGGTTTACAGTTCCCACTATTGCAAGGCCTCCGTGCAATTTTTGAATGATGATTCGTTTATATGCCATAATTTAAACAAGAAAGAGTTAAAAAATATACTCAAATGGCTTAAATGTTTTCTTCTTTTTTTCATCTTTGATTAACCAATCAACTTTGAATTCCATATTCAAATGATAATTGTGACCAACTCTTTTTTTTATCCCCAGTAAAAACTGCTACATATCTATATTTCAGTAACAAAAAATATTTTAGATTAAATTGCATTCATTGTGATGAAACACAAATGTAGCCAAAATTCATTCTTTTATTTAAAGAAGAATGAGAGGAGGAAGACATGCTAAAATGTCATGGCCTAATTAAAAATACAATGGTAAGCTTGCACCATCCAATAAATTTTATGGTATATATGCTCAGCTTTTAAAAGGGCATATGCTTAGTTATTTAGGGAGCATATGGGATCTCTCAATTTTTAACTGAGATTAGGCTCACCAATCAACTTTGAATTTCATAGTCAAATGATAATTATAGCCAACTCTTTTTTTATCCCCAGTAAAAACTGCTACATATCTATATTTCAGTAACAAAAAATAGTTTATATTAAATTGCATTCGCTGTGATGAATCACAAATGTAGCCAAAATTCATTCTTTTATTTAAAAAAGAATGAGAGGAGGAAGACATGCTGAAATGTCATGTCTTAATAACAAATTCAATGGTAAGCCTGCACCATCCAGTAAATTTTATGGTATATATGCCCAGCTTTTAACAGGGTATATGCTTAGTTATTTAGGGAGCATATGGGATCTCCCAATTTTTAACTGAGATTACCCTCATTCAGTTTTTAATTGTAAGTAGGTCCGGTTTTAAATGAGCATGCAAAATTTCAGTTAACCGTTCATTTTTTAACCTTGCATATGCTCAGTTTTAACTGAGCAAACTTGCTCAGTTTTTAACTGAGAATAGACCCTGCTTTAATTAGACATATGTTTAAAAAAAATCTTTATAACACTTCATTATACATATCTTAGGACATAAACATTATTGTGTATTATGTTTTAACTAGGTATATGTTTTTTTTTTTAAAAAAAAACATGATTTCATTTTTTATCGAGGGCCCTTTCTATTTGTATGAAAAATAATCTTGATCCTTATGCGGTTCTATTTTAATTCTTTGCATAGATCCATTACAAATCATGTACAAGTTTATAAACTAGTCATGCTAAAAAAACATTGTTCTGTTATCTTTTGGGCCCATGTAGAGCTCTCTCTTTTAGCTTACATGTCTCGGGTTTGCTTCCTTTACGATTGTTCATTTATCATGGAGATGTCTCAATGATATAATAAGAACAAGCTAATTTTGTATGTGTTCCCAAGGGGAGTTCCAAGGGAACAATTCATCATTGAATAAAGTTAAATTATACTATTTAAATTGTGAAAACGCTTGTTGGTGGATAATATAAATTTCCATGTAAATAACTTATATTTGAATACAATATGCATACTTGTTTATTTAATATGACCTCTTAGAAGTGAATTGGATTATTTATTGGTGATCTGCTTTCCCAATATTAAACTCCAAAAAATAACGTTTACTTTTTCTGTATTGATGTATTTGTATGTCTAGAATTTTTAAGTTATATTTATCATCAGTTTTGTAAGTTATTAAATTATATCTTATGTATCAGTATGCAAAATAATATTCAAGTGTAATGCTAGTGTATTCAAATTGAAAGTTCATCTTTCAAAAGCCACATTTTGGTCAAATTTAGAAATATTAAAGCTATTCTCCATCAAACTTAATTTTTTTTAGAAACCTTTTAGAAAGCTGATTTTAGAAGAAAGTAAACAAACATAATATGTATGGGACTGCCTATGAGATCTTTCATATGAATTTCATTTTGCCTACAGTCAAATCATATTTGTCTTTTTCTTACAATATTATTATCAATAGAGTTTAAAATCTTATGAATTACATTCCGATTAAAATAAGATCTTCCGCACTATGATTCAGTCTATATATCAGTTCAAACTTCATTTAAAATTAAAATTATTAACTCTCAGTTAACTAAATAAAAAGTTTCAGCAATGCAGTCCCTTTTTTAGTTGCATGCGATGCTCATTTTTTGAAAACGATAGCCTTTGAAGCTTCGACTACGATTTTGAGTCCAAGTTGGAATCAGTTAACCACAAATTTATGATCTGATGCAAATAAATTGTATTTCGACTCAAATCTGATCATGACTAGAAATGAAATCAATAAATAAAATTGGACTAAGTACCAGTTTAAGGATAATGCGCTTAATTCTACATGTTGGGTACCATTTTCTATTTTAAATTAGTTACATATATAAGTATGTAATAATATGTTCAAATCACTATCTGATTTCCTAAATCACGGTTCGATATCTTATCACTATGGGAGCTGCATTAACAATTTGAAACTGTTGCATCTTCGGTTTACAGTTCCCACTATTGCAAGGCCTCCGTGCAATTTTTGAATGATGATTCGTTTGTATGCCATAATTTAAACAAGAAAGAGTTAAAAAAAAACCTGAATGACCTGAATTTTTCTTCTTTTTTTCATCTTTGGTTAACCAATCAACTTTGAATTTCATAGTCAAATGATAATTGTGGCCAACTCTTTTTTATCCCCAGTAAAAACTTCTACATATCTATATTTTAGTAACAAAAAATAATTTATATTAAATTTCATTCATTGTGATGAAACACAAATGTAGCCAAAATTTATTCTTTTATTTAAAGAAGAATGTGAGAAGGAAGACCTGTTGAAATGTCATGGCCTAATAAAAAATACAATGGTAAGCCTACACCATCCAATAAATTTTATGGTATATATGCTTAGATTTTAACAGGGCATATGCTTAGTTATTTAGGGAGCATATGGGATCTCTCAATTTTTAACTGAGATTAGTCTCACCAATCAACTTTGAATTTCATAGTCAAATGATAATTGTAGCCAACTCTTTTTTTATCCCTAGTAAAAACTGCTACATATCTATATTTCAGTAACAAAAAATAATTTATATTAAATTGCATTCACTGTGATGAATAAAAAATGTAGCCAAAATTCATTCTTTTATTTAAAAAAGAATAAGAGGATGAAGACATGCTGAAATGTCATGGCTGGATAATAAATTCAATGGTAAGCCTGCACCATCCAGTAAATTTTATGGTATATATGCCCAACTTTTAACAGGGTATATGATTAGTTATTTTTGGAGCATATGGGATCTCCCAATTTTTAATTGAGATTACACTCATTCAGTTTTTAATTGTAAGTAGGTCCGATTTTAAATGAGCAAGCAAACTTTTAGTTAATTGTTAATTTTTTAACCTTGCATATGCTCAGTTTTAACTGAGCAAACTTGCTCAGTTTTTAACTGAGAAAAGACCCTGCTTTAATTAGACATATGTTTAAAAAAAATCTTTAAAACACTTAATTATACATATCTTAGGACATAAACATTATTGTGTATTATGTTTTAACTGGGTATATGGTTTTTTTTTTTTTAAAACATGAATTCATTTTTTATCGGGGGTCGTTCTATTTGTATGAAAAATAATCTTGATCCTTATGCGGTTCTATTTTAATTCTTTGCATTGATCCATTACAAATCATGTACAAGTTTATAAACTAGTCATGCTAAAAAAACATTGTTCGGTTATCTTTTGGGCCCATGTAGAGCTCTCTCTTTTAGCTTACATGTCTCGAGTTTGCTTCCTTTACGATTTATACTGTAATTAGTAATTTAGTATCATGGTTGATTACTGGTATCTAGTACTGAGAATTTGGTCTTTGTGGTTGTAGGTATGATAGTAATGATTGGTCTGGTGAAATAATCTTTGCTGCCATTTGATTCATCTTGCAAGCGTCCTAAGAGTTGTTCCAAACATTTATGAAGGTAAATGACAAACTGCTGTATGTTTAGTTTTAGGATGCGGGCCGAGAGATAATGTAAGGACCCGTAACTTCCCCGGTAAGGAAAGAGTGGATACTTTGAGAACAACACACAAAAGAACGCAGATAGAAGAACATTTCATTGTATATTACAACAATTCCATCAGAATACAAGAATATACAGAGTATAAATAAATATTACACAACAGAAAAATATCAGAGATTACAATACATTACATAGCAGCGGAAAATAATACAAACACAACTGAAGGAGATATACGGGTACAAAGCTTTCCAGATATCGTTCCAGCTGTAAACCAGGATTCTGTGGATATAAATATGCAAAACCAAAACTACTAGCTGCCCGTGTCAAAATAAGGGCACCCAGAGTTTAGGTTAAAACAATAAACTCCAGGTCAGTCATGTGACTGGTGTGAGAATTAAAACAGTTATCAATCTTTATTTTTAAAGTTAGGTAAATCAAGGGACCACGCCGTATAACACGGAATGGGTTTCCTCCCAAGAACACCAGTGCATAAAACAACAACGCAATGCTAATTAAAGAAAAATGAAGCTACTATAAGACCCAGGTCCCATCACACAATGCAACGCAAGCCGAAGGATAGGGTTTTACCTTATAATAGCCAAAGAATGCTTGGTACGCTAAAAACAAATCATTTGATACGATAATAAGTGTATAGTGTCAAAACAATTTCAAATCATAAATATCAATCATAGACGGCATGGGTACCATATATCATGTCGCCATACTAGGCTCTACAATCAAAACCGCAAAGTCACGTATTTGGAAATTGGATTTCCCTCTATGAACCGAGGCCAAGGATCGTCCTCTACTGATTCGAGACTGTCTAGCCCGAGCCTCAGGCAAGTACTCAGTCAAGCCTTTGGATCGTCAGGGCCGGTCCACCGATGTGAATTAAAATGCCTGAACACTGCGTTTCCCCACCCTTTGGGGGCGTAAATGAGCCAACAAATGACTCCATCGGCTTCACATAGTCACCGATATATCCGAGGCGCCTCGCAACAGCAACAACCACATAAGTCAAACTCGTCAGGGTGTGTAAAACCACTGACGCCACTTCTAGCTAGAAAGAAACGCATGTCCTCCCTGAGGTCCTTCTCCCTTTTTAGTTCACAACCGGGGTGTGAGGCTCGCGAATTCACACTACACAAAGCAATGCCACAAAGGCCGTGCTTTGATCATCAACCACAGGACTTTTCTTTTCAACAGAAGCCTTGATCATTTGCCACTTAGGCATGCCACATAGGCAATTCACTCCATGCGATTGATATCGATCAATATATAACCCCTGAGCTTGTATGTCTCAGAGAAGGGCGTTAAGCAAGAGAATAAATTCTCCGCCGCCAAACAGATGTATATTTAATAGAGATCAATCACACAGACTAAAATCCAATGTCAGACACACAGTCCATTTACAAGTTCGTTCTGGGTCTGAACGAAACCGGAGGCACCTAGTACCCCGCATATCCATCGATCTCCAAGTACGTCTGGACGACCACTTACTGATTCTCTCCTCTTGGGTGTACGGCCCAATCAAGATCATCAGTAATTATCCAAATGAAATGAAGACCTCCGGTCTTCAACCACCGTCTTCATCTTCGACTCATCGTCGAATCAGTTATTCAGAATGGGATAAACCCGGACTTTCCGAATAACTCGCGTATATAATAAACAAGTGTTACACAAACACAACATACGCCTCATTCCAATTCATCAGTCACTAACCGTAAACTAGTAAGAGAACAATTCCCCAAATATTAACCCCGAAGGCCGAAACCAACATCAGATCAATACCCAGGAAACCATTCATCTTAGCCAACCTACAGTTAGTTTATAAATTTCACATTCTTAGGGAAAGGTTCCCATTAATTTTATCAAAGATAAATTCTTTTAAATTTATTCTTTAATCTTCCTTTGAATATCACTTCAAACTAGTCGGGATTAGCGAACCACACCGAAATAATTATTTATTTTATTTCCCAATCCCAACCTATTTATCCCATGAAGTAAAACTGGTCATACTTCATATCTAACACCACGGTGTTATCGGTAAATTCAATTACCATTTCACGTTCAAATCTAATTAAAGATTTAACTACCGTTTGGAGTAAAACTGGTGATACTCCATTCTCGATCTTTTCAATCTAATTAAAGATTCATTAAAACTCCACTTAGTTTTAATCTTTGACTGGGTTAAAGAATCAGTGTCATTTAAAACACGGTTCACGATAAACCCCAAAATCACATCACGTTTCAATCAGTCCCTAACCGTAAATTAGCAAGTGAGAAATTCCCTAAGTATTAACCCTGAAGGCCGAAACCAACATCAGATATATACCCTAGAAACCATTCAACTTAACTAATCTCCTGTTAGTTTCTGATTTTCTTAACCCCTTTGGGTCTAAGAACAGTATTTTTGAAGATACCGTTCACGACAACCCAAAATCACATTCCATTAATTATCGGGTTAAAGAACAAGTGTTATTTAAAACATTGTTCACGATAAACCCAAAAATCAATTTCAATTCAATTCCAATTAAATATCATTTAATTGGTATTCTTCATTAAATCCAAATAAAAAGATTTAATCTTTTTCTCAACTGGGTTTAAAAACAGTGTTAATGAAGACACCATTCACGACAAACCCAAATCCCATTTGATATTAAATACAAGACTCTGAATAGAAAATATACCGGCTTATATTCAATATCAAATTCTACGACCAACAAATATCGTATTGGAAATAACGATATTAATATATCTTTCAAATTCCCATAACAATATCTGTATCATCACGAAATCCAACATCGAAATATTCCGAAGTTAATTTCGATTCAAATCCCTTCCAATTCAGTTATTGGAAATCCTGGTTATTTTCAAAACCATTTCAAATCCAATTTATTTATTTTTAAAATAAATAGAATTATAATTCTAGTTCAAAACTAGTTCATTTCGATAAAAATCTACTTTTATCTTTTCAAATATGGAGTTTTTCATCCCAATTCTTCACAAATCATTTCTTATGATTTCATACAAATTATTACCATTTTTAATAATTTTATCAAGGCCCGTACAGTCGATTTCCATCAACGGCCATCGAACTGCACTTACAACTACCTTTTCCAAATTTGATTTGGACATAATTCCAAATCCAACTGTTAGATTTCTAATTTCAAATATTCGTTAGAAAGCTCTTTTCGATACGAACCCAACGGTTCCGGTTTCAGGAGAATCCGACGGACTGATCTCCCGTAATGTCCATTCGAAGTCAATGGTCGAAATTCGCGAACTGCCGCGGATCGACACGTTCTATTCAGGCCATTATATATATAATATATATATATATATATATTATATATATTTCGTCGATTTCCTTTTAAAACGTATTTTATAAATCGTTTTAAATTCGTTTTCGAAATGATTTCAACTTCATTTCAAATTCAAATCAAAATTAATTTTTTCCTCATAAATTCGTTTTAAATTCATTTCAAATTGATTTCAATTCAAATCGATTTTTAATTCAATTTCAGTTCGTTTTAAATTCAATTCAATTTCTATTCGATTTTGAATTTATTTCAAATCGATTTCTATTCAATTTCAATTCAATTCAAATTCATTTCAATTTGATTTCAATTCGAACTTAATTCAATTTGATTTCAATTCGAATTCAATTCTATTCAATTTTAATTCGAATTCAATTCATTTCAAAATATCAGAATTTGAAATCACTTCCTTTTCTATATTCGTTATAAAAATGAATAAAATCGATTTAAATATCGTTCACGTCAAAATGGCGTCAATCTAATCAACACGGCTTCATATATTTCTATTTTCAAATATTCTAGTTCAAATATTTCTTTTCAAATATTTCTATTCAAATATTTACTTTTTCGAAACTGGAATGAGGCCCAATCAATTACCATATAATGTTAATTATATGGATTTTCTACAACACATATATAAAATAACAACGATAAATAATCAACCATCATCCAGAGTGCACCACACAACTGCATAAGCATTAAATATAAATAGTTGACGCTTACACAGTCTGTCAATCCATCGATTGACATACAACCAAACAATCGGGATTAGTGTACGTCAAATCTCATCCCAATATCCGTGTGGGGTTTCAAACAATCAAACACAGATTTTATTTGTGTAGTTGGGCGATGTGTAAAATTTATCATCCCAATCAACACCAGTCAAATCAGTGTATATAAACAAATCATCCGATTCGTTTATAAATATTTATTTTATATACACGTTAAAAATTATATTTTTAACTATAGAATATTTTCCACTATAAAATATTTTATTCCGTTTCACATCACATCACACAATCAACTACACATCAAAATCAAACAAACTAAAAAACAAGCCGTCCATGGTCTGTGGACGACGGGTGTCGGGTGCTACTAAACACCGTCTGCATCCTAGTATATATTTTTAACTAGAAAAGAAGATTTAAAGTGAGGAGTACTCACCGACTAGCTAAACCAAACGCCACGACTCTTCATATGTAGAAATCTTCGCCGTGCTTGCCTTTTGTCAAATTCGTCATCCGCATTCACTACATATATAAAAATCATTTTATATTGTTACTATATAGATAAAAATTCTATTTTTACATCGTTACTATATAGATAAAAATTCTATTTTTACACTGCTGTGTTCATATAATAAAGACCATATTTTTATACTTCTACTTTATAAAAATTATATTTTTACAATTCTAATTTCTATACAAAGGTTATATTTTTATTTCTAAACCCTATGTATAAAAATTGTATTTTATTTCAAACATTAACATATAGAAATCATGTTAAAAATCTCATCTTTACCTTGTTAAAACTCTCATCTTTACTACATTAAAATTCCAATTTTTCTTAACATAAAAATCTATTTTTTCAATGCATAAAAAATCTAGTTTTTGATTAACATAAAAATCAGATTTTTCCAAACACGTATATATATTTAAAACTGAAAAAGGAAAAATAAATAAATAAATAAATGTAAATAAATAAAAAACTCACAGTTAACTTGCCGGAAGGGGGCTAGGAACGGCGGTCAGAGGAGTGGCGGATTGGGGCTATTTTGGCGAACTAGGGTTTGGATTTCAGAGGAGAGGGGGGGTGCGGTTTGGAGGAGCGTCGGCTCGAGGGGGGGCTAGGCGTCGACTTGGGTTCAGGGGGAAAGGGGGCACTATCGATTGAAGAAGGGGAGGAAGAAGGAGGGGGCGGTGGACGGAAATCGATGGTTGGGTGTGGTTCGACTCGCGATGGGGGGGGGGGTTGTGCTGAGCGTCGGAGAAGAAGATGTGGGAGGTGGAGGCACCACCGACGAAGGGCGGTGTGACGATCGCAAAATCCGAGGGGCGGTATTAAGGATAATCATTGGAATATAACACATCAATCATCATAGCAGAGCACAGATAATAGCAAAAACAATAAATAAAATAATTTTACATAGATATGACAGCGGAATCATAACATGTAAAAACATCAGAATAGCACAACGTAGGATATAACTTAGTAATAAAAAGGGAAGTGATCAGTCACCATTGCCAGAGGTGGAATATATACATGCAGTGAGACATAATAAGGGTATTAGTCTACATCGCCAAAGGCGGTATATATACATACGATAATAAGTACTGAAAAGTAAAGCAGTCTGCATCGCCTGTGGCGGAATCATAATATAAGTACAATAATGGCGGAAAATGTCAAAGTCGTCTCTGTGAAGTCAGCCTCGCCATGAGCCAAAATGCACTCTATGCAACAGTGCAGAGCCAAAAACAACCTATCACCTGTGAACTAGGCTGCCCGTTTGGAAATAAGGGCACCCGCGTTTGCAAAGTGAAACAAACAATGAGTCAGTCATGGGGACTGGTATGAGAAATCTATTTAACAGTTTAAACAACAGTAATAAGCAAATCATAGGATCCCGCCACTTTCGCGGAACGGGTTTACACCAGTGATTGCTAGTGCATTTAAAACAAAGTAAATTCTTTAAAACAACGCAATGCTTTTAAAAAGAATGAAGCCATATTATAAGACTCAGGTCCCATCAAACAATGCAACGCAAGCCGAAGGATAGAGTTTTACCTTATAATGGCCAAATATGCTTGACACGTGTAAAGAAAAATCATTTGATATTATTACTAGTGCAGATATGTTTCAAAAATGAATAGCATCATAAATATCAATCATAGACGGCATAAGTGCCCCATACCACTATGTCGCCATACTAGTTCTACAATCGAATCCGTTATTTCGTATTGGAAATTGGATTTCCGTCATGAGTCGAGGCAAGGGGCAAGCTCCTCTCCGCTTCGAGACATTCTAGCAAATGCCTCAGGACTACACACTCTGGGTAACCCTGGATGCTTCAGGGCCGGTCCTCTCTTACGTTTGAGGATTAATTATGCCTGAACACACGTTTCCCGGTCCTTACAGACCTATAATCGAGGCGCCTCGCATTCCAACAACCACATAGGTGAAAAATAGATATAAATGTCAGGGCTGGTAAGTCACTGACACCACCATAGCTAGAAAGAAACGTCGTGCTCTCCCTGCAGTCCGTATCCCGTTTTTAACTCATACCGGGGTGTGAGGCTCGCGAATCCACGCTATACACAAAGCCAGGCCACGTAGACCGTGCTTTGATCATCAACCACAAGACTTTGCTTTGCAACAGAAGCCTTGATCACAGCATCTTGGCATGCCACATAGGCAATCCATTCCATACGACTGATTTCTATCGATATATAACCTCTGAGCTCATACGTCTCAGAGAAGGGCGTTAAGCAAAAGAATAAATTCTCCGCCGCCAAAAAGATATATATTTAACAGAGATTAATCAGTATAGAACAAAATCTAATGTCAGACACACAGTCCATTTACAAGTCCGTTCTGGGTCTGAACGAACCGGAGGCGTCAAATCCCTCGTATATCCGTCCAATCAACACATACGTTCGGACGGCTACTACTTCCGTTCCTTCATGGTAGCTACTCCGGTCAGGAACCTCAGCAGCGCCCATCCAACCGATACGAAGATCATCGGTCTTGAATCGTCTGTGCATTTTCCAATTCGAATCGCTCGATCAATTATTTGAAATGAGGGTTAGCTCGGCCTTTTCAAATAATTCACGTAATTAGAATTCAAATCAATTCTTTTTATGGTTATATTATTCGACATCCATATTTCAGTTCTTTAGTGCTATTTTCGTGTCAAACACATACAACCATCAAATGTCAAACAGATCAAGCCAAATTCTTTTATTTCCAATCTATGTTACTTAGAATATTTTATTATGATTTTTCGCCATTTTTATTTATTCAAAAATGGCCATATTTAATTAAACGACATTTCAGGTCGTGCCATGGCACTGGCGCTGTTTTTCTCCTAATTTGTTTTACACATATCGGAAAATCTAACCGTTGGATTTCTACAAAGTCTATATCAGTGGGAAGATATTCCCAAAGCGAACCCAACGGTTCCAGTTTCGTGAAAATCCGACGGTCGGATCTTCCACACTAGTCGTTTCAAGTTACGGTTTCAAAATTCGAACTGCAGCGTCTTTATTCGATTTAATTTAATTATATTTATATATAAATATAAATGATTCTGGCGCTGTTTTTCTTCAGATTTGAATTAAACATTCCAGACAATCCAACCATTGGATTTTTACAAGGTTGGTGCCGTTGGAAAGATATTTCCAAGGCGAACCCAACGATTGTGGTTTCGGGAAAATCCGATGGTCGGATTTCTCGTACTAATCGTTTCAAATTACGATTCCAAAACACGAACTGCATGGCTTCGATTCCTTTCAATTATATATATATATATATATATATATATATATATATAAATATAGTTCATTCTATAATTTCAAATATAGTTCATTCATTAATTTCAACTTCGTTTTCACTTCAAATATTTCACTAACGCCTTAATATTTCGAAAAATTTCACCATAACCTCCTTTGTACGGGAAGGGGTTTGGAAATTTATCGGGCCGTGTTAGGTACCCAATAAATCCTATAGAGCATCCACATATTTATAGTGATATATTCTGGTGTTTACGGGGGAGCATGTATAGACAATACCTCCGGAGAATAAATTCTCGTCACCCCCGCTCCGTGTGGAAACAAATAGTCCATGTGCCGTATCTAATAACTAGAGAGACGTGATTATTGTCAACTCCAGACCCGTGTGGTTTTTTTTTATTAATCTGACAATTTATCGTTATATTTTATATAGTCCATATCAGTCATCAGTTCAACCTGTAGTATATAATCATTGCCATACAAGCCTCTCGCTCGTATGGTAAATCTTCCACCTCGTCACACAAGCTCCAATTGCTTATGTGGAATATGATGAAGTATGCCTATCGTCAAGAAGTATGCCATGTAGTGTAATTCAAAATTAATTGTTACTATCCTATGGCGATGTTTATTATTTCACACAGAATAACCAGCACTCCGCATCCAATGGCATTCACAGGAGTTGATATAAAAATAAAATTGCGCGGCCAACTCATCAAGGCTTACCTATTTGTCGGGCACGCAAATAATTTCTTTACTCTATAGATAATCCATTTCCCTGTTCAACACATGTATATATATGCAGAACAAAGCTAATAATAATATTTCTAGCAAACTATTATTTATTTCGACACGTGTGTATTTTTATCAAAGCGTATACATGATAAAAGAAATATTTTTGTCTTCAAAAATATTTATTCAACACGTGAATGTTTTTAACACTTCATATTCACAATAAAGATGTAGTTTTTATTGTCTATTCATTTTATTTTGAAATACGATAACATCCAACACATGAATTTCAATTCAACTAATGAATTTCAATTCAACACATGAATATTCTCTATAGTTTGTATACATAAAAATGTGATTTTTATCGCTAAAGCTAATTGTTTAAATTCAAATAATATTCAACACATGAATTTCAACTCAACGAATGAATTTCAACTCTACACATGAATATTTTCTATAGTTTGAATATATATATAGAAATGTGATTTTTATCGCTAAAGCTAATTGTTTAAATTCAAATAATATTCAATACATGAATTTCAACTCAACGAATGAATTTCAACTCAACACATGAATATTTTCAATAGTTTGAATATATATATATATATATAAATGTGATTTTTATCGTTCAAGT
Source organism: Allium sativum (assembly GCA_030737875.1). Taxonomy (NCBI): domain Eukaryota; kingdom Viridiplantae; phylum Streptophyta; class Magnoliopsida; order Asparagales; family Amaryllidaceae; genus Allium; species Allium sativum. The sequence continues at coordinate 551,550,023 of CM060918.1, forward strand.
TAATTGTTTAAATTCAAATAATATTCAACACATGAATTTCAACTCAACGAATGAATTTCAACTCAACACAAGAATATTTTCTATAGTTGTAATTTATTTCAACGAATGAAAATTATTCTAACACATGAATATTTCAGGAAATTTCGGCAGCATAACGGCAGGGTAGTTAAAACCGGGACCGTCCCTAGTACGGCTCCTCGCTCTACCTTAAAACCTCGCGGTTTTTGACGATGGGGATCATGCATCTAGTTCGCACATAGGCGGCATGTTTTATTTTCAATTCCACAATCCTATTCTAAATTGTTTCAACCACAAGAGGGTATTTTTTAACCACAAAGGTATTTTTCAACCACAATATCAACCACAAACAATTGTTTCCAACCATTCGTCATACAATAAAATATCACGTCAATCACAAGCAATAAATATCGTCCATGGTCTGTGGACGAGGGGAGTATATATATATATTATTTCTATAATTCACATGCATTTCATCACAATTCAAAGCATATATGTTTCATCCAACGCTTGTATAATTTATACGTCGCTAATATAACTTATACAACACATGTACATGAGGTATACAATGCGTATATAATTTACACTTTGCTTATATAATTTATACAACACGATTCCATTCACATAATTTAGTTTAGATTCCTCACATTGGTTTTTGTAGTGCTAAAAATCGTAGGAAGTTCAAAAAAATCCGCGGCTTCTGCTAGATGGTAGAGAGCCTCCTTGCGGTCACGGTGTCTCCTGTTTCATCAAATTTCGTTAACGAACGAAAAAGATATTATTTTTCAAAGTTTTGCAACGCTTTATAGTGTAAAAACAGTTCAAAATTAAATAACCCGTTAGTTTTCAAACCTACTCAAATTTAGGTTTTGATTTTTCGTTCGATTCGTTGCTCGATAGGTCGATCAGATTGTTGGCCATCGACGAGGGAGGGAAGGGCTTTCCGGCGCCACCAGTCTCTTCCAGTTCGACTTCGAGATGGACCCTGGGCGACGGTTTAAACGCGCCCACTTCGGAGCGTCAGATCTCGATGGCGGCGCTTCTGATGGTGGCGAAACTGGGTCGGATGTGAAGAGGGGCGAAGGGGCTTTCGAGGGAAGGTGGTGGCGCGGCCTGGTTTCGCCTGTGGCGGCGGGAAAACGAGGGGGAAGGATGGAGCTCGACGAACCGTCGATATCGCTTGGGCGGATAGGGTTTTGAGATATTTTCAGAAAATAAAATAATAAAAGAAAACATATGATTGGCCAATGGTTTTATAGTTTCGAAAATTGGGGTTTTGTCAAACGAACTCGAAATCAAACCCAACGACTATCGCCCCTAGTGTTTTACCCCCATCCCGGACACAATGGAATATGTTTCGTAGGCCAATTCGACTGTTACAGTCAGTTATTTTTCAAATTAAAGTATAAAACATTTTATATTCAATTTGAACGTACATTTCAATTTGCCAGGGCCACAAACTGAATCGAAAAATTCCAGAAAAATATATCTAGCTTTGTTTTGATGATACGGTCCCATCAAAACCAGTTTTGTCGAATTCTGAGCTCGTTTGAAAAATGGCCATTTTTAGGTCGACCCATTTTAACAGAAATTGACCAATCACATTTTCTTTTGCCCCGCTCACATACTAGCTTCAAAAATTATGAAATTTGAAACCTAGTAATGATTTGACATCCCGGACCCAACAAAAGTGGTTTCGTAGAATTTCGAGGTGGTATGCAAAATATCTATTTTCAAGGGCTATATATGCTATATAGCGACCTTTCTGAAAATTCATTTGGCCATAACTTTTGATTCCCGTTATGAAACTTTGATTTTTCAGATTTGTTAGAAAGGTATTAATAAACAGATTTAAATATTTTCAGTTTCACTAAAATCCGTTATATTTTCCACCCGGTACAGTCAGACAAAGTTTGTATTCAAAATTTCAAACTGCCATACTAGCCCCAATTCATTATTTTATTGAAATATGCTATTTCAATTATTCAAATTCTTTGGTAATAACCAATTTTAAAAATTTTAAATTGGGTCACATTTTTCGGGTTATTACAATCTCCCCCACTTAAAACTTTTCGTCCTCGAAAAGGAAATAACAGCAAAGTAGGAAACAAAATGTAAATGCAAAGTATTATAAAGGTACCTTGCACCGGAGTTAGTTAGAGATGTCCACTCTGCATTTGGGGTAGGCTTGTTTAATGCTTTCCTCAGTCTCCCAAGTACAGTCTCTAGGATCACTACTCCACTGCACTTTGACTAAATGAATCTTTTTGCTCCTTAGCTCTCTAGCTTCTTTGCCAACAATCTTTAATGGCTCTCTTCTGAGCGCTAATTCTGGAGTTATGTCTATATCCTGTTGCGCTGCTTCTTCTACAACAAGATCCGGATCATGAACATGTTTTCTGAGTTGAGACACGTGGAGCACGTCATGTACACCAGGCAACCAATCAGGTAATGAAACTCTATATGCAAGAGTTCCAATCCGTTCAAGTATAGGAAAGGGACCAATAAATCTCGGTGCCAACTTCCCAGTCTTGCCAAATCTGATTACTCCTCGCATCGGAGAAACTCTTAAATAAACATAATCGCCAACGGCAAAAGATAAGTCTCTTCTTCTTGCATCAGAATAACTTTTCTGTCGGCTTTGTGCGGTTTTCAATCGCTTCTTTATGAAATCGACTTTAACTTATGCTTCTCGAATCATATCGGGCCATAACACAAGTCTGTTGCCAGGTTCTACCCAACATGCGGGAGATCTGCACGGTCTACCGTATAATGCTTCAAATGGAGACATTCCCAAACTTTCTTGATAGCTATTGTTATAAGAGAATTCAGCTAAGTGATCTTCCCATGAGCCTCCAAAATCGATAACGCAAGCTCGCAGTAAAACTTCTAGAATTCTATTCACCCGCTCAGTTTGGTCGTCTGTCTGAGGGTGATAAGCGGTGCTTAGATTCAATTTGGTTCCTAATTCATTCTGGAATGCTTCCCAGAATTTGCTAGTAAATAGGGGATCTCTATCACTGACTATATTGAGCGGCACTCCATGTAGTTTAACTATTTCTTTGAAGTAAATCTATGCTAAACTTTGAGCCGTTCTGTTGGATCGGACAGGTATGAAATGTGCAGTCTTCGTGAAGCGATCTACGATCACCCATATACTATCGTTTCCTTTCTTAGTTCGAGGCAAACCATCAATGAAGTCCATCAAAATTTGCTCCCACTTCCATCCTGGAATTTCTAATGGTTGTAATAATCCAGCCAATTTCTGCTGATCGCTCTTAACTAGCTGACAAGTGGAGCATCTGTTAACATATAATGAAATATCTCTTTTCATCGCCTTCCACCAAAAGGTGCGTTTGAGGTCGTTATACATTTTGCTCACACCGGGATGGATACTGAGTTTGGACCAGTGACATTCATCAAGCACTTCTCTCTTTAGCTCGGAGATGTCAGGAACACAAATTCTTCCTTTTAATCTCAGAACTCCCTCACTATCCACTTGGAAGCTGGAGTCTATGCCTTCATTGATTCTTTTGATCATCTCCTTTACAAAATTATCCTCTTTTTGAAGGGTCGAGATCCTGTCAATTAATGAAGACGTGATGACAAAACTGGCGATGACTTCATTCTTTCTGCTGAGTGCATCTGCTACAATATTGGCTTTCCCTGGAGTGTATAAAATCTCAAAATCGTATGCCGCAAGGAATTCTAACCAACGCTGTTGTCTCAAGTTTAGATATTTCTGAGTGAATAGATATTTCAAGGATTGATGATCGATAAATAGTTCGAACTTTTCGCCCAATAAATAATGCCTCCAGATTCTTAAAGCAGACACGATAGCTAATAACTCATGATCATGAGTTGCATAGTTTCTTTCATGCGGCTTCAGCTGACGGCTGGCATAAGCGATCACTTGGCCTTTTTTCATTAATACTGCGCCTAGCCCTCTAATAGAAGCATCTGTCCATACAGTCAAGTCTTGGTTGCCTTCTATAATTTTCAATACTGGAGCAGTTGTCAACTTCAGTTTCAGCTCCTGGAAAGCTTCTTCACATTCGGGAGTCCATTTGAATTTCTCATGCTTCTTTGTAAGCTTTGTCAATACACCAGATATCTTTGAAAAATCCTGAACGAATTTCCGATAGTAACTAGCCAATCCAAGGAAACTTGGAACTTCTGTGGGGGTAGTAGGTTGTTTCCAGTTCTGAATCGCTGTAATTTTGCTTGGATCTACAGCAATCCCTTCTTTTGATACGACATGGCCTAGGAACTTAACTTCATCCTGCTAGAAGACACACTTAGAAAACTTAGCTTTCAAGACATTTCTCCTTAGAATTTTCAACACTTGTTCTAAATGCCTTGCATGCTCGCCTTCTGACCTGGAGTAGATTAAAATGTCATCGATGAAGACTAGAACAAATTTATTCAATACACCACGGAACACTCCGTTCATAAGATCGACGAAGTATGCCAGAGCGTTACACAAGCCGAACGGCATTACTAACCATTCGTAGAATAAATCGGGACCCCTGAAGGCTGTCAAAGGAACACAGTCTTCAGCTATACGTAATTGGTGGAAACCTGTAGCTAGGTCCATTCTGGAGAATACTGTTGCCCCATTTAATTGATCTAACAGATCGTCTATTCGTGGCAAGGAATATTTGTTCTTCAGTGTCTGCTTATTGAGATCTCGGTAATCAACACATAGTCTTAGAGTACCGTCTGATTTCGGGACAAATACTACTGCTGCTCCCCAAGCTGAAAAGCTCGGTCTGATCAGACCCTTCCAAAGCAATTCTCCGGTTTGACTACCTAACTCTTCTTTTTCTTTCGGGGCCATCCTTCTAATTGGATGCACTACTGGTTGGGCGTTAGGAATTAGATCTATCCTAAATTCAATTTCTCTTTGCGGCGGTAAGTTTTCTACTTCTTCAAACACATCCGCATAGTTTTTAACGACCGGTATCTTTTCTAATGATGGGGGAGTAACTTCTAAAGAAGACCAAAATTCCGTTCTATTAATTTCTGAGCCATGGCATGGTATATATATAGGTCCAACCTTCGTTTTAACTTTAACGATTCGTTCGGCACATCTAACTTTGGCCTTATATTTGGTTAACCATTCCAAACCGAGAATAACATCGAATTCAGATAATTCCATGACGATTAAGTGGATGGGAAACTTGTAACATGCATAAGAGATAGGCACTCTGCAGTATGAACTGAGACTAACAGAACCTCCTATCGGGTTTTGAACTTTAATTGATTCTTTAAGTTTTCTTACCTTTAACTTTAACTTACTAACAATGTTACTAGAAATGAAGCTACGTGATGCACCAGTATCAAAAAGTACAGAAACAGGAATATTTTTAATGGTAAGGGTACCTCCCAAGACGTCGGGTTTACCTGATCCATCGGTGGTAGCTGGCGGGGTCTCCCTGTCATACACATGAGCCACTTGTGCATTCTACTTCAGAGGACAATTCCTGCTATAGTGCCCTTTCTTTTGGCAGTTGTAGCATTCGGCTGAGCTGTGGTCTGGATTTGCCTTTGGCTTCTTCGGGGCTTTGCACACATTAGAGAAATGTCCTGGCTTCCCGCAGTTGTAGCAATTCCCTTTCGGTATCTTTCCAGGTTTCTGAGTAGTGGCCGCTGTAATGCTAGACTCTGGCTAATCTGCTGAAGCTTTGCGCTTATTTCCAGCTTGGCTTTTGGCGCGGTCTTGGTTGGCGTGTCTTTCATCCATATCTTCATAATTGCAAGCTATTTCTACCAATTTTGAGAAGGAGAGTTTGATGTTGCTCATGGCTCTGTCATGGTACTTGCGCTTTATCCCAAATATAAACCTCTTGTTCTTAACTTTGTTAGTCATAATAAGCTCTGGAGCATAGCGTGACAACTGAGTGAATTTATTGAGGTAGTCTTGGATAGAGAGATCTCCCTGCTGGAGATTAGCAAACTGCTCTCGCATCCTCTCTAAGGCCTGCTCAGGTACAAACTTCTCATTGAACATGGTCTTGAAATGCTCCCAGGTCCTAACAGTGCCCGCTGCATCTTCTGAGGTGATGGCATCCCACCACAACTCTGCTTCCTCCTGTAGGAGCCAAATACCTAGTCGTGCTTTGTTGTTGGTCCCTAATCCTATTCCTTCAAAGATCTTTTCACAGGTCTTTAACCAAGCTATAGCCTCTGTCACTGTACCAAGGCCAGAAAAGGGTTTTCCCCCCAGGTTCCTATACCTCTTCGCTACTCTGTCTAGATCAAAGTCCTAGGGTGTTGTTGGCTGAATAATAGGGCCTTCCTCAACTACGGGGATATTCCCCCGTCCTCCTGCTACTCCTGCTCGGCCTCCTCTAGCTGCTGCTGCTCGTGTAGTCATCAGAGAGAGTACTGTATAAGCAAGGAAAGAGTCAAGCTCACAGATTTGATAATTTTCATATATGATAAAGCAGGGGAACATAAGGAAAGGTAATGATGTACTGATCAAATTGTTTTGCTAATCTGCTTAGCTCATTCTAGGACATCACTAATCCTATCTCTAATGAGCTACTCGCCTTAGAACACTACTGATTCTACTCTGACGAGGTGTTTAATGTGTTTGATCCCAGAACTAAGGTTAACCAAAGTTCTAATACCAACTGTGACGATCCCAAAATCCGAGGGGCGGTATTAAGGATAATCATTGGAATATAACACATCAATCATCATAGCAGAGCACAGATAATAGCAAAAACAATAAATAGAATAATTTTACATAGATATGATAGCGGAATCATAACATGTAACAACATCAGAATAGCAGAACGTATGATATAACTTAGTAATAAAAAGGGAAGTGATCAGTCACCATCGCCAGAGGTGGAATATATACATGCAGTGAGACATAATAAGGGTATCAGTCTACATCGCCAAAGGCGGTACATATACATACGATAATAAGTACTGAAAAGTAAAGCAGTCTGCATCGCCTGTGGCGGAATCATAATATAAGTACAATAATGGCGGAAAATGTCAAAGTCGTCTCTGTGAAGTCAGCCTCGCCATGAGCCAAAATGCACTCTATGCAACAGTGCAGAGCCAAAAACAACCTGTCACCTGTGAACTAGGCTGCCCGTGTGGAAATAAGGGCACCCGCGTTTGCAAAGTGAAACAAACAACGAGTCAGTCATGGGGACTGGTATGAGAAATCTATTTAACAGTTTAAACAACAGTAATAAGCAAATCATAGGACCACACCACTTTCGCGGAACGGGTTTACTCCAGTGATTGCTAGTGCATTTAAAACAAAGTAAATTCTTTAAAACAACGCGATGCTTTTAAAAAGAATGAAGCCATTATAAGACTCAGGTCCCATCATACAATGCATCGCAAGCCGGAGGATAGAGTTTTACATTATAATGTCCAAATATGCTTGATACGTGTAAAGCAAAATCATTTGATATTATTACTAGTGCATATATGTTTCAAAAATGAATAGCATCATAAATATCAATCATAGACGGCATAAGTGCCCCATACCACTATGTCGCCATACTAGTTCTACAATCAAATCCGTTATTTCGTATTGGAAATTGGATTTCCGTCATGAGTCGAGGCAAGGGGCAAGCTCCTCTCCGCTTCGAGACATTCTAGCAAATGCCTCAGGACTACACACTCTGGGTAACCCTGGATGCTTCAGGGCCGGTCCTCTCTTACGTTTGAGGATTAATTATGCCTGAACACACGTTTCCCGGTCCTTACAGACCTATAATCGAGGCGCCTCGCATTCCAACAACCACATAGGTGAAAAATAGATATAAATGTCAGGGCTGGTAAGTCACTGACACCACCATAGCTAGAAAGAAACGTCGTGCTCTCCCTGCAGTCTGTATCCCGTTTTTAACTCATACCGGGGTGTGAGGCTCGCGAATCCACGCTATACACAAAGCCAGGCCACGTAGACCGTGCTTTGATCATCAACCACAAGACTTTGCTTTGCAACAGAAGCCTTGATCACAACATCTTGGCATGCCACATAGGCAATCCATTCCATACGACTGATTTCTATCGATATATAACCTCTGAGCTCGTACGTCTCAGAGAAGGGCGTTAAGCAAAAGAATAAATTCTCCGCCGCCAAACAGATATATATTTAACAGAGATCAATCAGTATAGAACAAAATCTAATGTCAGACACACAGTCCATTTACAAGTCCGTTCTGGGTCTGAACGAAACCGGAGGCGTCAAATCCCTCGTATATCCGTCCAATCAACACATACGTTCGTACGGCTACTACTTCCGTTCCTTCATGGTAGCTACTCCGGTCAGGAACCTCAACAGCGCCCATCCAACCGATACGAAGATCGTCGGTCTTGAATCATCTGTGCATTTTCCAATTCGAATCGCTCGATCAATTATTTGAAATGAGGGTTAGCTCGGCCTTTTCAAATAATTCACGTAATTAGAATTCAAATCAATTCTTTCTATGGTTATATTATTCGACATCCATATTTCAGTTCTTTAGTGTTATTTTCATGTCAAACACATACAACCATCAAATGTCAAACAGATCAAGCCAAATTGGTTTATTTCCAATCTATGTTACTTATAATATTTTATAATGATTTTTCGCCATTTTTATTTATTCAAAAATGACCATATTTAATTAAACGACGTTTCAGGTCGTGCCGTGGCACTGGCGCTGTTTTTCTCCTAATTTGTTTTACATATATCAGAAAATCTAACCGTTGGATTTCTACAAAGTCTATATCAGTGGGAAGATATTCCCAAAGTGAACCCAACGGTTCCAGTTTCGTGAAAATCCGACGGTCGGATCTTCCACACTAGTCGTTTGAAGTTACGGTTTCAAAATTCGAACTGCAGCGTCTTTATTCGATTTAATTTAATTATATTTATATTTATATATAAATATAAACGATTCTGGCGCTGTTTTTCTTCCGATTTGAATTAAACATTCCAAACAATCCAACCGTTGGATTTTTACAAGGTTGGTGTCGTTGGAAAGATATTTCCAAGGCGAACCCAACGGTTGTGGTTTCGGGAAAATCCGATGGTCGGATTTCTCGTACTAATCGTTTCAAATTACGATTCCAAAACACAAACTGCACGGCTTCGATTCCTTTCAATTATATTTATATTTATATAGTTCATTCTAAAATTTCAAATATAGTTCATTCATTAATTTCAACTTCGTTTTCACTTCAAATATTTCACTAACGCCTTAATATTTCGAAAAATTTCGCCATTACCTCCTTTGTACGGGAAGGGGTTTGGAAATTTATTGGGCCGTGTTAGGTACCCAATAAATCCTATAAAGCATCCACATATTTATAGTGATATATTCTGGTGTTTACGGGGGTGCGTGTATAGATAATAACTCCAGAGAATAAATTCTCGTCACCCCGCTCCGTGTGGAAATAAATAGTCCATGTGCCGTATCTAATAACTAGAGAGACGTGATTATTGTCAACTCCAGACCCGTGTGGTTTTTTTTATTAATCTGGCAATTTATCGTTATATTTTATATAGTCCATATAAGTCATCAGTTCAACCTGTAGTATATAATCATCGCCATACAAGCCTCTCGCTCGTATGGTAAATCTTCCACCTCGTCACACAAGCTCCAATTGCTTATGTGGAATATGATGAAGTATGCCTATCGTCAAGAAGTATGCCATGTAGTGTAGTTTCAAATTAATTGTTACTATCTTGTGGCGATGTTTATTATTTCACACAGAATAACCAGCACTCCGCATCCAATGGCATTCACAGGAGTTGATATAAAAATAAAATTGCGCAGCCAACTCATCAAGGCTTACCTATTTGTCGGGCACGCAAATAATTTCTTTACTCTACAACTAATCCATTTCCCTGTTTAACACATGTATATATATGCAAAACAAAGATAATAATAATATTTCTAGCAAATTATTATTTATTTCGACACGTGTGTATTTTTATCAAAGCGTATACATGATAAAAGAAATATTTTTATCTTCAAAAATATTTATTCAACACGTGAATGTTTTTAACACTTCATATTCACAATAAAGATGTAGTTTTTATTGTCTATTCATTTTATTTTGAAATACGATAACATCCAACACATGAATTTCAATTCAACTAATGAATTTCAATTCAACACATGAATATTCTCTATAGTTTGTATACATATAAAAATGTGATTTTTATCGCTAAAGCTAATTGTTTAAATTCAAATAATATTCAACACATGAATTTCAACTCAACGAATGAATTTCAACTCAACACATGAATATTTTCTATAGTTTGAATATATATATAAAAATGTGATTTTTATCGCTAAAGCTAATTGTTTAAATTCAAATAATATTCAACACATGAATTTCAACTCAACGAATGAATTTCAACTCAACACATGAATATTTTCTATAGTTTGAATATATATATAAAAATGTGATTTTTATCGCTAAAGCTAATTGGTTAAATTCAAATAATATTCAACAAATGAATTTCAACTCAACGAATGAATTTCAACTCAACACATGAATATTTTCTATAGTTTGTAATTTATTTAAACGAATGAAAATTATTCTAACACATGAATATTTCAGGAAATTTCGGCAGCAAAACGGCAGGGTTGTAAAAACCGGGACCGTCCCTAGTACGACTCCTCGCTCTACCTTAAAACCTCGCGGTTTTTGACAATGGAGATCATGCATCTAGTTCGCACGCAGGCGGCATGTTTTATTTTCAATTCCACAATCCTATTCTAATTTGTTTCAACCACAAGACGGTATTTTTCAACCACAAAGGTATTTTTCAGCCACAATATCAACCACAAACAATTGTTTCCAACCATTCGTCATACCATAAAATATCACGTCAATCAAAAGCAATAAATATCTTCCATGGTCTGTGGACGAGGGGAGTGTATATATATATATATTATTTCTATAATTTACTTGCATTTCATCACAATTCAAAGCATATATGTTTCATCCAACGCTTGTATAATTTATACATCGCTAATATAACTTATACAACACATGTACATGAGGTATACAATGCGTATATAATTTACACTTTGCTTATATAATTTATACAACACGATTCCATTCACATAATTTAGTTTAGATTCCTCACATTGGTTTTTGCAGTGCTAAAAATCGTAGGAAGATCAAAAAATTCCGCGGCTTCTGCTAGATGGTAGAGAGCCTCCTTGCGGTCACGGTGTCTCCTGTTTCATCAAATTTCGTTAACGAACGAAAAAGATATTATTTTTCAAAGTTTTGCAACGCTTTATAGTGTAAAAACAGTTCAAAATTGAACAACCCGTTAGTTTTCAAACCTACTCAAATTTAGGTTTTGATTTTTCGCTCGATTCGTTGCTCGATAGGTCGATCAGATTGTTGGACGTCAACGAGGGAGGGAAGGGCTTTCCGGCGCCACCAGACTCTTCCAGTTCGACGTCGAGATGGACCCTGGGCGGTGGTTTAAACGCGCCCACTTCGGAGAGTCAGATCTCGACGGCGGCGCTTCTGATGGTGGCGAAACTGGGTCGGATGTGAAGAGGGGCGAAGGGGCTTTCGAGGGAAGGTGGTGGCGTGGCCTGGTTTCGCCTGTGGTGGCGGGAAAACGAGGGGGAAGGATGGAGCTCGAAGAACCGTCGATATCGCTTGGGCGGATAGGGTTTTGAGATATTTTCAGAAAATAAAATATAAAAGAAAATATATGATTGGCCAATGGTTTTATAGTTTCGAAAATTGCGGTTTTGTCAAACGAACTCGAAATCAAACCCAACGACTGTCGCCCCTAGCGTTTTACCCCCATCCCGGACACAATGGAATATGTTTCGTAGGCCAATTCAACTGTTACAGTCAGTTATTTTTCAAATTAAAGTATAAAACATTTTATATTCAATTTGAACGTACATTTCAATTTGCCAGGGACACAAACTGAATCGAAAAATTCCAGAAAAATATATCTAGCTTTGTTTTGACGATACGGTCCCAACAAAACCAGTTTCATCGAATTCTGAGCTCGTTTGAAAAATGTCCATTTTTAGGTCGACCAATTTTAACAGAAATTGACCAATCACATTTTCTTTTGCCCCGCTCACATACTAGCTTCAAAAATTATTAAATTTGAAACCTAGCAATGATTTGACATCCCGGACCCAACAAAAGTGGTTTCGTCGAATTCCGAGGTCGTATGCAAAATATCTATTTTCAAGGGCTATATATGCTATATAGCGACCTTTCTGAAAATTCATTTGGCCATAACTTTTGATTCCCATTATGAAACTTCGATTTTTTAGATTCGTTAGAAAGATATTCATAAACAGATTTAAATATTTTCAGTTTCACTAAAATCCGTTATATTTTCCACCCGGTACAGTCAGACAAAGTTTGTATTCAAAATTTCAAACTGCCATACTAGCCCCAATTCATTATTTTATTGAAATATGCTATTTCAATTATTCAAATTCTTTGGTAATAACCAATTTTAAAAATTTTAAATTGGTTCACATTTTCCGGGTTATTACAGGCGGCGACCATAGGGCGGGCGGAGGCGTCGTGGCGGCTTCGATTTTTCTTCTTCTTTCTTTTGATTTCTAAACTAACGGGGGGGGGGGAGGGGGGGGGTGGGGGGGGGAAGAAGGATATAGGGGGGGGTTTATAAAATTATATATTTTTAATTTATTTTCAAAAAGGGTTGACTTTTTGTTCGGACTCCAATCGAGGCCCACCGACCGTCATCCCCAGCTAATTACCCCCATTCCGAACAAAATGGGATATGTCACGTAGGCTGATTCGATCGTTACAATCAATTTTTGCTGAAATTCAAATATAAATTGTTATATTGAATTTTAAACGTACATTTTAATTTACTGGGCCCACATACTAACTAGAAAAATTCCCGAAAAATATTTTCTAGCTTCGTATCGACGATACGGTCCTAAGAAAACTAGTTTCGTCAAATTCTGAGACCGTTTGAAAAATGGCCATTTTCCAGTCGATTAAAATCAACTTAAACTAGTCAAACGCGTTTTCCTTTGCCACGCTCACATATTGATTCAAAAAATTATGAAATTTGAAACCTAGCAATAATTTGACATCACGGATCCAACAAAAGCGGTTTCATCGAAAATCGAGGTCGTTTGCAAAATGGCTACTTTTGAGGGCCAGAATTCCATAGCGACTATTCTGAATTTTCAACTGGACATAACTATTGATTCCCGCTATGGAATTTCGATTTTTCAGATTCGTTGGAAAGATATTCTCAATTAGATTCTAATATTTTTGGTTTCACTAAAATTCGGTTTATTTTGTACCCGGTACATTCATTTGAACTTTGAAATCGAATTATCGAACTACCGCGCCATTTTCAATTCCTTTTATAAATAAGAATAATTTTTTATATTCTAACGACGATCTATATAAATATATACGTTCTAATTCTATTCAAAATAAATTTCTCGTCATTATTATTTAAAACAATTCATTTTAAATATTCAAAATTCAATAAAATTGCCAAAATAAAAATTTTAAATTGGCTCGGATTTCCGGGTTATTACAATCTCCCCCACTTAAAACTTTTCGTCCCCGAAAAGGAACGAAGCCGAAAGTTGTTTAACTAATCACCTCAACTTTCACTATTTTCTTTACGGCTCAAGTTCTTCAACTTTTCAGTTTCTAAGAACTTCTCAAATTTTTCAAAAATTTGGCTAACACCCTAAATTTTCGCCATAGCCTCCCCTGGACCGGGGACTTCGGGATATTTCATATAGCCTCCCATGGACTTCTTCAATCCAAAAGAAAAGGAAAAAGCCAAGAGGCTAGCCAATCGGCTCATAAAATCATCATCACCCAAACAAAACAGTAAATTATGGTAAACATGTTCCTATTTGTCGGACAAACAATTTTATTCTTCTTCTCTAGCCTTCTTGCTATGACCTGTTCAGCGTAAGTACATGTATATGCATGCAAATGTGACTAATTTTCAATACAATTCACTATTTGGTTCAATTTGGCTAAACGGTTCAACATTTAATTAATCGAACAATAATTAAACAACACAACCATCAATCAATTGGTTGGATATCATTTCAATTACATAACTTTGATATATAGTCCAAAAATCAGATTTTTGATGCCAAATCACAACAATAGGCCTTATCTAATTTTGGTTCTCACACCAGTCTAATGGAAATATATAGACGTCACACTTTCGAAACTCGAATACCAATTCTGATGATGTTCGAACTATCATCAGAATCATCTCCGGGAGACTAGAGTGTGATTCTATATCTATCCAGCATATTAAAACTCCAAATACACGCGGATCAGACATATACGCATAATCTTTATATACTGGATAGTCCAAATCAATATAAATAAATATTCAAATACGAATAATTGACTTAAATTTTCAAAACAATATTGTTTTCATTTGAAAAATATACTCTTCACACTCGTTCTAGGATACTACTGATCCCATCTCTAACGAGTTATTCTAATTGGATATTACTAATCCAATATCTGATGAATTCTTTCATTCGGTTCTAATGTGTCTTGTTCTCTGAGCTTTGTAAACCAAAGCTCTGATACCACTGTAAGGACCCGTAACTTCCCCGGTAAGGAAAGAGCGGATACTTTGAGAACAACACACAAAAGAACGCAGACAGAAGAACATTTCATTGTATATTACAACAATTCCATCAGAATACAAGAATATACAGAGTATAAATAAATATTACACAACAGAAAAATATCAGAGATTACAATACATTACATAGCAGCGGAAAATAATACAAATACAACTGAAGGAGATATACGGATATAAAGCTTTCCGGATATCGTTCCAGCTTTAAACCAGGATCCTGTGGATATAAATCTGCAAAACCAAAACTACTAGCTGCCCGTGTCAAAATAAGGGCACCCAGAGTTTAGGTTAAAACAATAAACTCCAGGTCAGCCATGTGACTGGTGTGAGAATTAAAACAGTTATCAATCTTTATTTTTAAAGTTAGGTAAATCAAGGGACCACGCCGTATAACACGGAACGGGTTTCCTCCCAAGAACACCAGTGCATAAAACAACAACACAATGCTAATTAAAGAAAAATGAAGCTATTATAAGACCCAGGTCCCATCACACAATGCAACGCAAGCCGAAGGATAGGGTTTTACCTTATAATAGCCAAAGAATGCTTGGTACGCTAAAAACAAATCATTTGATACTATAATAAGTGTATAGTGTCAAAACTATTTCAAATCATAAATATCAATCATAGACGGCATGGGTACCATATATCATGTTGCCATACTAGGCTCTACAATCAAAACCGCAAAGTCACGTATTTGGAAATTGGATTTCCCTCTATGAACCGAGGTCAGGGATCGTCTACCGATTCGAGACTGTCTAGCCTGAGCCTCGGGCAAGTACTCAGTCAAGCCTTTGGATCGTCAGGGCCGATCCACCGATGTGAATTAAAATGCCTGAACACTGCGTTTCCCCGCCCTTTGGGGCGCAAAATGAGCCAACAAATGACTCCATCGGCTTCACATAGTCACCGATATATCCAAGGCGCCTCGCAACAGCAACAACCACAAAAGTCAAACTCGTCAGGGCGTGTAAAACCACTGACGCCAGTTCTTCACAACCCTGAGGTCCTTCTCCCGTTTTTAGTTCACAACCGGGGTGTGAGGCTCGTGAATTCATGCTACACAAAGCGATGCCACAAAGGCCGTGCTTTGATCATCAACCACAAGACTTTGCTTTTCAACAGAAGCCTTGATCATTTGCCACTTAGGCATGCCACACAGGCAATTCACTCCATGCGATTGATATCGATCAATATATAACCCCTGAGCTCGTACGTCTCAGAGAAGGGCGTTAAGCAAGAGAATAAATTCTCTGCCGCCAAACAGATGTATATTTAATAGAGATCAATCACACAGACTAAACTCCAATGTCAGACACACAGTACATTTACAAGTTCGTTCTGGGTCTGAACGAAACCGGAGGCACCTAGTACCCCGCATATCCATCGATCTCCAAGTACGTCTGGACGATCACTAACTGATTCTCTCCTCTTGGGTGTACGACCCAATTAAGATCATCAGTAATTATCCAAACGACGTGAAGACCTCCGGTCTTCAACCACCGTCTTCATCTTCGACTCATCGTCGAATCAATTATTCAGAATGGGATAAACCCGGTCTTTCCGAATAACTCACGTATATAATAAACAAGTGTTACACAAACACAACATACGCCTCATTCCAATTCATCAGTCACTAACCGTAAACTAGTAAGAGAACAATTCTCCAAATATTAACCCCGAAGGCCAAAACCAACATCAGATCAATACCCAGGAAACCATTCATCTTAGCCAACCTACAGTTAGTTTCTAAATTTCACATTCTTAGGGAAAGGTTCCCATTAATTTTATCAAAGATAAATTCTTTTAAATTTATTATTTAATCTTCCTTTGAATATCACTTCAAACTAGTCGGGATTAGCAAACCACACCGAAATAATTATTTATTTTATTTCCCACTCCCAACCTATTTATCCCATGAAGTAAAACTGGTCATACTTCATATCTAACACCACGGTGTTATTGGTAAATTCAATTACAATTTCACGTTCAAATCTAACTAAAGATTTAACTACCGTCTGGAGTGAAACTGGTGATACTCCATTCTCGATCTTTTCAATCTAATTAAAGATTCATTAAAACTCCACTTAGTTTTAATCTTTGACTGGGTTAAAGAATCAGTGTCATTTAAAACACGGTTCACGATAAACCCTAAAATCACATCATGTTTCAATCAGTCCCTAACCGTAAATTAGCAAGTGAGCAATTACCTAAGTATTAACCCCGAATGCCGAAACAACATCAGATCAATACCCCAGAAACCATTCAACTTAACTAATCTCTAGTTAGTTTCTGATTTTCTTAACCCCATTGGGTCTAAGAACAGTATTTTTGAAGATACCGTTCACAACAACCCAAAATCACATTCCATTAATTATCGGGTTAAAGAACAAGTGTTATTTAAAACACTGTTCAGGGTAAACCCCAAAAATCAATTTCAATTCAATTCCAATTAAATACTATTTAATTGGTATTCTCCATTAAATCCAAATAAAAAGATTTAATCTTTTTCTCAACTGGGTTTAAAAACAGTGTTAATGAAGACACCATTCATGACAAACCCAAATCCCATTTGATATTAAATACAAGACTCTGAATAGAAAATATACCAGCTTACATTCAATATCAAATTTTATGACCAACAAATATCTTATTGGAAATAACGATATTAATATATCTCTCAAATTCCCATAACAATATCTGTATCATCACGAAATCCAACATCGAAATATTCCAAGGACAATTTCGATTCAAATCCCTTCCAATTCAATTATTGGAAATCCTGGTTATTTTCAAAACCATTACAAATCCAATTTATTTATTTTAAAAATAAATAGAATTATAATTCTAGTTCAAAACTAGTTCATTTCGATAAAAATCTACTTTTATCTTTTCAAATATGGAGTTTTTCATCCCAATTCTTCACAAATCATTTCTTATGATTTTACACAAATTATTACCATTTTAAATAATTTTATCAAGGCCCGTACAGTCGATTTCCGTCAACGGCCATCGAACTGCACTTACAGCGACCTTTTCCAAATTTGATTTGGACATAATTCCAAATCCAACTGTTAGATTTCTAATTTCAAATATTTGTTAGAAAGCTCTTTTCGATACGAACCCAACGGTTCCGGTTTCAGGAGAAACCGACGGTCGGATCTCTCGTAATGTCCATTCGAAGTCAATGGTCGAAATTCGCGAACTACCGTGGCGCGACGCGTTCTATTCAGGCCATTATATATAATATATATATATATTATATGTATTTCGTCGATTTTCTTTTAAAACGTATTTTATAAATCGTTTTAAATTCGTTTTCGAAACGATTTCAACTTCATTTCAAATTCAAATCAAAATTAAAATTTTCCTCATAAATTCGTTTTAAATTCATTTCAAATTGATTTCAATTCAAATCGATTTTTAATTCAATTTCATTTCGTTTTAAATTCAATTTCTATTTGATTTTGAATTTATTTCAAATCGATTTCTATTCAATTTCTATTCAATTCGAATTCATTTCAATTTGATTTCAATTTGAATTCAATTCAATTTGATTTCAATTCGAATTCAATTCTATTCAATTTTAATTCGAATTCAATTCGTTTCAAAATATCAAATTTTGAAATCACTTCCTTTTCTATATTCATCATAAAAATGAATAAAATCGATATAAATATCGTTCACGTCAAAATGGCGTCAATCTAATCAATACGACTTCATATATTTCTATTTTCAAATATTCTAGTTCAAATATTTCTTTTCAAATATTTCTATTCAAATATTTCCTTTTTCAAAACTGGAATGAGGCCCAATCAATTACCGTATAATGTTAATTATATGGATTTTCTACAACACATGTATAAAATAACAACGATAAATAATCAACCATCATCCAGAGTGCACCACACAACTGCATAAGCATTAAATATAAATAATTAACGCT
Organism: Allium sativum; assembly: GCA_030737875.1. NCBI lineage: Eukaryota > Viridiplantae > Streptophyta > Magnoliopsida > Asparagales > Amaryllidaceae > Allium > Allium sativum. The sequence continues at coordinate 551,568,634 of CM060918.1, forward strand.
TACACAGTCTGTTAATCCATCGATTGACATACAACTAAACAATCGGGATTAGTGTACGTCAAATCTCATCCCAATACCCGTGTGGGGTTTCAAACAATCAAACACAGATTTTATTTGTGCAGTTGGGCGATGTGTAAAATTTATCATCCCAATCAATATCAGTCAAATCAGTGTATATAAACAAATCATCCGATTCATTTATAAATATTTATTTTATATACACGTTAAAAATTATATTTTTAACTATAGAATATTTTCCACTATAAAATATTTTATTTCGTTTCACATCACATCACACAATCAACTACACATCAAAATCAAACAAACTAACAAACAAGCCGTCCATGGTCTGTGGACGACGGGTGTCGGGTGCTACTAAACACCGTCTGCATCCTAGTATATATTTTTAACTAGAAAAGAAGATTTAAAGTGAGAAGTACTCACAGACTAGCTAAACCAAACGCCACGACTCTTCATATGTAGAAATCTTCGCCGTGCTTGCCTTTTGTCAAATTCGTCGTCCGCATTCACTACATATATAAAAATCACATTTTTATATTGTTACTATATAGATAAAAAAATTATTTTTACATCGTTACTATATAGATAAAAATTCTATTTTTACACTGCTGTGTTCATATAATAAAGACCATATTTTTATACTTCTACTTTATAAAATTATATTTTTACAATTCTAATTTCTATACAAAGGTTATATTTTTATTTATAAACCCTATGTATAAAAATTGTATTTTATTTCAAACATTAACATATAGAAATCTTGTTAAAAAATCTCGTCTTTACCTTGTTAAAACTCTCATCTTTACTATATTAAAATTCTAATTTTTCTTAACATAAAAATCTAATTTTTCATTGCGTAAAAAATTTAATTTTTGATTAACATAAAAATCAGATTTTTCCAAACACGTATATATATATTTAAAACTGAAAAAGGAAAAATAAATAAATAAAGAAATGTAAATAAAAAAACTCACAGTTAACTCACCGGAAGGGGGCTAGGAACGGCTGTCGGAGGAGTGGCAGATTGGGGCTATTTTGGCGAACTAGGGTTTGGATTTCAGAGGAGGGGGGTGCGGTTTGGAGGAGCGTCGGCTCGAGGGGGGCTAGGCATCGACTAGGGATCAGGGGGAAAGGGGGCGCTGTCGATTGAAGAAGGGGAGGAAGAAGGAGGGGGCGGTGGACGGAAATCGATGGTGGTGGTGCGGTTTGACTCGCGATGGGGGGGGGGGGAAGAAGGATATAGGGGGGTTTTTTATAAAATTATATATATTTTTAATTTATTTTCAAAAAGGGTTGACTTTTTGTTTGGACTCCGATCGAGGACCACCGACTGTCGTCCCTAGCTAATTACCCGCATTCCGAACATAATGGGATATGTCATGTAGGCTGATTCGATCGTTACAATCAGTTTTCGCTAAAATTCAAATATAAATCGTTATATTGAATTTTAAACATACATTTCAATTTACTGGGCCCACATACTAACTAGAAAAATTCCCGAAAAATATTTTCTAGCTTCGTATCGACGATACGGTCCTAACAAAACTAGTTTCGTCAAATTCTGAGACCGTTTGAAAAATGGCCATTTTCCAGTCGATTAAAATCAACTAAAACTGGTCAAACGCGTTTTCCTTTGTCACGCTCACATATTGATTCGAAAAATTATGAAATTTGAAACCTAACAATAATTTGACATCACAGATCCAACAAAAGTGGTTTCGTCGAAAACCGATGTCGTTTGCAAAATGGCTATTTTCGAGGGCTAGAATTCCATAGCGACTATTCTGAATTTTCAACTGGACATAACTTTTGATTCCCGCTATGAAATTTCGATTTTTCGGATTCGTTGGAAAGATATTCTCAATTAGATTCTAATATTTTTGGTTTCACTAAAATCCGGTTTATTTTGCACCCGGTACATTCATTTGAACTTTGAAATTGAATTATCGAACTACCACGCCATTTTCAATTCCTTTTATAAATATAAATAATTATTTATATTCTAACGATGATCTATATAAATATATACGTTCTAATTCTATTCAAAATAAATTTCTCATCGTTATTATTTAAAATAATTCATTTTAAATATTCAAAATTCAATAAAATTGCCAAAATAAAATTTTTAAATTGGCTCGGATTTCCGGGTTATTACAGATAACTAATCAATAGACCATTGTTTTTTTTCTAATAGCATTTAATTATACTAGGATTTAAAAAAATAAACTTAAGGGTAGCCTAAGATTTTATTTATTGTTCTACAGATTTCAAACTTGGTTTAGTTCAAAATGATATTGAAAGTTTGAAACATTCTACTTGAATTTTTTTTTTCATTATTCACATTTTGTTTCAACATGCAAGATCACTAGAAAAAAATATTTTATTTCCAAGTATGAGGCGCCCTTTTTTTGGTTCGATAGGAGATTTTTCTTCGCTAAGTGAAATTTTCTCTCGTTTCATTTGAATTGTTTATGGACCTGATTTAGGTTTTGTATTTTGGTTTGCATTTTTAGTAGCTTGTGAATGATGTATTGACTGAATTTAACTTATGATTATCTCAAGGTTGGTGTATAGTAGCGTGCATAACACTGTAATCTTTGAAGCTAATTTTAATGTCCCATCCTAAGCTATCAGTTAATTTTCTGGCTGTTAGGAATATTTTTGTGCTTGGTGTATTTCTGGATCCTTAATGCAAGCTTAGAACTTTAGCTATCCAAATGTTGATGGTCCATAGTATCGAATATACTTTTAATAGCTTCTTTATTTTTAGGATAATGCAATATTAAGCAGTCTTTCAAACTTACGCCTGTGGTGGAACGACAATCATTGGGGTTACCAATGACGGCTGCATAGTTCTTGGCGTAGATTCAAGAATGTACAGGTAATGTTGTTTAATTTTTCACACATATTCCTTACTTGCTTCTGAAGTTTAAATCAAAATTGGTTTTAATGGTATATAAACAATCAGAAGCCTAAGAACTTCAATGGGTAATTTTGCGTGTTGCAAATTTGTTGATTGCAGACGGTTTCTATATAGATTCATGACTTGCAGTTTCAGACAAACACAATTTATCAGTATTTAAACCTAAGCCTGGAAACTTCAGGTTGTAATTTTGAGCAATGCAATTTTGTTGATGTTAAAGAGTTTTTTCCTCTTCCATTGCAAGTCATGGACTTTATGCATTTTGTAAGGTACAATCTAATGTGAATCTCCTTAAAAGATATTTATCAACATATATTGTTTGTACGTATACTTAAAGCCATTCCCGTAACCTTTCTAATATTTTGTTCAATGTATTTTCTACTAGTCACATAATTTTAATATCCACCAATTACAAGATCTAGATCTTGCTATCTATATGGACTTTTTGATCAAGCATAGAAGGAAGGAATGAGTAAAGATGAGGTTGAGGTATGTTAAAGAAAAATAATCGAATATAATATGTTTAAATCTGTATAAAAACAGTTACATGTGCTGCTGCTTTATTAAAGCAACCATATTTTTTTAAAAATAAAATAGGTTATAGATTACGCAACACTAGTAATAAGTGGTATAATATCATCAAAAATTTCAAAACTTGCACGTTTGTGTTCAAGGGAATGTTACCGGAAATCTTAGATAAACTGAACTGAAATAACATCTTATGACCGTTTATGAATATTACTTGTGTTTTATCTCAATCACTGACAAATGGAACCACGGTGAACCATTCAATCATATCAAAATTTACATATTTACTTGTGAAAAAAAGGACACCATCTAGGGTCCATGACAAACGGATCTAGTAGAATGTGTCTGTGAGGTCCTATTCTGAAGCTGCTACAAAAAATTCCATATTATATAGCTCATTTAAACATCAAAAGTTATTTCTTTGCATAGGTAATACATATTTACAACAGAAAATAGTTCACACAAATTGTCAAAACATTAGCACACTTATTACCTAAAGATCTAAAACATTAGTATGGCCAAAGCTATAAAAATCAGTATATCCATCAAAGTAGCCATATTCCAACATTAGGTTGATCATAACTCTAATTCACATGCAACTTATTCACATATGTGAAGTGGTCAGTGTCTTTTTTATTACCTCAGCCATGACCAAGTAGCTGTTGCTTTATGTTTATTATTATATACAGTTAACTCTTTTTTAGGTATTTTTTGCTACATTCTGTTTTTAGTTTTTATACGTGGGCATTTTTTTTGAGATGAATTGTATAATAGATGTATCACCACATTTACTTAGTATGCTGCATCTAAAGATATTTTCCATCTTTTTGTGAAGAGAAATATTGGAATAGCGTGTGGAAAAGATGAGGAAACAATTAGAACTTATTATAGATTGCAAGTCTATGTAACCATTATTAGAATAATGTAGATTGTGTGTTGCCTAAGTATATACATGTATACCAAGCAAAAGCCTCCTTACATTCACGGTACATATATATTAAAACAAAAGGCAAAAACATGTTCTTTTATGTTAATCATAACTTATTTTTATGTGATCTTAAACTTTTTCACTTACTGAAGTAAATTGTTCATGATTACAAGGGTTAAAAGTATTTTAATTATGCTGTTTGTTTACATTTGCTGAAGTAAATTGCACGTTTGAATTGGAAGACATCAATTATAAAGGCAAATTACAAAGAATGTCGGTTGGTTCATCGTGACAAACAGAAGACAGAAGCAAGTTCTCCACCCAAATAAGTAGAAGTACTCAATAGTTGATACTTAAAAGTTATGTGTATGCTTCTTAATTTGTCATTTATAAGCTTCTTAATTTGTTTCTAAAATGTGATGATTTGAACATTATTGTGATACTTTGAGGTAATTCAGTATTATGATTGTTATTTATGGCATATGGTTGTGTGATGAATTTTGATATATGTTCATGTTAGTCTTTCTTTGGGAGATAAATTCATATTTTTTATGTATATGCTTCAGAAAACAAAATTGCCTCATGCTGCTATATGTAGTTTCAGGATATATCGTTGTAACTTTTGACCATTTTATATTTTAGAAACTTAATCACGGTTATAAATGTCACAATTCTCCATTTAGTAATGGTTATAAGCATTATAAACGTTTTACTGGCAACGTTTATAAGGGTTATAAATTTTATATTCTAAACGGTAATAACCGTTACGAAAATTCCAATCGTCACGGTTATAAGCATTATAATATTCAGTACTGGTAACGGTTATAACCGTGACAATATTCGTAACAAAAAACAGCCACGCACCTTGTGATAACGGTTATAACCATTACAACATTACTTTATAACGGTTATAAGCGTTACTAATACCCTTTTTTGGTGTTGTTATCAAAGAAAAACACGTGTGCAAACAACGATATCATTTCCAGATGGAAATCATATCGATCAATCATCATTTGACATTTATCTCTCTATTTAACATATTCATTTTTCATCTCCTGTTTCCATATATTCAACATTTCTTATTTTCTATATTTAGAAAATATACGTTATTAACAATGGAAAACATTTCCATTTCTTGTTTTCTATATTAGAAAACATTTCTGATTCTTATTTGGAAAACATTTCCAAACCTCATTCATTTGGTTTAAACAGATGTTTAAATAAAACATCGTGACGCCAACTCAAACCATTTACTAAATTAACTAAATTCACTTAACCATCATTCACGATCAAACCTTACCATTCCTTAGTTAAGAAGGAAGTCAATCAAGTTGGGGTATAATTACCTCTCAGACCTTAACTGAACAACGTTTTAACTTCGAAATAGTCAAAGTTTATCTTTTAAACCTTTAACAACTTCCTTACGTAACTCTCAGATTCTATTTACGAATCCACTTCTTTATTGAAAACATTGATTATAACGCTAACATTATAAACCCTACTTCTGAAATATCTAACTTATCATCTAACTTTTTACTTCTTACTTTGAATAATTCACCTACTCTAATTTATTTATAAATAAATAAATCTTGATTTAAAAACCGAAAAGTAAATAATACTTTCCCGAATTCGATATAATCGAATTCGACGATTTACTCTCTTCGAATAACTAATATTCGATTAACTCACTTCGAATAACTTATATTCGATAACTCTTTCTTTCGGATAACGATATTTAATAATCTCTCTTTTCGAATAAACTATATTCGATTAATCTCTCTTTGAATAAACTATATTCGATAACTCTTTCTTTCGTATAACTAAATTCGATTAACTCCTATTCGAACAACTAAATTCGATAACTCCTTTCGATTAAACTAATATCGATAACTCCTTTCGATTAAACTAATCGATAACTCCTTTCTATTAAACTATAATCGATAACTCCTTTCGATTAAACTATAATCGATAACTCCTTTCGGTTAAACTAATTGATAACTCCTTTCGATTAAACTAATCGATAAATCCTTTCGATTAAACTAATCGATAACTCCTTTCGATTAAACTATAATCGATAACCTTTCCTTTAACTCTATTCGAATAAGTAATATTCAATAACTCTATTTAACACCATTTAACTCTGTTCGAATTACTAATATTCAATAACTCCTTTTTAACTCTATTCGAATAACTAATATTCGACTAACTCCTTTGGATTAACTCATTTGGATTAACTCGGTTTGAATAACTCATCTTAATTAACTTGACTTGATTAAATCCATTTGAATAACTCTAACTGGTTAACTCTAACTGGTCAACTCTAACTGATTAACTCTAACTGATTAACTCTAACTCGTTAATTCTAAATCTAATCGATTAACTCTAACTGGTTAACTCTAACTCTAACTGGTTAACTCTATTTCCAATCGATTAACTCTAATTGAATAACTAATATTCGATTAACTCATTTCGATTAAGTCATTTGGATTAACTCGGTTTGATTAACTCATCTTAATTAACTCGACTTGATTAACTCCATTTGAATCATTTCCTTTGGATTATCTCCTTTGAATTATCTCCTTTGAATTATTCCTTTGGATTATCTCCTTTGAATTATCTCCTTTGAATTATTCCTTTGGATTATCTCCTTTGAATTATTCCTTTTCTATTTGTTTACTTAACAAATAAGTATTTCCTTTTCAATTCTATTTATTTAACAAATAAATATTTCTTTTATTTTTTCTATTTATTTAAAAAATAAATATCTCATTTATAACATTCTATTTATTTCCTATAAATAAATATTTCCATTTAATTTATTTATAAATGTTTTACAAATATTCCCCTTTAAAATTCTATTTGTAAATGTTTTACAAATATTCCTTTTTCTATTTTATTTGTAAATGTTTTTACAAATATTTCTCTTTCTATTTGTTTTGCAAATATTTTCCTTTGTATTTGTTTTACAAATATATTTCCTTTATATTTGTTTTACAAATATATTCTCTTTTATATTTGTTTTACAAATATATTCTTTTAACTCTATTGATTTTATAATTTATTTCCTTTTAAAAAAATCCTTTTTCCTTTTATATATAAAATCCATTGATTTTATATAAATAATTTATTTTCAAAATATACTTTGAAAATCCCCTTTTTACATCCCAGTATTTTTCACGGTATTTAAATACCAATTAAGAGTGATCGATATCATTCAAACACACGTAATCAACAACAGATTATATCACATCATACATCACATTATATGAAACAAAACAATATTTTATATATTGAGGAACCCAGTTGGGTCCCTCCAACCTGTTTTCCTGCATCACAAATGTTAAACAATATCATTAACATCGATTTCATTTCAATATGAAATATTCTGTTAAACAGAATCAATATTGATTAACGATATATATATATATATCGTTATCTATGATTTCGACCAATACACAAGCAATTCAACCAAACAGTTAACACACAACAATCAACAGATGATTAGCAGTTCTAAGAATACGTTATAAAAATATAGCTGTTCAGAGTTGGTGAGTTTTACTCACTTTGGCAGTTCATCGTTAAAGAACGATAAACTATTGTTTGATTTGAATCAAACAATTTATTTCGCCATAAATTCAATCGAGCTCCACTCCATTCCCAGTCAGTTTCATATTGTAGTCGTCGTCCATATGATCCCACCGGATCCAGTTTTGTCAAATTCTGATCACGTATGAGATAGTTATTGATTTTACAAATTATGCGACTACTTAAATTAAATAAATCCTTAATTTCCATGTTAATGGGCTCACCCCATTTATTTCTCGGCCCATCTTTGCTCTAAAACTCAAACCTGCTTTGCCCTTTTCTTCCTCGAAAGCATCTACCTAGAAACAAGGTTTGGAGGGTGAAAAACTGCTTAACCGGACCAAATCAGGTGATTAGTAGATAGGCCCATAACCCATTTCGGGATTAGGGTTATGGGGAGGCTGAAATGAGATAGAGAATCATTCCATTTCAGTTTTCTAGCCTCCACTTATCACCAAGGAACCCTAAAAATGGCCTCCAACCTCTAAATCACCTCCAAATCACCTTTTGGTCAAGGATTTGGCTTAGCAACCCCTAATCAAGGAAGATCTTCACCAAAAGAACATTGGAGCTGCTGTTTAGCATTGGGATTCATGTCAAATCAGAGATTTATTTCAGATCTTAGTTTTATTTGTGGCTAAGGTGAGTGATTTGCATAGTTTTGCACTAATTATGGCTAATTAGGGGTGATTAGTGTTAATTAGCGAATTTAAACATGATAAAATTCTGGAAAAATGTTTATAAAATTCGGAATGATGTTTTAGACCTCTGATATGAATTTGGGTTAATTTAGTTAAGTTTTGCTAATCCTATCATTAGTTTCACCTAAATATGTTCAAGGGGAAATATGGGATTTTGGGTATGTTTGATCCATTTCTACCTATTATATTGATGTTTTTGATGGTTGTGGTTGATTATGCATGTTGCTATGACTGTATGAAATGCTTTGTGATTGATTTCAATAGTTAGAATGGTCGAAAACGCCGTCGAGGGGCGTAAACTGTTCGCTGGAAGAACTGCAGGAATCTACACGAACCGGACCGGATCGGTGGGCATATGGGCGATCCGATCCGAAGACAACGATCCGTATGGCCACCCCCGATCGCGAATCCTCTCCACGATCCGATTCAGCTTGATGAGGCGCCACGATCTGAAGGAAGGAGCACGACCCGATCCACTTCAGAAGCTCACGAGCTGACGACCTGGGAAGATGCACCCGACCCGACCCGACCAGTGGGGGAACACGAGCTGACGTGAAGGAGGAACCACAGCCCGATCCGAATGGATGCCACGACCCGATCCGAAAGGGTGACTACGACCCGATCCGTATGGGTGACCACGAGCTGATGGCGTGACTCAATCCGAACCGTGGTGACGAGGAAAACTGGACTCCGAACCAGATGAGGCCGACCCGATCCGATGAAGAATGTTGAAGGCCGATCCGATCCGATTCGATGGTGATGACCAATAACCCGAGATGCAAAGGTAGTCCAAATGGAAGTTGGAGCTCAGGATCCCGGAACCAGTTGGGAACCAATGAGTTCACTTCATGGCTGGACTTTGCTGCGGGACGTGTGCTAAGGAGTTATCGACGTTCATAACTTCGATTCACCACTAAAAATGAATGATGGGCTACTTATCAGTGCAGTAGGGTCATCATGACCTGAGGGGCAAGGTGATGGTAGCAAGACTACGTTATCAGTGCAGTAGGGTCATTATGACCTGAGGGGCAAGGTGATGCGTAGTAAGACTATGAGCCAGTGCAGTGGGGTTCTTGTGACTCCATGGGGCAGAGTGGACATAGTAAGGATTAGTAAGGCTATGAGCCAATGCAGTGGGGTTCTTGTGACTCCATGGGGCAAAGTGGACATAGCAAAGGATTTGTGGCTACGTTATCAGTGCAGTGAAGCCATTTATGACTTCATGGGGCAAAGTGATCGTAGCAAGGTATGTTGGGTGATCGAAGTGGTGAATATCGTATGCTTTACGCATTGAGTGAGAGATGTGAGGATGGATGCTATGTTTGATTGTTTGCCATCCCTATGACATGCACACCTCCCCCACCTCCGTATCGTTACACTGTTTGATATGATACCTTAGAGTGTTGTACAGTATGTAGTGCTAACTCTTTGGTTGCAGGTCCAGGTTCAGGTATGTTTTAGTCTACCTGTTATTATTCACTTTAGATGCTTATCGATCATACCAGGCTTTATGTCTGACCCAGAGTTTTATGTCTCCTCTTATTACTCTGGGTGCTCACACGAGCAGACTAGAGACAGGTTAGCTGGTGGTGCGCGAGTAGCTGATTCGGAGGCGGGCAGGAGGCTTCCACGTATGATATATATATATATATATACACACACACATTCTCCCTGTGTCGTTGGTGGTCGCTACTTGGGCATTAGTAGTGTACCTCCTTTATCTTACTTTTTCTTTGAGACAGTTTGAAAGTTGTAATAAGCTGTATTTTGGATTTCCGCTACTACGATGTTTAGTTCTGATTTTCAGCTTATGCACTGTCTCTCCTATTTTATGTCAAGTATGTTATTATTATATTTTTCTATGCGCTTTGAGACATTCTACAGGTTCTTTGTATGTTCATTTCCTTCTTCCTTTTCCTTCTGACGACCCGTTCCGTGCTAACTGGACATGTGTACAGCGCACTTTTGGAGTAAATGTCGGTTGGTGCGGGGCGGGCCGTCACACTTGGTATCAGAGCTCTAGGTTGCGTAGTTAACCTAGGGAAAGACACCAGGGAGAGATAGTACGTATATGAGAGCGCGTATTTGTGATTATTTTGGTTTTCAAAAGCTATGTATATATATACTATTAATCGTTTCCCTTTTTCAGATTAACGACGAGCCGAGACACGAGGGGTGCTGGTAGAGGGACTAACCAGGGAAATGCCGCTGACTTGAGGGCAATGTTTACTAACCTCATGAGAGACATGCTTAGAGAAGTGCAAGGGGCAGTTCCCAATCCCGGAGTTGGTGTTGGCCCAGTAGTGCAGGCGCCTAGGGTCGATTTCGCGAAGTTGTGCAAAGATTACACTAATCTTGGTGGGAAGCCGTTCCACGGGACGGAGTCGGCCACAGATGTTCAAGATTGGATGGATAGCCGTGATCGTATCTTCGATGACTTGGGTCTTGAGGATGCGATGAAGAGAAGGCTAGCGTCTCGTCAGCTGCAAGGGCGAGCGATGAATTGGTGGAATGCCATTAGAACAGCTACTCCAGAGGATCAGGTTACTTGGGATCAGTTCAAGGCTCGCTTTAGCGAGAAGTTTATTCCAGCTGCCCAGAAGTCAGTATTGTTCAAAAGGTTCTTGGAACTTAAGCAGGGTGGCAGGGCAGTTTCTGATTATATTGCTGAGTTCGACACTTTGTCGAAGTATGGACTGTCTCTCATTGATACTCCTGAGAAGAAGAATGAGAGGTTCATTATTGGTTTGGATGGGTACTTGGGGGAAAGGCTTATCAACCACATCGATGAGACTTTTGAATTGATTGTGGGGAAAGCTTCGAGATCAGAGAGTCTTTACCCTAAGTCAAAGACTGAGGTTGCATCTGCAGAAGGGCCAAAGCCGCAAGCAGGCGGTGGAGGCAAGAATAACTCTCAGAATAAGAGGAAGCAGGACCAATCTAAAGGTGGCCAGAAAAAGAGCAAGAAGGATGTTGAGTGCTTCAGCTGTGGTAAGAAGGGCCATTATGCTAAAGAATGTCGGGCGAAGCCAGCGGAAAGGAAGTGCTACAACTGTGGTCAAGTGGGACATCATAAGGATAAGTGTCTGCAACCTCTTAAGGAGAAGCAGATTGTGAAAGCATATGCTATTGATGCTGTTCCTTCTTCGTCGAATGCCCCAACTGCGGCGGAGAAAGGAAAGAATGTTGTTATTCAAGGTATGCTTTCTATTTATGATGTACCAGTTCGAGTTTTGTTTGATACTGGGTCTTCCCGTTCCTTCATATCTAGTGACTTGGTAGATAGGTTGGTACTGGAACCCGAGATAGTCGATAGACCATTGGTTGTGACGAACCCAATTGGTGGTTCGACTAGCCTTAGTATGATTTGCAAGAATTTGGTCTTATCGAGTCATGGATGTATGTTTGTTTATGATTGCTTTTTTTTGGGCTTTACTGGGTATGGCATTATATTGGGAGTCGATTGGCTCCAAAGATACGGGGTGGTGGTAGACTGTGAGGGCTTTTTGGTGACAGTGAGGGCGGATGATGGGCAGAGGGTAGTGTTTGGTAGTCTACCTAGTGATGGGGGTATGGCTAGTTTTGTAAATTCCCTCGACATCCCTCGGGATGAGTTTTCAGATGTGCCCGTGGTTGGCCAGTATCCGGACGTCTTCGAGGAGGTGACCGGGCTTCCACCACACCGAGAGATTGAGTTCCATATTGATTTAGTGAAAGATGCCAGACCTATAGTGATGCCACTTCGTCGTATGGCACCAAGGGAGCAGCGAGAGCTCGGGGTGCAAGTCATCAATCTTTTGAAGAAGGGATTTATTAGAAGGAGTGTCTCCGAGTGGGGAGCACCAGTTGTGTTTGCCACTAAGGAAGATGGTTCCCTTCGTTTGTGTGTGGACTATCGCGAGTTGAATAAGGTGACGAGGAAGAATAAGTATCCTCTACCGCGGATAGACGATTTGTTTGATCAACTGGAAGGAGCTAGAGTGTTCTCCCAGTTGGACCTCGCAACAGGATTTCATCAGCTTCGAGTAGCAGATGAGAGTGTTCCGAAAACGGCATTTAGGACGCCGTCTGGATTTTATGAGTGGTTGGTCATGCCATTTGGGTTGACCAATGCACCAGCCTACTTTGTGGATCTCATGAATCGAGTATTCAGAGATTAGTTGAATAAGTTTGTTCTTGTGTTGATGGATGATATCCTTGTTTACTCAAGGACAGAGGAGGAACACAAGGGGCACTTGAGGATAGTGATGGAGGTGTTGAGGAAACATCAATTGAAAGCGAAATTCTCTAAGTGTCATTTTTGGAGAAGGGAAGTAAGATTCTTGGGTCATGTTATTTCAGAGAGTGGTATTGCCGTGGACCTTGCGAAGGTGGCTACGGTACAGGATTGGCCTACGCCCAAGAATGCAACAGATGTAAGAAGTTTCTTGGGATTAGCTGGATATTATCGTAAGTTTATCCAGGACTTCTCCAAGATAGAAGCACCGTTGACTCAGTTGACTAAGAAGAATCAGTCCTTCGTCTGGGACGGAGTGTGTGAGGATGCCTTCAAAGGTCTAAAGGAGAGGTTGACGCGTGCGCCAGTGTTAGTCATTCCTAAAGGGAATGAAGAGATGACAGTATACACGAATGCTTGTGGTACCGGACTTGGTGTTGTATTGATGCAAGGAGGTAGGGTTGTAGCTTATGCTAGTCGACAGCTAAAGCCGCATGAGAAGAAGTATCCTACCCATGATTTGGAATTGGCAGCGATTGTATTTGCGTTGAAGATGTGGAGACACTATCTCTTGGGAGAAAGATTTGAGTTGTTTACCGATCATAAATCGTTGAAGTATCTCTTCTCCCAGAAAGATCTGAATCTCCGTCAGCAGAGATGGTTAGAGTTCTTGGCTTCGTATGATTTTGATATCGCATACACACCTGGGAAAGGTAATGCGATAGCCGATGCCTTGAGTAGGAGACATGCCAGCTTAGGGGCAATGTTTCTTGAGTGGAAGCAACTGGAGTACATCGCGGGGTTTGATTTCAGACCAAAGTGCGAATTGGATCCAGTCATGCTAGCTAGTTTGGCGATTAGACCCACTTTGATAGAGCGGATTGGTTCCAACCAAAGGAACGATCCTAACCTAGTGGAAATCATCTCCAAGTTAGAGATGGGTATCGACGAGGAGATGAATGTGTATAGGCTTGATCGAGATGGATGGCTTCGGAGGAATGGAAGACTAGTTGTGCCCAACGTGAATGGTTTGAGAGATGAAGTGCTTAGAGAATGTCATCACTCAAAACTGACTATACATCCCGGTGGTAATAAGATGTATCGAGACATGAGACAGACTTACTACTGGGAAGGGATGAAAAGAGACGTTGGGAAGTTTATATCCAAATGCATGAATTGCCAGCTAGTTAAAGCCGAGCAAAAGAAGCCTAGTGGTTTGTTGCAACCATTAGAAATTCCCGAATGGAAATGGGAGCAAGTCTCGATGGATTTCATCGATGGTTTACCAAGGACTAGATCGGGATATGATAGCATTTGGGTAATTGTGGATCAATTGACTAAGAGCGCAAGATTTATACCGGTCAAATCGACCAGAACGGCAGCCAATTTGGCAGAATTGTATATGAAGTGGGTAGTGAGATTTCATGGAGTACCCAAAAGCATTGTGAGTGACCGAGACCCATTGTTCACTAGTGGGTTTTGGAAGAGCTTACAGGAGGCTCTAGGGTCAGGATTACATCTCAGTACCGCATATCATCCTCAGACCGGCGGTCAGACGGAGAGGGTGAATCGTATATTGGAAGATCTCTTGAGAGCTTGTATATTGGATTTTGGTGGATCATGGGATGACCATTTGCATCTAGTAGAGTTTGCATATAATAATAGCTACCAATCTAGTATCGGTATGGCTCCATATGAAGCTTTGTATGGAAGACCGTGCAACTCACCATCATGTTGGATAGAGACTGGCGAGAAGTTTGTGCTTGGACCAGATGTGGTGAGAGAAACTTCGGATAAGATTAAGATCATTCAGCAACGAATGAAAGCTACCCAAGATAGGCAGAAGAGCTATGCTGATAAGAGGAGAAGAGACTTGAAATTCTCCGTTGGTGACTTGGTGTTTGTCAAGATCTCTCCGTTAAAGAGCGTGATTCGATTTGGCATGAGAGGCAAGTTGGCACCAAGATTTGTTGGCCCATTCCCTGTTCTTGAACTAGTCGGGAATTTGGCCTCTAGAGTTGGCTTACCAGAGAAAATGGCGGGAGTTCACAATGTATTTTATGTTTCCCAACTAAGGAAGTTCGTTCACGACTCAGATGTGACTATTTCACCTGATCAGTTAGAGGACTTCGAAGTAGAACCCGAGGCGGTTGGGAACCGCAAGCCGATTCGTATTGTGAGGTACGATACGAAGCAACTTCGAAGGAAGTCGGTGAAGATAGTCAAGGTTCAGTGGGGTGAGGACGAGAATGATTGTACTTGGGAGACAGAGGAGAGCATTAGAGAAGCATATCCAGAACTCTTTGCATGGTAAGATTTATTTTGTGATTTAGTTTTCCGCATGCTAGGGTAGACTTGTTTTGCATGTTTGATTGTTGTTTTATGGTTGATAGGCATGCGGGACCTTTGTGTGTGTTTTGATTAGGGAATTTCGAGGGCGAAATTTCTTAAGGGGGGGTGGGGGGTGGAGAGTGTAATGATCCGCATTCTACGCATCGGAGGATCGTAGAATATTTATTTCTTTTCCGTATGAAGTCGTATGGTCATGTAACTTTGGGAAACATCCATTAGAGCCATTTCCCATGTTCATGATTTTTGTCGATTTTTAAATGACCATTTTGCCCCTAGTTGGTACTGTTTTGGCTATAACTTTTGATTGAAAAGGAATTTTGACCTGAAACCTCTTCCATTGGATTCGTTTGATGGTTTACATTTCCGTACAGTGGTCATAATAGCCAAACGGACTTACCGTTTGGGAGATATGGCTAAAACAAGGTTTGGAGGGTGAAAAACTGCTTAACTGGGCCAAATCGGGTGATTAGTAGATAGGCCCATAACCCATTTCGGGATTAGGGTTATGGGGAGGCTGAAATGAGATAGAGGATCATTCCATTTCAGTTTTCTAGCCTCCACTTATCATCAAGGAACCCTAAAATGGCATCCAACCTCTAAATCACCTCCAAATCACCTTTTGGTCAAGGATTTGGCTTAGCAACCCCAAATCAAGGAAGATCTTCACCAAAACAACATTGGAGCTGCTGTTTAGCATTGGGATTCACGTCAAATCAGATATTTATTTCAGATCTTAGTTTTATTTGTGGCTAAGGTGAGTGATTTGCATAGTTTTGCACTATTTATGGCTAATTAGGGGTGATTAATGTTAATTAGCGAATTTAAACATGATAAAATTCTGGAAAAATGTTTATAAAATTTGGAATGATGTTTTAGACCTCTGATATGAATTTGGGTTAATTTGGTTAAGTTTTGCTAATCCTATCATTAGTTTCACCTAAATATGTTTAAGGGGAAATATGGGATTTTAGGTATGTTTGATCCATTTCTACCTATCATATTGATGTTTTTGATGGTTGTGGTTGATTATGCATGTTGCTATGACTGTATGAAATGCTTTGTGATTGATTTCAATAGTTAGAATGGTCGAAAACGCCGTCGAGGGGCGTAAACTGTTCGCTGGAAGAACTGCAGGAATCTACCCGAACTGGACCGGATCGGTGGGCATAGGGGCGATCCGATCCGAAGACAACGATCCGTATGGCCACCCCCGATCGCGAATCCTCTCCACGATCCGATTCAGCTTGATGAGGCACCACGATCCGAAGGAAGGAGCACGACCCGATCCACTTCAGAAGCTCACGAGCTGACGACCTGGGAAGATGCACCCGACCCGACCCGACCAGTGGGGGAACACGAGCTGACGTGAAGGAGGAACCACAGCCCAATCCGAATGGATGCCACGACCCGATCCGAAAGGGTGACTACGACCCGATCCGTATGGGTGACCACGAGCTGATGGCGTGACTCGATCCGAACCCTGGTGACGAGGAAAACTGGATTCCGAACCAGATGAGGCCGACCCAATCCGATGAAGAATGTTGAAGGCCGATCCGATCCGATTCGATGGTGATGACCAATAACCCGAGATGCAAAGGTAGTCCAAATGGAAGTTGGAGCTCAGGATCCCGGAACCAGTTGGGAACCAATGAGTTCTCTTCATGGTTGGACTTTGCTGCGGGACGTGTGCTAAGGAGTTGTCGACGTTCATAACTTCGATTCACCACTAAAAATGAATGATGGGCTACTTATCAGTGCAGTAGGGTCATTATGACCTGAGGGGCAAGGTGATGGTAGCAAGACTACGTTATCAGTGCAGTAGGGTCATTATGACATGAGGGGCAAGGTGATGCGTAGTAAGACTATGAGCCAGTGCAGTGGGGTTCTTGTGACTCCATGGGGCAGAGTGGACATAGTAAGGATTAGTAAGGCTATGAGCCAGTGCAGAGGGGTTCTTGTGACTCCATGGGGCAAAGTGGACATAGCGAAGGATTTGTGGCTACGTTATCAGTGCAGTGAAGCCATTTATGACTTCATGGGGCAAAGTGATCGTAGCAAGGTATGTTGGGTGATCGAAGTGGTGAATATCGTATGCTTTACGCACTGAGTGAGAGATGTGAGGATGGATGCTATGTTTGATTGTTTGCCATCCCTATGACATGCACACCTCCCCCACCTCCGTATCTTTACACTATTTGATATGATACCTTAGAGTGTTGTACAGTATGTAGTGCCAACTCTTTGGTTGCAGGTCCAGGTTCAGGTATGTTTTAGTCTACCTGTTATTGTTCACTTTAGATGCTTATCGCTCATACCAGGCTTTATGTCTGACCCAGAGTTTTATGTCTCCTCTTATTACTCTGGGTGCTCACACGAGCAGACTAGAGACAGGTTAACTGGTGGTGCGCGAGTAGCTGATTCGGAGGCGGGCAGGAGGCTTCCACGTATGATATATATATATATATATATATATACACATTCTCCCTGTGTCATTGGTGGTCGCTACTTGGGCATTAGTAGTGTACCTCCTTTATCTTACTTTTGCTTTGAGACAGTTTGAAAGTTGTAATAAGCTGTATTTTGGATTTCCGCTGCTATGATGTTTAGTTCAGATTTTCAGCTTATGCACTGTCTCTCCTGTTTTATGTCAAGTATGTTATTATTATATTTTGTTCTATGCGCTGTGAGACATTCTACAGGTTCTTTGTATGTTCATTTCCTTCTTCCTTTTTCCTTCTGACGACCCGTTCCGTGCTAACTGGACATGTGTACAGTGCACTTTTGGAGTAAATGTCGGTTGGTGCGGGGCGGGCCGTCACAACTAAAAACCCGTCGATACCCTTTCTCGTCCCTGAACCGTGACCACATCGATCAACATTTGCACAGAATCAACCAAATTTCTACCCGGAGTTGCTAAACACACTCATGAACTCGAATACAAACTCAAAATTGAACATTGAGGCCTCAATCGAACCCAGTGGTCAACCCTAGTTTACTGTACGTTTTTCGAGCATCATTGAAGATGCGTCGCACACCACCTAATTCATACCATCTCAAAGAGCACACAATACTGATCCCGAATATATTTATCTAGGGATTTATAAAATTTATTTGCATTGGATTTTGATTTTAGAAAGATCGAATAATTTTTTCTGGTTTGTGAAAAAATGCGACGGCGCAAAGCCATTGACCAGAAAAAGTGAAATTAGGTTTAGGAATTGGTTTGGTATTTATAGAAAAATTATATTAATTTTTAAATGGATTATTTTATTTTATTTTAAGCAAATGCTAATTGTATTCGTCCTCTGAAATTCGTATGATCACATATAATACCCAAAAATCACGAAACCGGACATGGAGCTACAGTTCGACATTACGGTCCCAACGAAACTGGTTTCGTCGAATTCCGACTTCGTTTGCTCACACAGCGTATTTTTAAAGGTGAATTTATCGACTGTTTTTCACATTAAAATCCCGTATGGCCACATACTGAATTCAAAAATCACGGAAACTGAAATCTAGCAATAATTTAACATTGCGGATCCAACAAAATTGGTTTCCTCGAAAACCGAGCTCGTTTGCAAAACTGACTATTTTTAAAGCTCTGAATGACCCATTTAAATATATAAATATAATTAAATTGAATAGAAATAAATTTATATTATTGTATATATTCACACTAGAATACCATACAGCTCCACTGGGATTTTACAACTCGATATTCAAATCCCGATTGAATCGATATTCAAATTTATATTGAAATTCCTTATATATATCTTTATAAATTATAAAGGAATTCCATAATGACTTTTCTAAAACTTGATTTGGACGTATATAAAAATCTACACAATGAAATCCCGATTTTTCTCTTCCATTAGAAAAATATACTTCACCAGCTCCTAACGATTCTTGTTTCACATAAATCTGACTTAAAACGAATCCTGTACATTCAGTTGAAGTTCAAATCGCCAAATAGCGAATTGCCACGCCATTTCGAGCTCGATTTTAATTATAATATAATTATACGTTCAAACTTCGTTTATATGATATATTTCGTGAATATAATTCAACTCTGAACTGAATTATATATTTTAAATAATCCAATTCACACAATATTGTGAATTCCACTATTTTTGATTATTTCTGAATTTAATATATTATTCTATTATTTTAATTTAATTAAATATTCACTTTATTTAATTAAACAATGATTTAATTCCCTAAATCAAGATTTTAAATAATTAAATAAATTAATTATCACCTGTAAAAATACGGGTCGTTACATTCTTCCCTACTTAAAATAATTTCGTCCTCGAAATTGCTAAGGTAGGAAACAAATCCTGTTGACTGGTTAGAACTTGTTTGTTCAATTCTTCATTTCAGTTTCAACTAAACCAAATAAATTCCAATTAAATATTTATTTATTTCTATCAACGAAAATTTTCAAAAATCTTAAAAATTTTCTAACACTCGAAATTTTCGAAAATTTTCGCCAGCACCTCCTTTGTACTGGTCAATCGGTACAACTACAACTCGCCTCTCTAGGCCATCTCCAACCCAACCATTCGCTTATATCCGAGCCAAATATCATTTCAAACCCAAGTTTTATTCTTGATTCCAAATCTTGATTTTACCAAACCAATTCTATTTCAACTCCTTATCGTACAAATCCAATATTCTCGATATCATTCTAATTCAATTTAAAATTCCAGTCAATTGGTTTTCAATTCAAGTCCAATTTATTTCCAAAAATTTTTATTTAAATTTGTTTTTAATTCACAGTCTATTACTGGGAGTTTTAAACAACTTTTCTTTTCTCAAAATCAAGCTTTCCTTTTTAGGATTTCAAACAACTTGTTTTTCTCAAAACAATTCAAAAACAAAATCTTTGGTAGTAATCCGTCACTTACATACTCGAAAATGAACACTAATGATGTCGCGATTCATCATCAGGGTTATTTCCCAGCTATCGAAGTGAGTTCAATACAATATCACCTTCAAAATCACTCTTAAACACTTTTATTTTGAAATCAGTTCAAAATATCATTCATAAATGCTTGGAATACAATTTAAAATCTCCCAGGATATTAAAATTTACATATATTTAATCCAAGTCTATTTACAAACTTTATTCCAAATTTCTAGGGTTTTATTTCAATTCTGATTCGAATTCAGATTTAATTCATCTGATTCCACGTATTTCACTTATATGAATTCTGATTGGCTATTTACATAATCATTTAATTTATAATCTTACTCAATTATAATAACAACCAATATATCCAATATATTATAATCACTCCGAAATAAATCCTTTATATCAAAATATAATTTGGGTAAAATTATTTCATTTACCCTCTTTTCAAAATATATTGTGACGACCCATCGTATTCGAGTGCTTATTAACTCCTATCGATATAGTGGATCAAACTGATCGATCAAAACCCATAAAAAACTCAACCAACAAAGCTCCACAGTATAAAATCATTTTATATTGAATAACAAATACGTTCACTCGTATATATACACTTAAACTCAATCTAGGGTATTGCTAACCCTATCTCTACTGAGTCATGCCACAGAGCCAAGGTAAGTTCACGTTATTTTCAGATTTGAATACCTGATTCTAATCTTGACATGTAATAAAATGAATCGAAGTGTATGCCCGATTGTAAGATAATCTTTCCAGATTTATCCCTATCCTTCTATTGAATCTATGTCCTTACATGCCTTAGAGGTTATTTTTATGGATTGAATCAGGCCTATCTTTGTTGTACATCAGGTTTAAAATCGTCTTTGGTTCGTGATGATATTCTTATGCCTGCTATAATGATTGTATCAGTTTATTCAAGAATTTATCTTTGTTGGATCTAAATCTCTTGTATTAGGTCTGTTGTTACATGCCTATTCTTATTTTATGCTCCTTCCCTCTCTCTTCCCCTATTTCCTTTTTCTTTTACGAACCCGGGTTACCTTCGAACCTAGGCTGAAATCGCGAAATGCGAACGATTGGAATACGGGGAATATTTTAGGTAAATATTGGGCATAATGTATTTGGTGAAATAATTGGGCATAACATAATCGGTGAAATTGTTGGACATAATTTGTAACTTGTGATTTGGGGAATAAAATGTTATTGTTGCGAACTTGGGATAAATTGAAATATTAAATCTAGATTTGGCATAAACATTAAATTGGAATATTAAATCTAGATTGGGCATAACTATTGGTTGGGATGCCAAGCATAATGTATATTGTGATTTTGGGGCATGACTACTATTGCAAATTTGGGAAGATTGGGTGTAACCTATTTTGAGCAAAAACTTGTAATTGAATTTGTGGGGCATAACTTGCAATTGTCTTGGTTGGACATAACTTGAGAATTGGAACATGACTAGTTTTGTTAATTTGGGATAATTAGCATATAAAATCTAGACTTGGACATGTATGGTAAATAGGTAAATTGGATAAAATATGAACATGCCTAACCCGATGTTAGATTGTGTTGTGATCTAAGTTTACCCGGAACCGCCTGGCACATCCAGCAACCACAACAACAGGTCTAATGTGAAAGGTTAGCGCATAAAGCCCAAAACCCGAGGTTAGAATGAGTTTGCGGTAGAAGTCTGCCTGGAACCGCTTGGCACATCCAGCAACCGCAAACAACAGTTCTAATGTGAGAGATTGAGGCATTGATGAATGAATTAATTCTAATGAACGGACATGCTAAGAATAGTAGGGTTAAGTAAAACAAGAGGGCAACACTTAACCAATGTAACATGACAAGTGGTAGGGTTAAGTAACACAAGAGGGCAACACTTAATCAATGTAACATGACAAGTGGTAGGGTTAAGTTAACACAAGAGGCCAACACTTAACCAATATAACACGATGAACGAGTGGAGTTAAGTTAATGAGAAACACTTAACCAATACAACATGATGAATGGGAAGGGCTAAGTTAATAAGAAACACTTAACCAATATGACATGTTAGGTGGGTGGGTTAAGTTAACATGGACAAGAAGACAACTTAACCAATGTTACATGAACAAAGTGGATAAGGTTAAGGCAAGCTTAACCAATAATACATATGGACTTGATAAGGGGAAGGGTTAAGTAAATCTTGGGTAAGTGGGTAATATTAGTATATATAGGCCCGTAAACTTAACTGTTGAATAAACATGCGTGAATCAGTGAGAAGGTTAAGTAATATATCAATAGGCAACACTTAACTAGTACAACATGTTAATTAAGCAAATGGGTGGGGTTAAGTTAAATACTTAACCATTATAACATGTTGATTAAGAAACCCTAGTAATAGGGACCCATTTCAGCAGTAACCCACATAGATGTATCATGGTACCTTGAGCTAGGCAGGATGGGGCGCGATTACTGGACTGATTATAAGCGATCAAAATAACGGCGGGTGGTGCAGCAGTGTAGTTCCGACGGAGTATGGGCGTGCACGTGCTTTGGAGTGGAAAAGCAGGCACTGGGCATCAGTAGTATACACTGTGCATCTTGAATTGTGTCGGGTTGCCATCATGGGAATTGATACACCCCATGATGGGGCCAGCACATGTATCTACATACAAGCGGGGCCGAATGACACAAGTAATGAATACATACAAGCGAGGTCGAATGACACAAGGAAAATTAATACAAGTAGGGAGCCGATCGATAGGGTAGTAAGGGTACATCTAACAACTTCATGGTAATTAGGCTGATTGAGGTAAGGTCCTCATACTAGATGTGCACCTGAAGGCTACCTCAATTGCGGGGTTGGGATCACCTTATTATATAACATAGGATACTATTTGGGACACTAGTAGGGGATACAGATCCTTTTTCACAGGATACTAGTTGGGACACTAGTAGGGAATACGAATCATTCTATAAAAGACACTAGTTAGAATGCTAGTTGGGCGGTGCAGAGAAAATAGGAAATCAGAGAAAGAACCGAAGCGCATCTTACCTTGTCATATTTGAGGATCATCATTTGTTGTCTTGTTATTCTTATTATCATGGTTATGGTCTGGTATCCAGTTTATTCATGTCATGATGCTTTTACCTATTTACATGCTGAAAGTCAATGGACTTACCAGGCTTTATGTCTGACTCTGTTTTGTTTCACTTTCTTTTCTTCCACCCCCCCAAGTTTATAGGGTGGGAATATTACCACTTAGCTCGGTTTTCTTTCCAAGCTCGAAGGTAGTCGATGTATTGCTTTGAACTGTCTTTTCCACTGCTGTGGCTGGCTCATGCTTTATAGGGGAATATCATTGTTATTTTATGCTTCTTTATTTTTGTTAAACAAGATAGATGCTTTGTTGTAATGGGTATTGACAAACAATATTTGTACAAGCTATTTTACGAAGCCGCTGTTTCATCAATGAAGTAAAGTTTTATTTATTTTCTGCTATTTAAATTTTGTCTGTTTTGTAATTTATCTGTTCTATACACTTATGATGCTCCACCAAAGTTAATGCATTCCCTTTGTGAGTGACCTTAACGGAGTTGGGGTGTTACACGTGGTATCAGAGCTAAATGTTACCAGAATAGATAAAAGATTTTTCAAAAGCATATTTTAAAAGGGGTGTTTTCTAAAACATGTTTTAAAGAAGCGTTTTTCAAGAGAAAAGTATTATTTTTAAAAGGCATATCCCCCAAAGCTATATGCACTATCTTTCGATTCTCTATTTGAATCTCTTCTTCCTTTCTTTTTGCCATAGTTACATACGGCACATGTCGAGGGTGAAGTAGTGCCCAACCTCCATCTGTAGCCGCAGTAGTTTTACCTGCGGCTAATCTTCTTTTCAAGCTTTGTAGGTTGCCGTGCGATGGAGGTAGTTTCGAGAAACTTGTCAACAAGCTACACAAGGATAAGAATAAGGGAGTTTGGGTTAAGAAGCACAAGCCCAAGGATAATGTAACAACCTGGAATTGTGGGGCCAATTTAAAATATTTGTTTTAGGAATTTTAATGAATCTTGAATATTTAAAATAATTTATTTTAAGTAATAACGACTAAAAATTAATTCTAATTGAAGTTAGAACGAATATATTTATTTTAATTTTAAAAGGAGATGGAAATAACGCGGTAGTTTGAAAATTTTGAAATTGTAAGTTTGATTTAGGATTTGAACGTAGAGATTTATACTTGAATTACTAGTTTGTTTAATTTAATTTGTTCTTGAAAGATTGAATTAAATTTAAAAATTAAATGATTAAATTTATATCTTAATTTAATATTTAAGTTTGATTGTATGATTACATTTATTAATGGAAAACTTAAATCCTAAGATTTAAATGTTGATGGACATAATTCATGTAGGCGCTTGTTTAATGCACATTCTAAATATACAAAAAGAAAAAAAAATAACTTTAAAATATTTCCCCAATTAAAGGTTAATAGCAAGGATGTTATCCTTGTATTAAAAATCTTTGACTACATGCCAAGTGAAAAATAGGCCTTAGGGACTTTAATAAAATCTATTAATTTATATTAAAATATTGATTGAAAATAATTGTGGGTCCTAAATGAAAGAAAAAAATTCTGACAAACATATACAGATATATATATATATATATATGAATGTGTGTGTGTGTGTATATATATATATATCTTTGGCCATTCTCTTTAATACCTTCCCCTATCTATTCTAATTGTATCATTCATTAATTAATAAATTCCCAAATGTGAATTGTTCCCTTGAATTTTGAAAGGAAATAAATAATTATTTAATCAACGCACCAATTAGGCGCATTAAATGAAGAATGACACACTACAATAAATTTCATACATTGTGCACATTTAAAACTTGCCACAATATGTTATATCTTCGTATGCATGCAATTTAATTCTATGCACATTAATTTTTCTTTCCTTTTTTTACATTAAATTTTCATGTTGGAGACATGCATGCATTTCTTAAAACATGTGGTCATGTTCTCTATATTCCTTTATTATTTTCAACGTATGTAAATGCTCCCTTATTTTGAATTCTTCGCATATAAAAAAAAAACAAGGAAACAAGAGTTATTACTGTTATTAATTTATTTTGTGATATAAGAAAAGAAAAAAAAACGTTCAACTAAAATTTGTTGAATAACATAAATTGAGGTTTTGTTATGTAATTGATAAATATAAACCTTATTTTGTATTAGGATGAGATTTATGTCAATTGCAAATTGAATTAGATGAATAAACAAAGTATTGAATATGGTATCTAATTAATTGAGCATTGAAAAGATGCCTATTAATAATCCTAATCACTAACCATAATTCATTTCATATCATATCTGTACCGTTCTATTTCTCTTAACAAATACAGAGGGAAGCTTTTGTTTCTTTCTTAATCAAAAAAAAAAATCAAATCATTTAGAAAAAATGTAGTTTTGTTTATATGGGTAAACGTTAAAAGTTAGAATTCAATCTTGGTATATTTAATAAAATTGAATGGTGTATTTATTTAATTAACCTTTGAAATCCTTTCCTAAACTCTAACCTAAATCAACCCTTCATCTATTCACTTTCTTTGCCTATAAATAATCTTAAAATTCCTAACCCTAATCCTTTATTTCACGATAGCCGCCACTTTCATCCCAATGGCCACGAGCATTCGAAACACAATCAATGAAATTTTCTAATCCATAAATTAATTCATGATGTTATCTACATGAATATCGAAGAGCATCTCAAGCTCTAGCTATCCAACGGTCAAGATTTGGTTTCGTGGTGTAGATCGTTCAATCTCTCTGCCTAAACCCACCGCCATTGATCGCATTTTCCAAGAGGTATTAGGATGTTATTAGTTTAATTAAATTATTAATTTTGTTATCAAATGTAAATAATATCATAACTTTATCATACTCGACAGAATTCAACGAAATTGATTGCGTTGGAATCACGACGATGAGATCTACGCCATGACGCTGATCAGATTTGAAAACAGAGCGATCTACAAATTTGCAAAATTAAAATCATGGTGAGATTTCTAATTTTAGATAATTAAAACAATTTAATTATTTGTTTCCTCGCCGTTAAATAATTGCTTGTATGTTAATTAATCATATTTGTGCTGTGAGGAATTATGATTGCTGTTCTGTTGATTTGCACTGTATAGATCTGTGTTTCTCTGTTGTTGTTTGTGATGAATATGTTCCGTGCTGTGTTGAAACAGCCATATTATTCTGGATCTCCATTTCTTGATGTATTCAAGATAAAGTCTCATCTTTATTGTTTATTTTTATTTTTATTTTTATTTTTATTTCTTAAATTATTATATATTTAATTCTTGTTTCATGAGTTTTGTTTATAAAATAAAACACCAATTTTTAACATGAATTTTTGTTCACAAAATAAAAGACATTTTCTTAACATAAATTTTGTTCACAAAATCAAGGACAAAAGTTTAACATATATTTTGTTTACCAAATAAAGGGAATTGTTAACATAAATTTTGTTTACAAAATAAAAGACAAAGTTTTTACTCTAATTTTTGTTTTTACTTTCATTTTATTTTCTTAAATAAAATTAAAACATTTAATCGTGTTGGTTTATTTTGTTTACATAATAAAAACAATTTTAACATGTAATTTTGTTTGTAAAATAAAAAGACAAATTTTTGTGTACATAATAAAAGACCAAATTTTTGTTTGCATAATAGAAAAACAAATTTTTGCTTACATAATGAAAAGGACAAAGTTTTAACATTAAATTTTGTCAACAAAGTTTTAACACAATCTTGTTAGTAAAATAAAAGAACAAAGTTTTAACATTAATTTTGTTAGTAAAATAAAAAGGATAAAGTTTTAACATGAGTTGGGTTAACAGTTTTTTTAACATTAACTTTGTTAATAAAAGGACAAGTTTTGACATTAATTTTGTTTACAAATAAAAAGGACAATCCTTATGTCATTTTGTTTGTTAAAATAAAAAGACAATTCTTATGTCATTTTGTTTGTTTGTTAAAATAAACAGACAATTCTTATGTGATTTTGTTTATATAAAATAAAAAGACAAAATGTTTATACTATTTTGTCAGCAAAACTAAAGGACAATTTTTATGGTATTTTGTCAACATAAATAAAAGGACAACTTTTATTTTTGTCTTGTCTACGAATCAAGATACCAATTTTTATCCTTTATTTTTGTTAACATAAATGAATACAAGTTTTATCTTTATTTTTGTTTACATAAATAAATGCAAGTTTTTATCCTTAATTTTGTTAACCTAATAAAATGCAAGTTTAAATCCTTCTTTTCATTTACAAAATAAAATAAGGATGAGACCCTTCATTGAGATTCCTTAAAATTATATACTCCTATGTTGTGTGGTATGGTTGACATGGAAATTACATCGTTGGGTGAATGGAATGGTTAGACAAAAACCATTATTTTGGTTACCTTACTTGACACCAAATTGACATGACAAAATTGATGATGAACCTTATGCGTAGCATTGTGTTAATATATTTAGAGAATAAAGTCTTTCTTTTTATTTGTGTTTCAACACAAATATATATTTAAAATAAAATAAAGTATGCAAATATACATAGAAATTAAGTTCATCTTTTTATTTGTATTTCTCAATACAAATATGACATAGAAGTAAATTGTGTTCCCAACACAAATATTAACATAGAAATTGAATTACCTTTTTATTTGTGATTTCAACACAAATATATACATGAAGAAAAATAACATTTCTTGATCAATGAAAAAGAATAACATTTCTTGATAAATGTAAAAGAATACACTTTTATCATGTTTGGTTTAAATGAAACAAGATAGCATATTTTTATCTGAATATGATTAGTGAATGTTAAAACATATTTTTATCAAAATATGATTGGTAGAACAAAATATACATTTTTTGTATATTAAAAGTGAATTAGACAAAATACACATTTTTGTATATTAAAAGTGTGTTAAAATATAATAAGCATTTTGTTAAGATAAAAGATGGTTAAAACAAAATAGACATTTTGTTAAGATAAAAGGTTAAAAAAAAAAATTATTTACAAATAGGTAAATAAATAAGAAATTATAATGCGTAACCCGAGGTTGGATTGAGTTGTGATGTAAACCTGCCCGGACCCGCCCGGCTGTCCAGTAATCACAACAATACCTATCCAATGTGAGAGGTTAAAGCATATGTAAAATATTTAGTGTAAATAAATAAAACATAGACAAAGGAGTACATATATATTTATATTAGATAAATAAGAGATTATTTAAATTACATTTTTATATGTAATTAAAAGAATATGTTTTACACTGTAAAGAAAATTACATTTATATGTAATTAAGATTATAAGTAATAAAATTACATTTTTATGTAATTAAGATTATAAGGAAGAAAATTACATTTTATGTAATTAAGAATAAATAGATTATAAGAACAAATATGTGAATAAGGATTATTTACATTTTCTTATGTAAATAAAAAGGATTAAAAGAATATTATGTGAATAATATTTATTTACATTTTCTTATGTAAATAAATAAGATAAAAGGAAAAGGTACATTTATTTATAATTAGTGTAAATAAATATAGTAAAAGTAATGGTAAATATTTATTTACAAATAGTGTAAATAAATAAGAATAAGAAATTGAAAACATTTATTTACAAATAGTGTAAATAAATAAGAAAAAGAAATTAAGTACATTTATTTACAAATAGTGTAAATAAATAATAAAAGGAATTAGAAACATTTATTTATAAATAATGTAAATAAATAAGATAAAAGAAGTAGAGAAATATTTATTTACATTTAGGTAAATAAATAAGGAAAAGAATAGAAAAACATTTATTTACATTTAGGTAAATAAATAGAAAATAAATTAAAAGGATATATAAAGCATAATTTATTTACAATTAGAATAAATAAAATAAGAAAGGTAGTAAAATAAAACAAGAAATATTTTATCGTCATTTTAGATGCGATAAAAAGAATAGACTTTTATAATTGAAATAGTAAAACGATTTATATATATATATATATATTAAATTTAAACGAAACACGCGCGGTAGTTCGCGTATCGACAATCGTAACTTTAAACGGTTATACCGAAAGATCCGACCGTCGGATTTTCCCAAAACAGGAACCGTTAGGACCGCTTTGGGAAAATCTTTTCAATGATATAAATTTCATCAAAATCCAACGGTTAGATATGCATAAGTCAAATTTGGTTGAAAACAGCGCCAGGGTCGCCCATTGACCCGAAGCGTCGTTAAATTTATTCGAGCTATTTTTATATAAATAAAAATAGCAATAGGTCGTTATCAAATATTAATAACGATATGAAATGTTTTCAAATTATATATATATGCGAGAATCATTTGAGAAGACCGAGTTCAATCTCATTTCAAATGATTATACGACGTTTTAAATCTAAGAGTTGAAGACGGCGATTGAAGACCGACGATCTTCACATCGAATGGGTAACTAGCGTTGAGGTCCTTGATTGATTTGCTCCCAAGACAGGGCTAAGATGGTAGTTATCTGGACGTAGTGTTGATTTGTACGGATTTGACTTTCGCTCAGACCCAGAGCATAAGTTTATAAATGGAATGTATGTTTGACGTTGTAGTCCTTTATACTACATTCGTTGATCTCTGTTAATATATATCTGCTTGGTGGTTAACACCCTTCTCTGAGACATATGAGCTTAGAGGTTATATATTGGCAGAAATCAATGGTATAGTATGGACTGACAATGTGGCATGCTAAGATGCATTGATCAAGGCTTTTGTTGAAAAGCAGGCCTTATGGTTGATGATCAAAGCGCGGCCTGTTTAGGCGTAGCTTTGTGTATAGCGTGACTTCGCGAGCCTCACACCCCGGTATGAGTCAAAAACGGGATATGGACCGTAGGGAGTGCACACGTTTCTTTCTAGCTAGAGTGGTGTCAGCGACCTGCCAGCCCTGACATTTTACTTATGTGGATGATGGATTTTGAGGCGCCTCGTTATTTTTATAGGCCGTTGGTGGTCATACTATAGGTCCAAAGGGACCGAGAAACGTGTGTTCAGGCATAACCAATCCACTGCCCATAGGCGGGGACCGGCCCTACCGCTTCCAAGGGTTCACTGCGGGGAATCCTGAGGCATTTGCTAGAGTGTCTCGAATCGGAGAGGATCTTGCCCCTAGCCTCGACACATGATGGAATCCAAATTTCCAATACGCCCTTGCGGTTTTGATTGTAGAACTAGTATTGGCGACATGCTATATGGTAACCATGCCGTCTAGGATTGATACTTATGATTCAAATCTTTTCATTAAAACATATATACACTAATAATAATATCAAATCCGTTTTATACGTATCAAGCATCTTTTGACCATTATAAGGTAAAACCCTATCCTATGGTGTGCGTTGCATTGTGTGATGGGACCTGAGTCTTATAATGGTTTCATTTTTCCAAAAAGACATTGCGTTATTTCTCGATTTACTTTGGTTTATGCACTGGCAATCCATAGGAGTAAACCCGTTCCGCGAAAGTGGCGTGGTCCTTGGATTTGTCTTATTAGTTATGTTAGTTTAGAATTCTCACACCAGTCCCATGACTGACTCGTAGTTTGTTTCACTTTGCAAACTCGGGTGCCCTCTTTTCCACACGGGCAGTCGAGTAGCTTTTTGCAGATAT
The DNA here is from genome assembly GCA_030737875.1 of Allium sativum. Taxonomy (NCBI): domain Eukaryota; kingdom Viridiplantae; phylum Streptophyta; class Magnoliopsida; order Asparagales; family Amaryllidaceae; genus Allium; species Allium sativum. The sequence continues at coordinate 551,599,545 of CM060918.1, forward strand.
CTATTCTTTTAGCAGGATCCTGGATCGAAGCCTAAAGCTGTGTCCAGAGCTTGGTAGTCTTCCGCTGTTTGTTTGTATTATCTTTTATGTATCTTCCGCTGTAATTTTATTTCAATGTACTCTGATATATTCTGTACTCTGATGTAACATTATTATAATGTAATAAAAGTCTGCTGTTATTGTTCTAATGTATTGTATTCCCAAAGTTAACGTATGCGAGTTTTGAACGGTCTTGGTCGATTTTGCGATCGATTAAGGTCGGGCAAAATCCGTGTCGTTACAGATAAGAAGCTTGTTGATATGGATTAATCCACGCAGAAGGAGAAAGGTGAAAAGAAAGAGGCCAAAGTGGAAGAATCACAAACAAGGGATTGGAATATAAGAAGGGTAGAAGAAATAATAGATCCCACGACAAGAGGAAGTGTAAATTTTGTGGCATACCTGGACATCTGATTAAAGACTGCAGGAAGAAGAAGAGGAAGATGGGTGGTTGCTTTCAATGCAGCGAGACAGGACATATGGCTAAAGATTGCCCAAGAAGGCAAGGGCAAGGGCAGAGGACTAGATCTACTTCTGGAGGGTAGATTCACGCTCTCATTGCACCTCCGTAAGAAAGAGGTAGAAATATTTCTGTTGAGAGTTTAGTTTATCTTTCTGATCATCCAGTTCGTACTCTTTTTGATTCTGGCGCATCACACTCTTTTATATCTACTGCTTTAGTTGAATCTCTGCACCTAGATACCAACATAGTATAGGATCCCATGGTTGTTTCAAATCCAATTGGGGGTTTGGCTTATTTGTCAATGATTTGTTTGGATTTGGAAATTTCTATAATAAGCGTTAGGTTTAGATGTATTGCTTATGTTTTTGATTTCATGGGCTATGGGTTGATTCTAGGGATGGATTTATTATCCAGTAATGGTGCCATTCTCAATTGTGAAAGGAGGGTAGTTAGACTTTTGGCTCGCCTCGGTAATACCCTCGAAATTTCATGTAAACCTAAGAGTTCTGTCATGCTTAGTTACCTAGAATCTCTTGATGCATCTGTTGAAAACTTGCAATCTGTTAGAGTAGTCCGTGTATACTTGGATGTCTTTGAGGAGGTGGAGGGCTTACCTCCAAAGCGAGAGATAGACTTCCGCATATACCTTGTTGATAATGCAAAACCTGTTGCTTTACCCGTTAGACACTTAGCTCCAAGGGAAAGGAAAGAGCTCAGCAAGCAAGTTAAAGAGTTGCTTGAAAAGGGGTTCTTAAGGCGGGGTATTTCTGAATGGGGTGCTCCAGTGGTGTTTGCAACCAAAGAGGATGGTTCACTTCGCCTGTGCGTGGACTATAGGGAGCTAAATAAGTTGGGCAAGAAGAATAGGCACCCACTTCCTAGAATAGATGACTTCTTTGACCAGCTCGTAGGTGCCTCGGTTTTCTCCAAACTAGATCTGGCCATCGGATTTCATTAGCTAAGAGTGGCTGAAGACAACACAGATAAGACTGCGTTTAGGACCCCAGATGGTTTCTTTGAATAGCTTGTCATGCCTGTCGGCTTGAAAAACAAACCTGCCTATTTCGCAAACTTGAGGAGTATGGTGTTCAGAGAATTCCTTAATAAATTTGTAGTGATCTTCGTGGATGACATTTTGATTTTCTCAAAAAGTGAGGAAGAACATGCTTTGCATTTAAGGGAAGTCATGGATACTCTTCGTGCACATCAGCTGAAAGAAAAATTCTCCAAAAGCCATTTTTGGAGAAATGAAGTAAGATTTCTTGGTCATGTGGTCTCCAAAGAAGGGATAACTGTGGATCCCACAAATGTAGTTGCGGTGCAAGACTGTAAGGTCCCAAGGAATGCAATAGAAGTAAGAAGCTTTCTTGGACTAGCGGGCTAATATAGGAAGTTCATTAAGAACTTTGAGAAGGTATTAGCCCCACTTACTGGATTAACGAAGAAGAATCTAACCTTTGCTCGGGATATTGATCATGATGTCGCTTTCCAACGATCGAAGAGAGGGCTCTTAAAACAACCCCATATTTGACTTTTACCTTACGGTAGTAAAAGGTTTACGGTATAAATGGATGCATGCGGCATGGGACTAGGCGCCATTTTGATGTAAGAAGGAAGGGTAAGGTCGTAGCGGATGCCTTAAGAAGAAAAAGGTTGACTTCAAGTCCTCTTTATGTGAAAAGGAGAAGTTCAGAATACATATCAACCTTTGATTTTAAAACCTTCGGTTAAGTTAGTAGTTGGCATCTCTAGGAGTAAGACCTAAGCTGTTGGATCAAATAGAGACTTCACAAAGAAAAGACTCTCAGATAGCTGACGCAATGGATAAGTTAAGACAGTCAGAGCACAATGAAATGAAGCTCAAGAAGATGCGACTTAGAAGACTGAAGGCTAGATACGCGCATCATGCCCTTCTTTGAGGGTATATCCTTGATCTCTCTTTTTTTGTAAAGTTTATTTGCATGCTAGTATTTATCTTTTAAGTATATCCTCTCGGTCCTATCCTCGATCCTTAGGAAGAATCCAATGGATGTAAACATGTGTTTGAGACATGTTATGTTTGGTGGATGCAAGTGGATGTAAGTGTTTGCTAGTGGTTGCTCGTGGATGCATATACACACACATTAGGCAGTAGATCGGCTCCGTCACATCCATATTGCATATGCATGAGTGGATTTATATATATGGATGGAAACTTGATGTGATATCATATGGATGATGCATTTGAATGGATGGTTGTGCACTCATATAGAAGTTATAAAGTACCACAGGAATAACTGCATACATGTTGGACTCATGGCACTAACATAATTCGCATTAAGGAGGTCAACTGAATCAGTGGACCGCCTGATCTTTTGCATTAGCATTGGGACATGTACACACACCGTTGCATATGTTCATATAGCATTAGAAATCTTTTAAGGACATTGGATACTTATGGATAATCGATGAGTAGATCGATGATGGATGGTAGGACACATTCTTCTTAACTTGGAGATTTTGGGGACGAAATCCTTTAAGGAAAGGAGAATGTAACACCCTGAATTTTCTGTGTATATTAAAATAACAAATTAATGAACACTTAATTTTTAAAAGAAGAATTAGGGGAAACGGGCTGCTGCATTGCATTTGTCTCGGAATTCTGCTTTAGATAGAGTCCGAGTTTGCGTAAATCGGGCTCCATATGAAGAAGTTATGTTGTTTAGAAGATTTCAAGTTTAAACAGAAATTAAATTAAAATAATAATTAAAAATCAAAACAGTTCGAAATTCGAAATTCGGTAAGAGCGGGCTGAGCGGGAAATTTCCCGCTCAGAGGTGTCGACCCCCCTAGGGGGTGTTGACATAGGTGTCGACCCCCCTGTAGGGAGTCGACCACTTTTAAGATCCAGTTCCAGTGACGAATTTTTATAGCCCTGAGCTGATGTGGCCATCTCTGATTGGCCTGATGACAAATTCTGAGGTATTAGGGCTTATGTGTCGTGCTGTGGTTGGCTGGATGGCACATCTCTTTGGTTTGGATGGCTCTGACGATCTCCTAGTTCATCTAAAGGCACAAATTGTTCCTATACTTATATATATACATCTCTAAACCTAAACCCTAGTTGATAACAATTCCTTATGACGCATCTATGCTGCTGAACTCTCAATTCTCTTAGCCGCCGCCTCTAAAACCTAAATCATATTAGAAGTTATTCATCAACAATCAACTTTGAAGATTAATCAACATCAAATTAGAGTTTCTGCAACAACAATGATTCAATTATCTTTTCTTAATCCTAGCAAGGTAAGTTCACGTTATTTTCGGATTTGAATACCTGATTCTAATCTTGACATGTAATAAAATGAATTGAAGTCTATGCCTGATTGTAAGATAATCTTTTCAGATTTATCCCTATCCTTCTATTGAATCTATGTCCTTACATGCCTTAGAGGTTATTTTTATGGATTGAATCAGGACTATCTTTGTTGTACATCATGTTTAAAATCCTCTTTGGTTCATGATGTTATTCTTATGCCTACGATAATGATTGTATCAGTTTATTCAAGAATCTATGTTTGTTGGATCTAAATCTCTTGTATTAGGTCTATTGTTACATGCTTGTTTTTATGCCTATTCTTATTTTATGCTCCTTCCCTCTCTCTTCCCCTATTTCCTTTTCCTTTTATGAACCTGGGTTACCTTCGAACCTAGGCTGAAATCGCGAAATATGAACGATTGGAATACAGGGAATATTTTAGGTAAATATTGGGCACGTATTTGGTGAAATTATTAGACATAAATTGTAACTTGTGATTTGGGGAATAAAATGTTATTGTTGCGAACTTGGGGTAAATTGAAATATTAAATTTACATTAGGCGTAAACCGTAAATTGGGATATTAAATCTAGATTGGGCATAACTATTCGTTGGGATGCCAAGCATAATGTATATTGTGATTTTGGGGCATGAATACTATTGCAAATTTGGGAAGATTGTGTGTAACCTATTTTGAGCAAAAACTTGTAATTGAATTTGTGCGGCATAACTTGCAATTGGCTTGGTTGGGCATAACTTGAGAATTGGAACATGACTAGTTTTGTGAATACGGGATAATTAGCATATAAAATCTAGACTTGGACATGTATGGTAAATAGGTAAATTGGATAAAAGATGAACATGCCTAACCCGAGGTTAGATTGAGTTGCAGTGTAAGTCTGTCCGGAACCGCTCGACACATCCAGCAACCGCAACAACAGGTCTAGTGTGAGAGGTTAGCGCATAAAGCCCAAAACCCGAGGTTAGAATGAGTTTGCGGTAGAAGTCTGCCTGGAACCGCCCAGTACATCCAGCAACGCAAACAACAGTTCTATTGTGAGAGGTTGAGGCATTAATGAATGAATTAATGCTAATGAACGGACATGCTAAGAATGGTAGGGTTAAGTAACAAAAGAGGGCAACACTTAACCAATGTAACGTGACAAGTGGTAGGGTTAAGTAACACAAGAGGGCAACACTTAACCAATGTAACATGACAAGTGGTAGGGTTACGTTAACACAAGAGGCCAACACTTAACCAATATAACACGATGAACGAGTGGGGTTAAGTTAATGGGAAACACTTAACCAATACAACACGATGAATGGGAAGGGCTAAGTTAATAAGAAACACTTGACTAATATGACATGTTAGGTGGGTGGGTTAAGTTAACATGGACAAGAAGACAACTTAACCAATATTACATGAACAAAGTGGATAGGGTTAAGGAAAGCTTAACCAATAATACATATGGACTTGATAAGGGGAAGGGTTAAGTAAATCTTGGGTAAGTGGGTAATATTAGTATATATAGGCCCACAAACTTAACCGTTGAATAAACATGCGTGAATCAGTGAGAGGGTTAAGTAATATATGAATAAGAAACACTTAACCTGTACAACATGTTAATTAAGCAAATGGGTGGGGTTAAGTTAAATTGAGAACACTTAACCATTATAACATGTTGATTAGGAAACCCTAGTAACGGGGACCCATTTCAGCAGTAACCCACATAGATGTATCATGGTACCCTGAGCTAAGAAGGGTGGGGCACGATTACTGTGCTGATTATAAGTAGTCAAAATAGCGGCGGGTGGTGCAACATTGTAGTTCCGACGGAATATGGGCGTGCACGTGCTCCGGAGTGGAAAAGCAGGCACTGCGCATTAGTAGTATACACTATGCATCTTGAATTGTGTCGGGTTGCCATCATGGGAATTGATACACCCTATGATGGGGCCAGCACAGGTACCTACATATAAGCGGGGCCGAATGACACAAGTAATGAATAAATACAAGCGAGATCGAATGACACAAGGAAAATTAATACAAGTAGGAGCCGATCGATAGGGTAGTAAGGGTACATCTAGCATCTTCATGGCAATTAGGCTGATTGAGGTAAGATCCTCATACTGGAAGTGCACCTAAAGGCTACCTCAATTGCGGGGTTGGGATCACCTTATTATATAACATAGGATACTAGTTGGGACACTAGTAGGGGATACAGATCCTTTTTCATAGGATACTAGTTGGGACACTAGTAGGGAATACGAATCGTTCTATAAAAGACACTAGTTAGGATGCTAGTTGGGCGGTGCAGAGAAAATAGGAAATCAGAGAAAGAACCGAAGCGCATCTTACCTTGTCATATTTGAGGATCATCATTTGTTGTCTTGTTATGCTTATTATCATGGTTATGGTCTGGTATCCAGTTTATTCATGTCATGATGCTTTTACTTATTTACATGCTGAAAGTCACTGGACTTACCAGGCTTTATGTCCAACTCTGTTTTGTTTCGCTTTGTTTTCTTCCGTCCCTCCCCCCTCCCTAGGTTTACAGGGAGGGAATATTACCACTTAGCTTAGTTTTCTTTCCAAGCTCGAAGATAGTCGATGTATTGCTTTGAACTCTCTTTTCCACTGTTGTGGCTGGCTCATGCTTTATTGGGGAATATCATTGTCATTTTATGCTTCTTTATTTTTGTTAAACAAGACAGATGCTTTGTTGTAATGGGTATTGGAAAATAATCTTTGTACAAGCTGTTTATGAAGCTGCTGTTTCATCAATGAAGTAAAGTTTTATTTATTTTCCGCTGTTTAAATTTTGTCTGTTTTGTAATTTATCTGTTCTATACACTTATGACGCTCTACCGAAGTTAATGCATTCCCTTTGTGAGTGATCTTAACGGAGGTGGGGTGTTACACGGTCGCTCGACCCATAGCCTGCACCATTTTCTAGCAAACCATTTTTCGCCTCTTAACGCCGTTTTCGACCATTCTAACTTTACTACGTAATCGTAGATCATACCAAACAGTAGTGACAACATATGGAATCAACCAAGAACATTAAAACATCAATCACATGTGTTATTTAGGATAAAAAATACCCAAATCCATAGTTTTTCCCTTAATCACCTAAGTTCCAGGATTAGAAAACTTAATCCAAATTAACCCAAATTTATATTAGTGACATAAAATAATATTTTAGAATTTTTACATATTTTTCCATATTTTTCTGAAACATAGTTTCGCTAATTATCATTAATCGCCACTAATTATCCATAATTAATGAATAAACATGCTAACCACTCACCTTAGCCACAAATGAATGATAGATCTGAAGCTCTAACTGATTTGGCACGACTTCCTATGTATAACAACAGCTCTATCTCTGATTTGATGCTAATTTGACTTGATTTGATGTAGATTTGGCTAATATGTGATTAGACAGTAATTAAAGAGGGATTTGGAAGATCGAGGCCATTGCTAGGGTTAGATGAATGTTTGTGGCAGCTGAGAAAATGAAAATGAATCATTCTCTAACTCCTTTAGCCCTCGCATAACCCTAATCCCGAAATGGGTTATGGGCCTTGCTGCTAATCACCCTATTAAGCCCGATTAAGCTGTTTTTCATCTTCCAAACCTTATTTCAACCATATCTCCCAAACTATAAGTCCATTTGATTAATGTGACCACTTTACGGAAAGGTAAACCATCATCTGAATCCAATGGAAGTGGTTTTAGGTCAAAACTCATTACCAATCAAAAGTTGTAGGCGAAACAAGATTTGCTAGGGGAAAATGGTCATTTAAAATTCAGCAAAAATCGTGAATATGGGAAATGACCCCAATAGTCGTTTCCCAAAGTTACACGACCATATGACTTCGTATGAAAATGAAATAAATATTCATCCTCTGATATGTAGAATGTGGGTCGTTACAATTATCCACACTATTAATTCCATGGTCTCCAATTGCACTTTGTTATCCTTTGCATTACCATCGTAATAATCATCATCTTCAACAACACAACTAATGAATGCTTCACCTACTAGATTCATCTGAAAACTATAAGTATAATAAAATACTAAGAATAAGTTATGTAAAGTAATTCAAATAAAAAATACTATGCCAAAATATTACCCACTCCATCATGGTTTGAGATTAGTTTAGATATACATAATTATGACCTTATGTTCTACTTGACTAAACGATGCTCCAACCATTCTACTATATCTATTTAATAGATTTGTAAACTCTACACCTTGATTGTATCAATCCTGGTTTTTGGTATCGACGCAACCAAATTTTAATAAGATCTTGATTACTGCCTGATTGTTGAAATTTGTTGGTGCTTAAAATGATGTCAAGAAACCATTAAAATCTCGGTCAATTAACATTGAAACTTTGATTCAGACACGGTGAAAAGCCTGGAGAATAATGTGATGCATAGGTTAACAGAAGCGTACAAGGGTCAAGCCTTGGGTCGATCCAAGTCTATGCTGGGTCGACCTTAAGGTCAACCCTTGAATGGAGCTAGGTCAACCTAGCGAGTGCTGAATTTATACTAGGCAAACCTGGGTTTCACTAAGTTAAGGCTGTAACACCCCACTCCCGCTATGATCACTCACTAAGGGAATGCCATAGCATCGGTGGAGTATTTTAGTGAATATAGAACAGAAAAATTACAACAAGACAGATATAAATAGTACTTGAAATTTTAAAACATCATCTCATAACAGCGGAAGTAAAACATGTCTGGTTACATCATAAAACCACAATAAAGGTCAAGTACAATATCCATCAAAATGAAGAAGTACATAATCCCACTCTCATACAATAGCCAAACAAAAGAAAAGATAACTGGATAACTGGAGCTTTACATCTATCCAAGCTCCTAAAGACTGGAACAGCAATCCGATCAAGCTCCACTACTGCTAGGATCCACCGTAGGACCTGAGGGTTGGGAAAAAGATAAAAACAACGGGGTCAGACATAAGTCTGAGCGAGTCCTATAACTTTAACAATACAATCGTTAAAGTAACCAGAGAAGACATAAACTGATATACGGTAACATATAGGGATGAATGGCTACCCTAAGCAGTCAACTAAACGAAGATAAAGGATAAAGACGCATCTACCCTCCCTAAGGTAAATTACTAAACTGCACCACACCAGTCGTTCCTAACTTAAAGGTTGATCCCACCCAAGGACTTATAAAATTTACTAATTAGTACTTGCGTACCCCTAGGTGACCAAGTAGGCGCCACGGGGCCCTACAATCCACTAGGTGTACACACTACTTCCCATTCGATCGGCTCCCTAACGTAGATACCCGTGCTGGCCCCACCGTGGGATGTATCATTCCCCAATGTGGCAACCTGATGGAACTAAAGGTGCACGGCTTATATCTACTCGATGCAACAACGGCTTACCTACCAGCCCGGGCCCACTCACGCATATGAAGCCCGTTGGACTTGCGTTGCCACCGCTAACCCGTTTGCCTCTTACAGTCAAGCCCAGTATGCGTGTCCCGTCCTCGACATGGGTCGAGCCCACAAAGATACGTATGGGTTACTGGTTGAAATGGGCCTCCACAAGCTACCCACCTAAGCTTGTCCCTTTTTCTAGTATATCCCACTTAACCCTTTAATCATGTTTTAATTACATGTTCCATTTTGGTTAAGTATTCTAATCGTATTTTCTATTGCCACCCAAGGCAACCACTAGATTTTCTCATGCCACCCGAGGCACCCACTTAACCCCTCATGTCCCTCTACATGCTAATGTGGTTAAGTGTTTCTTAATTAATTAATTAAGAACGTAACCTTTGTAAAGACCTCTCACATTAGACTGTCTTTTATGACCGCTGGTTAAGCCGGTTGGGTCCGGGCAGCCTTATGTCATAACAGAGTCTAACCTCGTGTCTTTACATTAATTACGTATTTAGTTTGTGCCTAAGACCTCTCACATTGGGCTAACATTTGTAGCAACTGGTTAAGCCGGTTGGGTCCGGGCAGTTTTACGCTACAACTGAGTCCAACCTCGTGTCTTAGTCAATTAATTACACCTAATTAATCACCCTCATAATTTTATATTAATTATCCCTAATTAATCAAGTTTTCTTAACATGGGTAGACCTAACTTAATAGGTAAATTCCCATGGGGTAGACCTAACTCAATAGGTAAATTCCCAACACATAGTATGGGTACACCTAACCAAATAGGCAAATTCCCATACTATGTTTATTTATTTTGTGTTATGCATAATTATATTAATTTCACACAATCTTATTAACTTATGCATTTAATTACCCCATCGTTCCCACGTAATTTCGTTCATGATATAACACATATAAAAGGTGTCAACTTGCATATGAATGAACATGTTTCAAAGGTGCCATCTTGCATATTAACAAACACATAACTTGCATATGAACTTGCATAACATGTCACATAACTTGCATATAATATGTCACATAACTTACATATTCATTTTGCATAACAAACTTGCATATTAGCTTATAGACTTGCATAATGTGTCATCATGAACTTGCATATTAATAAACATGTAACTTGCATATTTACATACATGTAACTCGCATATTAACAAACATGTAACTTGCATATAAAGAAACATGTAACTTGCATATTTACATACATGTAACTTGCATATTAACAAACATGTAACTTGCATATTAACAAACATGTAACTTGCATATTTACATACATGTAACTTGCATATTAACAAACATGTAACTTGCATATTTACATACATGTAACTTGCATATTTACATACATGTAACTTGCATATTAACAAACATGTAACTTGCATATTTACATACATGTAACTTGCATAGCATATTACCATGAACTTGCATAACATGCATATGATTACATAGCCCACAACTTGCATATTTAGCATCATGCAAACATAACATACATCATATTAAACTTGCATAAGCTTACATACTCAACATGCATAAACATAAGATTAATGCTAACATCATATCATATGATTCAAAGCTCATTAACCCACATACAAAACCATAAATCTCATCACATCTCATCTAATTAGTTTACCAAAAGATCATCAAAGTGATAGAAACTCACAACTAGCAACTTTGCACACCAAATGAAGAAGATTAAGATGCTAAGAAGAGATTAGAGGTTGATTAGAGAGTGATTAGCATGCAACCCTCTTCATAAAATTAGTGGAGGCCATGAGAGCTAGCATTTTGCCATAGTTTAGTTACTAGGTTTAATTATGAATGAATTAGGGTAGGTTAGGGTCTTATTTATAGATTAGGCAAGTGTTTTAGGCCATAGGATTAACCCTAGATTCAATCCAAGCCATCAAAGCATGTCTTGGGGAAGAAGCCAAGTGTAGGAACCATCTAGGGCCTTTAGATTAAAGATGGACCATGAGAACCATTCAAATGCAAAATCTGCACTTGAGCGAATCGGCCCACGGGTTGACAGCCAAACACCCTGGATTAACCCCTAGTCGACCCAGCGGGCTCGGGTCGACTTCAAAAATCGGCCGGTTCGGTTATTCCCCTCTCCCAATTCGCTGTTTTGAGCATTTTTGCATATTTATTTATTAAATTTTCAATTATATATATATATATATATATATATCAATATATATATATATATATATATATATCTACACAACCCATTTCACTTAATTAAGTATACTTTAATTTGGGAATTTTCGTGAAACTTCGCGAGGCCATATCTTGGTCATACGGACTCCGATTTTCGAAAACTCGGACTCTATTTCGCGTATTTTTCCGAGACGAACGCAATGGCATAGCCCGTTTCCCTTGATTCCCATTTTAGAATTAAATTCTGCCTCGATTTATGTTATTACAGGTTATTGAAAATACGGGTTGTTACATTCTCCCCTCCTTAAAGGATTTCGTCCCCGAAATCTTCAAGTTAGGAAGAACGTATCCTACCATCCAATCATCCATCTACTCAAAGCATCATCCACGAGCAATCATTGTCCTTACAAGATTCTAAATGCTGGATGGATATATGCAAAAGTGTGTGTATATGTACTTACCTAATGCAAAAATCAGGCGGTTACTGATACAGTAAACCTCCTTAATGCAAACCATGATAGTGCCATGCATCCAATATGTATGCGAAACCCTATTGACACATACAAATTTCTACATGCGTGCACAACCATACACAAAAATGCATCATCCATATGATAACACAGCCATGATACATCCATCAATCTAACTACCACATCCATTTATGCAATATGCAACATGAAGTGACTGAGCCGATCTAGTGCCTATTGTGTGTGTATATGCATCCACGAGCAACCACTAGCAAACAATTGCATCCATATGCATCCATCAACCATAACATGTTTCAAACACATGTTTCAACCATAGGTTTTACCCTATCTAAAGGTCATAGGTATTAGCGAGAGGATATACTAAAGATAAGATAAGTACTAGACAAGCAATAAAGGAGAAGTTAAAAGACATACTCTCAAAAAGAAATGGATACAAAGAACGCATCTTTGCTTCCGTCTCCCAAGTAGCATTGCTTTCGTCATCTCCCCATTGCACTTTAACTAGCTGAACTTCTCTGTTCCTCAACTTCCTAGTTTCTGACCCAAGGATGCGAGTAGGAGCTCGTCGAATCGTCGCATCACGCTCTACCTCTACATCTCTAAGCAAGCTCGGCTCTACCACCTCCGCGGTCTCATGTAAGCACTTCCTCAAATGTGATACATGGAATACATCATGAACACCACTAAGTCTGTCGGGCAACTCCACCCTATATGCCATCCGTCCAATCCTTTCCTTAATAGGAAACGGCCCAACAAATCTCGGTGCTAACTTCCCTACGGACCCAAAGCGAACAACATTTCTCAATGGAGATACTTTGACAAAAACCATGTCCCCAACCTCAAACTCAAGATCCGTCCTTCTCCGATCCGCATAAGATTTCTGTCTATCTTGCGCTGCTTTCATCCTTTTTCGAATTAAATCAATCTTCTCTGAAGTCTCTCTAACCATATCCGGCCCAAGCAAGATCTTATCCGTAGATTCCCACCAACATGTAGGAGATCGACAAGGCCTTCCATAAAGAGCTTCGAAAGGAGCCATACCAATACTGGACTGAAAGCTGTTATTATATGCGAACTCCACCAAAGGAAGATGTTCTTCCCATGTACCTCCAAAATCCAAGATACAAAGCCTCAAAAGATCTTCTAAGATACGGTTCACCCTCTCAGTCTGACCGTCCGTCTGAGGATGATATGCGGTGGTCAAACACAACTGAGTCCCTACCGCCTCTTGCAAACTTCTCCAAAACTCACTAGTGAAAATAGGATCTCGATCACTCACAATGCTGGATGGTACGCCATGCAATCTAACAATCTCTCTAACATAGACTGAAGCAAGCCATGGAGCGGTCCTCTTACTCTTTACGGGTATAAAATGGGCACTCTTGGTAAGTCTGTCTACCACAACCCAAATTCCCGTATTGCCCTTCCTCGATCTCGGTAACCCGTCGATGAAATCCATCGAGACACTATCCCACTTCCACTGTGGAACTTCCAATGGGTGTAGCAACCCACCGGGTTTCCTTTGCTCCACTTTAACTTGTTGGCACACTAAGCATCTAGCCACATACTCGGCCACATCTTTCTTCATACCGGCCCAGAAGAAAACTCTCTTCATGTCTTGGTACATTTTGTCTCCACCGGGATGAATAGTCATTCTTGAACGATGTGCATCATCCAAAATAGCCTTCTTCAAACCCTCATCTTGCGGTACACAAAGTCTACCGTCTCTATGCAACCATCCCTTATCATCTATGGTGTATCTACCCAAATGGCTGGACGACTCCCCTCTTATAAGCTTCTCTACCAACACAACAAACTGTGGGTCGTCTCGCTGAGCCTCGCCAATCCGTCTCAAAAGAGTAGGTCTAACCTCCAAGGATGCCAACAAACCAGGTACAAAATCAACAGAAGGTCTGAAGTCAAACAAAGAAAGAAACTCCAAGCTTCGTCGTTCCACGAACAATGGACTCAAAGATAGCCTTTTTCTACTTAAGGCGTCTGCCACCACGTTACCCTTACCAGGGGTATACGCTATCTCGAAATCATAGGATGCTAAGAACTCCATCCACCTTTGCTGTCTTAAGTTTAAATCCTTCTGAGAGAATAAGTACTTCAATGATTTATGGTCGGTGAACAACTCGAATCTCTCACCAAGAAGATAATGGCGCCAAGACTTAAGTGCGAAAACAATCGCGGCCAACTCTAGATCATGGGTAGGGTAATTCTTCTCATGCACTCTCAATTGTCTCCCTCCATAGGCTATTACCCTTCCCTCCTGCATCAAGACTGCGCCTAATCCTGTTCCACAAGCATCGGTATAAACAACAAACGGCTTACTCCCATCCGGGAGCACTAAAACTGGAGCGGTGGTCAAAGCTCTCTTTAACCGTCGGAAAGCATCATCACAATCTACATCCCATGAGAAAACCAGATTCTTCTTCGTCAAGCGGGTTAATGGGGCTGATATCTTCGCGAAGTCTTTGATGAACTTCCTATAATATCCTGCCAACCCCAAGAAACTTCTTACTTCGGTAGCATTTTTAGGAACTTTCCAATCCTGGATAGATACTATCTTTGCGGGATTCACAGCTATCCCTTCCTTAGAGACCACATGCCCTAAGAATCGCACTTCTCTTCTCCAAAAATGACATTTAGAGAATTTAGCTTTAAGACCATGTGCTCGAAGAGTCTCCAACACTTCTCTGAGATGTAAGGCATGCTCTTCTTCACTCTTGGAAAAGACCAAGATGTCATCCACAAAAACTACTACAAACTTATTCAGATACTCTCTGAACACTCTACTCATGAGATCAACAAAGTATGCGGGGGCGTTTGTCAACCCAAATGGCATCACTAGCCACTCATAAAAACCATCCGGAGTCCGGAAAGCAGTCTTCTCTATACTGTCCTCCGCCACTCTTAACTGATGAAACCCTGTAGCTAAGTCCATCTGCGAAAATACTGACGCGCCAACCAACTGATCAAAGAGATCATCTATCCTCGGTAATGGGTGTCTATTCTTCTTCGTGAGCTTATTAAGTTCTCTATAATCCACACAAAGTCTGAGGGACCCATCCGCCTTCGTGGCAAACACTACTGGAGCTCCCCACTCCGATATACTTCGCCTTATGAACCCCTTCTCAAGCAACTCCCCTACTTGCTTATGAAGTTCTCTTCTCTCACGAGGAGCCATGTGGCGTACTGGCAAAGACACTGGTTTGGCATTATCCACCAAATAAATTCGGAAATCTATCTCCCGCTTCGGAGGCAAACCCTTTACTTCTTCAAACACATCCGGATATTCCCGGACTACTCTGACAGAACACAAACTCTCGACCGAAGCATCGAGCGATTCAAGATAACTTAGCAAAACAGATTCCATGGGATTGCAAGAGATCTCGAGAGTGTTACCCAAGCGGGTCATGAGCCTGACAACTCTCCTTTCGCAATCAAGAACGGCACCATTACTGGATAACCAGTCCATGCCCAAGATCAACCCATAGCCCGTGAAGCCTAATACAAAAGCATCACATCTAAACTCAACGCTAAGTATAGAAATCTTCAAACCCAAACATATCATAGACAGATATATGGAGCCCCCAATTGGGTTTGAGACAACCAAGGGATCATCAACTAGACTGGTGTCTAAGTGCAGTGACTCAACTAACGATGATGAGATAAAAGAATGCGATGCGCCAGAGTCAAACAAAGTACGAACTGGATGATCAAACAGAAAAACCAGACTTTCAACGGAAATAGTTCTACCTCTCTGCTGAATCGGTGGAACTGAGAGAACCTGAACTTGCCCCCCTGACTGAGGTGGTGCTATAAGAGCTTGCACCTGGCCTCCTGAGGTAGACCCCGTCTTCTGCCCCTTCTTTGGGCAGTTTTTCACAAGATGCCCTGCTTCACCACAATGAAAGCAACCGGTCTTCTTCTTTTTGCGACAATCCTTACTAAGGTGTCCTGGTGTTCCACAATTGAAGCACTTCTTCTTCGTCTTCTTTTTGTCACCATTGCCTTTTCCGCCCTTGCCTTGTTGTTGCTGTTGCGGTTTCTTCTGATCCCCCTTTTTCTCTGGTGCCTTAGAATTCTTATCATCCTCATGCATAAGTGCCATGTAGACAAGCTTCTCAAAAGTGGCCCCCATAGGAATGTGAGTCATAGCTATTCCTTGCAATGGTTCGTTCAAGCCTCTAACGAACCTCAAAGCCTTCTTCTCCGGTGTATTCACCAACTCTATGCCAAACCTTGCTAATTGATTGAATTTGTTGACATATTCTTTCACCGTGAGATTCCCTTGCTTCAAATTCAAGAACTTCTCCATAAACAGATTCTCTTCCGCCCTTGAGAGAAACTTAGCCCCAAACCTTTGCTTAAAATCTGCCCAAGAGTCAACAGGGCGTTCTCCATTAGTGACCTCCCACCAGAATGAGGCCTCTCCCTTCATTAACCAAGCCGCCAACTTGACTTTCTTTCCCTCTTCCACTTCAAAGATATCTAGCAACTCTTCCACTTCCTTAAGCCAATCTCTAGCCTCTACGAAAGTCTCTGAACCAAGAAAAGGTTTTCCTCCTATAGCCTTGAACTCCTTGCAAACCTTAGCAAAATTATCCACTCTAGGCTGAGGAGGAGGAGCGGTTGTCTCTGGTGTAGTAGCATTGGCCGGACCCGCAGCCGCGGCCCTAGCCTCTTGCAACCTCCTATACCATAGTGGTATAACTAAACCCTCCGGGATGTTAAGATCTTCAGCCATGCTGAAACGAAAGAGGAAAGATTCAAAAAGGAGATTCCGAAAGATAAAGATATGGCTATTGGGGATTATGCTTTTCTTTTTCAAAAACTTTTTCTCTTAGAAGACATGCTTTTAAAAATACTTTCTTCGAAAATACTCTTAGAAAGTAGTTTTTCTCAAAAATTTTATCTGTTCTGGTAACCTTAAGCTCTGATACCACGTGTAACACCCCACTCCCGCTATGATCACTCACTAAGGGAATGCCATAGCATCGGTGGAGTATTTTAGTGAATATAGAACAGAAATATTACAACAAGACAGATATAAATAGTACTTGAAATTTTAAAACATCATCTCATAACAGCGGAAGTAAAACATGTCTGGTTACATCATAAAACCACAATAAAGGTCAAGTACAATATCCATCAAAATGAAGAAGTACATAATCCCACTCTCATACAATAGCCAAACAAAAGAAAAGATAACTGGATAACTGGAGCTTTACATCTATCCAAGCTCCTAAAGACTGGAACAGCAATCCGATCAAGCTCCACTACTGCTAGGATCCACCGTAGGACCTGAGGGTTGGGAAAAAGATAAAAACAACGGGGTCAGACATAAGTCTGAGCGAGTCCTATAACTTTAACAATACAATCGTTAAAGTAACCAGAGAAGACATAAACTGATATACGGTAACATATAGGGATGAATGGCTACCCTAAGCAGTCAACTAAACGAAGATAAAGGATAAAGACGCATCTACCCTCCCTAAGGTAAATTACTAAACTGCACCACACCAGTCGTTCCTAACTTAAAGGTTGATCCCACCCAAGGACTTATAAAATTTACTAATTAGTACTTGCGTACCCCTAGGTGACCAAGTAGGCGCCACGGGGCCCTACAATCCACTAGGTGTACACACTACTTCCCATTCGATCGGCTCCCTAACGTAGATACCCGTGCTGGCCCCACCGTGGGATGTATCATTCCCCAATGTGGCAACCTGATGGAACTAAAGGTGCACGGCTTATATCTACTCGATGCAACAACGGCTTACCTACCAGCCCGGGCCCACTCACGCATATGAAGCCCGTTGGACTTGCGTTGCCACCGCTAACCCGTTTGCCTCTTACAGTCAAGCCCAGTATGCGTGTCCCGTCCTCGACATGGGTCGAGCCCACAAAGATACGTATGGGTTACTGGTTGAAATGGGCCTCCACAAGCTACCCACCTAAGCTTGTCCCTTTTTCTAGTATATCCCACTTAACCCTTTAATCATGTTTTAATTACATGTTCCATTTTGGTTAAGTATTCTAATCGTATTTTCTATTGCCACCCAAGGCAACCACTAGATTTTCTCATGCCACCCGAGGCACCCACTTAACCCCTCATGTCCCTCTACATGCTAATGTGGTTAAGTGTTTCTTAATTAATTAATTAAGAACGTAACCTTTGTAAAGACCTCTCACATTAGACTGTCTTTTATGACCGCTGGTTAAGCCGGTTGGGTCCGGGCAGCCTTATGTCATAACAGAGTCTAACCTCGTGTCTTTACATTAATTACGTATTTAGTTTGTGCCTAAGACCTCTCACATTGGGCTAACATTTGTAGCAACTGGTTAAGCCGGTTGGGTCCGGGCAGTTTTACGCTACAACTGAGTCCAACCTCGTGTCTTAGTCAATTAATTACACCTAATTAATCACCCTCATAATTTTATATTAATTATCCCTAATTAATCAAGTTTTCTTAACATGGGTAGACCTAACTTAATAGGTAAATTCCCATGGGGTAGACCTAACTCAATAGGTAAATTCCCAACACATAGTATGGGTACACCTAACCAAATAGGCAAATTCCCATACTATGTTTATTTATTTTGTGTTATGCATAATTATATTAATTTCACACAATCTTATTAACTTATGCATTTAATTACCCCATCGTTCCCACGTAATTTCGTTCATGATATAACACATATAAAAGGTGTCAACTTGCATATGAATGAACATGTTTCAAAGGTGCCATCTTGCATATTAACAAACACATAACTTGCATATGAACTTGCATAACATGTCACATAACTTGCATATAATATGTCACATAACTTACATATTCATTTTGCATAACAAACTTGCATATTAGCTTATAGACTTGCATAATGTGTCATCATGAACTTGCATATTAATAAACATGTAACTTGCATATTTACATACATGTAACTCGCATATTAACAAACATGTAACTTGCATATAAAGAAACATGTAACTTGCATATTTACATACATGTAACTTGCATATTAACAAACATGTAACTTGCATATTAACAAACATGTAACTTGCATATTTACATACATGTAACTTGCATATTAACAAACATGTAACTTGCATATTTACATACATGTAACTTGCATATTTACATACATGTAACTTGCATATTAACAAACATGTAACTTGCATATTTACATACATGTAACTTGCATAGCATATTACCATGAACTTGCATAACATGCATATGATTACATAGCCCACAACTTGCATATTTAGCATCATGCAAACATAACATACATCATATTAAACTTGCATAAGCTTACATACTCAACATGCATAAACATAAGATTAATGCTAACATCATATCATATGATTCAAAGCTCATTAACCCACATACAAAACCATAAATCTCATCACATCTCATCTAATTAGTTTACCAAAAGATCATCAAAGTGATAGAAACTCACAACTAGCAACTTTGCACACCAAATGAAGAAGATTAAGATGCTAAGAAGAGATTAGAGGTTGATTAGAGAGTGATTAGCATGCAACCCTCTTCATAAAATTAGTGGAGGCCATGAGAGCTAGCATTTTGCCATAGTTTAGTTACTAGGTTTAATTATGAATGAATTAGGGTAGGTTAGGGTCTTATTTATAGATTAGGCAAGTGTTTTAGGCCATAGGATTAACCCTAGATTCAATCCAAGCCATCAAAGCATGTCTTGGGGAAGAAGCCAAGTGTAGGAACCATCTAGGGCCTTTAGATTAAAGATGGACCATGAGAACCATTCAAATGCAAAATCTGCACTTGAGCGAATCGGCCCACGGGTTGACAGCCAAACACCCTGGATTAACCCCTAGTCGACCCAGCGGGCTCGGGTCGACTTCAAAAATCGGCCGGTTCGGTTATTCCCCTCTCCCAATTCGCTGTTTTGAGCATTTTTGCATATTTATTTATTAAATTTTCAATTATATATATATATATATATATCAATATATATATATATATATATATATATATCTACACAACCCATTTCACTTAATTAAGTATACTTTAATTTGGGAATTTTCGTGAAACTTCGCGAGGTCATATCTTGGTCATACGGACTCCGATTTTCGAAAACTCGGACTCTATTTCGCGTATTTTTCCGAGACGAACGCAATGGCATAGCCCGTTTCCCTT
Organism: Allium sativum; assembly: GCA_030737875.1. NCBI lineage: Eukaryota > Viridiplantae > Streptophyta > Magnoliopsida > Asparagales > Amaryllidaceae > Allium > Allium sativum. Next base: position 551,619,628 of record CM060918.1, read on the forward strand.
GATTCCCATTTTAGAATTAAATTCTGCCTCGATTTATGTTATTACAGGTTATTGAAAATACGGGTTGTTACAAAGGCCGTGTAAATAACGTTTAGTTCTTGATTTATGAGTTTTAGTTATGTCCAATGATAATTTTTAATTGCTTGATTCTTATGAATTTCAATCGGCTAGATTTAATGGTGAATAAGCCTATAATTGTGACGATCTGAACTTGGATTGACATGTTTCTGAATGTATTTTGTGCTTGCTGATTTTGTGGAAAATTTGCGATTTCCTTTTGTGTTGAACACATGTTTTCTAAATTATTTCCAAAAGAATTTTCAATTTGAAATTAGTGTTTTATAAGATTAATTTATAAAATATAAATAATTAAAAGCTATTTTATACGCTAATATTTTTTAATATAAAGAGATTTTGAATAATGATTTCCAAAGTGTTTTCAAACTCGTTTGCTCGAATAAAGTAATTTCTATATAAATACATGTTTTTGCACTCATCGAGAGAATGAGGTAGTGAATTAAATGATATAATAAGCCTCGTGGAATATGACACGAAGGTATATTATACCGGTTCATTCTAGACTTGTTCAATTGAAGCTATTTTGTGGATTTGGCTAACTTTTAGTAAACAAATAAGTGAGCACGTGTAGTATTGGACGCACTATTACCACTATTTGGGTTACTATTGGGAAGTTGGTGACACATACTCAGAGAACCTTATGGGGGCCTTCGAGTCAGATGTTTACCAATACCAGGCCATGAAGGCCATTTATGATTGAACTATGAGCTTATCTTATGTAGAATCTAGCGGGGTCTACTTTGTATAGTGACTGTGTGGAGATTCCGAGTTAGATACATTTATATACTTATATGGAGTAACGTGTGGGGCCCTAAATCTATATGTATAATACTAGTTGGCTTTGGCCGATTGTGTGGAGTAGTGTGGGTGTAGCTACGTCTTGCCTTTTTGGATTCAATTGTGTGGATTGATGTTATCTAAATTCCTCAAGACTGTATGGTAGAATGACTTTGTGGTGTTGTATTTTCTAGATCTCAAGTTTTATTTAATTTCTAGAATTTTGCGATATTCTATGATGTTTCACCATCTTATGAATACCGAGTGTTATGCATAACCTATGTGTTGTTTGATGTTTATTACTTGGTGATTACGCCATCGTGTGGTGAACTCTTAATCGAGTTCGACATGTTGTGGTTCTATGAATTTCATTTTTTGTTTCTAATTGCTTTGAGATTTCCTTAGGCCATCATAGCCTTAGTATTTGGTCATTTAGTCGATGGAAATAGTTGTATAGTGCTGTGTGTGTATTACTTCGCATGAGATCCTTGATTATGAGCTAGTGAGTTTATTTCATGCATTTTATGTTGTTTGTGTGTCTGTTGTATTACTCCTTTGTTATGAGGAATTATCCCTTATATATGACATTATCTTCCAATTATCATGTTCGAACAAATATGTTTAAGCTAGACTAACCCTTGTATTTTACAATCGGGTCAGACTGAGTTATTTTAGGTTATAGATTCGTGTTTAGCCTCTTTCACCTGCATTATCTTACTTAAAGATAAAACTCGAGTTGAGTGGTCATGTGTCCAAATCTCACATTGTATATTTTTTCGGACATATATTATATATATGGTTTTTTAGACCATTCTTGCATGCAACACATCTATATGTTATATTCCATTGTTGTATATATTGGTATTTTGTTCGGTGAACTATTATACGTGTTTGTTCCTATGCTATGTTTCAAATAAGACCCTTCGCCATCGTATTTTTATATTAAACATGAATTTAGTATGTCGATCCTCTTAAGGTAAGAAAGAAAAATTTATACACCTAATTGATGTGCTTAGTACTCATTTAATGTAAGGCTTACGGATGGTCACTCTAACCAACCCTATTCTCCGCATTAGCAGACGACATTACTTGTTAGTTCTCTTAGTAGTATGGATTTCGGGATAATGCGTTGCAACATAATATTAGAGTGAGGTTCAGAGCAAAGTATGATAAATATAGAACAAAACCAGAATAATACATGTGTTATAACAATAAAGGATAACATTCGTGTATACTTCTATCACTTTTCATCGTTATCCTTAGTTGGTTTTTCTTAATTTTTTGAGTCCTTGAGTGAATAATAGGTTTGGTAATACATCTAGGAATGTATTTAATTCCATATTACTCCATAAGTAGAGTCCTATTATCGTTAATTTATCCTTGTAGAGAACTTCATCTTATTAAATTCTTTCAATGTGTAATATCTTGATTCTATATTTAGCGAGACTTGATATCCTATCCTTTTATGTGTACTTACTAGTTGAATTAGATAGTTAAATGGGGATAGGAAAATCCTAGAGAATGTGTTGAAACTTATATGGGAATAATAATTGTGAAAGATTTAAATTGTTCAGAGTTGCGCTGCAGAAGCTAGTCAACTATTTCGGATAAGCATAAAGTTTAATAATTTACATATGAAACTAATGAGATGGTGTATAAATGATCAATTTATTGTTAAATATGATTTGGAGGGTGTAAATAAGTGATTGATTAGTAATGGGAATTTATTATTGGGTTGTATTTATTAAATATAAATTAAATGTCTATGTGATAAATAAAATAAGTACAACCATGAATAAACTAAAACATATGGTTATCTATTATGTTAAATTTCCCGTAGAGTGCTTTAAGAGTTCTAACCGGTATGTCTAATCAACGTTATTGATAATAATTTCTTAAACACTTGTACGAGACATTCAAAAACTATATTTAGGGTAATGAATAACGAATTGTATATTTAGTCAATTTAAAATATGGATATAAATATATTTTAAGTGAATTTTCAATGGTTAAATATTGAATCCGAACCTGAAAACTATTGAAAATGAATTATATTTATATTTTATATTTTACTGAAGTTAAAAATAAGGTTAGTGAACTTTTAAAGTTTGAATTAAAAATGAATATATTAAAACTCGATAATTTAGTATTATTTTAATAGCAAAAAATAGACGATTTTTGACACAATCTCAAAATTCGACGAAAGCAATTTTATTGGATATGCATTAGTAATGTATGGTAGTATTTCAAATTTTGTATCAATTGGACGTACGGTTTGATCGTACGAGTTGAAAACGCGTAAGGATCGTTTAATTAAACAAACCATAAATTAGGAAGCTTCCAAGTACTTCCATGACCATGTGATTTCAGTTTTTAGATGTTAATTTTTTTCTCATTGTTCCTTCTTTGCCTTACACCTTATTATTTCACACTTAAGTTTCATTATTTACAACAATGCCATCACATACTTTATAAAACGAGCTTCCTTTCTCCCTCTTCTTCTTCCTCCTTTCTTCATTCCTCTTCCTCCATTCTTTTCTTTCCTCCTTCCTTCCTTCATTGATCACCTTCTCCTCCCTCAAATTTTCAGCCAAACACCATTATCATCCTCCTCCACTCAAACTACCTCAAAACTACTTGAAATCTTCCTCTCTACTTTACTAAATCCCTTACATACCTCATCTTCTCTAAAAACCTCCAAACCATTCCCATTCTCCTCTTTGATGAGCCTATATCCCCCTTAAACACCTCAAAGTTAGCTCCTTTCTACCATTAAAACACTTGCCTAGCTCCTCTATGGCAAATCAAGCTCTTTCGTGTGTTAAAAATCCGATCTTTGTGCTAAACATCCCTCCTTTACTTCATTTAACCCTAGATCTAAGCTCCACAAGCACTCAACCACCTTGTGCCACCTCCCACCCACTTGCACACCTCCCCTTGTGTAACACCCCGTATTTTTTTTAATATAATTAAAAATGAAATAAAATATATGAAAATATGCTTATGATGGGTAAATAATGGTGATGCATAAGAAGAATTAATTAAGACATGGAAGAGAAGAAAAATTAGTTCGATAACGATGTATGTAATGGAAAAGATAGTAAAATAAGGATAACTAATTCAAGAATCAGGAATTAGGTTAAATGGACATCATCATTGCGTTACTCTCGGAAAAATATGCGAAATAGAGTCCGAGTTTTCGAAAATCGGAGTCCGTATGACCAAGATATGGCCATAACAAGATTTCAGCAGACTTTCTGGCAGACTGACCCAGGTCGACCATAGTGTCGACACTATAGTCGACCTGCCCCCCCAGGTCGACTATAGTGTCAACCCCCCCTCTGTACAGGTCGACCTGGTCGGCCTGGGGGTGGCCCAGGACCCATTTTTGAGGCCCGGGATGAGTTTTGATGGTCCGGATGGGTTTTAGGGTTAATCCGATGGCTGAAATGAATTGCTACACCTATAAAATAACACCTAGACCTAACCTAATTCATAACAAATCATTTTTACACCTAAATGCTGCTGGAATCTCTCTTGAGCCATGGCCGCCGTCTCCAAATTAAAGCTTAAGCGTTCAAACCCAAATCAAATCAAAGATCAATGCTTCTACAACAAATTCAAGAGGATAGATCAATGACACTGCAACTTTCTACGACAAATTCACTCCCTAATTCATTATCCATTCTCTGTAAGTTCTAGTTGCTTTCCGATTTAAATATTTAATTATAATGTGGCCATGAATTAAAGTGGAATTGGATTAGGTATGATCTATTCCTGTTGCTTTTTGAATCTTTAGTTTTGAGACTTGTCTACCTTTATTCTCATGACAAGTTTGTGATTTATTCAGCAGTTTTCTTGATTCGCAATGATGTTATCATCAAGTTCTAATCTTTATGCCTATCATGATGTTGTTTTTCTCTTTGATCTATTTATTATGCAAAATTCTACCTTTCCTCTATTTGTTTTCTTTTGATGAACCTTGGTCAATTTCAGACCTAGGCCTAAACTGCGATTTGCGTGTGATTGAATACGGGGGAAATATTGGGATATTGCCTTGTTGGATATATGTGTTTGGTAGAATCAGAGGTATAATATGAAAACATGGAATACATGTAGTTGGTATGAAACTTGACCTATGTAAAATATGGCAATAATATTGATACATATATTTGGCTAAAAATTGATCTATGTGAATTGGGCATAGCTTTGTAAACATGTAAACTATGAATCTTGATATATGTATAAAAAGGTATGAAACTTGGTATATATGTAAAATTGTCTACGATTAGGCATATATAAATTTGGCATACATGTAAACAGGCATGAATTGAACATATGTAAATTTGGTATGAATTAGGCATATGTAAAACAGACATGTAATCTAGAACTTAGGCATATGTTAAATTGGTGAAATTTGTGGTTGAAACACATATGATAATTTATGTCTTGAAAAGGGGCTAATATGAACACGCCTAAATAGGTTTTGGGTAGTTGGCATGTAATAGCCTTAAAGGAGGGATAAATATAAATTGAGATAAGTTGCCTTTAATGGCCTAAGATAAATTGTGGTAAAATTGGTATGATTTTGCATACCATTAATAGATAGACATAATTGAGTCAATTATGGACATCTTTAAATTAGGAATAAATTGATAATTTGAATAGGGGAAATAAATTCAAATTGGGGTAAAAGATTATAAGTAATAATCAATGCTTAGGACACGAGGTTGGACTCATTTGTGACGTAAACCTGCCCGGAACCGCCCGGCGAATCCAGTAGTCACAAATGTCAGCCCAATGTGAGAGGTCCTAGGCCCAAATTAAAATCGTAACAGTTGTAAAGACACGAGGTTAGACTCTTTTATGGTGTAAGACTTCCCGGACCCGCCCGGCAAATCCAGCTGCCATAAATGTCAGTCTAATGTGAGAGGTCTTTATAAGGTTACGGCCTTAATGAATTAAGAAATACTTAACCAGATAAACATTTGGTGGGACATGGGGGTTAAGTGGGCGACATGTGGGTGACATGTGGAAAAACGAATAGTAATACTTACCAACGTAACATGGTAATTATACCAGTGGGTAGGGTTAAGTAAATAAGAACACTTAACCAATATGATATAAATGGGTGGGTTAAGTAATATGATTAGGTTAATCTGGACACTTAACCAATTTAATATGTTGACTACGGCAGTGGGTAAGGTTAAGCAAATGTTTAACCATTATAACATGATTAAACTAGACTAGAGAGTGAGGTTAAGTTAATGAGAACGCTTAACTAATACGATGGGTTAATTAGACAAGTGGTTGCGGTTAAGTAGTAACACTTAACCAACATAACAGGACAAGCGGGTGGGTTAAGTTAACTTGAATAAGTTGATAACACTTAACCATTATAATATGACTAGTGGATGGGGTTAAGTTAACATGCACTTAACCAATCTGATGTGAGGCGTGGTAGGGTTAAGTAACACATGGGGTTAAGTTAACAAGAAAATTCTTAACCAATGTAACCAGATAGACGAACGGGGTTAAGTTAATAGACCACACTTATCCAATCAAACATAATAAGCGAGAAAGGTTAAGTTAACTAAGGTAAACACTTAACCATGGTAACATAACGAGTAGAAGGGTTAAGTGCATATCAGGTTGGTGGGTAATATTAGTAAATATAGGCCCACATACACTTAACCATTAAATACACATGCTTGAATCAGTAGCGGGATTAAGTACACATCGGGGTTGGTGGGTAATATCAGAGAATATAGGCCCACAGACTTAACCATTAGAAAAACCTAGTAACGGGGACCCATTTCAGCAGTAACCCACATTAGGTATCAATGGAACCTTGAGCTAGGCAGGGTGGGGCACAATTACTGGGCTGATTATAAGAGGTCAAATTAGCGGCGGTTGGTGTAGCAGTGCAGGTTCTAACGAAGTGCGGGCGTGCACACACTTCAGCGCAGAAAATTTAGCCACTGGGCATCAGTAGGTATAAAGCTGTGCATCTTGATTGTGTCAGGATTGCCACCATGGGACTTGATACACCCCATGTTGGGACCAGCACAGGTATCTACAAGTAGGGGGCCGCGTGACACAAACGAGAACTTGGTCAAGTAGGGAGCCGATCGATAAGGTAGTAAGGGTGCATCGAATATATACATAGCCATTGGGGTGATCGAGGTGGAATCCTCATAATCGATGTACACCTGAAGGCTACCATAATTGCGGGGATTGGGATCATGTTGTAATTATTATATAACCCATGCTACTAGTTGGGACACTAGTAGGGGGTACGGATCCTTGTTACATAGGGCACTAGTTGGGACACTAGTAGGAATACGGATCATTCAATGTAAGACACTTATGAGGATGCTAGTTAGGTCGTGCAGAGCAAATAGATATCATTTTAATGGTAAAGCTTAGAAACCTTGCGATGTTATTCTTGATAAAAAACCATGCGGTGGGATACTTGATAGGAATTATGGGATGTTATACTTGTTTCATCGTGCCCGAAGTTTATCTTGTTACCTTAGTTTATCTTGTCATCATAGTTTATCTTGATATCTTAGTTTATCTTGCCTACCTTGTTATCATGCTTATGTTTACTTTCAGTTTATTCATGCCATGTTATCTTTACCTATTTTTATGCTGAAAGTTACTAGGACTTACTCAGTCTTTATGACTGACCCGTTTTGTTTCGCCTCTTTTTCTTCCGTTCCCCCCAGTTCACAGGGTGGGAATACAACTTAGTTCGGATCTTACCAAGCTCCAAGGCTCTTTCATGTATGGCTTGGATTTCTCCTGGCTATGGCTTGCTTTGCTTTATTGGGGAATACTGCAGTTTGTTTTTATGCTTCTTTGTTTTTGAGCAAGAAAGATATTTTAACTATGAAATTGGGTATTAGAAGTTGATGGGCTTTTCTTGTAAACATTTATATTTAATAAATGATTTGAAGTACTTCCACTTTATTTTCCGCTGTTTTATATATGTCTGTCTTGTAATATTTCTGTTCCAGTACCCATAATACTCCATTGAAGTTAAGGCATTCCACTTGTGAGTGACCTTAACAGATGTGGGGTGCTACATTTGGTATCAGAGCAGAAGGGTACCAGACTGGGCAAAAGTTTTCAAAAACCTTCTGAAACTAGTTTTCAAAACGTTTACAAAGAAGCAATTTTTCAAGAAAATTTTGTTTTGATTAAAAGGCATATTCCCCAAATCCATATGCACTATCTTTTGATTCTCTCTTGAAATCTCTTCTCTCTCTTTTCACCATAGTTTCGTAGGCATCCGACACAGGTTGGAGGGCAAAGGAGTGCCCAACCTCCATCTGTAGCCGCAGTAGTTCCATCTGCATCTAATCTTATTTCAAGTTGGGTAGAGTTGCCGTGCGTTGGAGGTAGCTTCGAGAGACTTGTTAACAAACTATACAAGGACAGTAAGAACAAGAAACTAGTTGTTATAGCTTAATCCACGAAGGAGGAAAAAGGTGAGAGGAAAGAGGCCAAAGTGAAAGAATAGTAAAACCCATGACAAGAGAGAGTATGTTTAGTGAGAAGGGACATGTAGTTAGGTATTATAGGACAAGGGCAAGGGACAAGATCGTCGAGAGGGCAATTGTATGCACTCACTACTAGCGTACCTAAGAGAGTGGTAACGTTTCTATTAAAAGTTTAGCTTTTCTTTTCTATCATCCCACTAGAACTTTGTTTTTGTACATCGCATCCTTTTAATTCTGCTTCGAAAGTTGAGTCTCTGCACCTTAGTACTAGCATGGTAGAGGGTCCCATTTTTTTCTTAAATCCTGTTGGGGAAATCGACTCATTTATTCATGACTTGTTTGGATTTGAGAATGTCTATGCTAAGTGTTGAGTCTAGAAGTAATGTTTATGTTTTGGGCTATGGGTTGTTTCTAGCGATGGAGTGGTTATCCAGTAAGGGTGACCTTCTCGGTTTTGAAAAGAGGGTAGTTAGACTCTTGACTTGCCTCGGTAATACCCTCGAAGTCGCAGGTAACCTTTAGGGTTCTATCATGATTTGTTTCCTAGAATCTCTTGACACATTTATTGGTAATTTGTAATCCGATCGAGTAGTGTGTTATCCATCTGATCGATCCAAATGAATATGGGTCGGTTTTAAGCATTTTTGAAGAAGGGGTCGGTTCTGTCATTGATAAAAGGGGGGCGGTCGTAGCACAAGAGTCCTGGTCGTCCCAAAGCTGGTCGCTTTCAGGTCGCTTCGAACACGAAGTTGTTTCGATCGTGCCAAAGAACTAAAAGCTTCTGGTCGTTCCGGAGGCCAATGATTACCGATCGCTCCAAATATTCAAGATAGTTGATCGCTCTAAACATACCAAAGCTCTTGATCATCCCAAAAGCACAGAAGATTCTCGATCGCATCAGAATATATAAAGAAAGTTGGTCTCTCTAGCGCTGATCGCTCCAGAAGCCAAAGGCTCCTGGTCGCTCCAGACTACTAAAGAGATTTGGTCGATCCAAGATACTGAAGAGTTCCTGGTCGCACCAGAGTGCAGAAGATCTCTGGTCGCTCCAAATATACAAGGTATCCAGTTGTTTACCAGCTCTTGATCGCGCCATCAAGCTTCAAGGCTTTCTGGTCCGCTCCACATTCTAGCCTCCTGGTCGGTCCGCTCCACATTCTAGACTCCTGGTCGGTCCGCTCCGCATTCTAGCCTCCTGGTCAGTCCGCTCCGCATTCTAGCTTCCTGGTCAGCCAAAGCACTAGGAACGACCTGTGATGGCGTGACAGCTGGAGACAACTGGTGACAACAGGTAGTGGCATTTCTGTAAATACCGAAAAAACCGACCAGACCCCTGCATACAAGATTTCAGCCATTTCTCCGCCAATAAATAGGAACCTACCTCCATCATTCGAGGGGGACTTTCGGGGAAGAACGAGGAGGTGCTGTCCAATTGCTTTCGGGATTTCTCCAAGCATTTCTACATCTCTCTTCTCTATCAAATCTATGGAGCTTTGGAGCATGTGGAGCATAGCTTTCATGGAGGAACGAGCATAAGCATTCTATGCACTTCTTCATCTCTTCTTGATCATCTAAGGAGCTTTCATCTATGGCTTTCATGGAGGGATTAGCATAAAATACTTCAAGCTTTTATCCGTTCTTTCAATTGGTTGTAAGCACAAATGCATGTCAAAGAAGCTTGTATGAATGTATAATGGAGCAAATATTGTAATCTTGTGGCTACTAATGAAATCCAATCTTCAAAGTGGACTTAGGCTCGAATAAGAGTCGAACCACTATAAAATTCTTGTCTTCTTTCTTTATTTTGGTATTTTGATGCTTTTGAATGTTAGATATGGCCTCATAGAACTCTAATGGTTTTCTAACGCCCCGCCTCTGAAAAGGTGACGTGCTTTCTAAGCATCTTGTCTCCGATTAGGTAACGTGTTTAGAGATCCCATTTTGGTTGTTATACCAATTTTTGGTATCAACAATTAGGCGCCCACCGTGGGGCCAGATTTACTTTCTGGCATCAAGTATACTGCGAAGATCTTGAGATCTTGAAGCTAAGCCTTAAAATAGCTCGCTCCAGTTTGCGATTTGGACCTTCTGACGGATTTTCTGCAAAGTTCAAATTGCCTTCTGAAATAATGCCGCCAAAAGCAAATAAGGAAGCTAGAATTAGAATCTCTAACGGAGAAAATCGAGATGAAACCCCCGTGGCTAACCGATTTGAAGTGGGAGAGACATCTAATGGTGGTGTGAATGTCACAAGAGGCGAGCTTGATCAGGCTGTCGCTGGATTGACGCAACAGCTGGAGATAGCTAACAAAGCCATGTTGACAAAACTTGATTCTCTCTTTGCTCTTCAGGCCGCTACGGCAAAGGTGGCTTCTAAGCCCATTCGTGCAGAGGATGCTGGTTCTTCTTCTTCTAGTCCAAATCGGGAAAAATCTTTTCAAGAAATCTCCGATCCAGATAAGGGAAAGCATGAGGTTTCGAAGCAAGCTGATCGGAACCGCACTGCAGGGATCACTTCTCATCAAGCGGCCAATTCTGCCAAAGGGGCACTTTCCAACCAAGAAAGACCAGGGCCCCTAAGTCTCAACCGCGATGGTTTGCTCAGGCAAGCCTCCGGTCAAGACAAAGGTGTCCGCCCCGCAGATAGCCTCCTTGAGAAGGAACGCCTCAAGAAAATGGTCCAACAGCTTATGAAGGAAAGCCAATCTCGAAACGATAGTGAGGCTGAATGGGAATTCGCACCGTCCAAAACCCCCCTCACTGAAAGGATTAAAAAGACAACTTTCCCACGCAAATTCAAACCTCCTTCAATACAAGCTTATAACGGGACAGGCGACCCCAACGTGTTCTTGTTTTGATATGATCAGCACATGGATGGGGCACAAGCAACTGACGAACTTAAGTGCTTGTACTTCCCGGTGTATTTGGAAGGGGTTGCGTCATTATGGTTCACAAGGTTGCCTCCCCGATCTATTGATGACTTTGCCACATTGGCAAGATGCTTCCGAGACCAGTTCCGCCTCCAAACAACAAAGGTCAGAGATATCATGTCCCTCAACGAACTAGAACAAGCTCCTGGTGAAACGATAAGGTCTTTCTTGAATCGTTTTAATGCTGCTGCTGCAGAAGTAGGGACCCAAGAGCCAAGGCTAATTATAATGGCCTTAAAGGGGGGCATTGATAAGCTGTCTGAATTCGGAAGGTGGCTAAAAAGAAAGAAACCTGAGATGCTAGAAAATTTTTATGACAAAGCCGAGGAATACATGTGTCTTGAAGACGATCCTATCTATTCCGTTGGCAATGTCAAAGCTAAGGTGGTCCCGGAAAGGAAGGAAGCTCCCAAAAAGAATAGTCAAGAAAATTTTGGGGAAGGTCAAAAGAGAGGAAGCAGTAATGATGCTAGAAATGATAAGGATTCCAAGAAACGGCGTTTCTTCAAGCCAACGGATTTTACTCCGTTGAATGATACAATCGAGCACATATATATGGCAACAAAAGATGCAGAGGGCTATCCGAGCCCGAAGCCAGTAAAGGTGTCCGAAGAAGCTGCAAACTCAGGGAGGTTCTGTCGATTTCACAATCGACCGGGACACGACACTAATGAATGTCGACACCTGAAAAACTTGATTGAAGAATTGATAAGGCAAAATCGTCTCCAGGAGTATGTAAAGCATTCATCAGATACCGAGCCTGCCCAGGGGCAGCAGGTCCATCCAAGTCAAGACAGAAGAACACCTGCGAATATTCCTCGACCTGTTATCAATATAATCAGTGGTGGACCTCACCGTGCAGGAGATACTTGGGAGGATATGATCAGGTATACTAATGAACCAAGAAGCATTCTAAAAGGAGACGGTTTTGAGGTTTGCAATAATTCTCTTCGTCGAAAAATGCCTAAAACGTCCTGCGAAGATGTTATCTTCCGGGATCGGGATTCCTACGGAATATTGGTTCCAACTGTTGACCCAATGGTGATCACCATTGGCTTGGGTCCAGCAATAGTAAAGAAGGTGTTGATTGATAACGGAGCATCCGTGAACATCCTGTTTTACAGTACTTTCTCTAAAATGGGTCTATCCATGGACAATGTGCGAGCTAGCAAAGACAAAATACACGGGTTAACTGGCATACCAACTCAGCCAATAGGTGTGATTGATCTCCTTGTAGAACTAGGAGAGGGAGAGAGGCAAGTCTCCATGATACAATCTTTCGTTATAATTGACTCACCTTCAGGGTACAATGCATTCTTGGGAAGGCCAGCACTTGCCGACTTCAGGATAGCTCTTGCTCCTTGGTGCTTGATGATGAAGTTCCCGACCGCAAATGGGGTGGGAGTTATCAAAGGGGATCCTCAGGAATCAAGAGAATGCTATATGGCAGAGCTGATTGAAGCTCGGAAACACGAAATCCGGAAGGATGCGGAGACTCCTCTCTGCATCCATGAAGCTCCTTTATAGCAATTAATGACCATCCCCTGCACTGGAACATATAACGACATGCAGGAAGATATGGACCCACGAAAAATCAGTGTAGGGGATGAAAAGGTAGCACCAGCTGAAGCTACCATTTCCATAGAGATCCATGATAGTGATACAGATAAGCTAATAAAGATAGGCTCCCAATTGGACCCTATGCTGCAAAAGGAATTGATTAGTTTTCTGAAAGCAAATTTGGATGTTTTCGCTTGGAATCACTCAGATATGTGCGGGATACCTCCAGACGTAATAGTGCATAAGCTGAATATTGACCCCAACGTGCGCCCGGTGAAGCAGAAAAGACGGATACAGGGCCCGGAAAGGTCTGAAGCTTTGAAAGATGAAGTGGATAGGCTATTGACGAATAATTTCATTCGAGAATCCACCTATCCTAATTGGGTGTCCAATCCGGTCCTTGTGAAAAAATCAAACGGCAAATGGCGAGTGTGTGTTGATTATTCTGACTTAAATAAGGCTTGCCCAAAAGATAGTTTCCCCCTACCTCGAATTGATCAACTTGTTGATGCAACGGCGGGGCATGAACTATTGTCTTTCATGGATGCATATTCTGGATACAATCAGATTATGATGCATGAGCCAGACCAGGATAGTACCAGTTTCATAACTGATCGTGGTTTATATTGTTACAAGGTAATGCCGTTTGGTTTGAAAAATGCAAGTGCCACCTACCAACGCTTGGTGAACACGATGTTCAAAACTCAAATTGGAAAGACTATGGAGGTTTATGTTGACGACATGCTGGTAAAATCCAAAGAAGCAAAGAATCATATAGAGGATCTTGATGAAATGTTCCAAATCCTGAGGAGATACGGCATGAAGCTCAATCCGCTTAAGTGCTCGTTCGGCGTAGCATTAGGAAAGTTTCTTGGTTTCATGGTAAATGCTCGGGGCATTGAAGCAAACCCAGCACAAGTGATTGCTTTACGGGAAATGCAAGCTCCACGAACTAAGAAAGAACTCCAATGCTTAAACGGCAAGGTAGCAGCATTAAGCCGCTTCATCTCAAGGGCAACGGACAGGTGCATTCCCCTATTTGATGCATTAAAAAAGGAAAAAAAAAAGCTTCCAGTGGACTCCTGAATGCCAGCAAGCATTTGAAGATCTCATCAAGCACATGGAATCCCCTCCGATGCTATCGAAGCCTAGGGATGGAGAAAGCTTGCTCTTGTACCTTGCAGTGTCATCCCATGCATTGAGCGCAGCACTCGTTAGGGAGGAAGACAAAGTGCAATGGCCAGTATACTACATCAACAAAAGGTTTACCGGGGCGGAGATGAATTATCCAAGGATAGAAAAGCTTGCATATGCCTTGCTCATTGCATCACAAAAGCTCAGACCCTATTTCCAATCCCACTCTATTAAAGTCCTCACCGACCAACCCTTAAAACAGGTGTTGTTCCGTCCAGAAACTTCAGGGAGACTCCTGAAATGGAATATTGAACTCAGCCAATATGATATCACTTATTATCCTAGAAAAGCAATAAATGGGCAAGCTCTGGCCGACTTTATCGCTGAATTCACTGACAGGGGAGAGGAAATGGGGGAAACTAACGAATTGGCCGTTAGGTGGAAACTTTTTGTCGATGGCGCTAAGAATGAATATTGTGCTGGGGCAGGGATAGTATTCGAAACCCCAGAAGGACGATATGTATGCTGTGCTCTGCGATTCGAATTTCCCATCACCAACAACGAGGCCGAATATGAAGCATTACTTGGAGGATTGCGGGTTGCAAAAGAACTAAGCTTGAAAAGTCTACTAATATTCAGTGATTCACAGCTAATGGTTTCTCAAATCAAAGGTGAATTTCAGACTAAGATGGGAAGGCTTCCGACATATCTGCTTAAAGCCAAAGAACTTCTCGACAACTTGGAATATTATTCTATCTCTCATATTCCCCGCAGAGAAAATTGGAAGGCAGATTCCTTATCAAAGCTGGCTAGCACCGGAGATCCTCAAATCTTCGATCTAGTTCCTGTGGAAGTATTATCTAGTTCCAGCATTGAGGAATCAGATATAGATTGGGTTATGGAAGCAACCAACGAGCCCGACTCGTGGATGACTCCTATAAAAAACTATATACTTCACGGAACACTTCCTGAGAAACCAAAGGATCGTAGAAAACTACTCCGAAAGTCTCGCCTATATCTCGTCCAAGACGGTCATTTATACAGGAGAGGATATTCAACGCCATTACTACGGTCTGTGACAAAGGAAGAATCTAAAGCGATTTTGGCGGAGCTACATGAAGGAGATTGCGGAGGTCATGTTGGTGGACAGACTCTTGCCAAAAAGGTCCTTCGATATGGTTATTTTTGGCCCGATGTGAACTTCGACTCAATGACATTCACTAAGAAATGCGACCGGTGCCAGAAATTTGCAAAAATTCCAAGAGCTCCGTCAACTGAGTTAACACAGATGTTGAGTCCTTGGCCATTCGCTGTCTGGGGCATAGACTTGATTGGAGCACTACCTACCGCAAAATCAAGCTTCAAATATGCTATAGTGGCTGTGGATTACTTTACCAAATGGGCTGAAGCTGAACGCAACTATCACATCGAAGAAGGTAATTAGCTTTGTGTTGAAAAATATCATATGCAGGTTTGGGGTCCCGCAGAAAATTATCACCGATAATGGCACACAATTCGAAAGTGATGAATTCAAGGATTTCTGCAACAAATATCATATTCAGAAAAGCTTTGCAGCAGTTGCCCACCCGCAGGCCAATGGGCAAGTTGAGGCAGTCAACAAAATCCTGAAATCCACCATCAAAAAGCGTCTCGAGAAAGCTAAGGGCAACTGGATTGAAGAATTGCCACTCGCCCTATGGGCTTATCGTACGACTCATAAAACTGCAACTGGGCATACTCCGTTCTTCTTGGCATATGGTTCAGAAGCAATGATACCTGTGGAGTTAGAGGTTCCAACTCACCGCAGAACTCATTTTAACCAAGAAGAGAATGAAAAGTTGCAACTTGAGGCTCTTGATTTACTCGAGGAGAAAAGGACCGAATCAGAACTTAGAATGGTCGCCCATCAGAGAAGAATTGCTCGACACTTCAATCAAAAGGTCAGGCATAGAACATTCGAAATGGGGGACCTGGTGTTAAAGAAAATCATGACCGCAACAGGAGTCTTTGGTCCCAATTGGGAAGGTCCATTTGTCAACGACCAAAAACTCCTCGATGGTACCTTTAAGCTCAAAACTACAGATGGAGTAGAACTCCCAAGGGCCTGGAACAGTGATCACCTTCGTCGCTATTTCAAATGATTCTCTAACTCATGTACTTTTGTATTTTTCTATGAATATAGTAAATACTTTGTATGAAATTACATGAATATAAATCCAGCAGCACTTCTGACTCTGTCAAAGCTTCATATTCGCATGCCTTTGATCATATATCCCAAAGATGCACAGTTATGGTTACAGGACACAATACCTCTGTCATCCTGTTTTTCGGCATAAAACTCGCCATAGCTTTACTGAAGAAGTATGGTCCAAAAGCAGGCGCAATTTTAACCCAAACCCTCTCCGAGGATTCTCTGTCTAATAATAAACTGAGTCTTCTCCAGGGGTGCTCGGTCAAATAACCCAAAGTCAGACAAAATCTGATCGCGTTATAACCGAGTTTCTTAACCCAAACCCTCTCCGAGGACTCTCAGTCGAATAATAAACTGAGTCTTCTCCAGGGGGTGCTCGGTCAAATAACCCAAAGTCAGACAAAATCTGATCGCGTTATAACCGAGTTTCTTAATCCAAACCCTCTCCGAGGATTCTCAGTCGAATAATAAACTGAGTCTTCTCCAGGGGTGCTCGGTCAAATAACCCAAAGTCAGACAAAATCTGATCGCGTTATAACCGAGTTTCTTAACCCAAACCCTCTCCGAGGATTCTCAGTCGAATAATAAACTGAGTCTTCTCCAGGGGTGCTCGGTCAAATAACCCAAAGTCAGACAAAATCTGATCGCGTTATAACCGAGTTTCTTAACCCAAACCCTCTCCGAGGATTCTCAGTCGAATAATAAACTGAGTCTTCTCCAGGGGTGCTCGGTCAAATAACCCAAAGTCAGACAAAATCTGATCGCGTTATAACCGAGTTTCTTAACCCAAACCCTCTCCGAGGATTCTCAGTCGAATAATAAACTGAGTCTTATCCAGGGGTGCTCGGTCAAATAACCCAAAGTCAGACAAAATCTGATCGCATTATAACCGAGTTTCTTAACCCAAACCCTCTCCGAGGATTCTCAGTCGAATAATAAACTGTGTCTTCTCCAGGGGTGCTCGGTCAAATAACCCAAAGTCAGACAAAATCTGATCGCGTTATAACCGAGTTTCTTAACCCAAACCCTCTCCGAGGATTTTTAGTCGAATAATAAACTGAGTCTTCTCCAGGAGTTCTCAGTCAATAAATCAAAGTCAGATAATACTTGACTACGATATTACTGATTCTTCAACTTAAGACACCTTCAAGAAGCACTTCCTCACCTCTCAGATATCTAATACATTCAGATACAAAGGATAGGAGATTATGGGTAACACATGCGAAGGTCGTATGAAGAATGAAAAAGCTCCAAATGTCACAATGCAATGACATACGCTTTCTAAATTCTGATCACAGCTTAAAAACATCCAAATCTCAAATCCATTTTCAATGTGTTAAAGTTGAAATATCCCATTAGTGCGGGGGCATATAGCAAAAGCAGCTCCTTGATTTCTCACATACCAAAAGATTATCACAACAATATGTATGAGAAAAATCCATGAACAAGCAAAACGGGTAAAATGTGATGTGCAAGCATGGTGTACAAACCAGAATATGCAGAAAGTGTAACGACAAGGTTC
Organism: Allium sativum; assembly: GCA_030737875.1. NCBI lineage: Eukaryota > Viridiplantae > Streptophyta > Magnoliopsida > Asparagales > Amaryllidaceae > Allium > Allium sativum. The sequence continues at coordinate 551,637,328 of CM060918.1, forward strand.
AAAATACAAGAGCACAGAGCATTGCCATATCACATTCAAACACAGAAAGTCAACCTACATCACAGTCATAGAGATCGTAGTGTATCAACACAAGATAAACATAGAAGTTAAATGCGAGGACCGGGACTCGCTTAATACAACCGGTCTAGACATAAAATCCACCAAGCTAAAAGTCGTCAAGAGGGAACAAGCTATGCCTTTGGGTTCTTCCTGGGCCGTCCTACCCTCCTTTTCGCCGGGGCAGACCCAGATGTGGAAGCTTCACCAACCGATCCCCTTTTTGAAGGTCCCACCAATTCAATGTTCCCCATTGGAAGGGCAGCAACAAGAACATCTCGGTTCCTCAAAGCACGGATCAGCTTGACCTTATCAGCCTCCAGAGCAACAATACGATCAAGGCTTTCCCGATGAAGTCTTTGAAGATCTTCAGCCAAACCATGCCAATCATGAATTTTCCTCGCAGTATGGTCTTTGAGCAAATCCATTTGCTTCTCAAACTGGCACAAGGCGTCGTCCATGCGCCCCATCAGCCTGGTTTTTGCCACCATAATATCACAGGATGTCATCTGCCGATCACTATGAGATATCTCATAGTTGGAAGAAGCCCCATATAAATCCCAATCAGGGAGCCGTTTAGCCAGCTTGGAATTGCAAGCCCTCAGTGCATAAGAAGGCCTGTTTATAATTGATTGAATTTCTGAATAGGTGGGGCCGACGAGCACAGGAGAAGTCACTGAGGGCCGGCCAGTATTCTCTTCGTCCAGATCAAAACGTCTTTTCATCTTGTTAGGTGTTAAATCCATCCTGTGTAAAAAAGAAAACATTGTTCGTATATTTAAAGTTAATAAATGAACATCAAACAAGTACATTGAGGAAACAAAGTGCAGGTAGGGTCGGTCATGGCAGGCTAGAGATTTGATCGGTCCAAGACTGGTCAGGCCCTGATCGCTTAAAACGGATAAAGCATCTGGTTACTCAAAGCTGGTCAGGCCCTGGTCGCTCAAAATTAGCGAAATTCCGATCGTCCAAAGCTAACCCCAATCCTAGTTGGTCTAGTAACGATCAATTCCTGATCGACCAAAGAACCAATTCAGCCCTGGATGATTCTAAGTCATACAAGACTTGGTCGTTGTTAAATTGGTCATAACTTGGGTCGATAATAAAGCTGATTGGTCCGCACAAAATGGTTGGTTGAACCGGAAATTGACCAATAGGGCCATGAAAAATCATCCAAGATTGACACGGCACAAGATCAACCAGGTAGGTTGTATCTTAGAAACTAGATATGACACAAAGGCATTATATCGCAGAATGATGGATTAAAAAAGAAATCAAGTATGCGTGAGCCATTCAAGCATTTACATTGTGATTATCATCATAATAAGAAAGAACTACAAAGATTGGCTTCTACCTTACTGTTAAGCATTCCAATATGCAAAGAGTGTCGAATTCAAGGATTTTACAACCAAGTTGCAATCATACATCAAAACTAATCCAGATACGGTTTAACCCCGAAAAATCCATCCAAATTCAAAGGACGACGTCGATCATTCTCAAATTAACAAAGAGATGATTCTAGAAGGAAAATCAAAACATGCATCACAAAACGATTTCATACGCATCAGTCAGTCAAGCGTTTGCACAAACAAGTCGCGATCGCTGCGTAGAGATTGATCCAAACTCAAAGTCAATGTTAGAATGCATACAATGTACCTGAGATTTGGAAGAATAGTTCAGGTTGGTAAAGCAGCAGCTTGAATCGGGAAGGAAGTAAGCTAAAGATCGAGCAAGTTGTTTTTTAAATAAGGGGAAGCTACCATTAATGAAGACCTTTACCGAGAAGAAGTGAAGAAGGAAATGACGGGTCAAGTTAATTAAATAAGTTTAATTTGGTCTCTCCGGATTTTTAGGAATTGTCTCCTCGCCTTCCAGAATTTGGCTTTTTCGTGCGCTCCAAAACCGGAGAAAAGACCGACCTCTACTTGCCATATTTAAAACCGACCCCTCAAGCTAATTTCAGAACCGACCCATGAGAACTGCGACCAAGACCGACCCTTAATTAAAGCAGATCGATCCACTAATGTTTCGAAGCCCACAGTTTTTATTAAAACTATGAAACTTCGAGGGGCAAAATGTTATCCATCTGATCGATCCAAATGAATATGGGTCAGTTTTAAGCATTTTTGAAGAAGGGGGCGGTTCTGTCATTGATAAAAGGGGGGCGGTCGTAGCACAAGAGTCCTGGTCGTCCCAAAGCTGGTCGCTTCGAACACGAAGTTGTTTCGATCGTGCCAAAGAACTAAAAGCTTCTGGTCGTTCCAGAGGCCAATGATTACCGATCGCTCCAAATATTCAAGATAGTTGGTCGCTCTAAACATACCAAAGCTCTTGATCATCCCAAAAGCACAGAAGATTCTCGGTCGCATCAGAATATATAAAGAAAGTTGGTCTCTCTAGCGCTGATCGCTCCAGAAGCCAAAGGCTCCTGGTCGCTCCAAGCTACTAAAGAGATTTGGTCGATCCAAGATACTGAAGAGTTCCTGGTCGCACCAGAGTGCAGAAGATCTCTGGTCGCTCCAAATATACAAGGTATCCGGTCGTTTACTAGCTCTTGATCGCGCCAACAAGCTTCAAGGCTTTCTGGTCCGCTCCACATTCTAGCCTCCTGGTCGGTCCGCTCCACATTCTAGACTCCTGGTCGGTCCGCTCCGCATTCTAGCCTCCTGGTCGGTCCGCTCCGCATTCTAGCTTCCTGGTCAGCCAAAGCACTAGGAACGACCTGTGATGGCATGACAACTGGAGACAACTGGTGACAACAGGCAGTGGCATTTCTGTAAATACCGAAAAAACCGACCAAACCCCTGCATACAAGATTTCAGCCATTTCTCCGCCTATAAATAGGACCCTACCTCCATCATTCGAGGGGGACTTTCGGGGAAGAACGAGGAGGTGCTGTCCAATTGCTTTCGGGATTTCTCCAAGCATTTCTACATCTCTTCTCTATCAAATCTATGGAGCTTTGGAGCATGTGGAGCATAGCTTTCATGGAGGAACGAGCATAAGCATTCTATGCACTTCTTCATCTCTTCTTGATCATCTAAGGAGCATTCATCTATGGCTTTCATGGAGGGATTAGCATAAAGTACTTCAAGCTTTTGTCCGTTCTTTCAATTGGTTGTAAGCACAAATGCATGTCAAAGACGCTTGTATGAATGTATAATGGAGCAAATAATGTAATCTTGTGGCTACTAATGAAATCCAATCTTCAAAGTGGACTTAGGCTCGAATAAGAGTCGAACCACTATAAAATTCTTGTCTTCTTTCTTTATTTTGGTATTTTGATGCTTTTGAATGTTAGATATGGCCTCACAGAACTCTAATGGTTTTCTAACGCCCCGCCTCTGAAAAGGTGACGTGCTTTCTAAGCATCTCGCCTCCGATTAGGTAACGTGTTTAGAGATCCCATTTTGGTTGTTATACCAATTTTCGGTATCAACATAGTGTTTGCCACTAAAGCGGATGGGTCATTTCGCTTATGCATGAGTTGTAGAAAATCACCTTAGTAAGTACATTTGGCAACATGGTTGGCATTTATTTCCAAGAGATAGTTCTTCTGCGTGGAATACCTGATAGTAAGTGGACGAGATCCAAGATTCACTAGTGAATTTTGGTGAGCTTGCATGAAACCATGAGTACGCAGTTATGTTTGAGCCGAGTATACTAAGTGAAAGTGGAACGAGAGGCAAAAGTGAAATGGATTACAACCCATATTTTGGAAACAAGAATTAAGAAGCTACGGAATTGTGAAGTTAAAGACGAACAAAGCACAATGGAGTTAAGCTCAAGGAAATGCGACTTAGAAGATTGAAGACTAGATTCGTGCATCATATCTCTTCTTAAGAGTATATCCTTGATTCCTCTCTTCCTGTAGAGCTTACTTGCATGCTATCTTTTGTGTATATCCTCTCGGTCCCATTCTCAATCCAATTTCTGTTGCAAACCCCATAGTGAGTATGACTCATCTGTTAGTAACACATGTTGGGGCTTGAGGGTGTTCGTTGGTTTGACTAAACTTTTTTGGGTTTTATAGGATACGAGTTGGTCTTAGGAAGGGATTCCCTTGTGACCTAAAAGGAGTCCATCTGCTTAGTTTCCTAGAATCATATATAGTGGTTGGGTTGAGTAATTCTTTGGGTGTCAGTTTGATGTTGATTTCAGTCTTCGGGGCTGATGCTTAGAGAGTTCTTCTCCTAATCAATATATATGTGGCATAGATTTCCAGTTTTGACATTGCCTAATGGGCACAAAGTTTTTACTTGCTTCTATCATTCGACTATACCTTTAGATAGGAACAATTGGGTGTAAACATGTGTTTGAGACATGTTATGATTGATGGTTGCAAGTGGCTGCAAGTGGTTGCTAGTGGTTGCTCGTGGATGCATGTACACACATTAGGCACTAGATCGGCTCAATCACCTTTCATATTGCATATGCATGAGTGTTTACACTTGTTTGTGGATGAAATTGAATGTGTTATCATGAGAATGTTGCATATGGATGGATGTTTGTGCACACATATAGTGTTTATGTGACTAGGACTATTTGCATACATGTTGGACTCATGACACTAAACATATTTTGCATTTAGAAGATCAATCAGGCCTGATCATTTGCATTAGACAAGGAACATATACACACACTTCTTGCATATGTTCATACAACATTAGAAATCTCTTAAGGACAATGAATGCCTGTGATTGATGATTGAGTAGATGGATGATGGATGGTAGGACACATTCTTCTTAACTTGAAGATTTCGGGGACGAAATCCTTTAAGGAGGGGAGAATGTAACACCCTGTATTTTTTTAATATAATTAAAAATGAAATAAAATATATGAAAATATGCTTATGATGGGTAAATAATGGTGATGCATAAGAAGAATTAATTAAGACATGGAAGAGAAGAAAAATTAGTTCGATAACGATGTATGTAATGGAAAAGATAGTAAAATAAGGATAACTAATTCAAGAATCAGGAATTAGGTAAAATAGACATCATCATTGCGTTCCTCTCAGAAAAATACGCGAAATAGAGTCCGAGTTTTCGAAAATCGGAGTCCGTATGACCAAGATATGGCCAAAACAAGATTTCAGCAGACTTTCTGGCAGACTGACCCAGGTCGACCATAGTGTCGACACTATAGTCGACATGCCCCCCCAGGTCGACTATAGTGTCGACCCCCCCTCTGTACAGGTCGACCTGGTCGGCCTGGGGTGGCCCAGGACCCATTTTTGAGGCTCGGGATGAGTTTTGATGGTCCGGATGGGTTTTATGGTTAATCCGATAGCTGAAATGAATTGCTACACCTATAAAATAACACCTAGACCTAACCTAATTCATAACAAATCATTCTTACACCTAAATGCTACTGGAATCTCTCTTATGCCATGGCTTCCATCTCCAAATTAAAGCTTAAGCGTTCAAACCCAAATCAAATCAAAGATCAATGCTTCTACAACAAATTCAAGAGGATAGATCAATGACACTACAACTTTCTACGACAAATTCACTCCCTAATTCATTAGCCATTCTCTGTAAGTTCTAGTTGCTTTCCGATTTAAATATTTAATTATAATGTGGCCATGAATTAAAGTGGAATTGGATTAAGTATGATCTATTCCTGTTGCTTTTTGAATCTTTAGTTTTGAGACTTGTCTACCTTTATTCTCATGACAAGTTTGTGATTTATTCAGCAGTTTTCTTGATTCATAATGATGTTATCATCAAGTTCTAATCTTTATGCCTATCATGATGTTGTTTTTCTCTCTGATCTATTTATTATGCAAAATTCTACCTTTCCTCTATTTGTTTTCTTTTGATGAACCTTGGTCAATTTCAGACCTAGGCCTAAACTGCGATTTGCGTGCGATTGAATATGGGGGAAATATTGGGATATTGCCTTGTTGGATATATGTGTTTGGTAGAATCGGAGGTATAATATGGAAACATGGAATACATGTAGTTGGTATGAAACTTGACCTATGTAAAATATGGCAAGAATATTGATACATATATTTGGCTAAAAATTGATCTATGTGTATTGGGCATAGCTTTTTAAACATGTAAACTATGAATCTTGATATATGTATAAAAAGGCATGAAACTTGGTATATATGTAAAATTGTCTAAGATTAGGTATATATAAATTTGGCATACATGTAAACAGGCATGAATTGAACATATGTAAATTTGGTATGAATTAGGCATATGTAAAACGGACATGTAATCTAGAACTTGGGCATATGTTAAATAGGTGAAATTTGTGGTTGAAACACATATGATAATTTATGTCTTGAAAAGGGGCTAATATGAACACGCCTAAATAGGTTTTGGGTAGTTGGCATGTAATAGCCTTAAAGGAGGGATAAATATAAATTGAGATAAGTTGCCTTTAATGGCCTAAGATAAATTGTGGTAAAATTGGTATGATTTTGCATACCATTAAAAGATGGACGTAATTGAGTGAATTATGGACATCTTTAAATTAGGAATAAATTGATAATTTGAATAGGGGAAATAAATTCAAATTGGGTTAAAAGATTATAAGTAATAATCAATGCTTAGGACACGAGGTTGGACTCATTTGTGACGTAAACCTGCCTGGAACCGCACGGCGAATCTAGTAGTCACAAATGTCAGCCCAATGTGAGAGGTCCTAGGCCCAAATTAAAATCGTAACAGTTGTAAAGACACGAGGTTAGACTCTTTTATGGTGTAAGACTTCCCGGACCCGCCCGGCAAATCCAGCTGCCATAAATGTCAGTCTAATGTGAGAGGTCTTTATAAGGTTACGGCCTTAATGAATTAAGAAATACTTAACCAGATAAACATGTGGTGGGACATGGGGGTTAAGTGGGTGACATGTGGGTGACATATGGAAAAACGAATAGTAATACTTACCAACGTAACATGGTAATTATACTAGTGGGTAGGGTTAAGTAAATAAGAACACTTAACCAATATGATATAAATGGGTGGGTTAAGTAATATGATTAGGTTAATCTGGATACTTAACCAATTTAATATGTTGACTACGGGAGTGGGTAAGGTTAAGCAAATGTTTAACCATTATAACATGATTAAACTAGACTAGAGAGTGAGGTTAAGTTAATGAGAACGCTTAACTAATACGATGGGTTAATTAGACAAGTGGTTGCGGTTAAGTAGTAACACTTAACCAACATAACAGGATAAGCGGGTGGGTTAAGTTAACTTGAATAAGTTGATAACACTTAACCATTATAATATGACTAGTGGATGGGGTTAAGTTAACATGCACTTAACCAATCTGATGTGAGGCGTGGTAGGGTTAAGTAACACATGGGGTTAAGTTAACAAGAAAATTCTTAACCAATGTAACCAGATAGACGAACGGGATTAAGTTAATAGACCACACTTATCCAATCAAACATAATAAGCGAGAAAGGTTAAGTTAACTAAGGTAAACACTTAACCATGGTAACATAACAAGTAGAAGGGTTAAGTACATATCGGGTTGGTGGGTAATATTAGTAAATATAGGCCCACATACACTTAACCATTAAATACACATGCTTGAATCAGTAGCGGGGTTAAGTACACATCGGGGTTGGTGGGTAATATCTGAGAATATAGGCCCACAGACTTAACCATTAGAAAAACCTAGTAACGGGGACCCATTTCAGCAGTAACCCACATTAGGTATCAATGGAACCCTGAGCTAGGCAGGGTGGGGCACAATTACTGGGCTGATTATAAGAGGTCAAATTAGCGGCGGTTGGTGTAGCAGTGTAGGTTCTAACGGAGTGCGGGCGTGCACACACTTCGGCACAGAAAATTTAGCCACTAGGCATCAGTAGGTATAAAGCTGTGCATCTTGATTGTGTCAGGGTTGCCACCATGGGACTTGATACACCCCATGGTGGGACCAACACAGGTATCTACAAGTAGGGGGCCGCGTGACACAAACGAGAACTAGGTCAAGTAGGGAGCCGATCGATAAGGTAGTAAGGGTGCATCGAATATATACATGGCCATTGGGGTGATCGAGGTGGAATCCTCATAATCGATGTACACCTGAAGGCTACCATAATTGCGGGGATTGGGATCACGTTGTAATTATTATATAACACGGGCTACTAGTTGGGACACTAGTAGGGGGTACGGATCCTTGTTACACAGGACACTAGTTGGGACACTAGTAGAAATACGGATCATTCAATGTAAGACACTTATGAGGATGCTAGTTAGGTGGTGCAGAGCAAATAGATATCGTTTTAATGGTAAAGCTTAGAAACCTTGCGATGTTATTCTTGATAGAAACCATGCGGTGGGATACTTGATAGGAATTATGGGATGTTATACTTGTTTCATCGTGCCTGAAGTTTATCTTGTTACCTTAGTTTATCTTGTTATCATAGTTTATCTTGATATCTTAGTTTATCTTGCCTACCTTGTTATCATGCTTATGTTTACTTTCAGTTTATTCATGCCATGTTATCTTTACCTATTTTTATGCTGAAAGTCACTAGGACTTACTCAGTCTTTATGACTGACCCGTTTTATTTCGCCTTTTTTCTTCCATTCCCCCCCGGTTCACAGGGTGGGAATACAGCTTAGTTCGGATCTTACCAAGCTCCAAGGCTCTTTCATGTATGGCTTGGATTTCTCTTGGCTATGGCTTGCTTTGCTTTATTGGGGAATACTGCAGTTTGTTTTTATGCTTCTTTGTTTTTGAGCAAGACGGTTATTTTAACTATGAAATTGGGTATTAGAAGTTGATGGGCTTTTCTTGTAAACATTTATATTTAATAAATGATTTGAAGTGCTTCCACTTTATTTTCCGCTGTTTTATATATGTCTGTCTTGTAATATTTTTGTTCCAGTACCCATAATACTCCATTGAAGTTAAGGTATTCCCCTTGTGAGTGACCTTAACAGATGTGGGGTGTTACACCTTGCCTAGGCCCAACCCCCTTGCCTTAAACATCTCACCTTTGGCTCCAAAAATCCTTAAAGCTTCCACTTTGTGCTAAAAATCTCATCTTTAGTTCATATGCAAGTTATATATATATATATATATATATATATATATATATATATACACACACGTGTATTATACTTAGTTCGTGATGAGATCGAGGTTTAAAAGAGGTCCGTTGGTGTTAAAGATCATACCTTTGAAAGTTTGTGGAGTGGAGTTCTATAGTGAGCGATTCTCGCTCACATTTAGTTAACTATTACGTTTAAAGTAACTAATTTGAATTTACCTAAGTTATGTATGCTTGGTTGTGGTAGTTAGCATTTTGAAAGTTTGCTAAGTGGTTATGGATAGTTAACAAGTTAATATGAAAAGTTAGTAATGAAAGACTAGTTGGTTAATTTTCTAAGTAATGTTAAAGTTAATATGAAAAAGTAATTAGTATGATTATTTAATTTTTAAGTAATTTAAAATGTGACATTTAATGATATTGATGTGACATTGGAGTATTTGATGTGATAAATGACAGCTTGGTGTGACGGGTAATAAAGTTAAAAGGTAATAATGGTAACAACTTGATGTGATGTAATGACTAATAAAGTTAAAAAGTAATAATGGTGACAACTTGATGTGATTTGATGGTTGATAAAGTTAAAAGGTAATAATGGTGACACTTGATGTGATGTGATTGCTAATAAAGTTAAAAAATAATAATGGTGGTAATTTGATGTGATTTGATAGATAATAAAGTTAAAAATTAATAATGATGTCAACTTGATGTGATTTGAGAAATGATCAAGTGTTAATGACCTTAACACTTAGGCATATAATGCCACTAAATGGTAATTAAATGTTAACTATGTTTAACGCTTAGTTAATGATGATATGTTATGGTAATTAAGTTTTGATGACCTTAACACTTATGCTAATGATGCCATTATATGATAATTGGATGTTAATGGTTGTTAATGGATGTTAATGATGTGTTAAACCCATATAAATTGGATTATATGGTGATTGATTAAGTCTCATTCCAAATCGAAACTAAATTGAATATTTCATTAATTAAATAATAAGTAAAAAAATAAAAGCTTGTATTTGATATCCGATTTTTATAGAAATGAAATTAAAGTCATTACGATAAATTTTTGAAGAAAGAAATTGATATGACAAAGTTAAAGAAAAGTTAGAACATGCTAAAGTTTAAAATTGACAATAAATTGATTTCAATTTAATAGAAACGTGAAGTTCGGTTTGTTATACTAGTAAAGTCTAAATATCAATTTTATTGTTTCGATAGTCTTATATATTTTTTGTTAGCCTGCTTTGTGTCCAGGCTACCCAAAGCTCAAGTAATTGGCACAGATCGACAATCACTTGGATGAAGTAATACAACAGTGGAAAACTTGGGCATGGCATGCTAGAGCACCGAGTCGGGTGCATCCGGATCGGATGAAGGTTTTTGGTTTGAGTCGAAGCAACTTGACACCATAACTCCTACAATAGTTCGAACATTCGGGTCATACCCGACCCGATCCCACGTCAGCGAGCCACTTGAAGGGCTAGCTCTCGAGCATCTCCACTAGGTCGGATCGCCCTCTACCTGACCCGCCTGGAGCGAAACCACTTCTGCACAACGATATTGACCTATTCACATGCCTACGAACCCGGATCGAGTTCCACCTGTCTACCAACGAACTGAAGGTTGTTTCCCCATGTTCTCCACTTCTTTCGAGATCTCCTTTGATGCTGCCATGTGGCATCCAACCCGAAGCTCTCCAATGCCTATAAATACATGAAAACATGACCATTTTCGGGGACCTTTTGCTCTACGTAAGCCCTATACATTTCGGCCATGGCTGCCAACAACTGAGAACCATCTTCTTCTTCAATATTATCAATGGATTCAGAGAGAATTATTCATTGTATTCGAGTGATTGAGTGTCTATATTCATTGTAATTGTAATTTTTGAATGAAATGGGAAACTATGAAGTGAATGTAGACTTGTTAACGCCGAACCGCTATAAATTTCATGTTGCTTTTCTACTTTTTTAGATTATGTTCTTCAATATTCTCTACAGATTCTAGTAATTGGGTGTTAGAGCCAATTTTTAGTCTAACATTTTGGTGCTTTCACTGAGAAATGAAGATTCTGAACGTTTAAGGATTTTCATATCTACTTATTGGATCGCCAAGTCCGATGAGTAAATCCTGTGAATTCTATTGACTTTGCAATTGTGGAGATCACCAAATGTGAAGTCACCTCCATGCCATCTAATAGTAATCGCCAAAGATCAGCAACAAAGACCAGGAAAACTTCTGGATTGAATCAGATATGTTTCTAGTTCGAATGAGCTCCGGGTCGAATGCAGATAAAGAGACCGGGTCGGATGCAGATGAAGCCCTCAGATTGGATGTAGATGAAGTGCATGCCAATATCCCTGAGGGGGTCGGATTGGGTCCTATCCAACTCGACCAAGAACCTCCGACCTGAACCAGAGGGGGAGACCCGAACCGATTGCCTGCTGATGACGTTCCCCCGACCCGATCCGATGACATACCCGAACCGTGACCCGAATACACTTCCGAACCGCAACTCAAAGGCATATCCGACCTGCACTGATACAGCCTTTTTTGTGAAAAACACATTTTTCTGATCATTTCAAAGAAGGCTCCATCTTTAAAATCGAATGAATCATGTGGTGGGGCCCCGGTCCCCCACCGGTGCTGCGCCTGTACCCGCTGACGGCTCACCTTTGGCTCGGCTTATATTTTGGCCAACAGTAGTCGTCAAATCTTATCAATCAAGATTAAATGGATTGTCTGAGAATATAACATCAAAATGGCAACGACTGGGATTCTTCCAAGAGCCATGACCCATATTCACTTATGTTATTCAATGTAAGGAGCCATTGAGAAGATTCGACATCCTGGCTATGCTAGTATACGAGAGGAAGATTGTTGCCTGACAGCCTCCTCTTTTAGGGTTCCAACGATATATAGAGTTCACTAATACAAATGATGTTGTTTCCAAATGTGTTCTGACCACCTAGTTTACATTACTTGGACCTGTTCAACCAGTGGAACCTCGAATGACATTGATATGGATCAGTTCGGGCACTATTCCGAAGATGACTCGAATGATCTTAGCAACAATGGTACACAACGACGGGATACCAGAAAGCTACTAAGGATCCTAACACTACAAAGTTACAATTCATTTATATGACGTGGAGAATGGTATATATCTTGCGGTCCACTCCCTAAAAACTTAGCTAGCCTTTGCAATGCCCATCTGCTATCAACCGCATCGATGACAATTGATTTCTGCCGAATAAGGATTAAATCAACATACTTTGGTGCCCAGAGTTAGGTATCAGTTGAACCACTACAGACCATGATTGGACCTATGGATCCTTACCCATATGGTAGCAACTTGACTGCTCATCAGCTGCTATGCGACCAGCTTTAGTAGATTTTGGAGCATACATCGCACCTTGGTGGATATTGTTAAAATTCCCAACCGAAGCTAGAGTGGGAATGGTCTGTGATGACCAAGTTACTATAACAGCTCGCTATTTGGCTGAATGGGAGATGCTACGCAATGGAGATGGCGTGTAACCCAAGGATGCTTCCCCTCTTGCAAAGGAGGCGTCGACATAGCAAGTAAAGGAAGCATCACGGAAGGAGTCACCCGAATACCTGTCCGAAGACATAGACCCTAGAGAGGATGAAGATTCAGGTTGAGGAAGGCAACACCCAATGAAGCTAACTGTGAATATTCCGATTGATAATGACGACCTGGCTAAGGTCTTGAAGATCAAATCTCATTTGGACCCCCTCCGAACGAGGGAGTTAGCAGACTTTCTACGGGCAAACCTGGATGTGTTCGCTTGGACCGACGCCTATATGTGTGGGATTTCTCCATCAATTATGAGTCATTCTTTAAGCATAAACCCAAAGTATCCTCCTGTGAAGCAAAAGAGGTGTATGCTAGGCCTAGAGAGGTCTTCTTCATTATTCTCTATATATTCTAGTTAACTGGGTGTTAGAGCCATTTTTTGGTCTAACATTATTTAATTTGACTTCAGCAAAGTTTGAGTTTCAAAAGATAAAGTCTGAAAAATAATATCATTTTAATGATTTAAATAATGTTATAATATTCAAATAATGATTTGAATTTAAAGTTAAATATTTGAAGTATAGTTTCCTAAGGCTATTATATATGTTCTATACAATTAATAAACTATTTTGAAGACAATTCGACTTGATTTTAAATAAAAGTTGAAGTTTGGTCTAAATAGGACTAGTTGCGCAGCGACAATTCACGAATTTCAACTATTGACTTCAAATTTACCTACTGGGAGATCCGACCATCGGGTTTTCCCGAAATGAAAAACATTTGTTTCGAAATGAAAAGATTTTTCAAAGGCAAAAGAAAGTTTTATAATCCACCGGTTAGATTTTAAATTAAGCTCAAATCAAATTTGAATAAAAATCGCGCCAGTGTAGTTCGGGACCCAAAATTGGATTTTTATGAAATAAGCTATTTTAAAGTTTTAAAAAATAGAGATAAATTATGATAAATCATAAAAATTGGTTTAAAAGTGATTTGGATTGAATATACTATGTTTTGAGAAGGTAAAAAGCTATTTCATGAAAATAAGCTGTTTTAGCAATGCTATTTGCAACGAGTTTATGGAATGTATTGAAATAAAAAGGTTTTGATATAACCAATGTTATCCAAAGGTTTTAAAAACATATCTAAAGGATTAAAATGAGGATTCTAAGATATTTTAATATTTGAAAAGTATGTAACAAAGTTAAGTTTTCCAATTAATGAATTAAATATGAGTTGAATGAGAGTTGATTTGGTGATAACTGAGATGAGTCTCTATGGATGAAGAGCTTTACTATTTAAGGAATTTATATGGCTTTGCCGTTATTCCACATATATTATTAGTCCGATACTGAAATTCATATCGATTGTGAGCTGATATGATTTCCGTGAAGATTTCATTTTGAATGAAAGTATGATTTTGGGTTTATCGTGAACGATGTCTTAAATAACATTAGTTATTTAACCCATTTAAAAATAAAAGATGATTTTATTAGTTAAGTTGAAGAGAAATCTTTATTAGATTTAAATATAAAGATTCAATGAAAGACTTTCCACTAGTAAACTATAATGGGAACAAAGTTTAAAGATCGTTTAAAAGGTAACCGAGTTTTTCCCCTAACAACAAGATTAAGAAACTGAAAGTATGATTTTTCGCCAAAGATATGATCAAGGAAAGTTAAAAATTATTTACCATAATTTTGATTAGTGAATGATTTGGATTTAAGTAGGCGTGTTTTCATGTAAGATAAGATTTAATCTTTAACAAGGTTTGGATTAAAGTTTAGGATTAATACAGGTAATTAAACTTACTAAAATATGAGGGAAATTAGATATGGAGTTGTAACAGCCCGCATTTTACGTATCGGAAGATCGTAAAATATATTTGTTTTATTCTCTAAGGGTTGGATTATTCTCATCTTTTAATATGTGGTTTATGGGGATGTGAGACATGTCCATAATTTTTATCAGTTTTGTTTGTGACCATTTTGCCCCTGTCGGCCTTGTATAGGCCATAACTTTTGACTCAGGTTGAATTAGAAGGTGAGACCTGTGCTATTGGAAAGGAATTGATGATTGCCTTTCCGTAGAGTGGTTACATTAAGAATTTGGCTCAGCAGTTTGGGAGAAATCATTGTTTTAAGGTTTTTCAGTTGGCTATTCATGTTTTGGAGCCTTAGTGGAATCCTATAAATAGGGGGTGAGAGCGGGGGGGAAAAGGTTTACTTTCCCATTCTCTCATTTGGAGCCATTGATCTCCTTCTTCCTTATACACCTTTCCACCATTAAAAATCCAAATCTAAGGGAGGAAATCGAAGATCTACACCATCCAAGGCAAGATCTACATCATTTCAAAGGTGAATTAATCAGATCGAGGGGTCTGATTCGGAGTGCTCGCTGTCCGGATTCTTATTTCTAACGTTTTAGAATGTTTCGGCAAATTGGTGAGTGATTTACATCTCTCACATGAATGCAATGAAGTATATGAGTGTTTGTGCATGTTTCTCATCGAGTTGGGATGTTTTACCATAGATTTACACCATTACATGTTCATTTTCATATGCATCACCCTATGATCTAATCTAACAAGTTTTACTCGTTAATTTCACGTCATTTTACATGTTTATGTTAATAAGATCTCTCATTTTGATCATATGTTCATTTTAATGGTTTTTTCTGAGATTTACATCATTTTTGTAGTAATTGTCATATTTATGTGGTTGGTAATGTTATGATATGTTTGTGATTGTGTTTGGTTTTGTTGACTCCGTCAGATTCTTCGTTTGGCGAAGTTTTGGTCGAAATCGGAGTTGTATTGCAAAATGCAGAAATTGGCTCGGCCATAGGTTGAATCGGCCGTAGGTTGAATCGGCCAGAAGTTGGATTGAAAAGAAGTTGGATCATGTCATATTTGGATTGAATCGGGTCATATTTGGATCGGGTCCTACTTGGATCGGGTCGGTAGGTTGCAGCTGGATCGGATCGGGCAGTGGGAGGTTGGATCGGATCGGCAGTGGAAGGCTGGGTTGGATCGGCCATCGAGTGGATCGGTCGTGTTGGTTGGGTCGGTCGAGTTTGAAGCCAGAAGGGCGCTGGATCGGGTCGGCCTAGTTTGGATCGGGTCAGTCTGAAAGGGGGCGGATCGGTCATGTTTTTAGCAGCGCTTTTAAACGTTGTGGTTGATAGTAATGATGCTATGGTTTGTTTCCAATAAGGTCATTTTCTGAAAAAGTACATTTTTCGGGTACGACTTAGGTTTGGAGAAAAGGTTTGAAGAGAATATTTTTCGGGGGTAACCCTCGAACCCTAGCTGCAGCGCAGTGATGTAATTGGCTCGGTGATGATGTGACTTCGAAGTAAATTCAAGTAGGAAGGTTCGAAGTGTTGAATGTGTTCGTTGATCAAGGTGGAACAACGAATGAGGTGGCAACTCAAAGGTTGTGAGTTGGTGGATAATGGTTGCTCGAGAAGGTTGGTTGAGCTATGAAACGTCGTCAAGGTTGGATGACTAGAGATATTGAAGGCCGAGAGATTATCGTTGTCGTAAGTTCTAGCAGGCTCAAAGCAGGGTAACGATGGGGCACCCAATAGACCGGAAGGTTGCTGGTCGAGTACCTTGGGTATCGTTGTAAGGCCTAGTTGTAAAGGTTGGACATTGTCAAGGTTGAACATATGAAGTTTATGCTAGAACTGGGTTTACCATTAGCCCTTGACATATGGCAAGGTTGGCCGTCATACGATTAATGGTGGTTTCAAAGTAGGATTGGTGGTGATAGCCAGAGTCAGTCATGGATGATTGGTTTTTCCGTTTTTACCATCTCACGTGGATTAACCAAAATCGATGGTGGTGTTTCTTGAGTGCTTGACTGGTATTGGTTTAGGCCTCTAGGGAGAGTGCTTGAGGGATGTTAAACTCGATTAAGGTTGTCTACGTGAGACCTATGTAATCTGGATGCTATGAATGTTATCAATGGTTGTTCTGGTTTGCATGTATGAATTGTTATTCCTTTGATTGAATGGATTGTAAAGGCTATCACTGTCCGATGTGGGGAAGATAAGGTTGAGTTCTTCTCTGGTGTCGTGGGTAGATTAGTATGTTTATCTATCCCCTCTCATACACTTTATTGTTGAAGTTTGTTAGCTGTTTTATCTCTCACTAAGACTGTTGTCTGACTCAAGGTTTTATGTATCCTCTTATTACCTTGGGCTGTTCATCCGATTGTGGATGGACAGACTAAGTAACAGGTGACAGGTAATGCTTTAGTGAGGACGACGATGCTGTTCGGAGGCGAGCAGGGGGCTCACGTACCAGTTTTACGACTAGCCAATAATTGGATTTCCGCTGTTTACTTTTCTGAGTGATGTAGTGAGGCAACTTTGTATAAACACTATTTCCAAGTTTGTGGATCTTACTTTCTAGTTGTATGAAAGTCCAATGTTTCTGCTTCACTATTATTACCTGTTGTATATGTTCTATTATATTTTATCCTTGCGCTATGAGTTTAGTTTTACGACAGGTTCCGCTTGTGTTTTCCTACTCTAATGATTATCCATGACAACCTTGCACATCTTTCAGCGCATTATTTCTCTTGTATAGTGCGGGGGTTATGGGTGGTTGTCACATTTGGTATCAGAGCTCTGGTCAACGATTTTTGGCCAAAGTTCAAGGAAGTAATCACATATGAGAGACGTACTTGTAGATTTCAGTTGGATGCTTACTATATATATTAGCATATATAGTAGTAGCAGTTGTTTTCCTTTACAGTTTTTCTTGAAGGTGGCTAATTACTCTAAATTGCAGATTTAGAATGAGTAGACGAGAAACAAGACACACTGCTAGGGGAGCCAATACTGGAGGTGGAAATGGTGTTGAACCTAATTACCCGGCCATGTTTGAAGCCATGGTAGGCGAAGGGTACTTGCTGCAGTGGCGGCAACGGTAGATGTTGGTGTGCGAGTTCCTAGAGTAGTAGATTTTGCAAAGCTATGCAAGGACTTTACATCTCTAGGGGGAACCATTCAAGGGAATTGAACCATCTAAAGAGGTTCCGAGGTGGATGGACTCATGTCTCCTAATCTTTGGAGACTTGGGTATTGAGGATGCAATAAAGAGAAAGCTTACATCAAGGAAACTGCAGGACAGGGCCATGGAATGGTGGAATTCTGTTACACTCGAGACTCTAGAAGAAGAAATTTCATGGGAGCTATTCCAAGCTAAGTTTGAAGCAAAGTTTATCTCCACAGCTCAAAAATCTGCTCTATTCAAGAAGTTCATAGAGATGAAACAGAATGTGCTTGACTATATTTTTGATTTCGAAGCCTTGTTTAGATACACTCGTTCATACATTGATACACCCTATCAGAAGAACAAGAAGTTTGTCTTGGGTTTGGATGCTTATATCGGAAAGTCGTTAGTCGACTATCTTGATGATTCATTCTAGAAGATTGTGGAAAAAGCTATTCGTCATGAGAGCTTGTTTCCCAAGGAAGTAAATGTTGTTGATGTAACCAAGGAAGCTCAGAAACCACAGTAGGGTGGTAATAATAAAAAGAGGAAGCAACAACAACAGAAAGGAAAGGATGGCCAAAAGAAACCCAAGAGTGAGGTGGTTTGCTTTAACTGCCAGCATAAATGTCATTTTCCTAATGAGTGCAAGAATCCCAAAGCTGAGAAGAAGTGCTTCAAATGTGGGAAGCCTGGGCATGAGAAGAAAGATTGTCCAGAATCAGCTAAAGGCAAGCAGGTTGTGAGGGCATATGCTTTGGATGCTGCGCCAACTTCTTCAAGGGCTCCTACTACAGAGGAGAAGGGAAAGGGTGTCGTGGTGCAAGGTACTCTTTCAGTTAATGGTGTTTCAGTTCGTGTGCTTTTCGATACTGGAGCATCGCATTCCTTCATTTGCAATGAGCTTGTGTGTCGTTTGGGTTTGGAACCTAAGATTTGTGATAGACCCTTCATATTGACTAATCCAATTAGGGGTTCGTCAAATCTTTGCATGATATGTCGTGGTATAGTGTTATAGAGTCATGGTTGCTCTTTTGTGTGTGATTGCTTTCTTCTTAACTTCGCTGGGTTTGGGATTATCTTGGGCATGGATTGGCTCAAGAGGTATGTGGCAAGGGTGAATTGCAAGAAGCTAGAGGTAAGGGTCGGGGATGTGGAAGGGCGAAAGGTGTTGATTAGATGTAAGCGCGAAGACGGGGTCTTCGTGAGTTATCTATATTCGCTTGGGATTCCACAAGAAGACCTGTCATCAGTGCTGATCGCTAATGAGTACCTAGATGTCTTTGATGAGGTCAAAAGGTTGCCGCCGCATCGTGAGATTGAGTTTAGGATCGATTTGGTCGAGGGTGCTAGACCAATGGTTATGCCGCTTAGGAGGATGGAGCCTAAGGAACAACAAGAGTTAGAGGTGCAAGTTAGAGACCTTTTGGGAAAAGGATTCATTCGGAGGAGCGTATCCGAAAGGGGTGCACCGGTCGTATTTGCAACCAAGGCGGATGGCTCGTTAAGATTGTGTGTGGACTATCGGGAGCTGAACAAGGTGACTAAGAATAACAAGTATTCGTTGCCAAGGATTGATGAATTGTTCTATCAGCTTCACGAAGCCAAAGTATTTTCTCAGATGGATTTGGCAACGGGACTTCACCAGTTGAGGGTGGCTAAGGATAGTGTGCCAAAGATTGCTTTTAGGACACCATCTGGTTTCTTCAAATGGTTGGTGATGCCATTTGGGTTGACTAATGCAGCAGCGTATTTCGTGGATCTTATGAAAAGGGTGTTCAGAGATCAGTTGAACAAGTTCGTGCTTGTGTTCGTGGATGATATTCTGTTTTACCCTTAAATGAGGAAGAACATAAGACACACTTGAGCGTTGTGTTAGAGATCTTGCGGAAACATCAGCTTAAGGATAAGTTCTCAAAGTGTCACTTCTGGAAGGATAAAGTGAGGTTCTTAGGTCATGTAGTTTTTGGAAAAGGGATAGCGGTTGACCCCGCTAAAGTTGCAGTAATCCAGGACTGGGATCGGCCTAAGAATGCGACGGATGTTCGAAGTTTCCTTGGATTAGCAGGATATTATCGACGGTTTATCAAGGATTTCTCCAAGGTAGCTGCACCATTGACGGGATTGACGAAGAAGAACCAAGTGTTCACATGGGATGCAAAGTGTGAACAAGCGTTCATAATCCTAAAGGAGAGATTGACAAGTTCACCTGTATTGATCATTCCAAGTGGGAATGAAGAGACGGTTGTATATTCCAATGCTTGTGGTACTGGACTTGGAGCAGTACTAATGCAGAAGGATAAGGTTGTGGCCAACGCGAGTCGACAGCTAAAGCCGCATGAGAAGAATTACCCAACTCATGATTTTGAGTTGGCGGTGATTGTAGTTGCTCTGAAGATATGGAGACATTACCTGGTGGGAGTTCGATTCGAATTGTTTACGGATCACAAGTCGTTGAAGTATCTTTTCTCCCAAAAGGATTTAAATCTTTGGCAGCAAAGATGCTTAGAGTTTCTGGAATCATATGATTTTGGCATAGCCTATACTCCGGGCAAGGGTAACGCGGTTGCAGATGCATTAAGTCGAAGACACGCAAGTTTGGGAATGATGTTTTCGGAATGGAAGAGCCTCGAGTACTTGGCAAGGTTCGATTTCAGGCCAAGGTGTGAGTTAGAAACTGAAATGTTGCGAGCTTGTCGATAAGACCTACTATTATCGAAAGGATTGGCGAGAGCCAAAAGAAGGATGCAAAGCTTGTCAAGTTCATTCAGAAACTTGAACCAGAAGATAGAGAGTTCGAGGTCGATCGAGAGGGTTGGCTTCGAAAGCAAGGGCGATTAGTTGTTCCGGATATTGACGGATTGAGGGATGAGGTTCTGAGAGAATGTCATCACTTGAAGCTGACGATTCGTCCTGGTGGAAATAAGATGTATCAGGACATGAGGACAGTCTACTACTGGGAAAGGATGAAGCGAGATATTGGAAAGTTCATTTCCAAGTGTATGAACTGTCAGTTGGTGAAAGCTGAACAGAAGAAGCCAAGCGGTTTGCTTCAGCCATTGGAAGTTCCTACGTGGAAGTGGGAACAAGTATAAATGGATTTTATCGATGGACAACCTAGAAAAAAGGCAGGAAACGAAGGGATTTAGGCCATCGTGGATCGTTTGACCAAAAGTGCGAGATTCATTCCTTCAAGTCGACTAGGACAACATCGAAATTGGCTGAACTTTATGTGAAATGGATAGTTCGATTCCATGGGGTCCCAAAGAGTATAGTGAGTGACCGAGATCCATTATTCACAAGTGGATTTTGGAAAAGTTTGCAAGAAGCTTTGGGAACCGAGTTGTGCTTATGTACGACATATCATCCCCAAACTGATGGTCAGGCCGAGAGAGTCAATCGAGTTTTGGAAGATCTCCTGAGGGCTTGTGTGTTAGACTTCAGAGGATCATGGGAAGACCATCTACATCTGGTTGAATTTGCGTATAATAATAGCCACCAGTCTAGCATTGGGATGGCACCATACGAAGCATTGTATGGAAGGCCGTGTAATTCTCCAGCATATTGGCTAGAAACTGGAGATAAGTTGGTACTTGGGCCTGAGATGATTAGAGAAACCTCGGATTGTATCAAGACAGTTCTGCAACGAATGAAGGCAGCCTAGGACCGTCAGAAAAGTTACGCCGACAAGCGTCGTAAGGACTTGGAATTCGACGTGGGTGATATGGTTTTCATGAAAGCTTCGTCGTTGAAGCACATGGTTAGATTTGGTAAGAAAGGAAGGTTAGCTCCAAGGTTTGTTGGACCATTTCCGATAGTCGAGCGAATTGGAAAGCTCGCATATAGATTGGAGTTACCCGAGAAGATGTCGAGTGTGCATAATGTGTTCCATGTGTCGTTTCTACGGAAATTCGTGCATGATTCGAATATAGTGGTATCTCCAGAGCAGTACGAAGACTTAGAGACCGTAGTTTCGAGACCTCGTAAGATACTTCGTGTTATGGGGAATGACACGAAACAACTTAGAAGGAAGACAGTTAAGCTAGTCAAGGCACAATGGAGTGAGGATGGAGACGATTGTACATGGGAGAAGGAAGAGATCATGAGAGCGACTCATCCAGAACTTTTTGTCAGTAGGACCCTTTGATATCGTATCTTCGTTATATCATTGTATCTTGTTGTTGATTGTTAGAATTCCGCGTGCTAGGATAAGGCTATGGATGCATGGCTTGATGGTTGCTAGTTTGGATGATAGAATTGGCTTTTCATGGATGATAGGCATTCAGAATCATTGTGATTACTTGTGTTAGTTTGGAATTTCAGGGGCGAAATTCTTAAGGGGGGAGAATTTAACATCCCGCATTTTACGTATCGGAAGATCGTAAAATATATTTGTTTTATTCTCTAAGGATTGGATTATTCTCATCTTTTAATATGTGGTTTATGGGGATGTGAGACATGTCCATAATTTTTACTGATTTTGTTTGTGACCATTTTGCCCCTGTCAGCCTTGTACAGGGCATAACTTTTGACTCAGGTTGAATCATAAGGTGAGATCTGTGCCATTGGAAAGGAATTGATGATTGCTTTTCCGTAGAGTGGTTACAATAAGGATTTCGCTCAGCGGTTTGGGAGAAATCGCTGTTTTAAGGTTTTTTAGTTGGCTATTCAGGTTTTGGAGCCTTAGTGGAATCCTATAAATATGGGGTGAGAGTGGAGGGAAAAGGTTAACTTTCCCATTCTCTCATTTGGAGGCATTGATCTCCTTCTTCCTCCTACACCTTTCCACCATTAAAAATCCAAATCGAAGGGAGGAAATCGAAGATCTACACCATCCAAGGCAAGATCTACATCATTTCAAAGGCGAATTCATCGGATCGAGGGGTTTGATTTGGAGTGCTCGCTGTCCGGATTCTTATTTCTATCGTTTTAGATTGTTTCGACGAGTCGATGAGTGATTTACATCTCTCACAAGAATGAAATGAAGTATATGAGTGTTTGTGCATGTTTCTCAACGAATTGGGATATTTTACCATATATTTACACCATTACATGTTCATTTTCATATGCGTCACCCTATGATCTAATCTAACAAGTTTTACTCATTAATTTCATGCCATTTTACATGATTATGTTAGTTAGATCTCTCATTTTGATCATATGTTCATTTTAATGGTTTTTGCTGAGATTTACATCATTTTTGTGGTAATTGTCATATTCATGTGGTTGGTAATGTTATGATATGTTTGTGATTGTGTTTGGTTTAGTTGATTCCGTCGGATTCGTCGTTTGGCGAAGTTTTGGTCGAAATCGGAGTTGTATTGCAAAATGTAGAAATTGGCTCGGCCATAGGTTGAATCGGCCATAGGTTGAATCAGCCATAGGTTGAATCGGCCAGAAGTTGGATTGAAAAGAAGTTGGATTGGGTCATATTTGGATCAGATCGGGTCATATTTGGATCGGGTCCTACTTGGATTGGGTCGGTAGGTTGCAGCTGGATCGGATCGGGCAGTGGGAGGGTGGGTCGGATCGGTAGTGGAAGGTTGGGTTGGATCGACCATCGAGTGGATCAGTCGTGTTGGTTGGATCGGTCGAATTTGAAGCCAGAAGGGTGCTGGATCGGGTCGGCCTAGTTTGGATCGGGTCGGTCTGAAAGGGGGAGGATCGGTCATGTTTTTAGCAGCGCTTTTAAACGCTGTGGTTGATAGTGATGATGCTATGGTTTGTTTCCAATAGGGTCATTTTCTGAAAAAGTACGTTTTTCGGGTACGACTCAGAATTGGAGAAAAGGTCTGAAGAAAATATCTTTCGGGAGCAACCCCCGAACCCTAGCCGCACCGCAGTGATGTAATTGGCTCGGTGATGATGTGACTTCGAAGTAAATTCATGTAGGAAGGTTCGAAGTGTTGAATGTGTTCGTTAATCAAGGTGGAACAACGAATGAGATGGCAACTCAAAGGTTGTGAGTTGGTGGATAATGGTTGCTCGAGAAGGTTGCTTGAGCTATGAAACGTCGTCAAGCTTGGATGACTAGATATATTGAAGGCCGAGAGATTATCGTTGTCGTAAGTTCTAGTAGGCTCAAAGCAGGGGTACCCAATAGACCGAAAGGTTGCTGGTTGAGTACCTTGGGTATCGTTGGTAGGCCTAGTTATCAAGGTCGGACATTGTCAAGGTTGGACATATGGAGTTTATGCTAGAACTGGGGTTACCATTAGCCCTTGACATATGGCAAGGTTGGCCGTCATACGATTAACGGTGTTTTCAAAGCAGGATTGGCGGTGATAGCCAGAGTCAGTCATGGATGATTGGTTGTTCCGTTTGTACCATCTCACGTGGATTAACCAAAATCGAGGGTGGTGTTTCTTAAGTGCTTGACTGGTATTGGTTTAGGCCTCTGGGGAGAGTGTTTGAGGGATGTTAAACTCGATTAAGGTTGTCTACGTGAGACCTATGTAATCTGGATGCTATGAATGTTATCAATGGTTGTTCTGGTTTGCATGTATGAATTGTTGTTCCTTTGGTTGAATGGATTGTAAAGGCTATCACTGTCCCATGTGGGGAAGATAAGGTTGAGTTCTTCTCTGGTGTCGTGGGTAGATTAGTATGTTTATCTATCCCCTCTCATACACTTTATTGTTGAAGTTTGTTAGCTGTTTTATCGCTCACTAAGACTGTTGTCTGACTCAAGGTTTTATGTATCCTTTTATTACCTTGGGCTGTTCATCCGATTGTGGATGGGTAGACTAAGTAACAGGTGACAGATAATGCTTTAGTGAGGACGATGATGCTGTTCGGAGGCGAGCAGGAGGCTCACATACCAGTTTTACTACTAGCCAATAATTGGGTTTCCGCTGTTTACTTTTCTGAGTGATGTAGTGAGGCAACTTTGTATAAACACTATTTCCAAGTTTGTGGATCTTACTTTCTAGTTTTATGAAAGTCCAATGTTTCTGCTTCACTATTATTACCTGTTGTATATGTTCTATTATATTTTATCCTTGTGCTGTTAGTCTTACGACAGGTTTCACTTGTGTTTTCCTACTCTGATGATAGTCCATGACAGCCTTGCACATCTTTCAGCGCATTATTTTTCTTGTATAGTGCGGGGTTTATGGGTGGTCATCACAGGAGTATTTCCAGTTTTTCTCCATGGGATGGATAGGATGAGAATGGGATAATGATTTGAGTAAAAGAATATTCCAAAGTGGAATGAGGCTCATGATATCCTTGTATATCCATATTGGTTTTAAAGACGCGCTAGTTATGTTAGGAAGATCGGGTGTAACCCATTCTGAATAACTATATGACGAGCATTGAAGATATTTGAAGATGGTGTTGAAGACTGAGAATCTTCACGTTGAAAGGATTGGCCTGCTGATTTTCTCTTCACTGGGTTTCTCCAGTGTTGAGATGCATATTACGGCGGCACATTGAACGTATTTGGAGAATTTCTGGATTGTAAGGGTCTCTCTCCTTTATTGGACGAGGAATAAGGTGCCTTCAATTTCATTCAAAATACAAAATAAACTTATATTGGATGTATGTATGACATTGTACTTACGACATAATAAATTGGTTTCTATTGATGATATATCAGCTCGGTGGTGGAGGAACAATCCTCTTAACTTAACACCCTCCTCTGGGACATTTGTAGTCAGAGGGTTACATATTAATAGACACTGATTATATGTTGTGAATTGACAGTATGGCATGCTAAGTGCTGCTGGCAGATAGATCAAAGCATTTGTTGAAAAGTATAGCTTTATGGAACATGACTTCGGGGCCTCACAACCCGGAAATGAGCCAAAACAGGATGAAGTAACAAATAGTTAAGGACAAATGTTTCCTTCTAGTTGAGAATGTGATGTTATGGTATGGAGCCTAGGAAATTTACTTATATGGAGATGGATCAAGATGCCCCGGATAATGGTCGGTTACGACAAGGAAACGTTATGTTCAGGAGCTACCCAAACTACACCTGGTATAGGTAGGCAGTGTAACGACCCGTAATTTTTAATGATTTAATAATGAATTTTATTTAATTATTCAAATAATGGTTTGGTAATTTAATGGTTTAAATTAAATAACTTTGAATATTTAATTAATATAAATAATTAAATAGTATATTTAAATTCTAGAATAGTCGGAGAATAGTAGAATTCACAATATTGTGTGAATTGGATTATTTATAATATATAATTCAGTTTAGAGTTGAATTATATTAACGAATATATTATATAAATGATAGTTGAACGTATAATTATATTATAATTATAATCGAGCTCGAAATGGCATGGCAGTTCGTAATTTGGCAATTCGAACTTTAAACGAATATACAGAATCCGTTTTTAGTCGGATATCTTTGAAACAAGAAACGTTCAGAGCTGGTGAAGTATATTTTTCTAATGGAAGAGAAAAATCGGGATTTCGTCGTGTAGATTGAGAGTTGTGTTCAAATCAAATTTTTGAAAAGTCGCTTTGGAATTCTTTTATAATATATAACGATTTATTTATATTATAAAAGGATTTTTAATATATATATATATATTGAATATCGATTTAATCTGGATTTGAAACGTCAAGTTATAAATTCAAATAGGAATATTTTGGAGCTGTATGATATTTTATGTGAATATATACGATAATATTAATTTATTAATATTAAATTTAATTATTTTTAAATATATTAGTATTTAAATGGGTTTATTTAGAGCTTTAAAAATAGCCATTTTTGCAAACGACCTCCGTTTTCAATGAAACTAATTTTGTTGGATCCAAAATATTAAATTATTGTTAGATTTAAATTTTCATGATTTTTGGAGTCAGTATGTGGCTGTACGGAATTTTAATGTGAAAAACAATCAATAATTTGACTTTAAAAATACGGTGTGTGAGCAATCGGACTCTGAAATCGACGAAACTAGTTTCGTTGGGTTCGTAATGACGAACTGTAGGTGTATGCCCATTTTCATGATTTTTGGATATTGTGTATGATCATGCGGATTTTAAGAAGATGAATACAAGTAGCGGTTGAATATAAACTAATATAAAAAATTGAATGAGGCTTCTCATACAAGCCAAACTTATTTTATAAATACCCTTACCCATCCTAAACCCTAAGCAGAAACTTCTATGGTCAATGAAATATCCGCCGCACCATTTCTCGTGTAAAAAGCCAAAACATGATCTTCCAAAATTCATATCAAATCCAAATAAATTCGATAAATCTCATAACAATTATATATGAGATGCTGCAATGTTCCTCTTCATTTTGATATAGACACTGATGTGTTCGGCTCTAATACTATTCGTTGGAAAACTGAACCGTGGAACTAGGGTTCATGTTTTGGTGAGATCGGGGGTTCAATTCAATAAGAGGTGATTAGATGAATGATTGTAGTAAGAAGTAGCTTCTCTAATGAATTTTTGGTAGAAATTCCTGAAAAAAATTGTCGTGAAATTTGACTGTAGACGTGGGTTGGCTTCTTCGACGCAGGGATTAAAAGGAGATCGAGTGACACTTTGTTGGTATGGAAGTGATGACATATTGAGGAGGAGTACAACGGTGGTCTCGGTTTGTTGATTTATGGTGTATGGAGGGAGAACGAGTTATGGGAAGTCGTGGAAATGGTGGAGTCTTCACTGGGAACGTGAGTTATATTTTGGAGAAGAAGGCATCGAGTGTTTCGAAATTTGTATAGAAGGATGCGGTTTTTGACAAGGTATAGAGTGGTATTTTTAGTTTGATTTAAATCGAAGTATGGAAGTGGCATTTGGTTTATGAAAATGCAGCAATGTCTAAACCGGAGTGCGAAATAAGTTTGGAGGAGGAAGATACTGTAGATGTTGGTTGAGCATGATGTTGGGCCATATGTTTTAAGGTGAAGCCCAGAATTTAAATGAAGTTTAAATATAATTTATTGTATATACTAACTTATAAAATGAATATCTTGCTCATATATTATCGGAATTCAACGAGACATGATCCGTTGGGATCGTATGGATGAGGGCTACACCATGGAACTGACTGGGAGTGAAATGACCCGAAATCCCCCTTACAGGAAATCCCGGATTGAGTTGAGAACAAGTCACATCAGAACGCAGACAGAAGAACATTTCATTGTATATTACAACAATTCCATCAGGATACAAGAATATACAGAGTATAAATAAATATTACACAAAAATATATCAGAGATTACAATACATTAAATAGCAGCGGAAAAATAATACAAAGCACAACTGAAAGTAATACACGGATACAGAGCTTTCCGAGTATCGTTCCAGCTATAAACCAGGATCCTGTGATTATAAATCTGCAAAACCAAAACTACTAGCTGCCCATGTCAAAATAAGGGCACCCAGAGTTTAGGTTAAAATAATAAACTCCAGGCCAGTCATGTGACTGGTGAGAACTAAAACAGTTATTAATCTTTATTTTAAAGTTAGGTAAATCAAGGGACCACGCCGTATAACACGGAACGGGTTTCCTCCTAAGAATACCAGTGCATAAAACAATAGTGCAATGCTAAATAAAGAACAATGAAGCTATTATAAGACCCAGGTCCCATCACACAATGCAACGCAAACCGGAGGAAAAGGTTTTTACCTTATAATAGCCAAGAATGCTTGATACGTTTAAAACAAATCATTTGATACTATTATAAGTGCATAGTGTATAAAACAACTTCAAATCATAAGTATCAATCATAGACGGCATAAGCGCCCCATCCCACTGTGTCGCCATACTAGGCTCTACAAATAAAACCGCAAAGTCACGTATTGGAAGTTGGATTTCCATCTGTGAACCGAGGTAAAAGGGAGTCCTCTACCGATTCGAGACGTCTAGCCCGAGTTTCAGGATCAGAGCTTGAGTGGCCCTTGGAGCGGCAGGGCCGGTACACCGATGTGGATTAAAATGCCTGAACACTGCGTTTCCCCGCCCTTTGGGGTGTAAATGAGCCAACGAATGACTCCATTGGCTTCACATAGTCACCGATATATCCGAGGCGCCTCGCAACAGCAACAACCACATAAGTCAAACTCGTCAGGGCGTGTAAAACCACTTACGCCACATCTAGCTAGAAGGAAACACATGCCCTCCCTGAGGTCCACTCCCATTTCTGGTCCACTACCGAGGTGTGAGGCCCGCGAATCAATGCTACACAAAGCTATGCCACACAGGTCGTGCTTTGATTATCAACCACAAGACTCTGCTTTTTAACAGAGGCCTTGATCATATTGCCACTTAGGCATGCCACACAGGTAATTCACTCCATGCGTTTGATAACCATCAATATATAACCTCTAAGCTCGTACGTCTCAGAGAAGGGCGTTAAGCCAGAGAATAATTTCCCCGCCGCCAAACAGATAAATATTTAATAGAAATCAATCACACAGAATAAAATCCAATGTCAGACACACAGTCCATTTACAAGTTCGTTCTGGGTCTGAACGAAACCGGAGGCACCTAGTACCCCGCATATCCATCGATCTCCAAGTACGTTTGGACGATCACTAACTGATTCCCTCCTCTTCGGTGTACGGCCCAATCAAGATCATCAGTAATTATCCAATCGACGTGAAGACCTCCGGTCTTCTACCACCGTCTTCATCTTCGACTTATCGTCGTATCAGTTATACAGAATGGGATAAACCCGGTCTTTCCGAATAACTCGCGTATTTTATAAGCAAGTGTTACACAAACACAACATACGCCTCATTCCAATTTATTAGTCACTAACCGTAAATTAGTAAGAGAACAATTCCCCAAATATTAACCCCAAAGGCCGAAACCAACATCAGATCAATTCCCAGGAAACCATTCTTCTTAACTAATCTATAGTTAGTTTCTAAATTTCACATTCTTTGGGATAGGTTCCCATTAATTTTAGCAAAGATAAATTCCTTAAATTTATTCTTTAATCTTCCTTTGAATATCACTTCAAACTAGTCGGGATTAGCGAACCACACCGAAGTAATTATTTATTTTATTTCCCAATCCCAACCTATTCATCCCAAGGAGCAAAATTGGTAATACTCCATATCTAACACCACAGTGTTATCGGTAAATTAAATTACCATTTCACATTCAAATCTAATTAAAGATTTAACTATCGTCTGGAGCAAAACTGGTGATACTCCATTCTCGATCATTTCAATCTAATTAAAGATTCATTAAAACTCCACTTAATTTTAATCTTTAACTGGGTTAAAGAACCGATGTCATTTAAAATACGGTTCACGATAAACCCCAAAATCACATCACATTTCAATCAGTCCCTAACCGTAAATTAGTAAGAGAACAATTCAACAAATATTAACCCCGAAGGCCGAAACCAACATCAGATCAATACCCAGGAAACCATTCTTCTTAACTGATCCCCGGTTAGTTCTTAATTTTCTTAACTCCATTTGGGTTTAAGAACTGTTTTATTAAAGATAACGTTCACGACAACCCAAAATCACATTCCATTAATTATCGGGTTAATTTAAAACACCGTTCACGATAAACCCAAAAATCAATTCAAATTCAGTTCCAGTTAAATACCATTTAATTGGTGCACTTCATTGAATCTAAATAAAAGATTTAATCTTTTTCTCAACTGGTTTTAAGAACAGTGTTAATGAAGACACCATTCACGACAAACCCATATCACATTTGATATTAAATACAAGGCTCTTAATAGAAAATATATCGGCTTATATTCAATATCAAATTCTACGACCAACAAATATCGTATTGAAAATAACGATATAAATATATCTTTCAAATTCCCATAACAATATCTGTATCATCACGAAATCCAACATCGAAATATTACGAAGACAATTTCGATTCAAATCCATTCCAACTCAATTATTGGAAATTCTGGTTATTTTCAAAACCATTTCAAATCCAATTTATTTATTTTAAAAATAAATAAATCATTATTCTAGTTCAAAACTAGTTCATTTCGATAAAAAATTAATTTTATCTTTCAAAATATGGAGTATTTCATCCCAATTCTTCACAAATCATTTCTTATGATTTTACACAAATTATTACTATTTTTAATAATTTTATCAAGGTCCGTACAGTCGATTTCCATCAACGGCCATCGAACTGCACTTACAACGACCTTTTCCAAATTTGATTTGGACATAATTCCAAATCCAACTGTTAGATTTCTAATTTCTAATGTTCGTTAGAAAGCTCATTTCGATACGAACCCAACGGTTTTGGTTTTCGGAGAATCCGACGGTCAGATCTCCCGCAATGTCCATTCGAAGTCAATGGTCGAAATTCGCGAACTGCCGCAGCGCGGCGCGTTCTATTTAGGCCATTATATATATATATAATGTATTATATATATTTCGTCGATTTCCTTTTAAAACTTATTTTATAAATCGTTTTAAATTCGATTTCAAAACGATTTCAACTTCATATTCAATTTCGAATCAAAATTGAATACTCCACATCATCGATATACAAATGATAATATCTTCAAAACGTTATATTTTGAAATCGCTTCGTTTTCTATAATCATTATAAAAACGAATATAATCGATATAAATGTCGTTCGCGTCAAAATGGCGTCAATCTAATCAACACAACTTTTACATATTTCAATAACTTCGTTATTCTAATCAACAAATGAATATTTACTCTATTCAACACATGAATTTATTTTCTATTCAACACGTGAATTTATTTTCTATTCAACACATGAATTTATTTTCAATTCAACACATGAATTTATTTTCTGTTCAACACATGAATTTATTTTCAATTTAACACATGAATTTATTTTATAAATTAGAATGAGGCCTAATCAATTACCATATAATGTTAACTATATGGATTTTCTACAACATATGTATATAATAACAACGGTAAATAATCAACCATCATCCAGAGTGCACCACACAAATGCATAAGCATTAAATATAAATAATTAACGCTTACACAGTCTGTCAATCCATCGATTGACATACAACTAAACAATCGGGATTAGTGTTCGAATATCATCCCAATACCCATGTGGGGTTTCAAATCAACAAACACAGATTTTTATTTGTGCAGTTGGGCGATGTGTAAAATTTATCGTCCCAATCAATATCAGTCGAATCAGTGTATATAAACAAATCGTCCGATTTGTTTATAAATATTTATATTATATACACGTTAAAAATTATAATTTTAACTATAAAATATTTTCCACTATAAAATATTTTATTTCATTCACCATCACACAATCAAATTTCACTACACAACAATCAAACAAACAAGTCATCCATGGTCTGTGGACGACGGGTGTCGGGTGCTACTAAGCACCGTCTGCATCCTAGTATATATTTCAAACTAGAAATAGAAATAAAAGTGAGGAGTTCTCACCGGCTAGCTAAACCAAACGCCACGACTCTTATTATGTAGGAAATCTTCGTCGTGCTCGCCTTTTGTCACTTTCGTTGCCCGTATTCACTACATATGTAAAAATCACATTTTTAAAACGCTTCTATATAGATGAAAATTCTATATTTTTAGAACGGTGTTCATATAATAAAGATTATATTTTTATCACGCTATTCTCTATATAAAAATTATATTTTTATATATAAAGATCGTATTCTTATATCACTGCTACTTATGTAAAAATCACTCCTTTACAACGCTACTTCCATGATAAAAAATATATTTTATCTTGCTAGCAATATATTAAAAATCATATTTTTATTACTCTACATGAATAAAAATCATATTTTTATATGGCTACTTCTCTAAAGATCACATCTTTATTATTTCTACTATATAAAAATTATATTTTTATTATTTTTACTAATATAAAAATTATATTTTTAACCTTCTACTAATATAAAAATTATATTAGTAACCTTCTACTAATATAAAAATTATATTTTTATTATCCAAAAATACAATCCTTCTCTTTATAAAAATCTCAACTATATAAAAAAAATC
Organism: Allium sativum; assembly: GCA_030737875.1. Taxonomy (NCBI): domain Eukaryota; kingdom Viridiplantae; phylum Streptophyta; class Magnoliopsida; order Asparagales; family Amaryllidaceae; genus Allium; species Allium sativum. The sequence continues at coordinate 551,669,936 of CM060918.1, forward strand.
TAAACTTTACAAATTATTATTCTAGATAAAAATAAAACTGTTTTTTTTCTATTCTAACTAATCACTTTTAAATAAACTGAAATAAATAAAACAAAATTAAGAAGGTGCTTACAGTTGGAGTTAGAGTCAGATGGCGGGGGAGGCGCGCTGCGGGTGGGGGGGGGGGGTTGCATCGGGTTTTCTGGTGGGTGCTTTGGAGAGGGAGGCGTCGCGATTAGAGGAGTGGAGAGGAAGGGGAGAAGTGACAGCAATTGGGGGTGGGGGGGTGGGGGGTGCGGCATGTTTGGCGGCGGGCGGTGGGTAGCCGCGAGGCGACGGCGGCTTGGGGCTAGGGCTTCGTGCCCTATTTTCTCTTTTTTTTTGAAAATTGACGGCACGATGAAAGAGAGAGGGGAGGGAAACTAGGAAGATAAAGGAAATTATTTATTTAATTATTTTATTTCAAAAAGCAATTTTTAATTTCGACCTCGAAATCGAACCCACCGCCTGTCGTCCATAGATAATTACCCCCATTCCGAACACAATGGGATATGTATCGTAAGCTGATTCGATCGTTTCGATCAGTTTTCGTCAAAATCAAAATATAACTCTTTATATTGAATTTGAATGCACATTTCAGTTTACCGGGGCCACATACTAACTCTAAAAATTCCCGAAAAATATTTTCAAGCTTCGTATTGACGATACGGTCCTAACAAAACTAGTTTCGTCAAATTCTGAGACCGTTTGAAAAATGGCCATTTTCCAGTCTATTAAAATCAACTAAAACTGGTCAAACGCGTTTTCCTTTGCCACACTCACATATTGATTCGAAAAATTACAAATTCTGGAATCTAGCAATAACTTGACATCACGGACCAACAAAAGTGGTTTCGTCGAATTCTGAGGTCATTTGCAAAATTTCCATTTTTAAGGGCCAGAATTTCATAGCGACTATTCTGAAATTTCAACTGGACGTATCTTTTGATTCCCGCTATGAAATTTTGATTTTTTGGATTCGTTGGAAAGATATTCTCAATTAGATTCGAATATTTTTGGTTCCACTAAAATCCGGTTTATTTTGCACCCGATACATTCATTTGAAATTTGAAATCGAATTATCGAACTACCACGCCATTTTTAGTTCCTTTTATAATTATAAATAATTATTTATATTCTGACGTCGATTCAAATAAATATATACGTTCTAATTCTATTCAAAATAAATTTCTCGACATTATTATTTAAAATAATTCATTTTAAATATTCAAAATTCGCTAAAATTGCCAAAATAAAAATTTTAAATTGGCTCAGAATTCTGGGTTATTACAATCTCCCCCACTTAAAACTTTTTCATCCCCGAAAAGGAACGAAGCCGAAAGTTGTTTCACAAATCAACTCAACTTCCATTATTTTCATTACGGTTTAAGTTCTTCAACTTTTCAGTTTCTAAGAACTTTTCAATTTTTTCAAAACAATTGGCTAACACCCTAAATTTTCGAAAAATTTCGCCATAACCTCCCCTGCACCGGGGACTTCGGGATATTTCAAATAGCCTCCCATGGCCCTCGTCAATCCAAAAAGAAAAGAAACAGCCAAGCGGCTAGCCAGTCGGCTCATAAAATCATCCAAACCCAATAAATATGTAAACATGTACCTATTTGTCGGGCAAACAATTTTATTCTTCTTCTCTAGCCTCCTTGCTATGACCTGTTCACACATATATATGTACATGCATGCAATTGCAAATAATTTTCAATACACTCACTATTTGGTTCAATTTGGCTAAAGTTTCAGCATTTTAATTAAACGAACAATAATCAAACAACACAATCAGCAATCCATTAGTTGATTAGCTTTTCAAATTCATAATTTTGATACATAGTCCAAAAATCAAATTTTTAATGCCAAATCACAACAATAAGCCCTATCTAGCTTTGGTTCTCACACCAGTCAAATGGAATCATATAGAAGTTCCCACTTTCGAAACTCGAACACAACACTGATGATGGGTACCCATCATCAGAATCATTCCTGGGTGACTACAGTGCGATTCTATATCTATCCAGCATATTAATACTTCGAATACACGTTTGCAAGGCGTATATGCAAAATCTTTATATACTGGATTGTCCAAATTCAATATAAAATAAATAATCAAATACGAATATTGATTTAATTTTTCAAAACAAAAATTGTTTTCATTTTCAAAATATACTCTTCGCACTCGTTCTAGGATACTACTGATCCCATCTCTAACGAGTCATTCTCATTGGATATTACTAATCCAATCTATGATGAATTCTTTTGTTTGGTTCTAACGTGTCTTGTTCTTTGAGCTTTGCAAACCAAAGCTCTGATACCAGCTGAAACGACCCGAAATCCCCCTTACAGGAAATCCCGGATTGAGTTGAGAACAAGTCACATCAGAACGCAGACAAAAGAACATTTCATCGTATATTACAACAAGTCCACCAGAATACAAGAATATACAGAGCATAAATAAATATTACACAGAAAAATATCAGAGATTACAATACATTAAATAGCAGCAGAAAAATAATACAAAACACAACTGAAAGTAATACACGGATACAGAGCTTTCCGAGTATCGTTCCAGCTATAAACCAGGATCCTGTAAATATAAATCTGCAAAACCAAAACTACTAGCTGCCTGTGTCAAAATAAGGGCACCCAGAGTTTAGGTTAAAACAATAAACTCTAGGTCAGTCATGTGACTAGTGTAAGAACTAAAACAGTTATTAATCTTTATTTTAAAGTTAGGTAAATCAAGGGACCACGCCGTATAACACGGAACGGGTTTCCTCTCAAGAATACCAGTGCATAAAACAACAGCGCAATGCTAAATAAAGAACAATGAAGCTATTATAAGACCTAGGTCCCACAATGTTACGCAAGCCGGAGGAAAGGGTTTTTATCTTATAATAGCCAAGAATGCTTGATATGTTTAAAACAAATCATTTGATACTATTATAAGTGCATAGTGTATAAAACAACTTCAAATCATAAGTATCAATCATAGACGGCATAAGCGCCCCATCCCACTATGTCGCCATACTAGGCTCTACAAATAAAACCGCAAAGTCACGTATTGGAAGTTGGATTTCCATCTGTGAACCGAGGCAAAAGATAGTCCTCTACCGATTCGAGACTGTCTAGCCCGAGTCTCAGGATTAGAGCTCGAGTGACCCTTGGAGCGATAGGGCCGGTCCACCGATGTGGATTAAAATGCCTGAACACTGCGTTTCCCCGCCCTTTGGGGCGTAAATGAGCCAATGGATGACTCCATCGGCTTCACATAGTCACCGATATATCTGAGGCGCCTCACAACAGCAACAACCACATAAGTCAAACTCGTCAGGGCGTGTAAAACCACTGAAGCTGTAAGGACCCGTAACTTCCCCGTGAAGGGAAGCACGAATACTTTGAGAACAACACACAAAAGGACGCAGACGGAAGAACATTTCATTGTTATTACAACAATTCCATCAGATACAAGAATATACAGAGTATAAATGAATAAATTACATTCGACAAATACTAGAGATTACAATAAATTACATAGCAACGGAAAAATATACAAAAGCACAACTGAAAGTGATACACGGATACAGAGCTTTCCGAGCATCGTTCCAGCTGTAAATCAGGACCCTGTGAATATAAATCTGCAAAACCAAAACTACTAGCTGCCCGTGTGGAAAATAGGGGCACCCAGAGTTTAGGTTAAAACAATAAAATCCAGGTCAGTCATGGGACTGGTGTGAGAACTAAAACAGTTATTTAAAGCTATACTTTAAAAGAGAGTAATTCAAGGGACCACGCCGTATAACACGGAACGGGTTTCCTCCCAAGAATACTAGTGCATATAACAAAACAACGCAATGCTTTTTGGAAAAATGAAGCTATTATAAGACCCATGTCCCATCACACAATGCAACGCAAGCCGGAGGATAGGGTTTTCCCTTATAATAGCCAAACATGCTTGGTACGTTAAAACAAATCATTTGATACTACAATAGGTGTGTAGTGTCAAAACATTTTCAATCATAAATATCAATCATAGACGGCATGGGTACCATATATCATGTCGCCATACTAGTTCTACAATTAAAACAGCAATATCACGTATTGGAAATTGGATTTCCGTCATGAGCTGAGGCAAGGGGCAAGCTCCTCTCCGCGTTCGAGACACTCTAGCAAATGTCCCAGGACCCCACTATGATCCTTGGATCTTCAGGGCCGGTCCTCTCTTACTTTTGAGGATTAATTATTCCTGAACACACGTTTCCCGGTCCTTACAGACCTATATCCGAGGCGCCTCATATCCAACAACCACACAGGTGAAAAGTATATAAATGTCAGGGCTGGTAGGTCACTGACACCACCCTAGCTAGAAAGAAACGTCGTGTTCTCCCTGCAGTTACTATCCCGTTTTTGACTCATACCGAGGTGTGAGGCTCGCGAATTCACGTTATACACAAAGCTACGCCACACAGGCCGTGCTTTGATCATCAACCACAAGACTTTGTTTTTCAACAGAAGCCTTGATCAATTGCCACTTATGCGTGCCACACAGGCAATTCACTCCATGCGACTGATGTCCATCGATATACAACCTCTGATCTCGTATGTCTCAAAGAAGGGCGTTAAGCAAGAGAATAAATTCTCCGCCGCCAAACAGATGTATATTTAATAGAGATCAATCAACACAGAATAAAATCCAATGTCAGACACACAATCCATTTACAAGTTCGTTCTGGGTCTGAACGAAACCGGAGGCACTTTCCTCGCATATCCATCCATCTCCAGGTACGTCTGGACGATCACCAACTGATTCCCTCATCCTGGGTGTACAGCCCAATCAAGATCATCAGTAATCACCCAAACGATGTGAAGACTTCCGGTCTTCAACCACCGTCTTCATCTTCGACATCTCGTCGAATCGGTTATTCAGAATGGGTATAAACCCGGCCTTTCTGAATAACCCACGTATATAATAAACGAATGTTACACAAACACAACAAACGCCTCATTCCAATTCAGAATATTCTTTTATTCACAAAATCACATTCTTAGGGAAATGTTTCCATTAATTTTATCCAAGATAAATTCTTCTAAATTTATCCTAAAATCTTCCTTTGGATATCATTTCAAACCATTTTATGGTTTTTCCTAACTAGTCGGGATTAGCGAACCACACCGAAGTAATTATTTATTTTATTTCCCAATCCCAACCTATATATCCCATGGAGAAAAACTGGCTATACTCCATTCCTAACACCACGGTGTTATCGGTAAAATTAATTACCATTTCACGTTCAAATCTAATTAAAGATTAAACTATCGCTTTGGAGCAAAACTGGTGACACTCCACTCTCGATCACTTTTCAGATTTGATAATTTAAATTATCAATTCACATTTTAATCTAATTAAAGATTCATTAAAACTCCACTTAGTTTTAATCTTTTCAGAAATCGACATCTTGCCTTTAACTAGGTTAAAGAACCAATGTCATCTAAAACACGACTCACGATAAACCCAAATCACATTTGATATTAAATACAAGGCTCTGAATAGAAAATATACCGGCTTATATTCAATATCAAATTCTGAAACCAACAAATATCATATTGGAAATAACGATATAAAATATATCTTTCAAATTCCCATAACAATATCTGTATAGTCACGAAATCCAACATCGAAATATCCCGAAGATATTTTCGATTCAACTCCAGTCAAATCCACGTATTGGGAATATTTATTATTTTCAAAATCACTTTCAAATTCAATTTATTTATTTCAAAAATAAATTGATTTTAATTCTAGTTCAAAACTAGTTCATTTCGATAAAAATCTATTTTTATCTTTTCAAATATGGAATTCTCCATCTCAATTCTTCCCAAATCATTTCTTATGATTTTACACAAAATATAGATATTTTTAATAATTTTATCAAGGCCCGTACAGTCGATTTCCAACAACGGCCATCGAACTGCACTTACAACGACCTTTTTCGAATTTGATTTGGACATAACTCCAAATCCAACCGTTAGATTTCAAATTTCTAATATTCATTGGAAAGCTCTTTTCGATACGAACCCAACGGTTCCGGTTTTAGGAGAATCCGACGGTCGGATCTCCCGCAACGTCAATTCGAAGTCAATGGTCGAAATTCACGAACTGCCGCGGTGCGACGCGTTCTATATATATTATATATATTTCGTCGAATTCTGAGACCGTTAGGAAAATGGCCAATTTCCAGTCGATTAAAATCAACTGAAAATGGTCAAACGCGTTTTCCTTCGCCACGCTCACATATTGATTCGAAAAATTATGAAATTTGAAACCTAGCAATAATTTGACATTGCGGATCCAACAAAAGTGGTTTCGTCGAAATCCGAGGTCGTTTGCAAAATGTCTATTTTTAAGGGCCCGAATTCCATAGCGACTATTCAGAATTTTCATCTGGACATATCTTTTGATTCCCGCTATGAAATTCCAATTTTTCGGATTCGTTGGAAAGATATTCCCAATTAGATCCTAATGTTTTTGGTTTCACTAAAATCCGGATTGTTTAGCACCCGGTACATTCAATTGAAGTTTGAAATCGAATTATCGAACTACCACGCCATTTTCAATTCTATTTATAATTATATATAAATATTTATATTCTAACGACGGCGTATATAATATATACGTCGAATTCTATTCAAAATAAATTTCTCGTTGATTATATTTAAAATAATCTATTTTAAATGTTCAAAATTCGCTAAAATTGTCAAAATAAAAATTTTAAACTGGCCCAGATTTTCCGGGTTATTACAGAAGCCACTTCTAGTTAGAAGGAAATGCATGCCCTCCCTGAGGTCCTCTCCCATTTCTGGTCCACTACCGGGGTGTGAGGCCCGCGAATCAACGCTACACAAAGCTATGCCACACAGGCCGTGCTTTGATCATCAACCACAAGACTCTGTTTTCAACAGAAGCCTTGATCATATTGCAACTTAGGCATGCCACACACGCAATTCACTCCATGCGTTTGATATCCATCAATATATAACCTCTGAGCTCGTACGTCTCAGAGAAGGGCGTTAAGCAAGAGAATAAATTCCCCGCCGCCAAACAGATATATATTTAATAGAAATCAATCACACAGAATAAAATCCAATGTCAGACACACAGTCCATTTACAAGTTCGTTCTGGGTCTGAACGAAACCGGAGGCACCTAGTACCCCGCATATCCATCGATCTCCAAGTACGTCTGGACGATCACTAACCGATTCCCTCCTCTTGGGTGTACGGCCCAATCAAGATCATCAGTAATTATCCAAACGACGTGAAGACCTCCAGTCTTCAACCACCGTCTTCATCTTCGACTTATCATCGTATCAGTTATACAGAATGAGATAAACCCGGTCTTTCCGAATAACTCGCATATTTTATAAACAAGTGTTACACAAACACAACATACGCCTCATTCCAATTTATCAGCCACTAACCGTAAATTAGTAAGAGAACATGTAATAACCCGAAAATCTGGGCCAATTTAAATTTTTTTATTTTGGCAATTTTAGAGAATTTTGATTATTTAAAATGAATTATTTTAAATAATAATGACGAGAAATTTATTTTGAATGGAACTAGAAAGTATATATTTATATACGTCGTCGTTAGAATATAAATATAAAAGGAATTGAAAATGGTGCGGTAGTTCGATAATTCGATTTCAAGATTCAAATGAATGTACCGGGTGCAAAATAAACCGGATTTTAGCGAAACCAAAAATATTTGAATCTAATTAAGGATATCTTTCCAACGAATCAGAAAAATCAAAATTTCATAGCTGGAATCAAAAGTTACGTCCAGTTGAAAATTCAGAATAGTCGCTATGGAATTCTGGCCCTTAAAAATGGGAATTTTGCAAACGACCTCGGTTTTCGACGAAACCACTTTCGTTGGATCCGAGATGTCAAGTTATTGCTAGGTTTCAAAATTCGTAATTTTTCGAATCAATATGTGAGCGTGGCAAAGGAAAACGCGTTTGACCAGTTTTAGTTGAATTTAATCGACTGGAAAATGGCCATTTTTCAAACGGTCTCAGAATTTGATGAAATTAGTTTTGTTAGGACCGTATCATCAATACGAAGCTATAAAATATTTTTCTGGAATTTATAGAGTTAGCATGTGGCTCCGGTAAATTGAAATGTGCGTTCAAATTCAATATATAGAGTTATATTTTTATTTTGACAGAAACTGATCGAAATAGTCGAATCGGCCTACGATACATATCCCATTGTATTCGGAATGGGGGTAATTATCCAGGGGTGACAGTCGGTGGGTTCGATTTCGAGGTCGAGATAAAAAATTGCTTTTTGAAAATTAATTAATATATATATATATATATATAATTATATAATAACCTCACCCCTCTCTCTTACTTTCCCTTCTCAACAACCCCCCCGTTCAAAAGAAAAAGAAAGAAAAAACAAACAAACAAAACCTAACCCCCCTCCCCCCGTCGATGGTAGCTTCACGATCCGCCCCCCTAGGTGGCGCCGTCGCCGACCAGGAAGCCCCCCTCCAACCTCGTCGCTCAAACCCCCCCTCCAACCTCGTCGGGCAAAACCCCCCCTTTCCCCAATCGATCGAGAACCCCTCCCCTCCCCCAGAACCGACGCCTCCCCAGTCCCCTCCACCTCGCGAGCAACTTCCGGCCCCCTCCTCTTCAGCCTTGTTCGACGGAAAACAGAAAAATAGCGGTGAGTTTTTATATTTTTCCTTTATATAAAAACTGATTTTTCCTTTATATAAAAAATGATTTTTCCTTTATGTAAAAACTGATTTTTAGGTGATATAAAAACTGATTTTTATTAGTTACAAAAAGATTAGATTTTTAGACAAGAAAAGATGAGATTTTTGAATTAGAAATGTTACGATTTTTATAGATATGAAAGCTAGAAGAAAATATGAACTTTATTTATATGAATAACAGAAAAGGATTCAATTTTTTACTTTGAAAAGATTCGATTTTTAATTACATATGAAAAGAGCGATATAAAAATATAATTGTTATATTATAGAAAGGTTAAAAATATGATTTTTATATTGTAGAAAGAATAAAGATACGATTTTTACATTATATAGATAGTAAAAATATAATCTTTATATATGTAGCAGAATAAAAATCTGATTTTTTCTTATACATATGTTGAAATAAAAATGTGATTTTTATAGCGATGATATAAAAATTCGATCTTTATATATGAAGTAGAAATATAAAAATATAATTTTTATATTGAAAGAAGCGTTGTAAATACATATGAAGTAGAAATAAAAATATAATTTTTATTTATTGAAATGAAGTGATAAAAATATAATTTTTATTATGAACAGCGTGAAAGGACTGCATTAGAATTGCAAACAGATCCAGACGATTCAGCAGTTCAACAGCAAAGCACGACGGAGTGGAACCCTCTGTGAGAACTCCTCACTTTTAATTTATTTCTAGTTTTAAATATATACTATGATGTAGACAGTGCTTAGTAGCACCCGACACCCGTCGTCCACAAACCATGGATGACTTGTTTGTTTGGTTGCTCTATTGTGAAATTTGATTGTGTGATGTAGAGTGAAATAAAATATTTTACAGTGGAAAATATTTTATAGTTAAAAATATAATTTTTAACGTGTATATACACTGATTTGAGTGATATTGATTGGGACGATAAATTTTACACATCGCCCAACGGCACAAATAAAATCTGTGTTTGATTGTTTGAAACCCCACACGGGTATTGGGATGAGATTTGACGTACACTGATCCCGATTGTTTAGTTGTATGTCAATCGATGGATTGACAGACTGTGTAAGCATTAATTATTTATATTTAATGCTTATGCAGTTGTGTGGTGCACTCTGGATGATGATTGATTATTTATCGTTGTTATTATATGCATGTGTTGTAGAAAAATCCATATAATTAACATTATATGGTAATTGATTGGGCCTCATTCCAGTTTTGAAATAGAAATATTTGAAATAGAATGTTTGAAAAAGAAGTTTTGAAATAGAAATATTTGAAATAGAATATTTGAAATAGAAATAAATGAAAAAGAAATATTTGAAATAGAATATTTGAAAATAGAAATATATGAAGCCGTGTTGATTAGATTTGTGCCATTTTGACGCGAGCGATATTTATATCGATTTTATTCGTTTTTATAACGAATATAGAAAAGAAAGTGATTTCAAAATGTAACGTTTTGAAAATATTACCATTTGTATATCGATGATGTGGTTTATTCAATTTTGATTAGAAGTTGAATATGAAGTTGAAATCGTTTTGAAAACGAATTTAAAACGATTTATAAAATACATTTTAAGAGGAAATCGACGAAGTATATATTATATATATTATATATATATATATATATAATATAATGGCCTGAATAGAACGCGCCGCGCCGCGGCAGTTCGCGAATTTCGACCATAGACTTCGAACGGGTATTACAGGAGATCCGACCATCGGAATCTCCTAAAACTAGAACCGTTGGGTTCGTATATAAAGGAGCTTTCTAACGAATATTAGAAATTAGAAATCTAACGGTGGGATTTGGAATTATATCCTAATCAAATTTGGAAAAGGTCGTTGTAAGTGCAGTTCGATGGCCGTTGATGGAAATCGACCGTACGGGCCTTGATAAAATTATTAAAAATAGTAATAATTTGTGTAAAATCATAAGAAATGATTTGTCAAGAATTAGGATGAAAAATTCCATATTTGAAAAGATAAAAATAGTTTTTTATCGAAATGAACTAGTTTTGAACTAGAATAATAATTTGTTTATTTTTAAAATAAATAAATTGGATTTGAAATGGTTTTGAAAATAACCAGGATTTCCAATAATTGAATTGGAATGGATTTGAATCAAAATCATCTTCGGAATAGTTCGATGTTGGATTTTGTGATTATACAGAGGTTGGTATGGAAATTTGAAAGATATATATGTATATCATTATTTCCAATACGATATTTGTTGGTCATAGAATTTGATATTGAATATAAGCCGATATATTTTCTATTCAGAGCCTTGTATTTAATATCAAATGTGATTTGGCTTTGTCGTGAATAGTGTCTTCATTAACACGATTCTTAAGCCCAGTTGAGAAAAAGATTAAATCTTTTTGTTTAGATTTAATGAAGTGTACCAATTAAATAATATTTAATTGGAATTGAATTGGTATTGATTTTTGGGTTTATCGTGAACAGTGTTTTAAATAACACTTGTTCTTTAACCCGATAATTAATGGAATGTGACTTTGGGTTGTCATGAACGGTATCTTCAATAATACTGTTCTTAGACCCAACTAAGTTAAGAAATTCAGAAACTAACTGGAGATTAGTTAAGTTGAATGGTTTCTAGGGTATTGATATGATGTTGGTTTCGGCCTTCGAGGTTAATACTTAAAGAGTTGCTCACTTTCTAATTTACGGTTCGGGACTAATTGAAATGTGATGTGATTTTGGGGTTTATCGTGAACCGTGTTTTAAATGACATCGGTTCTTTAACCCATTAAAGATTAAAACTAAGTGGAGTTTTAACTGAATCTTTAATTAGATTGAAATGATCGAAAATGGAGTATCACCGGTTTTTCTCCAGGCGATAGTTAAATCTTTAATTAGATTTGAAGGTGAAATGGTAATTGAATTTACCGATAACACCGTGGTGTTAGATATGAAGTATGACCAGTTTTAATTCATGGGATGAATAGGTTGGGATTGGGAAATAAAATAAATGATCACTTCAGTGTGGTTCGCTAATCCTGACTAGTTTGAATTGATATTCAAAAGAAGATTAAAGAATAAATTTAAAATAATTTATCTTTGATAAAATTAATGGGAACCTTTCCCTAAGAAAGTGAAATTTAGAAACTAACTGAAGTTTAGCTAAGATGAATGGTTTCCTAGGTTTTGATCAGATGTTGGTTTCGGCCTTCGGGGTTAATGTTTGGGGAATTATTCTCTTGCTAATTTACGTTTAGTGACTGATGAATTGAAATGAGGCGTATGTTGTGTTTGTGTAACAATTGTTTATTATATACGCGAGTTATTCAGAAAGACTGGGTTTATCCCATTCTGTATAATTGATTCGAAGTTGAGTCGAAGATGAAGACGGTGGTTGAAGACCGGAGGTCTTCACGTCGTTTGGGTGATTACTGATGATCTTTATTGGGCTGTACACCCAAGAGTAGGGAATCAGTTAGTGGTCGTCCAGACGTACTTGGAGATCGATGGATATGCGTGGTACTAGTTGCCTCCGGTTTCGTTCAGACCCAGAACGGAGTTGTAAATGGACTATGTGTCTGACATTGGACATCATTCTGTGTGATTGGCGGATATCGGTTGCATGGAGTGGTTTGCCTGTGTGGCATGCTAAGATGCAAATGATCAAGGCTTCTGTTGAAAAGCAAAGTCTTGTGGTTGATGATCAAAGCACGACCTGTGTGGCATAGCTTTGTGTAGCGTTGATTCGCGAGCCTCACACCCCGGTGGTGAACCAAAAACGGGAGAGGACCACAGGGAGGACATGCGTTTCTTTCTAGCTAGAAGTGGCATCAGTGGTTTTACACGCCCTGACGTGTTTGACTTATGTGGTTGTTGCTGTTACGAGGCGCCTCGGATATATCGGTGACTATGTGAAGCCGATAGAGTTATTTGTTGGCTCATTTACACCCCAAATGGTGGGGAAACGCAGTGTTCAGGCATTTTAATTCACATCGATGGACCAACCCTGACGATCCAAGGGTCACTCGAGCTCTGATCCTAAGGCTCGGGCTAGACAGTCTCGAATCAGTAGAGGACTATCTTTTGCCTCGGTTCGCAGACGGAAATCCAACTTCCAATATGTGACGTTTCGGTTTTAGTTGTAATCCTATATATGGCGACATAGTGGGATGGAGCGCTTATGCCGTCTATGATTGATACTTATGATTTGAAGTTGTTTTATACACTATGCACTTATAATAGTATGAAATGATTTGTTTTAAACATATCAAGAATTCTTGGCTATTATAAGGTAAAAACCCTATCCTCCGGCTTGTGTTGCATTGTGTGATGGGACCTGGGTCTTATAATGGCTTCATTGTTCTTTATTTAGCATTGCGCTGTTGTTTTATGCACTAGTATTCTTGGGAGGAAACCCCTTCCGTGTTATACAGCGTGGTCCCTTGATTTACCTGATTTTTAAAATAAAGATTATTAACTGTTTTAGTTCTCACACCAGTCACATGACTGACCAAGAGTTTATTGTTTTAACCTAAACTCTGGGTGCCCTTATTTTGACACGGGCAGCTAGTAGTTTTGGTTTTGTAGATTTATATTCACAGGATCCTAGTTTACAGCTGGAATGATATCCGGAAAGCTTTGTATCCGTATATCTCCTTCAGTTGTGTATTGTATTATTTTCCGCTGCTATGTAATGTACTGTAATCTCCGATATTTTCTGTGTAATATTTATTCATACTCTGTGTATTCTTGTAATCTGATGGAATCGTTGTAATAAGCAATGAAATGTTCTTCTGTCTGCGTTCTAATTTGTCGTGTTCTCAAAACAATCAGGCGTTTCATACAGTCTTGGTCGGTTTAGCGACTGATTCGGATCGAGCGAAATTCCCGGTCGTTTCAGAACAATTCCCCAAATATTAACCCCGAAGGCCGAAACCAACATCAGATCAATACCCAGGAAACTATTCTTCTTAACTAATCTGCAGTTAGTTTCTAAATTTCACATTCTTAGGGATATGTTCCCATTGATTTTATCAAAGATAAATTCATTAAATTTATTCTTTAATCTTCCTTTTAATATCACTTCAAACTACTCAGGATTAGTGAACCACACCGAAGTAATTATTTATTTTATTTCCCAATCCCAACCTATTCATCCCAAGGAGCAAAACTGGTAATACTCCATATCTAACACCACAGTGTTATCGGTTAATTCAATTGCCATTTCACGTTCAAATCTAATTAAAGATTTAACTATCGTCTGGAGCAAAATTGGTGATACTCCATTCTCGATCATTTCAATCTTATTAAAGATTCATTAAAACTCCACTTAGTTTTAATCTTTAACTGGGTTAAAGAACCGATGTCATTTAAAACACGGTTCACGATAAACCCCAAAATCACATCACATTTCAATCAGTCCCTAACCGTAAATTAGTAAGAGAACAATTCCCCAAATATTAACCCCGAAGGCCAAAACCAACATCAGATCAATACCCAGGAAACCATTCATCTTAACTGATCCCCAGTAAATTCTTAATTTTCTTAACTCCATTTGGGTTTAAGAACAGCATTATTAAAGATACCGTTCACGAAAACCCAAAATCACATTCCATTTATTATCGGGTTAAAGAACAAGTGTTATTTAAAGCACCGTTCACGATAAACCCAAAAATCAATTCAAATTCAGTTCCAATTAAATACCATTTAATTGGTGCACTTCATTAAATCTAAATAAAAGATTGAATCTTTTTCTCAACTAGGTTTAAGAACAGTGTTAATGAAGACACCATTCATGACAAACCCATATCATATTTGATATTAAATACAAGGCTCTGAATGGAAAATATATCGGCTTATATTCAATATCAAATTCTACGACCAACAAATATCATATTGGAAATAACGATATAAATATATCTTTCAAATTCCCATAACAATATCTGTATCATCACGAAATCCAACATCGAAATATTCCGAAGACAATTTCGATTCAAATCGATTCCAATTCAATTATTGGAAATTCTGGTTATTTTCAAAACCATTTCAAATCCAATTTATTTATTTTAAAAATAAATAAATTATTATTCTAGTTCAAAACTAGTTCATTTCGATAAAAATCTACATTTATCTTTTCAAATATGGAGTTTTTCATCCCAATTCTTCACAAATCATTTCTTATGATTTTACACAAATTATTACTATTTTTAATAATTTTATCAAGGCCCGTACAGTCGATTTCCATCAATGGCCATCGAACTGCACTTACAGCGACCTTTTCCAAATTTGATTGGGACATAATTCCAAATCCAACTGTTAGATTTCTAATTTCTAATGTTCGTTAGAAATCTCTTTTCAATTCAACACCTGAATTTATTTTATAAATTAGAATGAGGCCCAATCAATTACCATATAATGTTAACTATATGGATTTTCTACAACATATGTATATAATAACAACGGTGAATAATCAACCATCATCCAGAGTGCACCACACAAATGCATAAGCATTAAATATAAATAATTAATGCTTACACAGTCTGTTAATCCGTTGTTTGACATACAACTGAACAATCGGGATTAGTGCACGTCGAATATCATCCCAATACCCGTGTGGGGTTTCAAATCAACAAACACAGATTTTTATTTGTGAAGTTGGGCGATGTGTAAAATTTATCGTCCCAATCAATATCATTCGAATCAGTGTATATAAACAAATCGTCCGATTTGTTTAAAATTATTTATGTTATATACACGTTAAAAATTATATTTTTAACTATAAAATATTTTCCACTATAAAATATTTTATTTCATTCACCATCACACAATTAAATTTCACTACACATCAATCAAACAAACAAGTCATCCATGGTCTGTAGACGACGGGTGTCGGGTGCTACTAAGCACCGTCTGCATCGTAGTATATATTTCAAACTAGAAATAGAAATAAAAGTGAGGAGTTCTCACCAGCTAGCTAAACCAAACGCCACGACTCTTCTTATGTAGGAAATCTTCGTCGTGCTCGCCTTTTGTCACCTTCGTTGACCGTATTCACTACATATGTAAAAATCACATTTTTAAAACGCTACTATATAGATAAAAATTCTGTATTTTTACAACGGTGTTCATATAATAAAGATTATATTTTTATCACGCTATTCTATATATAAAAATTATATTTTTATATATAAAGATCGTATTCTTATATCACTGCTACTTATGTAAAAATCACTCCTTTACAACGCTACTTCCATGATAAAAAAATTATATTTTATCTTGCTAGCAATATAATAAAAATCATATTTTTATTACTCTACATGAATAAAAATCATATTTTTATATGGCTACTTCTCTAAAGATCACATCTTTATTATTTCTACTATATAAAAATTATATTTTTATTATTTCTACTAATATAAAAATTATATTTTTAACCTTCTACTAATATAAAATTATATTAGTAACCGTCTACTATTATATTATCCAAAAATATAATCCTTCTCTTTATAAAAATCTCAACCATATAAAAAAAATCTAAACTTTACAAATCTTTATTCTAGATAAAAATAAAACTGATTTTTTTCTATTCTAACTAATCACTTTTAAATAAACTAAAATAAATAAAACAAAATTAAGAAGGTGCTTACAGTCGGAGTTGGAGTCAGATGGCGGGGGAGGCGCGCTGGGGGGGGGGGGGGGGGGTTGCGTCGGGTTTTCTGGTGGGTGCTTTGGAGAGGGAGGCGCCGTGATTGGAGGAGTGGAGAGGAAAGGGAGAAGCAACAACAATTGGGAGGGGGTGCGGCATGTCTGGCGGCGGGCAGTGGGTAGCCGCGAGGCGACGACAGCTTGGGGCTAGGGTTTCGTGCCCACTTTTCTCTTTTTTTTATTTTTTTTTGAAAACCGACGGCACGATGAAAGAGAGAGGGGAGGGAAAGTAGGGAGATAAAAGAAATTATTTATTTAATTATTTTATTTCAAAAAGCAACTTTTAATTTTGACCTCGAAATCGAACCCACCGCCTGTCGTCCATAGCTAATTACCCCCATTTCGAACACAATGGGATATGTATCGTAAGCTGATTCGATCGTTTCGATCAGTTTTCGTCAAAATCAAAATACAACTCTATATATTGAATTTGAATGCACATTTGAATTTACCGGGGCCACATACTAACTCTAAAAATTCCCGAAAAATATTTTCTAGCTTCGTATTAACGATACGGTCCTAACAAAACTAGTTTCGTCAAATTCCGAGATCGTTTGAAAAATGGCCATTTTCCAGTCGATTAAAATCAACTGAAACTGGTCAAACGCGTTTTCATTTGCCATGCTCACATATTGATTCTAAAAATTACAAATTTTGGAATCTAGTAATAACTTGACATCACGGACCCAAAAAAAGTGGTTTCGTCGAATTCTGAGGTCGTTTGCAAAATTTCCATTTTTAAGGGCTAGAATTCCATAGCGACTATTATGAATTTTCAACTGGACGAATATTTTGATTCCCGCTATGAAATTTTGATTTTTCGGATTCGCTGGAAAGATATTCTCAATTAGATTCGAATACTTTTGGTTCCACTAAAATCCGGTTTATTTTGCACCCGGTACATTCATTTGAAATTTGAAATCGAATTATCGAACTACGGCGCCATTTTCAATTCCTTTTATAATTATAAATAATTATTTATATTCTAAGGTCGATTCAAATAAATATATACGTTCTAATTCTATTCAAAATAAATTTCTCGACGTTATTATTTAAAATAATTCATTTTAAATTTTCAAAATTCGCTAAAATTGACAAAATAAAAATTTTAAATTGGCTCAGATTTCCGGGTTATTACAGGGAGTGAATTGGAGCTCGTTACAGTTTATAGCAAAATAAATTGTCTCTCTGAATCAACGACAATTATCGTATTTAACGATAACTGTCCAATGTGAGTAAATCTCACTAATTCTGTATAGTTTATATTTTTATAAATATAATCTAGTATTGATAAATGATGATTGATTGTTGTGTGTTGATTGTTTGGTTGAATTGCTGATTTATTGGTTGAAATTGTAGACAACGAAATATATATAAATTGTTAATCAAATATTGATTCTGTTTATCAGAATATTTCATATTGAAATGAAATTGATGTTATTTATATTATTTAGTATCGGTAGATGCAGGGAAACAGGTTGGAGGGATCCAACTGTATTCCTCAACATTTATAATACTGTTTGTTTTCATATATTGTGATATATGATGTGATATAAAACCTGTGATTGATTATGATGACACCGGTCTGTTTAATTGGAATTTTACATACCATAAGAAATACTGGAATGTAAAAAGGGAATTTTTCAAAGTGTTTTGTAAATGAAATATTTATAGGAAATAAATAGGATATTATACAAGAAATATTTATAGGAAATAAATAGGATATTATACATGAAATATTTATTTCGAAAATATAATTATAAAAGGAATATTTATTTTGAAAGTAAATATAATTATAAAAGGAAATATTTGGAAAATAAATATATTTATAAAAGGGATATTTATTTGGAAAATAAATAGTATTATAAAAGGAAATATTTCGAAAATGAATAGAATTTCATAAAAAGAGAATTTTACATTAGGAAGATTTAGACCCGTGCTTCGCACACGGGTGTAACATGATATTGATTTAAAGTAAATATTTAATAGAAATCTGTTTAACAGATAAATTGAGGGGAGTAGTTTATAAACTACGTTTATAAATTAAGGAAATATTTAACATTTGATAAATCGAATATATAAATTTGAATTTATATAGAGAAATAAAATCGGTTTTAACACCGACAATTGAAATGCAATGTGAACGTAGTAGTTATAAAGGAAATTTGCTATGAGATTATAAGTGATGGAAATGAAATAAGATTTATATGAATAATTATGCAAACAAAAATATAAATAGAATTTGGGTTTGAGATATTGTTTTTAAATACGAAATCAAACTGTTTTGATTATATAAAGAAATATTATTCACATTTTATGTGAAAATTAGATTAAAATAAATATTTTGCAAATAAAATATAATAAAGGAATTTGGGGTTTGAATTAGGAATTTAAATGGAATTACTGAAATTAGAAACTGATTTGATATTAATTGAGTTGAATGGCTTTATGGGTATCGATCTGATGTTAGTTTCGGCCTTCAGGGTTTATACCTGGGAAGTTATTCTCTTACTAGTTTACAGTTAGAGACTAATAGAGGTGGGAAGATATTGATGTGTGAATCAGATATGGAAACATTTTCCAAAGTTAATAACATATATTTTCTAATTTTAGAAAATAAGGAATTTATGAATATATTGAAACGATAAATGGGAATTTGGGAAATGAAATGATGATTGATCAGTAAGATTTCCATTTGGAAATACGACCGTTGTTTGTACACATGTTTTCCTTTGATAGTTAAATCATCGACTATCAAAGATTTTGACCATTTCCCTTGTCAATACAGAGAGACCGGGATCAGATATATTATCTGAAAACCACTCCGTGTGGCATTAGCGTTGCGAATCAAATATGATGAAGATAATTGTAGATGGAGTTATGCAAGGGTTATTCAGTAAATCCTAGGTAGAAATTGCCTAAGTTGGGTTTATAGAACAGTGCCTTCGGGTTGTCCAGTCCTAGGACGACTTGAATGGACGAATGTTTGACAGAGTATATCCGGTAGATTGCTTAAGTTGATCGTTTCAAACGTATTTACATTGGTGGAGGAGGAATTCGTTTCTCTTAGCTTATACCCATGGTATTTTTGGGGAAATCAATTTGTGATTTGATGGGTATGACGATGTGACATTCAAAGGTAATAAATATATGATATGTATAATGATACATTATGACCTCAAGCCTCATCAACCGAGAAATGACAGAAATCGGGCAAGCAACATGGCTAAGCGGGTCGCAGCCAATTAGGGTATATTGTCACCATCTAGAGAATATTCATATTTGTTACTTCTTTCAATTCTGTATCTCCCGGGAACGGTTATGTTGGTATATCAACTGTAAGGTGACAATATATTCGGAACATTCAAGCGAAATGAATGGTCGGTCATGTGTGGCCGAGTTATAAGATGTTCTTGTTGAACTCTAGTGTATCGCTTCTAGAGTGTACTGATCGGAATGTGGTTCCATACCTTGTCATAGTCAGAAATCCGTTATCGAATATGAGTCCGCGGCTTTTGATTGTATATTATATATCTGGAGCGTGTGATGAAAGCATTCTGCTAGATTGATATTTACTTACATTAGACATTATTATAATATCAGAAGACCATTGATTTTAACAGAATGTTTTGGATTATCATAAGGTAAAAACCATTCATATTTATGAGTGGACTGGTCTTACAATTATTCTTTCCTTTAAAAGGATTTTAAAAGTTAAACAAATGGTTGAAGTTTACTCACACCAGTCACATGACTGATCCTGAGTTTATTTTGTTTTCCCTAAACTCTTGGGTGCCCAATTTTGTACGGGCAGTCAAGTAGTAAGGATTTTACAGATACTTGGAGAGCTGGAGCAGGAGGGTTCAGGATTATATAGCTATTGTTATTTTCGATGTGTTGTAAGAGCTATACTCTGATAATAGTATTGTATACCGATACTGTTTTATTCCAAAGTTATGTTATATAATATATTTTATTCATTCCGCTGTGATATTTGTATTACTCTGATGTTATGGTAGTTGTGTTCTTCTTCTTCTATTATAATTTTCCATCTTATCTATTCTCACCCTCTAACTTCTTTCTATTGACGTTCCGGTATTTCCAATGCTTGAATAGTCGACATGGTATGTTGTATTGATTTTCTGGGTTGAAAATCCGCGGGCCGTTATAGTGGTATCAGAGCCAGGTTAAGTAATTACCTTGGCTTTGTGGCATAACTCAATAGAGATGGGGCTAGTAATACCCTAGATTGAGTTGAGTGTATATATACGAGTGAACGTATTTGTAGACTTTATAAAAATTGTTTTATATTATGGAGATTTATTAGTTGAGTTGTTTATGAGTTCTGGTCGATCAGTTTGATCCACTATATCGGTAAAGGTTTCTAAACACTCGAGTACGATAAAATGACACAGTATGTTTTGAAAGAGGGTAAATGAAATAATTTTACCCAAAATTATATTTTTATATGAAATAATGATTAATATTGGAAATATTATAATATATTTGATGTGTTGGTTGTTATTATAATCAAATGATAATATAAAAGGCGAAATGGTTATAAATAACCAATTAAAATTCGTGTAAGTGTTACGAAATGAATTATATCTGAATTGAAATTAAAACCCTGGAAATTTGGAAAGGTGTTTGTAAATGGATTTGGATTAAGTATATGAGAATTTTAAAATCCTGGGAGATTTTAAATTGTTTTACAAACACTGTAAATGGTATTTTGAATTGCATTTCAAAGTAGAAGTGTTAAGAAATGGTTTTGAAAGTGATATAGTATTGAACTCACTTCGATCGCTGGAAAATAATTCCGATGATGATCCGAACATCATCGGTGTTCATTTTCGAGTGTGTAAGTGACGAATTACTACCAAAGAGATAATTTTTGAATTGTTTTGAGAAAAGCAAGTTGTTTTGAATTCCGAAATGGGATATTCGATTTTAGAAAAGCTAAGTTATTTAAAATTCCCAGGGAAAGATTATTTGATTTAAAATCAAATTGAATTGAAATATGGGAAAGGAAATTGGAATTAAAATAAAGTCAGTTAAGTGGTAATCAAAATTGAATTGGATTAGAATGATATCGAGACAAATTAGATTTGTGAGATTTGAATTTGAAATGTAATTGGATAATAGAATTAATAGTTTGGAATCGAGAATGGAACTCGAGTTTGAAATGAGATTAGGGTTTGGATATAAGTGAATAGCTATGATGAGGATAAATTGATTAGGATGACATTGGTATATGCAGAATTGGTAACAGATGGAAGGGATCCAATGATATGTCCGACAAAAAGGTACAAGTTTATATTTTATATGAGTATAAGATTTATGAGCCGATTTGGCAAGCCGCTTGGCTGTTTGATTTTTTTTGGACTGGAGAAGGCCTAGAGCGGCAAGGTGTAGTTGTACCAATCGACCTGTATAAAGGAGGTGCTGGTGAAATTTTTCAGAAATTTAGGGTGTTAGAAATTTTTTAGAATTTTTGAAAATTTTCGTTAGTTGAAAGGAATTAATATTTTAATCGAAATAAATTGGTTCAGTTAAAACTGAAGTTAAAGAATTAAACAAATAAATTTTTACCTAGTTAATAGGGTTTGTTTTCTACCTTAGCAATTTTGAGGACGAAATTATTTTAAGGGGGGAAGAATGTTACGACCTGTAATTTTTAATGATATAATAATTAATTTTATTTAATTATTCAAATAATAGTTTAATAATTTGATGGTTTAAATTAAATAACTTGGAATATTTAATTAATATAAATAATTAAATAATATATTTAAATTCCAGAATAGTCGGAAAATAGTAGAATTCACAATATTGTGTGAATTGGATTATTTATAATATATATTTCAGTTTAGGGTTGAATTATATTAACAATATATTATATAAACGATAGTTGAACATATAATTATATTATAGCTATAATCGAGCTTGAAATGGCACGGCAGTTCGTAATTTGGCGATTCGAACTTTAAACAAATATACAGAATCCGTTTTAAGTCGGATTTCTGTGAAACAAGAAATGTTCGGAGCTGGTGAAGTATATTTTTCTAATGGAAGAGAAAAATCGAGATTTCGTCGTGTAGATTGTGAGTTGTGTCCAAATCAAATTTTTGAAAAGTTGCTATGGAATTCCTTTATAATATATAATGATTTATTTATATTCTAAAAGGATTTTTAATATATATTGAATATCGATTTAATCTGGGTTTGAAATGTCAAGTTATAAATTCCGATAGGAATATTTTGGAGCTGTATGATATTCTATGTGAATATATATGATAATATTAATTTATTTATATTAAATTTAATTATTTTTAAATATATTAATATTTAAATGGGTTTAATTAGAGATTTAAAAATAGCCATTTTTGCAAACGACCTCCGTTTTCGGTGAAACTAATTTTGTTGGATCCAGAATATTAAATTATTGTTAGATTTAAATTTTCATGATTTTTGGAGTCAGTATGTGGTTGTACGGAATTTTAATGTGAAAAACAGTCAATAATTTGACTTTAAAAATACGCCGTGTGAGCAAACGGACTCAGAATTCGACAAAACCCATTTCATTGGTCCGTAATGTCGAACTGTAGGTGTATGCCCATTTTCCTGATTTTTGGATATCGTGTGTGATCATGCGGATTTTTAGAAGACGAATACAAGTAGCGGTTGAATATAAACTAATATAAAAAATTGAATGAGGCTCATCATGCAAGCCAAACTTATTTTATAAATACCCTTACTGTAACGGCCTGCAAATCCATACTATCTGAGTTGACTAATAACACCACATGTCCAACCCAAATTGCATAGAAATACGAATCATTATTATAAATAAGTTAGAGGATGAGAAATAGAAAGAAAGAAATGTTAATATAGAAGAAAACAAAGAAGACAAATCTCACAGCGGAACGAATAAAATATATTATATAACATAACTTTCTGAAATACAAATCAGTAACTTTATATACATACCATATTCAGAGCACAACAGTTGTTACTGGAATAGTTATAAACACCTGTTTCCAGATACCACATAGTACACAGCGGAATTATGATAGTCTATAGCTAACAGGTGAAGCCTCCTACTTCAAGCTCCTCCAAGTGAATCTGTAAAATCCCGACTACTTGACTTCCCGTACAAATATGGGCACCCAAGAGTTTAGGAAAAACAAAACAAAATAAACTCTGGGTCAGTCATGGGACTGGTGTGTGTAAACTCCAACCAATTGTTTAACTTTCAAAATCCTTTCGAAAGAAAAGATAATAGTAAGACTAGCCCACACATAAACATGGATGTTTTTTCCTTACCATAACCTAAAACACTTTGATACAAAAATCCAGTGATATTATATTAGTGTCTAAATCAAATAAATAACAATCTAGCGGAACACTTGCATCTCACGCTCCATATATAATATAAAATCAAAAACCGCAGGGCGCTTATTGGAGATTGGATTCCGACTATGACAAGGTATGGAACCACTTGCCGATAGTGTATCTCTAGAGGGGAATACACTGGGTTCAACAAGAACATCTTGCAACCCAGCCCACACATGACCGACCACTCATTTCGCTTGAGTGTATTGAATGTATTTCACCAACGGTTGGGATCAGCAACCGTTTCCCGAATGGGACAGCATCGAATAGAATAAGTAATTAAATAAATTTCTCTAGATAGGTGATAATACACCCTACTGGGAGCGACCCACACAACCATGCTGCCTGCCTGATTTTTGTCATTTTCGGGTTGTTGAGGCCTGAGGCTATGATTACATTCCGTTCATTGATAGCACAATCACTTTGAATGCCACATTGTCAGATCCGTTAATCACTAATTGATTTGCACAAATATATTCTGGATATTATGCTAAGAGAATAAATTCTCCGCCACCATATATATTTATACAAAGCAACATATGCGATCATTGGAAATACTCTGTCAGACACTCGTCCATACACGTTCATTCTAGGACTGAACGAAACCGATGGCACAATTCTATTAATAGAAAAAGTCCATGCACTTTACTCCATCTTCGATTATCTTCATATAATCTGATTCACAATGCTACTGCCAATACGGAGTGGTTCACGGATAATAATCCAACTGGTCTCTCCATATTGACAACGATATTGGCAAACACTTCGATAGTCGGTTATTTAATTATCGAAGGGAAATAAACAAACATTCCAATCATCAAACAAATCATTGGACCTCTTAATTAATATTTCATTAATTAAATCACTTCTTCATTTCCTTACCAATATTTGTTAACCAAATATTTTCAATAATCATCTTGGTCTCTTACGCTGTTTGGAAAACATTACCATATTTTGCCATCTTTTATTTTTTATACATAGAAAATATCTTATATTAATAATTGGAAAATATTCCAATTACTTCTCCGTTTCACGACAATTCATTTCTATACTTAGGAAATATTTATTATTGTATTCCCAAAATTCCACTTACTTGGGTTAAAACGAATGTTATGTAAAACATTGCTACAACAACCCAAAATACTGCATTCGACTACTTTAAACATTTCTCTTCGAGGCTGAATCTTGCTATTTATCAACTAATAATGAAATCAATCGAGTTGGGGTATAATTACCTCTCTGTGACGGCCCGCCCCGCACCAACCGACATTTACTCCAAAAGTGCGCTATACACATGTCCAGTTAGCACGGAACGGGTCGTTAGAAGGAAAAGGAAGAAGGGAATGAACTAAACGAGGAACCTGTAGAATGTCTCACAGCGCATGGGATAAAATATAATAATAACATACTTGACATAAAACAGGCGAGACAGTGCATAAGCTGATAACTAATAATCAATGTCAACATCAGAGAAGCGGAAATCCAAATACAGCTTATTACAACTTTCCAAATTCACTGTCTCTAACAAAAGAAAACTAAAGTAGAAGATGCACCACCAATGCCCAAGCAGTGATCTTCAACGACACAGGGAGAATACTATATATATTACGTAGAAGCCTCCTGCTCATCTCCGGATCATCTACCCGTGCATCACCAGCTAACCTGTCTCTAGTCTGCTCGTGTGAGCACCCAGAGTAATAAGAAGAGACATAAAACTCTGGGTCAGACATAAAGCCTGGTGTGAGCGATAAGCATCTAAACAGAATGATAACAGGTATACTAAACCATACCTGAACCTGGACCTGCAACCAAAGAGTTAGTACCACATACCGTACAATACTCCAAGGTGCCATAATGAATAGTGTAAAGAATACGGGGGTGGGGTGTGTATGTCATAATGATAGCAAACAAACCATCCATAGCAACCATCCTCACATCTCTCACTCAGTGCGTAAAGCATACGACATCTACCACTTTGGAACACTAGACAAAATTGAGGTAACGACGAATCCCGACTTGTAGAAACCCTGCTATGACCAAGCTAAACATATAGAGTCATGACCAAACATTTCAATGACCCACTTCATTGGTTGTAGCCCTTGGTTCTACCGATGCCATAATGGCCCTGAATCCGCCTTCATACCTCCTACCATAGTGGTCCAAAGCTATAGACGTCGATAACCCCTTGGCACGCGTCCCGCAGCAAAGCCCAATCATGAAGCCCCACTCATTGATTCCCAGCTGGATCCTGAGTCAAAGCTCCTCATTTGGACTTCCTTTGCATCTCGGGTTTTGATCGAATTGGAGTGGGTCTTCAGAAGAGTTGTCGTGCAGTAGCAGCCCTAGAATACGGTTCGGTTCGGTGGTCATTACCCTCGTCGGTTCGGTTCGGTCCTCCTTCCTTGTCATCTTTCCATTCGGTTCGGGTCGGGTATTCCACTTCAGGTCGGGTCGGTGTCCTCCTCCGGGTCGGGTCGGTGTCCTCCTCCAGGTCGGGTCGGGTGTCCTTCCTTCCAGCGCTCCGATCCACTCCCTTATTTCTTCACGTATTCCGATCCGATCCCTCCTTGCCATCTGATCCGCGTGGCCTTCCCTCTTGCTAGTTCTCCCAAATGTTTACTTCCGATCCGAGCCCTGCATCTCCAAGTCAATCCGATCTGGCCTCCAATTATTCTTCCGATCCGATCCCCTTGTCCACTCCAACTCCAAGTAAACGGCCTTTCTTCTCGCCAAGCCTCCTCCAGTGACAAGTTCCAATCCAGTTCGAATTCCCTTGGTCAGTTCACAAATCCGATCCGACCCCTTTCTCCGATCCGAACCGGTTCGGAACCTGCACACTTCTGCAACTTTCCAGCGAGCTTTCTACGCCATTCGACGGCATTTTCGACCAATCTAACTATTCTAATCAATCATAAAACATACCATAGAGTCATAGCAACATGTAAGAACAACCACAAACAGCTAACAACAATTCAAATGAACCAAAATGGATCAAAAGTGGCTAAAACCTCACATTTTCCTATAATCCCTCTTAATCATGTTTTAAGCATACGATTAGCAAAACACATCGAAATTAACCCAAATTTCTAACAGAGCCTTAAAACATTATTTTAGAATTTTAAGAATTTTTCCAGAATTTATTTACGTATAAATTCGCTAATCTTCACTAATTACCCTTAATCACCGTAATTAGTGCAAAAACTATGCAAATCACTCACCTTGGCCACAAATGAAACACCAAATCTGAAATACTCTCTGTTTGGGTCGAATTCCTATGTATAGCAGCAACTCCAACCTTGCTTTGTTGCTATTTGGCCTTGCTTTGATGTAGTTTAGGCTTAATCTTCACTAAAAATGTGTTTTGGAGAGGTTTTAGAGGATGGAAGCCATTACTAAGGTCTCAAGAAGGTTTGTGGCGGCTCAAAACTGAAATGAAAGTGATAACCTAACCCTAATCAGTCCTCCTATACCTCTAAACCCGAAATTCCCCTCTGGGCC
This sequence comes from Allium sativum, assembly GCA_030737875.1. Lineage (NCBI taxonomy): Eukaryota > Viridiplantae > Streptophyta > Magnoliopsida > Asparagales > Amaryllidaceae > Allium > Allium sativum. Next base: position 551,697,323 of record CM060918.1, read on the forward strand.
TAGCTGCTAACCACCCGGTTAAGCCCAATTAAGCTGTTTTTCACCATCTGAAACTTGTTTCAGCCATATCTCCCAACAGTGAGTCCGTTTGACTAATGTGACCACTCTACGGAAAGAGAAACCATCATCCGGAGCCAATGGAAGTGGTTTCAGGTCAAAATTCCTTTCCAGTCAAAAGTTATGGCCAAAACAGTGCCAACTAGGGGTAAAATGGTCATTTAAAAATCGGGAAAAATCAGGAACATGGGAAATGACCCCAATAGTCGTCTCCCAAAGTTACATGACCATACGACTTCGTATGTGACAGAAATAAATATTCTACGATCCTATGATGCGTAGAATGCGGGTCGTTACACTCTTCCCCCCTTAAGAAATTTCGTCCCCGAAATTCCTTAACCCAAAACATACAAAGGATCCCGCATGCCTAACAGCCACGTACAACAATCAAACATGCAAAACAAGCAAACAAGCCTATCCTAGCATGCGGAAAACTAAATCGAAGTCAAAATCTTACCAGGCAAAGAGTTCTGGGTGTGTCTTCCTAATGTCCTCCTCTGTCTCCCAAGTACAATCACTCTTGTCCTCACTCCACTGTACCTTGATTAGCTTCACCGCCTTCCTTCGAAGTTGCTTCATGTCGTGCTCGACAATACGGGCCGGCTTGCGGTTCCCAACCGCCTCGGGTTCTACTTCGAAGTCCTCTAACTGATCAGGTGAAATAGTCATATCTGAGTCGTGAACGAAGTTCCTTAGTTGGGAAACATGAAATACGTTGTGAACTCCCGCCATTTTCTCTGGTAAGTCAATTCTATATGCCAAATTCCCGACTAGTTCAAGAACAGGGAATGGGCCAACGAATCTTGGTGCCAACTTGCCTCTCCTGCCAAATCGTATTACGCTCTTCAACGGAGAGATCTTGACAAACACCAAGTCGCCAACGGAGAATTTTAAGTCTCTTCTCCTCTTATCAGCATAACTCTTCTGCCTATCTTGGGCAGCCTTCATTCGTTGTTGAATGGTCTTGATTTTATCTGAAGTTTCCCTCACCACATCTGGTCCAAGCATAAACTTCTCGCCAGTCTCTATCCAACATGATGGTGAGTTACACGGTCTTCCGTACAAAGCTTCAAACGGAGCCATACCAATACTGGATTGGTAGCTATTATTATATGCAAACTCTACTAGATGCAAATGGTCATCCCATGATCCACCAAAATCCAATATACATGCTCTCAAGAGATCTTCCAAAATACGGTTCACCCTCTCCGTCTGACCGTCGGTCTGAGGGTGATATGCGGTACTGAGATGTAACTCTGACCCTAGAGCCTCTTGTAAGCTCTTCCAAAACCCACTAGTGAACAACGGGTCTCGGTCACTCACGATGCTTTTAGGTACTCCATGAAATCTCACTACCCACCTCATATACAATTCTGCTAATTTTGCTGCCGTTCTGGTCGATTTGACTGGTATAAACCTTGCGCTTTTAGTCAATCGATCCACAATCACCCAAATGCTATCATGTCCCGATCTAGTCCTTGGTAAACCATCGATGAAATCCATCGAGACTTGCTCCCATTTCCATTCGGGAATTTCTAAGGGCTGTAACAACCCACTAGGCTTCTTTTGCTCGGCTTTAACTAGCTGGCAATTCATGCACTTGGATATAAACTTCCCAACGTCTCTTTTCATCCCTTCCCAGTAGTAAGTCTGCTTCATATCTCGATACATCTTGTTACCACCGGGGTGTATAGTCAGCTTTGAGTGATGACATTCTCTAAGCACTTCATCCCTCAATCCATTGACATTGGGTACAACAAGCTTTCCATTCTTTCTAAGCCATCTATCTCGATCAAGCCCATACTTGTTCATCTCCTCATCGATACCCATCTCTAACTTGGAGATGATTTCCAATAGGTTAGGATCGTCCCTCTGACTAGAGCCGATCCGCTCAATCAAAGTGGGTCTGGTCGTCAAACTTGCTAACATTTCTGGATCCAATTCGCACTTCGGTCTGAAATCAAACCCCGCGATAAACTCCAGTTGCTTCCATTCAAGGAACATAGCCCCTAAGCTGGCATGTCTTCTACTCAATGCATCAGCCACCGCATTGCCCTTTCCTGGTGTGTATGCGATGTCAAAATCATAGGAAGCTAAGAACTCTAACCATCTCTGCTGACGGAGATTCAGATCTTTCTGAGAGAAGAGATACTTTAACGACTTATGATCTGTAAACAGCTCAAATCTTTCTCCCAAGAGATAGTGTCTCCACATCTTTAACGCGAACACGATTGCTGCCAATTCTAAATCATGGGTAGGGTATCTTCTCTCGTGCGGTTTCAATTGCCGACTTGCGTAAGCTACAACCCTACCGCCTTGCATCAATACAGCACCCAGTCCGGTACCACAGGCATCCGTGTATACCGTCATCTCTTCATCCCCCTTAGGAATGGCTAACACTGGTGCGCTTGTCAACTTGTCCTTTAGACTTTTGAATGCATTCTCGCACCTTTCATCCCAGACAAAAGCTTGATTCTTCTTGGTCAATTGGGTCAATGGTGCTGCTATCTTGGAGAAACCTTGGATAAACTTACGATAATATCCCGCTAACCCCAAGAAACTTCTTACATCTGTTGCATTCTTGGGCGTAGGCCAATCCTGTATCGTAGCCACCTTTGCCGGGTCCACGGCAATACCATTCTCTGATACAACATGGCCCAAGAACCTCACTTCCCTCTTCCAGAAGTGACACTTAGAAAACTTTGCTTTCCATTGGTGTTTTCTCAACACCTCCATCACTACTCTTAAATGTTCCTTGTGTTCTTCCTCTGTCCTCGAATAGACCAAAATATCATCAACGAACACAAGGACAAACTTATTCAACTGATCTCTGAATACCCTATTCATAAGATCCACAAAATATGCTGGGGCATTGGTCAGCCCGAATGGCATGACCAACCACTCATAAAATCCAGACGGCGTCCGAAATGCCGTTCTAGCTATACTCTCAGCTTCCACTCTAAGCTGATGAAAACCTGTCGCGAGATCCAACTGAGAAAATATTCTAGCGCCACTCAACTGATCGAACAAATCATCTATCCGCGGTAGAGGATACTTGTTCTTCCTCGTCACTTTATTCAACTCGCGGTAGTCTACACACAAACGAAGGGAACCATCCGCCTTGGTAGCAAACACAACTGGTGCTCCCCATTCAGAAATACTCCTTCTGATAAATCCCTTCTTCAAAAGATCGCTGACTTGCACCTCGAGCTCTCGCTGCTCTCTTGGTGCCATACGACGAAGTGGCATCACTATAGGCCTGGCATCCTTTACCAAATCAATACGAAACTCAATCTCTCGGTGTGGTGGAAGTCCGGTCACTTCTTCGAAAACCTCCAGATACTGACCAACCACGGGCAAACCTGACAACTCACTATGCGGAATGTCGAGGGAGTTTAGAAAATTAGCCAATACCCCCTTACTGGGTAGACCACTAAACACTATCCTCCGCCCATCATCCGCTCTAGCTGTCACTAACAAGCCCTCACAGTCTACCACCACCCCGTATCTTTGGAGCCAATCTACTCCCAAAATAATGCCAAACCCAGTAAAGCCCAAAACAAAGCAATCACAAACAAACATGCATCCATGACCCGATAAGACCACATTACGACAAATCATGCTAAGGCTAGTCGAACCACCAATTGGGTTCGTCACTACTAAAGGTCTATCGACAATCTCGGGCTCCAATCCCAACCTATCTACCAGGTCACTAGATATGAAAGAACTGGAAGCTCCGGTATCAAACAAAACTCTAACAGGAACATCGTAAACAGAAAGCATACCTTGAATGACGACATTCTTTCCCTTCTCCGCCGCTGTTGGGGCATTCGACGAAGAAGGAATAGCATTAAGAGCGTAGGCTTTCACCATTTGCTTTTCCTTAGGGGGCTGTGGACACTTGTCCTTGTGATGTCCCATTTGGCCACAGTTGAAGCACTTCCTATCCGCTGGCTTGGCCCGACAATTACTAGCATAATGGCCCTTCTTACCACAGCTGAAGCACTCAACATCTTGCTTATTCTTTTTCTTCTGGCCATCCTTAGCTTGGTTCTGCTTTCTCTTATTCTGGGAACCACCCTTGCCTCCACCACTTGCTTGTGGTTTTGGCTCTTCTGCAGATGCAACCTCAGTCTTCGACTTAGGGTAGAGACTTTCTGATCTTAATGCTTTCCCCACAATCGATTCAAACGTCTCATCGATGTGGTTAATAAGTTTTTCCCCCAAGTACTGATCCAAACCAGTTATGAATTTCTCATTCTTTTTCTCGGCAGTATCAATAAGAGATAACCCATATTTTGACAAAGTGTCGAATTCAGCAATATACTCCGAGACTGCTCTGCCATTCTGCTTGAGCTCCAAGAATTTCTTAAACAACACTGACTTCTGAGCAGCTGGAATGAACTTCTCGCTAAAGCGAGCTTTAAACTGCTCCCAAGTAATTTGATCTTCGGGAGTAGCTGCCTTTATAGCATTCCACCAATTCATTGCCCGCCCTTGCAGCTGACGGGACGCTAGCTTTCTCTTCATCGCATCCTCGATACCCAAATCCTCGAAGATACGTTCGCGACTATCCAACCAATCCTGAACATCCGTGGCCGACTCCGTTCCGTGGAACGGCTTCCCACCAAGGCTAGTATAATCCTTATTCAGCTTGGCGAAGTCGACTCTTGGCGCCTGCACTATTGGACCACCACCATTTCCACCATTGGGAGCTGCCCTCTGCACATCTCTAAGCATCTCTCTCATGAGGTCAGTAAACATCGTCCTCATGTCAGCAGCATTCCTATTATTGGCTCCTCTTCCAGCACCTCTAGTATACCGGCTCATCGTCAATCTGAAAAAGGAAACGATTAACGACTCCATAGTGGTGCTAGTGCAGTACGACTTCATCCTTATACTAGTAATAGTATATATATATAGCTTTTAAAAACCAAAGTAATCACAAATACGCTCTCTCGTATACGTATAATATCTCTCCCTGATAACTTCCCTAGGTTAACTACGCAACCTAGAGCTCTGATACCAAGTGTGACGGCCCGCCCCGCACCAACCGACATTTACTCCAAAAGTGCGCTATACACATGTCCAGTTAGCACGGAACGGGTCGTTAGAAGGAAAAGGAAGAAGGGAATGAACTAAACGAGGAACCTGTAGAATGTCTCACAGCGCATGGGATAAAATATAATAATAACATACTTGACATAAAACAGGCGAGACAGTGCATAAGCTGATAACTAATAATCAATGTCAACATCAGAGCAGCGGAAATCCAAATACAGCTTATTACAACTTTCCAAATTTATTGTCTCTAACAAAAGAAAACTAAAGTAGAAGATGCACCACCAATGCCCAAGCAGTGATCTTCAACGACACAGGGAGAATACTATATATATTACGTGGAAGCCTCCTGCTCGTCTCCGGATCATCTACCCGTGCATCACCAGCTAACCTGTCTCTAGTCTGCTCGTGTGAGCACCCAGAGTAATAAGAAGAGACATAAAAATCTGGGTCAGACATAAAGCCTGGTGTGAGCGATAAGCATCTAAACAGAATGATAACAGGTATACTAAACCATACCTGAACCTGGACCTGCAACCAAAGAGTTAGTACCACATACCGTACAATACTCCAAGGTGCCATAATGAATAGTGTAAAGAATACGGGGGTGGGGTGTGTATGTCATAATGATAGCAAACAAACCATCCATAGCAACCATCCTCACATCTCTCACTCAGTGCGTAAAGCATACGACATCTACCACTTTGGAACACTAGACAAAATTGAGGTAACGACGAATCCCGACTTGTAGAAACCCTGCTATGACCAAACTAAACATATAGAGTCATGACCAAACATTTCAATAACCCACTTCATTGGTTGTAGCCCTTGGTTCTACCGATGCCATAATGGCCCTGAATCCGCCTTCATACCTCCTACCGTAGTGGTCCAAAGCTATAGACGTCGATAACCCCTTGGCACGCGTCCCGCAGCAAAGCCCAATCATGAAGCCCACTCATTGGTTCCCAGCTGGATCCTGAGTCAAAGCTCCTCATTTGGACTTCCTTTGCATCTCGGGTTTTGATCGAATTGGAGTGGGTCTTCAGAAGAGTTGTCGTGCAGTAGCAGCCCTAGAATACGGTTCGGTTCGGTGGTCATTACCCTCGTCGGTTCGGTTCGGTCCTCCTTCCTTGTCATCTTTCCATTCGGTTCGGGTCGGGTATTCCACTTTAGGTCGGGTCGGTGTCCTCCTCCGGGTCGGGTCGGTGTCCTCCTCCGGGTCGGGTCGGGTGTCCTTCCTTCCAGCGCTCCGATCCACTCCCTTATTTCTTCACGTATTCCGATCCGATCCCTCCTTGCCATCTGATCCGCGTGGCCTTCCCTCTTGCCAGTTCTCCCAAATGTTTACTTCCGATCCGAGCCCTGCATCTCCAAGTCGATCCGATCTGGCCTCCAATTATTCTTCCGATCCGATCCCCTTGTCCACTCCAACTCCAAGTAAACGGCCTTTCTTCTCGCCAAGCCTCCTCCAGTGACAAGTTCCAATCCAGTTCGAATTCCCTTGGTCAGTTCACAAATCCGATCCGACCCCTTTCTCCGATCCGAACCGGTTCGGAACCTGCACACTTCTGCAACTTTCCAGCGAGCTTTCTACGCCATTCGACGGCATTTTCGACCAATCTAACTATTCTAATCAATCATAAAACATACCATAGAGTCATAGCAACATGTAAGAACAACCACAAACAGCTAACAACAATTCAAATGAACCAAAATGGATCAAAAGTGGCTAAAACCTCACATTTTCCTATAATCCCTCTTAATCATGTTTTAAGCATACGATTAGCAAAACACATCGAAATTAACCCAAATTTCTAACAGAGCCTTAAAACATTATTTTAGAATTTTAAGAATTTTTCCAGAATTTATTTACGTATAAATTCGCTAATCTTCACTAATTACCCTTAATCACCGTAATTAGTGCAAAAACTATGCAAATCACTCACCTTGGCCACAAATGAAACACCAAATCTGAAATACTCTCTGTTTGGGTCGAATTCCTATGTATAGCAGCAGCTCCAACCTTGCTTTGTTGCTATTTGGCCTTGCTTTGATGTAGTTTAGGCTTAATCTTCACTAAAAATGTGTTTTGGAGAGGTTTTAGAGGATGGAAGCCATTACTAAGGTCTCAAGAAGGTTTGTGGCGGCTCAAAACTGAAATGAAAGTGATAACCTAACCCTAATCAGTCCTCCTATACCTCTAAACCCGAAATTCCCCTCTGGGCCTAGCTGCTAACCACCCGGTTAAGCCCAATTAAGCTGTTTTTCACCATCTGAAACTTGTTTCAGCCATATCTCCCAACAGTGAGTCCGTTTGACTAATGTGACCACTCTACGGAAAGAGAAACCATCATCCGGAGCCAATGGAAGTGGTTTCAGGTCAAAATTCCTTTCCAGTCAAAAGTTATGGCCAAAACAGTGCCAACTAGGGGTAAAATGGTCATTTAAAAATCGGGAAAAATCATGAACATGGGAAATGACCCCAATAGTCGTCTCCCAAAGTTACATGACCATACGACTTCGTATGTGACAGAAATAAATATTCTACGATCCTATGATGCGTAGAATGCGGGTCGTTACACTCTCCCCCCCTTAAGAAATTTCGTCCCCGAAATTCCTTAACCCAAAACATACAAAGGATCCCGCATGCCTAACAGCCACGTACAACAATCAAACATGCAAAACAAGCAAACAAGCCTATCCTAGCATGCGGAAAACTAAATCGAAGTCAAAATCTTACCAGGCAAAGAGTTCTGGGTGTGTCTTCCTAATGTCCTCCTCTGTCTCCCAAGTACAATCACTCTTGTCCTCGCTCCACTGTACCTTGACTAGCTTCACCGCCTTCCTTCGAACTTGCTTCATGTCGTGCTCGACAATACGGGCCGGCTTGCGGTTCCCAACCGCCTCGGGTTCTACTTCGAAGTCCTCTAACTGATCAGGTGAAATAGTCATATCTGAGTCATGAACGAAATTCCTTAGTTGGGAAACATGAAATACGTTGTGAACTCCCGCCATTTTCTCTGGTAAGTCAATTCTATATGCCAAATTCCCGACTAGTTCAAGAACAGGGAATGGGCCAACGAATCTTGGTGCCAACTTGCCTCTCCTGCCAAATCGTATTACGCTCTTCAACGGAGAGATCTTGACAAACACCAAGTCGCCAACGGAGAATTTTAAGTCTCTTCTCCTCTTATCAGCATAACTCTTCTGCCTATCTTGGGCAGCCTTCATTCGTTGTTGAATGGTCTTGATTTTATCTGAAGTTTCCCTCACCACATCTGGTCCAAGCATAAACTTCTCGCCAGTCTCTATCCAACATGATGGTGAGTTACACGGTCTTCCGTACAAAGCTTCAAACGGAGCCATACCAATACTGGATTGGTAGCTATTATTATATGCAAACTCTACTAGATGCAAATGGTCATCCCATGATCCACCAAAATCCAATATACATGCTCTCAAGAGATCTTCCAAAATACGGTTCACCCTCTCTGTCTGACCGTCGGTCTGAGGGTGATATGTGGTACTGAGATGTAACTCTGACCCTAGAGCCTCTTGTAAGCTCTTCCAAAACCCACTAGTGAACAACGGGTCTCGGTCACTCACGATGCTTTTAGGTACTCCATGAAATCTCACTACCCACCTCATATACAATTCTGCTAACTTAGCTGCCGTTCTGGTCGATTTGACTGGTATAAACCTTGCGCTTTTAGTCAATCGATCCACAATCACCCAAATGCTATCATGTCCCGATCTAGTCCTTGGTAAACCATCGATGAAATCCATCGAGACTTGCTCCCATTTCCATTCGGGAATTTCTAAGGGCTGTAACAACCCACTAGGCTTCTTTTGCTCGGCTTTAACTAGCTGGCAATTCATGCACTTGGATATAAACTTCCCAACGTCTCTTTTCATCCCTTCCCAGTAGTAAGTCTGCTTCATATCTCGATACATCTTGTTACCACCGGGGTGTATAGTCAGCTTTGAGTGATGACATTCTCTAAGCACTTCATCCCTCAATCCATTGACATTGGGTACAACAAGCTTTCCATTCTTTCTAAGCCATCTATCTCGATCAAGCCCATACTTGTTCATCTCCTCATCGATACCCATCTCTAACTTGGAGATGATTTCCAACAGGTTAGGATCGTCCCTCTGACTAGAGCCGATCCGCTCAATCAAAGTGGGTCTGGTCGTCAAACTTGCTAACATTTCTGGATCCAATTCGCACTTTGGTCTGAAATCAAACCCCGCGATAAACTCCAGTTGCTTCCATTCAAGGAACATAGCCCCTAAGCTGGCATGTCTTCTACTCAATGCATCAGCCACCGCATTGCCCTTTCCTGGTGTGTACGCGATGTCAAAATCATAGGAAGCTAAGAACTCTAACCATCTCTGCTGACGGAGATTCAGATCTTTCTGAGAGAAGAGATACTTTAACGACTTATGATCTGTAAACAGCTCAAATCTTTCTCCCAAGAGATAGTGTCTCCACATCTTTAACGCGAACACGATTGCTGCCAATTCTAAATCATGGGTAGGGTATCTTCTCTCGTGCGGTTTCAATTGCCGACTTGCGTAAGCTACAACCCTACCGCCTTGCATCAATACAGCACCCAGTCCGGTACCACAGGCATCCGTGTATACCGTCATCTCTTCATCCCCCTTAGGAATGACTAACACTGGTGCGCTTGTCAACTTGTCCTTTAGACTTTTGAATGCATTCTCGCACCTTTCATCCCAGACAAAAGCTTGATTCTTCTTGGTCAACTGGGTCAATGGTGCTGCTATCTTGGAGAAACCTTGGATAAACTTACGATAATATCCCGCTAACCCCAAGAAACTTCTTACATCTGTTGCATTCTTGGGCGTAGGCCAATCCTGTATCGTAGCCACCTTTGCCGGGTCCACGGCAATACCATTCTCTGATACAACATGGCCCAAGAACCTCACTTCCCTCTTCCAGAAGTGACACTTAGAAAACTTTGCTTTCAATTGGTGTTTTCTCAACACCTCCATCACTACTCTTAAATGTTCCTTGTGTTCTTCCTCTGTCCTCGAATAGACCAAAATATCATCAACGAACACAAGGACAAACTTATTCAACTGATCTCTGAATACCCTATTCATAAGATCCACAAAATATGCTGGGGCATTGGTCAGCCCGAATGGCATGACCTACCACTCATAAAATCCAGACGGCGTCCGAAATGCCGTTCTAGCTATACTCTCAGCTTCCACTCTAAGCTGATGAAAACCTGTCGCGAGATCCAACTGAGAAAATATTCTAGCGCCACTCAACTGATCGAACAAATCATCTATCCGCGGTAGAGGATACTTGTTCTTCCTCGTCACTTTATTCAACTCGCGGTAGTCTACACACAAACGAAGGGAACCATCCGCCTTGGTAGCAAACACAACTGGTGCTCCCCATTCAGAAACACTCCTTCTGATAAATCCCTTCTTCAAAAGATCGCTGACTTGCACCTCGAGCTCTCGCTGCTCTCTTGGTGCCATACGACGAAGTGGCATCACTATAGGCCTGGCATCCTTTACCAAATCAATACGAAACTCAATCTCTCGGTGTGGTGGAAGTCCGGTCACTTCTTTGAAAACCTCCAGATACTGACCAACCACGGGCAAACCTGACAACTCACTGTGCGGAATGTCGAGGGAGTTTAGAAAACTAGCCAATACCCCCTTACTGGGTAGACCACTAAACACTATCCTCCGCCCATCATCCGCTCTAACTGTCACCAACAAGCCCTCACAGTCTACCACCACCCCGTATCTTTGGAGCCAATCTACTCCCAAAATAATGCCAAACCCAGTAAAGCCCAAAACAAAGCAATCACAAACAAACATGCATCCATGACTCGATAAGACCACATTACGACAAATCATGCTAAGGCTAGTCGAACCACCAATTGGGTTCGTCACTACTAAAGGTCTATCGACAATCTCGGGCTCCAATCCCAACCTATCTACCAGGTCACTAGATATGAAAGAACTGGAAGCTCCGGTATCAAACAAAACTCTAACAGGAACATCGTAAACAGAAAGCATACCTTGAATGACGACATTCTTTCCCTTCTCCGCCGCTGTTGGGGCATTCGACGAAGAAGGAATAGCATTAAGAGCGTAGGCTTTCACCATTTGCTTTTCCTTAGGGGGCTGTGGACACTTGTCCTTGTGATGTCCCATTTGGCCACAGTTGAAGCACTTCCTATCCGCTGGCTTGGCCCGACAATTACTAGCATAATGGCCCTTCTTACCACAACTGAAGCACTCAACATCTTGCTTATTCTTTTTCTTCTGGCCATCCTTAGCTTGGTTCTGCTTTCTCTTATTCTGGGAACCACCCTTGCCTCCACCACTTGCTTGTGGTTTTGGCTCTTCTGCAGATGCAACCTCAGTCTTCGACTTAGGGTAGAGACTTTCTGAACTTAATGCTTTCCCCACAATCGATTCAAACGTCTCATCGATGTGGTTAATAAGTTTTTCCCCCAAGTACTGATCCAAACCAGTTATGAATTTCTCATTCTTTTTCTCGGCAATATCAATAAGAGATAACCCATATTTTGACAAAGTGTCGAATTCAGCAATATACTCCGAGACTGCTCTGCCATTCTGCTTGAGCTCCAAGAATTTCTTAAACAACACTGACTTCTGAGCAGCTGGAATGAACTTCTCGCTAAAGCGAGCTTTAAACTGCTCCCAAGTAATCTGATCTTCGGGAGTAGCTGCCTTTATAGCATCCCACCAATTCATTGCCCGCCCTTGCAGCTGACGGGACGCTAGCTTTCTCTTCATCGCATCCTCGATACCCAAATCCTCGAAGATACGTTCGCGACTATCCAACCAATCATGAACATCCGTGGCCGACTCCGTTCCGTGGAACGGCTTCCCACCAAGGCTAGTATAATCCTTATTCAGCTTGGCGAAGTCGACTCTTGGCGCCTGCACTATTGGACCACCACCATTTCCACCATTGGGAGCTGCCATCTGCACATCCCTAAGCATCTCTCTCATGAGGTCAGTAAACATCGTCCTCATGTCAGCAGCATTCCCATTATTGGCTCCTCTACCAGCGCCTCTAGTATACCGGCTCATCGTCAATCTGAAAAAGGAAACGATTAACGACTCCATAGTGGTGCTAGTGCAGTACGACTTCATCCTTATACTAGTAATAGTATATATATAGCTTTTAAAAACCAAAGTAATCACAAATACGCTCTCTCGTATACGTATAATATCTCTCCCTGATAACTTCCCTAGGTTAACTACACAACCTAGAGCTCTGATACCAAGTGTGACGGCCCGCCCCGCACCAACCGACATTTACTCCAAAAGTGCGCTATACACATGTCCAGTTAGCACGGAACGGGTCGTTAGAAGGAAAAGGAAGAAGGGAATGAACTAAACGAGGAACCTGTAGAATGTCTCACAGCGCATGGGATAAAATATAATAATAACATACTTGACATAAAACAGGCGAGACAGTGCATAAGCTGATAACTAATAATCAATGTCAACATCAGAGCAGCGGAAATCCAAATACAGCTTATTACAACTTTCCAAATTTATTGTCTCTAACAAAAGAAAACTAAAGTAGAAGATGCACCACCAATGCCCAAGCAGTGATCTTCAACGACACAGGGAGAATACTATATATATTACGTGGAAGCCTCCTGCTCGTCTCCGGATCATCTACCCGTGCATCACCAGCTAACCTGTCTCTAGTCTGCTCGTGTGAGCACCCAGAGTAATAAGAAGAGACATAAAACTCTGGGTCAGACATAAAGCCTGGTGTGAGCGATAAGCATCTAAACAGAATGATAACAGGTATACTAAACCATACCTGAACCTGGACCTGCAACCAAAGAGTTAGTACCACATACCGTACAATACTCCAAGGTGCCATAATGAATAGTGTAAAGAATACGGGGGTGGGGTGTGTATGTCATAATGATAGCAAACAAACCATCCATAGCAACCATCCTCACATCTCTCACTCAGTGCGTAAAGCATACGACATCTACCACTTTGGAACACAAGACAAAATTGAGGTAACGACGAATCCCGACTTGTAGAAACCCTGCTATGACCAAGCTAAACATATAGAGTCATGACCAAACATTTTAATGACCCACTTCATTGGTTGTAGCCCTTGGTTCTACCGATGCCATAATGGCCCTGAATCCGCCTTCATACCTCCTACCATAGTGGTCCAAAGCTATAGACGTCGATAACCCCTTGGCACGCGTCCCGCAGCAAAGCCCAATCATGAAGCCCACTCATTGGTTCCCAGCTGGATCCTGAGTCAAAGCTCCTCATTTGGACTTCCTTTGCATCTCGGGTTTTGATCGAATTGGAGTGGGTCTTCAGAAGAGTTGTCGTGCAGTAGCAGCCCTAGAATACGGTTCGGTTCGGTGGTCATTACCCTCGTCGGTTCGGTTCGGTCCTCCTTCCTTGTCATCTTTCCATTCGGTTCGGGTCGGGTATTCCACTTCAGGTCGGGTCGGTGTCCTCCTCCGGGTCGGGTCGGTGTCCTCCTCCGGGTCGGGTCGGGTGTCCTTCCTTCCAGCGCTTCGATCCACTCCCTTATTTCTTCACGTATTCCGATCTGATCCCTCCTTGCCATCTGATCCGCGTGGCCTTCCCTCTTGCTAGTTCTCCCAAATGTTTACTTCCGATCCGAGCCCTGCATCTCCAAGTCGATCCGATCTGGCCTCCAATTATTCTTCCGATCCGATCCCCTTGTTCACTCCAACTCCAAGTAAACGACCTTTCTTCTCGCCAAGCCTCCTCCAGTGACAAGTTCCAATCCAGTTCGAATTCCCTTGGTCAGTTCACAAATCCGATCCGACCCCTTTCTCCGATCCGAACCGGTTCGGAACCTGCACACTTCTGCAACTTTCCAGCGAGCTTTCTACGCCATTCGACGGCATTTTCGACCAATCTAACTATTCTAATCAATCATAAAACATACCATAGAGTCATAGCAACATGTAAGAACAACCACAAACAGCTAACAACAATTCAAATGAACCAAAATGGATCAAAAGTGGCTAAAACCTCACATTTTCCTATAATCCCTCTTAATCATGTTTTAAGCATACGATTAGCAAAACACATCGAAATTAACCCAAATTTCTAACAGAGCCTTAAAACATTATTTTAGAATTTTAAGAATTTTTCCAGAATTTATTTACGTATAAATTCGCTAATCTTCACTAATTACCCTTAATCACCGTAATTAGTGCAAAAACTATGCAAATCACTCACCTTGGCCACAAATGAAACACCAAATCTGAAATACTCTCTGTTTGGGTCGAATTACTATGTATAGCAGCAGCTCCAACCTTGCTTTGTTGCTATTTGGCCTTGCTTTGATGTAGTTTAGGCTTAATCTTCACTAAAAATGTGTTTTGGAGAGGTTTTAGAGGATGGAAGCCATTACTAAGGTCTCAAGAAGGTTTGTGGCGGCTCAAAACTGAAACGAAAGTGATAACCTAACCCTAATCAGTCCTCCTATACCTCTAAACCCGAAATTCCCCTCTGGGCCTAGCTGCTAACCACCCGGTTAAGCCCAATTAAGCTGTTTTTCACCATCTGAAACTTGTTTCAGCCATATCTCCCAACAGTGAGTCCGTTTGACTAATGTGACCATTCTACGGAAAGAGAAACCATCATCCGGAGCCAATGGAAGTGGTTTCAGGTCAAAATTCCTTTCCAGTCAAAAGTTATGGCCAAAACAGTGCCAACTAGGGGTAAAATGGTCATTTAAAAATCAGGAAAAATCATGAACATGGGAAATGACCCCAATAGTCGTCTCCCAAAGTTACATGACCATACGACTTCGTATGTGACAGAAATAAATATTCTACGATCCTATGATGCGTAGAATGCGGGTCGTTACACTCTCAGACCTTGACTAAAAATATTATTAACTTCAAAACAGACAAGGCCGCTAACTCGAATAATCAACACCATATTAAACCAATTTTCCATTTCTAAAACACGTATACGCTTCTCTTTCTATTTTTAACAAATCTAATTTATAAATTTCTTTTTGTTCATAATATTCTATTTTTAAGTTCATTTCCTTATCAAATTCTATATATATCGATACATTGATTTCTAACTATCAAATTTTCTTAAAAATATTCTAACTCCTTAAATTTTCGGAAAATTTCACCATAACCTCCTTTGTACCGGTCGATAGTTCAAACCTCAACTCGCCTCTGTAGGCCCTTTCCATTCAGAAAGAAAATCAGAAAGCCAAGTGGCTTGCCGATTCGGCGCGTAAAATCTCGTATGGAATTTAAACATGTACCTTTTTGTCGGGCACATAAATTATAATCTTCATACACTTCATTCCAAACCTGCTTAATCTATGTTCACCTGTTTCCAATTTATCCCAACTCAATCTAGTCATTTCAACTCAATTTGCTAATTTATTCTTTAATCAGCTATTTTGCCATTTCACTTTTATTTGAACATATCATGTTCGTATATATATTTTAATTCGCTTAAAAACAAGTCAAATTTCATTTCCAACTAAAGTTTCCTTTTCGATTTTGAATAAAATTTCTCAAATCACCTTTACTTATTCAAAGCCCAATTTCTTACCAAATTTCAATTAACTAATTATTATTCAAATTAGTTAGTTCTATTCAATAAATTAAAAATATGGTTTTTGTTCCAAAAATCATTTCATTACATCACTTGAGTTCGTATTTATTTTACAACTCAAGTCTGGATTTTTCTAATGAAAACTCGGATTTTTATTTACTTAAAATCCTTATATATATTTAAATAAACCGTTATAGTTTTATAATTGTTATGGCGCTGTTTTTCTGAAAATTTGATTTTGACATAACTCAAAATCTATCAGACGAACTCTAGATTTTTCTCTTCCGTTAGAAAACTATTATTCCAACGGTCCTGACGATTCTTATTTCAAAGAATTCCGACTTAAATTGAGTACTGTATACTCAATTGAAGTTCATAATGCCAATTTACGAACTACCGCGCTGCGGTGAGTTCATTTAATTTAATATATATATATATATAAAAACTTTTAAACTTTGTTTAAAATAAATTCAACTCCATTCTTATATATTTTTAATATATATCAAACCAATTTTCCCAATTCAACTTAAAAATTCTGATTATCTATAATCGTCGATTTTTCCTTGCTCGGTTATACATTTATTTATACTCGATTTGTTATTTTAAATCCCAATTCCTTTTATAAATAAATTATAAAATTCGATATAATCGAATTCCAATTATAACTCCTTTGGATTTTCTCAATTCAGTTTATATTCTAAATTCCGGAATATAATCAATTATCCTATTTTCAACACGTTTTCCAATTTCACTTTTTAAATTATTACTTGAATTTAAAAGGTTTAAATTATCCAAATGATAATTATTTCACCAAATTTATAACACTATTTATAAATTCAAGCTCCTTGTTTCATATATTTAAACAAGTTCCCTTTTTAAATTTCTATTTGAAACTCCATCCCTTTGATATTCCGAATTGCGGAATAAAACAGTTGTTCCCTTTCGAATGATTTCAAATTCAATTTTCAAATTCATATTTAAATTTAAATATTCAAATTATCTCTTGATAATTAATTCATTATATTTATAAACACCATTTTATAATTTTCCTTGTTTTATATTTAAACAAGTCTATTTCGAAATCTATTTAAAACCAAAATCTTATTTTGGAAATTTCTATTTATAATAACTTATATATATATATAACACCCAATTTATTTTCATATTCAATTTAACTTCTATTTAAATAAATTCGAATTAATCGAATTCAAATCATAAATCCTTACAGATTTATTTTAGTTTAATTTACATTCTGAACATCAGAATAAATTCCATCGTTTATTTCTTTAAAACGATTTCCCCATTTCTATTTTCAAATTCACATTTGAATTTAAATATTCAAATTATCCAATGATGATTTTTCCACTTTATTTATAAACACTGTTTATAAATTAATTTCTGTTCCCCACATTATTCAATTTGTAAACATCGTTTATAAATTCAATACTTGTTTTATTTATTTAAAATAAGTAAATATTTTTAGCACATTCTAAATCTAAATTCTATTTAAAAAAAAATAGAGTTTTCCTTTTAAATCTCCAAATCTCTTTTCATAATATTTTTATAAATTAAAGTTTTGGCCCCAGTAATATTTAAACAATCAAACCACACAATTAATAACCAACACATCATATATGATAATATATGTGAAAGCAAACAAAAAATATATATTTTTGAGGAATCTAGTTAGATCCCTCTAACCTCTTTCCTGCATCCACAGACGTTAGCCAACAGAAATAATACCCATCCTGCTTCGTGGCAGGATATCGCGGTATGAAGGTCACCCACTATCATAGCATGGGGCGTATAGGGTTATCCACTAATGATACTGCGGGCATCCGCTAATGGTACTGCGGGAATCTAACCAACAATATATATATAATAGCCATAAACACCAATCCTTTATAACTAATATATATATATATATATATATAATAGCCACAACTAATCAATCAACAAGCAATTATTTTTAACTGATAGAAATAATTCTAAATAAAACTGAGTGATATTTACTCACAGTAGTTTTTATTTCGATCCATTATGACTCTAATTTAAATTCCAGCTTATGTAAATCCGCAGCTGTAAGTCCAACTGATGTACGACGTTTGCATCTGATTTTTATATGAACATATTGCTTTTGTAAATAACTTGCTGAACTAAACATGATTAAATAAATTTTAAATTAGCTAATGAAAATTATTAACATTAATTAACTTACCAAAATAAATCCTTCTTCCTCTTGAAGAATACTAGAAACCCTATGCTTCCAAAAAGAACCACATAGGCAGTGACTTCGAGTATTGTTGTATACTCCAAGAACGAATAACTTTAGCATCCCTTAACAATTTAAACCTTGTATGAATTAAATATATTGCATTAAAATTTATTATTATGAGTTTGGATATAAATCAACTAATTTAATTCAAATAAATGAAACATTAATTAAATTATATTATAAATTAACTATCTTTTGTTTTACCTTAATCTCTCTTCCTATCTGAGAGAACTTGCAATGTAATTTCTGACTTCAGAACTTCTCTACTCACCCATCACTCACTGCTCGACATTCCCATTTCCAAACTACAGATCCCACACCTCCTACCTATGACCATCGAACCAAATCAACACCATACTGTCAAGATGCATCCCAAATTTTCATTGCTAAACTTCCTCAATTCTTCATCAACCAGATCGAACTCCACCCCTCCAGTTTACTACCATTACTCCGTTCATCATCTCGCGTTAAATTCTAGGTCGCGACTTCCTCTTTTGATTGCTACAGGAACGACATCGTGCCCCCAAAAGTCCATCGCGACTTCACAACCGAACCCCTATCCTCGATTTGTGATCCCACCTGAAACTCATGGCAGTGCCTTCCTTCGTCAACCATGCTACAGATCGCTCCACCATCAAGTTCGAACCCACCAAAAACGATGCGTTGCCCTTGAGTTTGAACCCCAGTATCAGAAGCAACCATCGGGTTTGAATGAATTAGCAACGAACTATTTGTTTGATTTTGTTTTTGATGAAGAACGTACAAGGAGCGGCATCGATTCAAACATAATCGCGATTTGATTTTCAGATGGATTCGATTCGAGGAAATGAACAAGGAACTGGCACGGTTTGATTTTGTAAAATAGAAGGTGATGGATGCAGATTTATAACTGAAAAGGAGGAAACTTTATCAATCAGTGGCCATTAATTCCCATTTAGGAAATTGCGTTCTGAAGTGAGAAAACAAGAGAAGGACTCGCATTTAAATAGAAGATGAATCCTTCACCGTTAAGGAATAGGCCTGCATATTTACACTAGCTAGGTTAGGGTAAGGCACAATATAATTAATTTTGATCTGACTTCGATTTAACTGCGATTTGACCTTTGATTTAATCTAATTTGAAATAAAGAGATTTTTTTTAAAACAAATTCTGATTTGATCTTCGATTCGATTTTGATCTTATCCATTAAAATATCTTAGGGTTCACACACGAGCCGCTATTTTAACGTAACCACTGTCATTTAAATGTTCTTACGCTATTCTGAAATGAATAGTATATATTCTGAAATTTAATTTCAACTTATATATCATTTTAAATTCAGAACTAATCAATTCGCTGGTAATAAATTATTTTTATTTTCGCCTATATTCAAATACAATTAACGTTGATCATCTGAATTGTTTCGATTCAGTTTTTAACTTTGGTTTCAATTATATTTCGAATTGAATTATTTCAGATTCTCGTATTACGACGGTTATATATGTATTAGAAATAAATCCTATTTCGATTATTAAATCGATAACTCAACATAAATATACATTTATATTATCAACTCATATTTAATATATTCTAAAATAATATTAAATATTAAAATTAAATCAGAAAAAAATCCGGGTCATTACATTCTTCCCTTAAAAGAATTTCGTCCTCGAAATTACTAAGGTAAGGAAAATGCTTCAGAACCATTATCTTTTCATAAACTTATTTATGTTGAACTCAACTCTTCATATTTCTACAACTTTTAGTTCTATCAAAACTTTTGGTTTTCACTCATATTGAAAATCAATTATGCTTATATTCATTTTATCTGAATGATTTATAATCAATTCATTCATATTCATTCAAAATCGTTCACGTCAATCCATTTAACTTTCTTAAATTAAATTTTAAATTTCTGAGTTCAAATTCTTGGGTTTTTATTTCAATTCCTTTTTGAAATCCCATAAATATATACATATATTTATTTCCATCACAAATTCAAAACATTTGAATTTTCAAAACCAACTTGTATTCTTTCAAACAAATTTACATCAGAATTTTTCAAAGGAAGCAACTCACTTAGAAACTCGAAAATAAACACTGATGATGCTGCAGTCATTATCAGAATTATTTTCCAGCCACTGAAGCGAGTTCAGTGCTTTATCACTTTCAAAATCCATTAAAATTTGATTTTTAATCAAAAATCCTTTCAAAATAAAGCTATATTATTTTAATATACATAAGAAAATATATCTCCAAACACCCAGGATTTAAATTCCAAATTCTGGTTTGAATTAAATTTTAATTCTTCTCATTTGTATATATTTCATTCTTATACAAATTATGTTTGGTTATAAATAACCATTTCAAATTTTTTTAACTCATCTGATTATAATAATAACATCCAACACATCCATATATTATAATTTCAAAGAATTAATCCTTTCTGTATAAAAATATAATTTTGGGTAAAATTATTCCATTTACCCACATTTAAACAATACCAAGTCGAAATTTTATGTTCAAGTACATAGAAATTCCTATTGATTTCGTGGCGTCCCACGATTCGACTAGAATTCATAAACCACTCAACAGACTAACCAACACAATATAAAACAAATTTTATACCAATTTACAAATACGCTCTCTCGTATATATACACTCAACTCATTCTAGGGTACTACTGACCCTATCTCTAATGAGCACATCCCACCAAAGCCTTGGTATTCGCTCAACCTAAGCTCTGATACCAATTGTAATGGCCCGCAAATCCGTACTATATGAGTTGACTAATAACACCACACGTCCAACCCAAATTGCACAGAAATACGAATCATTATTAGAAAGAAGTTAGAGGATGAGAAACAGAAAGAAAGGAATGTTAGAATAGAAGAAAACAAAGAAGAAAAATCTCACAGCGGAACGAATAAAATATATTATATAACATAAATTTTTGAAATACAAATCAGTAACTTTATATACATACCATCATCAGAGCACAACAGTTATTCCTGGAACAGTTATAAACACCTGTTTCCAGATACCACATAGTACACAGCGGAAATATGATAGTTTGTAGCTAATCGGTGAAGCCACCTGCTCCAAGCTCCTCCAAGTGAATCTGTAAAATCCCGACTACTTGACTGCCCATACAAATATGGGCACCCAAGAGTTTAGGGAAAACAAAACAAAATAAACTCTGGGTCAGTCATGGGACTGGTGTGAGTAAACTCCAACCAATTGTTTAACTTTCAAAATCCTTTCAAAAGAAAAGATAATAGTAAGACCAGCCCACACATAAACATGGATGGTTTTTACCTTACTATAACCCAAAACACATTGATACGAAAATCCAGTGATATTATAATAGTGTCTAAATCAAATAAATAACAATCTAGCGGAACGCTTGCATCTCACGCTCCATATATAATATAAATTCAAAAACCGCAGGGTGCTTATTGGAGATTGGATTCCGACTATGACAAAGTATGGAACCACCTGCCGATAGTGTATCTCTAGAGGGGAATACACTGGGTTCAACAAGAACATCTTGCAACCCGGCGCACACATGACCGACCACTCATTTCGCTTGAGTGTATCGAATGTATTTCACCAACGGTTGGGATCAGCAACCGTTTCCCAAATGGGACAACATCGAATAGAATAAGGAATTAAATGAAATTCTCTAGATAGGTGATAATACACCCTAATGGGAGCAACCCACATAGCCATGTTGCCTGCCCGATTTTTGTCACTTCCCGGTTGTTGAGGCCTGAGGCTACGATTACTTTCCATTCACTCATAGCACAATCACTTTGAATGCCACATTGTCAGATCCGTTAATCACTAATTGATTTGCACGAATATATTCTGGATATTACGCAAAGAGAATAAATTCTCCGCCACCATATATAGTTATACATACCAACATATGTGATCATTGGAAATACTTTGTTAGACACTCATCCATACACGTTCGTTCTGGGACTGAACGAAATAGAAGGCACAATTCTATTAATAGAAAAGTCCTTGCACTTTACTCCATCTTCAATTATCTTCATATAATCTGATTCGCAACGCTACTGCCAATACGGAGTGGTTCACGGATAATAATCCAACCGGTCTCTCCATATTGACAACGATATTGGCAAACACTTCGATAGTCGGTTATTTAACTATCGAAGGGAAATAAACAAACATTCCAATCATCAAACAAATCACTGGGCCTCTTAATTAATATTTCATTAATTAAATCACTTCTTCATTTCCTTACCAATATTTGTTAGCCAAATATTTTCAATAATCATCTTGGTCTCTTACGCTGTTTGGAAAACATTTCCATATTTCGCCATCTTTTATTTTCTATACTCAGAAAATATCTTCTATTAATAATTGGAAAATATTCCAATTACTTCTTCGTTTCACGACAATTCATTTCTATACTTAGGAAATATTTATTATTGTATTTCTAATTTATAGATTTCCTTTTTGTTTATAATATTCTATTCTTAAGTTCATTTCCTTATTGAACTTTATATATATCGATACATTGATTTCTAACTATCAAATTTTCTTAAAAAAATTCGAACTCCTTAAATTTCTGGAAAATTTCGCTATAACCTCCATTGTACCGGTCGATAGTTCAAACCTCAACTCGCCTCTCTAGGCCCTTTCCATTCAAAAATAAAATCAAAAACCAAGTGGCTTGCCGGTTCGGCGCATAAAATCTCATATGGAATTTAAACATGTACCTTTTTGTCGGGCACATAAATTATAATCCTCATTCACTTCATTCCTAACCTGCTTAATCTATGTTCACCTGTTTCCAATTTATCCCAACTCAATCCGGTCGTTTTAACTCAATTTGCTAATTTATTCTTTAATTAGCTATTTTGCTATTTCACTTTTATTTGAACATATCATGTTCGTATATATATTTTAATTCGCTAATAAACAAGTCGAATTTCATTTCCAACTTAAGTTTCCTTTTCGATTTCGAATAAAATTTCTCAAATCACCTTTACTTATTCAAAGCCACATTTCTTACCTAATTTCAATTAGCTAATTATTATTCAAATTAGTTAGTTCTATTCAATAAAATAAAAATATGATTTTTGTTCCAAAAATCATTTCATTACATCACTTGAGTTCGTATTTATTTTACAATAAAGTCTGGATTTTTCTAATGAAAACTCGGATTTTTATTTACATAAAATCCTTATATTTATTTAAATAAACTGTTACAGTTTTATAATGGTTATGGCGCTGTTTTTCTGAAAATTTGATTTTGACATAACTCAAAATATATCAGACGAAATCCAGATTTTTCTCTTCCATTAGAAATGTTATTATTCCAACGATCCTGACGATTCTTGTTTCAAAGAATTCCGACTTAAATTGAGTCCTATATATTCAATTGATGTTCGGAACGCCAATTTACGAACTACTGCGCTGCGGCAAGTTCGTTTAATTATATTTATATATATAAACTTTTAAACTTCGTTTAAAATAAATTCAACTCCATTCTAATATATTTTTAATATATATCAAACCAATTTTCCCAATTCAAATTAAAAATTTTGATTATTTATAATCGTCGATTTTTCCTTACTCGGTTATACATTTATTTATACTCGATTTGTTATTTTAAATCCCAACTCCTTTTATAAATAAATTATAAAATTCGATATAATCGAATTCCAATTATAACTCTTTTGGATTTTCTTAATTCAGTTTATATTCTAAATTCCGGAATATAATCAATTATCCTATTTTCAACATGTTTTCCAATTTCACTTTTTAAATTCTTACTTGAATTTAAATGGTTTAAATTATCCAAATGATAATTATTTCACCAAATTTATAACACTATTTATAAATTCAACTTCCTTGTTCATATATTTAAACAAGTTCCCTTTTCAAATTTCTATTTGAAACTCCATCCCTTTGATATTCCGAATTGCAGAATAAAACAGTTGTTCCCTTTTGAATGATTTCAAGTTCTATTTTTAAATTCATATTTGAATTTAAATATTCAAATTATCTCTTGATAATTAATTCAATATATTTATAAACACCATTTTATAATTTTCCTTGTTTTATATTTGAACAAGTCTATTTCGAAATCTATTTAAAACCAAAATCTTATTTTGGAAATTTCTATTTATAATAACTTATATATATATATGTATATATATATAACACCCAATTTATTTTCATATTCAATTTAACTTCTATTTAAATAAATTCGAATCAATCAAATTCAAATCATAAATCCTTACGAATTTATTTTAGTTCAATTTATATTCTGAACATCAGAATAAATTCCATCGTTTATTTCTTTAAAACGATTTCCCCATTTCTATTTTCAATTCACATTTGAATTTAAATATTCAAATTATCCAATGATAATTTTTCCACATTATTTATAAACACTGTTTATGAATTCATTTCAGCTCCCCACATTATTCAATTTATAAACATCGTTTATAAATTCAATACTTGTTTTATTTATTTAAAACAAGTAAATAATTTTAGCACATTCTAAATCTAAATTCTATTTAAAAAAAATAGAATTTTCCTTTTAAATCTCCAAATCTCTTTTCACAATATTTATATAAATTAACATTTTGGCCCCAGTAATATTTAAACAATCAAACCGCTCAATTATCAATCAACACATCATATATGATAATATATGTGAAAGCAAACAAAAAAATAATATTTTTGAAGAATCCAGTTGGATCCCTCCAACCTGCTTCCTGCATGCACAGACGTTAGCCAATAGAAATAATACCCATCCTGCTTTGTGGCAGGATATCGCGGTATGAAGGTCATCCACTATCATAGTGTGGGGCGTATAGGCTCATCCGCTAATGATACTGCGGGCATTCGCTAGTAGTACTGTGGGAATCCTGTAACGACCCGGATTTTGAGCGACTTTGATTATCGACATAAACACGATGTCGATAACCAAAACACCGAAAAATCCTGGTAATTAGTGAAAGAAATTAGAGGGTGAGAATAGATAAGATAGAAACTTAGAATAGAAGAAGAAGAAGAACACAACATCAGAGTAACACGAACCTCACAGCGGAATGAATAACATATAATATATATAACATAACTTGAATTATACATCTGTACTTGAATATACACATCATTATCAAAGTACAGCACTTACAACACAGCGGAATAATAATAGCGATATAATTCTGAAGCCTCCTGCTCCAGCTCTTCAATGTATCTGTAAATCCTGACTACTTGACTGCCCGTACAAAATTAGGCACCCAAGAGTTTAGGGAAAACAAAACAAAATAAACTCCGGGTCAGTCATGGGACTGGTATGAGTAAATCAGTTAGTTCGAACAAGTAAACGATATCTCATAAGACCACGCCGTATAACGGAACGGGTTTTTCCCTTATGAGAATCCAAAATATCTTTAAATCAAAACCTTTGATATTATCATAATGTCTATCAAACCACAATATATTAATCATCTAGCAGAAACGCTTTCATCTCACGTTCTACATATATAGTATACAATCAAAAACCGTAAGCACGTATTGGGTAATGGGTTTCCAACTATGACAAGGTATGGAACCACCTTTCGCTCGTGTACCTCTAGAGAGGAATACACTGGGTTCACCAAGAACATCTTGCAACCCGGCCACACATGACCGACCACTCATTTCGCTTGAGCGTATCGAATGTATATCACCAACGGCTGGGATCAGCAACCATTTCCCAAATGGGACAACATCAACAATAGATTTTTAGAAGTAAATGAAACTCTAGATCAGGTGATTACACTACGCCAGAAATGACCTTTAGTAGCGTTTGAAAAACGCTACCAAAACCTTTTGGTAGCGTTTTAATGAACGCTACTACAGGTCCTGCAGCTAAAAGTCTTGTTTTTTTGGTTGCGTTTTAATAAACGCTACCAAATTTTATGGACGGTTGCATTTTTCAAACGCTACTGAAGGTATGTATGTGAGTCTTTTTTCTTTACTGTAGCGTTTATTCTGTGCAACTAAAAAATTTCGTTGCATTTATTTTTGCCACTAAAAATTCAAGTGTTGTGTTACATTTGTTTTTATAGCATTTTTTAAATGCTACTAAAACGTATTATCTGTTTCGCAACACATTTTAAATGCTACTATATACTGTTAGCGGCTTACACTATTTACAGCTATGAGTTATATAAGTCATATTGAATCATCAACAATTGTATAAAAACCTGATTTAAATCAACAATCAATCATATAATCATCATACTCAAGTAATTGAGAATACATTCGTCACGTAAGTATTTTCCATAATCATTTAAATAATAGTTATTTGAATTAGTAAATCACATACTGCAAGCATTCAAAAACAAATTTACACAATAAGTACTAAGAATTAAAGTCACGTCCATTGTTGCTAATGATCTTCACTCCAGAAAAGTTGATTACCTGTAGACAAGGTTGATAATCAACAATAAGAATTTGACCTAGATGAATAACTACAATAAGATTGCTTAGAATTCTAGCCATATAATCACCATCTAATTCATTCATGGTATTCTCCTTCCAATTAAACAGCTCCCAGGTTATTTGATGTAATTATTACTAAGTTAGTTTGGCTTTAAATTTTTAATAGCATGTTCTCATTATAACAAGATAGATTAGGATTTAAATATTTTCTAATTCCTTATTGTGTTACATCAGCATATCTTCCTGGTTATTTCAATGTTGGATATTTCAGTTGTATCTACTTTTTTAGAACATTCTGTACTGTATCTTGCTACATAATTACTAGCTTGTTCAAGCAAAAATAGCTAGGCAGTTACTGATGATGTTAAGGTTCACATTTAACTTCATTTTATTATTATTATCGTTATTTTTTCTTTTTGGTTCATTTCTTTAGTCTAGGGAAGATTCTAAAGAACTCCTATGTGGTGTTGATCGATCAACACATATTGTTTTTGTTAGATATATGATTTATTTTGTGTCTTCTTATGAAATTTAAACTATAAACATTATTCATGTGATTCTTTTCATCCACACGATACATCTGCATGTGTGTGTGAATATGTATATAGATATATGTAACTGTATATGAACGTTAAATGACATCCCTATTTTACAGCACCCCTTCTAGCAACCTGAATTTAGGTTTCTTTCTAATATTTATGTTGGCCTGGATAAAATTTATTTTGACGAATGATTTGTATTGGGGACCAAGGATATTATTCTTTTCTCTTTTAAATATAATAATAGTGTAGGGATAGTAGGGATAAGTAACTTTAAGATATATAACATGTTTTAATCTGCTTAGTATGATATAAAAGGTACCTTCTTAGGTTCAATCTTTGGTGGAGGTCCCGTCATATAAAAGCTAGGCATAGGCTTTGCTTTGATGTACAAATTCTTTGGTAACTCCTTTAAAGCTGCCTCATGCTCTGCCTGCATTATGTGTGCGCGCAAGTAGTTTATTATCATCATACTTAAAAAGTAATAGTATGAGAAACATGACTGAACCGAACACTGTATCCGGATTTCAACTTACCTTAGCTCTTGCTTCAGTTTCCATTTTCTCTGCCTCCATAGCTTTACGTTTCTCTTCCAACTTAGCATAGTACTTAACAGAATGATACATTATAAGTTTATCACCATCATTCTTAGTATTTAAACAAATTAAGATGTAAATATACCTCTTCTCTCTTTGCTGCGCGCTCTCCACATACAAAACTGGGACCAACAACAACTATAGGCTAAAAACTAGAAGATTTCATAGATGTAGTAAATATATAGCACGTTAAGGAAAATTAGGAAGAAAAAAAAATACTTTTTGAACATGAGATAATTATTTTTAGAGTAACAAATAAGTCTGGTGAGCAAATAATAAAGCAAAAGGATACGAATAACCAGATGGGCAACCGTCCTCCTCTTCTACATGTAGTGCATTCTCAGATGCTGAAGATATTCCAACTGTTTTTGATATGTGTCTCTGTATTTCAGAACAAAAATGAATCTAAATCTTATGCTAAACAGTCAATGTATCTGTATATTTATGTATTAGATATATTAGAGAATAACAACAGTAAAGAGTCGACTTTGTCTCTGGAGCTAATACCTTCGACCAAGTTGTTCGACTGCAAACTAAGGTGTATGTTGCTACCCTAAATGAGCTCAAAACTTACGATGATTACTTGTCTTCTTCTCAAAGTAGGCTTGACAGAAGTTCCCGGGCTTCCCCTGCAAGAATGCATGTTCAGGCTTTTGATCTTTCCATGTCAGTATTATTAATAATAAAAGTTAGTTTGACAAAATTCAACATAAATTATTTCAACATAATTCAAACTATAAGATGCTACTGCATTTTCAAACCTGTGGATGGCATTTCATTTTCAGTTAAATTCGTTACTATATTACTTCCAAGCATGAAAGCATCATCAACTTATAGCTCACCTTCCAAATGCCAACTCAACCTGCACTTGTACAAAGTTTATATAGGAATCTGAAATCAACCTGCACTTGCAGGAACTAGTAAGCTTAACTCATTAAGGAGAAAATCAAATATGTGAAGCAAGCAAACATTAATAAAATAAAACCAAATATGCGAAGTAAGAAGACATTGATAAAATAAAACAAGTTGAAAATCAAACTATGCAGATTTTTCTTCTTATGTAATTCCAAGTTCAAAATCTAAACTAAACGAACAACATTGTGATAATATTGCAAGATTATCAACGTAAATAGTGAATGACTTGACCACGATAGCGAGTCATAAAAAAGCCACACATGAAATGGTTGCCTATACTTTGTGAAATTATAGGCAATGATAAATGAATAATGCAGAGCTACCTATAATTTTCTCTTTATTTTAACAATTTTTTAGTTAAATAAACATTCAAAATCTTTAGGTTAACTTGATTGAATGATTTTAAAATTTCTTATTTGTTTCTCAAGAATTGATCCATTCTCGCATATGTACTGCAACTGCATATCGTATGCTTACGGTTTCTATTACAATATAATTTGATGGTATTCTTATCGAGAGTAATATCATTATCAAATAAGTTTTTAGCGCCACTGTCAGGAAATGCAATTTAATATTAGTTTTACTCCTCGAATTAATATTCTTTTCTTTTTTAATTTGGTGATACTTTTCATTTAAAAAATTGCATTTTGTTATTTCTTTTTCATCTGTTTCATTTTTGTACATTTACTTGTGCATTTATGTGTCTCTTTCTTGGTTTGTTGTTTTCGATTTATGTTCCTTTCTCATTGAGAGAAATTGATTTCAGAAAAATAAATTACATTTGCATTTTTCCCCTCTGTTTTACTTATTTTATGGTGCATAGTATGTTCAATTTTGTCATTTTATTTTAACTTT
Organism: Allium sativum; assembly: GCA_030737875.1. Taxonomy (NCBI): domain Eukaryota; kingdom Viridiplantae; phylum Streptophyta; class Magnoliopsida; order Asparagales; family Amaryllidaceae; genus Allium; species Allium sativum. The sequence continues at coordinate 551,726,717 of CM060918.1, forward strand.
GCATCTCTGGCCCCATTCATTTTGCAGCATTTCTGCATTTTTCTGTTTAGTCTATTTGCATTCATTTTTGTTTGTTTCACACATAAAAAGGGAGAATTTCGCATTGCCCTTGTTACATTCATTCTATTTTTGTTCTTTTGATACCAGCTCTTGGTACTTTATATATTGGTACTCTGTTTCTCTGTTTTAGCTACTGTTTCTTTGCACTTGTGCTTACACTTGCATTTGATACTTGCATGCAAGTCCATTCTATTAAGTACTATTATTTCTTTACTTGTTATTTATACATTTTTCCTTTCATAAACTGAAAATAAAATCTGCATTGCATTTTGTTTTGATTCTGTATTATGGCTAATACACTACATTTCCAAGTTCTGTTTCATATTACATACACACACACACACACATATATATATATATATGAATTTTTACATATAAATTATAATGTTTTTTAGTCAGCTACAATAGTGTTAATTACTGAATCTACATTGAATTACAACAAAAATCCCAAAAAACAGATGGAAAAAAAATCAAATGCATAAATAATCTAAAACTTGTAGGCGTACAGCGCACCTTTGTCGAGTACAAATCAATCACAGTAGGAGTATGTTCAATTCTTCATCAATCTTTGCTAGAGCAACATCATGCTGGCCTCGCCGATCATAATGCTGGGATATCAATAGCATTATCCACATAAGAATTGAAGAAGGGTCTTTTATAGAACTGTCTGTGACACTTCCAGTAGTTTTAACTGAATTTTCCAACTGAATAAAAAACTGTTCCAGAATACATGCCTTTCCAGGATGATCATACAGAGGCTAAGGTCAGAAAATAAAGAAGGAACACCCTTGGTAAGAAGAGGTCTGACATATACGTCTGCTGCCTCTCTAAATCTTTCACCTTAAAGAAAATCTAAAGGTATTCTCTTCACTGTAGAAGACCAACGATATTGCTCCTTGAGTGATTTATACAACGCATCCAACTGATCAATTTTTTCCAGATGTATATTGACCTTTATCAGAGTAAACTCCTATGCACTTTTGCAATCCTTTATAGTATTCATAATTGTCAGGATTCATCATAAGTAATGCTCAATATATTTACTCTCGTTCCTCCAAACGACCAAGCTTCACAAATATGGAAGCCATTTGTTCTTTGTACGACAATCTGTCAACAATTTTGGACTCTATTTTCTGCATCTTCTCTATAGCCCTTTCAAACTGTCCACACTCCTCTTATAGAGATACCTTGTACAGTAACATTTCTCCATGTTCATATCGCTCATTTTCTGGAGGATAACCATCTTCCAATGTCCCTTCATAGGCCTCTAGTATTTCTATTGCTTTCGAACAGTTTGAATTCAAATGATGAGCAACCAAAAAGCTGATCCAATTTGGCCTATGATTTGGCTTTAATGTGAGAAACTGTTGTCAAGTATCAACAAATCCAGTTAAATCACGCATTGGAGCCTGTAACAGTAACAAATCTCATAGAAGTTCAATATTTTCAGGATCAATTCTCAAAGCATTTCTGTAACATTTGATAGCTTCTCTGTAATCTCTATTTGAACGATAGAGAAGACCATAGACATGCCAACATACATGGCTTTTAAGATCATTCTTAAGACCACGACAGACCAATTCATAAGCTTTGGATTTCCTATCCGTAAAATTCAATATCAATCCCTTCATTGATAATTTTTCTCCATGTTCGGGAAACTACTTTAAAATGGCATCTGTAGTCATCAATCCCTTTTTATACCGTTTTGTCTCATAGGATTTAACAATGTCTTTGAAGAGATTAGCCTCTTTGGACGGAAGATGATGATTCCCCGCCACTGCCTTGTTAGACACCATTAAAATTGGATTGAAGTAATTCTGAGAACGTTTCATATTATGTTTTCATGAACAACCGTGCATCACAAAAACCACAAACAACAACCAAGTTCATTTCTTATTTCTTTACATTTACAAATTATTACATCAAAATTGGTTGTTTTGCCGTTTTTTTACATTTACAAATTATTACATGAAATTTGGTTTTTTGGTTGTTTTTTTACATTTACATTTACCAAAGAGGACGACTTATGTTTGTTCCCTCCGTTTGGTGCATTTCAATTAATTCTATAACTTTTTTTTTATAACCACAGCCTTTACTCCTACCTCTGTCATACAACCTGAACCACAATTTCAACCTTAAACTTCATTTCGGTTACAGTAAATTATCTCCCACTACCTTCATCAAAAAAAAAAAAAACTACTTGGACCCAATGGAAACACTCAAAGGCCCGTTTTCTCTCATTGGCCTGAACCAACCATCTCTTCCCAAACATGCTGCATATTTTGTGCACCACAACCGCCTACAGCACCACAACTATAGACATATATGAAATAGGACTAATGCAACAATGCCAACTAATCAGACTAGCCTATATGAAGATAAAGAATGAATAATGGAGAGGCAAAAGACTTTGCCAATTGAAATGCGTAATTAATAGCTTTTAGCATGATGTTCAAAGTTTAAAAATGTAAACCAGTGCTCTAAACGATACATATTAGTTGATATAACTTAATGCCACTTCCATATAAGTTGAGATGACTTATTCACCTCAGCTTATTTACTTCATAGGATTATCAATCTGGCGTTACATTATAATATTGGTAAAATAACAGAATTATAATGTAATATTACAACTTAAAGCATTGGCACTCAAAAAGCATAAACAATACAATTTTAAATTACCAGTTAGTTCACAACAGGCACATAAAGTTCAATCAGTTGCAATAAGATCCATAACTAAAACTTGATCTCCTAGTTACGTTGCATCTACGGTTGTTGAATTTGTAAAAGTGTCCTTTATCCGTATGTTTTCGTGACCGAAAAATGTCCATCCGAATCCGATCAATTTTCATTTGTGACATGAATTAGGGCAACATAATTTATGCAGCAAAAATATTGCCTGGTCCGTGTTCAAATTGTTTATAACTACTACTAAGTTGACTAGTTGAGTAAAGACTCGTAAAATGCTTATAATCCGGTATATAATTATAATAATAATGTAATTAATAGAAACATCATTAAAAAAATAAAATCTATTGTAAATAGCAATGTCTATCTATGTTTGTTCGTGTTCGTTCTGGTCTGCAATCGAAAAACATCTGTTTGTGTTCATTGAATTTTATTTAGAACAACAAAATACATACAAAAGAATTAATATCATGTTGTCTTTTATCTGAAACATATAATTAGCATATTTTCTTATGTGAAAGAAACAATAATAAGAGATGGTGCACTCTTGTGAAAATACTTACAGAACCTTGATCAATCTCACTTGACCTATAGAATCTGGGATCTCTCGAGTGAACTCCCTTGAATCAAATAGCCTACACAATGTAGGTCTGATTACTCTCAAATAGTATTTGTGCATGAAATATATAAAATTTGATATTTTTAACTCTTACACATTTATAAGTTGCATTTTAGAGCTGAAGAGTCTCTCTGAAATGGTTCCTGATAAATATTTTTTGTCGAAATGGTTTTTATCAAGGAAATGTGTTAGCTAAACTAAATAGGTAACAAACGGAAAAAAGAAGAAAACTTAAAATTTACTCATAAACGCTAGAAAAACTACAACCTTAAAAAATACTATAGAGTAGATTTGATTAACTTGCACTTGTAAGTAGTTAGTGCTAAAGTCCCAAAAGTTTGTGAAACTATTGCATTCATGCATGTTACAAATACTTCATCTATTTTTTTATTTATACCAATTTTTCTCTATAACACAACAATCATAGAGTGAACTAATTTTCGGAACGGTTTCTAGTCCAAAATAGTTTACTACTCCAAAGCTAACAAGTAAGGGTTTTCGTGCAATCCAACAACCTCTGATTTATAACACAATGCTCACCTCATACTCTGAGATCGGTCTGTCACAAGCATTGCAACAAAAACACCATGGATGCTATACTAATGCAACTTAACTAGCAATCATGTCTGATTTCTTTTTTTCGCATCCAAATGCATAATTTTAAAACATAGACTATGCAATCACACGTGCATGGATATGAATATAGAAATAAGGCGGCATAATTAAACAAGAGCACAGGATGATATAATGCTCTCTAGAAGAAGAATGCAGGCAACAGTTTAAGAATGCAAGTACCTCCACCAGTCGACTCTACTTAGTGTTCAACCTTTTCTGTAAAGCTCTGGACAACTGTTTATATTCGTCCAAAAGAGTTTTATTATCTGAATGCAAGGGAATCAACTATAATGTTAGTTCAGAAACACTATATTTTGCACATGCTATCAGTTTGATTGAACAAATGATTCAGCTTAAAAGATAATATCAATGAATTAGAACCAAAAGAAGGAGACATTAATTACTTAGTACATGTCTCACAAACAACGGTCTACCCTTATATCTCCTGTATGCCACATGAAAGTATGAAATAACAATTTATCTAAAACTAAATATGAACAAAACTAAATGTTTCTAATGGTTGGTAGAGACACCTCTAATATACGATGTCACTTTCTTCCAAGGATTTCCACCTATCCCAGATCATAAATGTATATCCGGAAAGCTTCCAGGCTACACTTTTTTTCTATTAGTTACTTTTGAGAAGCATCCAGTGGCTTTTGGCTTTTGAATAAAACATAAACTAATTTTTTGAGATGCTTTCATATAAATAGTAAGGCAAAACGAACATACTAGTTTAATACTGCTACCTGAACTAAATCTAGATACAAGATTTACCCTATAATTTTTTTGTTAATAGTATCCAAACTACAAATACTAATAAGTTTCTGTTTCATCTACTCAAAATATCCAGAGCAGAAATACAGCAAAACATGAATCAAAAGAGAAGTAGTGAGCATATCTGGAGAGAGATAATCAATACCCGGTTAAAATAAAAAATAAACACAGCTCATTAAAATTCACCCCAAGTAATGGAAAAACCAGTCTTCATTCTTATCAATATGGGAAAATAAAATGAAATGAAGAGAAAAGGAGAAGCATATAATTAGGATGATGATATAACACTCGCCAAACAAAAGCAGTTTTCCGCAAGTTGATCCAGTACTTTGCATATTGAAAGGAAATCCTATCAACTTATTGTTTTACTTAGCGTTTAACCGATGTGCTATGTTGCGATATAAAGCAATGTTTCTTGTAGTGAAGTGATTCAGCTCTACATGCGACTATCTACAATTACAGTTCGACTATCTACAATTACAGTTCTCTTATAATACAATCAAGATCAATTAAGGTTTATTTGGATGTTTCGATTCTTACCAAGGGCAAGAATCAACTCCCAAAGCAATTGCGGCATCAGCTTTCCTTATTGCACTTTTCCATTCTCCAACTTTCCCTTAGCGAACCTACAGGCATTACCAAACATTTCCAAAGAAATTATGAAATCACAAAATCTAAGAATGACACTAATTCAATTTATACTAATCTGATATCAATTCACCAAAAAAAAATTCTCTTCATTGGTCAGCAATAAATTGCAACCTGGAATGAAATTTGCCCAGCAACTAATCAAATGGAGACTTAACTTCAATACATACAAATAACTTGATTAATACATACGAGAATTGTTGAAATTTACTTATTACAAACTAAATGGAAATTTTCTACGGACCAAATTATTACATGGAAAAGTTTTTAACTGGCACCTATGCATTTAAATGAAATTTGTATACTGTATTACATAGAAATTTACAGCATAATCAAATTATTGAATTACTAACCAATCGAAGAAGAAGACCCGTTGCAGTTTGGGTAGCCTTGCACCTACGCCTGCCTTTCACCCGATTTGGATCACTGTCGTTTGGAGTAGGTTCGCGATTTGGTGATTTAGATTCTCCCTGGCTTAGCTGCAGCTCGCCAAATTTTTTTCCTGCGTAGTAGAATCGGTCGATGACGGTATTGGTGCCCTAATTTTTTCGTGCCCTAAGTGGGAAGAGTCGGGCCTGGGAAGGAAGACGAGAAACTTTAGAAACGGGGAAGATGAGAAAGAAGCAAAGTAATTTAGGGGAAGACGAGAAAGAAGCAGAGTAATTTAGGGGAAGACAAGGAGAAAAGTAATTTCGGCGGAAAAAATGAAATAGAGGAGGGAAGGCAAACGTAATGGGAGGGAAACGTTAAATGTGATCACTATTTTAGTCAATTGTTAAACAAATGCAACCAAAATCTCAACATACAAAATAAAAAACCACATTGGTTGCAGTTACATATCAAACGCAACTAATAAATGTAACTATATGTATGTTTACTTGTAGTGTTATACACCCTACTTCGGTGCGACCGACTTAGCCATGCTGCCTGCCCGATTTCTGTCATTTACCGAATGATGAGGCTAGAAGCTACGCTTTATCATCACATCAGATTCACTTTGAATGTCACATCATCAAATCCATCAAATCATCGATTGACGTCCTCAACCATACATTACGTGTTAGCTAAAAGAAGTTTCCTTCTCCGCTTCCACTCTTGGTACAGTTGGAGAAATCGATATACGTGATCGTCTGGAAATACTCTGTCAGACATCCGTCCATACAAGTCATCCAGGAACAGGATGAACCGAAGGCACTATTCTGTAAACAGGATAGCCCTTGCATAAATCCGTCTTCAATTTCCTTTGGCATATATGATTCGCAATGCTTATGCCAATACAGAGTGGTTCTTCGGATAATAATCCAACCGGTCTCTCCATATTAACAACGTTAAAATGGTCAAACTTCGATAGTCTGTGATTTAACTATCGAATAAAAACAGATGTGCAAACAACGATATTATTTCCAAATGGAAATTTATACCGATCAAACATCATTCAACTTTTATCTCTTTATTTCATTAATTTACTTATCTCCTGTTTCCCTATCTTCAATATTCCTTATTTTCTAAATTTGGAAAATATACGTTATTAACAATGGAAAACATTTCCATTTCTGGTTTTCTTTATTAGAAAACATTTCTGGTTTCTTATTTGGAAAACATTTCCAAAGCTTCTTCATTGGACTTAGACAGATGTTTAAACAAACTATCGCGATGCCAACTCAAACCATTTCCTTTACTGCCGAACCTTAACTATTCCCTAGTTAAAACGAAGCCAATCAAGTTGGGGTAGAACTACCTCTCAGACCTTAACTGAACAACATTTCTAACTTTGAAATAGACAAAGTTCACTTTATATCCCTTTACTAACTTCCTTACTTAACCCTCCTTCGAATAGCTATATTCGATTGACTCTTTTCACTTAACTCTATTCGATTAACCCTTATCAATTAACTCTATTGGACTAACACTATTGGATTAACTCTATAGGACTAACACTATTGGATTTACTCATTTCACTTAACTCCTTTCGAATAAACTATATTCGATAACTCCTTTTACTTTAACTCGAATCGATTAACTAACATCGATTAACTCCTTTTACTTTATTCTCTAATCGATTAACTAACATTGATTAACTAACATCGATTAACTCCTTTTAACTTTATTCTCTAATCGGATAACTAACATCGATTAACTAACATCGATTAATTCCTTTTACTTTATTCTCTAATCAATTAACTAACATCGATTAACTCCTTTTAACTTTAACTCTAATCGATTAACTAACATCGATTAACTCCTTTTACTTTATCTCTAATCGATTAACTAACATTGATTAACTAACATCGATTAATTCCTTTTATCTTTATTCTCTAATCGAATAACTTACATCGATTAACCAACATCGATTAATTCCTTTTACTTTATTCTCTAATCGATTAACTAACATCGATTAACTCCTTTTAACTTTAACTCTAATCGATTAACTAACATCGATTAACTCCTTTTACTTTATCTCTAATCGATTAACTAACATTGATTAACTAACATCGATTAATTCCTTTTAACTTTATTCTCTAATCGAATAACTAACATCGATTAACTATCATCGATTAATTCCTTTTACTTTATTCTCTAATCGATTAACTAACATCGATTAACTCCTTTTAACTTTAACTCTAATCGATTAACTAACATCGATTAACTCCTTTTACTTTATCTCTAATCGATTAACTAACATCGATTAACTCCTTTTCGAATAAACTATTCATTTATAAATATTTACTTTTAGTAACAGTTCTTCACTTTACAAATGATTTCCCTTTTTATTTACTTTCGAAATATTTCCTTTTACAAAATTGGTTGATTTTATAAACTCCCTTTATTTCAGTATACATTGATATAATTCTTTTTTACACCCCAGGGTCTTTTATGATATTTAAAATATCGAATAAAAATGATCAACATCATTCCAACACCCATAATCCATAACAGATTATATAACACATCATATATCACAATATATGAAAACAGTAAAATAAATGTTGAGGAATCCAGTTGGATTCCTCCAACCTGTTTCCCTGCATCACAGATGTTAAACAATATAGATAACATCACTTTCAGTTCTATATGATACATTATGCTAAACAGAATCAATATAGAAATTTTGCTAACTGACTAGCAGTTCAATCAAACAGTCAACACACTATCAATCAGCCAATATCTAACAGTTCTAAAAATACAACATGAAATTATAAACTGTTCAGAGTTAGTGAGATTTACTCACATTGGCGCGTTAACCGTTAAATAACGGTTTGCGTTATTTGATTCAGTTGGACAATTTATTTCGCTATAAATTGTAACGAGCTCCGATGGACTTCCAGTCAATTCCGGGTTGTAGTGTCCGTCCCTACGATCCCAACGAATCTAACCGTTCGAAATTCTGATATCATACGAGAGAGTTATGATATTTTAAACTTAATACATGATTTTATATTACAAATAACTTAAATTAAATTTTAAATGATGGGCTTTACTTTATTTGACATGGCCCATTCACCCCCTTGAAGCCTAGAGCGCCGCTTATCCTCTCCTTTCCCTTCCACATGAACCCGTGGCTTCTTCTACTCCAGACAATTTCCCATTTCCACTAATTCTTAAAAACAAAATTATCTTAACTGTTCCACCTCCCCAAAAACTCCAGTAAAAATCCCATAACAACTTGAACGTCCACCTCCACTTCTTCTCCTGCACGTGGTCCAACATCCCCATTTTTCAACGTTGACTTCCCTACCTTCCATTTTTACTTAATGTAAAAATCCAACAAAAACGTCCTTCAAACCGTGAAGAACAATACTCCAGTATATACAGTGGTCTTCTCCCTAATAAAACCCGTAAGCTTGTTCTTTTAGTTTCGAACAACCACATCCTCATGCTACTCCTCACCGTACCATATTTCAACAGTACTTCATCACACCATGCGTGCTTCAGAAACCATACCCACGTGTAAACGGTTCTTCCTCACTCCTTATTGTCCCCACTGACTAAAACTCGCACCACTCCTTCCAGTTCTTCTTGCGATGGACTGCTCAAAGCCACCACAATAGTAGAACCCACGCTGACCTCCTGGATCCCCCTTAATCGACAGCGAACTGTAGCCCTAGCCCATCGTTGCGAAACTCGAGATCCACACCAAAAAGATGTCGTCCAGCCTCCTCTTCGAACCCAGAATGAAACCTGAACCCGCCTGCTTGCATCGCCGGAGTTCCGGCTGATCTCCCTAAACCCATTTATTTGTTTTCTATCCGCCATTAATGGTGTACAGCGAGTAAGGTTTTGAACTCAGAAATGAAATAAGGGTGGCCTTGACCTTGCGTGAATTAGGTTTTCATTGTTGATTTTCCCTTGATCGATTCTTGGTTTCCATGAATGGACTGGCGGCGCATGAAATTTTGAAAAGAATTAGGTTTCCAGTTTTTTTCTGCGTTTGAGGTCATTTTATAGGAGAGTATATTTGCTTTTGTGGAGAATTTAGAAGCCATGTTTTACTTAGATACCCATGTATTAGGGTAGACGTGTTTTGACCATTCACCACAAGTATTTAGGGTAGACATGTTAGGTGATTTAAGTGTTGTACATGTCTTATGTTATTTCAGGTCGATTGAAACAATAACATATGTTAGTTTAAGTTTAGAAGATCCCGGTACCACGTTGGATAAGGCTTCGCTCACCTACAAACTTCTATCGACAAAAATAAAAATACCGTTGTGACGAGAAAGGCGCCGTGATCCCAAAAATACAATAATATCAGTAGTTGGACTCATATTGTGAAACCCCAAAAATATCGATACAGGGTGCAAAATACCCTAAATAGAAAGTTGCTTATTTAATTAACTAAAAATTTCTATAAAATTATAAAAATTAAATTATCGCTATGTCTCAAAAGAACCTTGTCTAAATTCAAACCCAATAGTCAATTATTTTGAAATAACTGTTATGGTCACGAACGAATATACCGCTGTTTTTCTGAATATTTGATTTGGACTTAAATCAAAATCTACACGACGAAATCCCGATTTTTCTCTTCCGCTAGAAAGATATACTCCAACAGCTCCACACGTTTCTTGTTTCACAGAAATCCGATTTAAAACGAATCCTTTACATTCAGTTGAAGTTCGAATCGCCAATTTACGAACTGCAGCGCCATTTCGAGCTCGATTATAATTATATTACAATTATACATTCAAACTGACGTCGACTGAATATATTTGTTATTCAAATTCAATTCTAAATTGAATTATATATCACAGATGATCCGGTTCACACCATATCGTCATTTCAGCCAATTCTGATTATTTCAAAATTAAATATATTATTTAATTTATTATTTTAATTAAATATTCACCATTATTTAATTTCACGACCATGAAATCCTTTTAATCACCTTTTAAATAATTAAATAAATTAATTATTATACCGCTGAAAATGCGGGTCATTACAATCTTCCCCACTTAAAATAATTTCGTCCTCGAAATTGCTAAAAGGTAGAGAACGACCCTATCGACTGGTTAGAACATATTTGTTCACTTCTTAACTTCAGTTTCAACTGAACCAATTTAATTTCAGTTAAATTATTAATTCTTATCAACGAAAATTTTCAGAAATCCTAAAATTTTTCTAACGCCTTAACTCTTCGAAAAATTTCGCCAGCACCTCCTTTGTACTGGTCAATACGTCAAACTCCAACTCGCCTCTCTGGGCCATCTCCAACCCAAAAGAAAATCAAACAGCCAGGCGGCTTGCCAATTCGGCTCATAAATCTTATATCCAATAGAAATAGAAATTTGTACCTTTTTGTCGGTCATATCAACTCTATCACTTCCATATGCTATCAACTCAGCATATACCATTGTTATCCCAATCAAATTACGAAATCACTTTTATCTCCAGCACAACCATTCGTTTTTAACCAAGCCAAATATCATTTCAACTCGAGTTTCAATTCTTAATTCCCAACTCTTAACTTGATTATCACATTACACTTCAAATTTGAATCTCACAATCCAATTTGTCTTGATATCATTCTAATTCAATCTCAGTTACCACTTTACTTGCTTTACTTTAATTCAATTTTGCTTTCACAAATTTCTGTTAAATTTGTTTTTAATTCAAACAGTCTTTCCCTGGGAGTTTTTAAACAAATTACTCTTTTCAAAAAATCAAATTTTCCTTTTTAACATGTCACTGAGCCCTTAATTAATATTCCATTAGTTAAATCACTTCTCTATTTCTTTATCAATATTTGTTAACCAAATATTTCCAATAACCATATTGGCCTTTTATGTTATTTGGAAAACATTTCCGAATATCGCCTTCCTTTATTTTCTAAACTTTAGAAAAAATATATGCTATTTATAATTGGAAAATATTCCAATTACTTATCTCTTTTATGATCTCGTTTATTTCTATACTTAGGAAATATTCTTTATTATATTTCCAAGCTTACACTTATTTAGGTTAAAACGGATGTTGTGTAAAACATCGTTACGACAACCCAAATACTATATTCAACTAACTCTTATTCAACATTGATCTTCGAGCCTGAAATCTTATTATTTATTTGTTAATAATGAAATCAATCAAGTTGGGGTATAACTACCTCTCAGACCTTGACTGAATAACATTTATAACGTCAAAACAGATATGACTAATTACTCGAATAATCAATACCATACAACTACATATTCACTTTTAAACACGTATACGCTTCCTCTTTCTATTCTTACTAGATTATATTCTTAGTCTTCCTTTTTGATTTTACTATTCTATTTCCACGTTCGTTTCCTTATCGACTTCTATATATATCGATACATTGATTTCTAACTATCAAATTATCTTAAAAATATTCTAACTCCTTAAATTCGTTGAAAAATTTGCCATAACCTCCTTTGTACCAGGAGCATCGGGATATTTCAAATAGCTTCCCATGGTCCTCACCAATCCAAAAAGAAAAAGAAAAGCCAAGCGGCTAGCCGATTCGGCGCATAAAATCTCATATATGAATTTAAATACATACCTTTTCGTCGAGCATTCTATTTATATACCTTCATACCTTATCCATACCTATCTCATGTATATTTATACGTGTCAATTTTATTTTAACTATACCCGATCGTTTTAACTCAATTCGTTAATTAACTTGTTAATTAACTTTTTAATCTGTTTCACTTTTATATTTGAACATGACATGTTCAAATACATTTTAACTTGCTTACAACTAATTTGAACTCCATTTTCCACTTACGCTTCATATTCAATTTCGAATATAAATCCTCAAATCCCCTTTGAATGCTATATTCAAATTCCATTTGAGTTCTATTTGAATCCTATATTCAAATTCCTTTTTAACTCTATTTGAATTTTCCCAATTCAAATTCTATTTGAATTTCATGTATTTAAACTCCTTTAAATTTCTATATTCAATTTGAATTACAAATATTCAAATTCCCTTTCAATTTCTATGTCACTTCTCTTATTCAAATTCTATTCGATTTCTCTTATGTCAAATTCTATTCGATTTCTATATTCGAATTTCAAATTCAATTCTATTTGAATCTCCCATATTCAAATTCCATTTCAATTCTCTTATTCAAATTCTATTTTTGAATTTCATTTCAAATCTCTTATTCAAATTTTATATTTGACTTTCGTTTCAATTTCCTTATTCAAATTCTATATTTGAATTCCTTTTGAATTTCTCTATTCAAACTCTATTTCAATTTCATTGAATTTCATGTATTCAAACTCCCTTTGAATTTCTATATTCAAATTCCATTATTACTCTATATGAATTCTATATTCAATTTTCCATTATTTAAATCTTCTTTATTCAAATTTTATTTGAATTTCTATATTCAAATCCTATGTTTGAACTTCCTTTATTCAAATTCCTTTTCAAACTTTCTTTATTCATTCTTTACATAAGTCTCGATTTCAATTCCTTTTGAAATCGATATTTCTACCTTAGGAAAATAGGTTTCCCTTTCAATTTCACACTTGTATTTTTATTTCTGAATTATCCAATGATAATTCTTTTCACTTCATTTATAAGCTTCGTTTATAAAAGAACTATTTATAAACTTCGTTTATGACGGAACTTCTCGTTTTATTTCTTTTAAACAAGTTAATATTTCGAATCTATTTCAAAAGTTCAAATTCTATTTTATAAATCCCATTTTGAAATTCAACACAACTTGTCTTTCCCAAAACAAATTCAAAACAGTATCTCTGGTAGTAATTCGTCACTTACAACTCGAAAATGAATACTGATGATGCAGCTGTCATCATCAGAATCTATTTTCCAGCGATCGAAGTGAGTTCAATACTATAAAACCATTTCTAAACATTTCCACTTTGAAATTCATTTCAAAATATAATTCACACTGCTTGTAAAACAATTTAAAATCTCCCAGGATCTTAAATATTCCTTATTTTTAATCCAAATCTATTTACAAACACTTATCCAATTCTCCAGAGTTTTAATTCAATTTCTGGTTTAAAATTTCAGATTCAACTCATCTGATTTCACGTATTTCACTTATATGAGTTCTGATTGGTTATTTACATGACCATTTAATATATAATCTTACTCGATTATAATAACAACCAATATATCCAATATATATCAAAATATATGTTGGGTAAACTATTTTCATTTACCCTCTTTTCAAAACATATCGTGCCGACCCATCGTATTCGAGTGTTTAGTAACTCCTACCGATACAGTGGATCAAACTGATCGACCAGAACTCATAAACAACTCAACCAATGAATCTCCACAATATAAAACCATTTTTATATCAATAACAAATACGTTCACTCGTATATATACACTCAATCTCAGTCTAGGGTATTACTAACCCTATCTCTACCGAGTCACGCCACAGAGCCAAGGTAATACTTAACCTAAACTCTGATACCAACTGTAATGACCCGGATTTCGAGTAGGCTTTGCAACCGTCCCCATCCTCCAAAGCAGCAGGTAAAACCCACTGTGGCTTACACTGGTACCCCAATACCATATTTTACGGCCAGCCTTTCGACTTCACAACCAACCCTACCAAAGGGACATGTAGGAGTAAGAGTCTCCCGTTCGCCACCTAACGAAAAGCGAGAACCCCCTATCATGCGACACATGCAAAGCACGCAACATGGACTGGTGTGAGTAAATCAGTTTAAAACGGTTCGAACAAGTAAACGATATCTCATAAGACCATGCCGTATAACGAAACGGGTTTTTCCCTTATGAGAATCCAAAATATCTTTATACCAAAACCTTTGATATTATCATAATGTCTATCAAACCACAATATATTAATCATCTAGCAGAAACGCTTTCATCTCACGTTCTACATATATAGTATACAATCAAAAACCGCAAGCACGTATTGGGTAATGGGTTTCCAACTATGACAAGGTATGGAACCACCTTTCGCTCGTGTACCTCTAGAGAGGAATACACTGGGTTCAACAAGAACATCTTGCAACCCGGCCACACATGACCGACCACTCATTTCGCTTGAGCGTATCGAATGTATATCACCAACGGCTGGGATCAACAACCGTTTCCCGAATGGGACAGCATCAACAATAGATTTTTAGAAGTAAATGAAACTCTAGATCAGGTGATTATACACCCTACTTCGGTGCGACCGACTTAGCCATGTTGCCTGCCTGATTTCTGTCATTTACCGAATGATGAGGCTAGAAGCTACGCTTTATCATCACATCAGATTCACTTTGAATGTCACATCATCAAATCCATCAAATCATCGATTGACGTCCTCAACCATACATTACGTGTTAGCTAAAAGAAGTTTCCTTCTCCGCTTCCACTCTTGGTACAGTTGGAGAAATCGATATACGTGATCATCTGGAATTACTCTGTCAGACATCCGTCCATACAAGTCATCCAGGAACAGGATGAACCGAAGGCACTATTCTGTAAATAGGATAGCCCTTGCATAACTCCGTCTTCAATTTCCTTTGGCATATATGATTCGCAACGCTTATGCCAATACAGAGTGGTTCTTCGGATAATAATCCAACCGGTCTCTCCATATTAACAACGTTAAAATGGTCAAACTTTGATAGTCTGTGATTTAACTATCGAATAAAAACAGATGTGCAAACAACGATATTATTTCCAAATGGAAATTTATATCGATCAAACATCATTCAACTTTTATCTCTTTATTTCATTAATTTACTTATCTCCTGTTTCCCTATCTTCAATATTCCTTATTTTCTAAATTTGGAAAATATACGTTATTAACAATGGAAAACATTTCCATTTCTTGTTTTCTTTATTAGAAAACATTTCTAGTTTCTTATTTGGAAAACATTTCCAAAGCTTCTTCATTGGACTTAGACAGATGTTTAAACAAACTATCGCGATGCCAACTCAAAGCATTTCCTTTACTGCCGAACCTTAACTATTCCCTAGTTAAAACGAAGCCAATCAAGTTGGGGTAGAACTACCTCTCAGACCTTAACTGAACAACATTTCTAACTTTGAAATAGACAAAGTTCACTTTATATCCCTTTACTAACTTCCTTACTTAGCCCTCCTTCGAATAGCTATATTCGATTGACTCTTTTCACTTAACTCTATTCGATTAACCCTTATCAATTAACTCTATTGGGCTAACACTATTGGATTAACTCTATTGGACTAACACTATTGGATTTACTCATTTCACTTAACTCCTTTCAAATAAACTATATTCGATAACTCCTTTTACTTTAACTCGAATCGATTAACTAACATCGATTAACTCCTTTTACTTTATTCTCTAATCGATTAACTAACAATGATTAACTAACATCGATTAACTCCTTTTAACTTTATTCTCTAATCGAATAACTAACATCGATTAACTAACATCGATTAATTCCTTTTACTTTATTCTCTAATCGATTAACTAACATCGATTAACTCCTTTTAACTTTAACTCTAATCGATTAACTAACATCGATTAACTCCTTTTACTTTATCTCTAATCGATTAACTAACATTGATTAACTAACATCGATTAATTCCTTTTAACTTTATTCTCTAATCGAATAACTAACATCGATTAATTCCTTTTACTTTATTCTCTGATCGATTAACTAACATCGATTAACTCCTTTTAACATTAACTCTAATCGATTAACTAACATCGATTAACTCCTTTTACTTTATCTCTAATCGATTAACTAACATTGATTAACTAACATTGATTAATTCCTTTTAACTTTATTCTCTAATCGAATAACTAACATCGATTAACTAACATCGATTAATTCCTTTTACTTTATTCTCTAATTGATTAACTAACATCGATTAACTTCTTTTAACTTTAACTCTAATCGATTAACTCCTTTTACTTTATCTCTAATCGATTAACTAACATCGATTAACTCCTTTTCGAATAAACTATTCATTTATTAAGATTTACTTTTAGTAACAGTTCTTCACTTTACAAATGATTTCCCTTTTTATTTACTTTCGAAATATTTCCTTTTACAAAATTTGTTGATTTTATAAACTCCCTTTATTTCAATATACATTGAAATAATTCTTTTTTACACCCCAGGGTCTTTTATGATATTTAAAATATCGAATAAAAATGATCAACATCATTCCAACACTGTAACACCCCACACCCGCTATAGTCACTCACTAAGGGAATGCCATAGCATCGGTGGAGTATTTTTAGTGAGTATAGAACAGTAAAATTACAACAAGACAGATATAATGTAATACTTGAAAATTTAAAACATCATCTCATAGCAGCGGAAAGTAAAACATGTTTGGTTACATCATAAAACCATAACAAGAGTCAAGTACAAAATATCCATCCTGAATAAAATAAGTACATAATCCCACTACTCATAACAAATAGCCATAACAGAAAAGATAAGATAAGCTGAGCTCTACATCTACGGTCCAAGCTCCAAGAGATAGATAAAGCAAACTGATCAAAGCCCACTAGCACTAGGCCCAACCTGAGGACCTGAAGGAAAAAGATAAAAACAACGGGGGTCAGACATAAGCCTGAGTGAACCCTATCTCCTTAATAATACAATTATTAAAGTAATTAGGGTATGATATGAACTCGGTATGCTATCTTTGGGGATAATGACTACACTAAGTTGCCCACGAACACAGGACGAACTAAGATAACCGTAAAGACGCATCTACCCACCCAAGGATAATTACTAACTGCACCACACCAGTTCTACCCACCAAGAGTAATTCCTACTTAAAGGTTGATCCCACCAAAGTCTTAGAAAATATAGCTAGTAGTCTCTGGTACTTCTAGCTGACCACGTAGGTGCCGTCTGCCCCTACCTCCACTAGGTGTATAACTGACCACGTAGGTGCCGTCTGCCCCTACATTCACTAGGTGTACCTAGTAATCTTACCCAGTAGTTTCGTGTACCCCTACATAGGTGCCGTCTGCTCCTATCTTTACTAGGTGTACCCACTACTCCCCATCGATCGGCTCCCTAACGTAGATACCCGTGCTGGTCCCACAGTGGGGTGTATCACTCCCCTAAAGTGGCTACCCAATACTATCAACGGTGCACGGCTTTATATCTACACGATGCAACAACGGCTTATCTACCAGCCCGGGCCCACACACGCATATGAAACCCGTTGGACTTGCGTTGCCACCGCTACCCCGTTTTGGCCTCTTATAATCAAGCCCAATATGCGTGTCCCGTCACTCGACATGGGTCGAGCCCACAAAGATACGTTTGGGATATTGGTTGAAATGGGCCCCCACAAGCTACTACTTAAGCTTGTCATTTTATCTAGTGCATTCCACTTAACCCCTTTTTATAATCATGCCCCCTTACATGTTAAGGTTTGGTTAAGTCATCCAATTATATTACAATTGCCACTTAAGGCACCCACTAGATTTCCGCATGCCACCCAAGGCACTTACTTGATTCCCCCATGCCACCCAAGGCACTTACTTAACCCTTTAATCATGTTTAGTTACATGTTCCACTCTGGTTAAGTATTCTAATCGTATTTTCTATTGCCACCCAAGGCACCCACTTAACCCCTCATGTCCCACTACATGCTAATATGGTTAAGTGTTTCTTAATTAATTAAGACCGTGATCTCCCATAAAGACCTCCCACATTAGACTGGCTGTTATGACCGCCTGGTTAAGCCGGTAGAATCCGGGCAGTCTTACGTCATAACAGAGTCTAACCTCGTGTCTTTACCTTAATCACGTATTTAATTTATGGCTAAGACCTCTCACATTGGGCTGACATTTGTAGCAACTGGTTAAGCCGGTCGGGTCCGGGCAGTTTTACACTACAAATGAGTCCAACCTCGTGTCTTAGTCGATTAATTACACCTAATTAATCACCCCCATATTAATTATCCCTAATTAATATCAAGTTTTCCATAACATGGGTAGACCTAACTCAATAGGTAAATTCCCATGGGGTAGACCTAACTCAATAGGTAAATTCCCACTTATGTTAATTAATTTTTTTATGGTATGCTTAATCATACCCATTTCAACATACTTTTAATTAACATATTAATTAACCCCATCGTTCCCCACGTAAATCGTCATTATGACATAACATAATAAAGGGAAGATTTACCACACATAACATGGGTTTAGCATATAACTTTATCATGGGTTAAGAGGATGTCAACTTGCATATATGAGCATGTATTAACCCAACTATATTCGACCCAAACTTGCATATTATCAAACATGTGTCTTACATAACATGTTGCATATGAACTTACATATCATCAAACATGTGATTTGCATAACATGTTGCATATGAACTTACATATCATCATACATGTGATTTGCATAACATGTAGAACTTGCATTTTAGCATATACTTAACTTGCATAAGCATTCACATACTTGCATAAGCATTCATATACTTGCATAAGCTTGCATATCATGTTAAACTTGCATTTCAACATATACATAACTTGCATAAACATTCACATACTTGCATAGGCTTGCATATTATGTTAAACTTGCATTTCAACATATACATAACTTGCATAAACATTCACATACTTGCATAGGCTTGCATATTATGTTAAACTTGCATTTCAACATATACATAACTTGCATAAACATTCACATACTTGCATAGGCTTGCATATTATGTTAAACTTGCATTTCAACATATACATAACTTGCATAAACATTCACATACTTGCATAGGCTTGCATATTATGTTAAACTTGCATTTCAACATATACATAACTTGCATAAACATTCACATACTTGCATAGGCTTGCATATTATGTTAAACTTGCATTTCAACATATACATAACTTGCATAAACATTCATATACTTGCATAAAATGCTAAACATGCATATAAGCATATACATGACTTGCATAAGTACTCACATACTTGCATAACATGTTTGCATAATGGATCCATATTCACTTAGTGTTTTGCATCATAAACATCATGAAACAACTTGCATAAAAATATCATGATTACATATTATGAAACTTGCATGACATAAGGCATATAACTTGCAAAACACATAATATTCACTACATCAAGCTTGCATAAATATATGGATCCACAAACATAGCCATACTTTATCACATCTTATCATAATCAATTCAATAATTGATTATTAAGGGGATAGAAGCTCACCAAAACAAGATTTGCAAGTTAAATGAAGCAAATCCCAATGATTAAGTAGAAGAAGATGTAGATTAGCTTGCAAACCCTCTTAGGATTTTTAGTGGAGGCTCTCCAATTTTCTAAGTGGTGGCATAATGGCCTTAGATCTATTTTTGGTAAGGATAAGGGGGGTATTAGGGTGTATATATAGATTAGTTAGATGTTTTAGGACCATAGGATATACCCTAGAACCAATCCTAGCCTTTAAAGCATGTCTTGGGGAAGAAGTCAAGTGTAGGAACCATTTAGGGCCCAAAAAAAACAGCCCGAACTCATCCCGGGCCTCAAAACATGAGCAGTTTTCGTTTTTGATTTTTCGTGAAACTTTGACGGGCCATAACTTGGTCATACGGATTCCGATTTACGAAAACTCGGACTCTATTTCGCGTATTTTTCCGAGACGAACGCAATGGCACAGCCCGTTTCCCCTGATTCAGAATATTAAATTTAATTCTTCTCTGATTTATGTTATAACAAGTTATTTAACATACGGGGTGTTACATTCTCCCCTACTTAAAGGATTTCGTCCCCGAAATCTCTAAGTCAAGAAGAACGTATCCTACCAACCAAACAACCATCTACTCAACCATCAAACACTGGCATCCATTGTCCTTAAAGTTTCTAATGTTGTATGAACATATGCAAAAAGTGTGTGTATATGTTCCCTATCTAATGCAAAATCAGGCGGTCTACTGATTCAGTTGACCTCCTTAATGCAAACCATGATAGTGCCATGCATCCAATATGTATGCGAAAGAACCCTATCGACACATACTATTTCTACATGCGTGCACAATCATTCACCGAATAAATGCATCATCCATATGATAGCACAACCATCATACATCCATTAATATAGCTACCTACACACATTTATATGCAATATGAAGTGATTGAGCCGATCTAGTGCCTAAAGTGTGTGTATATGCATCCACGAGCAACCACTAGCAAACACTTGCATCCACTTGCATCCATCAATCATAACATGTCTCAAACACATGTTTCAACCATAGGACTATCCTATCTGAAGGTCAAAGGTACTAACGAGAGGACATACTAAGGATAAGATAAGTACCAGTCAAACGATAAAGGAGAAGTTAAAAGACATACTCTCAAAAAGAAATGGATACAAAGAACGCATCTTCGCTTCCGTCTCCCAAGTTGCGTTGCTCTCCTCTTCTCCCCATTGCACTTTGACTAGCTGAACCTCTCGATTCCTCAATTTCCTAGTCTCTGACCCAAGGATGCGAGTAGGAGCTCGTCGAATAGTCGCATCACGCTCTGCTTCCACTTCTCTAAGAAAACTTGGCTCTACCACCTCTGCGGTCTTATGTATGCACTTCCTCAAATGTGACACATGGAAAACATCATGTATACCACTAAGTCTGTCTGGCAACTCCACCCTATATGCCATCCGTCCAATTCTTTCCTTGACAGGAAACGGTCCTACAAACCTCGGTGCTAACTTCCCAGCGGATTCAAAGCGAACAACATTCCGTAATGGAGACACTTTGACAAAAACCATGTCCCCAACTTCAAACTCAAGATCAGTCCTCTTATCTGCATAAGATTTCTGTCTGTCTTGCGCTGCTTTCATCCTTCTTCGAATCAAATCAACCTTCTCTGAAGTCTCTCTAACCATATCGGGCCCTAGCAAGATCTTATCCGTAGATTCCCACCAACATGTAGGTGATCGACAAGGCCTTCCATAAAGAGCTTCAAAAGGTGCCATGCCAATACTAGACTGGAAGCTGTTGTTATATGCAAACTCCACCAAAGGAAGATGCTCTTCCCATGTACCTCCAAAATCCAAGATACAAAGCCTCAAAAGGTCTTCCAAAACACGGTTCACCCTCTCGGTCTGGCTGTCTGTCTGAGGATGATATGCGGTGCTCAAACACAACTGAGTCCCCACCGCCTCCTGTAAACTCTTCCAAAACTCACTAGTGAAGATAGGATCTCGATCACTCACTATGCTGGAAGGTACCCCATGCAATCGAACTATCTCTCGAACATAGACTGAAGCAAGCCATGGAGCAGTCCTCTTACTCTTTACGGGTATGAAATGGGTGCTCTTAGTAAGTCTATCAACCACGACCCAAATTCCTGTATTGCCCTTCCTCGATCTCGGTAAACCATCAACGAAGTCCATCGAGACACTATCCCACTTCCATATCGGAACTTCCAAAGGATGAAGCAACCCACCTGGTTTCTTTCGCTCCGTCTTCACTCGTTGGCACACCAAGCATCGAGCGACATGCTCGGCCACATCTTTCTTCATACCGGCCCAGAAGAAAGCCCTCTTCATGTCTTGGTACATCTTACCCCCACCGGGATGAATGGTCATCCTAAAACGGTGTGCGTCATCAAGAATAGCCTTCCTCAAACCCTCGTCCTGCGGTACACAAAGTCTACCGTCTCTACGCAAGCACCCTCTATCTCTAAGGTGTACCTACTCAAATGGCTGGACGACTCCCCCCTTATGAGCTTCTCTACTAACTCAACCAACTGTGGGTCGCCCCTCTGTGCTTCTCCAATCCTCCCCAAAAGAGTAGGTCTAACTTCCAAAGAAGCTAGCAAACCGGGTACAAAGTCAACGGAAGGTCTAAAGTCAAACTTAGAAATAAACTCTAAGCTCCGTCGTTCAACGAACAATGAACTCAAGGACAACCTTTTTCTACTTAAGGTGTCCGTTACCATGTTACCCTTACTCATAGGATGCTAAGGATCCCATCCACTTTTGCTGTCCTAAGACTATGCGCTCGAAGAGTCTCCAACACTTCCCTAAGATGTAGGGCATGCTCTTCTCCACCAGAATATCATCCAAAATCATCACAACTGTCTCCCACGCAGACCACCCTAGTCGAATTCGGCATCCCCCAAATGCAAGCCCCAAAGGCCTAAACCAATATCAGACAAACACCCAAGGGATACCTCCTTCGAATTCAGACGACCTACGTGAGACGATACTAGTAAAAATGGCTAAATAATTAAGCCCTTGACCAATTCTGGATGTTCTCGCCAGTCTCGCTCCAAAACCGTCGTTTATCCTATACTGGCCCTGCTCAGCCTATTGAGCACATACGAAAACTTATTTCGCTCCTAGAAAAGACCCAGATGTCATCTACAAAGACCATCACGAACTTATTTAGGTACTCCCTGAACACCCTTCTCAACAAAGTATGCGGGGGCGTTCGTCAAACCCAATGGCATCACCAGCCACTCATAAAAGAAATCATCCGGAGTCCCAAAGGCAGTCTCCTCTATACTATTCTCAGCCACTCTCAACTGATGAAATCCCGTGGCTAAGTCCTACTACAAAAATACTGAGGCGCCAGCCAACTGATCAAGGAGATCATTAATCCTCGGCAATGGGTATCTATTCTTCTTTGTGAGTTTCTTTAGTTCCCTTTAGCCTACACAAAGTCTGAGGGACCCATCCGCCTTCATAACAAAAACTACTGGAGCGCCCCACTCCGATATACTTCGTCTTATGAACCCCTTCTCAAGCAAATCGCCTACTTACTTATGGAGTTCCCTCCTCTCACTAGGAGCCATGTGGCACACTGGCCAAGATACTGGTTTGGCCTTATCCACCAGATATATTCGGAAGTCAATCTCCCGCTTCGGAGGTAAGCCCTTCACCTCCTCAAACACATCCGGGTATTCCCGGACCGCTCTAACAGATCGCAGACTCTAGACCAACGTGTCAGGCGATTCTAGATACCTTAGCATAACTGATTCTATGGGATTACAAGAGATCTCGAGAGTGTTACTTAGGCGGCCCATAAGCCTAACAACTCTCCCTTGAAAATGAAGAACAACACTCCTACTGGATAACCAGTCCATGCCCAAAATTAACCCATAGCCCGTGAAGCCCAACAAGCATCACATCTAAACTCAACGCTAAGTATAGAAACTTTCAAACCCAAACATATCATGGAGCCCCAACTGGGTTTGAAACAACTAAGGGATCATCTACCAAACTGGTGTCTAAGTGCAGTGACTCAACGAACAATGGTGGGATAAACGAACTCAATATATCAGAATCAAATAAAGCTTGAATCGGATGATAAAGAAATCCAAATTCCAACCTAGACGGTCATATCCCCATCTGGTACCCTAGTCATGAGGGAATACAACTACCCTCCAGAAGATTCCATACCTTGCCCTTGCTTCTTTGAACAATCCTAATAAGGTGTCCTATTCCTCTTAAAAGGATAACCACTTGCCTTCTTCTTCCCTATTCTCCACTCGTAACCTCCCACCAATGAGGTTTCATCTTTCATTAACCAAACAACTATTTGAGCCTTCCTCCCATCGTTTATCCAATAGATACCTACCAGTCCTCCTCCTTCTTGAACCAACTTCTAATCCGACTAACGTCTAAGTCCCTTGAAGTGGTTTTCCATCCTTATCTATCTTAGAAAGATCATCTATACGCGGAGGGGAAACTCAAAACGAGAGAAAGGGAGAGATTCAAAATGGAGAATTCGAAAGATATAGATATGGCTATTGGGGATTATGCTTTCCTTTCAAAAACTTTTCTCTTAAAAGACATGTTTTTGAAAATACTCCTTTCCAAAAATATTCTTAGAAAATAGTTTTTCTAAAAATTTTATCTGTTCCGGTAACCTTAAGCTCTGATACCACGTGTAACACCCCACACCCGCTATTGTCACTCACTAAGGGAATGCCATAGCATCGGTGGAGTATTTTTAGTGAGTATAGAACAGTAAAATTACAACAAGACAGATATAATGTAATACTTGAAAATTTAAAACATCATCTCATAGCAGCGGAAAGTAAAACATGTTTGGTTACATCATAAAACCATAACAAGAGTCAAGTACAAAATATCCATCCTGAATAAAATAAGTACATAATCCCACTACTCATAACAAATAGCCATAACAGAAAAGATAAGATAAGCTGAGCTCTACATCTACGGTCCAAGCTCCAAGAGATAGATAAAGCAAACTGATCAAAGCCCACTAGCACTAGGCCCAACCTGAGGACCTGAAGGAAAAAGATAAAAACAACGGGGGTCAGACATAAGCCTGAGTGAACCCTATCTCCTTAATAATACAATTATTAAAGTAATTAGGGTATGATATGAACTCGGTATGGTATCTTTGGGGATAATGACTACACTAAGTTGCCCACGAACACAGGACGAACTAAGATAACCGTAAAGACGCATCTACCCACCCAAGGATAATTACTAACTGCACCACACCAGTTCTACCCACCAAGAGTAATTCCTACTTAAAGGTTGATCCCACTAAAGTCTTAGAAAATATAGCTAGTAGTCTCTGGTACTTCTAGCTGACCACGTAGGTGCCGTCTGCCCCTACCTCCACTAGGTGTATAACTGACCACGTAGGTGCCGTCTGCCCCTACATTCACTAGGTGTACCTAGTAATCTTACCCAGTAGTTTCGTGTACCCCTACATAGGTGTCGTCTGCTCCTATCTTTACTAGGTGTACCCACTACTCCCCATCGATCGGCTCCCTAACGTAGATACCCGTGCTGGTCCCACAGTGGGGTGTATCACTCCCCTAAAGTGGCTACCCAATACTATCAACGGTGCACGGCTTTATATCTACACGATGCAACAACGGCTTATCTACCAGCCCGGGCCCACACACGCATATGAAACCCGTTGGACTTGCGTTGCCACCGCTACCCCGTTTTGGCCTCTTATAATCAAGCCCAATATGCGTGTCCCGTCACTCGACATGGGTCGAGCCCACAAAGATACGTTTGGGATATTGGTTGAAATGGGCCCCCACAAGCTACTACTTAAGCTTGTCATTTTATCTAGTGCATTCCACTTAACCCCTTTTTATAATCATGCCCCCTTACATGTTAAGGTTTGGTTATGTAACACCCCACCTCCGCCAGGGTCACTCGCAAAGGAATGCACTAGCATTGGAGGGGTATTATTGGTAAACATGCATAATGATATAGCAAGGCAGGACATGACATATATATATGTAAATAAACAGAGTAAGTAAATAAAACAGCGGAAGATTTTAAACCATTTCAAAAACAAGTCTGGTACATCAAAGTGTCAATTTCCCAAATAAACAAGTCTAGTACATGAAAAAAACACCATCTGAAACTGAAAAAGAAAACATAATAGTAGCTATCCCCAAAGTGGAAGAAACCATAGCGAGCCCAAGCCCAAAGCATACATGAGCTATCCAAGAAAGCAGCTAAGATCCAAGCTAGGCTCCTGTATTCCCTCCCTGAGAACCTGGGGGGGGGGAAACGGAAGAAAAGAGGCGAAACAAAACGGGTCAGTCAAAAAGACTGAGTAAGCCCTGCTACGATCAGTCTATAAACTAATAAAGTTAACATCATGATGGGAACTGAGATGATCATAGATAACACATACTGGCATGGTAAATTAACTACAAGATAGATAGAGGTGTCATCGCATAAACAAGGTTAAGTTTTTGCACCACGGTGTACTAGCAAACCAACATAACAGGTATTGATCCCTCAGCCCAAACTTTGGCCCAATAACATGAAGTGACCTTAATATAAGGTCCAGCCCCCGGTCTAGTCGATCGGCTCCCTATAAACCTAACACGTCAAGTGTTGGTGTCCATACGGCCCACATATGGATGTAGTCTGACTGTGCTGGGTCCACCTTCGGGTGTATCAAGCCCTCGGGTGTCAACCCCGGACACTTAAGCAATAATGCACAGCCCAGACCTACTGGTACCCGTGCCTCGAGTTTGTCCAACATCGGACTACGTGCACGTCCGTAGTCCGCCGGACCCGCACCGCTGTACCACTCAGCCGTCGCTTTGGTCGCTTATATCCGTCCAGTAATCGTGCCCCGCCCTAGCCTAGTCTCTAGGGTTGTGATGATACCAAACTGGGATTACTGCTGGAACAGACCCGCTACTAGGGTTTCCTAAGAGGGTTAAGTGCGATTTAACCCTTCACTAATCATGGATTAGATTGGTTAAGTGTAACTTAACCCCACTCTAATCCCTCGAACTCCCAAATGGATTAAACTAGTTAAGTGTAATCAACGGTTCACACTCAACCCCATTCTAATCCCTCGAATTCCCAAATTGGTTAAGTATTAGTGGACCCTGACTTAACCCTAATCATGAGGCATTAATTACTTTAATGTACCTTAACCTCTCACATTAGACTTTGTTGTGGTTACTAGTTAAGCCGGGCGGGTCCGGGTAGCTTTACACCACAACTTGGTCTAACCTCGGGTCTTGGCACCCCATGACCAACTTCTCACATTGGGTCCTATTGTTTGTAGCCACTAGTTAAGCCGGTCGGTTCCGGGTAGGATTACGCTACAAACTCAACCCAACCTCGAGTTGGCCACACTTATGTTTTCTAGTGTCATGTCCACTTCATTTCAAAACATAATCACAAGTCAAACAATTACTTGGGTAGACCTAACTTAATAGGTAAATTCCCAAGGGGTAGACCTAACTTAATAGGTAAATTCCCAATCTTATATTTTCATGTATTTTAAGTTTACCCAAAACCCCCAACGTCATTCTATCGCTTACATATTCGTAGTAACGCATAAAGGATAGGAAGAGGGAACTTGGCACAACATACATGATAAACTTGCACAACAATCATGCATAACATGTTAGACTTGCCCAACTTAGCATAGTGAACTTGCATATTACCATAAACATGCATAACATGTTAAACTTGCATAACTTAGCATAGTGAACTTGCATATTACCTTAATCATGCATAACTTGTCAAACATGCACAACTTGTCATTTTAAACTTGCATAAACATGCACAACTTGTCAAAACATGCACAACTTGTCAAAACATGCACAACTTGTCAAAACATGCACAACTTGTCAAAACATGCACAACTTGTCATTTTAAACTTGCATAAACATGCACAACTTGTCAAAACATGCACAACTTGTCAAAACATGCACAACTTGTCAAAACATGCACAACTTGTCATTTTAAACTTGCATAAACATGCATAACTCAATAACATACAAATCATGGCTTAGTACACTTGCATAAACATGCATAATCCATTAAACATGTAGAACATGGCATAGTAAACTCGCATATGCATGCATAACTTATGAAACATGTAAAACATGGTATAGTGAGTTCGCATAAGCATGCATAATCAACTAAACTCACATAAATCTCAACTTTCACCACATATTAACTTTAGAGTTTGTAAAGTGAAGGTAAGAGGGCTTACAATGCTTATGCGGACTCAAATGAGTATAACAAATGCAAGAAACCCCTTATGCAACTAATTAAAACCCCCAAATGCAAGCAAACTTGATCAAGACTCCTCCTTTTATGATGCCAATAGAAAAACAAGCCTTTAATGCAAGCTAAGGAGGATCATACAAGCCTAAATATGCTTGTATGCATGGAAAATCACTTAGGAATTAAATTAGGAATTGTATGAAGAGGGTGGAGGCCATGAGAGTTTGGATTTTGGCATAGTTTTGTTGCTAGAATGATTAATGAGGCTTTAGGGTAGGATTAGGGGTATATTTATAGAAGATTAGAGTGTTTTTAGCCCTAGGATTAACCCTAGGATAGTTTTGGCCCGTCAGATTTCAGAATTCTCTAGAACCAGACCACACAACCAAGCCCAAACCAAAGTGGTGCGCCAGGCTAATCTGCCTGGCTACCCCCTGTCGACAGGGCTGTCGACAGGGCAGTCGACATGCCTAGACCCCTGTCGACAGGCCTGTCGACATGGGGTCCTGGGCGGGAATTTTTCCCGCCTGCCCAGTTTGCCCCAAACCCTAGTTTTTAATTTCAAATTTAAATCTGTTTTTACTTAGGAATTTTCTGCAAACTTCAATGGGCCTTAACTGGGTCATACGGACTCCGATTTTCGAAAACTCGGACTCTATTTCGCGTATTTTTCTGAGACGAACGCAATGGCATAGCCCGTTTCCCTTGATTCCCATTTTATAATTTAATTCTGCCTCAATTTATATTATAACAGATTATTAGAAATACGGGTTGTTACATTCTCCCCTCCTTAAAGGATTTCGTCCCCGAAATCTTCAAGTTAGGAAGAACGTATCCTACCATCCAATCATCCATCTACTCAAAGCATCATCCACGAGCAATCATTGTCCCTAAAAGATTCTAAATGTGGTATGAACATATGCAAAAGTGTGTGTATATGTACTTATCTAATGCAAAGATCAGGCGGTTACTGATACAGTAAACCTCCTTAATGCATATGTATGTCAGTGAAAATCAGGCGGTTACTGATACAGTAAACCTCCTTAATGCATATGTATGTCAGTGAAATGAATCCATATGTATGCAAATTCCTACCATAATTTATGGTATCTATATGAGTGCACATAACATTCATCCATATGCAACATCCATGTGGTAGCACAACAAGTTTCAATCATGGATAAGCATAAACACTCATGCATATGCAACATGAAGAGTGTGTGAGCCGATCTAGTGCCTAATCGTGTATAATGCATCCACGAGCAACCACTTGCAAACACTTGCAGCCACTTGCAACCATCAAGCATAACATGTTTCAAACACATGTTTCATCCAAAGGGTTTCTACCTAAGGTTCTCATGACAAGATAGACACGATAAACTAGATAAATTAGACAAACTCCTTTTTGGATTACAAGAAATCCATTCAATCTTCGACATATAGTACTAACCGATGAGTCTTAACCCCCTTATGGAGTTCACAACAGAAATAAGATCGAGAATGGGACCGAGAGGATATATACAAAAGATAACTTGCAAGCAAGCTCCACAGGAAAACAAGGATCAAGGATGCACTCTTTAAAAAGAGGTACGATGCGCGTATCTAGTCTTCACTCTTCTTAGTCACGTTTCCTTGAGCTTAACTCAACTGTGCTTTGACTATCTTCCACTTCATGATTCCTTGGCTTCCTAACTCCTATTTCCCAAATTCGAATTGGGACTCATTTCATTATTGCCTCTCGTCTTTCTTTCCCACTTATTCTTTTTTCTGTATACTCGGCTTAAACATAATTATAACCTCATGATTCGTGCAAGCTCTCCAAAATTCACCAGTGAATCCTGGATCCCGTCTACTTACTATAAAATATCCCATGCAGCCGAACTTTCTCTTGAAAATACCAATCCACGTTGCCAATTGCCCTATAAACGTGATTTTCTCATGTTTAATCGAAATGAACCATCCTCCTATGAGTGATAGACCATACCTAGATTCAATTGCCTACCCATGGCTTCCTGTAGGCTATTCCAAAACTGGCCAACTTTTTGAGGGTAAACCGTTGCTAACCCTGATGCAGTCCTCTCGCTCTTCACCGGACTGAAATGAGCACTCTTCGTGAGTCTACCTATTATGACCCTCATACCCGTATTCCCTTCCTTTGATCTAGGTAATTTATCCACCTAATCTATCGAGATGTTTTCACACTCCCCTTGCGAAACTTCCAATGGAGGTAATGGCCCACTGGGCTTCTATGACTTGGCCTCAACCTGGTGGCACAACATGTATCCTGAAACCAACTCGGCCACCTCCTCGAGTGATGCGCATCTTCAAGAACCTTCTTTACCAAGTCTTCCACTCGAGGAACACATACTCTCTCATCGCGCCTTAGTCTTCCCTTGTCATCCATGATATATCTAGCGAGGTGACTTAACATCTCGCCTCGAATCAACTGGTCCACGTTCTTGACTAACTGTAGGTCTTTCTTTCTGTGAAACCCCCTTCTTGATCCTGAAGAGGAAGTCTAAGCTCAGGGAATGCTAACTAACTAGCCAAACGGAGGAAGCTTCTTACTTCAATTGCCCTCCTCAGAGTTTTCCGGTCTTAAACCGCAACCACTTTAGCGGAATCCACCGCTAAGCCTTACTTAGGGACTATGTGCCCAAGAAATCCAACTTCTTTCCTCCAAAGTGACATTTGGAGACTTGACCTTCCACTGGTGGCTCTAAGCGTATCCATCTCCTCCTTGAGATGTATAGCATGTTCTTCCTCGTTCTTTTGAGGAGATCAAAATATCGTCTATGACGACCATGACAAACTTGTTCAAGGACTCCCTAAACACCCTACCCATCGAGTTCGCGTAATATGCGGGTGCCTTAGTCAAACCAAATAGCATGACTAACTATTGCAAATATCCATCTAGAGTCCTAAACTCAGTCTTGTCAATCCCATCCTCAGCCCTCCTAAGCTGATGGAATCTGGTAATTAGATTAAAAGAAAACAGATGCTCCTACAGGCTGATCAAACAAATCATTGATCCTTGGTAATGGTTATTTATTCCTCTCACGATAATCAACACGCAAGCGAAGCAAACTGTCCACCTTAGTAACGAATGCTACTGGAGCACCCCACTCGAGAATGCTTCATCTCAGGAAGTTCTTCTCAAGCAACTCCTTGACTTGCTTTCTTAACTCTTACCTCGTGAGGTCATGTGCCTAACCGGCCACGAAACTGGCTTGGTATTACCAACCAGATAATGCGGAAATCTATCCCACGTCCAGGGGTAACCCCTTTACTCCACCCAAGATATCAGGATATTCTCGGACCTCCCTCACCGATTGCAAACTATCGATAGATGAGTTGAGGGAATCAAGATAACAATCATGACGGGACCCATAGGGTCGCTAGAAATTTCTAGGGTATTACCGAGGCAAGTCATGGGCCTCACAACCCTATATACAAAAACCAAGAATGGCTTCAAAACAGGACAACCATTCCATGCCCAAAACCAACCCATATCCCCTGAAACCGAGAATATAAACATCCTACGAGAATTCTATACTTAAGATAGAAATTTTCAAATCCACTCAGACCATAGACAAACGGGCAGAACCCCCAATTGGATTTGAAACACATACGGGATCATCAACTACACTAGTACTTAGGTGCAAAACTTTCAACTGGATCAGATGAAATAAAACTATGCGATGTGCCAGAATCAAACAAAGTTCGAACAGGGAAAATCAGAAAATGTAAACAAGATTTTCAACAGAAACACTACCTCTATCATGAGCTGGAAGAACGGGGTTGAGGGGATGAATTCGCCCTCCAGATAGTCCTGCACACTGAGTCTGACCTTGCCCTTGTTTCCTTGGGCAATCCTTGCTGAAATGTCCAAACTCACCACAATCAAAGCATTCGCCCCGCTTTCTCTTCTCCTTCTTCCTACATTCCCTGGCTATATGTCCAACTCCTCCACAGAAGTTACATTTCATATTCTTGCCCCGTTTCCCGGAATTTACTCTCTTGCCTTGGGACTCATTCGCCTTGACCTCTTTCTTGTCATTGCTACCTTCTTCTTGAAGTAGGGCCAAATTCACTAAACTCTCGAAAGTCGCCCCCAAGGGTATATGAGACAGGGCCAAATCACGTAATGGCTCGTTTAATCCTAGAGCAAAGTGTAGGGCCTTCTTCTGAGCTGTATTAACCAAGTCTAAATCGTCCTGAGCCAGTTGATTAAACTTATCTATGTATTCCCTAATAGTCATGTCCCCTTGCTTCAGTGATAAGAATCTCAGTCCAAACCTTCCTCTAAAGTCATCCCAAGTCTCAATTGGCCTGGTCGCGGTGGTGACTACCCACCAACGTGCAGCTTCTTCCTTTAGCAACCATACTGCTAATAAAACCTTCCTGCGGTCACCTATATCAAAGGTGGCTAAAAGATCTTCGGTCTCTTTCAACCAATTCCCTGCTTCTACAAAAGTCTCTGTTCCATTAAAATTCTTGCCACCCATCCTCTTAAAGTTCTTGCAAGTTTCCGCGAAATCCGCTTGTGGAGGCTGAGGGGGAAGAGGAACATCAGCTACGGGAGGAGAAGGAGGAACAGCGGCCTCGACTGGGGAGACAACATTAGGGACACCTGGGACCGGTGCCGTGACTTGCAAGTACCGACGAAACCAATCGGGTATCGTTACTCCTTCGGGCAAGATGAGATTACCAGACATGCTGGAAACGAAAAGAAAAGAGTTTAAACGAGGAGTCAAAGGATAGTGCTGATGGCTTTTGGGGAATAGCCTTTAAAATAACTAGACTTTTCTTTGGAAAATACTTTATACTTGGTTTTGAAAATAGTTTTTCAAAGAGTCTTAAAAACCTTTTTATCCCTTCTAGTAAACCTGGCTCTGATACCAAATGTAACACCCCACCTCCGCCAGGGTCACTCGCAAAGGAATGCACTAGCTTTGGAGGGGTATTATTGGTAAACATGCATAATGATATAGCAAGGCAGGACATGACATATATATATGTAAATAAACAGAGTAAGTAAATAAAACAGCGGAAGATTTTAAACCATTTCAAAAACAAGTCTGGTACATCAAAGTGTCAATTTCCCAAATAAACAAGTCTAGTACATGAAAAAAACACCATCTGAAACTGAAAAAGAAAACATAATAGTAGCTATCCCCAAAGTGGAAGAAACCATAGCGAGCCCAAGCCCAAAGCATACATGAGCTATCCAAGAAAGCAGCTAAGATCCAAGCTAGGCTCCTGTATTCCCTCCCTGAGAACCTGGGGGGGGGAAACGGAAGAAAAGAGGCGAAACAAAACGGGTCAGTCAAAAAGACTGAGTAAGCCCTGCTACGATCAGTCTATAAACTAATAAAGTTAACATCATGATGGGAACTGAGATGATCATAGATAACACATACTGGCATGGTAAATTAACTACAAGATAGATAGAGGTGTCATCGCATAAACAAGGTTAAGTTTTTGCACCACGGTGTACTAGCAAACCAACATAACAAGTATTGATCCCTCAGCCCAAACTTTGGCCCAATAACATGAAGTGACCTTAATATAAGGTCCAGCCCCCGGTCTAGTCGATCGGCTCCCTATAAACCTAACACGTCAAGTGTTGGTGTCCATACGGCCCACATATGGATGTAGTCTGACTGTGCTGGGTCCACCTTCGGGTGTATCAAGCCCTCGGGTGTCAACCCCGGACACTTAAGCAATAATGCACAGCCCAGACCTACTGGTACCCGTGCCTCGAGTTTGTCCAACATCGGACTACGTGCACGTCCGTAGTCCGCCGGACCCGCACCGCTGTACCACTCAGCCGTCGCTTTGGTCGCTTATATCCGTCCAGTAATCGTGCCCCGCCCTAGCCTAGTCTCTAGGGTTGTGATGATACCAAACTGGGATTACTGCCGGAACAGACCCGCTACTAGGGTTTCCTAAGAGGGTTAAGTGCGATTTAACCCTTCACTAATCATGGATTAGATTGGTTAAGTGTAACTTAACCCCACTCTAATCCCTCGAACTCCCAAATGGATTAAACTAGTTAAGTGTAATCAACGGTTCACACTCAACCCCATTCTAATCCCTCGAATTCCCAAATTGGTTAAGTATTAGTGGACCCTGACTTAACCATAATCATGAGGCATTAATTACTTTAATGTACCTTAACCTCTCACATTAGACTTTGTTGTGGTTACTAGTTAAGCCGGGCGGGTCCGGGTAGCTTTACACCACAACTTGGTCTAACCTCGGGTCTTGGCACCCCATGACCAACTTCTCACATTGGGTCCTATTGTTTGTAGCCACTAGTTAAGCCGGTCGGTTCCGGGTAGGATTACGCTACAAACTCAACCCAACCTCGAGTTGGCCACACTTATGTTTTCTAGTGTCATGTCCACTTCATTTCAAAACATAATCACAAGTCAAACAATTACTTGGGTAGACCTAACTTAATAGGTAAATTCCCAAGGGGTAGACCTAACTTAATAGGTAAATTCCCAATCTTATATTTTCATGTATTTTAAGTTTACCCAAAACCCCCAACGTCATTCTATCGCTTACATATTCGTAGTAACGCATAAAGGATAGGAAGAGGGAACTTGGCACAACATACATGATAAACTTGCACAACAATCATGCATAACATGTTAGACTTGCCCAACTTAGCATAGTGAACTTGCATATTACCATAAACATGCATAACATGTTAAACTTGCATAACTTAGCATAGTGAACTTGCATATTACCTTAATCATGCATAACTTGTCAAACATGCACAACTTGTCATTTTAAACTTGCATAAACATGCACAACTTGTCAAAACATGCACAACTTGTCAAAACATGCACAACTTGTCAAAACATGCACAACTTGTCATTTTAAACTTGCATAAACATGCACAACTTGTCAAAACATGCACAACTTGTCAAAACATGCACAACTTGTCAAAACATGCACAACTTGTCATTTTAAACTTGCATAAACATGCATAACTCAATAACATACAAATCATGGCTTAGTACACTTGCATAAACATGCATAATCCATTAAACATGTAGAACATGGCATAGTAAACTCGCATATGCATGCATAACTTATGAAACATGTAAAACATGGTATAGTGAGTTCGCATAAGCATGCATAATCAACTAAACTCACATAAATCTCAACTTTCACCACATATTAACTTTAGAGTTTGTAAAGTGAAGGTAAGAGGGCTTACAATGCTTATGCGGACTCAAATGAGTATAACAAATGCAAGAAACCCCTTATGCAACTAATTAAAACCCCCAAATGCAAGCAAACTTGATCAAGACTCCTCCTTTTATGATGCCAATAGAAAAACAAGCCTTTAATGCAAGCTAAGGAGGATCATACAAGCCTAAATATGCTTGTATGCATGGAAAATCACTTAGGAATTAAATTAGGAATTGTATGAAGAGGGTGGAGGCCATGAGAGTTTGGATTTTGGCATAGTTTTGTTGCTAGAATGATTAATGAGGCTTTAGGGTAGGATTAGGGGTATATTTATAGAAGATTAGAGTGTTTTTAGCCCTAGGATTAACCCTAGGATAGTTTTGGCCCGTCAGATTTCAGAATTCTCTAGAACCAGACCACACAACCAAGCCCAAACCAAAGTGGTGCGCCAGGCTAATCTGCCTGGCTACCCCCTGTCGACAGGGCCGTCGACAGGGTAGTCGACATGCCTAGACCCCCGTCGACAGGCCTGTCGACATGGGGTCCTGGGCGGGAATTTTTCCCGCCTGCCCAGTTTGCCCCAAACCCTAGTTTTTAATTTCAAATTTAAATCTGTTTTTACTTAGGAATTTTCTGCAAACTTCAATGGGCCTTAACTGGGTCATACGGACTCCGATTTTCGAAAACTCGGACTCTATTTCGCGTATTTTTCTGAGACGAACGCAATGGCATAGCCCGTTTCCCTTGATTCCCATTTTATAATTTAATTCTGCCTCAATTTATATTATAACAGATTATTAGAAATACGGGTTGTTACAGGTTAAGTCATCCAATTATATTACAATTGCCACTTAAGGCACCCACTAGATTTCCGCATGCCACCCAAGGCACTTACTTGATTCCCCCATGCCACCCAAGGCACTTACTTAACCCTTTAATCATGTTTAGTTACATGTTCCACTCTGGTTAAGTATTCTAATCGTATTTTCTATTGCCACCCAAGGCACCCACTTAACCCCTCATGTCCCACTACATGCTAATATGGTTAAGTGTTTCTTAATTAATTAAGACCGTGATCTCCCATAAAGACCTCCCACATTAGACTGGCTGTTATGACCGCCTGGTTAAGCCGGTAGAATCCGGGCAGTCTTACGTCATAACAGAGTCTAACCTCGTGTCTTTACCTTAATCACGTATTTAATTTATGGCTAAGACCTCTCACATTGGGCTGACATTTGTAGCAACTGGTTAAGCCGGTCGGGTCCGGGCAGTTTTACACTACAAATGAGTCCAACCTCGTGTCTTAGTCGATTAATTACACCTAATTAATCACCCCCATATTAATTATCCCTAATTAATATCAAGTTTTCCATAACATGGGTAGACCTAACTCAATAGGTAAATTCCCATGGGGTAGACCTAACTCAATAGGTAAATTCCCACTTATGTTAATTAATTTTTTTATGGTATGCTTAATCATACCCATTTCAACATACTTTTAATTAACATATTAATTAACCCCATCGTTCCCCACGTAAATCGTCATTATGACATAACATAATAAAGGGAAGATTTACCACACATAACATGGGTTTAGCATATAACTTTATCATGGGTTAAGAGGATGTCAACTTGCATATATGAGCATGTATTAACCCAACTATATTCGACCCAAACTTGCATATTATCAAACATGTGTCTTACATAACATGTTGCATATGAACTTACATATCATCAAACATGTGATTTGCATAACATGTTGCATATGAACTTACATATCATCATACATGTGATTTGCATAACATGTAGAACTTGCATTTTAGCATATACTTAACTTGCATAAGCATTCACATACTTGCATAAGCATTCATATACTTGCATAAGCTTGCATATCATGTTAAACTTGCATTTCAACATATACATAACTTGCATAAACATTCACATACTTGCATAGGCTTGCATATTATGTTAAACTTGCATTTCAACATATACATAACTTGCATAAACATTCACATACTTGCATAGGCTTGCATATTATGTTAAACTTGCATTTCAACATATACATAACTTGCATAAACATTCACATACTTGCATAGGCTTGCATATTATGTTAAACTTGCATTTCAACATATACATAACTTGCATAAACATTCACATACTTGCATAGGCTTGCATATTATGTTAAACTTGCATTTCAACATATACATAACTTGCATAAACATTCATATACTTGCATAAAATGCTAAACATGCATATAAGCATATACATGACTTGCATAAGTACTCACATACTTGCATAACATGTTTGCATAATGGATCCATATTCACTTAGTGTTTTGCATCATAAACATCATGAAACAACTTGCATAAAAATATCATGATTACATATTATGAAACTTGCATGACATAAGGCATATAACTTGCAAAACACATAATATTCACTACATCAAGCTTGCATAAATATATGGATCCACAAACATAGCCATACTTTATCACATCTTATCATAATCAATTCAATAATTGATTATTAACGGGATAGAAGCTCACCAAAACAAGATTTACAAGTTAAATGAAGCAAATCCCAATGATTAAGTAGAAGAAGATGTAGATTAGCTTGCAAACCCTCTTAGGATTTTTAGTGGAGGCTCTCCAATTTTCTAAGTGGTGGCATAATGGCCTTAGATCTATTTTTGGTAAGGATAAGGGGGGTATTAGGGTGTATATATAGATTAGTTAGATGTTTTAGGACCATAGGATATACCCTAGAACCAATCCTAGCCTTTAAAGCATGTCTTGGGGAAGAAGTCAAGTGTAGGAACCATTTAGGGCCCAAAAAAAACAGCCCAAACTCATCCCGGGCCTCAAAACATGAGCAGTTTTCGTTTTTGATTTTTCGTGAAACTTTGACGGGCCATAACTTGGTCATACGGACTCCGATTTACGAAAACTCGGACTCTATTTCGCGTATTTTTCCGAGACGAACGCAATGGCACAGCCCGTTTCCCCTGATTCAGAATATTAAATTTAATTCTGCTCTGATTTATGTTATAACAAGTTATTTAACATACGGGGTGTTACAAACACCCATAATCCATAACAGATTATATAACACATCATATATCACAATATATGAAAACAGTAAAATAAATGTTGAGGAATCCAGTTGGATTCCTCCAACCTGTTTCCCTGCATCACAGATGTTAAACAATATAGATAACATCACTTTCAGTTCTATATGATACATTCTATTAAACGGAATCAATATAGAAATTTAGCTAACCGACTAGCAGTTCAATCAAACAGTCAACACACAGTCAATCAGCCAATATCTAACAGTTCTAAAAATACAACATGAAATTATAAACTGTTCAGAGTTAGTGAGATTTACTCACATTGGCGCGTTAACCGTTAAATAATGGTTTGCGTTATTTGATTCAGTTGGACAATTTATTTCGCCATAAATTGTAACGAGCTCCGATGGACTTCCAGTCAATTCCAGGTTATAGGGTCCGTCCCTACGATCCCAACGAATCTAACCGTTCGAAATTCTGATATCATATGATAGAGTTATGATATTTTAAACTTAATACATGATTTTATATTACAAATAACTGCAATTAAATTTTAAATGATGGGCTTTACTTTATTTGACATGGCCCATTCACCCCCTTGAAGCCTAGACCGCCGCTTATCCTCTCCTTTCCCTTCCAGATGAACCCGTGGCTTCTTCTACTCCAGACAATTTCCCATTTCCACTAATTCTTAAAAACAAAATTATCTCAACTGTTCCACCTCCCCAAAAACTCCAGTAAAATCCCATAACAACTTGAACGTCCACCTCCACTTCATCTCCTGCACGTGGTCCAACATCCCCATTTTTCAACGTTGACTTCCCTACCTTCCATTTTTACTTAATGTAAAAATCCAACAAAAACGTCCTTCAAACCGTGAAGAACAATACTCCAGTATATACAGTGGTCTTCTCCCTAATTAAAACACGTAAGCCTGTTCTTTTAGTTTCGAACAACCATATCCTCACGCTACTCCTCACCGTACCATATTTCAACAGTACTTCATCACACCATGCGTGCTTCAGAAACCATACCCACGTGTAAATGGTTCTTCCTCACTCCTTACTGTCCCCACTGACTCAAACTCGCACCACTCCTTTCAGTTCTTCTTGCGATGGACTGCTCAAAGCCACCACAATAGTAGAACCCACGCTGACCTCCTGGATCCCCCTTAATCGACGGCGAACTGTAGCCCTAGCCCATCGTTGCGAAACTCGAGATCCACACCAAAAAGATGTCGTTCAGCCTCCTCTTCGAACCTAGAATGAAACCTGAAACCGCCTGCTTGCATCGCCGGAGTTCCGGCTGATCTCCCTAAACTCATTTATTTGTTTTCTATCCGCCATTAATGGTGTACAGCGAGTAAGGTTGTGAACTCATAAATGAAATAAGGGTGGCCTTGACCTTCCGTGAATTGGGTTTTCATTGTTGATTTTCCCTTGATCGATTCTTGGTTTCCACGAATGGACTGGCGGCGCATGAAATTTTGAAAAGAATTAGGTTTCCAGTTTTTTTCTGCGTTTGAGGTCATTTTATAGGAGAGTATATTTGCTTTTGTGGAGAATTTAGAAGCCACGTTTTACTTAGATACCCATGTATTAGGGTAAATGTGTTTTGACCATTCACCACAAGTATTTAGGGTAGACGTGTTAGGTGATTTAAGTGTTGTACATGTCTTATGTTATTTCAGGTCGATTGAAACAATAACTTATGTTAGTTTAAGTTTAGAAGATCCCGGTACCACGTTGGATAAGGCTTCGCTCACCTACAAACTTCTATCGACAAAAATAAAAATACCGTTGTGACGAGAAAGGCGCCGTGATCCCAACAATACAATAATATCGGTAGTTGGACTCATATTGTGAAACCCCAAAAATATCGATACAGGGTGCAAAATACCCCAAATAGAAAGTTGCTTATTTAATTAACTAAAAATTTCTATAAAATTATAAAAATTAAATTATCGCTATGTCTCAAAAGAACCTTGTCTAAATTCAAACCCGATAGTCAATTATTTTGAAATAACTGTTATGGTCACGAACGAATATACCGCTGTTTTTCTGAATAATTGATTTGGACGTAAATCAAAATCTACACGACGAAATCCCAATTTTTCTCTTCCGCTAGAAAGATATACTCCAACAGCTCCACACGTTTCTTGTTTCACAGAAATCCGATTTAAAAACGAATCCTGTACATTCAGTTGAAGTTCGAATCGCCAATTTACGAACTACAACGCCATTTCGAGCTCGATTATAATTATATTATAATTATACGTTCAAACTGACGCCGATTGAATATATTTGTTATTCAAATTCAATTCTAAACTGAATTATATATCACAGATGATCCGGTTCACATCTATCGTCATTTCAGCCAATTCTTATTATTTCAAAATTAAATATATTATTTAATTTATTATTTTAATTAAATATTCACCATTATTTAATTTTACGACCATGAAATCCTTTTAATCACCTTTTAAATAATTAAATAAATTAATTATTATACCGCTGAAAATGCGGGTCATTACAAATCCAACCACTAATACATATATAATAGCCACAAACACCAATCCTATATAACTAATATATATATATATATATATATATATATATATATATATATATATATATATATAGAATAGCCACAACATTATTTCAACTCATCCAATCAATCAACAAGCAATTATTTTTAACTGATAGAAATAATTCTAAATAAAATTGAGTGAGATTTACTCACAGCAGTTTTTATTTTGATCCATTATGATTTTGATTTAAATTCCAGCTTATGTAAATCCGCAGCTGTAAGTCCAATTGATGTACGGCGTTTGCATCTGATTTTTATATGAACATATTGCTTTTATAAATAACTAGCTGAACTAAACATGATTAAATAAATTTTAAATTAGCTAATGAAAATTATTAACGTTAATTAACTTACCAAAATAAATCCTTCTTCCTCATGAAGAGTACTAGAAACCCTATGCTTCCAAAAAAAACCACATAGGCCGTGACTTCGAGTATTGTTGTATACTCCAAGAACGAATAGCTTTAGCATCCCTTGACACTTTAATAAAAATTAAATATATTGCATTAAAATTTATTTATTATGAGTTTGGGTATAAATCAACTAATTTAATTCAAATAAATGAAACATTAATTAAATTATATTATAAATCAACTATCTTTTGTTTTACCTTAATCTCTCTTCCTATCTGAGAGACCTTGCAATGTAATTTCTGACTTCAGATCTTCTCTACTCACCCATCACTCACTGCTCGACATTCCCATTTCCAAACTACAATCCCACACCTCCTACCTATGACAGTCGAACCAAATCAACACCATACTGTCAAGATACATCCCAAATTTTAATTACTAAACTTCCTCAATTCTTCATCAACCAGATCGAACTCCACCCCTCCATTTTACTGCCATTACTCCGTTCATCATCTCGCGTTAAATTTTAGGTCGCGACTTCCTCTTTTGATTGCTACAAGAATGACATCGTGCCCCCAAAAGTCCATCACGACTTCACAACCATACCCCTATCCTCGATTTATGATCCCACCTGAAACTCACGGCAGTGCCTTCCTCCGTCAACCACGCAACAAATCGCTCCACCATTGAGTTCGAACCCACCAAAAATGATGCATTGCCCTTGAGTTCGAACCCCAGTATCAGAAGCAACCATCGGGTTTGAATGAATTAGCAACGAACGATTTGTTCGATTTTTTTTTTTGACGAAGAACGTACGAGGAGCGGCATCGATTCAAACATAATCGCGATTTGATTTTCAGATGGATTCCATTCAAGGAAATGAACAAGGAAATGACACGGTTTGATTTTGTAAAATAGAAGGTGATGGATGCGGATTTATAAATGAAAAGGAGGAAACTTTATCAATCAGTGGCCATTATTTCTCTTTTAGGAATTTGCGTATTGAAGTGAGAAAACAAGAGAGGGACTCGCGTTTAAATAGAAGATGAATCCTCCACCGTTAAGGAATAGGCTTGCATATTTACACTAGGTAGGTTAGGGTAAGGTACAATATAATTAATTTTGATCTGACTTTGATTTAACTGTGATTTAATCTTTGATTTAATCTGATTTGAAATAAAGAGATTTTTTTTAAATAGATTCTGATTTGATCTTCGATTCAATTTTGATCTTATCCATTAAAATATCTCAGGGTTCACACACGAACCACTGTTTTAATGTAACCACTGTCGTTCAAATGTTATAACGCTATTCTGAACTGAACAGTATATATTCTGAAATTTAATTTCAACTTATATATCATTTTAAATTCAGAACTAATCACTTTGTTGGTAATAAATTATTTTTATTATCGCCTATATTAAAATACAATTAATGTTGATCATCTGAATTGTTTCGATTCAGTTTTTAACTTCGGTTTCAATTATATTTCGGATTGAATTATTTTAGATTCTCGTATTACGACGATTATATATGTATTCGAAATAAATCCTATTTCGATTATTAAATCGATATCTCGATATAAATATACATTTATATTATCAACTCATATTTAATATATTCTAAAATAATATTAAATATTAAAAATAAATCAGAAAAAAAATCTGGGTCGTTACACTTACCCATCCTAAACCCTAAACAGAAACTTCTCCTGTCAATGAAAAATCCGCCGCACCATTTCTCGTGTAAAAAGCCAAAACATGATCTTCCAAAATTCATATCAAATCCAAATAAAATCGATAAATCTCATAACAATTATATATGAGATGCTGCAATGTTCCTCTTCATTTTGATATAGGCATTGATGTGTTCGGCTCTTATACTGTTCGCTGGAAAACTGAACCGTGGAACTAGGGTTCATGTTTTGGTGAGATTGAGGGTTCAATTGAATAAGAGGTGATTAGATGAGTGATTGTAGTAAGAAGTAGCTTCTCTTATGAATTTTTGGTAGAAATTCCTAAAAAAGTTATCGTCAAAATTTGACTGTAGACGTGGGTTGGCTTCTTTGACGCAGGGAGTAAAAGGAGATCGAGTGACACTTTGTTGGTATGGAAGTGATGAGATATTGAGGAGGAGTATAGCGGTGGTCTCGGTTTGTTGATTTATGGTGTATGGAGGGAGAACCAGTTATGGGAAGTCATGGAAATGGTGGAATCTTCACTGGGACTGTGAGTTGTATTTTGGAGAAGAAGGCATCAAGTGTATTGAAATTTGTATAGCAGGATGCAGTTTTTGACAAGGTGTAGAGTGGTATTTTTAGTTTGATTTAAATTGAAGTATGGAAGTGGCATTTGGTTTATAAAAATGCGGCAATGTCTAAAATGGAGTGCGAAATAAGTTTGGAGGAGGAAGATACTGTAGATGGTGGGTGAGCATGATGTTAGGCTGTATGTTTTAAGGTGAAGCCC
Organism: Allium sativum; assembly: GCA_030737875.1. Classification (NCBI taxonomy): domain Eukaryota; kingdom Viridiplantae; phylum Streptophyta; class Magnoliopsida; order Asparagales; family Amaryllidaceae; genus Allium; species Allium sativum. The sequence continues at coordinate 551,770,760 of CM060918.1, forward strand.
AGAATTTAAATGAAGTTTAAATTAAATTAAATTTAATGTATATACTAACTTATAAAATGAATATCATGCTCATATATTATCGGAATTCAATGAAACAAGATCCGTGGGATCGTATGGATGAGGGCTACACCATGGAACTGATTAGGAGTGAATTAGAGCTCGTTACAGTTTATAGAGAAATAAATTGTCTCTCTGAATCAACGAAAATTATCGTATTTAACGATAACTGTCCAATGTGAGTAAATCTCACTAACTCTGTACAGTTTATATTTTTATAAATATAACCTAGTATTGATAAATGATGATTGATTACTGTGTGTTGATTGTTTGGTTGAATTGCTAATTTATTGGTTGAAATTATAGATAACGATATATACATAAATCATTAATCAATTATTGATTCTATTTGATGTTATTTATATTCTTTAACATCTATGGATGCAGGAAACAGGTTGGAGGGATCCAACTGGATTCCTTAATATTTATAATACTGTTTGTTTTCATATATTGTGATATATGATGTAATATAAAATCTGTGATTGATTATGATGACACTAGTCTGTTTAATTGGTATTTTAAATACCATAAGAAATACTGGAATGTAAAAAGGGAATTTTCAAAGTGTTTTGTAAATGAAATATTTATAGGAAATAAACAGGATATTATACATGAAATATTTATAGGAAATAAATAGGATATTATACATGAAATATTTATTTGAAAAATAAATATAATTATAAAAGGAATATTTATTTGGAAAGTAAATATAATTATAAAAGGAAATATTTGGAAAATAAATATAATTATAAAATGGATATTTATTTGGAAAATAAATAGAATTATAAAAGGAAATATTTGGAAAATGAATAGAATTTTATAAAAAGAGAATTTTACATTAGGAAGGTTTAGACTTGTGCTTCGCATACGGGTGTAACATGATATTGATTTAAATTAAATATTTAATAGAAATCTGTTTAACAGATAAATTGAGGAGAACAGTTTATAAACTATGTTTATAAATTAAGGAAATATTTATCATTTGATAAATCGAATATATAAATTTGAATTTATAAAGAGAAGTAAAATCGGTTTTAACACCGACAATTGTAATGCAATGTGAACGTAGTAGTTATAAAGGAAATTTTCTATGAGATTATAAATGTTGGAAATGAAATAAGATTTGTATGAATAATTCTGCAAATAAAAATATAAATAGAATTTGGGTTTGAGATATTGTTTTTTATAAAACAAAAATGTGTGATCTTCTGAAGAGAAGAGAGCACACATATATATAATAAAAAACAAAGGTACAGAGTTTGACAATAGTACATAAGAATACGAGATAAAACCAAACACGAAACTAGGGGTGTAAAGGATCGTAGATAGATGATCTCCGGATAAACCACTGCCCATCAACTCCAATATCGAATTCCGGCAAGGCCACCACCCGATATTGAAGTATATCTACTCCAATTAAATAACCCATACTCTCAATGAAAGGCGAAAATAATGAGACACAACATCAAGAACTCTCTAACAATAAGCCCAAAGAACTACAAATGAAATGCATATCTTCAACCCAAACAGCAATCCTATAAGCTCCACAATACTATCCATCAACCTGAAAACCCCTCCAGCTATCCGCTAAGTACTTCCACTTAATCAACAACATGAATCTGCAAAAAACTCAACAAACTATTAATAATTATTGTTTTAAATACGAAATCAAACTATTTTGATTATATAAAGAAATATTATTCACATTCTATGTGAAAAATTAGATTAAAATAAATATTTTGCAAATAAAATATTATAAAGGAATTTGTAGTTTGAATTAGGAATTTAAATGGAATTACTGAAATTAGAAACGGAATGGAAATTAGTTGAGTTGAATGGCTTTCTGGGTATCGATCCGATGTTGGTTTCGGCCTTCAGGGTTTATACTTGGGAAGTTGTTCTCTTACTAGTTTACAGTTAGAGACTGATAGAGGTGGGAAGATATTAATGCGTGAATCAGAAATGGAAACATTTTCCAAAGTTAATAACGTATATTTTCTAATTTTAGAAAATAAGGAATTTATGAATATATGGAAACGATAAATGGGAATTTGGGAAATGAAATGATGATTGATCGGTAAGATTTCCATTTGAAAATATGACCGTTGTTTGTACACATATTTTCCTTTGATAGTTAAATTATCGACTATCAAAGATTTTGACCATTTTTGTTGTTAATACGGAGAGACCGGGATCAGATATATTATCTGAAAACCATTCCGTATGGCATTAGCATCTCGAATCAAATATGATGAAGATAATTGAAGACGGAGTTATGCAAGGGCTGTTTAGTAAATCCTAGGTAGAAATTGCCTAGGATGGATTTACAGAATAGTGCCTTCGGGTTGTCCAGTCCCAGGACATCTTGAATGGACGAATGTATGACAGAGTATATCTGGTAGATCACGCAAGTTGATTGTTTCAAACGTATTTACGTTGGTGGCGGAGGAATTCGTTTCTCTTAGCTTATACCCATGTTTTTTTTTTGGGAAATCAATTTGTGATTTGATGGGTATGACAATGTGACATTCAAAGGAAATAAAGATGTGATATGTATAATGATACATTATGACCTCAAGCCTCATCAACTGAGAAATGACAGAAATCGGGCTGGCAGCAGGGCTAAGTGGGTCGCACCCAATTAGGGTATATTGTCACTATCTAGAGAATATTCATATTTGTTACTTCTTCCAATTCTGTATTTATCGGGAATGGTTATGTTGGTATACCAACAGTAAGGTGATAATATATTCGGAACATTCAAGCGAAATGAATGACCGGTCATGTATGGCCGAGTTACAAGATATTCTTGTTGAATTCCAGTGTATCGCTTCTAGAGTACACTGATCGGAAGGTGGTTCCATACCTTGTCACAGTTGGAAATCCATTACCCAATAAGAGTCCGCGGTTTTTGATTGTATATTATATATGTGGAGCGTGAGATGAAAGCGTTCTGCTAGATTGATATTTACTTACATTAGACATTATTATAATATCAGAAGGCTACTGATTTTAAAAGAATAATTTGGATTATCATAAGGTAAAAACCATTCGTGTTTATGCGTGGATCGGTCTTACAATTATTCTTTCCTTTAAAATGATTTTAAAAGTTAAAAAAAGGGTTGGAGTTTACTCACACCAGTCACATGACTGACCCAGAGTTTATTTTGTTTTCCCTAAACTGTTGGGTGCCCAATTTTGTACGGGTAGTCAAATAGTCGGGATTTTACAGATAATTGGAGAGCTAGAGCAGGAGGCTTCAGTATTTTATAGCTATTGTTATTTTCGCTGTGTTGTAAGTGTTGTACTCTAATAATAGTATTGTATACCGATACTGTTTTATTCCAAAGTTATGTTATATAATATATTTTATTCGTTTCACCGTGAGATTCGTGTTACTCTAATGTTGTTGTAGTTGTGTTCTTCTTCTAATCTAATTTTCTATCTTATCTATTTATTAGATCCAAAAATGGGTCTAACACCCAAACTAGGAACTATTTCTGAGGAAATGAGACTAAAAACGAAGAAAACACGCAATTTATAGTGGTTCGGCGTTAAATAGCCTACGCCCACTTTCTATTCTTTGTATTGATGACTTGAATGTAGATACAACAATGATTCTCACTCAATTCCACTCATATCATATATAGATTCACTCAATATTTTCTGAAATGTACTTTATAAGATGATTGCAATATGAAAATGGTGATAGAATTCGGTTCTCAAAGGAATTTCAACTCTGAAAATGCCAAAAGATCCTCTCAAATGTGCCTTGGGGGTGTATTTATAGGTGAAAAATGCTCATGGAATGACTTCGGTTTGAATCCATGTGGCGCCTATCTCGTTACTATCGGGTTCGGATGGGATATGATAGCGACAGCGCATCAGGTTAGTGGTGAACATAGGGAGAACGTGGGTATAACCGCTCTGAGTCTTGAGGGAACGTGGGCATAGCTTCTTCAATTTCAGGCGCCTGGGATTGGATCAGGAATACTCCAATTGGAGGGCGGGTCAGATTTGACTGAACCAATCCGGTTCGACCTGTCCCCCCTTCTTCTTCACTTGGTGCCTTTTGTCTTGACCAAATGGACTCTGATCCGATCTGATTCTTTGAGTGAGTGATCTTCATTCTTTGATCTTTTATCTTTGGGTAATCTAGTTCACAAAGTAGGCTAACATTTTCCCCACTCAAAGGACGCTTCTATTGACGATGGAGCATGCTTTGACATTATTTTCCTACTGGTCTCTGAATTTGAACCGTTGAATAGTTGCTTCCATTCACGTGTTGGGATGCGTTGCTTCATAAAGTCGTGTCTCTTGTTGCTTATATATACATCACAGAACATATGAATCGTCTTCTTCATTTTAAATAACTCAGAGAATTCTTGTTGATGTCCAGTGACTCCTCTAGGTAAGCTTTTTGTTTATCTTTCTTTTAGTTCGTTTCATACATCGAGTTAACTCTACTAACTAAATTTGGGCTCGGACCCGGTCCGAACAGTTTTTCTTACACCCCAATACCACTGAACGAATGGGCTAAATACCTATGTGGGCCAACACTCCGGTCTGATCGGAATGAAGTGTTGGGAATACTAAGAGCCACCTCAAATCTATATATAAATCCGCCACACCTCCATCTCTCTTCCTTTCATTTCTGTCGTCTTCTAAGTTTTGCACAGAAAACCCTAACTCTCAAAAACTCTGGAATTCTCACTTTAATCTTCAAATCGAACACATAGGTAGGCTCATAACTTCGATTAACTTCGTTATGGCTGATTTCAATTAAGATTTGCGGATAATTTGAGCGATTTGGGAATGGTGTTCGGTTGACCTTGACGTCATGACCTCCTCCCATCGCCACCGTCATCGATGGATTCGTTGCCATCTCGAGGTAGTAACGGAGGGGATTAGAATCTAATGTTGAACGTGCCAGCACACAAGTGCTTGGCTTTGATTTGGGTGTTTGGCATGAGACTGGGTTCGGTGTTGGTTAAGAGAGAGAGGATGGAGAAGAAGAAGAAGAAGAAGAAGAGGGAAAGGTTTGTGATCGGTTCGGGTGAAGAGGCATAAGAGTGAATAGGAGGAAGGGATCCATCTGACCAGGTCGGGTCGGAGTGAAAAATAAAGAGAAGGAGAAAAATTAGGTGTGCCCAACCGGGTCGGGTCGAAGTGAGAGAAATGGTCATGGAAAGATATGGGTACTCGGACCGATCCGGACTTCTTAAAGTACCAACTTTCGAACCGAACCAATTTGCTTGTAATGCATTAACTTCTGCTTTGGACCACACATGGTCCTACCCACGGTCCGAACCCTTTCCTCTATGGGCGTTCGATCCGACCCCAACATATATATCCGAACCGAACTGAAACCATCCAACTTTATGCACAAGAAATGTCTGACTTTCTCAATCAATGTTTGCCTTGACGTATAACATAATGAATAGTTAGGATAGTGCCTTATGAACATGAGCGAACATTTAAGACTATTGTAAACATTACTGCTTCGCCAAGCTTCTGCATCATGCTCTTACATATTTACTTTGCATCTCTTGCAAACATTGTGTAACACCCCGTGAATTCTATAACTGTGAAATTCACAAATTAAAGTATAATTAATTTCAAATCAAAGAACTAAGGGAAACGGGATACGCCATTGCGTTCGTCTCGGAAAAATACGCGAAATAGAGTCCGAGTTTTCGAAAAACGGATATCGTATGAAGAAGATATGGACGAACGAAGTTGGGCGAAAAACCGGAAAACGAGTCAGAATGCACTGGCGCACTTGGGATGTGCGCCAGTACATTTTTGACCTGGCGCACCTGCCAAGTGCGCCCAGGTCAAAAATGACCTGCTGGCCAGGTCTGGTCTAGTCCTGGCTGGCCAGGTCTGTGTTTGGCCGATTTTCAGAAGCTTGCTTTGTCATTAGGGCTAGGTGGCAGGCTCTAATTGGTCTCTCTTTCGAATGAATGGCTACGATCAATCCAAGCAACATCGATGGTCCTAATCAGTTCATAAACTCTATAAAAATGACCCTAGACTCAACCTAATCTATTCATTCAAAAATAAGAACAAGGCCATCATGTTGCTGAGGAACGACTAAGAGTAGCCACCAATTGGAGAGAGGATTAGGAGGCAAATTCTAAAGCATAAAGCAACTTAATCAAATCAAATCAACAAGGAATCGCATCTCCAAATTCCTAAATTGGAGAATTCGTCACACAATTGTAAGTAGAGTATTATTTTGGTATGAACAAATAATTGTGTTGGTTTGTATACTTGATTGTGGTGATAAAGTAATTCATATTTGTGCGTTACTATGATTCTTGTCGATTTGGAATATTGTATACGTTTGGATATTAGCAAAGCATATTATTTATTATAAAAACTACATATTTGCGGTAGTTTTATGCAAGTATACGTTTGGAATATTCGCAAATTATGTAATCCATGTTGAAGCTACATGTATGTAGTTGTTTAATTGAAACTCATGCAAGTTTGGGGTTTTGCTACTATGCCATCATAATGTGTATTTTTGTACAAAAATCATTTTGTGCGTAATTGGAACAAATTTGGGTTATTATAGTTCATATGAAACTATGTTGAAATTTTGGCACCATGATCTATGTATTAAGCCATGCTTTTGTACTAGAAAACTTATTTGCAAACTTATGAATATGACTAGGCTATGATTGATATTTTGCATAATTGAAATCCATGTTAGGTCTATATTATTAACGAGAATTATATGATGACATATGTGGTACATAGCTAGGTTAGATTCAAAATCCCATTTGCAAGTTTGCATGACTAAAGTAAAAATCATGATTTCATGTTAGAAATATTTATGCCATAAGTATATGTGTGCCATGGTTATGTGAATAGATTCAGAATCATGATTAAGTTGGATTAATTCTAGTTGAATTATACTTTTTAGTCACAAAAGTAAGCACCTTTGTAAACATGTAGTAATCTTATAAACATGATTTGCTTATGTTTGACATTATGCCTAAATAAAATATAGGTTTATGTTGCAGTTAAGCTTATGTGTCAATAGTGATATTCTTAACTTAACTACAAGTTTACATGGTTTGATTCATGTCACTTATGCTTTATGACCAAAGTATATGTTACTACTATGCAAGTACACCAGTTTCTATTTTGTAGTTCCAACGTCACGTTGCAAGTTCATGCGTTCACATTCCCCTTTTTGTGTATGTAATCACGCTTTAAGCCTCCCCTTTTCGCATGGCTAGGTTGGGCTTAAAAAGGCTAAGCCCAACATATATATAATAAACGGACGTATTAAACGGGGGAAAATAGCGTTGGGCCAAATTAATTAATAAATGAAAATATAAAGTAGAAGGGCCCAAATTCAAGTATGGGTTGGGCCCATGATTGGTGTAACCTTTACACCATTAACTTAATAATGGGCCGCAAATATTTACATATAAGAAAATAAAGAAGAAAGACAAAATATGTAAATGTGGAACATACGATGTGCTTAACCCGAGGTTGGATTGAGTTGTGATGTAAACCTGCCCGGAACCGCCCGGCTGTCCAGTAGTCACAACAATACCTATCCAATGTGGGAGGTTAAACATGGAGCCCAATAAGGACCCGAGGTTAGACTGAGTTGTGGCGTAAGACTGCCCGGAACCAACCGGCAACAGGCAGCCACAACAATACCTGTCTAATGTGAGAGGTTAAGGCTTTAATAAGACAATTAAGGCTGAGTCAGGATGGTTAGGATTAAGCGAACTAAAGACTTAATCAAAATGGAACATGCTAAACTAAACGGACTGGTGGGGGTTAGGTTAGAAAACACTTAACCAACTTAGCATGTTGGCTAGAGATAGAAAACCTAGTAACGGGGGACCCTTTTCAGCAGTAACCCTAGAAGGTGTATCATGATACCCTGAAACTAGGCAGGGTGGGGCACGATTACTGGGCTGATTGTAAGAGGTCAAATCGACGGCGGTGGTGTAGCAGTGTAGGTTCTAACGGGGTGCGGGCGTGCACACACTCCGGCGCAGAAAAATAAGGCACTGGACACCAGTAGCATACCTGTGCATTCTAGGATTGTGTCGGGCCGCCACCATGGGACTTGATACACCCCATGGTGGGACCAACATAGGTAACTACAACATCGGGGGCCGTAAGACACATGTAACTATGCGAGTAGGAGCCGATCATCATAGAACGGATCACTTCACCCTGATTATGGGGTGCCAGTTGGAAACTAGTTTATATGGGTTCAGAGATTAACATGGGGTACGATAGTATATTCGACGGTAGACAACTTAACCAAGTTTATAGTGCTTTCCCACTTCTTGTTTATACTTATCATACACAGTTCTTTATTCATAGACAGAATAGTCCTAGACTTACTCAGGCTTTATGTCTGACTCTACTTTTCTTTCGTCTTCTTTTCTTCCGTTTCCCCCCCCAGGTCAACAGGGAGGGAACACAGCAGCTTGACCAGCCTTAACATCCAGCTTGAAGAGGAGAAATGTATTGCTTGGACCTTTTCGTTTTGAACTATGGCTTTGGACAACCACTATGGGGCTTTTGCAGTTTATCTATGTTTTATTTATGCTTCTTTAAATAATGTAATCAAGACAGATTATGGAAGTGTTATGTTATGTTTTTGGAAAAGATGTAAGACAATTATGGTGATGTTGATGTAGCACGTATTTGCTTTTATGAAATAAGAGTTGTTGTTTTTCCGCTGTTTACAAATATGTGTTCTTATATCTGTCTTGTATATCTGTGACTTATACTTATAAACCTCCACCAAAATTAGGGCATTCCCTTTGAGAGTGACCCTAACAGAGGTGGTGTAATAACCCGTGAAATGCGAGCCAGTTTGAAATTTTTATTTTGGCAATTTTAGCGAATTTTGAATTTTTAAAATGGATTATTTTAAATAATATCGACGAGAAATTTATTTTGAATAGAATTCGAACGTATATATTATACGCGTCGTCGTTAGAATATAAATATTTATATATAATTATAAATAGAATTGAAAATGGCGCGGTAGTTCGATAATTCGATTTCAAACTTCAATTGAATGTACCGGGTGCAAAACAATCCGGATTTTAGTGAAACCAAAAACATTAGGATCTAATTGATAATATCTTTCCAACGAATCCAACAAATACAAATTTCATAGCGGGAATCAAAAGATATGTCCAGTTGAAAATTCTGAATAGTCGCTATGGAATTCAGGCCCTTAAAATGGACATTTTGCAAACGACCTTGGATTTCGACGAGACCACTTTTGTTGGATCCGCAGTGTCATATTATTGCTAGATTCCAAATTTCATAATTTTTCGAATCAATATGTGAGCGTGGCAAAGGAAAACGCGTTTGACCAGTTTCAGTTGATTTTAATCGACTAGAAATTGGCCATTTTTCCAACGGTCTCAGAATTCGACGAAACTAGTTTTGATAGGACCGTATCGTCAATACGAAGCTAGAAAATATTTTTATGGAATTTATAGAGTTAATATGGGACCCCGGTAATTTGAAATGTGCGTTAAAATTGAATATATAAAGAATTATACATTAAATTCAACGGAAACTGATTCTAACGATAGAATTGGCCTACGAAACATATCCCATTATGTTCGGAATGGGGGTAATTAGCTAGGGACGTCAGTCGTTGGGTCTCGTTTGGGGTTCGATAGAAAAGTCAACTTTTTTTATTTTTAAAAATTGAAATTAAATTAATTTTATATAACCCTCTTTACAGTTACCCCCCCTCCCCTTTTCTAAATCAAAACGAAAAAGGTCGGGCTCCTCCAAATCGAAGTGGCGCGCCTCCCCATCGTCGGCCACCATCGAGGCGCGCGCCCATCACCTCATCCCCGACGGCGAGACCCCCTCCACCTCAGGCGCACCCCCTGCCTCGATCTCCTCTCTCTCCTCTCAGACCAAGCGAGCCCGAAATCACCCAAAAAACCGACGCGCAGACCCCACTCAGACCACCAGTCCCTCCCCGACCTGAGGCAACTCCGACGCCGGCGCGATGGAGCACCCGCCTTCCTCCTTCAATCCCTGGAACCGACGCTCCCCTCTCTCCCTTCTGCAATCCACACCCAATCCCATTCCGCCCCCTTCCCTTCATCTGCGCGATACCAACACCCCCCTCGCAGATGGAAAAAAAAAAGGCTGCAAGTTTTTAACTTGTAAATTCTTTTATTTTACATGCGATTTTCAGTTTTAGTTGTTTAAATTAAAGGGAATACATAAAGGTTTGATTTTTATTTTAAATATATATATATATATAAACTTGATTTTTATATAAGATGAAGATGGTTTTTCTAGAAAAAGATTTGAATTCATAGTGAATAAGAAGTAGATTTTTATAAAATAAAAGATAGGATTTTTATTTGGTAAAAGGTATGATCTTTATATTTTTAAAGTGATAAAAATATGATTTTTATATTTTTAAAGTATTAAAAATATAATCTTTACTATATAGAAAGTGATAAAAATATGATTTTTATATTTTTAAAGCATTAAAAATGTAATCTTTATGAGATAGAGAATATAAAAATATCATCTTTGTGTATGTAACGAAATAAAAATCTGATTTTTATTTTATATACGTTGAGATAAAGTGGTAATTTTTATAATGATGAAATCTATATTTTTGAAAAGATGAAGTCTTTATATTTGAAAAGGAGAAATCTTTATAGTTAAAAAGGCGAGATCTTTATATAGATGATAACGATATAAAAATATGATTTTTACATATTGAACATTGAAGCAAAAATGGGATTTTTATATATTGAATAGCATAGTGAAAATTCGATTTTTAAATATATAAAGTGATTATAAAAATATGATTTTTAGATTGAAAGTGAATAAATAAAAATGTGATTTTTATTTTAAAGACATCGAAATATAAAAATGTGTGATTTTTATATATATAGTGACTACGGGCAACGAAGATGACGAAGATGGGATAACGAAGAAGATTTCTATAAATGAAGAGTCGTGGTATTGGATAGCTTTAGGTGAGAACTTCTCACTCAAAATTCTTTTTCTAGTTATATATACATATATACTAGGATGTAGACGGTGTTTAGTAGCACCCGACACACGTCATCCACAGACCATGGATGGCTTGTTTGTTAAATTGTTTGGTTGTGTAGTTGGTTAGCCTATTTGGTTTAAATTGAATTGTTTGGTGAATTGAAATTGATTTGATTGATGTGTGAATGGCGTGGGCCTTCACTAGACCGGGGATAAGGCTAGGCCTCGTCCCGTTTCTAGTATCGTGCCGTTATGCCGCCGAAATTTTCTAAAATAAGTTAGAAAAATAAAAATATCATTTTATTTAAAGAATGAACTGAATAGATATTCATATGTCGAAATAAAATATTTTATCGTTAAAAAAATAATTTTTAACGTGAATATGAATATAGTGAAAGTGAATAAAATAAATATTCATTTACAAACCGGACGGTTTGTTTATGTACACCTATTTGAAGGACATTGATTGGGTCGATAAATTTCACACATCGCCCAACTGCACGAATAAAATATGTGTTTGATTGTTTGAAACCCTACACGGGTGTTGGGATGAAATTTGAAGTTCACTCATCCTGATTGATTAAATATGTCGATCGATTGATTGACAGGCTGTTATAAGCGTTAGATATCTATATTTGATGCTTATACAGTGTAGTGCACTTTGGTTGATGGTTGATTATTTTTCAATGCTATTATATACATGTGATGTATGAAAATCCATATAATTAACTTTATATGGTAATTGATTGGGCCTCATTCCAATTAGAAAATTAAAGAATATTATAATAAAGGTTCATGTGTTGACTGTACTCATTCGTGAGATTAGTCATGTGTTGAACGAAATATTTTTATAATAAAATTTACATCTTTATCAATATAAAATAAAGGTTCATGTGTTGACTGTACTCATTCGTGAGATTAGTCATGTGTTGAACGAAATATTTTTATAATAAAATTTACATCTTTATCAATATAAAATAAAGGTTCATGTGTTGACTGTACTCATTCGTGAGATTAGTCATGTGTTGAACGAAATATTTTTATAATAAAATTTACATCTTTATCAATATAAAATAAAGGTTCATGTGTTGACTGTACTCATCCGTTGAGATTAGTCATGTGTTGAACGAAATAATTTAACAAAAATAGTCACACGTGGACGGTACTCATTCATTGAGATTAGTCGTGTGTTGACAAATAGAAATATCTGAAATAGAATATTTGAAAATAGAAATATATGAAGCCGTGTTGATTAGATTGACGCCATTTTGACGTGAACGATATTTATATCAATTTTATTTCGAAATGAATTGAATATATAACGATTTCGAAATAGATTGAATTGAAAATGATTTCGAAATAGATTGAATTGAAAACGATGTCGAAATAGATTGAATTGAAAACGATTTCGAAATAGATTGAATTGAAAACGATTTCGAAATAGATTGAATTGAAAACGATTTCGAAATGAATTGAAAACGATTTCGAAATAGATTGAATTGAAAACGATTTCGAAATGAATTGAATATATAACGAATTTGATTTGAATAGAAAACGAATTTGGTTTCAATTGAATATATAATGAATTTGAATCGAATAGAAAACCACTTTGAAATTTGAATTGAACAGAAATGAATTTTAAAACGAATTTATAAAGAAGAACTCAATTTTGACTTGAATTGAAATGGAAGTTGAAATTGTTTTTGAAACGAATTCAAAACTATTTATAAAATTCGTTTTAAATAGAAATCGACGAAACATATATTATATATATTATATATATAATATAATGGCCTGAATAGAACGCGCCGCGCCGCGGCAGTTCATGAATTTCGACCATTTATTTCAAACGGACATTACGGGAGATCCGACCGTCGGATTCTCCTAAAACCGGAACCATTGGGTTCGTATCGAAAAGAACTTTCTAACGAATATTAGAAATTCAAAATCTAACGGTTGGATTTGGAGATACGTCCAAATCAAATTTGAAAAAGGTCGCTATAAGTGCAGTTCGATGGCCATTGATGGAAATCGAGTGTACGGGCCTTAATAAAATTATTAAAAATATCAATAATTTGTGTAAAATCATAAGAAATGATTTGAGAAAATTTGGGATGAAAAACCCCATATTTGAAAAGATAAAAATGAATTTTTATCAAAATGAACTAGTTTGAACTAAATTTAAAACCCGATTTGTTTTTAAATAAATAAATTAGAATTAAAAAGGGGTTTTAAATAATCGGAATTTCTAATATATTTGATTGAATTTGAAATGGGTTTATCGTGAACGGTGTTTTAAATAACACTAGTTCTTTAACCCGATAACAAATAGAATGTGATTTGGGTTTGTCGTGAACTGTGTTTTAAATAACACCTAGTTCTTTAACCCAGTAAGAGGAGTTCTAACGAATCTGCAATTAGATTGAAATGTGAATCTATAATCTAAATTATCAAATTTAGAAATGAGCGGGAATGGAGTATTACCAGTTTAGCTCCAAAGCGATAGTTAAATCTTTAATTAGATTTGAACGTGAAATGGTAATTAATTTTACCGATAACACCACGGTGTTAGATATGGAGTATTACCAGTTTTGCTTCATGGGATGAATAGGTTGGGATTGGGAAATAAAATAAATAATTACTTCGGTGTGGTTCGTTAATCTCGACTAGTTGGAAAAACCATAATTTGGTTTTAAATGACATCCAAAGGAAGATTACAGGATAAATTTTAAAGAATTTATCTTGGATAAAATTAATGGGAACCTTTCCCTAAGAATGTGGAATTTAGAAACTAGCTGTAGGTTGGCTAAGAAGAATGGTTTCCTGGGTATTGATCTGATGTTGGTTTCGGCCTTCGGGGTTAATGTTTGGGAAATTTTTCTCTTGCTAATTTGCGGTTAGTGACTAATGAATTGGAATGAGGCGTATGTTGTGTTTGTGTAACATTTGTTTTTAATATACGCGGGTTGTTCGGAAAGTCCGGGTTTACACCCATTCTGAATAACCGATCGACGATAAGTCGAAGATGAAGACGGTGGTTGAAGACCGGAAGTCTTCACATCGTTTGGATAATTACTGACGATCCTGATTGGGCAGTACACCCAAGAGGATGGAAATAGTTGGTGGTCGTCCAGACGTACCTGGAGATGGATGGATATGCGAGGAAAGTGCCTCCGGTTTCGTTCAGACCCAGAACGGACTTGTAAATGGATTGTGTGTCTGACACTGGATTTTATTCTGTGTTGATTGATTTTTATTAAATATACATCTGTTTGGCGGCGGAGAATTTATTCTTTTGCTTAACGCCCTTCTCTGAGACGTACGAGCTCAGAGGTTGTATATCGATGGACATCAGTCGCATGGCATGAATTGCCTGTGTGGCACGCTAAGATGCAATGATCAAGGCTTCTGTTGAAAAGCAAAGTCTTGTGGTTGATGATCAAAGCACGGCCTACGTGGCAGCTTTGTGTATAACGTGAATTCGCGAGCCTCACACCTCGGTATGAGTTAAAAACGGGATAGTGACTGCAGGGAGAGCACGACGTTTCTTTCTAGCTATGGTGGTGTCAGTGACTTACCAGCCCTGACATTTATATACTTTTCACCTATGTGGTTGTTGGAATGCGAGGCGCCTCGATTATAGGTCTGTAAGGACCGGGAAACGTGTGTTCAGGCATAATTAATCCTCTAACGTAAGTGAGGACCGACCCTGAAGATCCAGGATTGCCCAGAGTGCGTAGTCCTGAGGCATTAGCTAGAGTGTCTCGAACGCGGAGAGGAGCTTGCCCCTTGCCTCGACTCATGACGGAAATCCAATTTCCAATACGTGTATTTCGGCTTTATTTGTAGAGCCTAGTATGGCGACATAGTAGCATGGGATACTATGCCGTCTATGATTTATATTTATGATTGAAATTGTTTTGACACTATACACTTATTATAGTATCAAATGATATGTTTTAAACGTATCAAGCATGTTTGGCTGTTATAAGGTAAAACCCTATCCTCCGGCTTGCGTTGCATTGTGTGATGGGACCTGGGTCTTATAATAGCTTCATTTTTCGAAAAGCATTGCGCTGTTTATTATATGCACTGGTATTCTTGGGAGGAAACCCGTTCCGTGTTATACGGCGTGGTCCCTTGAATTACTCTCTTTTAAAGTAAAGCTTTAAATAACTATTTTAGTTCTCACACCAGTCACATGACTGACCTGGAGTTTATTGTTTTAACCTAAACTCTGGGTGCCCCTATTTTACGCACGGGCAGCTAGTAGTTTTGGTTTTGCAGGTTTATATTCACAGGATCCTGGTTTACAGCTGGAATGATATCCGGAAAGCTCTGTATCCGTATATCACCTTCAGTTGTGTTTTATATTGTTTTTCCGCTGCTATGTAATTTATTGTAATCTCTGATATTTATCGAATGTAATTTATTCATTTATACTCTGTATATTCTTGTATCTGATGGAATTGTTGTAATAACAATGAAATGTTCTTCTGTTTGTGTTCTGATTTGTCGTGTTCTCAAACAGTCAGGGGTTTCGAACGGTCTAGATCGGTTTAACGATTGATTCAGATCGAGCGAAATTCCCGGCCGTCACATTTGGTATCAGAGCTTTGGTTTACAGAGCTCGAGAACAAGACACGTTAGAACCATACGAAAGAATTCATCAGATATTGGATCAATAATATCCAATTAGAATGACTCGTTAGAGATAGGATCAGTAGTATCCTAGAACGAGTGTAAAGAGTATATTTTTCAAATGAAAACAATTTTGTTTTGAAAATTTGAATCGTTTTATACGTATTTGAATATTTATTTATTTTGAATATGGGCAATCGAGTATATATAGATTTCGCGTATACGCGTCATGAACGTATAGTCGAAGTTTTAATATACTGGATAGATATAGAATCACATTCTAGACACCCGGGGATAATTCTGGTGATGTGGCCACATCATCAGTATTTATATTCGTGTTTCGAAGGTGTGACTTCTATATATTTCCATTAGACTGGTGTGAGAACCAAAACTAATATAGATAGCTTTATTGTTGTGAATTGGCATCAAAACAAGATTTTCCGTATATATATATCAAATTATGAATTTGAAACTCTAATTCACTAATTGATTGATGTTTGTGTGGTTTGTTTATTTGTTTGCTAATTTTGAACCATTTAGCCTAATATAATCAAATATTGAATTGTATCGAAAATTGGTCGCATTTGCTTGCATATACATATACTTACATGGAACAGGTCATAGCAAGGAGGCTAGAGCCAGAGAATAAAATTTGTTTGCCCGACAAATAGGTACATGTTTACTACATAATTTCCTGTTTTGTTTGGGTGATGATGATTTTGTGAGCCTATTGGCTAGCCGCTTGGCTTTTTCTTTTTCTTTTTGAGATCTGAAGGACCGGGGAAGCTATTTGAAATTCCCCGATGCTCCCGGTGCAGGGGAGGTTATGGCGAAATTTTTCGAAAATTTAGGGTGTTAGCCAAATTTTTGAAATTTTGAAAATTCTCAGAAACTGAAAAGTTGGAGAATGGAAGCCAGATCGAATGTAGAGTTGATTAATCAAACCACTTTCGACTTTGTTCCTTTTCGGGGACGAAAAGTTTTAAGTGGGGGAGATTGTAATAACCCGTAAAATGCGAGCCAGTTTGAAATTTTTATTTTGGCAATTTTAGCGAATTTTGAATATTTAAAATGGATTATTTTAAATAATATCGACGAGAAATTTATTTTGAATAGAATTCGAACGTATATATTATACGCGTCGTCGTTAGAATATAAATATTTATATATAATTATAAATAGAATTGAAAATGGCGCGGTAGTTCGATAATTCGATTTCAAACTTCAATTGAATGTACCGGGTGCAAAACAATCCGGATTTTAGTGAAACCAAAAACATTAGGATCTAATTGATAATATCTTTCCAACGAATCCAACAAATACAAATTTCATAGCGGGAATCAAAAGATATGTCCAGTTGAAAATTCTGAATAGTCGCTATGGAATTCAGGCCCTTAAAAATGGACATTTTGCAAACGACCTCGGATTTCGACAAAACCACTTTTGTTGGATCCGCAGTGTCAGATTATTGCTAGATTCCAAATTTCATAATTTTTCGAATCAATATGTGAGCGTGGCAAAGGAAAACGCGTTTGACCAGTTTCAGTTGATTTTAATCGACTGGAAATTGGCCATTTTTCCAACGGTCTCAGAATTCGACGAAACTAGTTTTGTTAGGACCGTATCGTCAATACGAAGCTAGAAAATATTTTTATGGAATTTATAGAGTTAATATGGGACCCCGGTAATTTGAAATGTGCGTTAAAATTGAATATATAAAGAATTATACATTAAATTCAACGGAAACTGATTCTAACGATAGAATTGGCCTACGAAACATATCCCATTATGTTCGGAATGGGGGTAATTAGCTAGGGACGTCAGTCGTTGGGTCTCGTTTGGGGTTCGATAGAAAAGTCAACTTTTTTTATTTTTAAAAATTGAAATTAAATTAATTTTATATAACCCTCTTCTCCTCTTTACAGTTACCCCCCTCCCCTTTTCTAAATCAAAACGAAAAAGGTCGGGCTCCTCCAAATCGAAGTGGCGCGCCTCCCCATCGTCGGCCACCATCGAGGCGCGCGCCCATCACCTCAGCCCCGACGGCGAGACCCCCTCCACCTCAGGCGCACCCCCTGCCTCGATCTCCTCTCTCTCCTCTCAGACCAAGCGAGCCCGAAATCACCCAAAAAACCGACGCGCAGACCCCACTCAGACCACCAGTCCCTCCCCGACCTGAGGCAACTCCGACGCCGGCGCGATGGAGCACCCGCCTTCCTCCTTCAATCCCTGGAACCGACGCTCCCCTCTCTCCCTTCTGCAATCCACGCCCAAGCCCATTCCGCCCCCTTCCCTTCATCTGCGCGATACCAACACCCCCCTCGCAGATGGAAAAAAAAAAGCTGTAAGTTTTTAACTTGTAAATTCTTTTATTTTACATGCGATTTTCAGTTTTAGTTGTTTAAATTAAAGGGAATACATAAAGGTTTGATTTTTATTTTAAATATATATATATATATATACTTGATTTTTATACAAGATGAAGATGGTTTTTCTAGAAAAAGATTTGAATTCATAGTGAATAAGAAGTAGATTTTTATAAAATAAAAGATAGGATTTTTATTTGGTAAAAGGTATGATCTTTATATTTTTAAAGTGATAAAAATATGATTTTTATATTTTTAAAGTATTAAAAATATAATCTTTACTATATAGAAAGTGATAAAAATATGATTTTTATATTTTTAAAGTATTAAAAATGTAATCTTTATGAGATAGAGAATATAAAAATATCATCTTTGTGTATGCAACGAAATAAAAATCTGATTTTTATTTTATATACGTTGAGATAAAGTGGTAATTTTTATAATGATGAAATCTATATTTTTGAAAAGATGAAGTCTTTGTATTTGAAAAGGAGAAATCTTTATAGTTAAAAAGGCGAGATCTTTATATAGATGATAACGATATAAAAATATGATTTTTATATATTGAACATTGAAGCAAAAATGGGATTTTTATATATTGAATAGCATAGTGAAAATTCGATTTTTAAATATATAAAGTGATTATAAAAATATGATTTTTAGATTGAAAGTGAATAAATAAAAATGTGATTTTTATTTTAAAGACATCGAAATATAAAAATGTGTGATTTTTATATATATAGTGACTACGGGCAACGAAGATGACGAAGATGGGATAACGAAGAAGATTTCTATAAATGAAGAGTCGTGGTATTGGATAGCTTTAGGTGAGAACTTCTCACTCAAAATTCTTTTTCTAGTTATATATACATATATACTAGGATGTAGACGGTGTTTAGTAGCACCCGACACCCGTCATCCACAGACCATGGATGGCTTGTTTGTTAAATTGTTTGGTTGTGTAGTTGGTTAGTCTATTTGGTTTAAATTGAATTGTTTGGTGAATTGAAATTGATTTGATTGATGTGTGAATGGCGTGGGCCTTCACTAGACCGGGGATAAGGCTAGGCCTCGTCCCGTTTCTAGTATCGTGCCGTTATGCCGCCGAAATTTTCTAAAATAAGTTAGAAAAATAAAAATATCATTTTATTTAAAGAATGAACTGAATAGATATTCATATGTCGAAATAAAATATTTTATCGTTAAAAAAATAATTTTTAACGTGAATATGAATATAGTGAAAGTGAATAAAATAAATATTCATTTACAAACCGGACGGTTTGTTTATGTACACCTATTTGAAGGACATTGATTGGGTCGATAAATTTCACACATCGCCCAACTGCACGAATAAAATATGTGTTTGATTGTTGAAACCCTACACGGGTGTTAGGATGAAATTTGAAGTTCACTCATCCTGATTGATTAAATATGTCGATCGATTGATTGACAGGCTGTTATAAGCGTTAGATATCTATATTTGATGCTTATACAGTGTAGTGCACTTTGGTTGATGGTTAATTATTTTTCAATGCTATTATATACATGTGATGTATGAAAATCCATATAATTAACTTTATATGGTAATTGATTGGGCCTCATTCCAATTAGAAAAATAAAGAATATTATAATAAAGGTTCATGTGTTGACTGTACTCATTCGTGAGATTAGTCATGTGTTGAACGAAATATTTTTATAATAAAATTTACATCTTTATCAATATAAAATAAAGGTTCATGTGTTGACTGTACTCATTCGTGAGATTAGTCATGTGTTGAACGAAATATTTTTATAATAAAATTTACATCTTTATCAATATAAAATAAAGGTTCATGTGTTGACTGTACTCATTCGTGAGATTAGTCATGTGTTGAACGAAATATTTTTATAATAAAATTTACATCTTTATCAATATAAAATAAAGGTTCATGTGTTGACTGTACTCATCCGTTGAGATTAGTCATGTGTTGAACGAAATAATTTAACAAAAATAGTCACACGTGGACGGTACTCATTCATTGAGATTAGTCGTGTGTTGACAAATAGAAATATCTGAAATAGAATATTTGAAAATAGAAATATATGAAGCCGTGTTGATTAGATTGACGCCATTTTGACGTGAACGATATTTATATCAATTTTATTTCGAAATGAATTGAATATATAACGATTTCGAAATAGATTGAATTGAAAACGATTTCGAAATAGATTGAATTGAAAACGATTTCGAAATAGATTGAATTGAAAACGATTTCGAAATAGATTGAATTGAAAACGATTTCGAAATGAATTGAAAATGATTTCGAAATAGATTGAATTGAAAACGATTTCGAAATGAATTGAATATATAATGAATTTGATTTGTATAGAAAACGAATTTGGTTTCAATTGAATATATAACGAATTTGAATCGAATAGAAAACCACTTTGAAATTTGAATTGAACAGAAATGAATTTTAAAACGAATTTATAAAGAAGAACTCAATTTTGATTTGAATTGAAATGGAAGTTGAAATTGTTTTTGAAACGAATTCAAAACTATTTATAAAATTCGTTTTAAATAGAAATCGACGAAACATATATTATATATATTATATATATAATATAATGGCCTGAATAGAACGCGCCGCGCCGCGGCAGTTCGTGAATTTCGACCATTTATTTCAAACGGACATTACGGGAGATCCGACCGTCGGATTCTCCTAAAACTGGAACCGTTGGGTTCGTATCGAAA
This sequence comes from Allium sativum, assembly GCA_030737875.1. Classification (NCBI taxonomy): domain Eukaryota; kingdom Viridiplantae; phylum Streptophyta; class Magnoliopsida; order Asparagales; family Amaryllidaceae; genus Allium; species Allium sativum. The sequence continues at coordinate 551,791,604 of CM060918.1, forward strand.
AGAACTTTCTAACGAATATTAGAAATTCAAAATCTAACGGTTGGATTTGGAGATACGTCCAAATCAAATTTGAAAAAGGTCGCTATAAGTGCAGTTTGATGGCCATTGATGGAAATCGAGTGTACGGGCCTTAATAAAATTATTAAAAATATCAATAATTTGTGTAAAATCATAAGAAATGATTTGAGAAAATTTGGGATGAAAAACCCCATATTTGAAAAGATAAAAATAAATTTTTATCAAAATGAACTAGTTTGAACTAAATTTAAAACCCGATTTGTTTTTAAATAAATAAATTAGAATTAAAAAGGGGTTTTAAATAATCGGAATTTCTAATATATTTGATTGAATTTGAAATGGGTTTATCGTGAACGGTGTTTTAAATAACACTAGTTCTTTAACCCGATAACAAATAGAATGTGATTTGGGTTTGTCGTGAACTGTGTTTTAAATAACACCTAGTTCTTTAACCCAGTAAGAGGAGTTCTAACGAATCTGCAATTAGATTGAAATGTGAATCTATAATCTAAATTATCAAATTTAGAAATGAGCGGGAATGGAGTATTACCAGTTTAGCTCCAAAGCGATAGTTAAATCTTTAATTAGATTTGAACGTGAAATGGTAATTAATTTTACCGATAACACCACGGTGTTAGATATGGAGTATTACCAGTTTTGCTTCATGGGATGAATAGGTTGGGATTGGGAAATAAAATAAATAATTACTTCGGTGTGGTTCGTTAATCTCGACTAGTTGGAAAAACCATAATTTGGTTTTAAATGACATCCAAAGGAAGATTACAGGATAAATTTTAAAGAATTTATCTTAGATAAAATTAATGGGAACCTTTCCCTAAGAATGTGGAATTTAGAAACTAGCTGTAGGTTGGCTAAGAAGAATGGTTTCCTGGGTATTGATCTGATGTTGGTTTCGGCCTTCGGGGTTAATGTTTGGGAAATTGTTCTCTTGCTAATTTGCGGTTAGTGACTAATGAATTGGAATGAGGCGTATGTTGTGTTTGTGTAACATTTGTTTTTAATATACGCGGGTTGTTCGGAAAGTCCGGTTTTACACCCATTCTGAATAACCGATCGACGATAAGTCGAAGATGAAGACGGTGGTTGAAGACCGGAAGTCTTCACATCGTTTGGATAATTACTGACGATCCTGATTGGGCAGTACACCCAAGAGGATGGAAATAGTTGGTGGTCGTCCAGACGTACCTGGAGATGGATGGATATGCGAGGAAAGTGCCTCCGGTTTCGTTCAGACCCAGAACGGACTTGTAAATGGATTGTGTGTCTGACACTGGATTTTATTCTGTGTTGATTGATTTTTATTAAATATACATCTGTTTGGCGGCGGAGAATTTATTCTTTTGCTTAACGCCCTTCTCTGAGACGTACGAGCTCAGAGGTTGTATATCGATGGACATCAGTCGCATGGCATGAATTGCCTGTGTGGCACGCTAAGATGCAATGATCAAGGCTTCTGTTGAAAAGCAAAGTCTTGTGGTTGATGATCAAAGCACGGCCTACGTGGCAGCTTTGTGTATAACGTGAATTCGCGAGCCTCACACCTCGGTATGAGTTAAAAACGGGATAGTGACTGCAGGGAGAGCACGACGTTTCTTTCTAGCTATGGTGGTGTCAGTGACTTACCAGCCCTGACATTTATAAACTTTTCACCTATGTGGTTGTTGGAATGCGAGGCGCCTCGATTATAGGTCTGTAAGGACCGGGAAACGTGTGTTCAGACATAATTAATCATCTAACGTAAGTGAGGACCAGCCCTGAAGATCCAGGATTGCCCAGAGTGCGTAGTCCTGAGGCATTTGCTAGAGTGTCTCGAACGCGGAGAGGAGCTTGCCCCTTGCCCCGACTCATGACGGAAATCCAATTTCCAATACGTGTATTTCGGCTTTATTTGTAGAGCCTATTATGGCGACATAGTAGCATGGGATACTATGCCGTCTATGATTTATATTTATGATTGAAATTGTTTTGACACTATACACTTATTATAGTATCAAATGATTTCTTTTAAACGTATCAAGCATGTTTGGCTGTTATAAGGTAAAACCCTATCCTCCGGCTTGCGTTGCATTGTGTGATGGGACCTGGGTCTTATAATAGCTTCATTTTTCGAAAAGCATTGCGCTGTTTATTATATGCACTGGTATTCTTGGGAGGAAACCCGTTCCGTGTTATACGGCGTGGTCCCTTGAATTACTCTCTTTTAAAGTAAAGCTTTAAATAACTATTTTAGTTCTCACACCAGTCACATGACTGACCTGGAGTTTATTGTTTTAACCTAAACTCTGGGTGCCCCTATTTTACGCACGGGCAGCTAGTAGTTTTGGTTTTGCAGGTTTATATTCACAGGATCCTGGTTTACAGCTGGAATGATATCCGGAAAGCTCTGTATCCGTATATCACCTTCAGTTGTGTTTTATATTGTTTTTCCGCTGCTATGTAATTTATTGTAATCTCTGATATTTATCGAATGTAATTTATTCATTTATACTCTGTATATTCTTGTATCTGATGGAATTGTTGTAATAACAATGAAATGTTCTTCTGTTTGTGTTCTGATTTGTCGTGTTCTCAAACAGTCAGGGGTTTCGAACGGTCAAGATCGGTTTAACGACTGATTCGGATCGAGCGAAATTCCCGGCCGTCACAGGTGGAGTGTTTCACTTGGTATCAGAGCATAGGTTTACCAGATAAGATAAAAAGTTTTGAAAATTTATTTTCGAAAAAAGAAATTTAAAGAAGCATTTTTAAAAGAAAAATATTATTTTATTTTTTTAAAAAAAAGGCAAAGTCCCCCCAAAGCCATAGGTACTACCTCTTATCCTTCGTTTTGAATCTATCCTTTTTGTTTCAGCATGTCCGAAGAACTTAACTTGCCAGAGGGTGTACCAATACCTGGTTGGTTTAGACGGTTCTTAGAAGCAAGGGCCACTCGGCCAGGTCCTACCGTTCCTCCTCCCCCAGCTACCGGAAATCATCCAGCTGCAGCGGCACCTTTTCCTCCACCTCCTCCTCGGGGAAACACTTTTGCTAAGATATGTAAAGATTTTAAAGCTATGGGAGGAAAGGATTTCCATGGAACTGAGTCCTTCGTGGCAGCTAGAAATTGGCTGAAAGAAACGGATGACCTATTCATCATCTTTGAGGTAGAAGATAGACAAAAAGTACAACTGGCAGTATGGCTATTAAAGGGCGAGGCTTCCTACTGGTGGGAAGTCACTAATGCAGAAAGACCAGTGGAGACATGGGAGGACTTTAGGGCAAGGTTTGAGACTAAATTTCTCTCAGATGCGGAAAGAAGTTTGCAGTTGGAAAAATTCTTATTTCTTAAGCAAGGGAACAAGACAGTCAGAGAGTATGTGAATCAGTTCGATGAGCTAGCTAGGTTTGAGCTGGACCTAGTCAACACCCCGCACAAGAAGGCTCTCCGTTTCGTCAAAGGGTTGAATGAGCCATTACACAGTTTGGCCATGACCCATATACCCATGGGAGCTACGTACGAAAGGTTGGTGCAGATGGCATTGCTGAACGAGGAAGATAAGGACAAGAAGGAAACAGAGGCAGAAAACTCTCAAGGGAAGAAAGAGGTCAAGCCCAACGATTCTAAGAATAAGAAGGTAGACCCCGAGAAAGGAGGCAAGAACAACAACTCACGTGATAAAAGGAAATGCAATTACTGTGGTACGGAAGGGCACATAGCCAAGGATTGTAGAAAGAGGAAGAGAAAGCAAGGTGAATGTTTTCATTGTGGGAAGACTGGACACATCAGCAAAGACTGCCCTGAGAAGCAGACCGGACCTTCTGGCGGTACATCGTTAACTTATTCTAGATGCTTTGTTTTATCCTATTTCTCTCCACGATCCTATCTTGAGAACCATAGGTAGAATCTTTTTGGATGTAAACATGTAGTTGAAACATGTTATGGATGATGGTTGCAAGTGATTGCTAGTGGTTGCTCGTGGTTGCATATACACACACAATCTAGGTTTTAAATCGGCTCAGTCACTTCATATTGCATATGCATATATGTTTGCATTCGTATATGGTTGAACTTTAATGTGTTGTCATATGGATGTTGCATTTGTATTGAATGATTGTGCACTCATGTAGAATCATGAATAGGAAAATTTGCATACATAATGGATTCATGGCACTTACATAATTCGCATTAAGGAGGTCAACTGAATCAGTAGACCGCCTGATTTTGCATTAGATAAGTTCATGTACACACACACACTTCACATATGATCATGAAGCATTAGAAGTCTTTTAAGGACAATGGATGCTCGTGTTTGATTGGTGAGTAGATGGATGATTGGACGTTAGGATATGCATTCCTCCTAACTTGAAGATTTCAGGGACGAAATCCTTTTAAGTGGGGGAGAATGTAACACCCCGTGAATTCTATAACTGTGAAATTCACAAATTAAAGTATAATTAATTTCAAATCAAAGAACTAAGGGAAACGGGATACGCCATTGCGTTCGTCTCGGAAAAATACGCGAAATAGAGTCCGAGTTTTCGAAAAACGGATATCGTATGAAGAAGATATGGACGAACGAAGTTGGGCGAAAAACCGGAAAACGAGTCAAAATGCACTGGCGCACTTGGGAAGTGCGCCAGAACAAAAATGCACTGGCGCACTTGGGAAGTGCGCCAGTACATTTTTGACCTGGCGCACCTGCCAAGTGCGCCCAGGTCAAAAATGACCTGCTGGCCAGGTCTGGTCTAGTCCTGGCTGGCCAGGTCTGTGTTTGGACGATTTTCAGAAGCTTGCTTTGTCATTAGGGCTAGGTGGCAGGCTCTAATTGGTCTCTCTTTCGAATGAATGGCTACGATCAATCCAAGCAACATCGATGGTCCTAATCAGTTCATAAACTCTATAAAAATGACCCTAGACTCAACCTAATCTATTCATTCAAAAATAAGAACAAGGCCATCATGTTGCTGAGGAACGACTAAGAGTAGCCACCAATTGGAGAGAGGATTAGGAGGCAAATTCTAAAGCATAAAGCAACTTAATCAAATCAAATCAACAAGGAATCGCATCTCCAAATTCCTAAATTGGAGAATTCGTCACACAATTGTAAGTAGAGTATTATTTTGGTATGAACAAATAATTGTGTTGGTTTGTATACTTGATTGTGGTGATAAAGTAATTCATATTTGTGCGTTACTATGATTCTTGTCGATTTGGAATATTGTATACGTTTGGATATTCGCAAAGCATGTTATTTATTATAAAAACTACATATTTGCGGTAGTTTTATACAAGTATACGTTTGGAATATTCGCAAATTATGTAATCCATGTTGAAGCTACACGTATGTAGTTGTTTAATTGAAACTCATGCAAGTTTGGGGTTTTGCTACTATGCCATCATAATGTGTATTTTTGTACAAAAATCATTTTGTGCGTAATTGGAACAAATTTGGGTTATTATAGTTCATATGAAACTATGTTGAAATTTTGGCACCATGATCTATGTATTAAGCCATGCTTTTGTACTAGAAAACTTATTTGCAAACTTATGAATATGACTAGGCTATGATTGATATTTTGCATAATTGAAATCCATGTTAGGTCTATATTATTAACGAGAATTATATGATGACATATGTGGTACATAGCTAGGTTAGATTCAAAATCCCATTTGCAAGTTTGCATGACTAAAGTAAAAATCATGATTTCATGTTAGAAATATTTATGCCATAAGTATATGTGTGCCATGGTTATGTGAATAGATTCAGAATCATGATTAAGTTGGATTAATTCTAGTTGAATTATACTTTTTAGTCACAAAAGTAAGCACCTTTGTAAACATGTAGTAATCTTATAAACATGATTTGCTTATGTTTGACATTATGCCTAAATAAAATATAGGTTTATGTTGCAGTTAAGCTTATGTGTCAATAGTGATATTCTTAACTTAACTACAAGTTTACATGGTTTGATTCATGTCACTTATGCTTTATGACCAAAGTATATGTTACTACTATGCAAGTACACCAGTTTCTATTTTGTAGTTCCAACGTCACGTTGCAAGTTCATGCGTTCACATTCCCCTTTTTGTGTATGTAATCACGCTTTAAGCCTCCCCTTTTCGCATGGCTAGGTTGGGCTTAAAAAGGCTAAGCCCAACATATATATAATAAACGGACGTATTAAACGGGGGAAAATAGCGTTGGGCCAAATTAATTAATAAATGAAAATATAAAGTAGAAGGGCCCAAATTCAAGTATGGGTTGGGCCCATGATTGGTGTAACCTTTACACCATTAACTTAATAATGGGCCGCAAATATTTACATATAAGAAAATAAAGAAGAAAGACAAAATATGTAAATGTGGAACATACGATGTGCTTAACCCGAGGTTGGATTGAGTTGTGATGTAAACCTACCCGGAACCGCCCGGCTGTCCAGTAGTCACAACAATACCTATCCAATGTGGGAGGTTAAACATGGAGCCCAATAAGGACCCGAGGTTAGACTGAGTTGTGGCGTAAGACTGCCCGGAACCAACCGGCAACAGGCAGCCACAACAATACCTGTCTAATGTGAGAGGTCAAGGCTTTAATAAGACAATTAAGGCTGAGTCAGGATGGTTAGGATTAAGCGAACTAAAGACTTAATCAAAATGGAACAAGCTAAACTAAACGGACTGGTGGGGGTAGGTTAGAAAACACTTAACCAACTTAGCATGTTGGCTAGAGATAGAAAACCTAGTAACGGGGGACCCTTTTCAGCAGTAACCCTAGAAGGTGTATCATGATACCCTGAAACTAGGCAGGGTGGGGCACGATTACTGGGCTGATTGTAAGAGGTCAAATCGACGGCGGTGGTGTAGCAGTGTAGGTTCTAACGGGGTGCGGGCGTGCACACACTCCGGCGCAGAAAAATAAGGCACTAGACACCAGTAGCATACCTGTGCATTCTAGGATTGTGTCGGGCCGCCACCATGGGACTTGATACACCCCATGGTGGGACCAGCATAGGTAACTACAACATCGGGGGCCGTAAGACACATGTAACTATGCGAGTAGGAGCTGATCATCATAGAACGGATCACTTCACCCTGATTATGGGGTGCCAGTTGGAAACTAGTTTATATGGGTTCAGAGATTAACATGGGGTACGATAGTATATTCGACCCTAGACAACTTAACCAAGTTTATAGTGCTTTCCCACTTCTTGTTTATACTTATTATACACAGTTCTTTATTCATAGACATAATAGTCCTAGACTTACTCAGGCTTTATGTCTGACTCTACTTTTCTTTCGTCTTCTTTTCTTCCGTTCCCCCCCCAGGTCCACAGGGAGGGAACACAGCAGCTTGACCAGCCTTAACATCCAGCTTGAAGAGGAGAAATGTATTGCTTGGACCTTTTCGTTTTGAACTATGGCTTTGGACAACCACTATGGGGCTTTTGCAGTTTATCTATGTTTTATTTATGCTTCTTTAAATAATGTAATCAAGACAGATTATGGAAGTGTTATGTTATGTTTTTGGAAAAGATGTAAGACAATTATGGTGATGTTGATGTAGCACGTATTTGCTTTTATGAAATAAGAGTTGTTGTTTTTCTGCTGTTTACAAATATGTGTTCTTATATCTGTCTTGTATATCTGTGACTTATACTTATAAACCTCCACCAAAATTAGGGCATTCCCTTTGAGAGTGACCCTAACAGAGGTGGGGTGTTTCAAATTGTACACACCTTAGTTCACACATATGCACGGGGGGATACGGGCTATTTTACTCTAACTTATGTTATTGCTTCTTCAATAGTTTAGCGACCATGGCAGAGAGACGTTCATCTAGATTAGCAGAAAAGGGGGAAGTCACAGAAACATCTGAGAAACTCACTCTTGACGACATATCCTCTTCCTCAAACCCAGAATGGGATGACGATGGCCCAGATTATGAAATGGAAGCGCACAATAGTGCAGTATCTTCCGGGGGTGATGTCTCTCTTGGTGAGGAAGAGGAAGGAGAAATAGGAGATGATCGTGCTCCCGACGAGTTTGAAACTGCCACCATATTGGAGTTACCCAAAGATTCTGTTGAGTGGACAATCGATGATGATAGATTCATCTGAATATGTCTAAAGCATGGGATATTGAAAAGAGATACCCAGTTGCTTTCGAAAACAGATCGCCCCAGCAATCCACCGGAAGGATTTATAGCTATTACCCGATTAATGTGTCTAGTTGGGGCGATACCTCTGTTTCTGCCTTTTGTCGTCAATTTTCTGAGACAGATGCGGATTGCCCCCATGCACACCTTGTATATAGCATAAAAAGAGATTTTAGGTATAGAGCCTACCTTCGATGACGGTCCACTTCTTTTATAATTTCAACCATCTGACTCAGGAGACTCCCTCTTTCTCGTACTTTGAATCAGTTCTGAAAAGGAAAATTATCACTGTTCCATATAGCAACAAGGCTGGTGACTCAAAACCTGAATGGTTTTATATCAGACAGTAACCAGGGTGCGCTAGGAGATGGACCAAATCAAGTAAAGCACCGACTTTCTCGATTCCAACTTTAAATGTTTATGCCAACACATTAACTTGTTTTCATTTTCATTCGCAGTTGATAACCCAAAGTAAATATCGGGTCAATTATACTTTGATCGTTTGCACCAACTGCTCAATGGTGACCAAAAGTTCTTAACCATCGACGTTGTTCTTAAGGATGAGTATCTCCACTGTCACGGGTTACTATTTATTACCCGTAGTATAGGTCATGGGATAGGTCCATATGTGTACATACCCCCGGTCGATATTATCCCTGAAACGGGTGAGGGCTCGAAAGGTCCAATGATACCTCTTAGGACTCCTCCCTCTCCGTCCTCAACTCAGGACGATGAATTAGCCAACATAGCAGAGAAGTACAGAGAAGGATATACCGTTCTTGAAGATGCCATTTCTCCTGAAAAGTCAACATCCCCTAAAGAGCTGCCACTAGACGCCTCTCAAGGAGATGCACCTACTACTGAAGATTCTACATTTAAGGGTTTTGGAAATCTTCCCCTGCCCGAAACTATTTATACTTCAGAGGACTTCAGGACGAATCCTTTAACCTCCACTTCTTCAAAAGAGACTACTCCCGTGAAGACCAAAGAGCCTACTCATGCTAGTCTGACTTCAGGCTCGGGTTTGTTGGGGGGGGGAACGTCACTTAGGATGCACATAACACATTAGCACTGCACGTCACAGCACTTATGTCTTATGTGAATGTCGATTCTGAACTCCACTTTTTGTGCAAGTACAATGTCACGCCCTTATTATGATCTTGAGAAAATTCGTCGTAGCATGTCCAAACCTCCTTCTAACACCAAGCATGATCGTCGTGAGAACAGGGGCAGAGATGACAGAAGGCGTCATGATTCCCATCGACCTCATACTTCACGCTCTCGTTCTCTTGTTCGGTCGGATCCGGACATATATAAGAGCCACCAAAGTCGTCGTGGGGGAGACATATCACAGTCCAAAGACCTGATTCTTCCCCAAGGTAAGTATTCCCGAGGTAAAAGTCCACCGAAACACACTGATTTGCAAGACCAGCACAAAGTCTCTGAGAAGCGATCTGAAAAAGGTGATGCAGCCATCATCCCCGCCAAGCGGAAACATTTTGAGCTATCTTATTCCAAATCCCCACCACTGGACGCTGAATCCAAAACGAAACTGGCTTATCTGAAGGAGCAGTTCCCAGATCATTACTTTGAGCATTTAACTTTCCTACCCTCACTTGAGCCTATCTCTTCAAAGTGGGAAGATGATTCTAGGGCAAAGATCGACGCAGTAGAGAAACAGTACTCGGAGATGTACAAGTATTTACGCAATCTCTCTAGAATCATTCGAGCCCTAATTGTAGACGTCGATGCAATGAAGAAAGTTGCAGATTCTGATGAGAATGTTTTGAAAAATCTAGAAAAGGACTTAGAAGATACACAGGCTCTACTTGCCATTGCTAGCAAGATGCCAACAACTTCAAAAAGCAATTTGACGAATTACAAAAGCGTTATCATGACCTATTGGAATCTCACAGTCAAGAGCGTTTAGATCTGAAGAAACAAGATGAAGATGCTAGGTCAGAAAGTTTCAAGATGCAACTAGGTTGCAGTACTCTTGAGCAAGAAAAGGCCGAGTTAGCGAGGAAGAATGTCGAGTTGGAGAAATGAAATACTGACTTGGAGGCCAAGTTAATGGAGGCCGAGACTAGAGCTGCCTTAGCTGAGGGGAATGTGGATAGCACTATTAAGTCTGCTAAAGAAACCAATAAACAGCTATCAGAGGCTCAAAAAGAATTGCATGGCTTTGGCGAACTTATGATAGAGTTCTTTGCACAGATAATCCGTCGTCGAAACATCTCGTGGATCGAAGACTGTCCGACTACCTTAGTTCATGTATGGAATCAAATCGATGAATGGGAAAAAGATGAACTTAAGGTAGACTTCGTTGATGAAGACAAACTCATGGAGAAGTATCTGAAAGATGATGAACCGCGTCGCCTTATTGCTGCTGCCATGGAGGAGGAGAAACGCCATGCCAAAGGAAAGAATATCCTTGAAGTTGGTTCCTCTTCTGTTACCGTCTAAACTACTGGAGTAGAGGAATATGATCCCGAGAATCCAGGAATTCCTAGAGCGCCTCTTTTATCTCCTATACCCGAATCAGCATCAGAGACGGTAGCCGCCCCAATTGAGAAATCATTAGAAGGTATTTCCACCTTTTCACCCGAATTTGCCAAGGCAGTCTCCACCTTTCGTCACATCATTGGGCAATCGATCGAAGATTCTTTGTTTTCTCCTGAGTTGATAACTGTTGCTTCTCATTCTGTAGGTGTTGAACCAACCGAGAAGACTGACGAGCAACGGGGAACCGCTATTTGGGAAAAATCCGTCGAAGAGACTAAGGAAGGACAGGATAAGGCTACCATCGTTGAGTCTGGAGGGGGGGCTGAAGGTAAAAAGGAGGAGCCTATCAATAATTGGGGATTCGAAGAATGCTGATGACGTGACTTTGGCTGAGATGAAGGCCAAACAAGACAAGCGTATGCAGCTTAAAGTCGAGGAGATAGACCCCGAAAGCCTTAAGCCTCTTACAGTGGTGGATGCTGGATCGAGGTTAGTTGTTAAGCTTTCAACTAGGTCAATTATAGAGGAGCTTGCTAAAAAATCTTCTCTTGATCCCAATGCTCCGACTCCTGGTAAGAAATCTACTGACTCTGGTATCTCAATTACAGAGAAGAAGAAACCTAAGCGTCTCATTTTCGATGCTGAAAGAGAAGCTAAAAAAGCTCTTAAGGCTGCCAAGAAGCCCAAGTCTACTCCAAAGTCCAAGTGTTAATGCGCTTTGTTTTTTGTTTTGATATTCCACTGGTCCGTTATTGTTGCAGCGAGTGCGGCCCTCGCATCTTTTTCTTAGCTTTCCTATATAAACTCACATGTTTGTGAATAAAGTAGTTTGTTCCTTGCAATGTCTGACATTTGTAAATTTAGCATTTAAGTAAAAATGCAAATGACAGCATGTCATATCACAATTATACAATAAAGTCGTTATTAAGGGGAACATGTGTATATATATGCCCCCAAATCAATCTTGAATGACTGATTAAAGCTTATTCAAGATTGATTAAATTCAACATCCAGTTGCCCCCGATTCTCTGACGGGGCCATATTCCTTTCGTCACTGATGCTTATTCTTCTAGCATCTTTATACTTTCCTGTCTCATAACCAGGTTAGAGTATTACTAAGGCGGTCTCTTATCGAGGTGTACCTTCATGCCTCAAGGGACGTCGCCTTCCCGTCCTTTATACTCTCTCTTGATTCATGAGAGTTAGAGTTAAGAATGTCGTCTTCCCATTCCTTGCATCTTATCATGCAAACGGTCATTTCGTTCACTCCTGCACATAGATTATCTCCAATTTTCTAAATCTAATTTAATGTTTTGTGTTTCATAGTCATGATAGAATAATCGCTGAAGATAGAAATAATGCAGGAAAGTAAATGACACATGATATTTTTATAGTGATTCAGCTAAGTCGTAGCCTACATCCACTTCATAATCCTTTGTTCATATAAACAGACTTTTTAAGGTAAGTCGTGCCTTTTTACATGGTCTATAAAAATAAAAAAGGAAGACATTTCATATTTAGCATAGATATCGTCGCAAGTGCTAAGCATTCCAAGCTCTGGGATTCTCTTCACCGTCCACGGTCATTAGCTTGAATGCTCCTGTATCAAGCTTCCGTTGGATGGCGTATGGCCCTCCCCATTTTGGACCCAATTGGGTTGAAGGAGGGAAGAATCGTTTCAATACTAAGTCTCCCGGTTCGAAGGTTTTGAAGCAAACTTTCCGGTCAAAATAACGTGCTACTTGATGTCGATGTCTTGAGGCATGCAGGTCAGCTTCATCTCTTTTTTCTTCAACCATGTCAAGAGACTCAAGGAGGAGTGATCTATTCGTCATCGGGTCATAGTATGTCACCTTATGAGAGGGGACTTCTAGTTCTACCGGGATTACCGCCTCCGATCCGAAGGAGAGTGAAAAAGGTATATGGCCAGTGGTCGTCTTAAAGGTTGTCCTGTAGGCCCACAAAGAAAGTGGCAACTCATCTACCCACTTGGCTTTGGCCCGCTCCAACCGCTTCTTGAGAATAGATTTAATGACCTTGTTTATTGCTTCAACATGGCCCTTTGACTACGGCTGGGCTACAACAGTGTATTATTTATCAATCTTGTATTTCTAGCAGAAGTTTCTGAATTCGACGCTATCGAATTGTGTCCCATTATAAGTTATGATGGTCTTTGGTATCTTAAATCGACAGATAATGTTTCTGACCACAAAACTAATCACCTTCCTTGCCGTGATCGTGGTTAAAGGTTCAGCTTCCACCCATTTCGTGAAATAGTCCACGGCGACGATCGTGTACTTTGCTCCCCCTTTGGCAATAGGTAACACTCCAATAATATCAATTTCCCAGATGGCAAATGGCCATGGGCTTACCATTGACTTAAGCTGAGCCGGAGGTGCTTTGGGGATTTTGGTGAATCTTTGACATTTGTCGCACCATTTCCCATACATCGGCATTTTTTAGTGTTTGCACAGGTTCTCTAGGTCTGATATTCGGATTACCCCTGGGTTCCTGATTAGAGGATAACCTCTTGTTTCTAGCGGCGGTTGCTCCACACTGCTCTCTATGCTCCCGGTCGATCTCAGGAGGAAGGGGTTGGAGAAGTTGCTGTTGCGTAGTTAGGATCCCTGGGTACAACGTGGGATCCACGCATTGGTAGCAACATAGGCACTTGCAGGCTCGGGTCATCAGGTCCTAACACACGAGCAACATCTTCATGGGATCCTAAAGATCCAAAGGTCAACCGATCAAGATTTTGAGGTCGCTCAAGTGGCCTTGTTTCACGAGGACGTCCCTTATCTGAAGAAGATGAATAGTCTGCAGTAAGGCGGCGTGTTGGGGAAGGTGTCTTTTTCCTCCGGAGCTCATTGAGTTCCCTACTCATGGTGATCATGTTATCTTGCATGTGAAGACTATCACGCTTATGTGCTTCCAATGCATTTCTAGTACTCTCCAGCATGTCAAGAAAATGCAAAAAACCCTGGTGTGTGATGGGTGCGGATGGACCAGGTCGATCACCAGTTATCGTAGCCAGCATTGGAGCATTGGTGGGTGCTCGAGCAGAAGTACCAGCTTCAGCCTCATTTGGTTCGGATCGGAGTAGGGTGTCAGAGGCGATTCAGTTCGGAGGGGTCTGAGCAGTTCCAGTACTTCCTAATCGGTTCGGGTTCTCCTATTCAGTTGGTTCGGAAAGTCCGGTTCAGATCGGGTTTGTCCTGAGCTTTGCCCCCGCGACCTTGTCAATAAGATGGCTTGTTGATCTTTTCTAGCATCATTCCCCCTAGCGCCTTGCACTTCCTTTCCTTTCCCTTTAGCCATAATGTCCAATCTTTCAATAATTAATCAGCAAATGCTTGAAAGTGTCGGAAATAGAGGATTAACTTCTTTGAACTTGAAGGTCCAAATAGTAGAACGATAATCCTAAAAAGCGAAGAATTCAAAAATTCTCAGTGAAAGCACCAAAATGTTAGATCCAAAAATGGCTCTAACACCCAAACTAGGAACTATTTCTGAGGAAATGAAACTAAAAACGAAGAAAACACGCAATTTATAGTGGTTCGACATTAAATAGCCTACGTCCACTTTCTATTCTTTTTATTGATGACTTGAATGTAGATACAACAATGATTCTCACTCAATTCCACTCATATCATACATAGATTCACTCAATCTTTTCTGAAATGTACTTTATAAGATAATTGCAATATGAAATGGTGATAGAAATCGGTTCTCAAAGGAATTTCAACTATGAAAATGCCAAAAGATCCCCTCAAATGTGCCATGGGGTTGTATTTATAGGTGAAAAATGCTCATGGAACGGCTTCGGTTCAGATCCACGTGCCGCCCATCCCTTTACTATCGGGTTCGGATGGGATATGATAGCGACAATGCATCAGGTTAGTGGTGAACATGGGGAGAACGTGGGTATAACCGCTCCGAGTCTTGAGGTAACGTGGGCATAGCTTCTGCAATTTCAGGCGCCTGGGATTGGATCGGGAATACTCCAATTGGGGGGCGGATCGAATTTGACTGAACCAATCCGGTTCGACCTGTCCCCCCTTCTTCTTCACTTGGTGCGTTTTGTCTTGACCAAACGGACTCCGATCCGATCCGATTCTTTGAGTGAGTGATCTTCATTCTTTGATCTTTTATCTTTGTGTAGCCTAGTTCACAAAGTAGGCTAACACTATTCTTACCCTCTAACTTCTTTCTATTGATGTTCCGGTATTTCCGATGCTTGAATGGTCAACATGGTATGTTGTGTCGATTTTCTGGGTCGAAAATCCCTAGGCCGTTACAGGTAGTCTTTACCGCTATGGAGAAAAGGGATCATCTATTGGTTCCCGGGACATCTCGTTAGAGGTGTACCCGAATCGGTTAAGGAAGATCCTTTGCCTTTGTCATTGTTGAAATCCAATCTCCAATACGAACCTTTACAGTTTTAGTTGTAATCTATGCATGTATACGTAATATACGAGTACCTACGTCAGCTAAGATTTATACATTTACTTTCGAAAGTCATTTCCACATTAGATATTAACGATAATACCCAATGATTTTCGCGTACCCAGCATATTTGGTTATCATAAGGTAAAACTTGCTCCTTATGGTGTGCGCTTGCATTATGTGATGGGATGTGGGTCTTCTGATAGCCTCTATTTCCAAAAAGCAAGAACGAAGTTTTGAAACCCTTTTAATGATTGTTTGATATATGTATAGTTTATTACCTATTTCTCAAGCTGGTTAATCTAAGCCTGAGTCGAATGTTTTGGCATTCGGGTCAGATCCGAGTGTATATTAGGTTTAGGCAGGATTCGAAGAGTTCCCAGATGATTCCAGAGGAGCTGGCGATCTTCGTCAAAAGACAGGACATATTCTACTATCTATACTTGGATCTCTTGGTTGTATTATGTTAGGATAGAGTTTATAACTATCCATGGTATGTTTACTCTGATTATTTAAACGTTTTCCATTGTAAAATTTCCACTGAAAAGTTATATTTAAATATTATATTTTGTTCTATTCCGCTGTGAGATTCTGTTCTTATCTTTGGTTTTGTTCCATTGTGTTTGCTCCGATAAACCCTGATGGACTGAGTTTGCATTATTTGTTTTTGCGGTACATGAACATCGATGATGTGTTAAATATTGACTACCAATGATCGAAAATTTGGTTTATCGCAGGACATTTCGAGGATGCTTACTTTTTGAACAGGACTTGTATGGTTCATAGTTGGTTCAAAGAGTGAGGATTTTCGGGGTCGTCACATGAATAATTAACAATAAAGAACGATAAAAAATAATTGCTTTAAAATAGTGTTAAACTAATAAATAAGATGAGAAAACTAGAAGAGGTGACGAGGAAATATCAAAACCATATTGAAACGACCCAAACTCGCCCTTTCGGGAAGCCCGGATTGAGTTGAGAACACGACAAATCAGAACACAAACAGAAGAACATTTCATTGTTGTTACAACAATATACATTAGAGTACAAGAATCTACAAAGTATGAACAAATAATATACATTTGATAAATATCTTAGATTTACAAATTACAATGCAGCGGAAAATAATACAAAACACAACTGAAAGAAATACACGGATACAGAGCGTCCGAATGTAGCTCCAGCTGTAAATCCAGGACCCTATGAAAAATAATATCTGCAAAAACCCAACTACTGGCTGCCCGTGTGGAAAATAGGGGCACCCAAAGTTTAGGATAAAACAATAAACTCCAGGTCAGTCATGTGACTGGTGGGAGAACTAAAACTGTTATTTAAAACATTATTTTAAAGTGCAGTAAATCAAGGGACCACGCCATACAATACGGAAGGGATTTCCTCCCAAGAATACTAGTGCATAAAACAAACAACGCAATGCTTTTTGGAAAAATGAAGCTATTATAAACCCAGGTCGCATCACACAATGCAACGCAAGCCGGAGGATAGGGTTTTCCCTTATACTAGCCAAACATGCTTGGTAAGTTTAAAACAAATCATTTTAATATTATTATAAGTGCATAGTGTCAAAATCACTTCAAATATAAATGTATCAATCAGAGATGGCATGGATACCATATATCATGTCGCCATACTAGGCTCTATCACGTATTGGAAGTTGGATCTCCGTCTGTGAACCAAGGCAAGGGATCGTCCTTACCGCTTCGAGATAATCTAGCCTACCATGTATCAGGAATCTAGACTCAGGTGGACCCTTCGGTAACTGTAGGGCCAGTCCACACTAAGTGCAAGGTGGATTCATAACTCCTGAATATGTGTTTCCCCGCCCTATGGGGCGTAATGGTCAGTATGTCGACCATATCATCCATCGGCCCCGTAGTGATCGATATAACCGAGGCGCCTTGCTATCCATCAAATAATATGCAACATCCACATGAGTAAATTGTCCGGGATCCATACCATGACACCAATCCTAGCTAGAAAGAAACGCACTGTCCTCCCTGCAGTTCTTCTCCCGTTTTTGGTTCACACCGGGGTGTGAGGCTCGCAAATTAACACTACACAAAGCTATGTTATTTAAAGCCGTGCTTTGATCATCAACCACAAGACTCTTCTTTTCAACAGGAGCCATGATGATTTGCATCTCATAATGCCACATAGGCAATTCACACCATGCAACTGATGTCTATCAATATATAACCTCTAAGCTCGTACGTCTAAGAGAAGGGCGTTAAACAAGAGAATAAATTCTCCGCCGCCAAACTGATATATATTTAATAGAGATCAATCAGCACAAAATAAAGTCCAATGACAGACACACATCCATTTACAAGTTCGTCCTGGGTCTGAACGAAACCGGAGGCACCTTATTCCTCGTCCCATATGTCCAATACAGGAGAGAGGTCCTTGCATATCCGGTCAATCTCCAAGTACGTTTGGAAGATCACCACTTATTACCTTGTCTTGGGTGTATAGCCCAATCAAGACATTAGTAATCATCCAAACGATGTGAAGACCTCCGATCTTCAACCACCGCATTCGTCGTCGACTTATCGTCGAATCAGTTATTCAGAATGGGTATAAACCCGGCCTTTGTGAATAACTCACATATATAATAAACAAGTGCTATAAATACACAACATACGCCTCATTCCAATTTAGAATATTCTTTTATTTAAACATTCATATCCTTTGGGAAAGGTTCCCATTAATTTTATCAAAGATAAATTCTTTTGAATTTATCCTTTAATCTTCCTTTGGATATCAATTCAAACCAAATTATGGTTTATCCCAACTAGTCAGGATTAGCACACACTTACCGAAGTAATCATTTGTTTAATTTCCCAATCCCAACCTATCCATCCCATGGAGCAAAACTGGTAATACACTGTAACACCCCACCTCCGCCAGGGTGGCTCTTGCAAGCACTCTGACTTTAGAGGGGCATTTGAATCAGGTAAACATGCATAATGATATATCAAGGCAGAACAAGAACATATGTATATATGTAAACAGAGTAAATATCATAGATAAAACAGCGGAAGATTTCAAACCATTTCAAAGCCAGTCTGGTACAACATAATGTAAACTTTCCAAATAAACAAGTCTAGATAAAACAACATCAACTGAAAAACTGAAATACATAAGTACTAATCCCCAAAAGAAGTGATAGCCATAGCTAGCTCCATGTCAAACCGTACATGAGCTAAATCCCACAAGCAAGCAATCTGAAATCCAAGCTAAGCTCCAGTATTCCCTCCCTGAGAACCTGGGGGGGGGGGAACGGAAGAAAAGAGGCGAAAGAAAACAGGTCAGTCAAAAAGACTGAGTAAGCCCTACTACAATCAATGTAAACTGATAAAGTTAACTGGCATGAGCAGCAGGTATGATCATAAGGATAACTACATACTGGCATGATGATTAACTAACAAGGTAGATAAAGGTGTCATCGCATAATCAGGATTAAGGTTTTGCACCACAGGTGTACTAGCAAACTAACATGACTGGAATAAACAAATATTGATCCCTTGGCCCATGCTTTGGCCCAATAACATGAAATGACCCTAATGCAAGGTCCAACCAAACGGTCTAGTCGATCGGCTCCCTAAGCCTAACTCGTCACGTGTTGGTGTCAATACGGCCCAAACATAATTGTAGTCGAACTGTGCCGGGTCCACCCTTCGGGTGTATCAAGCCCTAGGGTGCCAACCCCTGGACACCATAAACATGAGTGCACAGTCTCGATCTACTGGTACCCATGGGTGACTTCTCCAAATACGGACTACGTGCACGACCATAGTCCGTCCGGAACTACATCGGCGTACCACCCGGCCGTCGTTTATTGGGTCGCTTACCTCCAGCCCAGTAATCGTGCCCCCTCCCTAGCCTAGTCCCTAGGGCCTTAATGATACCAATTTTTGGGGATTTACTGCGGAGTGGGCCCCCCATTGCTAGGATTTTCTAGTGTGTTAAGTACGGATTAACCCTCTTGCTAATCATGGATTAACTTGGTTAAGTGTAACGATGAGTTCACGACTTAACCCCGATTAATCTACCAAGCCCAAGTTGGTTAAGTATTCAGTGGACCATGACTTAACCCTAATCACGAGGCATTAATTAATTTAATGCGCCTTAACCTCTCACATTAGACCTTGTTGTGGTTACTAGTTAAGCCGGGCGGGTCCGGGTAGCTTTACACCCCACTTGGTCTAACCTCGGGTTCAAGGTACAACATGACCAACTTCTCACATTGGGTCCTATTGTTTGTAGCAACTAGTTAAGCCGGTCGGTTCTGGGTAGGTTTACGCTACAAACTCAACCCAACCTCGAGTTGGCCACACTTATCTTTTCTAAGTGTCATGTCCATCATGTTTCCAAAACATGTTACAAGTTTTCAAGCAATTGGGTAGACCTAACTTAATAGGTAAATTCCCAATGGGTAGACCTAACTTAATAGGTAAATTCCCAAGCTTATGTTTTTATGTCTTTTAAGTTTACCCAACCCCAAACGCAATCCCATCGCTTACATATCGCAATAGCGCATAAAGGATAGAAAGAGGGAACTTGGCATAATCATGACATAAAGGTATTGAAGCCACAAGTTTAACATGGTGGCATATGAAATGTACATATGTTCATATACTTGCATATTACATTTTTAGGCCTCAAAAGCATGCATAAAACCAAACTTAGCATGTTGGTAATACATGGTGATAAATGACATGTAGAAATGGCCATAAGTTCGCATTTAGCCTCACATGCAAGTTATCATAAGAGATATGATAACTTACATGTTGCCAAAATGCAACCTTTAGCATAAAGCTTGAAGCTTTATGTTCACATACTCAAGATAAGCTTGCATAACATGATAACATGAACAAAAGGATCAACCCAAACTTGCGTAACACAACTTGCATAACATAACATGATGAACTTGCATTTCATATCATAGCATACTTGCATAACATGATAAACTTGCATATTATAACATAACAAACTTGCATAACATGATAAACTTGCATTTCATAACATAGTAAACTCGCATATCATACATTTAACTTTAGAGTTTAAGTATGAAAGTAGAATAGGGCTTACTATGCTTAGGAAATATGACAAAGCCCTTATGCAATCAATTAAACCCAAAATGCAAGCTCCAAATCAATAAAAATCCTTGCTTTATGATGCAAATATAGAAACTTGACTTGAATGCAAGCTAATGACACTCATACAAGCTTGAAAACACTTGTATGCATGGAAAATCTCTCATAGAAACAATTTAGAAATTTGATGAAGAGAGTGGAGGCCATGAGAGGTAAAATTTTGCCATAGTTTAGTTGTAGGATTGATTAATGATGATTTAGAGTTAGGTTAGGGCCTTATTTATAGAGATTAGGACTAGTTTCAACCCTAGGATTAAACCCTAGTTCCAATCTCAGCCCTCAAAACCGAATCTGGCCCCCAAGCTCAACACAATCTCAAAATGGTGCACCAGGCTAAACAGCCCGGCTGGACCAAGTCGACAGCCAAGTCGACAGGGCTGTCGACTTGGGTCCAACCAAGTCGACTCCCAAGTCGACAGGGCTGTCGACTTGGGTGTTCTGGCGGGATTTTTCCCGCCTGGCCCAAACTGGCCCAAATATCCAAATTCAAACTTGAATTTGAAATCTGTTTTTACTTTGGAAATTTCTGAAAACTTCGTTAGGCCTTAATCGGGTCATACGGACTCCGATTTTCGAAAACTCGGACTCTATTTCGCGTATTTTTCCGAGACGAACGCAATGGCATAGCCCGTTTCCCTTGATTCAGATTTTAGAATTAAATTCTGCCTCGATTTACGTTATAACAGGTTATTGAAAATACAGGTTGTTACATTCTCCCCTCCTTAAAGGATTTCGTCCCCGAAATCTTCAAGTTAGGAAGAACGTATCCTACCATACAATCATCCATCTACTCAAAACATCATCCACGAGCAATCATTGTCCTTACAAGATTCTAAATGTTGTATGAACATATGCAAAGGTGTGTGTATATGTACTTATCTAATGCAAATATCATCAATGCAAATTATGTTAGTGAAATGAATCCATATGTATGCAATTCCTAACATAATGTATAGCATCTATATGTGTGCACATAACATACATCCATATGCAACATCCATGTGATAACACAAAAATTTTCATCCATGAATAAGCGTAAACACTCATGCATATGCAATATGAGGAGTGTGTGAGCCGATCTAGTGCCTAATGTGTATAATGCATCCACGAGTAACCACTTGCAAACACTTGCAACCACTTGCAACCATCAAGCATAACATGTTTCAAACACATGTTTCATCCAAAGGTGTAACGACCCGGGATTTTCGACTCCGAAAATCGACAAAAAACCCAGTGTCGACTGTTCAGACATCGAAAATACCGGACCATTAATAGAAAGAAATAAGAGGATAAGAAAGATAAGGTAGAACTAATAGAATAGAAGAAGAAGAAGGAGAACACAACTGAGCAGAATCAAAGTAAACCTGGATCTCACAGCGGAACGAATAAAATATATTATATAACATAACTTTGAAATACAAAACTGTATTGTATATACATACCATTATCAGAGTACAATACATCATATCACAGCGGAAATAGTCTCTAAATACTAACGGTGAAGCCTTCTGCTTTTAGCTCCTTCCAGCGTATCTGTAAAAGCCTGAAACACTTGACTGCCCGTACAAATTTGGGCACCCAAGAGTTTAGGGAAAACAAACGAAATAAACTCTGGGTCAGTCATGGGACTGGTGTGAGTAAATTCCAACCATATGGCTTAACTTTGAAAATCCTTTTGAAACCAAAAAGATAATAGTAAGACCAGCCCACACATAAACACGGACGGTTTTTACCTTACTATAACCCAAAACACTTTGATATCAAAATCTAGTGATATTATAATAATGTCTAAACAAGTAAATAACCAAATAGTAGAACGCTTGCATCTCACGCTCTACATATATAGTATAAAATCAAAAACCGCAGGGCGCTTATTGGAGATTGGATTCCAACTATGACAAGGTATGGGACCACCTGCCGATAATGTATCTCTAGAGGCGAATACACTGGGTTCAACAAGAACATCTTGCAACCCGGCCCACACATGACCGACCACTCATTTCGCTTGAGTGTATCGAATGTATATCACCAACGGTTGGACTCAAACCACCGTTCCCGAATGGGCAGAATCGATAGATTAAGAAACAAAAGGAATTTCTCTAGATAGGTGATTATACACCCTAATGGGAGCGACCCACATAGCCATGCTGCCTGCCCGATTTTTGTCATTTCCCGGTTGTGAAGCTTGAGGCTACGTTTACCTTTTAGAACATCTGGCCACCATACACTTTGAATGCCACATCGTCAAACCCGTCAAATCACTAGTTGATCTTCCCAAAAATATTACGGGTATAAAAGCTAAGAGAAACGAATTCCTCCGCCACCAGACGTAATACCTTGAAAAGAACGTCTTAGGTGATCTTCTAAGAATACGCTGTCAAGCATTCATCCATACAAGTTGTCCTGGGTCTGGACAAACAGAAAGCACCATTCTGAATAGGACGACCCTTGCATTCCACTCCGTCTTCAATTTTCTTCAGCATATTTTTCAGCGCTTATGCCTATACGGAGTGGTTTCAGATAGTATATCCAACCGGTCTCCCCGTATAGACAACGATGGTCAAAACACTTCGATAGTCGGTTGTTTAACTATCGAAGTAAAAACAAACATCCATTCAAATGTATAACGAGCATCACACAATCACTAGCCCCTTTTTATTTAACATTACTTCCCCAATTTCCATATCTTCCCAGATATATTCCAAGACTCGTTTAGCCATTTGCATCTCTTGGAGAACGTTTCCAGTTATTATGAACCTATATTCGTCTTTGTTCCCCACCCAACATAATACTCCTATATTTCCTTTGGGCAAAACATCGTCACTTATTTCTTTAGAATAAGTAGATTCAAACCAACTGTCTTTATTCCCTAGGGAGTAATGCTATATACAAAAATCACGCTTAAGCTTGGCCAACAGCGTTAATTTAACGTTATAGTTCAAAACTTGTCATACGCTGTAATATTCCCATTTTTAACTAATCTCGACACAACAGTCACGCCTAAACCTCAACAGCGTTATTTTATCGCTATAGTTCCCAGACTTGCAATATGCTATTATACTCCACTTTATAATTAATCTCAACGCCTCTTTCCGTTACAAATTCTTGACATCTCTTTTCATTACAAAAATCTTGATATCTCTTTTCGTTACAAAAATCTTGGCATTTATTTCCGTTACAAAAATCTTGGCGTTTATTTCAATATGATTTTATGATGTCATATCCTTATTTGAAAACTCGGTTTAAAATTTTTTTACATTTGTCATTAACCCTTCACTCCATCTTCCTTAACATTTCTCTTTAGACTTCTCTTATCTAAACTCGATCACGTTCTTTGTCTTTTTGGCAATTTACTTCTTATTCGTATTATGATACCCAATCCAATAAAACATCTCAATATAAACTTAATACCAGTTTATAATAGAATTTCCATTATAATTTAAACCTCGCTTTAATTTAAAAAATATAATTTTTATAATTGCCTTCGTTGATTTGTCTGACGGTCAACCAACTCCTTAACAAAATGGGTTTATGGTTGACTGTCGCTGATATCGTTCGTTTACCAAATCAATATAACGTTGAATTTCCATTCAACATGGTTCAACAGTGCACAAACAGTACATCTAAATATTTAGGAATCCGGTTGAGTTCCTCCAACCGATTTCCGCATCCATAGGTGTTAGTCAAATCAGTATCCAACCAATGATGTGTGCATATGCAACGATATATATTTATTTCAACCAATTTAACTGTAATCTACCTAATCAACCATCGCACAGCATTCAACCATTATTTAAAATATAATTAAAATATTTTAAATAAAACAAAGTTAGTGAATTTACTCACCTTGGCGCGTTAACCGTTCAATAACGATTTGCGTCGGATGTTTAATTCGTCATAAGTCAAAACAATCTCCACTGACCGTCGCCACCAGCCCCAACTCGTCCCGGGAGTCACTCTTTATTACGTATAGTATCTCATGCTTCAGATAAATTTAAAGCCCAAATTCCTTTATATTTTCTTGTCGGCTCATCCCCGCGCTTACGGTCCATGAACAACAACCCTTGGGTCTTCTTTCACAATGAAGATCCGCTCCAAACAATGATGCCATACTTTGTTGTGCCATACACTATAATGATACCATACAATGATACCACACACGCGTTCAATACTACAAAAATACCTCACGTGTTAGCCTGCTTCCTTCATGTCACCATAAGCCCATCCGTTCTTCCCTCTTCAATATAGTCCTTCATACTCCTTTTTTTTTTTTTTTTTCCAGACGCCTGCTAGTTGATCCCCATACTGCTCCCTCCATACTGCCGTACACATCTACCACCTCCCATCCATTCACACTTCAGTTTTTACACCATTTCATCACTTAAACCCAAAGCACACAACTCTTATTCACGTTGCATGTGAATTGCATCCCTATACACTGTTTTTAAGCTTCTCCAAAGACATCCGCACACTCCATATTCAATGATCCGACGCCACATATATACTCAGTACCTCCCCTGTTTTGGACGTCCCTCTCTTCTTCAATGATTGTTCAATTCCCCTTTTATCTGCACATGCGTGCAACTATTTAACCCAAACGTTGGCATCCTCCAACGTGAATGCTTCCATTTCTTTTTTCTTTTTTTCGTAATCTTGTATTGCCATTAAAAGCTTGCTGAGCGAGGAATGAAAAAAAAAAACAAGGAGAAGTTGCGCGTATTTATAACAAAACAAGCTTGGCACCCACGTATGCTAGGTGTATAGGATAGCTTTGCTGTTGGCTTAGGCACATGCTCATTTTAATTTTTGGGTAGCTGGTGGGTACGTTTTATTAGATTAGGGTGGCTGCTAGGATTTGAATACACAGGCATTAGGGGAAAAGAAAGGTACTACACAGTACCAAGACTTTCCAAGACATATAGAGATTTCCTGTCGCCAAAGTACACTACAAAGGTAATAAGAAAAGAAAAAAATTAACTTCGATTTGATTACTCATAAGGTTGCATGCGTTTTTAAATGTTCTGTGTTGGAGTGGCACATATAGGGAAGGGACGTCCTTGGTACTTCACTTGTGCAGCCATATATATAATGAATTATTAATATAAGATTTTGTTCAGTGGGACATGCATATATTTGGTTTGGACTGTTAAAGCCTATGC
Source organism: Allium sativum (assembly GCA_030737875.1). Classification (NCBI taxonomy): domain Eukaryota; kingdom Viridiplantae; phylum Streptophyta; class Magnoliopsida; order Asparagales; family Amaryllidaceae; genus Allium; species Allium sativum. Next base: position 551,817,062 of record CM060918.1, read on the forward strand.
GGTATATGCGATATAGAATACTGTTTAGTTATCGACCGCTATGGACAAGAATAAAAATACATTCGTGTCTAACGAGGTGTCCTGACCCCAAAAATATAATAATATCGGTAGGTTAACTCATATTTTGAAACCTCAAAATACTGATTCAGGGTGCAAAATACTCCAAATAAAAAGTTGCATATTTAATTAATTAAAAATTACAGTAAAATTCTAAAAATTAAATTATAACTATGTCTCAAAAGAACCTTGTCTAAATTCGAATCCGATATCAAGTTATATCGAATAAACCTTTACGGTCGATATACGATTTCATAGCGACTTTCTGAATATTTGATTTTGACATATCTTGAAATCTATACGACGAAATCTCAATATTTCACTTCTGATAGAAAGATACAATTCAACAGATTCCAACGTTTCTTGTTTCGAAGAAATCCGGTTTATAACGAGTCTTGTATACTCAGTTGAAAATCAGAACGTTAAATTACGAACTGCAGCGTCGTTATGAGCTTGATTATATTTAATATATATTTTTATACGTTCAACTTCGATTTAATTAATATTTAAATCTACTTATATTAAGAATTCAATATTTAAACTGATTTAAATATTCAAATATAACCCGATAAAACTGCGGGACATTACATTCCTTCCCCCTTAAAATAATTTCGTCCTCGAAATTGCTAAGGTAGGAAAATGCGACAATCCATATTGTAACCAGATAAAAATCTTTTATCTATTTTCTTAAATTTAGTTTTCAACAGAAACGGTTAATTCTAATTAAAATATTAGCTCCTTCTTATTAACGAATACTTTCTGAAATTCTGAAAATTTTCCAACAGCTTAAATTTTCGGAGAACTTTACCAGCACTCCTCTGCATGGCTCAATCGGTATAACTACAACTCGCCTTTCTGGGCCATCTCCAATTCCAAGAGAAATAAACTAGCCAAGTGGCTTGCTAAGAGAACTCAAAAATCTCATACTCCAATTGATCACCAATCATCTGCTTATACTTAAGACGAATTCCATTTCAAATTTTCAAGTTCCAACCTCAATTCCATACTTCTATTCACAGTCCAATTCCATTCTCAAATTAATTTCTCGAACCAGTTATATTAACTGATTTATTTACCTCCTCACTTGTCTTCACCTTAGAACTCTAATCTGATTTTCAAACCATTTTAATTCCAAAATCCAGTTTCACTTGATATCTCCCTAATCCAATTCAATTTCAACTTTACTCTCTTCAGTTCAATTCCAATTTGTTTCACAAAATTTAGTGCAACTTGTTTTTAATTCAAAAATCTGTCCTGGGAGTTTTAAAACAGTTTATTTTCTCAAAAACCAGATATTCCTTTTCAAGGTTCAAAACCAACCTGTTTTCTCAAAACAATTCAAAACAAAATTCTTGGTAGTAATCTGTCACTTCGAGACTAGAAAATGAACACCGATGATGTCCGGATCACCATCGGAATTTATTCTCCAGCCATCGAAGTGAGTTCAATACTATATTACTTTCAAAACACTTACTTTCAACCATTTTCATTTGAAAACCACTTCAAAATATCTTTTCAAAATGCTTGGAAAAATATTTCCAAATCTCCCCAGGATCTTAAAATTCCATATATTTAATTCAAATTTCATTTACAAATATTTTCATGTATCAGAATTTTTTTATTCCAATTCTGGTTTAAATTTCAGATTCAGTTCATCTGATTTTACATATTATATTTATAAATTATTTCTATTGGTTATTTATATAACCAACTCACTTATATATCTTTATCTGATCATAATAATGATCAATACATCTAATATACTATAATCCCAAGATATATACTTCTCTTTATATCAAAATATATTTCGAGTAAAATTATTTCATTTACCCTCTTTCAAAACAATACTATGTCGAAATTCTCTATCCAAGCGTTTATAAATCCCTATCGACCTCGTCAGCTAAACGCGTCGATCTGGAATTCATATACCACTCAACAGATCAATCAACACAATATAAAACAGTTTTTAAATCAATTTACAAATACGCGCTCATATATATACACTCAAACTCAATCTAGAGTATTACTAACTCCATCTCTATTGAGTTACGCCACAGAGCCAAGGTAATCACTTAACCTTCAGCTCTGATACCAACTGTAACGACCCGGGATTTTCGACTCCGAAAATCGACAAAAAACCCAGTGTCGACTGTTCAGACATCGAAAATACCGGACCATTAATAGAAAGAAATAAGAGGATAAGAAAGATAAGGTAGAACTAATAGAATAGAAGAAGAAGAAGGAGAACACAACTGAGCAGAATCAAAGTAAACCTGGATCTCACAGCGGAACGAATAAAATATATTATATAACATAACTTTGAAATACAAAACTGTATTGTATATACATACCATTATCAGAGTACAATACATCATATCACAGCGGAAATAGTCTCTAAATACTAACGGTGAAGCCTTCTGCTTTTAGCTCCTTCCAGCGTATCTGTAAAAGCCTGAAACACTTGACTGCCCGTACAAATTTGGGCACCCAAGAGTTTAGGGAAAACAAACGAAATAAACTCTGGGTCAGTCATGGGACTGGTGTGAGTAAATTCCAACCATATGGCTTAACTTTGAAAATCCTTTTGAAACCAAAAAGATAATAGTAAGACCAGCCCACACATAAACACGGACGGTTTTTACCTTACTATAACCCAAAACACTTTGATATCAAAATCTAGTGATATTATAATAATGTCTAAACAAGTAAATAACCAAATAGTAGAACGCTTGCATCTCACGCTCTACATATATAGTATAAAATCAAAAACCGCAGGGCGCTTATTGGAGATTGGATTCCAACTATGACAAGGTATGGGACCACCTGCCGATAATGTATCTCTAGAGGCGAATACACTGGGTTCAACAAGAACATCTTGCAACCCGGCCCACACATGACCGACCACTCATTTCGCTTGAGTGTATCGAATGTATATCACCAACGGTTGGACTCAAACCACCGTTCCCGAATGGGCAGAATCGATAGATTAAGAAACAAAAGGAATTTCTCTAGATAGGTGATTATACACCCTAATGGGAGCGACCCACATAGCCATGCTGCCTGCCCGATTTTTGTCATTTCCCGGTTGTGAAGCTTGAGGCTACGTTTACCTTTTAGAACATCTGGCCACCATACACTTTGAATGCCACATCGTCAAACCCGTCAAATCACTAGTTGATCTTCCCAAAAATATTACGGGTATAAAAGCTAAGAGAAACGAATTCCTCCGCCACCAGACGTAATACCTTGAAAAGAACGTCTTAGGTGATCTTCTAAGAATACGCTGTCAAGCATTCATCCATACAAGTTGTCCTGGGTCTGGACAAACAGAAAGCACCATTCTGAATAGGACGACCCTTGCATTCCACTCCGTCTTCAATTTTCTTCAGCATATTTTTCAGCGCTTATGCCTATACGGAGTGGTTTCAGATAGTATATCCAACCGGTCTCCCCGTATAGACAACGATGGTCAAAACACTTCGATAGTCGGTTGTTTAACTATCGAAGTAAAAACAAACATCCATTCAAATGTATAACGAGCATCACACAATCACTAGCCCCTTTTTATTTAACATTACTTCCCCAATTTCCATATCTTCCCAGATATATTCCAAGACTCGTTTAGCCATTTGCATCTCTTGGAGAACGTTTCCAGTTATTATGAACCTATATTCGTCTTTGTTCCCCACCCAACATAATACTCCTATATTTCCTTTGGGCAAAACATCGTCACTTATTTCTTTAGAATAAGTAGATTCAAACCAACTGTCTTTATTCCCTAGGGAGTAATGCTATATACAAAAATCACGCTTAAGCTTGGCCAACAGCGTTAATTTAACGTTATAGTTCAAAACTTGTCATACGCTGTAATATTCCCATTTTTAACTAATCTCGACACAACAGTCACGCCTAAACCTCAACAGCGTTATTTTATCGCTATAGTTCCCAGACTTGCAATATGCTATTATACTCCACTTTATAATTAATCTCAACGCCTCTTTCCGTTACAAATTCTTGACATCTCTTTTCATTACAAAAATCTTGATATCTCTTTTCGTTACAAAAATCTTGGCATTTATTTCCGTTACAAAAATCTTGGCGTTTATTTCAATATGATTTTATGATGTCATATCCTTATTTGAAAACTCGGTTTAAAATTTTTTTACATTTGTCATTAACCCTTCACTCCATCTTCCTTAACATTTCTCTTTAGACTTCTCTTATCTAAACTCGATCACGTTCTTTGTCTTTTTGGCAATTTACTTCTTATTCGTATTATGATACCCAATCCAATAAAACATCTCAATATAAACTTAATACCAGTTTATAATAGAATTTCCATTATAATTTAAACCTCGCTTTAATTTAAAAAATATAATTTTTATAATTGCCTTCGTTGATTTGTCTGACGGTCAACCAACTCCTTAACAAAATGGGTTTATGGTTGACTGTCGCTGATATCGTTCGTTTACCAAATCAATATAACGTTGAATTTCCATTCAACATGGTTCAACAGTGCACAAACAGTACATCTAAATATTTAGGAATCCGGTTGAGTTCCTCCAACCGATTTCCGCATCCATAGGTGTTAGTCAAATCAGTATCCAACCAATGATGTGTGCATATGCAACGATATATATTTATTTCAACCAATTTAACTGTAATCTACCTAATCAACCATCGCACAGCATTCAACCATTATTTAAAATATAATTAAAATATTTTAAATAAAACAAAGTTAGTGAATTTACTCACCTTGGCGCGTTAACCGTTCAATAACGATTTGCGTCGGATGTTTAATTCGTCATAAGTCAAAACAATCTCCACTGACCGTCGCCACCAGCCCCAACTCGTCCCGGGAGTCACTCTTTATTACGTATAGTATCTCATGCTTCAGATAAATTTAAAGCCCAAATTCCTTTATATTTTCTTGTCGGCTCATCCCCGCGCTTACGGTCCATGAACAACAACCCTTGGGTCTTCTTTCACAATGAAGATCCGCTCCAAACAATGATGCCATACTTTGTTGTGCCATACACTATAATGATACCATACAATGATACCACACACGCGTTCAATACTACAAAAATACCTCACGTGTTAGCCTGCTTCCTTCATGTCACCATAAGCCCATCCGTTCTTCCCTCTTCAATATAGTCCTTCATACTCCTTTTTTTTTTTTTTTTTTCCAGACGCCTGCTAGTTGATCCCCATACTGCTCCCTCCATACTGCCGTACACATCTACCACCTCCCATCCATTCACACTTCAGTTTTTACACCATTTCATCACTTAAACCCAAAGCACACAACTCTTATTCACGTTGCATGTGAATTGCATCCCTATACACTGTTTTTAAGCTTCTCCAAAGACATCCGCACACTCCATATTCAATGATCCGACGCCACATATATACTCAGTACCTCCCCTGTTTTGGACGTCCCTCTCTTCTTCAATGATTGTTCAATTCCCCTTTTATCTGCACATGCGTGCAACTATTTAACCCAAACGTTGGCATCCTCCAACGTGAATGCTTCCATTTCTTTTTTCTTTTTTTCGTAATCTTGTATTGCCATTAAAAGCTTGCTGAGCGAGGAATGAAAAAAAAAAAACAAGGAGAAGTTGCGCGTATTTATAACAAAACAAGCTTGGCACCCACGTATGCTAGGTGTATAGGATAGCTTTGCTGTTGGCTTAGGCACATGCTCATTTTAATTTTTGGGTAGCTGGTGGGTACGTTTTATTAGATTAGGGTGGCTGCTAGGATTTGAATACACAGGCATTAGGGGAAAAGAAAGGTACTACACAGTACCAAGACTTTCCAAGACATATAGAGATTTCCTGTCGCCAAAGTACACTACAAAGGTAATAAGAAAAGAAAAAAATTAACTTCGATTTGATTACTCATAAGGTTGCATGCGTTTTTAAATGTTCTGTGTTGGAGTGGCACATATAGGGAAGGGACGTCCTTGGTACTTCACTTGTGCAGCCATATATATAATGAATTATTAATATAAGATTTTGTTCAGTGGGACATGCATATATTTGGTTTGGACTGTTAAAGCCTATGCGGTATATGCGATATAGAATACTGTTTAGTTATCGACCGCTATGGACAAGAATAAAAATACATTCGTGTCTAACGAGGTGTCCTGACCCCAAAAATATAATAATATCGGTAGGTTAACTCATATTTTGAAACCTCAAAATACTGATTCAGGGTGCAAAATACTCCAAATAAAAAGTTGCATATTTAATTAATTAAAAATTACAGTAAAATTCTAAAAATTAAATTATAACTATGTCTCAAAAGAACCTTGTCTAAATTCGAATCCGATATCAAGTTATATCGAATAAACCTTTACGGTCGATATACGATTTCATAGCGACTTTCTGAATATTTGATTTTGACATATCTTGAAATCTATACGACGAAATCTCAATATTTCACTTCTGATAGAAAGATACAATTCAACAGATTCCAACGTTTCTTGTTTCGAAGAAATCCGGTTTATAACGAGTCTTGTATACTCAGTTGAAAATCAGAACGTTAAATTACGAACTGCAGCGTCGTTATGAGCTTGATTATATTTAATATATATTTTTATACGTTCAACTTCGATTTAATTAATATTTAAATCTACTTATATTAAGAATTCAATATTTAAACTGATTTAAATATTCAAATATAACCCGATAAAACTGCGGGACATTACAAAAGGGTTTCTACCTAAGGTTCTCATGACAAGATTAACACGATAAACTAGATAAACAGAGAAAGATATGCTAATCGAAGAAAAGAGATTGAGAGTGTACCCTCAAAAAGGAATGGATAAAGCCCACGCATCTTCTCCTCGGTTTCCCAAGTTGCGTCTTCTTCGGCTTCACCCCATTGAACCTTCACCAATTTGACCTCTCGATTCCTTAGCCTCTTGGTCTCCGTCCCCAAGATACGAATCGGAGCTCTCCTCAAGGTAGCCTCTTTCTCCACTTCCACATCTTCCAGAACACTTGGCTCTACAACCTCTGCTGATTCATGTAAACACTTCCGGAGATGCGAGACATGAAAAACATCGTGTACTCCGGCAAGCTTCTCGGGCAACTTCACTTTATAAGCCATCTGCCCGATCCTCTCTATAATAGGGAATGGTCCAACAAACCTCGGTGCCAACTTCCCAACGGCTCCGAATCGGACCACATTCCGCAAAGGAGAAACCTTCACGAAAACCATATCCCCAACATCAAACTCCAAATCAGTTCTTCACTTATCAGCATAGGATTTCTATTGGTCTTGGGCCGCTTTCATCCGTCTCCGAATTAACTCGACCTTCTCGGATGTATCTCTGATCATATCAGGCCCAAGTATAAGCTCATCTGTAGTCTCCCACCAACATGTAGGCGACTTGCACGGCCTCCCATATAAAGCTTCAAATGGTGCCATCCCTATGCTTGCCTGATAACTGTTATTATATGCAAACTCAACAAGAGGAAGATGGTCTTCCCAAGTACCACCAAAATCCAGAATACAAAGCCTCAACAGATCCTCGAGTACCCTATTCACCCTTTCGGTTTGACCGTCCGTCTGTGGGTGATAAGCAGTACTTAGATTCAACCTCGTGCCCATGGCTTCTTGCAAGCTATTCCAGAATTGACTTGTAAAGATTGGGTCACGGTCACTGACTATACTAGAAGGGACTCCATGAAGTCTCACAATCTCACGAAGATATACAGACGCTAGCCAAGATGCGGTCCTCTTGCTCTTCACCGGAATGAAATGAGCACTCTTCGTAAGTCTGTCCACAATAACCCAAATGCTCGTATTCCCTTTCCTTGACCTTGGTAGCCCATCGATAAAATCCATGGAAATACTCTCCCACTTCCAAAGTGGAACGTCTAGAGGATGCAATAGCCCACCGGGCTTCTTTGACTCGGCCTTAACTTGCTGGCAAACGATACATCTAGAGACAAACTCTGCCACATCCTTCTTCATCCCAGGCCAAAAAAAAATGCGCTTCATATCTTTATACATCTTATCTCCGCCCGGATGTATAGTCAACTTAGAGCGATGCGCTTCCTCAAGAACTCTTCTTACTAGATCTTCTACCATTGGAACACATAACCTTCCGTCTCTCCTCAGCCAACCCTTGTCATCAATAGAATATCGAGCGAGATGACTAGACGCCTCTCCTCGAATCAGCTTATCCATAATCTCAACTATCTGAGGGTCTTCTCTCTGCGAAGCCCCAACTTGATCAAGAAGGGTAGGTCTGAGTTCCAGAGATGCTAAAGAACCGGTCATCGACTCAATCGCCAAAGAGAAATCAAAGGTTGCCACATACTCTAAATTCTTCATCTCAATGAATAGAGGACTCAAAGTCAACCTTTTTCTACTCAATGCATCAGCTACCACATTCCCCTTGCCAGGGGTATAAGCTATCTCAAAATCGTAGGACGCCAAGAATTCCATCCATCTTTGTTGCCTCAGATTCAGATCCTTCTGAGAAAAGAGATACTTCAATGACTTGTGATCGGTATAAAGCTCAAATCTTTCTCCCAGAAGATAATGGCGCCAAGCCTTGAGTGCATATACTATTGCTGCCAACTCTAAGTCATGAGTGGGATAATTCTTCTCATGCACTTTGAGTTGTCTACCGCCAAAGCATATCACTCTTCCTTCTTGCATAAGAACAGCTCCTAACCCCGTGCCACATGCATCGGTGTATACTGTAAATAACTTCCCTCCATCGGGCAAAGCTAGAACAGGTGCTGATGTGAGAGCTCTCTTGAGCTTTTGAAAAGCAAGCTCGCATTCTATGCTCCAAGCAAAAACTAAATTCTTCTTCGTCAATTTAGTGAGAGGAGCGGAAATCTTCGCGAAGTCCTTAATAAACTTCCGGTAAAAGCCTGCAAGACCTAGAAAACTTCTCACCTCGGTTGCATTCCTTGGAGTCTTCCAATCCTGAACTGCAACTACCTTAGCGGGATCCACCGCTAAGCCTTGCTTAGATACTATATGCCCAAGGAATCTAACTTCCCTTCTCCAAAAGTGACACTTGGAGAACTTGGCCTTCAATTGATGCGCTCTAAGCGTATCCATCACCTCCACGAGATGCCTTGCGTGCTCTTCCTCATCCTTAGAGAAGATCAGAATATCATCTACGAAGATCACGACAAACTTGTTCAAGAACTCCCTGAACACCCTACTCATCAAGTCCACGAAATATGCGGGTGCATTAGTCAAGCCGAACGGCATGACAAGCCATTCGAAGAATCCATCTGGAGTCCTGAACGCAGTCTTGTCTATACTATCTTCAGCTACCCTGAGCTGATGGAATCCAGTAGCAAGATCAAGCTGAGAGAAAACAGAAGCACCGACAAGCTGGTCAAAGAGATCATCAATCCTCGGTAACGGGTGTCTGTTCTTCTTAGTCAGCTTATTCAACTCTCGATAGTCAACACAAAGTCGGAGAGAACCATCTGCCTTGGTAGCAAATACCATAGGCGCTCCCCATTCAGATATACTTCGTCTAATGAAGTTCTTCTCAAGCAACTCTTTCACTTGGTTACTTAGCTCCCGCCTTTCACGCGGAGCCATGTGCCGAACGGGCAAAGAAACCGGCTTTGCATTATCCACCAGATAAATGCGGAAATCAATCTCTCGCTTAGGGGGCAACCCCCTAACTTCATCAAAAACATCCGGATACTCTCGAACCACTCTCACAGACTGAAGAGTTTCCACTGACGAGTCGAGTGATTCCAGATAACACAACATGACGGGACCTCTCGGATCACAAGAAATCTCTAGGGTATTTCCGAGGCGAGTCACGAGCCTCACAACCCTATGCTCACAATCAAGAATGGCTCCATATCTGGACAGCCAATCCATGCCCAATATCAATCCGTATCCCCTAAAACCAAGAACATAAGCACTGCACAAGAACTCTACACTCAGTATAGAGATCCTCAAATCCCCACATATCATAGACAAATGGGCGGAACCCCCAATAGGATTTGAGACACAGACGGGATCATCTACCAAGCTAGTACTAAGGTGCAAACTATCAACAAGATCAGATGAGATAAAGCTATGCGATGCACCACAATCAAACAAGGTACGAACTGGGAAAATCAGAAATATATACAAGACTTTCAACAGAAATACTACCTCGATCGGGAACTGGAGCGGCATTGAGAGCATGAACTTGCCCTCCCGAAGGTCCAGCATGCTGAGTCTGACCCTGGCCTTGCCCTTGCTTCTTCGGGCAATCCCTAGTGAAGTGTCCCATTTTTCCACAGTTAAAGCAAGTGCCCTTCCTTTTCCTGCAATCCTTGTTTAGATGAGTCGAGCTTCCACAAGTAAAGCACTTCTTTTCCTTCTTATCTTCAGACTTCTCCTCCTTCTTGTCACTCCTATTCTCTTCATTGAGTAGGGCCATATTCACCAAGCTCTCGAAAGTTGCCCCCAAGGGTATATGAGTCATGGCTAAACCATGTAATGGCTCGTTTAATCCCAGAGCAAAGTATAGGGCCTTCTTCTGAGCTGTGTTAACCAAGTCTAAACTGAACCGAGCAAGTTGATTAAACTTATCTATGTATTCCCTAATAGTCATGTCCCCTTGCTTCAGTGATAGGAACCTTAGTCCAAACTTTCCCCGAAAGTTATCCCAAGTCTCAATTGGCCTAGTAGCGGTGGTGACCACCCACCAACGTGCAGCTTCTTCCTTTAGCAACCACACTGCTAATAAAACCTTCCTACGGTCACCTATATCAAAGAAGGCAAAAAGATCTTCGGTTTCTTTCAACCAATTCCTTGCCTCTACATAAGTCTTGGTTCCAAAGAAATTCTTGCAACCCATCGCCTTAAAATCTTGGCAAATCTTTGCGAAGTCAGTTTGAGGATGCTGAGGGGAAGGAGGAAGAGGAACCTCAGCGACAGGAGAAGGAGGAACATCTGCGGGGCCGGCTTCGGTCGCCCCAGCCTCCAAAAGTCTCCTATACCAAACGGGTACTTGTACTCCCTCCGGAATAGCAAAGTTATCGGCCATACTGAAAACGAAGAAAAAGACAGATTCAGAATGGAGAAAAACGAAGGAATTTTGCTAATGGCTTTTTGGGGAATAGCCTTTAAAATAAACTAGACTTTTCTTTGGAAAATACTTTATACTTGGTTTTGAAAATAGTTTTCCAAAAGTTTTCTAAAAACCTTTTTGTTCCCTTCTCGTAAACCATATGCTCTGATACCAAATGTAACACCCCACCTCCGCCAGAGTGGCTCTTGCAAGCACTCTGACTTTGGAGGGGAGTTTGAATCAGGTAAACATGCATAATGATATATCAAGGCAGAACAAGAACATATGTATATATGTAAAAAGAGTAAATATCATAGATAAAACAGCGGAAGATTTCAAACCATTTCAAAGCCAGTCTGGTACAACATAATGTAAACTTTCCAAATAAACAAGTCTAGATAAAACAACATCAACTGAAAAACTGAAATACATAAGTACTAATCCCCAAAAGAAGTGATAGCCATAGCTAGCTCCATGTCAAACCGTACATGAGCTAAATCCCACAAGCAAGCAATCTGAAATCCAAGCTAAGCTCCAGTATTCCCTCCCTGAGAACCTAGGGGGGGTGGGAAACGGAAGAAAAGAGGCGAAAGAAAACAGGTCAGTCAAAAAGACTGAGTAAGCCCTACTACAATCAATGTAAACTGATAAAGTTAACTGGCATGAGCAGCAGGTATGATCATAAGGATAACTACATACTGGCATGATGATTAACTAACAAGGTAGATAAAGGTGTCATCGCATAATCAGGATTAAGGTTTTGCACCACAGGTGTACTAGCAAACTAACATGACTGGAATAAACAAATATTGATCCCTTGGCCCATGCTTTGGCCCAATAACATGAAATGACCCTAATGCAAGGTCCAACCAAACGGTCTAGTCGATCGGCTCCCTAAGCCTAACTCGTCACGTGTTGGTGTCAATACGGCCCAAACATATTGTAGTCGAACTGTGCCGGGTCCACCCTTCGGGTGTATCAAGCCCTAGGGTGCCAACCCCTGGACACCATAAACATGAGTGCACAGTCTCGATCTACTGGTACCCATGGGTGACTTCTCCAAATACGGACTACGTGCACGACCATTGTCCGTCCGGAACTACATCGGCGTACCACCCGGCCGTCGTTTATTGGGTCGCTTACCTCCAGCCCAGTAATCGTGCCCCCTCCCTAGCCTAGTCCCTAGGGCCTTAATGATACCAATTTTTGGGGATTTACTGCGGAGTGGGCCCCCCATTGCTAGGATTTTCTAGTGGGTTAAGTACGGATTAACCCTCTTGCTAATCATGGATTAACTTGGTTAAGTGTAACGATGAGTTCACGACTTAACCCCGATTAATCTACCAAGCCCAAGTTGGTTAAGTATTCAGTGGACCATGACTTAACCCTAATCACGAGGCATTAATTAATTTAATGCGCCTTAACCTCTCACATTAGACCTTGTTGTGGTTACTAGTTAAGCCGGGCGGGTCCGGGTAGCTTTACACCCCACTTGGTCTAACCTCGGGTTCAAGGTACAACATGACCAACTTCTCACATTGGGTCCTATTGTTTGTAGCAACTAGTTAAGCCGGTCGGTTCCGGGTAGGTTTACGCTACAAACTCAACCCAACCTCGAGTTGGCCACACTTATCTTTTCTAAGTGTCATGTCCATCATGTTTCCAAAACATGTTACAAGTTTTCAAGCAATTGGGTAGACCTAACTTAATAGGTAAATTCCCAATGGGTAGACCTAACTTAATAGGTAAATTCCCAAGCTTATGTTTTTATGTCTTTTAAGTTTACCCAACCCCAAACGCAATCCCATCGCTTACATATCGCAATAGCGCATAAAGGATAGAAAGAGGGAACTTGGCATAATCATGACATAAAGGTATTGAAGCCACAAGTTTAACATGGTGGCATATGAAATGTACATATGTTCATATACTTGCATATTACATTTTTAGGCCTCAAAAGCATGCATAAAACCAAACTTAGCATATTGGTAATACATGGTGATAAATGACATGTAGAAATGGCCATAAGTTCGCATTTAGCCTCACATGCAAGTTATCATAAGAGATATGATAACTTACATGTTGCCAAAATGCAACCTTTAGCATAAAGCTTGAAGCTTTATGTTCACATACTCAAGATAAGCTTGCATAACATGATAACATGAACAAAAGGATCAACCCAAACTTGCATAACACAACTTGCATAACATAACATGATGAACTTGCATTTCATATCATAGCATACTTGCATAACATGATAAACTTGCATATTATAACATAACAAACTTGCATAACATGATAAACTTGCATTTCATAACATAGTAAACTCGCATATAAACTTGCATATCATACATTTAACTTTAGAGTTTAAGTATGAAAGTAGAATAGGGCTTACTATGCTTAGGAAATATGAAAAAGCCCTTATGCAATCAATTAAACCCAAAATGCAAGCTCCAAATCAATAAAAATCCTTGCTTTATGATGCAAATATAGAAACTTGACTTGAATGAAAGCTAATGACACTCATACAAGCTTGAAAATACTTGTATGCATGGAAAATCTCTCATAGAAACAATTTAGAAATTTGATGAAGAGAGTGGAGGCCATGAGAGGTAAAATTTTGCCATAGTTTAGTTGTAGGATTGATTAATGATGATTTAGAGTTAGGTTAGGGCCTTATTTATAGAGATTAGGACTAGTTTCAACCCTAGGATTAAACCCTAGTTCCAATCTCAGCCCTCAAAACCGAATCTGGCCCCCAAGCTCAACACAATCTCAAAATGGTGCACCAGGCTAAACAGCCCGGCTGGACCAAGTCGACAGCCAAGTCGACAGGGCTGTCGACTTGGGTCCAACCAAGTCGACTCCCAAGTCGACAGGGCTGTCGACTTGGGTGTTCTGGCGGGATTTTTCCCGCCTGGCCCAAACTGGCCCAAATATCCAAATTCAAACTTGAATTTGAAATCTGTTTTTACTTTGGAAATTTCTGAAAACTTCGTTAGGCCTTAATCGGGTCATACGGACTCCGATTTTCGAAAACTCGGACTCTATTTCGCGTATTTTTCCGAGACGAACGCAATGGCATAGCCCGTTTCCCTTGATTCAGATTTTAGAATTAAATTCTGCCTCGATTTACGTTATAACAGGTTATTGAAAATACGGGTTGTTACATACACCATATCTAACACCACGGTGTTATCGGTAAAATTAATTAACATTTCCCATTCAAATCTAATTAAAGATTTAACTATCGCTCGGCTGGTGATACTCCACTCTCGATCATTTTCCAAATTTGATAATTCAAACTATCACATTCTCATTTCAATCTAATTAAAGATTCATTAAAACTCCATTTGGTTTTAATCTTCCCAAAAATCAATATTAATGATTATTTAACTTTGGAAAATCAAACATGCCGCATCGATAATCTAAACCGTACTATTGATTTCTGCCGATATATAACCTCTAAGCTCGTACGTCTTAGAGAAGGGTGTTAAGCAAGGGAATAAATTCTCCGCCACCAAACAAACACATATTTAGCAGAGATCAACCATATAGTTCGAAATTCAATGTTAGACATGTAGTCCTGCCTTTAACTGGGTTAAAGAACTAATGTAATTTAAAACACAGTTCACGATAAACCCAAATCACATTCCATTAATTATGGAATCTTCATAGAAAACAGATCAATATATATAATCGATATCAATTTCCGTATCCGACTAATAATATAAATGGAATAACGATAAAGCCTTTTAAATTCCATATATATTAACAGACTTCCTCCACAGAAGCTCACTTCGATTATTATCAAATCGAATTCCATTCAATTCCAATCTAATATATTAAATTGGAAAACTTTACTTTGGAAAATCCCCGTTAAATCTTAGTAAAAAGATTTATAAATTCCAAATCACATTTCACTATAAATCAGGTTAAAGAACAAGTGTCGTTAAAACACAGTTCACAATCAACCCAACTCACATTCCATTTTATTCCTATTAAATGTTAATTAACTGGAAACACTAATAATCTTAATTAAAAGATTTATTCTTTTCACATGGGGTTTAAGAACAGCGTTAATGAAGACACCATTCACGACAAACCCAAAATCCAGTTCATATATTCAATTCCAATTAAATCTCAATCAATTGGAAAACTTCATTAAACCTTAATTAAAAGATTCATTCTTTCCTCCAACTGGGTTTAAGAACAGTTGTCACGACAAGGAATTTCACTCGATCTGAATCAGTCGCTAAATCGACCAAGACCGTTCGAAACCCCTGATCGCTTTGAGAACACGACAAATCAAAAAGAAAACGGAAGAACATTTCATTGTCAATTACAACAATTCCATCAGACACAAGAATATACAGAGCATAAATGAATAAAATACATTCGATAAATATCAGAGATCACAATACATTACATAGCAGCGGAAAATAATACAATACACAACTATAAGTAATACGCGGATACAAAGCTTTCCGAGTATCGTTCCAGCTGTAAATCAGGATCCTGTGAATATAAATCTACAAAAACAAAATTACTAGCTGCCCTTGTCAAAATAAGGGCACCCAGAGTTTAGGTTAAAATAATAAACTCCAGGTGAGTCATGGGACTGGTGTGAGAACTAAAACAGTTATTAATCTTTATTTTAAAGTTAGGTAAATCAAGGGACCATGTCGTATAACACGGAACGGGTTTCCTCCCAAGAATACCAGTGCATAAAACAACAACGCAATGCTAAATAAAGAAAAATGAAGCTATTATAAGACCCAGGTCCTATCACACAATGCAACGCAAGCTGGGGGATAGGGTTTTTACCTTATAATAGCCAAGAATGCTTGATACGTTTAAAAAAAATCTTTTGATACTATAATAAGTGTATACTGCATAAAACAACTTCAAATCATAAGTATCAATCATAGACGGCATAAGCGCCCCATCCCACTATGTCGGCATATATATGATTACAACTAAAATCGAAACGTCACGTATTGGAAGTTGGATTTCCATCTGTGAACCGAGGCAAAAGATAGTCCTCTACCGATTCGAGACGTTCTAGTCCGTGTCTCAGGTCAGAGCTCGAGTGACCTTTGGATCTTCAGGGCCGGTCCACCGATGTGGATTAAAATTCCTGAACACTGCGTTTCCCCACCCTTTGGGGTGTCAATGAGCCAACGAATGGCTCTATCGGACCCGGATCGTCCGATCTAACCGAGGCGCCTCGCAACAACAACAACCACATAAGTCAAACTCGTCAGGGCATGTAAAACCACTGACGCCACTTCTAACTAGAAAGAAATGCATGTCCTCACTGAGGTCCTTCTCCCGTTTTTAGTTCACAACCGGAGTGTGAGGCTTGCGAATTCACGTTACACAAAGCTATGCCACACAGGTCGTGCTTTGATCATCAACCACAAGACTCTGCTTTTCAACAGAAGCCTTGATCATTTGCATCTTAGCATGCCACACAGGCAAACCACTCCATGCAACCGATATCCATCAATCACACAGAATGATATCCAATGTCAGACACACAGTCCATTTACAAGTCCATTCTAGGTCTGAACGAAACCGGAGGCACTTTCCTCGCATATCCATCGATCTCCAATTATGTCTGGACGATCACTAACTATTTCCATCTTCTTGGGTGTACAGCCCAATCAAGATCATCAGTAATCACCCGAACGATGTGAAGACTTCCGTTCTTCATCCACCATCTTCATCTTCGACTCATCGTCGAATCGGTTATTCAGAATGGGATAACCCGGTCTTTCTGAATAACCCGCGTATATAATAAACAAGTGTTACACAAACACAACATACGCCTAATTCCAATTCATCAGTCACTAACCGTAAATTAATCAAGAGAATAATTCCCCAAATATTAACCCCGAAGGCCCAAACCAACATCAGATCAATACCCAGGAAACCATTCTGCTTAGCTAACCTACAGTTAGTTTCTAAATTTCACATTCTTAGGGAAAGGTTCCCATTAATTTTATCAAAGATAAATTCCTTTAAATTTATTCTTTAATCTACTTTTGAATATCAATTCAAACTAGTCGGAATTAGCGAACCACACCGAAGTGATCATTTATTTTATTTCCCAATCCCAACCTATTCATCCCATGAAGTAAAACTGGTAATACTTCATATCTAACACCACGGTTATATCGGTAAATTCAATTACCATTTCACGTTCAAATCTAATTAAAGATTTAACTATCGCCTGGAGCAAAACTGGTGATACTCCATTCTCGATCATTTCAATCTAATTAAAGATTCATTAAAACTCTACTTATTTTTAATCTTTGACTGGGTTAAAGAATCAGTGTCATTTAAAAACACGGTTCACGGTAAACTCCAAAATCACATCACATTTCAATTAGTCCCTAACCGTAAATTAGCAAGTGAGCAATTCCCTAAGTATTAACCCCGAAGGCCGAAACCAACATCAGATCAATACCACAGAAACCATTCAACTTAACTAACCTCCAGTTAGTTTCTGATTTTCTTAACTCCTTTTTGGGTCTAAGAACAGTATTATTGAAGATACCGTTCACGACAACCCAAAATCACATTTCATTAATTATCGGGTTAAAGAACAAGTGTTATTTAAAACACTATTCACGATAAACCCAAAAATCAATACCAATTCAATTCCAATTACAATTTATTTAATTGGTACACTTCATTAAATCTAAATAAAAGATTTAATCTTTTTCTCAACTGGGTTTAAGAACAGTGTTAATGAAGACACCATTCACGACAAACCCAAATCACATTTGATATTAAATACAAGGCTCTGAATAGAAAATATACCGGCTTATATTCAATATCAAATTCTACGACCAACAAATATCGTATTGGAAATAACGATATTAATATATCTTTCAAATTCCCATAACAATATCTGTATCATCACGAAATCCAACATCGAAATATTCCGAAGACAATTTCGATTCAAATCCATTCCAGTTCAATTATTGGAACTTCTGGTTTCTTTTAAAACCATTTCAAATCCAATTTATTTATTTTAAAAATAAATAAATTATTATTCTAGTTCAAAACTAGTTCATTTCGATAAAAATCTATTTTTATCTTTTCAAATATGGAGTTTTTCATCCTAATTCTTTACAAATCATTTCTTATGATTTTACAAAAATTATCACTATTTTTAATAATTTTATCAAGGCCCGTACAGTAGATTTCCATCTACGGCCATCGAACTGCACTTACAGCGACCTTTTCCAAATTTGATTTGGACATAATTCCAAATCCAACTGTTAGATTTCAAATTTCTAATATTCGTTAGAAAGCTCTTTTCGATACGAACCCAACGGTTCCTGTTTTAGGAGAATCCGATGGTCGGATCTTCCGCAACGTCAATTCGAAGTCAATGGTCGAAATTCACGAACTACCGCAGTGCGGCGCGTTCTATTCAGGCCATTATATTATATATATAATATATATAATATATACTTCGTCGATTTCCTTTTAAAACGTATTATATAAATCGTTTTAAATTCGTTTTCAAAACGATTTCAACTTCTTTTCAATTTCAAATCAAAATTGAAATTTTCCGTATAAATTTGATTTAAATTCATTTCAAATTGATTTCAATTCAAATCGATTTTTAATTCAATTTCAGTTCGTTTTCAATTTCACTCCATTTCAATTCGAATTGATTTCAACTCAAATTCAATTCAAATTCATTACTATTCACTTTCAATTCGAATTCATTTCTATTCACTTTCAATTCGAATTCATTTCTATTCACTTTAAATTCGAATTCATTTCTATTCACTTTCAATTCGAGTTCATTTCTATTCACTTTCAATTCGAATTCATTTCTATTCACTTTCAATTCGAATTCATTTCTATTCACTTTCAATTCGAATTCATTTCTATTCACTTTCAGTTCGAATTCACTTCTATTCACTTTCAGTTCGAATTCATTTCTATTCACTTTCAATTCGAATTCATTTCTATTCACTTTCAGTTCGAATTCATTTCTATTCACTTTCAATTCGAATTCATTTCTATTCACTTTCAATTCGAATTCTAATTCTTTTCAAAATGTCGGATTTTGAAATCACTTTCGATATTCATTAGAAAATGAATAAAATCGATATAAATATCATTCACGTCAATATGGCGTCAATCTATACAACATGGCTTCATATATTTCTATTTTCAAATATTCTATTTCAAATATTTCAATTTCAAATATTTCAATTTCAAATATTTCTATTTCAAATATTTCTATTTCAAATATTTCTATTCAAAACTGGAATGAAGCCCAATCAATTACCATAGATTTTATTTCTATGGATTTTCATACAACACACATATATATCCACAATGACAAATAATCAACCATCATCCAAAGTGCATTCTACACTGTATAAGCATCAAATATAAATATTCAACGCTTATAACAGTCTGTTAATCAATCGATCGACATACAACTAATTATCGGGATTAGTGTACGTCATATATCATCCCAATACCCGTGTGGGGTTTTCAAACAATCAAACACAGATTTTATTTGTGCAGTTGGGCGATGTGTAAAATTTATCGTCCCAATCAATATCAATCAAATGTGTGTATATAAACAAATCGTTCGATTTGTTTATATTAATTTATTTACATTCAAGTTAAAAATTATATCTTGATGAGATAACTATAAAATATTTTATTTTATTTCACATCACACAAACAACTACACATCAAAATCAAACAAACAAGCATACAAGCCGTCCATGGTCTGTGGACAACGGGTGTCGGGTGCTACTAAACACCATCTGCATCCTAGTATATATTTTAACTATAAAATTTAATTTAAAGTGAGAATTTCTCACCGACTAGCTAATCCAAACGCCATGACTCTTCTTATGTAGAAAACTTCGCCGTTTCTTCTTTCGTCACTTTCATCATCCGTATTCACTACATATATAAAAATCGAATTTTTTTTACTTCGCTATTCAATGTATATAAATCAAATTTTTACTTTGCTATATATATAGAAAAGATTATATTTTTACAATGCTATATATATAGAAAAGATTATGTTTTTACAATGCTATATATATAGAAAAGATTATATTTTTATAACGCTATATATATAGAAAATATTATATTTTTACAACGCTATATATATAGAAAATATTATATTTTTACAACGCTATATATATAGAAAAGATTATATTTTTACATTGCTTCTTCCTATATAAAAATTCGATTTTTATAATCACTATAAAAATTACATTTTTATTTCAACATATATATAATAAAAATTCAGATTTTTATTTCGCTACATGTATAAAGATAATATTTTTATATTCTCTATTATATAAAAATTATATTTTCATAATTAAAAATTATATCTTGATTAGAGAACTATCCTGTTTTTACTTAGTTAAAATATATCTTTCCTATGTTCAAAAATCATACCTTTCTACTCATAAAGATATAACCTTTCTTTGATTAAAAGTATAATCTTTCCACCATTCAAAAATCAAATCTTTTCTTAAATAAAAATCTTGTCTTTCTAGCGATTAAAAATCTCACCTTTAACTCTTTAAACATTCGATCTTTACTATATTTAAAATCTTATCTTTAAATATTTATAAAAATCGTATTTTTATATTAAATAAAAATCAAGCATTTCTTTAAACTCAAAATCGGATAAAAAAACAATACTTTAATATAAAGGAAAGAAAGAATACTCACTGCGTTCGGAGAGGGGCTAGCGTCGGAGGCAGTTCGTCGATGGCAGAGGAAGGCACGCGCGTTAACGCGCTGGGGGAGCGTCGGCTGTCTCGAACCAGGGTTCAATGCTTTGGGTCTTCGCATCAGGAAGGGTGTCGGGTTTTGCTGAGCTGATGGAGGAGGAAGAGGGGATCGAAGAGGAGGGGTAGGATGCTGCGGGGATCGCCATCGACGGCGCGTCAGGTGGGGTGGGGGTAAAGGGTTCGGTGGATGTAGGCAGCGCGTTGAACGAGAGGCGCCTCTTTTTTTTTCTCTGACCTAGTTGATTCTAACGGGGAGAAATAAAGGAGTGGGGGGGAGGGTGTTTTATTATTAATATAATTTATTATTTTATTATTTTTCTTCTATAAAAAGGTAGGGTCTTTATTCGAACTCGAAATCGAACCTGCCGACTGTCGCCCCTAGCATTTTACCCCCATTCCAAACACAATGGGATATGTTTCGTAGGCCAATTCAATCGTTTCAATCTGTTTTCGTCAAAATCAACATATGACTCTATATATTGAATTTGAACGCGCATTTTGATTTGCTGGGGTCACATACTAACTAGAAAAATTCCAGAAAAATATTTTCTAGCTTCGTATTGACGATACGGTCGTAACAAAACTAGTTTTGTCAAATTCTTAGACCGTTTGAAAAATGGCCATTTTCCAGTCGATTAAAATCAACTAAAACTGGTCAAACGCGTTTCCCTTCGCCATGCTCACATATTGATTCGAAAAATTATGAAATTTGTAATCTAGCAATAGTTTGACATCGCGGATCCAACAAAAGTGGTTTCGTCGAAATCCAAGGTCATTTGCAAAATTCCCATTTTTAAGGGCCAGAATTCCATAGCGACTATTCTGAATTTTCAACTGGACATATCTTTTGATTCCCGCTATGAAATTTTGATTTTTCGGATTCGTTGGAAAGATATTCTCAATTAGATTCAATTATTTTTGGTTTCACTAAAATCCGGTTTATTTTGAATCCTGTACATTCATTTGAAATTTGAAATCGAATTATCAATTTACCGCGCCATTTTCAATTCCTTTTATATATATAAATAATTTTTTATATTCTAACGACGACATATATAAATATATACATTCTAATTCTATTCAAACTAAATTTTTCGTCGTTATTATTTAAAATAATTCATTTTAAATAACCAAAATTCAATAAAATTGCCAAAATAAAAATTTTAAATTGGCTCGGATTTCCGAGTTATTATAATCTCCCCCACTTAAAACTTTTCGTCCCCAAAAAGGAACGAAGCCGAAAGTTGTTTAACTAATCAACTAAACTTCCAATATTTTCACTACGGCTTACGTTCTTCAACTTTTCCGTTTCTAAGAACTTTTCAAATATTTCAAAAATTTGGCTAACACCCTAAATTTTCGAAAAAAATCGCCATAACCTCCCCTGCACCGGGGACTTCGGGATATTTCATATAGCCTCACATGGCCTTCTTCAATCCAAAAGAAAAAGAAAAAGAAAAAGCCAAGCGGCTAGCCAATCGGCTCAAAAATCATCATCACCCAAACAAAACAGTAAATTATGGTAAACATGTACCTATTTGTCGGGAAAACAATTTTATTCATCTGCTCTAGCCTCCTTGCTATGACCTGTTCAATGTAAGTACATGTATATGCAAGCAAATGCGACAAATTTTCAATACAATTCACTATTTGGTTCAATTTGGATAAACGGTTCAACATTTAATTAATCAAACAATAATCAAACAACACAATTAGCAATCAATTAGTGAATTAGCTTTTCAAATTCATAACTTTGATACATAGTCAAAAATCACATTTTTGATGCCAAATCACAACAATAAGCCCTACCTAATTTTGGTTCTCACACCAGTCTATAGTAAATATATAGAAATCTCACTTTAGAAACACGAAAATAAATTTTAATGATGACGCGTCAATCATTAGAATCATGTCCGAGCGACTAGAGTGTGATTCTATATCTATCGAATATATTTGAGGCTTCAATACACGTGGATCAGACGTATACTAAAATCTCTATATATTTGATTGTCCAAATCAATATAAATAAATATTCAAATATGAATGATTGATTTAAATTTTCAAAACAAATTTTGTTCTCATTTTAATAATATACTCTTCACACTCGTTCTAGGATACTACTGATCTCATCTCTAACGAGTCATTCTTTTTGGATATTACTAATCCAATCTCTGATGAATTCTTTCATTTGGTTCTAATGTGTCTTGTTCTCCGAGCTCTGCAAACCAAAGCTCTGATACCAACTGTCATGACAAGGAATTTCGCTCGATCCGAATCAGTCGCTAAACCGACCAAGACCGTTCGAAACCCCTGATCGCTTTGAGAACACGACAAATCAAAATGCAAACGGAAGAACATTTCATTGTTAATTACAACAATTCCATCAGATACAAGAATATACAGAGCATAAATGAATAAAATACATTCGATAAATATCAGAGATCACAATACATTACATAGCAGTGGAAAATAATACAATACACAACTAGAAGTAATACGCGGATACAAAGCTTTCCGAGTATCGTTCCAGCTGTAAATCAGGATCCTTGAATATAAATCTGCAAAACCAAAACTACTAGCTGCCTGTGTCAAAATAAGGGCACCCAGAGTTTAGGTTAAAACAATAAACTCCAGGTCAGTCATGGGACTGGTGTGAGAACTAGAACAGTTGTTAATCTTTATTTTAAAGTTAGGTAAATCAAGGGACCACGTCGTATAACACGGAACGGGTTTCCTCCCAAGAATACCAGTGCATAAAACAATAGCGCAATGCTAAATAAAGAAAAATGAAGCTATTATAAGACCCAGGTCCTATCACACAATGCAACGCAAGCCGGGGGATAGGGATTTTACCTTATAATAGCCAAGAATGCTTGATACGTTTAAAACAAATCTTTTGACACTATAATAAGTGTATAGTGCAGAAAACAACTTCAAATCATAAGTATCAATCATAGACGGCATAAGCGCCCCATCCCACTATGTCACCATATATAGGATTACAACTAAAATCGAAACGTCACGTATTGGAAGTTGGATTTCCATCTGTGAACTGAGGCAAAAGATAGTCTTCTACCGATTCGATACGCTCTAGTCCGTGTCTCAGGACAGAGCTCGAGTGACCTTTGGATCGTCAGGGTCGGTCCACCGATGTGGATTAAAATTCCTGAACACTGCGTTTCCCCACCCTTTGGGGTGTCAATGAGCTAACGAATGGCTCTATCAGACCCGGATCGTCCGATCTAACGAGGCGCCTCGCAACAGCAACAACCACATAAGTCAAACTCGTCAGGGCGTGTAAAACTACTAACTCCACTTCTAACTAGAAAGAAACGTATGTCCTCCCTGAGGTCCTTCTCCCGTTTTTAGTTCACAACCAGGGTGTGAGGCTTGCGAATTCACGTTACACAAAGCTATGCCACACAGACCGTGCTTTGATGTAACACCCCGTATGTTGAATAACTTGTTATAATATAAATCAGGGCAGAATTAAATTTTATAATCTGAATCAAGGGAAACGGGCTATGCCATTGCGTTCGTCTCGGAAAAATACGCGAAATAGAGTCTGAGTTTTCGAAAATCGGAGTCCGTATGACCCAGTTAGGGCCCGAAGAAGTTTTCAGAAAATTCAAAACAGATTTAAAATATTCAAATTTCACATTTCAGAAGAGGCGGGAAAATTCCCGCCAGACAGAGGGTGTCGACACAGGGGTCGACATGGGTGTCGACCCCCCCAAGGGGTCGACCCATGTGTCGACCCAGGGGTCGACCCCCCCTGTCGGCCAGTTTTGGCCAGGGTGCACTGATTTGGGACTTGGGCTGTGTTTTGGTGGCTTGTGACGAAATCTGACGGCTCTAACCTAATCTAGGGTTAATCTAAGGGCCTAAACTACATCCTAAATCTATAAATACACCCTAAGACTACCTTAATCCATACTAAAAATAGATACAATGTCGTTATGCCGTCAAAATGCAACTTGAAGGAGCCTCCATCAAATTGTAGAAGAAGATAGCTTCTCAAATCAACTTCTAATCAACTCTAGCAACTTAATCTTCTTCATAGGAGTGCTAATCAACAAGTTGTGAGTTTCTATGCCTTTAGCAAGAAATTGCTAAACTAATTATGATAGGATATAATGAGGTTATGGTTATGTATGTGGATCAATGCAAGTTATGTTGTCATATGCTATGTGTTCATGATGTTATGCAAGTTATGCAAGTCATATGTTATGTGTTCATGATGTTATGCAAGTTATGAAAGTCATATGCTATATGTTCATGATGTTATGCAAGTTATGCAAGTTATATGCTATATGATCATGATGTTATGCAAGTTATGCAAGTTTTAGGCTATGTGTTCATGATGCTAGTTATGCAAATCGCTATGATAAACATTGATCCATTATGACACCATGTTATGCAAGTTTGGTGTTTGATTATATGCAAGTTCATATATGACATGTTATGCAAGTTTGGTGTTTGATTTTATGCAAGTAACATGTGCAAGTTTACACCTTTGTATGATATGAATACATATGCAAGTTAACCCCTTTGTATGTCATACATACATATGCAAGTTTACCCCTTTGTATGACATAAGTAACTTATGCAAGTTACCCTCTTTATAACATATGTGATTCATGCAAGTTTGGGTTGATTATTTATGCTAGTTGGGTTTGATGCTATGGTCATATATGCATGTTGACACCTTTAAAACCCATGTTGATGCTAATGTTATGCAAGTTGAACCCATTGTATTTATGATGAATCTTCCCTCTTAAGTATGTCATGTTAGCAAATTACGTGGGGAACGATGGGGTTAATATTCATGTTAATAAAATGGTGTGAAGTTGGTATGATTATGCATACCATAAAGTGGATGGACATAATTGAGTCAATTATGTACATCATTAAATTTGTAATTAATTAGGGATAATTAATACAAATTATGGGGGTGATTAATTAGGTGTAATTAATCGACTAAGACACAAGGTTGGACCCTTTTTGTAGCATAAGACTGCCCGGAACCGACCGGCAAATCCAGCGGCTACAAATGATTGGCCCAATGTGAGAGGTCTTAGGCATAAACTAAATATGTGACAAGTGTAAAGACACGAGGTTAGACTCGGTTATGGCGTAAGGCTGCCCGGACCCAACCGGCAAATCCAACTGCCATAAAAGATAGTCTAATGTGAGAGGTCTTTGCAAAGGTTACGATCTTAATCAATTAAGAAACACTTAACCAGATAAGCATGTAGTGGGGCAAGAGGGGTTAAGTGGGTTCCTTGCGTGGCATGTGGAAAACAAGTAAGTGCCTTGGGTGGCACGTGGAAATCTAGTGGGTTGCCTAGGGTGGCAATAGAAAATACGATTAGAATACTTAACCAAGTGGAAACATGCAATTAAACATGATTAAATGGTTAAGTGGGATGCACTAGAAAAAGGGACAAGCTTAGGTGGATAGCTTGTGGGGGCCCATTTCAACCAGTAACCCATATGTATCTTATTGGGGTCGACCCATGTCGAGGACGGGACATGCGTACTGGGCTTGACTATAAGAGGCCAAAACGGGTTAGCGGTGGCAACGCAAGTCCAACGGGTTTCATATGCGTGTGTGGACCAGGGCTGGTAGGTAAGGCGTTGTTGCATCGTGTAGGTATAAGCCGTGCACCGTTGATTGTATCGGGTTGCCACTTTGGGGAGTGATACACCCCACTGTGGGGCCAGCACGGGTATCTACGTTAGGGAGCCGATTGCTTGGGGAGTAGTGGGTACACCTAGTGGAGATAGGGGCAGACGGCACCTATGTGGTCAGCTAGGGGTACAAGAAATTACTAGTTATATTTTCTAAGTTCTTGGGTGGGATCAACCTTTAAGTAGAAATGACTGGTGTAGTGCAGTGTAGTAATTACCCTTGGGTGGGTAGATGCGTCTTTACCGATATCTTAGTTCATCATATGTGTAGTTGGCTGCTTAGTGTAGTCATTTATTCCCAGTCATCACCGTACCAAGTTTATATCGTACCCTAATTACTTTAATGATTGTATTGTTAAAGTTATAGGGCTCACTCAGACTTATGTCTGACCCCGTTGTTTTTATCTTTTTCCCAACCCTCAGGTTCTCAGAGTGGGCCTAGCACTAGTGGGCTTTGATCAGATTGCTTTATCTATCTTTTGGAGCTTGGACCGTGATGTAAAGCCCAGCTTATCTTTTCTTTTATGGCTATTAGTTATATAGTGGGATTATGTACTTATGTTTTATCAGGATGGATATTTAGTACTTGACTCTTGTTTTAGTTGGTTTTGATATGTAACCAAACATGTTTATCTTCTGCTGCAATGAAATGATGTTTTAGATTTCAAGTATTATTTATATCTGTCTTGTTGTAATTTTTCTGTTATATATTCACTTAAAATACTCCACCGAAGTTAAGGCATTCCCTTTGTGAGTGACCTTAGCAGGTGTGGGGTGTTACACGTGGTATCAGAGCTGAAGGTTACCGGAACAAATAAAATTTTTAGAAAACTATTTTTTTTTAAACATTTTTGGAAGAAGTATTTTCAAAAACATGTCTTTTAAGAGAAATTTTTTTGAAAGAAAAGCATAGTCCCCAATAGCCATATCTTTATCGTTCGAATTCTCCGTTTTGATTCTTTCCTTTTTCATTTCAGCATGGCTGAGGATCTTAACTTTCCGGAGGGGGTGACGATACCAGTATGTTATAGGAGATTGATGGAGGCTAGGGCCGCCACTGCGGGTCCAGCAAATGTTCCTCCACCAACAGTAGCACCCGATCTTCCTCCCCCTCCTCCTCCTCGCACGGATACTTTTGCTAAGACTTGTAAGGAATTTAAGGCTATGGGAGGGAAACCTTTTCAAGGATCAGAAACTTTTGTGGAAGCTAGGGATTGGCTTAAGGAGGTGGAAGAGTTGATAGATATCTTTGAGATGGAAGAAGGAAAGAAAGTGAAGTTAGCTGCTTGGTTAATGATGGGAGTGGCCTCGTTCTGGTGGGAAGTCACTAGTGGAGAGCGCCCTGTTGACTCTTGGGCGGATTTCAGGCAAAGGTTTGTGGCAAAGTTTCATTCAAGGGCGGAAGAAAATCTGTATATGGAAAGGTTCTTGACTCTAAAGCAAGGAAACCTATCAGTAAAGGAATATGTCAACAAGTTTAATCAATTGGCAAGGTTTGGCATGGACATGGTGAATACACCGGAGAAGAAGGCTTTGAGGTTCGTTAAAGGCTTGAATGAATCGATGCATGGATTGGCTATGACTCACATCCCTATGGGGGCCACCTTTGAGAAGCTAGTAGACATGGCACTCATGCATGAGGAAGAGAAGGGTCCCAATGCTAATAAGGCACCCGAGAAGAAAGGAGATCAGAAGAGACCTCATCAGCAACAGCAAAACAAGGGTGGGAAAGGCAACGGTGGCAAGGGAAAGAAGAAGTGTTTCAATTGCAGGACACCAGGCCACCTAAGCAAAGATTGTCGGAAGAAGAAGAAGACTGGCTGCTTCCACTGTGGCGAAGCAGGGCATCTAGTGAAGGATTGCCCTAAAAAGGGGCAAAAGACGGGATCTACCTCAGGAGGACAGGTGCAAGCTCTTATGGCACCAGGTCAGGCAAGGGGGCAAGTTCAGGCTCTCGCGGTTCCACCGAATCAGGAAAGAGGTAGAACTATTTCCGTTGAAATCTGGTTTTTCTGTTTGATCATCCTATCCGTACTTTGTTTAACTCTGGCGCATCGCATTCGTTTATCTCATCATCATTAGTTGAGTCACTGCACTTAGACACCAGTCTAGTAGATGATCCCTTGGTTGTTTCAAACCCAATTGGGGGCTCCACTTATCTGTCCATGATATGTTTGGGTTTGAAGATTTCCATACTTAGCGTTGAGTTTAGATGTGATGCTTTTGTTTTGGGCTTCACGGGCTATGGGTTGATTTTGGGCATGGACTGGTTATCCAGTAATGGTGCCGTTCTTGATTGCGAAAGGAGAGTTGTTAGGCTCATGACCCGCTTGGGGAACACTCTCGAGTTCTCTTGTAATCCCATGGATTATGTTATGCTAAGTTATCTTGAATCGCTTGACGCTTCGGTCGAGAGTTTGCGATCTGTTAGAGTGGTCCGGGAGTACTCGGATGTGATTGAGGAGGTGAAGGGCTTACCTCCGAAGCGGGAGATAGACTTCCGAATATATCTGGTGGACAATGCTAAGCCAGTATCTTTGCCAGTGCGCCACATGGCTCCTCGTGAGAGGAGGGAACTCCATAAGCAAGTAGGGGAGTTGCTTGAGAAGGGGTTCATAAGACGAAGTATATCAGAGTGGGGTGCTCCAGTAGTTTTTGCCACGAAGGCGGATGGGTCCCTCAGACTTTGTGTAGACTATAGAGAACTTAACAAGCTCACAAAGAGGAATAGACACCCACTGCCGAGGATTGATGATCTCTTTGATCAGTTGGTTGGCGCCTCAGTGTTTTCGCAGTTGGACTTGGCTACGGGGTTTCATCAGTTGAGAGTGGCTGAGGATAGCATAGACAAGACTGCCTTTAGGACTCCGGATGGTTTCTGTGAGTGGCTTGTGATGCCATTTGGTTTGACGAACGCCCATGCATACTTTGTTTATTTGATGAGTAGGGTGTTCAGGGAGTACCTTAATAAGTTCGTGGTGGTCTTTGTGGATGACATCTTAGTATTTTCTAAGAGTGAAGAAGAGCATGCCCTACATCTTAGGGAAGTGTTGGAGACTCTTCGAGCGCATAGCCTTAAGGCTAAATTCTCTAAATGTCACTTTTGGAGGAAGGAAGTGCGGTTCTTAGGGCACGTGGTCTCTAAGGAAGGGATAGCTGTGGATCCCGTGAAGGTAGTATCCATCCAAGATTGGAAGGTTCCGAAGAATGCTACCAAGGTGAGGAGTTTCTTGGGATTGGCTGGCTACTATAGGAAGTTTATCAAGGACTTCGCGAAGATATCAGCCCCATTAACTCTCTTGACAAAGAAGAATCTAGTCTTCGCATGGGACGTAGATTGTGATGATGCATTCCAACGGTTAAAGAGAGCTTTAACCACAACTCCAGTCTTAGTGTTGCCAGATGGGAGTAAGCCATTTGTTGTTTATACCGATGCTTGTGGGACAGGATTAGGCGCAGTCTTAATGCAAGAGGGAAGGGTAATAGCCTATGGGGGAAGGTAGTTGAGAAAGCATGAGAAAAATTACCCTACCATGATTTAGAGTTGGCCGCTATTGTTTTTGCGCTTAAGACTTGGCGCCGTTATCTTCTTGGAGAGAGGTTCGAATTGTTCACTGACCACAAATCATTGAAGTACTTGTTTTCTCAGAAGGATTTGAACTTAAGACAGCAAAGGTAGATGGAGTTCTTAGCATCCTATGATTTCGAGAGAGCGTATACCCCTGGCAAGGGTAACGTGGTGGCGGACGCCTTGAGCAGAAAAAGGTTGTCCTTGAGTCCATTGTTCGTGGAACGACGAAGCTTGGAATTTATCTCGATGTTTGACTTTAGACCTTCCGTTGACTTTATACCCGGTTTGCTAGCATCCTTAGAGGTCAGACCTACTCTTTTGGGATGGATTGGCGAGGCACAGCGGGACGACCCACAGTTGGTTGAGTTGGTAGAGAGGCTCATAAGGGGGGAGTCGTCCATCCATTTGAGTAGGTACACCCTAGACGATAGGGGGTGCTTGCGTAGAGACGGTAGACTTTGTGTACCGCAAGACGAGGGTTTGAGGAAGGCTATACTTGATGATGCACATCGTTCAAAGATGACCATTCATCCCGGTGGGGACAAGATGTACCAAGACATGAAGCGAGTTTTCTTTTGGGCCGGTATGAAGAAAGATGTGGCCGAGTATGTCGCTAGATGCTTGGTGTGCCAACAAGTGAAAGCGGAGCAAAAGAAACCTGGTGGGTTGCTTCACCCATTGGAAGTTCTGCAATGGAAGTGGGATAGCGTCTCGATGGATTTTATTGATGGGTTACCGAGATCGAGGAAGGGTAATACGGGAATTTGGGTTATGGTAGACAGTCTTACTAAGAGTGCCCATTTCATACCCGTGAAGAGTAAGAGGACTGCTCCATGGCTAGCTTCAGTTTACCTTCGAGAGATAGTTCGATTGCATGGGGTACCTTCTAGCATAGTGAGTGATCGAGATCCTATCTTCACTAGCGAGTTTTGGAAGAGTTTGCAAGAGGCGGTAGGGACTCAGTTATGTTTGAGTACCGCATATCATCCTCAGACGGACGGTCAGACCGAGAGGGTGAATCGTGTTTTGGACGACCTTTTGAGGCTTTGTATCTTAGATTTTGGAGGCACATGGGAAGAGCATCTTCCATTGCTGGAGTTCGCATATAATAACAGCTTTCAGTATAGTATTGGTATGGCTCCTTTCGAAGCTCTTTATGGAAGGCCTTGTCAATCACCTACATGTTGGTGGGAATCTACGGATAAAATCTTGCTTGGGCCCGATATGGTTAGAGAGACTTCGGAGAAGATTGACTTGATTCGAAGAAGGATGAAAGCGGCACAAGACAGGCAGAAATCTTACGCGGATAAGAGGAGGACGGATCTTGAGTTTGATGTTGGGGACATGGTCTTTGTCAAAGTATCTCCATTACGGAATGTTGTGCTTTGGGTCCGTTGGGAAGTTAGCACCAAGATTTGTAGGACCGTTTCCTATTAAGGAAAGGATTGGACGGATGGCATATAGATTGGATTTACCCGAGAGACTTAGTGGGGTACATGACGTATTCCATGTGTCACATTTGAGGAAGTGCCTACATGAGACCGCAGAGGTGGTAGAGCCGAGCTTGCTTAGAGAAGTGGAGGTAGAGCGTGATGCGACTATTCGACGAGCTCCTACCCGCATCCTTGGGTCAGAGATTAGGAAGTTGAGAAACAGAGAGGTTCGACTAGTCAAAGTGCAATGGGGAGAGGATGAGAGCAATGCTACTTGGGAGACAGAAGCGAAGATGCGTTCACTGTACCCATTCCTTTTTGAGGGTATGTCTTTTAACTTCTCCTTTATCGTTTGTCTAGTACTTATCTTATCTTTAGTATGTCCTCTCATTAGTACCTTTGACCTTTAGATAGGGTAAACCTATGGTTGAAACATGTGTTTGAGACATGTTATGATTGATGGATTCATGTGGATGCAAGTGTTTGCTAGTGGTTGCTCGTGGATGCATATACACACACTTTAGACACTAGATCGCCTCAGTCACTTCATATTGCATATTGCATATAATTGTGTGTAGGTAGCTATACTAATGGATGTATAATGGTTGTGTTATCATATGGATGATGCATTTTGGTGTATGGTTGTGCACACATGTAGAAATAGTATGTGTCGATAGGATTCTTTCGCATACATATTGGATGCATGGCACTATCATGGTTTGCATTAAGGAGGTCGACTGAATCAGTAGACCGCCTAATTTTGCATTAGACAGGGAACATATACACACACTCTTTGCATATGTTTGATGGTTTAGTAGATGGTTGTTTGGTTAGTAGGATATGTTCTTCTTGACTTAGAGATTTCGGGGACGAAATCCTTTAAGTAGGGGAGAATGTAACACCCCGTATGTTGAATAACTTGTTTATAATATAAATCA
Organism: Allium sativum; assembly: GCA_030737875.1. Lineage (NCBI taxonomy): Eukaryota > Viridiplantae > Streptophyta > Magnoliopsida > Asparagales > Amaryllidaceae > Allium > Allium sativum. The sequence continues at coordinate 551,849,629 of CM060918.1, forward strand.
GGGCAGAATTAAATTTTATAATCTGAATCAGTGGAAAAGGGCTATGCCATTGCGTTCGCCTCGGAAAAATACGCGAAATAGAGTCCGAGTTTTCGAAAATCAGAGTCCGTATGACCCAGTTAGGGCCCGAAGAAGTTTTCAGAAAATTCAAAATAGATTTAAAATATTCAAATTTCACATTTCAGAAGAGGCGGGAAAATTCCTGCCAGACAGAGGGTGTCGACACAGGGGTCGACATGGGTGTCGACCCCCCCCCCAAGGGGTCGACCCAAGGGTCGACCCCCCCTGTCGGCCAGTTTTGGCCAGGGTGCACTGATTTGGGACTTGGGCTGTGTTTTGGTGGCTTGTGACGAAATCCGACGGCTCTAACCTAATCTAGGGTTAATCTAAGGGCCTATACTACATCCTAAATCTATAAATACACCCTAAGACTACCCTAATCCATACTAAAAATAGATACAACGTCGTTATGCCGTCAAAATGCAACTTGAAGGAGCCTCCATCAAATTGTAGAAGAAGATAGCTTCTCAAATCAACTTCTAATCAACTCTAGCAACTTAATCTTCTTCATAGGAGTGCTAATCAACAAGTTGTGAGTTTTTATGCCTTTAGCAAGCAATTGCTAAACTAATTATGATAGGATATAATGAGGTTATGGTTATGTATGTGGATCAATGCAAGTTATGTTATCATATGCTATGTGTTCATGATGTTATGCAAGTTATGCAAGTCATATGCTATGTGTTCATGATGTTATGCAAGTTATGCAAGTCATATGCTATATGTTCATGATTTTATGCAAGTTATGCAAGTTATATGGTATATGATCATGATGTTATGCAAGTTATGCAAGTTTTAGGCTATGTGTTCATGATGCTAGTTATGCAAATCGCTATGATAAACATTGATCCATTATGACACCATGTTATGCAAGTTTGGTGTTTGATTATATGCAAGTTCATATATGACATGTTATGCAAGTTTGGTGTTTGATTTTATGCAGGTAACACGTGCAAGTTTACACCTTTGTATGATATGCATACATATGCAAGTTAACCCCTTTGTATGTCATACATACATATGCAAGTTTACCCCTTTGTATGACATAAGTAACTTATGCAAGTTACCCTCTTTATGACATATGTGATTCATGCAAGTTTGGGTTGATTATTTATGCTAGTTGGGTTTGATGCTATGGTCATATATGCATGTTGACACCTTTAAAACCCATGTTGATGCTAATGTTATGCAAGTTGAACCCATTGTATTTGTGGTGAATCTTCCCTCTTAAGTATATCATGTTAGCGAATTACGTGGGGAACGATGGGGTTAATATTCATGTTAATAAAATGGTGTGAAGTTGGTATGATTATGCATACCATAAAGTGGATGGACATAATTCAGTCAATTATGTACATCGTTAAATTTGTAATTAATTAGGGATAATTAATACAAATTATGGGGGGTGATTAATTAGGTGTAATTAATCGACTAAGACACGAGGTTGGACCCTTTTTATATCATAAGACTGCCCGGAACCGACCGGCAAATCTAGCGGCTACAAACGATTGGCCCAATGTGAGAGGTCTTAGGCATAAACTAAATATGTGACAAGTGTAAAGACATGAGGTTAGACTCGGTTATGGCGTAAGGCTGCGCGGACCCAACCGGCAAATCCAGCTGCCATAAAAGATAGTCTAATGTGAGAGGTCTTTGCAAAGGTTACGATCTTAATCAATTAAGAAACACTTAACCAGATAAGCATGTAGTGGGGCAAGAGGGGTTAAGTGGGTGCCTTGGGTGGCATGTGGAAAACAAGTAAGTGCCTTGGGTGGCACGTGGAAATCTAGTGGGTTGCCTTGGGTGGCAATAGAAAATACGATTAGAATACTTAACCAAGTGGAAACATGTAATTAAACATGATTAAAGGGTTAAGTGGGATGCACTAGAAAAAGGGACAAGCTTAGGTGGGTAGATTGTGGGGGCCCATTTCAACCAGTAACCCATATGTATCTTATTGGGCTCGACCCATGTCGAGGACGGGACACGCGTACTGGGCTTGACTATAAGAGGCCAAAACGGGTTAGCGGTGGCAACGCAAGTCCAACGGGTTTCATATGCGTGTGTGGACCCGGGCTGGTAGGTAAGACGTTGTTGCATCGTGTAGGTATAAGCCGTGCACCGTTGATTGTATCGGGTTGCCACTTTGGGGAGTGATACACCCCACTGTGGGGCCAGCATGGGTATCTACGTTAGGGAGCCGATCGCTTGGGGAGTAGTGGGTACACCTAGTGGAGATAGGGGCAGACGGCACCTATGTGGTCAGCTAGGGGTACAAGAAACTACTAGTTATATTTTCTAAGTTCTTGGGTGGGATCAACCTTTAAGTAGAAATGACTGGTGTAGTGCAGTGTAGTAATTACCCTTGGGTGGGTAGATGCGTCTTTACTGATATCTTAGTTCATCCTATGTGTAGTTGGCTGCTTAGTGTAGTCATTTATCCCCAGTCATCACCGTACCAAGTTTATATTATACCCTAATTACTTTAATGATTGTATTGTTAAAGTTATAGGGCTCACTCAGACTTATGTCTGACCCCGTTGTTTTTACCTTTTTCCCAACCCTCAGGTTCTCAGAGTGGGCCTAGCACTAGTGGGCTTTGATCAGATTGCTTTATCTATCTTTTGGAGCTTGGACCGTGATGTAAAGCCCAGCTTATCTTTTCTTTTATGGCTGTTAGTTATATAGTGGGATTATGTACTTATGTTTTATCAGGATGGATATTTAGTACTTGACTCTTGTTTTAGTTGGTTTTGATATGTAACCAAACATGTTTATCTTCTGCTGCAATGCAACGATGTTTTAGATTTCAAGTATTATTTATATCTGTCTTGCTGTAATTTTTCTATTCTATATTCACTTAAAATACTCCACATAAGTTAAGGCATTCCCTTTGTGAGTGACCTTAGCGGGTGTGGGGTGTTACATTTGATCATAAACCACAAGACTCTGCTTTTCAACAGAAGCCTTGATCATTTTCATCTTAGCATGCCACACAGGCAAACCACTCCATGCAACCGATATCCATCAATCACACAGAATGATATCCAATGTCAGACACACAGTCCATTTACAAGTCTGTTTTGGGTCTGAACGAAACCGGAGGCACTTTCCTCGCATATCTATCGATCTCCAACCACGTCTGGACGATCACTAACTATTTCCATCTTCTTGGGTGTATAGCCCAATCAAGATCATCAGTAATCACCCGAACGATGTGAAATCTTCTGGTATTCATCCACCGTCTTCATCTTCGACTCATCGTCGAATCGGTTATTCAGAATGGGATAACCCGGTCTTTCTGAATAACCCGCGTATATAATAAACAAGTGTTACACAAACACAACATACGCCTTATTCCAATTCATTAGTCACTAACCGTAAATTAATCAGGAGAATAATTCCACAAATATTAACCCCGAAGGCCGAAACCAACATCAGATCAATACCCAGGAAACCATTCTGCTTAGCTAACCTACAGTTAGTTTCTAAATTTCACATTCTTAGGGAAAGGTTCCCATTAATTTCATCAAAGATAAATTCCTTTAAATTTATTCTTTAATCTACTTTTGAATATCAATTCAAACTAGTCGGGATTAGCGAACCACACCGAAGTGATCATTTATTTTATTTCCCAATCCCAACCTATTCATCCCATGAAGTAAAACTTGTAATACTTCATATCTAACACCACGGTGTTATCGGTAAATTCAATTACCATTTCAAGTTCTAATCTAGTTAAAGATTTAAATATCGCCTGGAGCAAAACTGGTGATACTCCATTCTCGATCTTTTCAATTTAATTAAAGATTCATTAAAACTCCACTTAGTTTTATTCTTTGACTGGGTTAAAGAATCAGTGTCATTTAACAACACGGTTCACGGTAAACCCCAAAATCACATCACATTTCAATCAGTCCCTAACCGTAAATTAGCAAGTGAGCAATTCCCTAAGTATTAACCCCGAAGGCCGAAACCAACATCAGATCAATACCCTAGAAACCATTCAACTTAACTAACCTCCAGTTAGTTTCTGATTTTCTTAACTCCTTTTTGGGTCTAAGAACAATATTATTGAAGATACCGTTCACGACAACCCAAAATCACATTTCATTAATTATCGGGTTAAAGTACAAGTGTTATTTAAAACACTGTTCACGATAAACCCAAAAATCAATACCAATTCAATTCCAATTAAATTTTATTTAATTGGTACACTTCATTAAATCTAAATAAAAAGATTTAATCTTTTTCTCAACTGGGTTTAAGAACAGTGTTAATGAAGGCACCATTCACGACAAACCCAGATCACATTTGATTTTAAATACAAGGCTCTGAATAGAAAATATACCGGCTTATATTTAATATCAAATTCTACGACCAACAAATATCGTATTGGAAATAATGATATTAATATATCTTTCAAATTCCCATAACAATATCCGTATCATCACGAAATCCAACATCGAAATATTCCGAAGACAATTTCGATTCAAATCCATTTCAATTCAATTATTGGAACTTCTAGTTTCTTTTAAAACCATTTCAAATCCAATTTATTTATTTTAAAAATAAATAAATTATTATTCTAGTTCAAAACTAGTTCATTTCGATAAAAATCTATTTTTATCTTTTCAAATATGGAGTTTTTCATCCCAATTCTTAACAAATCATTTCTTATGATTTTACACAAATTATCACTATTTTTAATAATTTTATCAAGGCCCGTACAGTCAATTTCCATCTACGGCCATCGAACTGCACTTACAGCGACCTTTTCCAAATTTGATTTGGACATAATTCCAAATCCAGCCGTTAGATTTCAAATTTCTAATACTTGTTAAAAAGCCTTTTTCGATACGAACCCAACGGTTCCAGTTTTAGGAGAATCCGATGGTCGGATCTTCCGCAACGTCAATTCGAAGTCAATGGTCGAAATTCACGAACTGCCGCAGTGCGCGGCGCATTTTATTCAGGCCATTATATTATATATATATATAATATATACTTTGTTGATTGCCTTTTAAAACGTATTATATAAATTGTTTTAAATTCGTTTTCAAAACGATTTCAACTTCTTTTCAATTTCAAATCAAAATTGAATTTTTCCTTATAAATTCGATTTAAATTCATTTCAAATTGATTTCAATTCAAACCGATTTTTAATTCAATTTCAGTTCGTTTTCAATTTCACTCCATTTCAACTCGAATTGATTTCAACTCAATTTCAATTCGAATTCATTTCTATTCACTTTCAATTCGAATTCATTTCTATTCACTTTAAATTCGAATTCATTTCTATTCACTTTCAATTCGAATTCATTTCTATTCACTTTCACTTCGAATTCATTTCTATTCACTTTCGGTTCGAATTCATTTCTGTTCACTTTCAATTCGAATTCATTTCTATTCACTTTCAATTCGAATTCATTTCTATTCACTTTCAGTTCGAATTCATTTCTATTCACTTTCAATTCGAATTCATTTCTATTCACTTTCAATTCGAATTCTAATTCTTTTCAAAATATCAGATTTTGAAATCACTTTCGATATTCATTAGAAAATGAATAAAATCGATATAAATATCGTTCACGTCAATATGGCGTCAATCTAATCAACACGGCTTCATATATTTCTATTTTTGAATATTCTATTTCAAATATTTCTATTTCAAATATTTCTATTTCAAATATTTCTATTCAAAACTGGAATGAAGCCCAATCAATTACCATAGATTTTATTTCTATGGATTTTCATACAACGCATGTATATATCCACAATGACAAATAATCAACCATCATCCAAAGTGCATTCTACACTGTATAAGCATCAAATATAAATATTCAACGTTTATAACAGTCTGTCAATCAATCGATCGACGTACAACTAATTATCGGGATTAGTGTACGTCATATATCATCCCAATACCCGTGTGGGGTTTTCAAACAATCAAACACAGATTTTATTTGTGCAGTTGGGCGATGTGTAAAATTTATCGTCCCAATCAATATCAGTCAAATGTGTGTATATAAACAAATCGTTCGATTTGTTTATATTAGTTTATTCACATTCATGTTAAAAATTATATCTTGATTAGATAACTATAAAATATTTTATTTTATTTCACATCACATAAACAACTACACATCAAAATCAAATAAACAAGCATACAAGCCGTCCATGGTCTGTGGACGACGGGTGTCGGGTGCTACTAAACACCGTCTGCATCCTAGTATATATTTTAACTAGAAAATTTAGTTTAAAGTGAGAAGTTCTCACCGACTAGCTATTCCAAACGCCACGACTCTTCTTATGTAGAAAACTTCGCCGTTTCTTCTTTCGTCACTTTCGTCATCCGTATTCACTACATATATAAAAATCGATTTTTTTTACTTCGCTATTCAATATATAAAAATCAAATTTTTACTTTGCTATATATATAGAAAAGATTATATTTTTACAACGCTATATATATAGAAAAGATTATGTTTTTACAACGCTATATATATAGAAAAGATTATATTTTTACAACGCTATATATATAGAAAAGATTATATTTTTACAACGCTATATATATAGAAAAGATTATATTTTTACAACGCTATATATATAGAAAAGATTATATTTTTACAACGCTATATATATAGAAAAGGTTATATTTTTACAACACTATATAAATAGAAAAGATTATATTTTACAACGCTATATATATATAGAAAAGATTATATTTTTACAACTCTATATATATAGAAAAGATTATATTTTTACATTGCTTCTTTCTATATAAAAATTCGATTTTTATAATCGCTATAAAAATTACATTTTTATTTCAACATATATATAATAAAAAATCAGATTTTTATTTCGCTACATATATATAGATAATATTTTTATATCCTCTATTATATAAAAAATTATATTTTCATAATTAAAATTTATATCTTGATTAGATAACTATCTCGTTTTTACTTAGTTAAAATATATCTTTCCTATGTTCAAAAATCATACCTTTCTACTCATAAAGATATAACCTTTCTTCGATTAAAAGTATAATCTTTCCACCAATCAAAAATCAAATCTTTTCTTAAGTAAAAATCTTATCTTTCTAGCGATTAAAAATCTCGCCTTTAACTATTTAAACATTCGATCTTTACTATATTTAAAATCTTGTCTTTACATATTTATAAAAATCGTATTTTTATATTAAATAAAAATCAAGCATTTCTTTAAAATCAAAATCAGATAAAAAAAAACAGTACTTTAATATAAAGGAAAGAAAGAATACTCACCGCGTTCGGATAGGGGCTAGCGTCGGAGGCAGTTCGTCGATGGCAGAGGAGGGCGCGCGCGTTAACACGCTGGGGAAGCGTCGGCTGTCTCGAACTAGGGTTCGATGCTTTGGGTCTTTGCGCTAGGAAGGGCGTCGGGTTTTGCTGAGCTGATGGAGGAGGAAGAGGGAATCGAAGAGGAGGGGTAGGGCGCTGCGGGGATCGCCGTCGACGACGCGTCAGGTGGGGGGAGGGTTCGGTGGATGTAGGCGGCGCATTGAACGAGAGGCGCCTCTTTTTTTTTTCTCTGACCTGATTGATTCTAACGGGGAGAGATAAAGGAGTGGAGGGGGGAGGGTGTTTTATTATTAATATAATTTTTTATTTTTTTATTTTTCTTCTATAAAAAGGTAGGGTCTTTATTCGAACTCGAAATCGAACATGTTGACTGTCGTCCCTAGCGTTTTACCCCCATTCCGAACACAATGGGATATGTTTCGTAGGCCAATTCGATCGTTTCGATCTGTTTTTATCAAAATCAACATATAACTCTATATATTGAATTTGAACGCGCATTTCGATTTGCTGGGGTCACATACTAACTCGAAAAATTCCAGAAATATATTTTCTAGCTTCGTATTGAGGATACGGTCCTAACAAAACTAGTTTCGTCAATTTCTGAGACCGTTTGAAAAATGGCCATTTTCCAGTCGATTAAAATCAACTGAAACTGGTCAAACGCGTTTCCCTTTGCCACGCTCACATATTGATTCGAAAAATTATGAAATTTGGAATCTAGCAATAGTTTGACATCGCGGATCAAACAAAAGTGGTTTCATCGAAATCCGAGGTCGTTTGCAAAATTCCCATTTTTAAGGGCCAGAATTCCATAGCGACTATTCTGAATTTTCAACTGGACATATCTTTTGATTCCCGCTATGAAATTTTGATTTTTCAGATTCGTTGGAAAGATATTCTCAATTAGATTCAATTATTTTTGGTTTCATTAAAATCTGGTTTATTTTGAATTCTGTACATTCATTTGAATTTTGAAATCGAATTATCGAACTACCGCGCCATTTTCAATTCCTTTTATATATATAAATAAAATTTTATATTCTAACGACGACGTATATGAATATATACGTTCTAATTCTATTCAAACTAAATTTTTTGTCGTTATTATTTAAAATAATTCATTTTAAATAACCAAAATTCAATAAAAATGCCAAAATAAAAAATTTAAATTGGCTCGGATTTCCGGGTTATTACAACAGTGTTAATGAAGAAACCATTCACGACAAACCCAAAATCCAATTCGATGTTAAATACAATGCTCTGGATAGAAATTATATTAGCTTATATTCAATATCAAATTCTGAAATCAACAAATATCGTATTGGAAATAACGATATATATATCTTCCAAATTCCTCCACAATATCCATATAATCACGGAATCCAATATCAATATAATCCGGAGATAATTTCGATTCAAATCCATTCCAATTCATATATTAGAAATTCTAGTTATTTTTAAAACCATTTCAAATCCAATTTATTTATTTAAAAATATTGGATTATAATTCTAGTTCAAAACTAGTTCATTTTGGTATAATTATATTTTTATCATTAAAAATGTGCGATTTTTCATCCAAATTCTTTTCAAACCATTTATTATGATTTTACACAAATTATTAACATTTTTAATAATTTTATCAAGGCCCGTACAGTCGATTTCCATAAACGGTCATCGAACTGCACTTACAGTGACCTTTTCCAAATTTGATTTGGATATAATTCCAAATCCAACCGTTAGATTTCAAATCTCTTATATTCGTTGGAAAGCTCTTTTTGATACGAACCCAACAGTTCCGGTTTTAGGAGAATCCGATGGTCGGATCTTCCGTAATATTAGTTCGAAGTCAATGGTCGAAATTCACGAACGGCCGCGGCGCGGCGCATCCGATTCAGGCCATTAAATATATATTATATATGTTATATATTTTTCGTCGATTTCCATTCAAAAGGTATTTTATAAATCGTTTTAAATTTGTTTTAAAAACGATTCTAACTTCATTTTCAATTTTAAATCAAAATTGAATATTCCATATCATTAGAATATATAAAAGTTTCCAAAATATCAGATTATGAAATCATTTCATTTTCGATATTCACTATAAAAATGAATAAAATCGATATAAATATCGCATGCGTTAAAATGGCGCAAATCTAATCAACACGGCTTATATATTTCCATTTTTTCGTGTCCATCCCAAATCGGACATCAAATCAGATTTAAATCCCTTACTGAATATTATTTTAAAATATTCATTATTTCTGAATTAGAATCAGACATTGTCAATTACCATATAATGTTATTTATATGGATTCTATATACACGTGTACACAACAATAATTATATACAGTCAACCATCATCCAGAGTGCATCACACAACTGCATAAGCATTAAATATAAATAATAAACGCTTACAACAGTCTGTCAACCAATCGATTGACATACAACTAAATATTGGGATTAATGTATGTCCAATATCGTCCCTATACCCATGTGGGGTTTTCAAACAACAAATACCGATTACTATTTTTGCAGTTGGGCGATGTGTAAAATTTATCGTCCCAATCAATATCAGTTAAATGTGTGTACATAAACAAATCGTCCGATTTGTAAATGAATATTTATTTTCATCACCTAACCATTTTATATGGTTCATATATTCAATAAAAAATTATATTTTTTTTGTTCAAATATTTTATTCCATACATGAATATTTTATATATTTTACTCATTCAATAAAAATGATATTTTTATTGTTCAAATATTTTATTCCATACATGAATATTTTATATATTTTATTCATTCAATAAAAACGATATTTTTATTGTTTAAATATTTCATTCCATACATGAATATTTTATATATTTTATTCATTCAATAAAAATGATATTTTTATTCTTCAAATATTTTACTCCATACAACCAATAAACACAATACAGTCCATTCAATTAAAACAAGCAATCATGGTCTGTACAATCAATGGTGTCGGGTGCTGCTAAGCACCGTCTGCATCCTAGTATATATTTAACTATAAATAAATTGAGTGAGAAAGAGTTCTCACATTCGTTTCCACTTCTCCATTCTTTTACCTCTGAATTTCAGTTTTAATTCTGTTTGCGTTCAAATTCGCCTGAAATTCCAAAGTGCTCTGTTTTTGTCCCAATTAGTTTCATTGCATAGTGTTCGCTATTGCGATCCCAACGCAACTGAAATCATCTAATTTGGACATCTTATGAAATGGTTATGCAATTTTAAACCTTAATTACAAAAATTAATAGATAAATAATTAATTAAGGCCTAATTACATTCAAATTCTTCTTTCGGAACCAAAAGAAACACGACGTTGACTTCCTCAAAACCTTCCCTTGCGTGCACCGCCCACCCCAACGCCTCCGCCGCCAATCTGAAGCCACCTCCTCGCTCGCCGTCGCAACACCATCCGCCGCCAGCAACAGGGGTGAACTCGAAGCCCCCGTTGCCTCCAAAAATAGCACGAAACACAAGCCCTTTAGGGTAGAATTTCTCATTCGACACACTAGGGTTTTCGATCAAACACGTATGAAGTCAAAGCCCTATCCTCCCTCTTGGATTTTGCTTAAGAAATTTCTTATTTTCATTGAGTGGATTAGGAGATTATAGGAAATCAAAATTTGAAGATTATCGCCGTTCATTTTGGGAGTAGCGGCGGCCTGGGTGAAAGTGAACTAGGGTTTTATTTGATTGGCCCAATATATATATATATATATATATATAAAATAATTATGTAATTTCCAAAAATAGCAGTTTACCGATACGAGCTCCAAATCAAACCCAACGATTGTCGCCCCTAGCTAAATACCTCCATTTCGAATACAATGGGATATATCCCGTAAGCCAATTCGACTGTTTCGATCAGTTTTCATCAAAATTAAATTATAAATTAATATAACATTCAAAATTGATTTCAACGTACATTTTAATTTACCGGGATCACATACTGACTCCAAAAATTCCAGAAAAATAAATGTAGCTATGTTTTGACGATATGGTCCTAACAAAACTAATTTCACCGTATTTAGAGACCGTTTGAAAAATGCTCATTTTTTGGTCAATCCAAATTGACTAAAACTGTCAAAACACGTTATCTTTCTCCCCGCTCACATATTAGTTCCAAAAATTATAAAAATTGGAATCTTGCAGTAATTTAACATTCCGAATCCAACAAAAGTAGTCTCGTCGAAAATGGAGGTCGTTTGCAAAATGGTTGTTTTTAAGGGCTATATATATAAATTCCATAGCGACTATTCTGAATTTTCAACTGGACATAACTTTTTATTCCCGTTATGAAATCTGGATTTTTCAGTTTTGTTGGAAAGATATTTTCAAACAGATTCAAACATTTTTGGTTTTACTGAATTCTGGTTTATTTTGAATCCTGCACATTCATTTGAAATTTGAAATCGAATTTTAAACTACCATGCCATTTCAGGCTCGTTATATAATTAAAATAAATTTATTCATTCTAACTTCGATTTAAATAAAATTTTAGTCATTAATATTTAAAATAAATCATTTTAAATATTCAAAATCCATTAAAATTGCTAAAATAAAATTTTTAAATTGGTTCCGATTTTCCGGGTTGTTACAATCTCCCCACTTCAAATCTTTTCGTCCTCGAAAGGAACGGAGCTGAAAGTTGTTTAACTAACCAAATCAACTTTCATTGGCTTTCATTCTTCAACTTTTCAGTTTCTTAGAATTTCTAATTTTTCAAAAATTTGGCTAACTCCCTAAATTTTTGAAAAATTTCTCCATAACCTCCTTTGTACGGGGAGACATTTGAAACCACACTAGCCACGCAGGCCCCCCGTCAATCCAAAAGAAAAAGGAAAAGCCAAGCGGCTAGGAAATTGGCTCATAAAATCATCTAAACCCAATAAATTAGTAAACATGTACCTATTTGTTGGGCATACAATTATATTCCTCTTCTTAGCCTCATTGCTATGACCTGTTCACTATATACACATGTACATATATGCAATTGCAATCAATTTTCAAGCCAGTTCAATATTTGATTCAATTTGGCTTAATAGTTCAAAATTTTAATTAATCAAACCAATTATCAAACAACATAATCAGCAATCAAGTTGATTATCATTTCAAACACATAACCTTTATATTATATATATATATACAAAAATCATATTTTTGATGCCAATTCACAACAAATAAATCCTGTCTAATTTTTGTTCTCACACCAGTCAATTGGAAATATATAGATATCCCACTTTGGAGACTTGAACATAAATGCTGATGATGGTATAGCGATCATCAGAATCATCTCTGGGCGACTAGAGTGTGATTCTATATCTATCCAGTATATTTGAGGCTTCGAATACACTTTAGTTACGCGTATATTCAAAATCTTCATATAATCGATTGTCCAAATCAATCTAAAATAAATATTCAAATACATATAATATAATATAAATTTTCAAAACAAAATTTTGTTTTCATTTTTATTTTAAAACACTACTCTTCACACTTGTTCTAGGATACTGCTGATCCTATCTCTAACAAGTCATTCTAATTGGATATTACTAATCCATTCTCTGATGAATTCTTTCGTTCTGTTCTAATGTGTCTTGTTCTCGAGCTCTATAAACCAAAGCTCCAATACCAACTGAAACGACCCAAACTCTCCCTTTTGGTAAAACCAGATTGAGTTGAGAATGACAAATCAGAACACAAACAAAAGAACATTTCATTGCTATTACAACAATTTACATCAGAGTACAACAATCTACAGAGTATGAACAAATAATATACATTTGATAAATATCAGAGATTTAAAAATTATAAAGCCGCGGGAAATAATACAATTCAAAACTGAAAGAAATACACGGATACAAAGTGTTCCAAATATAGCTCCAGCTGTAAATCCAAGACCTTGTGAAAATAATATCTGCAAAAACCCAACTACTAGCTGCTCGTGTGGAAAATAGGGGCACCCAAAGATTAGGTTAAAACAATAAACTCCAAGTCAGTCATGTGACTGGTGCGAGAACTAAAACTGTTATTTAAAACTTTATTTTGAAGTAGAGTAAATCAAGGGACCACGCCGTATAACACGAAATGGGTTTCCTCCCAAGAATAACAATGCATAAAACAAACAACACAATGCTTTTTGGAAAAATGAAGCTATTATAAGACCAATGTCCCATCACACAATGCAACGCAAGCCGGAGGATAGGGTTTTCCCTTATAATAGCCAAACATGCTTGGTACGTTTAAAACAAATCATTTTGATATTATTATAAGTGCATGGTGTCAAAATCACTTCAAATATAAATGTATCAATCATAGACGGCATGGGTACCATATATCATGCCGCCATACTAGGCTCTACAATTAAAACTGAAATGTCACATATTGGAAGTTGGATATTCGTCTGTGAACCAAGGCAACGGATCGTCCATACCGCTTCGAGACAATCTAGCCTACCATGTCTCAGGAACCTAGACTCAGGTGGGCCCTTAGGTAACTGCAGGGCCGGTCCACACTAAGTGCAATGTGGATTCATTACTCCTAAACATGCGTTTCCCCGCCCTATGGGGCGTAATGGTCAGTATGTCGACCATATCATCCATTGGCCCCGTAGTGACCGATATAACCGAGGCGCCTCGCTATCCATCAAATAATATGCAACATCCACATGAGTAAAATGTCTGGGCTCCATACCATGACACCAATCCTAGCTAGAAAGAAACGCACTGTCCTCCCTGCAGTCTTTCTCCCATTTTTAGTTCACACCGGGTGTGAGGCTCGCAAATTAACGCTACATAAAGCTATGCTATTTAAAGCTGTGCTTTGATCATCAACCGCAAGACTCGTCTTTTCAACATGAGCCTTGATCATTTGCATCTCAATATGCCACACAGGAAATTCATGCCATGCGACTGATATCTATCGATATATAGCCTCTGAGCTCGTAAGTCTCTGAGAAGGGCGTTAGGCAATAGAATAAATTCTCCGCTGCCAAACAGATATATATTTAATAGAGATCAATCAACACAAAATAAAATCCAATGTCAGACACACACATCCATTTACAAGTTCGTCCTGGGTCTGAACGAAACCGGAGGCACCTTATTCCTCGTCCTATATGTCCAATATAGGAGAGAGGTCCTCCCATATCTGGTCTATCTCCAAGTACGCCTGGACGATTACCACTTATTACCTTGTCTTGGGTGTACAGCCCAATCAAGACATCAGTAATCATCCAAACGATGTGAAAACCTCCGGTCTTCAACCACCATCTTCATCGTCGACTTATCGTCGAATCAGTTATTCAGAATGGGTATAAACCCGGCCCTTCCGAATAACTCGCGTATATAATAAGCAAGTGCTATAAACACACAACATACGCCTCATTCCAATTCATAATATTCTTTTATTTAGATATTCATATCCTTTGGGAAAGGTTCCCATTAATTTTATCAAAGATAAATTCTTTTAAATTTATCCTATAATCTTCCTTTGGATATAATTCAAACCAAATTTAGGTTTACCCAAACTAATCGGGATTAGCGCACCTTACCGAAGTAGTCATTTGTTTAATTTCCCAATACCAACATATTCATCCCATGGATCAAAACTGGTAATACTCCATATCTAACACCCACTACAACAAAAACACCATATTACAACTTTAATTTTACAACGGTGCATAAAGCACCGTTGTAATAGATCCTTTTTTACAACGGTGGAAAACACACTGTTGTAATAAATGTTTTTTACAACGGTAAAATAATCACTGTTGTAAAGAACATATATATATTACCATATCACAACTTTAATTTACAACGGTGCATTAAGCACCGTTGTAATAGATTCTTTTTTACAACGGTGCAATAATCACTGTTGTAAAGAACATATATATTACCATATTACAACTTTAATTTTACAACGGTGCAAAGGCACCGTTGTAATAGATCCTTTTTTACAACCTTGCAAAACGCACTGTTGTAATAAACATATAGATCACAACTTTTCATTTTATTCGTTGTAATTGAGATGCCTAGTGCAAACTTCATGTTTATAATATCTATATTTAATAACTAATTATATAGATACTTAATAATAATAATTAATAATTAACTTAGGAATAAATTATATTTGTCAATTATTATTAAATAATTAATAGTTAATAAGTAATAATTACTATTAATAGTCAATTATTATTAAACAATTACATTTATATTGATTATTTATAATTAATAACTAATAATTACTATTAATACTTAGCAATTAAGAAGAATAATTAAAAAATATCGTTAATATTACATAATTACTATTAAATAATTAATAATTAAAATATACTAATTAATGCTAATCATGAATAATACATAAGTAACTATAATTAAATTACAATATATATAAAATTATTAAATAATTAACAACAACAATAGTAATTACTATTAGATAATGATAATGATAAGTAATTAATAATAGTAACTAATAATTAAAAAAAAATTGTTTGAAAATAAATATTAACCAAAGTTGAAAATTAATGTTAAATAATAAAAATAATCATTAATTAAAATATAATACTAAATAATACCAAATACTCTTAATTTATAATTGATAATGTTGAAAGTTTTACCAAAACCTTTTGTCGAATATGATCCCCTACGGAGGGGGGGTCCAGGGGGGGTGGCAACCCCCCTAGGTGGGGGTGCGGGGGCAACGCCCCCGCTAACGGGGTTCGACCTAAAAAATTAACCCGCCAACCCGCCAAAAACGAGAATTTTCGGTGAACTTTGGCCACGTCACAAAAATTTAGCACCAACCCGCCAAAAACGAGAAGCAGCGGAAATGATTTCATTTAAGCGGGATCTTAAAAAAATTAACCCTAAAATTAGTGGACTGGTATGGTCTTGCGCTGACAAAGTCATAATTAACTCACTCTCAGCAAATACGTTTTAATGGGAACTAGGGTTTCAGCGCCGCCATCTCTTTTCCAATCATATACGTCCTCTGCTCACTTCCGCCTCCTTATCGTGCTATTCTCCTTCCTCCTAGCTGTCCATGCTTTGATTCAGTTCGCTCTGCAGTTTCATCCGCGTCTCCCTTATCGCCGCCTTGCCGAGCTTCTCATCCTCCTTAATCGCCTATCGAGACCGATTTCAGCTAACTTGGCGTTGTTCGGATGTCGTTCTGGTGATTGGGTGGATGTCGAGGTCGTCCTGGTGTACTTTGCATCGATAGCGACTTTGATTGGTGAGAAATATTTCAGTAATTTTGTGGGTTTAATTTTCTGGATTGGTGATAAAATTAGTTGACTTGCGATAATTTTGTGGACGTCGAGGTCGTCCTGGTCTATTTTTGTTGTAGGTCTGTAGTCTAGATTGGGGATTTGGTTCAAACTCATCAGATTTAGTATGTTAGGAGTGTTCAACCTGCATGTGTTCTCTGTATCCATATTAACTGTGCTAGGCTTTAGAACTAACCAACAACATAAGACAGTTCTTTGGTTTTGGAGAAGTGGTTAGAAAAAGAAGACATCTGAACTAGAACTGGTCTTGCAGAAACCACACTACTTAAAATAACAATTAGTGTACATGAGAAACTGTAAACGAATAAAATTTAAGTTGATTCCTATTAAAAAAAAATATTGACTGTTTTTTCTAAAACCATTTAATTTGTTTTTTTGTTCCAGCCTATGAAGGATTGCAGGTCATTAAGTTGGACGTGAAAGGGATCACATTGATATCCAATAGAAATTGACAGTGATGGGAATCAGATTATAGTGAAATGGGAATATGCATGAGGAGGTATGATGGTTGTTGATGCAATTAAATTTTGAGTTTGAATATATATTATGCAGGAACAAGAATTATTGATGCAATTAAATCCACAGTTTCTCCATCTACCAAAGTAGTCTACAATGAAAGCCCAGACATGCACTTCATCAAGAAAAACAAAGAAGACATTTCGTACGCAATAATTGCAGTGGGAGAAAAATCATACGCAGAAACATTCGGTGACAGTTTAAGCTTAGATTGGGGATGCTGGAGCATAAAGACTCGGTGTATGTCAATGTGTATATATATTTATACGAAAGTGCGTATGTAACTGAGTGCATTGAGTGATCAGTTTGTAGTGAGGAATGTATGTATTGTTATGACTGTATTATGTAAAAGTGAGTTGTACGATAGTGGATCGGAAAGTTGTACTAATTCAAATATTGAAATACAATATTTAATTGATTATTTCAGATCAGTGTAGTATCATTTTATTCAATATAAATATTTATTTTTATATGAAATGTAATGTATAACGAAACAAAAATCGTATTGTTATAATTAATTGTTGCAGGAATTACTACTACAACAGTGCAAAAATGTTGTAATATGTATTACTACAACGGTGGAAAAAAGTTGTAAAATATACATATTACAACGGTGTTGCAACAGTGTAAAAATGTTGTAAAAGATATGAGTCTATTACAACTTCTTAATACACGACGGTTTGCCCACCGTTGTAAAATGTATATTACAACGGTGTTCCACCGTTGTAATAGGGTCATTTTGTTGTAGTGACCGCGGTGTTATCGGTTAAATTAATTACCATTTCCCGTTCAAATCTAATTAAAGATTTAACTATTGCTTGAAGCAAAACTGGTGATACTCCACTCTCGATCATTTCCAAATTTGATATTTCAAATTATCACATTCTCATTTAAATCTAATTAAAGATTCATTAAAACTCCACTTGGTTTTAATCTTCCCAAAAATCAATATTAATGATTATTTAACTTTGGAAAATCAAACATGTCGCATCGACAATTGTAACACCCCGTAATTCTGTTAATATTAATATTTACAAATTAAAGAATAACTAATCTCAGACTTGAGAATTGTGGGAAACGGGTTGCGCCATTGTGTTCGTCTCGGAATTCTAGTGGAGATAGATTCCGAGTTTACGGGAAACGAGTACCGGATGAAAAAGTTATGGACGAACGAAGATTGGTGGCAAAGAAAGAAAGAAAAAAAATAAATAAATGCACTGGCGCACTTGGGAAGTGCGCCAGTACATATTTACACTGGCGCACCTGCCAAGTGCGCCCAGGCCGAGGCTGGAACCTGCACAGCTTTCTGGTTCAGGCTGACCCGTGTTGTTGAGCCCATTCTGACTCCTTGCTGAGTCATTAGGGCTGACTCATTACCCTATCATAGTTAAATGGTTTTGATTAACCCTAAGAACATCCGATGGCTTAAATTAATTTATAACTCTATAAAAAGACCCCTATTCACAAACCCTAAATCAGAAAATAAACAAAGACCATGGCCGTCGTGCTGATATTTTGAGACCTAGAGCAGCCGCCATCAAATTAAAGATAAAGAACAGCAACCAAATCAGAATTACCCAACCCTAACAGCGATTCTTCATCAAAAGAGCGCTAATTCGACTCTCTTTCTTATATAATTGTGAGTATGATAGTCTTAACAAGATTATTATCATTTTAATTAGGTTAAGTCATGAATGGATTGTGAGTAGATGATGTGAATTGACATATGCTATCATGTATGTTATTAATCCTATGCTATGTGGTGATGATATACTATATGTTGTAAATCATGCTATGATGATGTTATGTATGTTGAAAGTTCTGTGCTAAGTTGCGATGAATCATACATGTAAAAAGCCATGATGTTATTATCTATGCTAGTTAGTTCATATTAATTAAATCATCATGTTTGGGCTATGTTGAGCTATATGACAAGTTACATATGCAAGTTAAATTGATTAGAAAAGTTATGAACATATGCCATGACATCTATTATGACATCTAGAACTATGCTATGACATATGTGATATCCTATGCTAGTTCACACCATCATTATGTTGCTTAAAAACCCCATATGCAAGTTTATGTATAGATTTGGGCTATGATCATATCGTGTAAATTGTGACATTTAACAAGTTGGCACCTTTTGATCCTTAACATGAGTAGTTTATGCAAGTTTCACCCCTATTATGATTAGACTTATTTTTATTGTCTATATGTTGTGGTAATTTGTCCTTGTGCTATGTGTTAGACTATTCAAGTCTAGCCTATATTATGCGTTGAATAAGCGAACGTATAAACGTGGGGTAGGGGTAATATTAAGGATTTAATAATTAGATGTTGGGTGCAATTGATATGATTTTGCATACCATAAGTGGATGACCATAATTGAGTCAATTATGGACATCAATAAAAGTGGACTTAATTAATAATTTGGATAGGGAATTATTAAAACTGGGGTAAAAGATTGGAGGTTGTCAATCAATGCTTAGGACACGAGGTTGGACTCGTTTGTGACGTAAACCTGCCCGGAACCGCCCGGCAAATCCAGTGGTCACAAATGTCAGCCCAATGTGAGGGGTCCTAGGCCTAAACTAAAGCACGACAGTTGTAAAGACACGAGGTTAGACTCTTTTATGGTGTAAGACTCCCCGGACCCACCCGGCAAATCCAGCTGCCATAAATGCCAGTCTAATGTGAGAGGTCTTTATGAGGTTATGGCCTGAATGAATTAAGAAATACTTAACCAAATAAACATGTAAGGGGGACATGGGGGTTAAGTAGGTGCCTTGGGTGGCATGAGGAATACAGTGGGTGCCCTTAGTGGCATGTGAAATACGATTAGTAAGACTTAACCAAACACACATGTAAATGAACATGACTAAGAGGGTTAAGTGGGATATATTATTGACAAGCTTAGGTGGGTAGCTTGTGGGGGCCCATTTCAACTAGTATCCCAAACGTATCTTTGTGGGCTCGACCCAAGTCGAGGACGGGACATGCATACTGGGCTTGACTATAAGAGGCCAAAACGGGGAGCGATGGCAACGCAAGTCCAACGGGTTTCATATGCGTGTGTGGACCCGGGCTGGTTGGTAAGACTTTGTTGCATCGTGTAGGTATAAGCCGTGCATTCTCAGTTGTATTGGGTTGCCACTTTAGGGGAGTGATACACCCCTCTGTGGGGCCAGCACGGGTATCTACGAATAGGGAGCTGATCGAAAGTGGGTAGTGGGGTACACCTAGTGGAGATAAGGGCAGACGACACCTATGTAGTCAGCTAGGGGTACGTAAGGCTATTTATATGTTTCTGTGTGAAGCAAGTGGGATCAACCTTTAGGGTGACTGGTGCGGTGCAGTGTAGTAATGTGCGGTGCAGTGTAGTAATTATTCGTTAGTAATTAGGTATGCCTTTAACGTTATCCTTATCTGTTCATTCCATACCTAATAGTTCATAGACATTTACTTGTCTTCCAGCTTATGCCTTGGTCTAGTTATTTCAATAATAGTATTGTTAGAATTATCATACTCGCCAGACTTTAGGTCTGACCCCCTCCATTTCTATCCTTTTCCCCCTCCAGGTCCTTAGGTTGGACCCAGCTCTAGTGGAGTTTGATTGGATTGCTTCATCTCTTTGAAAAGTCTGGACCATTGAAGTAAAGTCCAGCTTGTTATCTTCTTTAGTGGCTATTTTGTAATGGGGTTATGTATTTTGTTTTTGAGAAGATGGATAATGTACTTGACTCTGATTAATAGTTTTGTGTTGTAATAAACATGTTTCCGCTGCAATAAAATGAAGCTTTAGTTTTCAAGTACTACTTATTATCTGTCTTGTTGTAATTTTTTTGTTCTATATTCACTTATAACCTCCAGGAAGTTAATGCATTCCCTTTGTGAGTGACATTAATGGACGTGGGGTGTTACACATGGTATCAGAGCTTAAGGTTACCAGAACAGATAAAAATACTTTAGAAAAATAGTTGTTTTTGGAGGAAATGTTTTCAAAAACATGTTTTAATGAGAAATTTAAAGAGGAAGTTTTTATGAAAAACATAATCCCCAAATAGCCATATATCTTTATCTTTCGAATACTCCATTTTGAATCTTTCCTTTTTCGTTTCAGCATGGCTGAAGATCTTAACCTACCTGACGGTGTAACGATACGGATGGTATAGGAGGTTGTTAAAGGCTAGGGCCGCTGCAGGTCCAGCCAATGTCCCTCCACAACCAGTTGCACCCATTCCTCCTCCTCCTCCTCGCGTAGATACTTTTGCATAGACGTGCAAGGAATTCAAAGCTATGGGTGGAAAACCCTTTCAAGGGTCAGAAACGTTTGTGGAAGCTAGAGATTGGCTTAAGGAGGTGGAAGAATTGCTAGAAATCTTTGAAGTGGAAGAAGGGAGGAAAGTCAAATTAGCAGCTTGGTTGATGAAGGGAGAGGCCTCGTTTTGGTGGGAGGTCACTAATGGGGAGCGTCCTGTTGATTCTTGAGTAGATTTTAGACGTAGGTTTGAGGCGAAGTTTCTCTCGAGGGCAGAAGAGAATCTATATATGGAAAGGTTCTTGGCATTGAAGCAAGGAAGCTCGTCAGTGAAAGAATATGTCAACAAATTTAATCAATTAGCAAGGTTTGGCTTGGACTTAGTAAACACGCCGGAGAAGAAGGCGCTGAGGTTCGTTAATGGATTGAATGAACCGTTGCAAGGGTTGGCTATGACCCACATCCCTATGGGGGCCACCTTTGAGAAGCTAGTAGACATGGCACTCATGCACGAGGAGAAAGGCACTAAAGCAGATAAGGCACCCGAGAAGAAAAGGGATAAAAATAACGGTGGCAAAGGCAACAATGCTAAAGGGAAGAAGAAATGCTTTAACTGTGGGACCCCAGGCCATCTCAGTAAGGACTGCCGAAAGGAAAAGAAGACCGGCTATTTTCATTGTGGTGATGCGGGACATTTAGTGAAGGACTGCCCAAGAAAGGGGCAGAGGGCAGGAGCTACCTCGGGAGGACAGGTGCAGGCTCTTATAGCACCAGGGCAGGCAAGGGGACAAGTTCAGGCTCTCGCGGTCCCACCGCTGCAAGAACGAGGTAGAACCATTTCTGTTGAAAGCTTAGTTTTTCTGTTTGATCATAGTGTCCGTACCTTATTCGATTCGGGCGCATCACATTCGTTTGTCTCTACATCATTAGTTGAAACACTGCACCTAGATACTAGTATTGTTACTGATCCCTTAGTAGTCTCAATTCCTATTGGTGGTTCGGCTCATCTTTCTATGATTTGTCGGGATTCAAGAGTGTTTATCTTGGGCGTTGAGTTTAAATGCAACGCCTTTGTCCTTGGTTTCACGGGCTATAGTTTGATTCTAGGGGTGGATTGGCTAGCCAAGCGGGGTGCCATCCTAGACTGTGAAAGGAGGGTAGTTAGACTATTGATTCGTTGTAGAAAAATCCTCATATTTCTTGCAACCCTAGGGGTTCAATGATGCTTAGCTGTCTAGAATCTTCTGACGCATCTAACGATGATTAGGAACCTGTTTGTGTGGTCCGTGAGTATGGAGACGTCGTTGATAAAGCGCGGTGTTTACCCATAGGCGCGGAATAAGTTTTCGTATGTGCTTAATAGATTAAGCAAAGCCCGTTATGTAATCAGCGGTAGTTTTGGAGCAAGACTGGCAAGGACGGCCAGAGTCGGTCAAGTGCTCAATTGATTGACCATCTTACTAGTATCATCTCACGTAAGTCGTCTGAATTCGAAGGAGGTATCCCTTGGGTGTTTGTCTGATATTGGTTTAGGCCTTTGGGGCTTGCACTTGGGGGATGTCGAATTCGACTAGGATGGTCTGCGTGAGAGATGGATAGTTGTGACGATTTTACATGGGATAATATCCTGGTTTTCTCTAGAAGCAAAGAAGAGCATGCCCTATGTCTTAGGGAAAGCTTAGGGACCCTACAAGTGCCCTAGCTTAAAGATAAGTTCTCCAAGATACCATTTTTGGAGGAATTGAGGAATTTAGGGCATGTGGTCTCTAGGGAAGGGAGATATGTTAAGGTGGATGGAGTTCTTAGCATCCTACGACTTCGAGATGGCATATACCCCTGGCAAGGGTAACGTGGTAGCGGATGCCTTAAGTAGAAAAAGGTTATCCTTAAGTCCTTTGTTTGTGGAGCGGCGAAGCTTAGAATTTATTTCGATGTTTGACTTTAGACCTTCCATTGAATTCATACCCGGTTTTCTAGCATCCTTGGAGGTCAGACCTACGCTTTTGGGATGGATTGGCGAGGCACAGCGAGATGACCCGCAGTTAGTTGAGTTAGTAGAAAAGCTCAAAGGAGGGGAGTCATCAAGCCATCTCCGTAGGTATACCCTAGATGATAAGGGTTGGTTACGTAGGGACGGTAGACTTTGTGTACCAAAAGACGATGACCTAAGGATGACTATTCTTGACGATGCACATCGTTCGAAGATGACCATTCATCCCGGCGGGGACAAGATGTACAAAGACATGAGATGAGTTTACTTTTGGGCCGGTATAAAGAGGGACGTAGCCGAGTATGTCGCTAGATGCTTGGTGTGCCAACAGGTAAAAGCGGAGCAAAAGAAACCCGGTGGGTTACTTCACCCATTGGAGGTTCCACTATGGAAGTGGGAAAGCATCTCGATGGATTTTGTGGATGGATTACCGCCATCGAGAAAAGGTAATACGGGGATTTGGGCTATAGTAGATAGACTTACTAAGAGCGCCCATTTCATCACCGTAAAGAATAAGAGGACTGCTCCATGGTTAACTTCTGTATATGTCCGAGAAATAGTTCGTTTGCACGGTGTTCCTTCTAGCATAGTGAGCGACCGCGATCCTATTTTCACTAGCGAATTTTGGAGAAGCTTACAAGAGGCGATAGGGACTCAGTTATGTTTGAGCACCGCATACCATCCTCAGACGGACAGCCAAACCGAGAGGGTGAATCGCATTCTAGAGGATCTTTTGAGGCTATGTATCCTAGACTTTGGGGGTACGTGGGAAGAGCATCTTCCATTGGTGGAGTTCGCATATAATAACAGCTTTCAGTCTAGCATTGGTATGGCACCATTCGAAGCTCTTTATGGACGACCTTGTCGTTCACCTACATGTTGGTGGGAATCTACGGATAAGATCTTACTTGGGCCCGATATGATTAGGGAGACTTCGGAGAAGATCGACTTGATTCGAAAGAGGATGAAAGCAGCGCAAGATAGGCAGAAATCATATGCGGATAAGAGAAGGACGGATCTTGAATTTGAAGTTGGGGACATGGTCTTTGTCAAAGTGTCTCCATTACGAAACATAGTTCACTTTGGGTCCATTGGGAAGTTAGCACCAAGGTTTGTAGGGCCATTTCCTATTAAGGAAAGAATTGGACAAATGGCGTATAGAGTGAGGTTGCCTGAGAGACTTAGTGGTGTACACGACGTATTCCATGTGTCACATTTGAGAAAGTGCTTGCATGAGACCGCGGAAGTGGTAGAGCCGAACTTGCTTAGAGAGGTGGAGATAGAGCGTGATGCGACGATTCGACGAGCTCCTACGCGCATTCTTAGGTCAGAGATTAAGAAGCTGAGAAATCGAGAGGTCCGACTAGTCAAAGTACAATGGGGAGGTGATGAGAGCAACGCTACTTGGGAGACAGAAGAGAAGATGCATTCACGATACCCTTTCCTTTTCGAGGGTATGTCCTTTAATTTCTCCTTTATCGCTTATCTTGTACTTATCTTACCTTTAGGGTATCCTCTCGTTAGTATTCTTGACCTTTAGTTAGGATAATCCTATGGTTGAAACATGTGTTTGTGACATGTTATGTATGATGGATGCAAAGTGGATGCAAGTGTTTGTTAGTGGTTGCTCGTGGACGCATATACACACACTATTAGGCACTAGATCGGCTCAGTCACTTCATACTGCATATTGCATATAAATGGTTGTATTTAGTAAAATGGATGTATAATGGTTGTGCTATCATAGGGATACCGCATTTTGGTGAATGGTTGTGCACGCATGTTGAAATAATATGTAGCATTAGGGAACTTTTGCATACATAATGGACACATGGCACTATCATGGTTTGCATTAAAGGAGGTCAACTGAATCAGTGGACCGCCTGATTTTGCATTAGATAGGGACGTATACACACACTGTGCATTTAAACATGAGAGCATTAGAAGTCTATAAGGACAATGGATGCTTGTGTTTGATGGTTGAGTAGATGGTTGTTTGGATGTTAGGATATACATTCTTCTTAACTTGAAGATTTCGGGGACGAAATCCTTTAAGGAGGGGAGAATGTAACACCCCGTAATTCTGTTAATATTAATATTTACAAATTAAAGAATAACTAATCTCAGACGTGAGAATTGTGGGAAACGGGTTGTGCCATTGTGTTCGTCTCGGAATTCTAGTGGAGATAGAGTCCGAGTTTGCGTGAAACGAGTACCGGATGAAAAAGATATGGACGAACGAAGTTTGGTGGCAAAGAAAGAAAGAAAAATGCACTGGTGCACTTGGGAAGTGCGCCAGTACATATTTACACCGGCGCACCTGCCAAGTGAGCCCAGGCCGAGGCTGGAGCCTGCACAACTTTCTGGTTCAGGCTGACCCGTGTTATTGAGTCCATTCTGACTCCTTGCTGAGTCATTAGGGCTGACTCATCACCCTACCATAATTAAATGGTTTTGATTAACCCTAAGAACATCCAACGACTTAAATTAATTTATAACTCTATAAAAATACCCCTATACACAAACCCTAAATCAGAAAATAAACAAAGACCATGGCCGTCATGCTGATATTTTGAGACCTAGAGCAGCCGCCATCAAATTAAAGATAAAGA
The DNA here is from genome assembly GCA_030737875.1 of Allium sativum. Classification (NCBI taxonomy): domain Eukaryota; kingdom Viridiplantae; phylum Streptophyta; class Magnoliopsida; order Asparagales; family Amaryllidaceae; genus Allium; species Allium sativum. The sequence continues at coordinate 551,875,730 of CM060918.1, forward strand.
ACAACAACCAAATCAGAACTACCCAACCCTAACAGCGATTCTTCATCAAAAGAGCGCTAATTCGACTCTCTTTCTTCTATAATTGTGAGTATGATAGTCTTAACAAGATTATTATCATTTTAATTAGGTTAAGTCATGAATGGATTGTGAGTAGATGATGTGAATTGCTATCATGTATGTTATTAATCCTATGCTATGTGGTGATGATATACTATATGTTGTAAATCATGCTATGATGATGTTATGTATGTTGAAAGTTCTATGCTAAGTTGCGATGAATCATACATGTAAAAAGCCATGATGTTATTATCTATGCTAGTTAGTTCATATTAATTAAATCATCATGTTTGGGCTATGTTGAGCTATATGACAAGTTACATATGCAAGTTAAATTGATTAGAAAAGTTATGAACATATGCCATGACATCTATTATGACATCTAGAACTATGCTATGACATATGTGATATCCTATGCTAGTTCACACCATCATTATGTTGCTTAAAAACCCCATATGCAAGTTTATGTATAGATTTGGGCTATGATCATATAGTGTAAATTGTGACATTTAACAAGTTGACACCTTTTGATCCTTAACATGAGAAGTTTATGCAAGTGTCACCCCTATTATGATTAGACTTATTTTTATTGTCTATATGTTGTGGTAATTTGTCCTTGTGCTATGTGTTAGACTATTCAAGTCTAGCCTATATTATGCGTTGAATAAGCGAACGTATAAACGTGGGGTAGGGGTAATATTAAGGATTTAATAATAAGATGTTGGGTGCAATTGATATGATTTTGCATACCATAAGTGGATGACCATAATTGAGTCAATTATGGACATCAATAAAAGTGGACTTAATTAATAATTTGGATAGGGAATTATTAAAACTGGTGTAAAAGATTGAAGGTTGTCAATCAATGCTTAGGACACGAGGTTGGACTCGTTTGTGACGTAAACCTGCCCGGAACCACCCGGCAAATCCAGTGGTCACAAATGTCAGTCCAATGTGAGGGGTCCTAGGCCTAAACTAAAGCATGACAGTTGTAAAGACACGAGGTTAGACTCTTTTATGGTGTAAGACTGCCCGGACCCGCCCGACAAATCCAGCTGCCATAAATGCAAGTCTAATGTGAGAGGTCTTTATGAGGTTATGGCCTGAATGAATTAAGAAATACTTAACCAAATAAACATGTAAGGGGGACATAGGGGTTAAGTAGGTGCCTTGGGTGGCATGAGGAATATAGTGGGTGCCCTTAGTGGCATGTGAAATACGATTAGTATGACTTAATCAAACACACATGTAAATGAACATGACTAAGAGGGTTAAGTGGGATATATTAATGACAATCTTAGGTGGGTAGCTTGTGGGGGCCCATTTCAACCAGTATCCCAAACGTATCTTTGTGGGCTCGACCCAAGTCGAGGACGGTACACGCATACTGGGCTTGACTATAAGAGGCCAAAATGGGGAGCGGTGGCAACGAAAGTCCAACGGATTTCATATGCGTGTGTGGACCCGGGCTGGTAGTAAGACGTTGTTGCATCGTGTAGGTATAAGCCGTGCATTCTCAGTTGTATCAGGTTGCCACTTTAGGGGAGTGATACACCCGACTGTGGGGCCAGCACGGGTATCTACGAATAGGGAGCCGATCGAAAGTGGGTAGTGGGGTACACCTAGTGGAGATAGGGGCAGACGGCACCTATGTAGTCAGCTAGGGGTACGTAAGGCTATTTATATGTTTCTGTGTGAAGCAAGTGGGATCAACCTTTAGGGTGACTGTGCGGTGCAGTGTAGTAATGTGCGGTGCAGTGTAGTAATTATTCGTTAGTAATTAGGTATGCCTTTAACGTTATCCTTCACGTTATCCTTATCTGTTCATTCCATACCTAATAGTTCATAGACATTTACTTGTCTTCCAGCTTATGCCTTAGTCTAGTTATTTCAAAAATAGTATTGCTAGAATTATCATACTTGCCAGACTTTATGTCTGACCCCCTCCATTTCTATCCTTTTCCCCTCCAGGTCCTCAGGTTGGACCCAGCTTTGGTGGAGTTTGATTGGATTGCTTCATCTCTTTGAAAAGTCTGGACCATTGAAGTAAAGTCCAGCTTGTTATCTTCTTTAGTGGCTATTTTGTAATGGGGTTATGTATTTTGTTTTTGAGAAGATGGATAATGTACTTGACTCTGATTAATAGTTTTGTGATCTAATAAACATGTTACCGCTGCAATAAAATGAAGCTTTAGTTTTCAAGTACTACTTATTATCTGTCTTGTTGTAATTTTTCTGTTCTATATTCACTTATAACCTCCATGGAATTTAATGCATTCCCTTTGTGAGTGACATTAATGGACGTTGGGTGTTACAACAATCTACACCGTACTTTGGATTTCTGCCGATATATAACCTCTAATCTCGTACTTCTTAGAGTAGGGTGTTAAGCAAGAGAATAAATTCTCTGCCACCAAACAAATATATATTTAGCAGAGATCAACCATACAGTTTGAAATACAATATTAGACCTGTAATCCTGTCTTTAACTGGGTTAAAGAACTAATGTCATTTAAAACACAGTTCAGATAAACACAAATCACATTCCATTAATTTTCGAATATTCACGGAAAACAGATCAATATATATAATCGATATCAATTTCCATATCCGACTGGTAATATAAACGGAATAACGACAAAGCCTTTTAAATTCCATATATATTAACAGTCTTCCTCCACAGAAGCTCACTTCGATTATTATCAAATCGAATTCCATTCAATTCCAATTTAATATATTAAATTGGAAAACTTTACTTTGGAAAATCCCCGTTAAATCTTACTAAAAAGATTTATAAATTCCAAATCACATTTCATTGTTAATCGGGTTAAAGAACAAGTGTCGTTAAAACATTGTTCACAATCAACCCAATGCACATTCCATTTTATTCCAATTAAATGTTAATTAACTGGAAACACTAATAATCTTAATTAAAAGATTTATTCTTTTCACATGGGGTTTAAGAACAGTGTTAATGAACACACCATTCACAACAAACCCAAAATCCAATTCATTTATTCAATTCCAATTAAATCTCAATTAATTGAAAACTTCACTAAATCTTAAATAAAAGATTCATTATTTCCTCAACTGGGTTTAAGAACAATGTTAATGAAGACACCATTCACGACAAACCCAAAATCCAATTCAATATTAAATACAACGCTCTGAATAGAAATTATATCGGCTTATATTCAATATCAAATTCTAAAATCAACAAATATCGTATTGGGAATAACGATATATATATCTTCCAAATTCCTCCATAATACCCGTATAATAATGGAATCCAATATCGAAATATTACGAAGATAATTTTGATTCAAATCTATTCCAATTCATATATTGGAAATTCTGGTTATTTTTAAAACCATTTCAAATCCAATTTATTAATTTAAAAATATTGGATTATAATTCCAGTTCGTAACTAGTTCATTTTGATAAAAATATATTTCTATCTTTACAAATGTGAGATTTTTCATCCAAATTCTTTCCAAATTATTTAATATGATTTTACATAAATTATTAATATTTTTAATAATTTTATCAAGGCTCGTACAGTCGATTTCCATAAACGGTCATCGAACTGCACTTACAGCGACCTTTTCCAAATTTGATTTGGGCATAATTCCAAATCCAACTGTTAGATTTCAAATCTCTTAAATTTGTTGGAAAACTCTTTTCGATACGAACCCAAAGGTTCCAGTTTTAGGAGAATCCGACGGTCGGATCTCCCGTAATATCAGTTCGAAGTCAATGGTCGAAATTCATAAACGGCCGCGGCGTGACGCATCCTGTTCAGGCCATTAAATATATATATAATATATATATTATATATTTCATCGATTTCCATTCAAAATGTATTTTATAAATCGTTTTAAATTCATTTTAAAAACGATTCTAACTTCATTTTCAATTTTAAATCAAAATTTAATATTCCATATCATTATAATATATAAACGATAATATTTTCAAAATATCAGATTTTGAAATCATTTCCTTTTCAATATTCATTATAAAAATGAATAAAATCGATATAAATATCGTCCCCATTAAAATGGCACAAATCTAGTCAACACGGCTTATATATTTCCATATTTTCATGTCCATCCCAAATCGGATATCAATTTAGATTTTAATCTCGTAGTGAATATTATTTAAAAATATTCGTTATTTTAAAATATTCATTATTTCTAAATTGGAATCAAACACACTCAATTACCATATAATGTTTTTTATATGGATTTCATATACACGTGTACACAACAATAATTATACATAGTCAACCATCATCCAGAGTGCATCACACAACTGCATAAGCATTAAATATAAATAATTAATGGTTACAACAGTCTGTCAACCAATCGATTGACATACAACTAAATATTGGGATTAGTGTATGTCCAATATCATCCCAATACCCGTGTGGGGTTGTCAAACAACAAATACTGATTATTTTTTGTGCAGTTGGGCGATGTGTAAAATTTATCGTCCCAATCAATATCAGTTAAATGGGTGTGCATAAACAAATCGTCCGATTTGTAAATGAATATTTATTTTCAACACATGACCATTTTATATGGTTCATATATTCAATAAAAAAATATTTTTATTGTTCAAATATTTTATTCCATACATGAATATTTTATATATTTTATTCATTCAATAAAAATGATATTTTTATTGTTCAAATATTTTATTCCATACATGAATATTTTATATATTTTATTATTCAATAAAAATGATATTTTTATTGTTCAAATATTTTATTCCATACAATCAATAAACATAATACAGTCCATTCAATCCAAACAAACAATCATGGTTTCTACAATCAATGGTGTCGGGTGCTGCTAAGCACCATTTGCATCCTAGTCTATATTAACTTTAAATAAATCGAGTGAGAAAGAGTTCTCACATTCGTTTTCACTCCTCCATTATTTTATCTTTGAATTTCTATTTTAATTCTGTTGACGTTCTAATTTGCCTGAAATTCCAAATTGCTCCGTTTCTATCCCAGTTAGTTTAATTGCATAGTGTTCGCTGATGCGATCCCAATGCAACTGAAATCATCTTATTTGGACATCATTTGAAATGGTAATACAATTTTAAACCTTAATTACATTGTTTAATTAAATAAATAAATAATTAAGGACTAATTACATTCAAATTTGCAACGTCCCAGATTTTCTGCCATTTAAATTGGAATATTTAAATCTGTTTATATATTATATTGGAAATATAATGGATTTTATATCAATTTTTTTCATAAAATGAAGTTCAAATATATATATTTTATAATATAATTAAATGAGCTCGGAACACCGCGGTAGTTCGTAAACTTCGATTTGAACTTCAATGGAATATACAAGATCCGATATAAGTCGGATTTCTGCGAAACAAGAAATGTTTGAATTTGGCTGATTATAATTTCCATATGAAGGAGAAAAATCGAGATTTCAGTTTATAGATCGTTAGATATGTCCAATTCAAATTTTGAAATAATCGCTATAAAAATCGTTAATAAACAATAACGTTTATTTAATAAAATACTGACGGTCCTTGTATATATATATATGAATATTGTTACCCGAATTTCTGATTATCAAGTTTGGAACCTTCTTAGTCTTATTTAAAGGTACATGATAATTCATTTGAATATATTCGATAATATCGGCTTGTTATTATTCAATTTAATTGTTTTGGAGTTAAATTTATATGGTATCTATATTATATATGATTTAAAAATCTTGTCATCACCTCACTTGTTGATAATTACACAAGTATATATGAATTGCAAATATATTTGACTGTCCATAAACTTTGACAATGAACAGCTAATTATATTTACATACGCAATAGAATTCATACATAAATATGTACAAAAGCTTTCGTTACAGCATTCTAAATCAAATGCAGGATCGACATATACAATTTCATATCTTTAAAATGATTAAAAAAATTTAAAAAGCCTCAGCTAAACACTACCTACTCAATATACACCTCATAGCAGACATTGGCACATGATCTTCAAAATTTTCTGCAAAGTATACATGTAACGACCCGGATTTTTGGCGACTTTGGTTATCGACATAAACTCGATGTCGATAACCAAAACATCAAAAAATCCCGGTAATTAATGAAAGAAATTAGAGGGTGAGGATAGATAAGATAGAAAATTAGAATAGAAGAAGAAGAAGAACACAACATCATCAGAGTAACACGACCTCACAGCGGAATGAATAACATATAATATATAACATAACTTTGAAATATAACAGTTATGTATACAATAGCACTTATCAGAGTACAGCACTTACAACAACAGCGGAAATAATAATAGCTATAGAATCCTGAAGCCTCCTGCTCCAAGCTCTCCAAGTGTATCTGTAAATTCCTGACTACTTGACTGCCCGTACAAAATTGGGCACCCAAGAGTTAAGGGAAAACAACAAAGTAAACTCCGGGTCAGTCATGGGACTGGTGTGAGTAAAATAGTTTAAACAGGTATATGAACAAGTAAACGATATCTCATAAGACCACGCCGCAGAACAGAACGGGTTTTTCCCTTATGAAATCCAAAATATCTTTATATCAAAAACCTTTTGATATTATAATAATGTCTATGTACAAATAGATATCAACTAGCAGAAACGCTTTCATCTCACATTCTACATATATAGTATACAATCAAAATCACAAGCACATATTGGATAATGGATTTCAAACTATGACAAGGTATGGAACCACCTTCCGATCAGTGTACTCTAGGAACGATACACTGGAGTTCAACAAGAACATCTTGTAACTCAGCCACACATGACCGACCACTCATTTTGCTTGAGTGTATCAAATGTATATCACGAACGGTTGGGATCAGCAACCGTTCCTGTATATATATGGGACAGCATTGATAGATTTAAGAAAACAAATGAATATTCTCTATATAGGTGATTATACACCCTACTTCAGTGCGACCGACTTAGCCATGCTGCCTGCCCGATTTTTGTCATTTACCAGTTGATGAGGCTAGAAGCTACGCTTTATCATTACATCAGATTCACTTCGAATGCCACATTGTCAGATCCATCGAAAATCACTAATTGGCGTCTACAACAGTACGTTACGTGTTAGCTAAAGAAGTTTCCTTCTCCGCTTCCACTCTTGGTATAGTTGAAGAAATCAATGTACGTGACCTTTTTGGAAATACTCTGTCAGACATCCATCTTCATTCACTTAAAATGTCACATCGTCATACCCGCCAAATCACAAATTAACTTATCCAAAAATAACACGGGTATACAACTAAGATAAACGAATTCCTCCGCCACCAAACGTGAATACGTTTGAACAGATCAACTTACGCGATCTATTGGATATACTCTTTCATACCTTCGTCCATACAAGTTAACCTGGGACTGGACAAACCGAAGGCACTATTCAGTATATCCATCTTAGTCACCGTTATCTAATACTTATACAACAGCCCTTGCATTTTACTCCGTCTTCAATTATCTTTGGCATATATGATTCGCAACGCTTATGCCAATACAGAGTGGTTCTTCGGATAATAATCCAACCGGTCTCTCCATATTAACAACGTTAAAATGGTCAAAACTTCGATAGTCTGTGATTTAACCATCAAAGAAAAACAAGTGTGCAAACAACGATATTTTTTCCAGATGGAAATTATATCGGTAAATCATCAACACACACACACATATATATATATATATTCACATTGCCTTATTTTTTATGTTTAGAAAATATATGTTATTAACACTGGAAAACGTTTTCCATTTGCTTATTTACAAATCACTACTCTTCCCTAACTATCAGTCCCTGACTGTGAACTAGTATGAGAACAATTCCCTAAGTATAAATCCTGAAGGCCGAAACCAACATCAGATAGACACTTAGAAAACCATTCAATTTACTAATCTCTAGTCAGTTCTAATTTTACTTAACTCTATTTGATTAACTCTGATTGATTAACTCTAACTGGTCAACCTTAATTAATTAACTCTAACTTGTTTTACTTGGTTTGACTAACTCCATTTATTAACTCGACTGACAAATTCAACTCGATTAACTGAACTAATCACTTTGATTAACTCGATAAATTTACTTTGGTTAACTTAACCGATTCAATTAACTAATTCACTTAGTTTAACTTAACTAATTCCTTTGATTAACCTAACTATTCACTTAACTCCTGTCGAATAAACTATATTCGATAACTCCTCTAACTCTACTCGAATAAACTATATTCGATTATCTCCTTTAATCTATTCGATTTGATAACTCCCCTTTTCGAATAGCCAATATTCGATTAACTCCCTTCGAATAACCAATATTCGACTACTCACTTCGAATAACTAATAATTGATAACTCCTTCGAATAAACTATATTCGATAATCTCCTCTCGAATAACTAGATTCGATTAACTTAACTTATTAAACTTAACTTGATTAACTCCTATCGAATGACTAGATTCGATCAACTTAACTTATTTAACTCATCCTGATTAACTCCTATCGAATGACTAGATTTGATCAACTTAACTTATTTAACTCATCTGGATTAACTACTATCGAATGACTAGATTCGATTTAACTCCGTTCGCTTGACTCTAGATCGCAGCGATAACAATGGTTACGCCTGACCCCCTCAGGAAATATCCGACCGCCTTATGCTATTTACAGCCCTGCGAATTACGCTAGCAGTCGTACGAGATGGCAACTTACCCTGAATACTATGTTTTGACTAACTCTGTCTCAAATAACTATATTTGATTAACTCTAGTTCGTTTTAACTCTAATCGATTAACTCTAACTGAGTAACTCTAACTCGATCAACTCGACTTACTTAACTCAACTGGTTAACTTGACTTACTTAACTCACTGGTTAACTCTACTGAACTGGTTAACTCTACTGAACTGGTTAACTCTACTGAACTGGTTAACTCTACTGAACTAGTTAACTCTACTGAACTAGTTAACTCTACTGAACTAGTTAACTCTATTCAACTAACTCGACTCGACTAACCCTTTCGAATAGCATATTCGTTTTACTAACTTTCGAATACCGTATTCGGTTTACTCCCTTGGAAAACCATATTCGATTTAACTCCTTTCGAATACCATATTCGTTTTACTTTATTCACTTTATAAAGATTTCATTTTTAACAACGTTTTATTCATTTGAAAAGATTTACTTTCAAAATAACGGTTCTACACTTTAAAAATGATTTCCTTTTTATAACGTTTCCTCTTCAATTCTATTTGTAAATGGTTTACAAATATTTCCTTTTCAAATTTATTCTTGAAATATTCTAACTCCTTAAATTCTCTGAAAAATTCGCCATAACCTCCTTTGTAACGGGAGCATCAGGAAAATCCACAAACCCGCCACACAGGCCTTTCCATTCAAAAAGAAAATGGTTTGTAATTATTTCCTTTTTGAATATCTCCTATTTATAAATATTCCAATTTATAAACATTTCTTATTTATAAATATTCCACTTTATAAATATCTCTTTTTTGTAAATATCCCATTTTATAAATATTCTATTTTTAATATCACTTTGAAAATCCCCTTATCAACATTTCGGTATGTTATGGTATTCAATCATATCAAATCACGATGTTCAATATCGTCCAAGCACATATAATCGCCCACAGATTTTATATCACATCATATAACAATATATGAAAAACAATAAAATAACTGTTGAGGAATCCAGTCGGATTCCTCCAACCTATCTCCCTGCATCCACAGATGTTACACAATATGATTATCATCACTTTCAGTTCAATATAAATTATTCTGATAGCAGAATCAATATATAAATATTTAACGGTTTATATATAATTACATATATATATATATATATATATAATTTTCACTAACTGACTAGCAGTTCAATCAATCAACCAACACACAGCAATCAATAGATGATTAACAGTTCTAAAAATACATTATAAAAATATAACTGTTCAGAGTTGGTGAGTTTTACTCACATTGGACTATTATCGTTAAAAAACGATAAACTGTTATTTAATTTGAATCAAACAATTTATTTCCCCATAAATTCATACGAGCTGCAGTCCACTCCCAGTCAGCTCCATGGGTAGTGTCCGTCCATACGATCCTAACAGATCCAACCGTTCGAATTTCTGATACAGTATGAGGAAGATACACATTTTTAAAGTTTGAACTACTTTAAATTAAATAAAAACGTTGGACTTTAATTTAAATGGGCCTCACCCCTTGAATTAACCGGCCCACTACCATCACAAGCCCGAACCCGATACTCTCTTCTTCCTCGTTGGCAATGCCCGTAACCCGCTCCACTTCTTCAACACAGACATTGCCAAATAGTTCGATCCCCTTTCTCCCTTCGATTACACCACCGAATCCAACATTAAACCCATATTTACACTTCTCACCCAAAACCGTATCATATCATACCAATACACCATCACTCGGTCCCCAAATCAAAGTCAGGACAGCACAGCTCATTCGAACGACGTACAGTAACTTCCAATCTTCATCACCACCGAACAACCCCAAAAGAATCACAATGATGCTATTTTCCCGCACGAACAAAAAAGCGAACTCGATTTAATCCAACACTCCTTTAATTTCTCTAAAAGTCGAACCCTAGAACTTCCTGTACAAAACGCAGTGGATCAAAAACACCACCGAACCGCTTGATACCTATATGGAAAGGAAGAGCATCCTCCAGTGATTCGATATATCTATATAATATAATTTATAGATTTTATCTCATTTTCTTTTTGATTTTTGAAGATATCGGTTTTGGTTTTAAGAAGAGAACGACGGCTGATTTATCTCGTTGACTATGGAATGAAATTAGGTCAGAAGAATTTTAGTTAAGGGTTATTTATAGGAAAAATGAATATCTAGATATTTTATAAAAGGAAAATTCCCAATATATTCTCATTTATATATTCATTTTGCTTTTCTAAAAAATTTCGTGATTACATGCGATACCCAAAAATCACCAAACTGGACATGCAACTACAGTTCGACATTACGGTCCCAACGAAACTAGTTTCGTCGAATTCTGTCTTCGTATGCTCGCACAACGTATTTTTAACTGTCAAAATACTGACTATTTTTCACTCTAAAAATCCATACGACCACATAGTGACTCTAAAAATCACGGTTCTACACTTTAAAAATGATTTCCTTTTTATAATGTTTCCTCTTCAATTCTATTTGTAGATGGTTTACAAATATTTCCTTTTCAAATTTATTCTTGAAATATTCTAACTCCTTAAATTCTCTGAAAAATTCTCCATAACCTCCTTTGTAACGGGAGCATCGGGAAAATAACCAAACCCGCCACACAGGCCTTTCCATTCAAAAAGAAAATGGTTTGTAATTATTTCCTTTTTGAATATCTCCTATTTATAAATATTCCAATTTATAAACATTTCTTATTTATAAATATTCCACTTTATAAATATCTCTTATTTGTAAATATCCCATTTTATAAATATTCTATTTTCAATATCACTTTGAAAATCCCCTTATCAACATTTCGGTATGTTATGGTATTCAATCATATCAAATCACGATGTTCAATATCGTCCAAGCACATATAATCGCCCACAGATTTTATATCACATCATATAACAATATATGAAAAACAATAAAATAATTGTTGAGGAATCCAGTCGGATTCCTCCAACCTGTCTCCCTGCATCCACAGATGTTACACAATATGATTATCATCATTTTCAGTTTAATATAAATTATTCTGATAGAAGAATCAATATATAAATATTTAACGGTTTATATATATAATTACATATATATATATATATATATATATAATTTTCACTAACTGACTAGCAGTTCAATCAAACAACCAACACACAGCAACCAACAGATGATTAACTGTTCTAAAAATAAATTATAAAAATATAACTGTTCAGAGTTGGTGAGTTTTACTCACATTGGACTGTTATCGTTAAAAAACGATAAATTGCTATTTGATTTGAATCAAACAATTTATTTCGCCATAAATTCATACGAGCTCCAATCCATCCCAGTCAACTCCATTGAGTAGCGTTCGTCCATACGATCCTAATGGATCCAACTATTCGAATTTCTGATACAGTATGAGGAAGATACACATTTTTAAAATTTGAACTACTATAAATTAAATAAAAACGTTGGACTTTAATTTAAATGGGCCTCACCCTTGAATTAACCGGCCCACTACCATCACAAGCCCGAACCCGATACTCTCTTCTTCCTCGTTGGCAATACCTGTAACCTGCTCCACTTCTTCAACACAGACATTGCCAAATAGTTCGATCCCCTTTCTCCCTTCGATTACACCACCGAATCCAACATTAAACCCATATTTACACTTCTCACCCAAAACCCTATCATATCATACCAATACACGATCACTCGGTCCCCAAATCAAAGTCAGGACAGCACAGCTCATTCGAACGACGTACAGTAACTTCCGATCTTCATCACCACCGAACAACCCCAAAAAAATCACAATGATGCTATTTTCCCGCACGAACACAAAAGCGAACTCGATTTAATCCAACACTCCTTTAATTTCTCTAAAATTCGAACTCTAGAACTTCCTGTACAAAACGCAGTGGATCAAAAACACCACCGAACCGCTTGATACCTATATGGAAAGGAAGAGCATCCTCCAGTGATTCGATATATCTATATAATATGATTTATAGATTTTATCTCGTTTTCTTTTTTATTTTTGAAGATATCGGTTTTGGTTTTAAGAAGAGAACGACGGCTGATTTATCTCGTTGACTATGGAATGAAATTAGGTTAGAAGAATTTTAGTTAAGGGTTATTTATAGGAAAAATGAATATCTAGATATTTTAAAAGGAATATTCCCGGTATATTCTCATTTATTTATTCATTTTTCTTTTCTAAAAATTTTCGTGATTACACGCGATGCCCAAAAATCACCAAAATGGACATGCAGCTACAGTTCGACATTACGGTCCCAACGAAATAGGTTTCATCGAATTCCGACTCCGTATGCTCACACAGCGTATTTTTAACTGTCAAAATACTGACTGTTTTTCACTCTAAAAATCCGTACGACCACATAGTGACTCTAAAAATCAAGGAAACTGACATCTAGCAACTATTTGACATTGCGGATCCAACAAAATTAGTTTCGTCGAATTCTGACTTCGTATGCTCACACAACGTATTTTTAAAGCTCCGAATGACCCATTTAAATATATAAATATATTTAAATAAAAATTAAATTAAATATGAATAAATTTATATTATCGTATATATTCACAGTGGAATACCATACAGCTTCAGAAAAATCCTATATTGATTTCTAACTCGATATTTCAATCTGGGTCAACCCGATATTCGATTTATATTGAAATTCCCTTTTAAAATATAAATAATTCCTTTATAATTTATAAAGGAATTCCACAACGACTTTTCTAAAATTTGATTTGGATATACATCAAAATATACACGACGAAATCCCGATTTTTCTCTTCCACTAGAAAGATATACTCCACCAGCTCCACACGTTTCTTGTTTCATAGAAATCCGGCTTAAAACGAATCTTGTACATTCAGTTGAAGTTCGAATCACCAATTTACGAACTGCAGCGCCATTCAAGCTCGATTTTAATTATATTATAATTATACGTTCAAACTGTCGTCAATTGAATATATTCGTCAATATAATTCAACTCTAAGCTGAATTAAATATAAGGGACGACCCCGTTCACAGAATATTGTGATTTCCAATATTTTTGATTATTTTTGAATTAAATATATTATTAAATTTAATTAAATATTCCATATTATTTAATTAACGACGATTAAATTCCCTATATCACTATTTTAAACAATTAAATAAATTAATTATACCCCTGGAAAATGCGGGTCATTACATTCTTCCCCACTTAAAATAATTTCGTCCTCGAAATTGCTAAGTTAGAGGACGACCTTACCTATTGGAATTCCTAAGATTTGTTTACCCCTTATTTCTGATTTCAACTGAACCAATTAATATCGACTAAAATATTTATTCATTCCGACTAACTAAAATTTTCAAAAATTCTGAAAATTTTCTAACACTTTAAATTTTTGAATTTTTTTGCCAACACCTCCTTTTTACAGCCCTATCTATAAAACCACAACTCGCCTCTCTAGGCCTTCTCCAACCCAAAAGAAAATCAAACAGCCAAGCGGCTTGCCAATTCGGCTCATAAATCTCATGCTTATATCAAATATAAACTTGTACCTTTTTATCGGGCATATCATTATATCCCAAGTATCCAAAGTATAGTTGAAAAGAAGGAAAAAACAACATATATATTCATATAACAGCTAATGAACAGCTAAAGAAAGGTACAATGCATAGCTGAATTGAAAATAGATGTGTGTGTGTGTGTGTGTGTGTATATATATATATTCATACATCAAATCTCTAGATCTTGAACAACTAAAGAACAGATTATAAATAGCTAAATAAACAGTACAACGGACAACTAAAGAAACAAGTACATGTATATACATCAAATCTATGCAATGAACAGTTGAATACATCTATATGTATGGTCGAAAACTCATGAACAAATCCACACTAGGATTGTTCTGCCATACATGCAATACAGGATGTACAGGTTACAGATCAAATCTTTAATTGAAATAACAATTCAAATAGCTTATCATCACAGCTAGACTACTATCCCCAATTTTTTGAATTGAACAACCAAATCATAGTTTGCATAACCTATACATCTAGATCGACCCATGTTCCTATTATAGCAGACCAACAGTACTTGAAATCCCAACATAAAAGGCTATAATCTCTGAGAAATTTCACCCCCGCAAGCTCTACGATGATAAGTCTACATCTCTAGTACCATAGTTCGAACACATAGCAGGAATGAAAAGGAAATATCATCTAAGGACTAGGCACGACTAAAAATCTGCATCGATGATTTTACAAGTCGATTTTGATATTGTTCTTATCTAGCTCAAAACCCAAGTATAAATACATAGCCACATCGTATTTCATTTTTCTAGAACACAGTAGTAAAGGAGAAACAAGCTGAACCACTTGAAAATCGAAAACAAAATCATACAACAATTAAAAATCACAAAACTATACTTATCTGATTTACGAGTCCACCCCCTTCGTCTCGGAAAGCTTTTGATGGATTGTGTGAGTTGTTTGTCCAAAGCCAAAGATTTAGGGTCCAAAATATCTTCATGATAAAAGCCTCGGGTTAGATTGTCTGATGTCTGGAGTGAACATGGGAGGAAGCTCCTTTGTTTTAGGGAGGTTTGGGTTGATATGCGAAACTGTGGTGACGTTGAGTGTTGACGGAGTGGTTTGGGGTTTGGCATATCGATTGTAGGAGGAGAGCGGAGGGGAGATCGAAGATGGTGGCATAGATGAGATGCGAGGCAACTAATTTGGATCTTTGTTGAAGAAGGAAGAGGGAATTGGAATCAGTTTCGGCAAGGAAGGTTTTTTTTAGTGGAGGCGGTGTTTTGTGAGACTGGAGGTTACGGTGAAGGGTTTTGTAGGTGGAAGCGGGTTGGGTTAGCGGGCCAACGTCGTGGGCTTTAAGGCCTTTGGGTCTTCCTTTTAACTAAAACATATATATATATATATATATATATATTGTAACACCCCACGTCCACTAATGTCACTCTCAAAGGGAATGCATTACTTTCATGGTGTATTATTAGTGTATTGAACAGAATATAACAAGACAGATACATATATTGGTACTTGAAAATTTTAAAAACAACTTTTATTGCAGTAGAGAAATAGTCTGATTACAGCAACTTCATAAACCAACAGTAAAACCAAGTACACTTAATATCCATCTTAACAGATTGTTTTCTGAGTACATAAAGTAAAAAGCATAACCCCAACATAAGTAGCCATAAAAGAGATGAGCCGAACTTTACTTTCAGTAATCCAAGCACTTCCAAAAGAGAGAGAAAGAAATCCAAATCAAGCTTCACTAGTACTAGTCCCACCCTGAGAACCTTGGGGGGGGAGGGGAAAAGGAAGAAAAGAGGCAAAAACAAGGGGTCAGACATAAAGTCTGGCAAGTATAATGACTTTAATAATATAATTATTAAAATAACTAGGACAAGGCACAAAATGGTAAAACAAGGAATGACTGTGAAACAAGTAGGCAAGACAAAACAAACAAGAGGAATATTCTGGCGTTAATCTCGTTCCTAATCGCTATAAGATAATTACTATACTGCACTATTACTAGTCACCTTAGAAGTTGATCCCGCCTACTGAACATAATAATGATAAAGGTAGTTTCATGTACCCCTAGCTGCCTTCATAGGTGCCACCTGCCCCTATCTCCACTAGTTGTACCCACTACCCCCATGCGATCGACTCCCTAACTCGTAGATACCCGTGCTGGTCCCACAGGTGGGTGTATCACTCCCCAAAGTGGCAACCCGATACCACTAGAGATGCATGGCTTATATCTACACGATGCAACAACGTCTTACCTACCAGCCTGGGCCCACGCACGCACATGACCCCGTTGGACTTGCGTTGCCACCGCTAACCCGTTTTGACCCATTACAATCAAACCCAGTAAGCGTGTCCCGTCCTCGATTTAACTCAAGCTCACAAAGATACTTAATGGGTTACTGGTTTGAAAAGGGTTCCCCATGCTTGACACAAGCTTTCCACCTATGCTTGGTCCCCACTTGAATTTCCCACTTAACCCCTTTTATTCATGTCTTCTTACATGTTTCAATTTGTTTAAGTGTTTCTAATCGTATTTCATATGCCACCCATGTCACCCACTTAACCCCCATGTCCCACCACATGTTTATCTTGGTTAAGTGTTACTTAATTCATTAGAACTGTAACCTTGTAAAGACCTCCCACATTAGACTACCGTTTGCAGTTGCTGGATTTTCCGGGCGGGTTCGGGCAGTCTTATACCGCAAACGAGCCTAACCTCGTGTCTTTACAATTGTTACGCATTTAATTTATGCCTTTGACCTCTCACATTGGACTACCGTTTGTGGTTGGGTCCGGGCAGTCTTACACCACAAACGAGTCTAACCTCGTGTCTTTGGCGTTTATTATTACACATTATTTCACCCCAATTTGAATTAATTATCCCTATTAAAATTGTCAATAATTCCCAAATTAATTATGTCCATAGTTGTCACCTAAATTATGTCCATACTTTCTAGGTATAAAAATTATACCAATTAATGCCACAATTTAATTATATGCTTTTAAACCCATTTTATGCCAATTCACAATTTTGCAAAATTAGTATTTTCCCATTGTCCCCACGCTATTCGTTCGTTTTAATACGATATATGTTAGACTCAAAAAAAGTCTAACTTATAAAAAGAAAAGCAAAATCACAACTTGCATAACACATAAAATAGATCTAAGAATCATAACATAAGTTTGCATAGCCAATAACTTGCATAGGAAACATAAATTTGCATAAACTATCATGGATATAAATATAGATCTAAACATGTAATCGTGAACTTGCATATATGGATATGGTTTTCCTATAACTTGCATATGAATTTCATACAAACTTACGTTCAAACAAGCATATGATTCACATAAAAAACTAGCATAGGCAAATGGGCATATAGAACATAAAATTGCATAACTATGTATTACCATGGATCTAAATATAGATCTAAACATAAAAATGTGAACTTGCACATAAATATGGTTTTTCACCTAAACATACATAAATTGTGAATTGCATATAGATTCGTACAAAATTGCATATGGATCTAAACATGTAAATTAATGTCACATGTTTTGCATATAAACTAGCATATGTATATACTTGATTCATATATGAACTTGTGTATAATCCGCTACAAACTTGCATAAGATTCATATATAATTTAACATTTCAAACTTACATAAGATTCACATATGATTTAACATCCCAAACTTGCATAAGATTCATATACAAATTAGCATACGATTTAACATCCCAAACTTGCATAAGATTCATATACAAATTAGCATATGTAAACACAGACTTGTATAAAATGAATCAAGTTAAACATTGTATAATTGTACATATGAATAGATCTACCAACATACAATAAAAAAACTGTCATATGTCCACTAACAAATGATTACATCACATGATTCAACAATCATGTTCTCATAATCCCAATTATAATTTATCACGATTAATTTATTAATTATTTTGTGAAAGAAATTATACTCACAAAGATAGGTTAGAGAAGAGAATGTTTCGTTCGTCTTTTGAATTAGAATTCTGACTTGGTAATCCCTAAATTTTAGGAAGAAGAACTATCCTACCAGCAGCATGGTGGCCAAGTGACTGATTTAGATTAGGTTTAGGGTTTGAGTCTAGGCGTTCTTTTATAGAAGTTTAAATCAACCTAAGTCGTTAGATTAAGATAGAATTAATCCGGACCATCCAGACCAGATAGAATTATCCAGAACACCACATCAACCCTAGTGACTCAGCAACAGGTCAGGTAAGACTCAGCAACAAGTCAGGATCGTCTGATTTCATATCTACCCCGGGGGGTAGGTCGACCCCTTAGTCGACCTATCTAAGGGGAGGTCGACCCCCTGGTCGACCTGGCCATGGGGAGGAGATATCCCGCCCAGCCCGCTTCCCTGTTTGAATTTTGAATTTTGAATTTTCTGAACCTGAGCTATTTTAATTTATTTAAATTCTGAAACATCAGAAGGCCATATCTTCTTCATACGGAGTCCAATTCACGCAAACTTGGACTCTATCTCAAGCAGAATTCCGAGATGAACGCAATGACATAACCCGTTTCCCTTAATTCTCATAATTGAAATTAAGTATTCTTTAATTTGTTAATTTTAATTTTTAAAATCACGGTGTGTTACATTCTCCCCTCCTTAAAAGGATTTCGCCCCCGAAATCTCCAAGTTAAGGAGAATGTATATCCTAACATCCAATCATCCATTTACTCAACCATCAAACACAGGCATCCATTGTCCTTACAAGATTTCTAATGTCGTATGAACACATGCAAAAAGTGTGTGTATATGTTCCTAATCTAATGCAAAATCAGGCGGTCTACTGATTCAGTTGACCTCCTTAATGCAAATCATGATAGTGCCATGCGTCCATTATGTATGAGAAAGAATCCTAACGATACATATTACTTCTACATGTGTGCACAACCATTCATCAAAATGCAGCATCCATATGATAACACAACCATTATACATCCATTAATTTAAATATGCACACACGTTTATATGCAATATGAAAGTGACTGAGCCGATCTAGTTCCTAATGTGAGCGTACATGCATTCACGAGCAACCACTAGCAACTACTCGCAACCATCAATCATAACATGTTTCAAGTACATGTTTACATCCATTGGTTTCTACCTAAGGATAAAGAGTAGGACTGTGGAGATATACTTAAAAGATAGATATAAGAATGAATAAACTTATGGAAAAAGAGATCAAGGAGGTACCTTAAAAAAGAAATGGGTAGGCTGCGCATATTTTCCTCTTAGTTTCCCAAGTCGCGTCTTCCTCAGCGTCACTCCATTGAACTTTAACAAGCTTGACTTCACGGTTGCGTAGCATTTTGACTTTCGTACCCAAGATACGAGTTGGAACTTTTCTCATAGTTGCTTCTCGTTCCACTTCTACTTCCTCTAGTATACTCAGCTCCACCACTTCCGCAGATTCATGTAAGCACTTTCGTAGTTGAGAACATGAAAAACATTATGAATTCCAGCCAGTCTTTTGGATAGCTCTACTCTGTAAGCCATTGTCCCAACCCTTTCGATGATAGGAAATGGTCCTACAAATCTTGGTGCTAGCTTTCCTATAGACCCAAAGCGAATAACATTCCTCAAAGGAGATACTTAAGGAACACCCTATCTCCAACCTCAAACTCAAGGTTGGTCCTTCTTTTGTCTACGTAGGACTTTTGTTTGTCTTGTGCAGCCTTCATCCGTCTTCTTATCAAGTCCACCTTTTCTGAGGTTTCTCTAATCATGTCTGGCCCAAGTACGAGCTTGTCTGTAGACTCCCACCAACAAGTTTGTGATCAGCATGGTCTTCCATATAAAGCTTCGAATGGTGCCATGCCTATGGTGGCTTGGTAGCTATTGTTGTAGGCGAATTCCACCAAAGGAAGATGATCCTCCCATGTCCCTCTAAAGTCAAGAATGCACAGTCTCAAGAGGTCTTCCAATACTTTGTTCACCCTTTTCATCTGACCATCGTTTTGGGGGTGATAGGCCGTGTTTAAGCATAATTGTGTGCCTACAGCTTCTTGCAAACTTTTCCAAAACTCGCTCGTAAAGATAGGATCTCGATCACTCACTATGCTAAAGGGTATCCCATGGAGTCGAACTATCTCTTTAAGATAAATGGATGCTAGGGACAAGGCAGTCCTTCTACTCTTAACAGCTATAAAGTGGGTGCTTTTAGTGAGCCTGTCCACTATTACCTATATACTGGTATTGCCCCTTCTTGACCTAGGAAACCCATCAACAAAGTCCATCGAAATGCTATCCCAATTCCACTGTGGGACCTCCAGAGGTTGGAGCAGACCTCCAGGATTCTTCTGCTCCGCTTTGACTTGCTGGCACATCAAACACTTTGCGACGAACTCAGGTACATCCCCCTTCATGCCTGTCCAAAAGAAATCCCTTTTTATATCTTTATACATCTTGTCTCCGCCTGGGTGTATGGTCAGCTTAGAATGGTGTGCTTCTTCGAGAACCGTCTTCAATAAATCTCTTACTTGTGGGACGCATAGCCTTCCATCCCGTCTCAACCAACCCTTATCATCGATGGAGTATCTATTGAGATGACTAGAAGTCTCACCCCTAACTAGCTTATCCATCACATCAACTAGCTGAGGGTCTTCTCGTTGCGCGACTCCTATTGAGTCCAAAAGAGTAGGTCGTACCTCTAGCGATGCTAATAGACCAGGTACAATTTCAGAGGAAGGTCTAAAGTTAAAGTTTTCTATGTACTCCAAGCTTTGCCTTTCTACAAAGAGAGGGCTCAAGGTCAGCTTCTTCCTCCTCAAGGCGTTTGCTACCACATTACCTTTGCCAGAGGTATAGGAAATCTCAAAATCGTAGGATGCTAAGAATTCAATACACCTTTGTTGCCTTAAGTTAAGATCTTTTTTCGAGAAAAGGTACTTCAATGATTTATAGCCAGTATATAATTCAAACTTCTCACCTAGGAGATAATGGCGCCAAGACTTAAGTGCAAAGACGATGGCAGCCAACTCCAGATCGTGGGTTGGGTAGTTTTTCTCATGTACTTTCAACTGTCTTCCTCCATAAGCAACTACCTTCCCTTCCTGCATCAAGACAACACCTAGTCCCGTACCACATGCATACGTGTATACGGTAAACATTTTTCTCCCATCGGGCAATGTCAGAACTGGGGCTGTTGTTAGAGCCCTTTTCAAACGCTGGAAAGCAATATCGCAATCCAAATCCCAATTGAAAGTTAGGTTCTTCTTTGTCAATCTTGTGAGCGGGGCTAAGATTTTTGCAAAGTCTTTAATGAACTTTCGGTAAAAGCCCGCTAGTCCGAGATAGCATCGGACTTCGGTTGCATTCCGTGGAACCTTCCAATCTTGCACCGCAACTACTTTTGCGGGGTCCACAGCTAGCCCTTCTTTGGATACCACATGTCCAAGAAACCTCACTTCTTCTCTCCAGAAATGGCATTTGGAGAATTTGGCTTTCAGCTGATGTGCGCGAAGAGTATCCCTGACTTCCCTTAAATGCTGAGCATGCTCTTATTCACTCTTCGAGAAAATCAAAATATCATCTACGAAGACCACCACAAACTTATTAAGAAACTCTCTGAACACCCTGCTCATCAAATCAACGAAGTAAGCGGGTGCGTTTGTCAAGACGAAAGGCATGACAAGCCATTCGAAGAAACCATCCGGGGTTCTGAACGTGGTCTAATCAATGCTGTCTTCAGCCACTCTTAGCTGATGAAACCCGGTGGCCAGATCTAATTGGGAGAAAACCGACGCACCTACAAGCTGATCAAACAAGTCGTCTATTCTTGGAAGTGGGTGACTATTTTTCTTAGTCAACTTGTTTAGCTCCCTATAATCAACGCATAGGCGAAGTGATCCATCCTCTTTGGTTGCAAATACTACTAGAGCACCCCATTCAGAAATGCTCTGCCTTATAAACCCCTTTTCGAGCAACTCTTTGACTTGATTGCTGAGCTCTTTTCTCTCCCTTGGAGCCATGTGTCTAACCGGTAGAGCTACGGGTTTTGCATTATCAACAAGGTATATGCGGAAGTCTATCTCCTGCTTCGGAGGTAAGCCCTTCACCTCTTCAAACACATCTGAATATTCATGGACTACTCTAACAGATTGCAAGTTTTCAACAGACGCATCAAGAGATTCTAGGTAGCTAAGCATAACAGAATGTATAGGATTACAAGAGATTTCGAGAGTGTTGTCGAGGCGAGTCATAAGTCTATCCACTCTCTTTTCACAATCGAGGATGGCACCATTACTGGATAACCAATCCATGCCTAGAATCAATCCATAGCTCGTGAAGCCAAGAACAAAGGCATTGCATTCAAACTCAACGCTCAAGATAGACACTCTCAAATCCCAACAAATCATTGAAAGATGAGCCAAACCACCAATAGGATTTGAGACTACTATGGGATCCGTAACTAGACTAGTATTTAGGTGCAGTGTTTCAACTAACGAAGAAGATACAAACGAGTGTGAAGCGCCAGAATCAAACAAAGTACGAACATGATGATCAAACAGAAAAACCAAACTTTCAACAGAAATGTTTCTACCTCTCTCCTGTCCTGGTGCCATGAGAGCCTGAATCCGCCCTCTTGCCTGCCCTAGTGCCATGAGAGCCTAAATATGCCTTCTAGAAGTGGACCCTGTTCTTTTCCCTTGCCCCTGTTTCCTCGGGCAGTCTTTAATTAGATGTCCTGCCTCTCCATAGTGGAAACAGTCAGTCTTCTTCTTCTTCCTACAGTCCTTGCTCAGATGGCCTGATGTTCCACAATTAAAGCACCTTTTCTTTCCTTTGCTATTGTTGTTCTTCCCACCTTTCTTGTTTTGCTGTTGTGATTTCTTTTGATCTCGATTCTTCTCCGGTGCCTTATTAGCATTAGCACCTTTCTCCTCTTCATTCATAAGCGCCATGTCAACCAGTTAATCAAAGGTAGCCCCCATAGGAATGTGGGTCATAGCCAACCCATGTAGCGGCTCATTCAAACCTTTAACGAACCTTAGGGCCTTCTTCTTAGGTGTGTTTACCAATTCTAAGCCAAATCTCGCCAACTGATTGAACTTGTTGATGTACTCCTTTACTGATAAATTCCCTTGCTTTAATGCTAACAACCTCTCCATGTATAAGTTCTCTTCTGCTCGTGAGAGGAATTTCATCTCGAACCTATGCCTGAAATCCATCCATGTCTCTACTGGACGCTCTCCATTCGTGACCTCCCACCAAAACGAGGCTTCATCCTTCATTAACCAAGCAGCTAATTGGAACTTCCTTCCATCTTCTATCTCGAAGATATCGAATAAATCTTCCACCTCCTTAAGCCAATTTCGAGCTTCAACAAATGTCTCTGACCCGTGAAAAGGTTTCCCGCCCATTACCCAAAAGTCCTTGCATATCTTTGAAAAAGCATCAACGTGGGGAGGGGGAGGAGGAGGAGGAGCGGTTGCAGCTGGGGGAGGAGGAATATTTGATGTGCCTGCGGCGGTGGCCCTAGCCTCCAGATACCTTCTGAACCAGGTTGGTATCGGTATGCCCTCCGGTATTTCAGGTGCCCCAGACATGCTGAAAAGAAAAAGGAAAGAGATTCAAAACGGAGAATAGAAAGAAAGATATATGACTCTTAGGGGTTACGTTTTTAAAACAAACTTTCCCCTTGAAAATATCTCCTTAAAACATATTTTTGAAAGTATTTCTTTATAAAAACACTTTTGAAATATAGTTTTTCAAAATCCCTTATCTGTTCTGTTAACCTTTAGCTCTGATACCACGTGTAACACCCCACATCCATTAATGTCACTCTTAAAGGGAATGCATTAACTTTCATGGAGTATTATTAGTGTATTGAACAGAATATAACAAGACAAATACATATATTGGTACTTGAAAAATTTAAAAACAACTTTTATTGCAGCGGAGAAATAGTTTAATTACAACAACTTCATAAACCAACAGTAAAACCAAGTACACTTAATATCCATCTTGACAGATTGTTTTCTCAGTACATAAAGTAAAAAGCATAACCCCAACATAAGTAGCAATAAAAGAGATGAGCTGAACTTTACTTTCAGCAATCCAAGCACTTCCAAAAGAGAGAGAAAGAGATCCAAATCAAGCTTCACTAGTACTAGTACCACTCTGAGAACCGGGGGGGGGAGGAAGGAAGAAAAGAGGCGAAAACAAGGGGGTCAGACATAAAGTCTGGTGAGTATAATAACTTTAACAATATAATTATTAAAGTAACTAGGATAAGGCATAAACTGGTAAAACAAGGAATGACTGTGAAACAACTGGGCAAGACAAAACAAACAAGAGGAATATTCTGGCGTTAATCTCGTTCCTAATCGCTATAGGATAATTACTATACCGCACCATTACTAGTCACCTTAGAAGTTGATCCCACCTACGGAACATAATAATGATAATGGTAGTTGCGTGTACCCCTAGCTGCCTTTATAGGTACTGCCTGCCCCTATCTCCACTAGTTGTACGACTACCCACCCTCCCCCCATGCGATCGGCACCCTAACTCGTAGATACCCATGCTGGTCCCACAGTGGGGTGTATCACTCCCCAAAGTGGCAACCCGATACCACTAGAGATGCACGGCTTATATCTACACGATGCAACAACGTCTTACCTACCAGCCCGGGCCCACGCACGGACATGACCCAGTTGGACTTGCGTTGCCACCGCTAACCCGTTTTGACCTCTTGCAATCAAACCCAGTAAGCGTGTCCCGTCCTCGATTTAACTCGAACTCACAAAGATACTTAATGTGTTACTCGTTTGAAAAGGGTCCCCCATGCTTGACACAAGCTTTCCACCTATGCTTGTTCCCCACTAGAATTTCCCACTTAACCCCTCTTATTCATGTCTTCTTACATGTTTCAATTTGATTAAGTGTTTCTAGTCGTATTTCGCATGTCACCCATGTCACCCACTTAACCCCCATGTCCCACTACATGTTTATCTTGGTTAAGTGTTACTTAATTCTTCAGAACCGTAACCTTGCAAAGACCTCCCACATTAGACTACCGTTTGCGGTTGCTGGATTTGCCGGGCGGGTCCGGGCAGTCTTATACCGCAAATGAGCCTTACCTCGTGTCTTTACAATTGTTACGCATTTAATTTGTGCCTTTGACCTCTCATATTAGACCACCGTTTGTGGTTGTTGGATTTTCCGGGCGGGTCCGGGCAGTCTTACACCACAAACGAGTCTAACCTCGTGTCTTAGGCATTTATTATTACACATTATTTCCCCCCAATTTGAATTAGTTATCCCTATTCAAATTGTCAATAATTTCCAAATTAATTATGTCCATAATTGTCACCTAATTTATGTCCACACTTTTTATTTATAAAAATTATACCAATTAATGCCTCAATTTAATTATATGCTTAAAAAGCCATTTATGCCAATTCACAATTTTGCAAAATTATTATTTTCCCATTGTCACCACGCTATTCGTTTGTTTTAATACGATATACGTTAGACTCGAAAATAGTCTAACTTATAAAAAGAAAAGCAACATCACAACTTGCATAACACATAAAATAGATCTATGAATCATAACATAAGTTTGCATAGCCAATAACTTGCATAGGCAACATAAATTTGCATAAACTATCATGGATCTAAATATAGATCTAAACATGTAATCGTGAACTTGCATATATGGATATGGTTTTTCTATAACTTGCATATGAATTTCATACAAACTTACATTCAAACTAGCATATGATTCACATAAAAAACTAGCATAGGCAAATGGGCATATAGAACATAAATTTGCATAACTATGTACTGTCATGGATCTAAATATAGATCTAAACATAAAAATGTGAACTTGCACATAAATATGGTTTTTTACCTAAACTTACATAAATTGTGAACTTGCATATAGATTCCTACAAACTTGCATATGGATCTAAACATGTAAATTAATGTCACATGTTTTGCATATAAACTAGCATATGTATATACTTGATTCATATATGAACTTGTGTATAATCCGCCTACAGACTTGCATAAGATTCATATATAATTTAACATCCCAAACTTACATAAGATTCACTATGATTTAACATCCCAAACTTGCATAAGATTCATATACAACTTAGCATATGATTTAACATCCCAAACTTGCATAAGATTCATATACAAATTAGCATATGTAAACACAGACTTGCATAAAATGAATCAAGTTAAACATTGTATAATTGTACATATGAAATAGATCTACCAACATACAATAACAAAAGCTGTCATATGTTCACCAATAAATGATAACATCACATGATTCAACAGTCATGTTCTCATAATCCCAATTGTAACTTATCACGATTAATTTATTAATTATTTTGTGAAAGAAATTATACTCACAAAGATAGATTAGAGAAGAGAATGATTCGTTCGTCTTTTGAATTAGAATTCTGACTTACTAATCCCTAAGCTTTAGGAAGAAGAACTATCCTAGCAGCAGCATGGTGGCCAAGTGACTGATTTAGATTAGGTTTAGGGTTTGAGTCTAGGCGTTATTTTATAGAAGTTTAAATCAGCCTAAGCCGTTAGATTAAGATAGAATTAATCTGGACCATCTAGACAAGATAGAATTATCCAGAACAACCACATCTGCCCTAGTGACTCAGCAACTGGTCAGGTAAGACTCAGAAACAAGTCAGGATTGTCTGATTTCAGATCTACCCCGGTTGGTAGGTCGACCCCCCGGTCGACCCCCTGGTCGACCTATCTAGAGGGAGGTCGACCTGGCTTTGGGCGGGAGATATCCCGCCCAGCCCGCTTTCCTATTTGAATTTTGAATTTTGAATTTTCTGAACCTGAGCAATTTTAATTTATTTAAATTTTGAAACTTCGGAAGGCCATAACTTCTTCATACGGAGTCCAATTCACGCAAACTCGGACTCTATATCAAGCAGAATTCCGAGACGAACGAAATGGCGTAACCCGTTTCCCTTAATTCTCATATTTGAAATTAAGTATTCTTTAATTTGTTAATTTTAATTTTTAAAATCATGGGGTGTTACATATATAGAAAGAAACATTTGGATGGGAAGCAGAAGAACGATCATGGACAAGAAGGAGCAGATTATGTGTATACCGAAGTGGCATGAAGAAATGTGTTAGCGGGCTTGGATATAAGAACGGTGTCGCGTGCTGCATTAATTTGGGTAAGAACCCAATATAATTTAAATAAGATTTTAATTATTAGTAAATATTATTATCACTATAATTCGGCCATACGTTGTCAGAATTGAGCAAGGTTGGACTCGTTGGAATCATACAGAGATAGGCTTCGAGATGGAGCTCGTCTGGTTCGGATTGGAAGCAACCAAAATTTTTAACTAAATTAAACCGCTATTTAATTTTGTTAAAAATAGTTCTTTTAGCAACCAAATTAAATCAAGGTGAGTTAAACTGTAAAGACCCGTAAATCCCAGCCCTTTAGAATCGACCATAAACCACACAGGTCTGATCCAAAAGTTGGAAATCCACGAATACTTTAACTTTGGGAATACAACACATCAGAACAAATAATAGAAGACTTTTATAAACATTATAATTATGTTACATCAGAGTACAGAATATCAGAGTAAATTGGATAAATAATACAGCGGAAGATTAAATTACAATAATTTAATACTGTGCAACGGAAATGAATAAAATAGTACAACAGAAGTCCATGCTATGGACACAGCTTTAAGCTTCAATCCAGAATCCTGCTCAAAAGATAAATATCTTCAAAGCAAATCACTCGACTACCGGTGTGGAAAAGAGGACACCCGAGTTTTCAAAGTGGAACAAACCACGAGTCAGTCATGGGACTGGTATGAGAAATCTTACTTAACCTATTTAGTAATAAGGCTAATCACAGGACCACGCCGCTAACGCCGGAAGGGGTTTACTCCATTGGATTGCCAGTGCAAGAAATAAAGTAAATCGTTAAACAACGCAATGCTTTTTAGAAAAATGAAACCATTATAAGGCTCAAGTCCCATCACACAATGCAACGCAACCCTTAGGATAGAGTTTTACCATATAATGGTCAAAAATGCTTGATACGATAAAACGGATTTGATATTATTATTAGTTTATATATGTTTCAAAAACATTTCAATCATAATATCAATTATCATAGACGACATAACTACCATATACTATGTCGCCATAATAGTTATACAATCAAAACCGCATGGGTCGTATTAAAAGTTGGATTTCCATCATGAACCAAGGCAAAAGATAGTCCTTACAAAATTCGAGACACTCCAGCCTGTGCCTCAGGATCAGAGCTCGAGTGACCCTTAGGGGCCACAGGGTCGGTCCCTAACTTACATTGGTGGATTATATATAAATTCCTGAACAATACGTCTCCCCGCCCTATGGGGCGTAAATAGAGACACTGGGGACTCAAATACCGAGGCGCCTCATTCCATCATCCACATAAGTAAAAATGTCAGGGCTGGTAAGTGGCTGACACCACTTCTAGCTAGAAAGAAATGTATGTCCTCCCTGGATCCTTACTCCTGTTTCTGGTTCATACCGGGGTGTGAGGCTCGCGAAGTAACGCTATACAAAGCTATGCTATTTAAAGTTGTGCTTTGATCATCAACCACAAGGCCTTGCTTTTCAACAAAAGCCTTGATCATTTGCATCTAAGCACGCCACATTGTCAATCCATACCATACCATTGATTTCTGCCAACATATATAACCTTTAAGCTCTTACGTCCCAGAGAATGGTGTTAAGCAAGAAAATAAGTTCTCTGCAACCACAGATATATATTTAGCAGAGATCAACAAATACAGCATAAAGGAATACAACGTCAGACATACCATCCATTTACAAGCCTGTTCTGGGTCTGAACGAAACCAAAGACACCTTATTCCAATATAGGAGACAGGTTCTCGCCTATCTATCGATCTACAAATCCAAACGATGTAAAGACCTCCGGTCTTCAACCACCGTCTTCATCTTCGACTCTTGATCGTCGTATTAATTATTCAGAATGGGTTGAACCCAGTCTTTTTGAATAACTCGTCTATTTTATAATCAATAACAAAATAATATAAAAGCACATCATACGCCTCTTTCCAATTCAGGATATTCTTTTAATAAAATATTCACAATGTTAGGAAAAGGTTCCCATTAACTTTATCAAAGATAAAATCTTTAATTTATTCTTTAATCCTCTTTTTAAAGATTCATTAAAACACCAGTTTGGGTTTTAATATCAACAATCACTACTTTCTGATTCTTCAAATTTAAGAAATAAATATTATCTTTTAACTGGGTTAAAGAACTAATGTCTTTTAAAACACCGTTCACGATAAACCCAAAATCGTCTTCCATTAAATATGGAATTTTCACAGGAATCAAATCAATATATAATCATTATAAATTTCTGTATCAGACTAATAATATAAATGGAACAACGGCAAAGCCTTTTAAATTCCATATATAGCAACGGTCTTCATTCACTGAAGATCATCTCGATTATTATTAAATCGAATTCCATTCAATTCCAATTTAATATATTAAATTGGAAAACTTTATTTTTGGAAAATTTCCAATTGAATCTTAATAAAAGATTTATAATTTCCAAATTATATTTTCACTGTTAATTGAGTTAAAGAACAAATGTCATTTAAAAACACAGTTCACGATAAACCCAATTCAAATTTCATTTTATTCCAATTATTAAATATAATTTGAAAACTCTATTAATCTTAATAAGAAGATTTATTCTTTTTACACGGGGTTTTAAGAATAGCATTATTTAAGGCACCATTCACGATAACCCAAAATCCTATTTATTTATTTATTTATTTTAAAACATTGGATTATCTTTCTAGTTAATAACTAGTTCATTTTGATAAAAATATATTTTACCTTTACAAAATTGGAGTTTTTCATCTTAAAATCTTTTTAAATCATTTATTATGATTTTACATAATTTTCCTATATTTTAAATAATTTTATTAAGGCATTTACAGTCGATTTCCATAAACGGTCATCGAACTGCACTTACATCGACCTTTTCTAAAATTGATTTGGACATAATTCCAAATCCAACTGTTATATTTCAAAACTCTTATATTCACTGGAAAGCACTTTTCGATACGAACCCAACGGTTCCGGTTTTAAGAGAATCCGACAGTCGGATCTCCCGTTACATTAATTTGAAGTTAATGGTCGAAATTCGCAAATGGTCGCTGCGTGGCGCGTTCTATTCAGGCCATTAAATAAATATATATAATATATATATCGTTGATTTCTATTTAAATCGTATTTCTAAAATATTTATAAATTCATTTTAAATGATTTTAACTTCATTTTCAATTTTAAAGCAAAATTGAATATTCTATATCTTTATTTTATTAAATTAATAATATTTTCAAAATAGTAAATTTTGAAATCACTTCCCTTTTATTTTAATTTTAAAATGAAATAAATCGATCGATAATCCCGTTCGGGTTAAAAATGGCATTTGCTACTTAATTCGGCTTCACATTTCTCTTCTTCACTGAATATTATTTAAAATATTCATTATTCTAAAATATTCTATATTTTAAAAGATTCTTTATTTTTGAAAATTCTTTATATAAAGATATTCTGAATTGGAACGCGACTCAATCAGTTACCATATAAATTCAGTTATATGGTTTTCATACATCGCATATGTATATAACAGTAATGATATATAATCATTAAACAATCCATTCACATCATGAGTGAAATTTATAATTGTGTGAGCATTAAAATAAATAAATAACGCTCATCACTGACTGTCAATCCATCGATTGACATACGACTACATATTGGGACTAGTGTATATCAAATATCGTCCCAATACCCGTGTGGGGTTTTCCAGCAACAACAGTTCATCTAAATAGATTATGGTTAATAAATTTAACTAATTCTGATGTCGAACAAAAAGAATATTTTATTCACATCACAATTCTATTTTAAACATGGAAAATAAAAGAAATACTTTTATTTGTATGACATGTTTCATATTTATAGCGACGAAATAAAAGACAATTTTGTTTTGTCGACAATTCCTGTTTCCACATAAACGAAAGTGGCAATTCTAATTTCAATACAAATGAAAATGATACTTTTGTTTTTTGACAATTTCCATTTAACAAAAGTGATAATTTTAGGTGCTAATTCTAAATTTGACAAAAGTGAAAAATTTATATCTAAATTAACATTCCAAGCTACAATGTTATTATTAATCTAAATAAACATCTCTAATGATAATGACCATTTTTATTCTCATGCAGCATTTTATAACAAAAATGTTATTTTATACTCATGCACATTTTATGAAAAAAATGTATTTCATTCTCGTACAACATTTCATAACAAAAATGTTATTTTATTTTCATACAACATTCATACTTAAATGTTATTTTTATCCAATGTAACATTTCATAACAAAAATGCTATTTTATTTCTAATGCATATTTTATACTATTCTTTCTTTTGCATCAAAAATGTAAGTGAAAAAATGTAACTTCTTAAACTAGGCTTTTATCTGCATCTAAAATGCAAAAAAAAAGGTAACCTTTTTAATTCATATTTTATTTGCATCAAAGAATGCAAATAAAAATCCAACTTTTAATTTCATGTTTTATTTGCATCAAGGAGAACAAATAAAAATGCAACTTTTAAATTCATGTTTTATTTGCATCAAAGAATGCAAATAAAAATACAACTTTTAAATCAATATTTTATTCACATCAAAAATGCAAACAAAAATTTAACTTTCATTTTAATGTTTTTGTTTACATCTAAATACAAAAAAATATATGCAACATTAATTAATGTTTTGTTTGCATCTAAAATTGCAAACAAAGATGCAACCTTTATTTCCACCTTTTATTTGCATCAAAGAATGCAAATAAAACTTTCAGCTTTTTATTGCAACATTTTATTGGCATCAAAGAATGCAAATAAAATATAACTTTTTATTTCAATGTTTATTTGCAACAAAGAATGCAAATAAAGGTATAACTTCTAATTTCAATGTTTTATTTGCATAAAGAATGCAAATAAAATTATTACTTTTAATTTCAAGTTTATTGGCACCAAAGAATGCAAATAAAAATGTATTTATTTCTCATTTTATGTGAAACACCCCATGGCCATTAATGTCACTCACAAAGGGAATGAGTTAATGTCATAAACCGTTATAGTAGTATAGAACAGATAAATTACAAGAATAAATAAATAAAACACAGCGGAAGATAAAAACTTATTTCATTGCATCATAACTCAAAACAAGCTTACATAAGTAGTCTCCAAAACCATTACAACAAGATCAATAGTCTTTTCCAAAAACTTCAAAGTAAATAAAGAAGCAAATACTGAAATAACATAAATGCATAAATCCCCACTGAGCATAAGCAAAGCCATAAAGATGAGAGAGTCCAAAGCGATACATCTACTCTCTTCACGGGTCAGACATAAAGTCTGGCGAGTCCAGTAATTTTAACAAATAATAGGTAAGGTAAATGATCAAGACATAAATAGGCATCATGATATGGCTGTAACATAGATAAGGTAGATAAAAAGGATGGACAAGATGATTCCGTTCCTAAGTACTAAGACAATCCTACACCTTGGCTAAGCGAACAACCCTCCAAGTACTGACCCCGAAGACCGAAGTCAACATTAGACTAGAACCGAAAGGACTATCCAACTCAACCAACATGTATTTCGTTACACCGCACTTTTGCTAAATTACACCACATTACTTAATTACATCGCACATCTACTAGTCTCTATTTACTAAAGGTTGATCCCTTCCCACTAACTGTACCCATATGACATACTTGGTAGTTACTTGTACCTAGCTGCTATCGTAGGTGTCGGCTTGCTCCTACCAAGGCTAAGGTACCCTTACCCTACCCATTCGATCGGCTCCCTAAACCCCGTAGGCACCCGTGTTGGCCCCACAGTGGGGTGTATCACTCCCCAAAGTGGTAACCGCGATACCAACATAAAATGCACGGCCATACCTACATGATGCAACAACGTCTTACCTACCAGCCCGGACCCATGCACGCACATGAACCCGTTGGACTCGCGTTGCCACCGCTATTCACGTTTTGACCTCTTACAATCAAGTCCAGTAAGCGTGCCCAACCCCGGCCTAGTACCAGGCCCAATTAGATACTCAAACGGGTTACTGGTTGAAACGGGTCCCCATCCGATACAATCCTCCCACCTATGCTTGGTCCCCACTAGGTTTTTCTCCCACTTAACCATTTTAATTTAAATGTCCATGTCTTACACATGCTACGGTTAAGTCTATACTTACATGTCATAATTTACATGTCTTATCTGATTCCGGTTAAGTCCATATTTACATGTCATAATTTACATGTCACCCCACTTAACCCTCTAACCATACCCATGTCTTATTATGGTTAGTATTCCTTAATTCATTCCTTATGACGAACGGTGTATGACCTCCCACATTAGACCGAACACTTTGTGGCCGCTGGATTTGCCGGGCGGTTCCGGGCAGTCTTACGCCACAAACCGGGTCTAACCTCGTGTCATTAACCCTTGCGCCTACAATTCATTCCTTTGACCTCTCACATTAGACGTCCAATTGTGGCAGCTGGATTTGCTGGGTGGTTCCGGGCAGTCTTACGCCACAACTGTGCCTAACCTCGTGTCAAAGGTTTATTAATAACCGTATTTCACCCATACCTAATTTTCTTGTCATGTATATCCAATTAAACATATAATCATGTTTATAATATTTCCTATTCCAATTTGTCACTAATTACATATTAATTAGCCTCAATTACAAATTTACAATTATAGGCAATTTCATCAATTCCATGTAATTCATACCCAAATATGCCAATTTCACATATTATCCAATTATCCAAAATATCCAATAATATCCAATTTTCCATATTTCACATATTCCCATCGTTCCCACGTATTTGCATTCGTGCGTATTTTTAACATTGGCTCGAAGGTAGCCTAGATCCAAAAATAAAAGGAATAGGGATAAGAAGAGAGAATCAAATCACAGAAAATTGGAATTAACATAACATCATGAAATAAAGGGGCAAGTAAACTGGCATAGAGGCATAATGCCAGATTCAACATGAATAAACTGATTAAGGTATGAATTTTACATAGAAACATAGGCATATGATAACATGAATCAAAAAGGTGAAGGCTTGGATGAGATTTAAATTACATACATACATATGAATCCTCTTTACCACTTCATCATGTTACTTTTAATCCCATTATATTGTGAAAATCACCGTACTCACCTTTCGTGGTTAAAGCATAGAATTATGCACTGAAATTGGTGTAGAAACGTTGCGGTGTTGCTGATTTATCTTTTTGAAATGTTGTAGAAGCTCTAATCTTTAATTTGAGTTGAAGTTGAACACTTGAAATTTGATTTAGAGGCGGCGGCTAGGGTTTAAGAGAGAATTTGACAGTATAATGGTGTCATAAATAATATTTATGAATTAGGGTTTGGTCTTAGGGTGTATATATAGGTGTAGGAAGTTATTTAGGCCTTAGGATTAACCCTAGAACTGATCTGGACCACTCAGATGCCATATCAGCCCTTAGGGCGAATCGGGCAACGGGTTGGCAGCCAAACACCCTGGATTGACCTCATGTCGACCCAGCGGGGCTTGGGTCGACTCCAAAAAGGGCACGGTTCGGATATTCCCCCTCCCGATTCGCTGTTTTGAACTTTTTTTTGAATATTTATTTAATATATATATATATATATTTCTCTCATATGCATACAAACTTCATGGCTTAATAACTTCCTCATAATTAACCATTTTCACACTAAACTACTTTTTGAACTGCGTTCACACTAAGCCACTATTTAGCCATTCCCCTAAAACAAAAATATGGCGCTGGCGGGGATCGAACACTGTACCTCTTGTATGCAAGTCACATGTTCTAACCAAATGAGCTTCTAAGTCTTTTGCTTACAAACCTTCTAAACATCATTCTTTTCTCATTCCTCTTTTTCAAATAAATTATTCTTTAATTTGTTATTTTAATATTCTCAGAAAATATGGGGTGTTACATTCTCCCCTACTTAAAGGATTTCGTCCTCGAAATCTCTAAGTCAAGAAGAACATATCCAACCATCCAATCATCCTTCTACTCAACCATCAACCACTAGCAACCATGGTCCTTAAAAGATTTCTAATGCTTTTCATGTACATATGCATAGTGTGTGTATATGTCCGTATACTAATGCAAAATCAGGCGGTCCACTGATTCAGTCGAACTCCTTAATGCAAATAATGCTAGTGACATGTATCCATCATGTATGCAAAGAACCCTATACACATCATTACTACATGTGTGCACAAACATTCATTTAAATGCAACATCCATATGATAGACACATTCAACGTACATTCATTTTACTAAATACATCCATTTATATGCAATATGCAATATGAAAGTGGCTGAGCCGATCTAGTGCCTAAAGTGTGTGTATATGCATCCACGAGCAACCACTAGCAAACACTTGCATCCACATGCATCCACCATACATAACATGTCTCAAGCATATGTTTTAACCATAGGACTACCCTATCTAAAGGTCAAAGATACTAGTGAGAGGACATACTAAAGATAGAACAAGTACAAGCTAAGCGATAAAGGAGAAATTAAAAGACATAGCCACGAAAAGAAAAGGGTACAATGAACGCATCTTCTCTTCCGTCTCCCAAGTAGCGTCGCTCTCATCATCTCCCCATTGAACATTGACTAGCTTGACCTCTCTATTCCTCAACTTCTTAATCTCCGACCCAAGAATGCACGTAGGAGCTCGTCGAATCGTCGCATCATGCTCTATTTCCACCTCTCTAAGCAAGCTCTTCCAAAACTCGCTAATAAAATAGGATCGCGATCGCTCACTATGCTAGAAGGAACACCGTGCAAACGAACTATCTCTCGAATGTATATGGAGGCTAACCATGGAGCAGTCCTCTTACTCTTCACGGGAATGAAATGGGAGCTCTTAGTAAGTCTGTCTACCACGACCCAAATCCCCGTACTACCCTTCCTTGATCTTGGTAACCCATTAACAAAGTCCATCGAGACACTCTCTCACTTCCATTGTGGGACCTCTAATGGTTGAAGCAACCCACCAGGCTTCTTTTGCTCTGCTTTTACTTGTTGGCACACCAAGCATCTACCGACAAACTCGGCCACATCCCTCTTCATACCGACCCATAAGTAAACCCGTCTCATGTCCATGTACATCTTGTCCCCACCGGGATGAATGGTCATCTTTGAACGATGTGCATCATCAAGAATGGTCTTCCTCAAGTTCTTGTCTCGTGGTACACAAAGTCTACTGTCCCTACATAACCAACCCTTATCATCTAGGGTATACCTACTGAGATGGCTCGATGACTCCCCTCTTATGAGCTTCTCTACTAACTCAACCAACTGTGGGTCATCTCGCTGTGCCTCACCAATCCGTCCCAAAAGCGTAGGTCTGACCTCTAAGGATGCTAGCAAACCGGGTACAAAGTCAATGGAAGGTCTAAAGTCAAACGTAGAGATGAACTCTAAGCTTCGCCGCTCAACAAACAACGGACTCAAGGACAACCTTTTCCTACTTAAGGCGTCTGCCACCACATTACCCTTGCCAGGGGTATATGCTATCCCGAAATCGTAGGACGCTAAGAATTCCATCCACCTTTGCTGCCTTAAGTTCAAGTCCTTCTGAGAGAACAAGTATTTTAGCAATTTGTGGTCTATGAACAATTCGAATTTCTTGCTAAGAAGTTAATGGCGCCAAGACTTAAGCGCAAAAAGAATAGCGGCCAACTCAAGGTCATGTGTAGGGTAATTTCTCTCATGCACTCTCAACTGCCTTCCTCCATAGGCTATTACCCTCCCCTCTTGCATTAAGACCGCGCCTAGTCATGTCCCACAAGCTTCGGTATAAACGGTAAATGGCTTACTCCCATCTGGCAACACTAAGACTGGGGATGTGGTCAAATCTCTCTTTAAACATTGGAACGCATCATCACAGTCTACGTCCCACGTGAAAACTAGGTTCTTCTTCGTCAAGGGTGTCAATGGGGCTGATATCATTGCGAAGTCCTTGATAAACTTCCTATAGTAGCCAGCCAACCCAAAGGAACTCCTCACCTCGGTAGCATTTTTAGGGACCTTCCAATCTTGGATGGCCACCACCTTTGCGGGATCCACAGCTATCCCTTCTTTGGAAACCACATGCCCTAAGAATCGCACTTCCTTCCTCCAAAAGTGACATTTAGAAAATTTAGCTTTAAGCTTATGCGCTCGAAGGGTCTCCAACACTTCCCTAAGATGTAGGGCATGCTCTTCCTCGCTCTTAGAAAAGATCAAGATGTCATCCACAAAGACCACCATGAATTTATTAAGGTACTCCCTAACCACCCTACTCATCAAGTCAACAAAGTATGCGGGGGCGTTTGTCAAACCGAAGGGCATCACAATCATAGACACCGTTCGGTGTCCTAAAGGCAGTCTTGTCTATGCTATCCTCAGCCACTTTCAATTGATGGAAACCAGTGGCTAAGTCCAACTGCGAAAACACTGAGGTGCCAACTAACTGATCGAAGAGATCGTCAATCCTCGGCAGTGGGTGCCTATTCTTCTTAGTAAGCTTATTAAGTTCTCTATAGTCCACACAAAGTCTAAGGGACCCATCCGACTTCGTGGCAAATACTACTGGAGCACCCCACTTCGATATACTACGTCTTATGAACCCCTTCTCAAGCAACTCCCCTACTTGCTTATTGAGTTCCCTCCTCTCACGAGGAGTCATGTGGCGTACTGGCAGAGATACGGGTTTTGCATTGTCTACAAGATAAATACGAAAGTCTATCTCACATTTTGGGGGTAGACCCCTCACCTCATCGAAGACATCAATATATTCACGGACTATACGAACAGAATGTAAATCATCATTGGATGCGTCAAGTGACTCAAGATAACTAAGCATCACTGATCCTCTAGGGTCACAAGAAATATCAAGGGTCTTTCCACTACGAGTCAACAATTTTACTACCCTTCGTTCCCAATCTAGGATGGCACCATGTCTGGCTAGCCAATCCATCCCCAGAATCAACCCATAGCCCATGAAACCAAGCACAAAAGCATTACATTCAAAACCAACGCCTAAGATAGACAATCTCAAATCCCTACAAACCATGGATAAATGAGCCGACCCACCAATAGGATTTGAAACTATAATGGGATCCACAACGAGACTAGTATTTAAGTGCAGTGTTTCAACTAATGATGTAGAGATAAACGAATGTGATGCGCCAGAATCGAATAAAGTACGGACAGGATGATCAAACAAGAAAATCAAACTTTCAATAGAAAATTTTCTACCTTCTTCCTACCCCGGACCCATGAGAGCATGAACCTGCCCTCCCGAAGTAGAACCTGCCCTCTGCCCTTGCTTCTTAGGACAGTCCTTGACAGCATGACCTAGACCACCACAATGATAACAAGCGAACTTCTTCTTCTTCCTACAGTCTTTCTTCAAATGGCCGGGTATCCCATAGTTGTGACACTTCCTCTTTTCTTTACCACCTTTCTTTTGTTGTTGGGCTTTCTTTGGATCCTCCTTCTTATCTTGCGGCCTAAAAGTACTTCCACCCTTCTCTTCTTCATGCATGTATGCCATATCAACAAGCTTTTCATACGTAGCCCCCATTGGAATGTGGGACATAGCCAAACTGTGAAGCGGTTCATTTAGGCCCTTTGCAAAACTCAAGGCCTTCTTGTGAGGCGTATTCACCAACTCTAGCCCAAATCTCGCCAACTTATTAAATTCGGTCACATACTCCTTCATGGTCAAGTTTTTCTGCTTCAATGTCAAGAACCTCTCTATGTACATACTCTCCTCAGCTTGAGAAAGGAATTTCAACTCAAACCTTCCCCTAAAATCTGCCCACGTCTCTACAGCACGCTCTCCATTAGTAACCTCCCACCAAAACGAAGCTTCGTCCTTCATCAACCAAGCAGCCAATTGGACCTTCCTACAATCGTCCAAATCGAAAATGCCAAATAGATCCTCCACTTCTTTCAACCAATTTCTAGCTTCAACGAACGTTTCAGACCCACTAAAAGGTTTTCCACCCATCGATCGAAAGTCTTTACATATCTTGGAGAAAGCATCTCTATGCGAAGGAATGACTGGAGCTGGGGGAGGAGGAGGAGGAACGTCTGCCGGACCCGCGGCAGCAGTCCTAGCCTCGAGATATTGACGAAACCAACCAGGTACATGAACACCCTCTGGTATCTCAGATGCTCCAGACATGCTAAAAAGAAAAAGAAAGAGTTTCAAAACAAGGGAAGTGAAAGACAGATGTATGGCTTGCGGGGATTATGCTCTTTAAAGTAAACTTTCCTTGAAAATAGCTTCTTTAAAACAAGTTTTTGAAAATACTTTCTATGAAAATAATACTTTTGAAAACACTTTTCAAAACTTTCTATCTGTTCTTGTAACCATAACTCTGATACCACGTGTAACACCCCATGGCCATTAATGTCACTCACAAAGGGAATGCATTAATGTCATGAAGCGTTATAGTAGTACAAAATAGATAAATTACAAGAATAAATAAATAAAACACAGCGGAAGATAAAACTTATTTCATAGCATCATAACTCAAAACAAGCTTACATAAGTAGTCTCCAAAACCATTACAACAGGATCAATAGTCTTTTCCAAAAACTTCAAAGTACATAAAGAAGCAAATACTGAAATAACATAAATGCATAAATCCCCACTGAGCATAAGCAAAGCCATAAAGATGAGAGAGTCCAAAGCGATACATCTACTCTCTTCACGGGTCAGACATAAAGTCTGGCGAGTCCAGTAATTTTAACAAATAATAGGTAAGGTAAATGATCAAGACATAAATAGGCATCATGATATGGCTGTAACATAGATAAGGTAGATAAAAAGGATGGACAAGATGATTCCGTTCCTAAGTACTAAGACAATCCTACACCTTGGCTAAGCGAACAACCCTCCAAGTACTGACCCCGAAGACCGAAGTCAACATTAGACTAGAACCGAAAGGACTATCCAACTCAACCAACATGTATTTCGTTACACCGCACTTTTGCTAAATTACACCACATTACTTAATTACATCGCACATCTACTAGTCTCTATTTACTAAAGGTTGATCCCTTCCCACTAACTGTACCCATATGACATACTTGGTAGTTACTTGTACCTAGCTGCCATCGTAGGTGCCGGCTTGCTCCTACCACCGCTAAGGTACCCTTACCCTACCCATTCGATCGACTCCCTAAACCCCGTAGGCACCCGTGTTGGCCCCACAGTGGGGTGTATCACTCCCCAAAGTGGCAACCCCGATACCAACATAAAATGCACGACCATACCTACACGATGCAACAACGTCTCACCTACCAGCCCGGACCCATGCATGCACATGAACCCGTTGGACTCGCGTTGCCACCGCTATTCACGTTTTGACCTCTTACATTCAATTCCAGTAAGCATGCCCCAACCCCAGCCTAGTACCGGGCCCAATTAGATACTCAAACGGGTTACTGGTTGAAACGGGTCCCCATCTGATACAAGCCTCCCACCTATGCTTGGTACCCACTAGGTTTTTCTCTCACTTAACCAATTTAATTTAAATTTCCATGTCTTACACATGTTACGGTTAAGTCCATACTTACATGTCATAATTTACATGTTTTATCTTATTCCGGTTAAGTCCATATTTACATGTCATAATTTACATGTCACCCCACTAAAACCTCTAACCATACCCATGTCTTATTTTGGTTAGTATTCCTTAATTCATTCCTTATGACGAACGGTGCATGACCTCCCACATTAGACCGAACACTTTGTGGCCACTGGATTTGCCGGGCGGTTCCGGGCAGTCTTACGCCACAAACCGGGTCTAACCTCGTGTCATTAACCATTGCGCCTACAATTCATTCCTTTGACCTCTCACATTAGACGTCCAATTGTGGCAGCTGGATTTGCCGGGCGGTTCCGGGCAGTCTTACGCCACATTTGCGCCTAACCTCGTGTCAAAGGTTTATTAATAATCGTATTTCACCAAAACCCAATTTTCATGTTATGTATATCCAATTAAACATATAATCATGTTTATAATATTGCATACTCCAAATTGTCACTAATTACATATTAATTAGCCTCAATTACAAATTTACAATTATAGGCAATTTCATCAATTCCATGTAATTCATACCCAAATATTCCAATTTCACATATTATCCAATTATCCAAAATATCCAATAATATCCAATTTTCCATATTTCACATGTTCCCATCGTTCCCACGTATTTGCATTCGCGCGTATTTTTAACATAGGCTTGAAGGTAGCCTAGATCCAAAAATAAAAGGAATAGGGATAAGAAGTGAGAATCAAATCACAGAAAATTGGAATTAACCCAACATCATGAAATAAAGGGGCATGTAAACTGGCATAGAGGCATAATGACAGATTCAACGTGAATAACTGATAAAAGTATGAACTTTACAAAGAAACATAGGCATATGATAACATGAATCAAAAAGGTGAAGACTTGGATGAGATTTAAATTACATACATACATATGTGTAACACCCCACGTTCATTAATGTCACTCACAAAGGGAATGCATTAACTTCCATGGATGTTATAAGTGAATATAGAACAGAAAAATTACAACAAGACAGATAATAAGTAGTACTTGAAAACTAAAACTTCATTTTTATTGCAGTGGAAACATGTTTATTACATCACAAAACCATTAATCAGAGTCAAGTACATTATCCATCTTCATAAAACAAAATACATAATCCCATTACACAAATAGCCATTAAAGAAGATAACAAGCTGGACTTACTTCAACGGTCCAAGCTTTCCAAGAGAGATAAAGCAATCCAATCACACTCCACTAGAGCTGGGCCCAACCTGAGGACCTAAAGGGGGAAAAGGATAGAAATGGAGGGGGTCAGACATAAAGTCTGGCGAGTATGACAATTCTAACAATACTATTATCAAGTTAACTAGACTAAGGCATAAACTGGAAGACAAGTAAATGTCTATAAACTATTTGGAAGATAAAGATAGCATTTAAGATAACGTTTAAAGATAAAGGTAAAGGCATACCTAATTACTAACGAATAATTACTATAATGCACCGCACATTACTACACTGCACCGCACATTACTACACTGCACCGCACCAGTCACCCTAAAGGTTGATCCCACTTGCTTCACACAGAAACAATATAAATAGCCTTACATATCCCTAGCTGACTACATAGGTGCCGTTTGCCCCTATCTCCACTAGGCGTACCCCACTACCCTCTTAGAAATTTTATAAGTAACTTCGTGTACTCCTAGCTGACTACATAGGTGTCGTCTGCCCCTATCTCCACTAGGTGTACCCCACTACCCTCTTTCGATCGGCTCCCTACTCGTAGATACCTGTTCTGGCCCCACAGTGGGGTGTGTCACTCCCCTAAAGTGGCAACCCGATACAACTGAGAATGCACGGCTTATACCTACACGATGCAACAACATCTTACCTACCAGCCCGGGTCCACACACGCATATGAAACCCGTTGGACTTGCGTTGCCACCGCTCCCCGTTTTGGCCTCTTATAGTCAAGCCCAGTATGCGTGTCCCGTCCTCGACTTGGGTCGAGCCCACAAAGATACGTTTGGGATACTGGTTGAAATGGGCCCCCACAAGCTACCCACCTAAGCTTGTCATTAATATATCCCACTTAACCCCCTTAGTCATGTTCATTTACATGTGTGTTTGGTTAAGTCTTACTAATCGTATTTCACCTGCCACTAAGGGCACCCACTAGATTCCTCATGCCACCCAAGGTACCTACTTAACCCCCATGTCCCACCTTACATGTTTATCTGGTTAAGTATTTCTGAATTCATTCAGGCCATAACCTCATAAAGACCTCTCACATTAGACTGGCATTTATGGCTGCTGGATTTGCCGGGCGGGTTCGGGCAGTCTTACACCATAAAAGAGTCTAACCTCGTGTCTTTACAACTGTTATGCTTTAGTTTAGGCCTAGGACCTCTCACATTGGGCTGACATTTGTGACCACTGGATTTGCCGGGCGGGTCCGGGCAGGTTTACGTCACAAACGAGTCCAACCTCGTGTCCTGAGCATTGATTAACACTTAAAATCTTTTACCCCAGTTTTAATAATTCCCTATTCAAATTATTAATTAAGTCAACTTTTAATGATGTCCATAATTGACTCAATTATGGCCATCCACTTATGGCATGCAA
Source organism: Allium sativum (assembly GCA_030737875.1). NCBI lineage: Eukaryota > Viridiplantae > Streptophyta > Magnoliopsida > Asparagales > Amaryllidaceae > Allium > Allium sativum. The sequence continues at coordinate 551,919,517 of CM060918.1, forward strand.
AATCATATCAATTGCACCCCAACTTTTTAATATTAAATCCTTAATATTACCCCTACCCCACGTTTATACGTTCGCTTATTCAACGCATAATATAGGCTAGACTTGCATAGTCTAACACATAGCACAAAGATAAATTATCACAACATCTAGACAATTAAAATAAATCTAATCATAATAGGGGTGAAACTTGCATAAATTACACATGTTAAGGATGAAAAGGTGTCAACTTGTTAAATGTCACAATTCACATGATATGATCATAGCCCAAATCTATACATAAACTTGCATATGGGGTTTTTAGGCAACATAATGATGGTGTAAACTAGCATAGGATATCACATATGTCATAGCATAATTCTATATGTCATAATAGATGTCATGGCATATGTTCATAACTTTTCTAATCAATTTAACTTGCTTATGTAACTTGTCATATAGATCAACATAGCCCAAACATGATGATTTAATTAATATGAACTAACTAGCATAGATGGCTTTCTAACATGTATGATTCATCACAACTTAGCATAGAAACTTTCAACATACATAGCATGATTTACAACATATAGTATATCATCACCACATAGCGTAGGATTAATAACATACATGATAGCATATGACAATTCACATCATCTACTCACAATCCATTCATGACTTAACCTAATTAAAATGATAATAATCTTGTTAAGACTATCATACTCACAATTTAGAGAAGAAAAGAGAGAGTTTTGCTTTGCTTTAGGGTTGAGAGAATTAGAATTAAATTTGCTTTTCTTCTTTCTTAGTTGGCGGCGGCTCCATTGATTTCCATGGCGACGGTAACTATTCTATTTTAATTAGGTTTAGGGTTAGCATTAGGATGTATTTATAGGTGTAGGAAGTTATTTAGGACCATTAGATTAACCCTGAACCATGAGAACCAATCAAATGCAAAATCTGCATTTGAGCGAATCGGCCCACGGCTTGACAGCCAAACACCCTGGATTAACCCCTAGTTGACCCAGCGGGGCTTGGGTCGACCTCAAAAATGGGTCGGTTCGGTTATTCCCCCTCCCAATTCGCTGTTTTGAACTTTTTCGCATATTTATTTATTTAATTTTTAATATATATACATATATATAAATATATATATATTTCTCTGCGCAACCCATTTCACTTAATTCTTTTCTAAAAATTAAGTATACTTTAATTTGTGAATTTTAATGTTATAAAATTACAGGGTGTTACATTTTCCCCTCCTTAAAGGATTTCGTCCCTGAAATCTCCAAGTCAAGAAGAATGTATATCCTACCATCTAATCGTCCATCTACTCAACCATCAAACACCAGCATCCATTGTCCTTAAAAGACTTCTAATGGTTTAATGTTTATATGCACAGTGTGTGTATATGTCCATATCTAATGCAAAATTAGGCGGTCTACTGATTCAGTCGACCTCCTTAGTGCAATTCATGATAGTGCCATGCGTCCAATATGTATGCAAAAGATTCCTAATGATACATATTAATTCTATATGTGTGCACAACCATCCACCCGAATGCAACAACTATATGATAATACAACCATTATACATCCATTTTACTAAATACATCCATATATATGCAATATGCAATATGAAGTGACTGAGCCGATCTGGTGCCTAATAGTGTGTGTATATGCATCCACGAGCAACCACTAGCAAACACTTGCATCCACTTTGCATCCACCATACATAACATGTCTCAAACACATGTTTCAACCATAGGATGATCCTAACTAAAGGTCAAAGATACTAACGAGAGGATACTCTAAAGGCAAGATAAGTACAAGATAAGCGATAAAGGAGAAATTAAAGGACATACCCTCGAAAAGGAAAGGGTATCGTGAACACATCTTCTCTTCTGTCTCCCAAGTAGCGTTGCTCTCATCATCTCCCCATTGTACTTTGACCATTCTGACCTCTCGATTTCTCAGCTTCTTAATCTCTGACCCAAGAATGCGCGTAGGAGCTCGTCGAATCGTCGCATCACGCTCTATCTCCACCTCTCTAAGCAAGTTCGGCTCTACCACTTCCGCGGTCTCGTGCAAGCACTTCCTCAAATGTGATACATGGAATACGTCGTGTACACCACTAAGTCTCTCGGGCAACTCCACTCTATACGCCATCTGTCCGATTTTCTCCTTAATAGGAAACGTCGCTTCAAACGTTGGTGCTAATTTCCAAACGGACCCAAAGCGAAAAACGTTCCGTAATGGAGACACTTTGACAAAGACCATGTCCCCAACTTCAAACTCGAGATTTGTCCTCCTCTTATCTGCATAAGATTTCTGCCTATCCCGTGCTTCTTTCATCCTCCTTCGAATCAAGTTGATCTTCTCCGAAGTCTCCCTAATCATATCGGGCCCAAGTAAGATCTTATCTGTAGATTCCCACCAACATGTAGGTGAACGACAAGGTCGTCCATAAAGAGCTTCGAATGGTGCCATACCAATTCTGGACTGAAAGATGTTATTATACGCGAACTCCACCAATGGAAGATGCTCTTCCCACGTACCCCCAAAGTCTAGGATACATAGCCTCAACAGACCCACTAGAATGTGATTCACCCTCTCGGTCTGGCCGTCCGTCTGAGGATGATATGCGGTGCCCAAACATAACTGAGTGCCTACCGCCTCTTGTAAGCTTCTCCAAAATTCGCTAGTGAAAATAGGATCGCGGCCGCTCACTATGCTAGAAGGAACACCATGCAAACGAACTATCTCTCGAACGTATACAGAAGCTAACCATGGAGCAGTCCTCTTACTCTTCACGGGAATAAAATGGGCGCTCTTAGTAAATCTATCTACTATAACCCAAATTCCCGTATTACCCTTCCTCGATCGCGGTAATCCATCCACAAAATCCATCGAGACACTCTCCCACTTCCATAGTGGAATCTCCAATGGGTGAAGCAACCCACCGGGTTTCTTTTGCTCCGCTTTTACTTGTTGGCACACCAAGCATCTAGCGACATACTCGGCCACATCTTTCTTCATGCCGGCCCAAAAGTAAACTCTCTTCATGTCTTTGTACATCTTGTCCCCGCCGGGATGAATGGTCATCTTCGAATGATGTGCTTCGTCAAGAATAGTCTTCCTTAGGTCATCGTCTTTTGGTACACAAAATCTACCGTCCCTACGTAACCAACCCTTATTGTCTAGGGTATACCTACGGAGATGGCTTGATGACTCCCCTCCTTTGAGTTTTTCTACTAACTCAACCAACTGCGGGTCGTCTCGCTGTGCCTCGCCAATCCGTCCCAAAAGCGTAGGTCTGACCTCCAAGGATGCTAGCAAACCGGGTACAAAGTCAACAGAAGGTCTAAAGTCGAACATCGAAATGAATTCTAAACTTCGCTGCTCCACAAACAAAGGACTTAAGGATAACCTTTTTCTACTTAAGGCATCCGCCACCACGTTACCCTTGCCAGGGGTAAATGCTATCTCGAAGTCGTAGGATGCTAAGAACTCCATCCACCTTAACATATCTCCCTTCCCTAGAGACCACATGCCCTAAATTCCTCACTTCCTTCCTCCAAAAATGGTATCTTAGAGAACTTAGCTTTAAGTTAGTGCACTTGTAGGGTCCCTAAGCTTTCCCTAAGACATAGGGCATGCTCTTCTCTGCTTCTAGAGAAAACCAGGATATTATCCCATGTAAAATCGTCACAACTATCCATCCCTCACGCAGACCATCCTAGTCGAATTCGACATCCCCCAAGTGCCAGCCCCAAAGGCCTAAACCAATATCAGTCAAACACCCAAGGGATACCTCCTTCGAATTCAGATGACCTACGTGAGATGATACTAGTAAGATGGCCAATCAATTGAGCACTTGACCGACTCTGGCCGTCCTTGCCAGTCTTGCTCCAAAACTACCGCTGATTACATAACGGGCTTTGCTTAATCTATTAAGCACATACGAAAACTTATTCCGCGCCTATGGGTAAACCCCGCGCTTTATCAACGACGTCTCCATACTCACGGACCACACAAACAGGTTCCTAATCATCGTTAGATGCATCAGAAGATTCTAGGCAGCTAAGCATCACTGAACCCCTAGGGTCGCAAGAAATATGAGGGTTTTTCTATAACGAATCAATAGTCTAACTACCCTCCTTTCACAGTCTAGGATGGCACCCCTCTTGGCTAGCCAATCCACCCCTAGAATCAAACTACAGCCCGTGAAACCAAGGACAAAGGCATTGCATTCAAACTCAACGCCCAAGATAAGCACTCTCAAATCCCGACAAATCATAGAAAGATGAGCCGAACCACCAATAGGATTTGAGACTACTAAGGGATCAGTAACAATACTAGTATCTAGGTGCAGTGTTTCAACTAGTGATGTAGAGATAAACGAATGCGATGCGCCCGAATCGAATAAGGTACGGACAGGATGATCAAACAGAAAAACTAAGCTTTCAACAGAAATGGTTCTACCTCGTTCTTGCAGCGGTGGGACCGCAAGAGCCTGAACTTGTCCCCTTGCCTGCCCTGGTGCCAGAAGAGCCTGCACCTGTCCTCCCGAGGTAGTCCCTGTCCTCTGCCCCTTCCTTGGGCAGTCCTTCACTAAATGTCCCGCATCGCCACAATGAAAACAGCTAGTCTTCTTTTTCTTCCTGCAGTCCTTGCTGAGATGGCCTGGTGTCCCACAGTTAAAGCATTTCTTCTTCCCCTTAGCATTGTTGCCTTTGCCACCCTTATTTTGATCCCCTTTCTTCTCGGGTGCCTTATCAGCTTTAGCGCCTTTCTCCTCGTACATGAGTGCCATGTCTACTAGCTTCTCAAAGGTGGCCCCCATAGGGATGTGGGTCATAGCCAACCCTTGCAATGGTTCATTCAATCCATTAACGAACCTCAGAGCCTTCTTCTCCGGCGTGTTTACTAAGTCCAAACCAAACCTTGCTAGCGGATTAAATTTGTTGACATATTCTTTCACTGATGAGCTTACTTGCTTTAATGTCAAGAACCTTTCCAATATAGATTTTGTTCCGCCCTCGAGAGAAACTTTGCCTCGAACCTACGTTTAAAATCCGCCCAAGAGTCAACAGGACGCTCCCCATTGGTGACCTCCCACCAAAACAAGGCCTCTCCCTTCATTAGCCAAGCTGCTAGTCTAACTCTCCTCCCTTCTTCCACTTCAAAGATTTCTAGCAATTCTTCCACCTCCTTAAGCCAATCTCTAGCTTCCACAAACGTTTCTGACCCTTGAAAGGGTTTTCCACCCATAGCCTTGAATTCCTTGCACGTCTTTGCAAAAGTATCTACGCGAGGAGGAGGAGGAGGAACGGGTGCAACTGGTGGTGGAGGAACATTGGCTGGACCTGCAGCGGCCCTAGCCTCTAATAGCCTCCTATACCATCCTGGTATCGTTACACCGTCGGGTAGATTAAGATCTTCAGCCATGCTGAAACGAAGAAGGAAAGATTCAAAATGGAGAATTCGAAAGATAAAGATATGTGGCTATTGGGGATTATGTTTTTATTAAAAAAATTTCTCTTTAAATTTCTCATTAAAACATGTTTTTGAAAACACTTCTTCCAAAAATAACTATTTATCTAACGTATTTTTATCTGTTCTGGTAACCTTAAGCTCTGATACCACGTGTAACACCCCACATCCATTAATGTCACTCACAAAGGGAATGCATTAACATCCATGGAGGTTATAAGTGAATATAGAATAGAAAAATTACAACAAGACAGGTAATAAGTAGTACTTGAAAACTAAAACTTCATTTTTATTGCAGCAGAAACATATTTATTACTTCACAAAACCATTAATCAGAGTCAAGTATATTATCCATCTTCATAAAACAAAATACATAATCCCATTACACAAATAGCCATTAAAGAAGATAACAAGCTGGACTTTACTTCAACGGTCCAAGCTTTCCAAGAGAGATAAAACAATCCAATCAAACTCCACTAGAGCTGGGCCCAACCTATGGACCTGGAGGAGGAAATGGATAGAAATGGAGGGGGTCAGACATAAAGTCTGGCGAGTATGACAATTCTAACAATACTATTATCAAGTTAACTAGACTAAGGCATAAGCTGGAAGACAAGTAAATGTCTATGAACTATTTGGAAGATAAAGATAGTGTTTAAGATAACGTTTAAAGATAACGGTAAAGGCATACCTAATTACTAACGAATAATTACTATACTGAACCACACATTACTACACTGCACCGCACATTACTACACTGCACCGCACCAGTCACCCTAAAGGTTGATCCCACTTGCTTCACACAGAAACAATATAAATAGCCTTACGTACCCCTAGCTGACTACATAGGTGCCGCCTGCCCCTATCTCCACTAGGCGTACCCTACTACCCTCTTAGAAATTTTATAAGTAACTTCGTGTACTCCTAGCTGACTACATTGGTGTCGTCTGCCCCTATCTCCACTAGGTGTACCCCACTACCCTCTTTCGATCGGCTCCCTACTCGTAGATACCCGTGCTGGCCCCACAGTGGGGTGTATCACTCCCCTAAAGTGGCAACCCGATACAACTGAGAATGCACAGCTTATACCTACACGATGCAACAACGTCTTACCTACCAGCCCGGATCCACACACGCATATGAAACCCGTTGGACTTGCGTTGCCACCGCTTCCCGTTTTGGCCTCTTATAGTCAAGCCCAGTATGCATGTCCCGTCCTCGACTTGGGTCGAGCCCACAAAGATACGTTTGGGATACTGGTTGAAATGGGCCCCCACAAGCTAACCACCTAAGCTTGTCATTAATATATCCCACTTAACCCCCTTAGTCATGTTCATTTACATGTGTGTTTGGTTAAGTCTTACTAATCGTATTTCACCTGCCACTAAGGGCACCCACTAGATTCCTCATGCCACCCAAGGCACCTACTTAACCCCCATGTCCCACCTTACATGTTTATCTGGTTAAGTATTTCTGAATTCATTCAGGCCATAACCTCATAAAGACCTCTCACATTAGACTGGCATTTATGGCAGCTGGATTTGCCGGGCGGGTCCGGGCAGTCTTACACCATAAAAGAGTCTAACCTCGTGTCTTTACAACTGTTATGCTTTATTTTAGGCCTAGGACCTCTCACATTGGGCTGGCATTTGTGACCACTGGATTTGTCGGGCGGGTCCGGGCAGGTTTACGTCACAAACGAGTCCAACCTCGTGTCCTAAGCATTGATTAACACTTAAAATCTTTTACCCCAGTTTTAATAATTCCCTATTCAAATTATCAATTAAGTCAACTTTCAATGATGTCCATAATTGACTCAATTATAGCCATCCACTTATGGCATGCAAAATCATACCAATTGCACTCCAACTTTTTAATATTAAATCCTTAATATTACCCCTACCCCACGTTTATACGTTCGCTTATTCAACTCATAACTAGACTTGCATAGTCTAACACATAGCACAAAGATAAATTATCACAACATCTAGACAATTAAAATAAATCTAATCATAATAGGGGTGAAACTTGCATAAATTGCACATGTTAAGGATCAAAAGGTGTCAACTTGTTAAATGTCACAATTCACATGATATGATCATAGCCCAAATCTATACATAAACTTGCATATGGGGTTTATAGGCAACATAATGATGGTGTAAACTAGCATAGGATATCACATATGTCATAGCATACTTCTATATGTCATAATAGATGTCATGGCATATGTTCATAACTTTTCTAATCAATTTAACTTGCATATGTAACTTGTCATATAGATATCAACATAGCCCAAACATGATGATTTAATTAATATGAACTAACTAGCATAGATGGCTTTCTAACATGTATGATTCATCACAACTTAGCATAAAAACTTTCAACATACATAGCATGATTTACAACACATAGTATATCATCACCACATAGCATAGGATTAATAACATACATGATAGCATATGACAATTCACATCATCTACTCACAATCCATTCATGACTTAACCTAATTAAGATGATAATAATCTTGTTAAGACTATCATACTCACAATTTTGGAGAAGAAAAGAGAGAGTTTTACTTTGCTTTAGGGTTGAGAGAATTAGAATTGAATTTGCTTTTCTTCTTTCTTAGTTGGCGGCGGCTCCATTAATTTCCATGGCGATGGTATCTATTCTATTTTAATTAGGTTTAGGGTTACCATTAGGATGTATTTATAGGTGTAGGAAGTTATTTAGGATCATTAGATTAACCCTAAACCATGAGAACCAATCAAATGCAAAATCTGCATTTGAGCGAATCGGCCCACGGGTTGACAGCCAAACACCCTGGATTAACCCCTAGTCGACCCAGGAAGGCTCGGGTCGACCTAAAAAATGGGTCGGTTCGGTTATTCCCCCTCCCAATTCGCTGTTTTGAACTTTTTCACATATTTATTTATTTAATTTTTAATTTATATATATATATATATATATATATATCAATATATATATATTTCTCTGCGCAACCCATTTCACTTAATTCTTTTCTAAAAATTAAGTATACTTTAATTTGTGAATTTTAATGTTATAAAATTACGGGGTGTTACAATATGAATCCTCTTTACAACTACATCATGTTACTTTTAATCCCATTATATTGTGAAAATCACCGTACTCACCTTTTGTGGTTAAAGAATAGAATTACGCATTGAAATTGGTGGAGAAACGTTGCGGTGTTGCTGATTTATCTTCTTGAATTGTTGTAGAAGCTCTAATCTTTAATTTTAGTTGAAGTTGAACACTTGAGATTTGATTTAGAGGTGGCGGCTAGGGTTTAAGAGAGAATTTGACAGCATAATGGTGTCATAGATAATATTTATGAATTAGGGTTAGGTCTTAGGGTGTATATATAGGTGTAGGAAGTTATTTAGGCCTTAGGATTAACCTTAGAACTGATCTGGACCACTCAGATGCCATATAAGCCCTTAGGGCGAATCGGGCCACGGGTTGGCAGCCAAACACCCTGGATTGACCTTTAGTCGACCCAACGGGGCTCGGGTCGACTCCAAAAATGGTGCGGTTCGGCTATTCCCCCTCCCAATTCGCTGTTTTGAACTTTTTTTTGAATATTTATTTATTTAATTTTTATATATATCTATATATATTTCTCTCATATGCATACAAACTTCATGGCTTAATAACTTCTTCATAATTAACATTTTTCACACTAAACCATTTTTTGAACTGCGTTCACACTAAGCCACTTTTTAGCCAATCCCCTAAAACAAAAATATGGCGCTGGCGGGGATTGAACTCTGTACCTCTTGTATGCAAATCACATGTTCTAAACAAATGAGCTACTAAGTCCTTTGCTTACAAACCTGCTAAACATCATTCTTTTCTCATTCCTCTTTTTCAAATAATTTATTCTTTAATTTGTTATTTTAATATTCTCAGAAAATACGGGGTGTTACATCATGTTTTATGTTTGCATCTAAAATGTAAACAAAAATGTAATCTTTTTCTACGGTGTTTATTTGCATCTAAATATGCAAATAAAAATGTAATCATTTTCTACGATGTTTATTTGCATCTAAATATGCAAATAAAAATGAAATCTTTTTCTATGATATTTATTTGCATCTAAATATGCAAACTAAAATGAAATCTTTTTCTACGATGTTTATTTGCATCTAAAAATGCAAATAAAAATGAAATCTTTTTCTACGATGTTTATTTGCATCTTAATACGCAAATAAAAATGAAATCTTTTTCTACGATGTTTATTTGCATCTAAATATACAAATAAAAATGTAATCTTTTCTACGGTGTTTATTTTGTATTGAATTGACAAACTAATTCAATTCAATAAAAATGGCCAAAATAGTATTTTATATTCTACATTTCTAATACCACAAATTTGACACTTTTATATTTTACATCTCTAATGTAACATTTCTACACGAAGTGATGTTTTTAATCTAAATAAACATTTATAAACAAAGCGATGTTTTAATTCTAAATAACCATTTCTAAACAAAGTGATGTTTTTAATTCTAAATAACATTTCTAAACAAAGTGATGTTTTTATTGAATTGAAAATTCTAAATCAATTCAATAATATAACAAAAATGATACTTTTAATTGAATTGACAAGTAAATTCAATTCGATAAATATGAAAATCCATTTTTGTTTAACATAAATTATTCAACGAAATATGGACAAACATGATGTATTTTAATTTAACTAAAACATACAGATCTATAATTATTCACCACCAATCAATAAATCAATCATCCAAAATTTCAGAACACAGCAGATCTCAATCCTATACATACCATCATTACATAGCGAGTAAAATAATTAAATCGATTAATTATTTAAAAATTAGAAATCACACAGAAAGCTTTTAATTCAGAATAATTCAGATCTGAAATTTCCTGAATTCCCAAAGTGCTCAGTTACAGATCTGGTCCGTTCTATGCTGTAGATCTCGATTTTACGATTCCAATGCTTCCTGGTTTGCAATTTTCTCATGTCGTATGAAGAAGATACACACGATTAAACATTTTGATTAAATAATTAATTAATTAATTAATACACTAATCCTTATCCAAATTACCATCAGGCCATCGTTCCCGTTATCCTCCTACAGGTAATACGTCGGACCCATACTCCATTTCTAGGGTTCCACATCGCCGTCCGTACACTGCGCCGTTCTCCGATCAGAAGCCACTTCTTCGACGCCGTACAAGAGCTCCACCACCGCCCGCCGCACTGGTGAACTCGCAGCCTCCGTTGATCCTGAAAACAGGTCCAAAGTCGTCAGCTTTTGACCAAAATTCCAGCCACTAGAGTTGTCGAGACCCCAACTCCACCGTTGATTGGCATGATCTCAACGAGTTCTATCGATTTCGTTTTATAAGTTTGGATTTTACTACGTTGATGGAAAGAGATTTGGAAGGGAAGACAGGAGCGTCGAGGCCATTGATTCCCAAAGAGGAGGCTACGTATACGTGATTAGGGTTTTAGAAGGATACGCTAATTCTGTGTATTTATACCGTATATTTTAAAATATTTAATTCAAAAATAAATGGTTAAACCATCCAAACTCCAAACGAGACCCAACGAGTATCGCCCCTAGACAAATACCCCTATCTCGGACATTATGGAATAGGTTTCATAACCCAATTCAATTGTTTCGATAGGTTTCTCTTTAAAATTAAATACAAAACATTTAATTATTTAATTTAATCGTACATTTTAAATTACCGGGGCCATATACTGACTCTAAAAATTACAGAAAAATTATTTCTAATAATGTTTTGACGATACGGTCCTAACAAAACTAATTTCGTCGAATTTGAAGACCGTTTGAAAAATGGCCATTTTCTGGTCGATCGAAATTGACTGAAACTAACAAAGCACATTTTCTTTTGCCATGCTCACAAATTAATTCTAAAAATTATGAAAATTGAAACCTAGCAATAAGTTGACATTCCGGTTCCAACAAAAGTGGTTTCATCGAAAACGGATGTCGTTTGTAAAATGGCTATTTTTTAATGTTAAAAAATATATATAAATTCTACAGCGACTATTCTAAATTTTAAACTGGGCATAACTTTTGCTTCCCGCTATGAAATTTCAATTTTTCGAATTCGTTGAAAAGATATTTTTAAATAGATTTAAATATTTTTGGTTTCACTAAAATCCGATTTACTTTGCATCCTTTACATTCGGTCAAAGTTCAAATTCAAAATTTCAAACTACCGCGCTATTCTAGCTCCTTTTATAATTAAATTAAAAAATTTCGTTCTAACTTCTATTAAAATAAATTTTTGGTCATTATTATTTAAAATAAATCATTTTAACTATTAAAATTCCGCTAAAATTTCTAAAATAAAAATTTTAAATTGGTTCCAAAATTTGCGGGTTGTTACAATCTCCCCCACTTAAAATCTTTTCATCCTCGAAAAGGAAAGGAGTCGAAAGTTGTCTAATTAACCGACTCAATTTTAATTCTTTTATCGATTTCAATAATTTTTATTAGTTAATTACTATTCAAATATATATAACTTTTATGTATTCAAAAATCATATTTTCTAAGATCGGATTATACATATATATAATCACAAATACGTTAATTATAAACTTGTTACTCTCAACTCATTCTAGGACATTACTAGCCCCATCTCTAATGAGTATTTCTCATTCTAGTTAGCTACTGATCCTATCTCTAATGAGTATTCTTATTGGATATTACTAATCCAATCTATGATAAGTCTTTTGTTCAATTCTAACGAGTTGTACCCCAAAGATTTGAGCGAACCAGAGCTCTGATACCAACTGTAAAGATCCGTAAATGCCCGCCCTTTTGAATCGACCATAAACCACACATGCCCGATCCAAAGGTTGGAAATCCACGAATACTTTGACTTTGGGAATAAAACACATCAGAACAAATAACAGAAGACTTTTATAAACATTATAATAATATTATATCAGAGTACAGAATATCAGAGTACATTGGATAAATAATACAACAAAAGATTAAATTACAATAATTTAATATTGTGCAATGGAAATGAATAAAATAGTACAATGGAAGGCTATCCATGCTCAAGCTTCAATTCAGAATCCTGTTCAAAAGATAAATATCTGCAAAGCAAATCACTTGACTGTCCGTGTGGAAAAGAGGGCACTCGAGTTTGCAAAGTGAAACAAACTACGAGTCAGTCATGGGACTGGTATGAGAAATCTTACTTAACCTATTTAGTAATAAGGCTAATCACAGGACCACGCCGCTAATGCGGAACGGGTTTACTCCATTGGATTGCAATGCAAGAAGTAAAGTAAATCGTTAAACAACGCAATGCTTTTTAGAAAAATGAAACCATTATAAGACTCAAGTCCCATCACACAATGCAACGCAAACCGAAGGATAGAGTTTTACCTTATAATGGTAAAAAATGATTGATACGATAAAACGGATTTGATATTATTATTAGTGTATATATGTTTCAAAAACATTTCAATCATGATATCAATCGTAGACGGCATAACTACCATATACTACGTCGCCAAACTAGTTGTACAATCAAAACCGCATGGGTCGTATTGGAAGTTGGATTTCCATCATGAACCAAGGCAAAAGATAGTCCTTACCGAACTCGAGACACTCTAGCCCGTGCCGCAGGAGCAGAGCTCGAGTGACCCTTAGGAGCCCAAGGGCCGGTCCCCAACTTACGTTGGTGGATTATATATAAATTCCTGAACAATATGTCTCCCCGCCCTATGGGGCATAAATAGAGCCACTGGGGATTCAAATACCGAGGTGCCTCTTTCCATCATCCACATAAGTAAAAATGTCAGGGTTGGTAAGTCGCTGACACCACTTCTAGCTAGAAAGAAACGTATGTCCTCCCTGTATACTTACTCCCGTTTCTGGTTCATATCGGGGTGTGAGGCTTGCGAAGTAACGCTACACAAAGCTATGCTATTTAAAGCTGTGCTTTGATCATCAACCACAAGGCCCTGCTTTTCAACAAAAGCCTTGATCATTTGCATCTTAGCACACCACATTGTAAATCCATATCATACCATTGATTTCTACTAATATATATAACCTCTAAGCTCGTACGTCCCAGAGAAGGGTGTTAAGCAAGAGAATAAATTCTCCGCCACCACATATACATATTTAGCAGAGATCAACAATTACAACATAAAGGAATACAATGTCAGACATACCATCCATTTACAAGTCCATTCTAGGTCTAAACGAAACCGGAGGCACCTTATTCCAATATAGGAGAGAGAGGTTCTCGCATATCCATCGATCTACAAATACGTCTGGACGATCACCACATATTACCTTTGATTGGGTGGCCGCCCAATCAAGACATCAGTAATCATCCAAACGATTTGAAGATGTAACGACCCGGATTTTTCAGCCGTTGAATTCTGAATATTTAAATTTGTTATTTGAATTATATATAGGAATTTATAAGAAATTATTTAATAAAATGATATTTAAATGTATAATAAAATGAGCTCATAAAGTCGTGGTAGTTCGTAATTTAACGTTTTGAACTTCAATTAGATATACAGAATTCAAAATAAGTCGGATTTCTTTGAAACAAGAAACGTTCGGTTCTGTTTAACTATATTTTTCTAACGGAAGAGAAAATTCGAGATTTCGCCTTATATATTGAGAGTTATGTCCAAATCAAATATTTAAATAGTCGTTGTAGAATCGTTTGTGGACCATAACGGTTTAGTTAATATAACTAGAGATTGGTTACGAATTTAGACAAGATTCTTTTGAGGCGTAGTTATAATTTTATTTTTAGAATTTTACTGTAATTTTTAATTATTTAAATACACAACTTTTTATTTGGAGTATTTTACACCCTATATCAATATTTTGGGGTTTCACAATATGAGTTAACCTACCGATATTATTATATTTTTAGGACGTGGCATCTCACTGGACACGACCGTATTTTTATTTTTGTAGGTAGCAATCCATAAATGAACGATAATTTACGCAACAGGTACCCTTAACAAAAATCAAAATAAAAATCTTCAGTTCGCTCAATTTTATGGTCGTGTAGCATACCCTACCGGTGCACGTGCCTAATTGGAAAATATACACAACTGGATTTCTATCATGTACTGTATAATCACCATGTTATCTTCAATTATGAAACGCCTGAACCATTCAAAATCATGCACACTCTACCGTCCATACATATACTTAACCCCATTTTGAACGCTAAAGCCTACTTAAGCACACCCTATACTTATAATTTATTCAATATAGTACACGGCATTGGTAGTACTTGAGGCCAACACCTTTATTCAACTTTTTCTTCTCCTGGCACTTTAGAAAATCAAATTGTTTGGATAATATCACGTCTAAAAGCTTACTGACTAAATAACCTTTACACACGTTGTCACCTCCCATACCTTTGCACATGCATAACTTGAACCGTGCTCTCCAATCCAACTACCCGTGCACGCCAAGTAATTGTTACCAACGGTGTTCCTCAAGCAATTGCAGTTCCGTGACCCCCAAGCTCCCTCATCTTTAAAAACTATACAACTCCTTTTTGTTCTCGAAAACAACAAACACCAATTTTAAAATCCCTAATAAATGAAATGAAAAATTTATAAATCTCGAAACTAGATCCGGTGAAATCATATTAAGGAGAGCTTTTCGTTTAGCGTATGAGTGGTTGGGTGCGGTCAATTTCCCCTAAAGTTCGAAAATTTCAGTGACCAGGGGAGAAGCAAAGCAATACGGGTTGGACTTAGTAGCAGTAAATAAAAGTTGGATCTGGTAGGAGCTTTTCTTGTTGCGATTCTCACGTGTTGGAGGAATTGTGGCCAGCGTGCCTTCTTGGTAGAGAAGGGGATGGGTTCAG
This sequence comes from Allium sativum, assembly GCA_030737875.1. Classification (NCBI taxonomy): domain Eukaryota; kingdom Viridiplantae; phylum Streptophyta; class Magnoliopsida; order Asparagales; family Amaryllidaceae; genus Allium; species Allium sativum. Next base: position 551,934,891 of record CM060918.1, read on the forward strand.
TGAACTTGGTGATGGTTGAGGTGTGAGCTTTCTACCGAGTTCGATGATGGCCTGAGTTTTAAAAATCATGATGTAATGGAGAAGGGGCAAAGTGGTAGGAACGGTGATGTGAAGGCACAGTTTGGTTCAAAGTTCTTTCTGTAGCGAAATGAAGACGGGGAATGATCGGAAGTACGGTAAATGTCTGAGCGTGAGGGAGGAGTTGGGTTATCAGTAAAGGAGTTGCGGAGAAGGTATGGAAGGATGGAAGGTGAGGTTGGCATTTGGCTTTGGCACTAAGATTCAGACGTGGGTGCGTTTAGAAGAAAATTGAAGGAGATTGAATGGACATTGTGGACAACGTGGATGAGGATGGGATTAGTGGAGTAACGGTGGTGGTTAACGGGGTTAATAACGGTATAGATATTTAATTAATTAGTCAGTGGAAAATAAAGATGAGGCTTTAGTTGGTTTTGACCTTTGGCAGATATAAGAAAAAAAACATAATGGCAAAAGGAAAAGGAGGGGAGGCCGTGACTAAGTTTGGTTGGCAGATACCGGTGCACTCAGTTTGTAAAGTATAGGATATGAAGGGATTTCAGATGGGGTAAAAAGAATACAGTTAATTTAAATTGAAGAGGAGTGTATTACGGTAGAGAAGAAAGGATGGAGCAATACTAAATTCGAACTGTTTAAAGTTTGTGGCCTGATTTTGCACTAATCTTGATTAATTAAAACTAGTAAGGTAATTAAGCAATATTAATTTTTCATTTTGAATCGAATAGTCATGTTCGTTATAATTTGTTCAAATGATACCAGAATCCGAAGAAATCGGTCATGTTGAAATCACAACAAAGAAATACACGTTGTAGAACTATATTCCTTTGAGAATGAAGCTGTTGGAATTACGTGGCAAAATCAAACGTCTGTTTGATTTTAAAAGCAGAACCATCAACTGCGAATTAAGGTGAGTAAACTCACTAACTTTGACTTGTTTATATTTTTATATAAACGGGTTTTAAATTTAATTATAGTAATTTTATACTGTGTGATGATTATTTGGTTGAAATGGTTGTTAGTTGATCGATTATCAGTTCTGTTACCAGGATATTTCATATTGATGTGAAATTAATATTATTGATGTGATTAACATCTGTGGATGCAGGGAAACAGGTTAGAGGGATCCAACTGGATTCCTCAATATTTATATTACTGTTTTATTTGATTGTGCTATATGATGTGTTATTTAATCCATGATTGGATATGTTGTGCTTGAATTACCCTGGCCTTAGAAAACTGGTATTTTAATACCGTAAAATATTTTTCAAATATAGAAAAGGAATTCGAGATTTAAAAGGAAAATTTATTTCCAAAATACAAATTTAATTTTTCAATGGACTTGAAATAAAATTTGTTTAGATGGTAAAACGAGTAGTTGATTATAGATGATGTTATAAATGGAATAGAATTTGAAGACCCGGGAAGTAAATTCAAATATTAATTGGAAGCAAATAATCAATTAACTATATTTGGAGTCGACCAAGTCAACCACTCTAATTGAACTGATTATTAGATGAATTTATTAATAAAGTATCATTTTGACAAACAATTGTTGAAGACTTAATAAAATTATAAGGTTACCTAATCCTTATTTGATTTGGTTTGAGACTAACCTTCGGGTCGATAATTATTAATACCGTTAATGAGTATTGTAATGACCTTTGAAAGAAATTAACTATTTATATTTGGCTAAAAATGAAGTTAACCACTTATATTTTGGTTAATATTGAACTAATAATTTTTAAAAGTGATTTCTTCCTTAACTGGAATTAAATTAAGAAATTTTAAATTTGTAGTAAGATTTGGTTGAATCTATCCCAAAGGATTTTGAAAGGGGGATTCATTATAAGTCCAAATACATAACCAAAGTTAGAAGGAAATTTAAATAATTTGCTTTGCTGAGCAAAGTATGGATTTTTAAAGCAATAAGGATTCGTAACCAAAAGGGTTTAGTAAGTGAAACCAAATTTGAGAATTTAATCTTGGTATATTAGAAAGGGAATTGTATACACATATTAACATGAGTAATCGACTATTGATGTTTTTGAAAGATATTTCATAATAAAATCGGAAGTCCTTTTCGTAAAGTGCTAGGAAATAAAATAGGTGGGGAATACGTAGATTTCAACACTTATGGTTGAAATAGACATTTTCCATGAACAATAAGGAAAACAGCGATTTTAACGCTGCCGTTATAGTAAATGTTTTGTAATCCTAAACAACGATCTTAACGCTATTGTTATAATAAGTGTTCTATAATTCTAGACAGCGATTGTAACGCTGTTGTTAAAATTAATGTTTTATAAATCAAATATCTGGAGACAGCGATTATAACGCTACCGTTATAATCAAAGTTTTTCTGTGAAAGAAGTATGTTCTTAGATTGGATCTGAAGGTCGCGTAAGCGATGTTTGGTTTAATGTTGTGAGCTTTTACTATTTCAAAGTTGAGAATGTTGTTCAGTTAAGGTCTGAGAGGTAAATATACCCCAACTTGATTGACTTCATGATTGATGGAGAAATGGTTAAGGTTCGATAATGAGGATTGGTTAGCATTATGGTTAGTTAATAATTGGTTAATGTTTTGAGTTATAATAATGGTGTTTTACAATGTCGCGTTAATTTAAAAGAATTTGAAATGTTTTTCCCAAATAAAATGAGAGATATTTTCTACATATAGAGAATGAAATGAATTGGACAATGAGGAATTTAGAAAGGGAATTTGGCAATATTTTTCAATATTAATGCGGTATATTTCCTGAATATAGAATATAAGGATTCTTTAATATATATAGAACTGTTTTCTAATTGGAATAAGAGATATTTTCTCGAATAAAGAAATTAGATATTGGAAATGTTTGTCAAAGAATCGAGAGGGGAAATCGAGCTTCAAAAGGAAACGAAAGATAGGGAAACAGGAAATGGAAATACTAACCTAATAAGAAATTAAATTAAAAAGTGGCCCAGTGTTGTTTGATGCTTGATCGGTACGATTTCCAATTGGAAATAGGACCGTTGATTGTATGGATGTTTCTTTAATAGTTAAATCACCGACTATCAAAGTTTTGACTTATTTTATACCTCCGTTGTCAATACGAAGACACCGGGATCAGATTTAATATCTGAAAACCACTCCGTATTGGCATAAGCGTTATGAATCAACTTATGTTGAAGAGATTATGAAGACGGAGTAAAGTGCAAGGGCTGTTCTGTTAATCCTTGGTGGAAGTTTCCTAAGATGGATTAATATAATGGTGCCTTCGGTTTGTCCAGACCTAGGACAACTTGTATGGACGAGTGTCTGACAGAGTGTTTCCAAAGGGGTTACGTACGTTGATTCCTTCAAACGTACGAAGCTGGTGGCAAAGAAGGGAAACTTCTTTATCCTAACAATCTGAGTATTTTTGTGGGAATCAATTAGTGTTTTTCGATGGATCCGACGATGTGGCATTCAAAGTGAATGGTGGCCAGATGTTCAGGAAGATAATTCAAACCTCAAGCCTCACAACTGGGAATTGAAAAAAAATCGGGCAGGCAGCATGGCTATGTGGGTCGCTCCCATGAGGATTTATAATCACAAATCTAGAGAAATTCCAGTTGCTTCTTTAATCTATCGATGCTGTCCCTTTCCGGAAACGGTTGCTGATCCCAACCGTTGGTGATATACTTTCAATACACTTAAGCGAAATGAGTGGTCGATCATGTGTGAGCCGGGTTGCAAGATATTCTTGTTGAACCCAGTGTATTTGCCTCTAGAGATACACTATCAACAGGTGGTTCCATACTTGTCATGTTGAAAACCCAATCTCCAATAAGCGCCCCGTGGTTTTTGATTTAATATTATATATGAAGGGTGAGATGCAAGCGTTCCGCTAGATTTCTATTTATTTGATGTAGACATTATTATAATATCACTGGATTTGATATCAAAAATATTTTGGGTTATAATAAGGTAAACACCATCCGTGTTTATGTGTGGATCGGTCTTATGATTATCATTTCTTTCGAAAGGTTTTTAAAGTTAAACAAATGGTTGGAGTTTACTCACACTAGTCCCATGACTGACCCAGAGTTTTTTTTTTTTTTGCTTTCCCTAAACTCTTGTGTAACAACCCGCAAAAATCAGGACCAATTTAAAAATTCTATTTTAGAAAATTTTAATGAATTTTGACAATATAAAATAATTTATTTAAATAATAATGATCACAAATTTGATTCAAATCGAAGTTAGAATGAATGATTTAATTTTTATTATAAAAAGAGTTAGAAATAACGCGGTAGTTTGAAAAGTCAAACTTGAACTTTGACTGACCGTACAGGATGCAAAATTTAACGGATTTTAGTGAAACCAAAAATATTATAATCTATTTAAATTTATCTTTCCAACGAATCCGAAAAATCGAAATTTCATAACGGGAATCAAAAGTTATGTCAAAATTAAAATCTAGAATGGTCGCTATGAAATTTATAAGGGCCAAAATGCTACATTTTGCAGAATAAGGAATTAGGACCCGAAACCATCTCCATTGGTTTTAGAATGTTGTTTACATATAAAAATGACTATAAGAACTTATATTTTTGAGTTTCGGAAAAATTCTACTATTTTTGGTATTTTTAAATATTAAAAATATACGCCTGAAAAATAGAATTTTTGCAAACGAACTCCGAATTCGACAAGACCAGTTTCTATGGATTCGGAATATTAAATTAAGGTAAAATTCTAAAATTTATAATTTTTGGAATTATTTTGTGGCCTGTATAATTTTTACAGTGGAAATACAGCCTATTTTCAGACTTCGGAAATTCATAATAAATTCATACGGACTCGGAAAATTACGAAATCAGGTTCGTTGGGTTCGTAATGACCTGAAATAATTATGTTTAAAATTTTATTAATTTTGAAATTAGCATGTATTTATAAGAATTTTTGAACTGAAGAAAACAGTTGAAAATTGAGTAATTGAGCACATAATGATATTTGGGCCCAAACCAAAATTAAACCCATGGTATATATTATCTTTTTTCTGAGTTTTAGGGCTGAAATTCGAAATGCACAGCAGCCACTCTCTTTTCCATCATTTTTTCTCAATTTCCATGGCGGCTCCCTATTCTCTAAAATTCATAAAAAAATAAAATCTCTTCAAACCATAGCAAATTATATGTTTTCTCGAAGGTCTCGACGATACGAAGCTAATGGTGTAGTCGGTTTTGTCAAACAGCGCTCGGATTCGCCGGAATCTCGTCTTAAAGCTTGCTGTTTTCGAAATTCAGAAACTCAAAACGTAAATCAAGAAATTCCCGTGAATCGAGGAAGAATTAGACGAAGTCACGAACACGGAAGTTCTTCGTCTACGCAAGACGAAAATGCTCAGAAAATTTCAGGAAGTTTGGAGGTGTGAGGCGTCCTGTGGGACCCGCGAGGCGAAATCCTTTCTAGGCGATTTCCCGATGATCGGAGAAGCTTTAGGGGCGGCTCTTTCTGGTGGTGGTGCGTCTCGCCAAGACGAAGACATTGGCGGTGGTCCCGTGGCGTCAGGTGGCCCGAGGCAGCGGCAAAGTGCGGTCAAAGTTCGGCGATGAACAGTGTTTTTCGGTCAATGGGCTGAGGGTATTTTCTATTTTATTTTTAAATTATTTAATTAATTTCCAGAACTTTAAAATTGCATAACTCACTCATACGAAGTCGAAAATCGATGATTTCAGGTGCGTTGGGATCGTGGCGACGAGATGGACGCGTGGACACTAATTTTGTCCAATTCTGAGACAGTGAAATTTTTAGGTATTTTTCACGAATATTAATTAATTATTTAATTATGTCCAACTTTAATAAATCATAACTCTCTCGTACGAGGTCCGATTGACGAACCGTGAATTGCGTTGGACTCGTCTTTCCGAGCTCTTCGCGATGGCGCAGACCAGAGCTGAATCCGAGACAGTCAAATTTTCAGCAAAAATCAATGTGAGATTCTATGTTTAATTTGATTTTTTTTTTTCTTTCGTTGTATGAAAATCATTGTATGATGTGAATGAATATGAATCTGTGATGTATGCTTGAATATGGATGTTGTTGCTTGTACTGTGATTGTCAGTTGATGTTGCATATGTGGTTGATACTATTGGGATTGAGTCGAAATGGAACCTTTAATTTTGTTAAAACAAATGAAGCACAAATATTTTGTTTAGTGAAACAAGAATGAAACTTTTACTTTTGTTTGTTGTAACAAAAATAGACCTTTTTATATTTTTGGTTTATTGGAGATAAATGAAACATTTTTATATTTTATTTTGTTGAAAAACAAAAATGAAACATTCTTATATTTTATTTTGTTGAAGAACAAAATGAAACTTTTCTTTTTGTTTGTTGAAACATAGAATGCAACTTTATTTTTGATTTTGTTTTGTTAAAAACATAATGAAACTTTATCTTTATTTTTATTTTTTTGATTTTGTTTTGAAATTAAGATAGTGTTTGACTTTTATTTTCAATAAAAGATTAGAATAAAGATTATTTCTTTATTTTAAAAAAGGATTAAAAGGTAAAAGTTTATTTCTTTATTTTAAAGGAACTAAGATGTATAAGTTTTATCCTTTATTATAAAAAGGACTTTAATGAACAAAGTTTTGTTCTTTATTTTAATAAAGGACTTAAATGAAAAAAAAAGTTTTATTTCTTTATTTTAAAATGAATAAAATTTGTTCTTTATTTAGGAACAGATTTAAAAAGGAAATAGTTTGTATATGGGCTGCTTACATTAAATGAAATGGTATAAAGTGAATATGTTTATTGTAAATTTATTTCATTTAAAAGGGGATGAAATTGGAACCGTCATACCTATTATGTGAACATCGTTAATTGGGTATGTTATTTATGTTATTATTTAATGCACTTGTATACACTGTCATTTACAAGCGACCTTGGCTTGTTTATGAGATTGGACGATCAATTTTAGCACATTGTCCAGAAGCACCGTTTATTTTATAATATTTGAATTGTGTTGGTTGAAACCCCACACGGGTCATGGGTTGGCATTTGAATACACGTCACCCTTGGGTTTAATTAGAAAATGCACTTTGGTTGTTGATGTTTGAAATTTGCTATGTAATAAATGTACAATTTCCGTATAATCGAATTATATGGAAATGAATGGTGTGGGTCTCATTCCAATTTTGAGTCAAACAAATAAATATGCAATTAATACAATAAATTGGAAATTGGATTAAGGAGTTATGTATTTTACTATTTAAAAAGGATAAAATAGAAGTTTGGAATGAAAGAAATAAATTCCATTGATTACTCAATTAATAGAATTAATGGACGCTTAAATTAAGGAGGACATATCCTTATTTATTTGGAAAGTTATAAAACAAATTTCTAGAATTGGTAAATTACATTCCAACTATAAGGAGAATTTGAAACTAAAAGATTCTGTTTTATGTTAACATTAAATCTGGAAGATGGATTTCAATACTTGACATAAATGATTGATTTAATGTTGGAATGGTAGGTTTTTAATATAACAATTAAAACCATTTTTGAAGTGATTATTATTATAGTATTATAATAATGGGGAAAAATTAATGTGTATTGAAATGGAAAGATAAGAATTTATATAAAGAGTATTTCAAGGAATGAATGATATTTTAGAGGTTTTAAAATATGAAATATTTTTAAAAATAAGATTTTTAAGAAACAATTATAATTATAAATTGTATTTGGACACGAGGTTAGGTCACGTTTATGGCGGAAGTCTGCCCGGAACCAACCGGCATATCCAGCAGCCATAAATGTTGGGCCTAATGTGAGAGGTCCAAGTGCGCAAATACGAATTGGGTCAAGACACGAGGTTAAGCCCAACATGTGGTAGAAGTCTGCCCGGAACCAACCGGCATATCCAGCATCCACAAGTTGTAGGCCTAATGTGAGAGGTCTGGCCCGCTATTAAATAATAAAATGTAAAGATAAACATAATAAATGGATAAGGAAAATGAATTGGGCCATTCGGTCCATTTAAAAAAATAGTAACTCCATTTTAACCCGTATAAATTATGTTATACATTTTATAAAGGAAATCGAAGATGATTAATATTTTATTTAAGATTAAATGAAATACTCTGAAATAAAGGAGGTCTAATTATATATATTAAATGGGAAATTTATGAAATTTAAATTTGGGTTTATCGTGAATTATGTTTTAAATAACATTTATTCTTTAACCCGAATTTATGATAGAATTAATTCCCTAGAAATTGAATAATCATTTAGTAATGACTTTGGAAGATTAAAACTAAATAAAATTTTAATTAAATCTTTAATTAGATTGAAAGGGAATTAAGTAGTTAAAATCACTGAATTAAGAAAGTGATCGAAAATGGAAAATGAACCATAAAGCAATGAATATTTTCATGTTATAAATGAATAAATGAATGAAAACATGAAATGGTTATATTATTTATATATTTTATATAAATAAAAGTAATGAAACTTTTATTTACATTTCATATGTAAATAAAAGAATGAAAATAAGAATGAAACTTTTATTTACTTTTCACATGTAAATAAAAAGATGAAAATAAGAAGGGAATTTTTATTTACATTTCACATGCGAATAAAAATATAAAAATATGAAATGAAACATGATTTAGAAGCATGAACCGCATATGAAAATTTAACATGTTTTAAAAAGCATGAAGTCGCATATGAAATGCATAATCAAGAAACCGCATATGAAATAAAAATTCATGTTTAGAGTAGTATTACTGCATATGAAATGAATGGACGATATATATATACATGAAATGGATGGACGATATTTATATTTATAAAAGAATAAATAACGATATAGAATGGTTTACAAATTTATATATGCGAGAATTATTTGGGAAGTCCGAGTTTACTCTCATTCCAAATAATGATACGACGTTCGAAGAGTTGAAGACGGTGATTGAAGACCGACGATCTTCACATCGAATGGGTGTGTTGCTATTGAGACCCATGATGGGAGTAGCTACCTTGAAGGGGCGACAGTAGTAGCCGTCCGGACGTAGTGTTGATTGCACGGATTTGACTTTCGCTCAGACCCAGGGCATAAGTTTATAAATGGAATGTATGTCTGACGTTGTAGTCCTTTATACTACATTCGTTGATCTCTCTTAATATATATCTGTTTGGTGGTTAACACCCTTCTCTGAGACGTACGAGCTTAGAGGTTATATATTGGTAGAAATCAATGGTATAGTATGGACTGACAATGTGGCATGCTAAGATGCATTGATCAAGGCTTTTGTTGAAAAGCAGGCCTTGTGGTTGATGATCAAAGCACGGCCTGTTTAGGTGTAGCTTTGTGTATAGCGTGACTTCGCGAGCCTCACACCCCGGTATGAGTCAAAAACGGGATATGGACTGCAGGGAGTGCACACGTTTCTTTCTAGCTAGAGTGGTGTCAGCGACCTACCAGCCGTGACATTTTACTTATGTGGATGATGGATTTTGAGGCGCCTCGTTATTTTTATAGGCCGTTGGTGGTCATACTATAGGTCCAAAGGGACCGGGAAACGTGTGTTCAGGCATAACTAATCCACTGCCCATAGGCGGGGACCGGCCCTACCGCTTCCAAGGGTTCACTGCGGGGAATCCTGAGGCATTTGCTAGAGTGTCTCGAATCGGAGAGGATCTTGCCCCTAGCCTCGACTCATGATGGGAATCCAATTTCCAATACGACCTTGCGGTTTTGATTGTAGAACTAGTATTGGCGACATGCTATATGGTAACCATGCCGTCTAGGATTGATACTTATGATTCAAATCTTTTTATTAAAACATATATACACTAATAATAATATCAAATCCTTTTTATACGTATCAAGCATCTTTTGACCATTATAAGGTAAAACCCTATCCCCTGGTGTGCGTTGCATTGTGTGATGGGACCTGGGTCTTATAATGGTTTCATTTTTCCAAAAAGACATTGCGTTATTTCTCGATTTACTTTAGTTTATGCACCGGCAATCCATTGGAGTAAACCCGTTCCGCGTTAGCGGCGTGGTCCTTGGATTTGCCTTATTAGTGTTTTGTATTCCCAAAGTTAACGTATGCGAATTTTGAACGGTCTTGGTCGATTTTGTGATCGATTAAGGTCGGGCAAAATCCGTGTCGTTACAGGTGGTATCAGAGCTTTGGTTAGCTCAAATCTTTGGGATACAACTCGTTAGAACTGAACAAAAGACTCATCAGAGATTGGATTAGTAATGTCCAATAAGAATACTCATTAGAGATAGGACCAGCAGTGTCCTAGAATGAGAAAACTCATTAGAGATGGGGTTAGTAATGCCCTAGAATGAGTTCAGAGTGATAAGCTTATGATTAGCGTATTTTTGATTATATAATCTATTTCTGAAAATATGATTTTTAAATATATAAAAGAGTATGTATATTTGATAAGTTAGTCAACAAATGAAATTAATAAGAGAAATTAAAATTTAGTTAGTTAATTAAACAACTTTTAGCCTAGTTCCTTTTCGAGGACGAAAAGTTTTTAAGTGGGGGCGATTGTAACAACCCGCAAAAATCAGGACCAATTTAAAAATTCTATTTTAGAAAATTTTAATGAATTTTGACAATATAAAATAATTTATTTAAATAATAATGATCACAAATTTGATTCAAATCGAAGTTAGAATGAATGATTTAATTTTTATTATAAAAAGAGTTAGAAATAACGCGGTAGTTTGAAAAGTCAAACTTGAACTTTGACTGACCGTACAGGATGCAAAATTTAACGGATTTTAGTGAAACCAAAAATATTATAATCTATTTAAATTTATCTTTCCAACGAATCCGAAAAATCGAAATTTCATAACGGGAATCAAAAGTTATGTCAAAATTAAAATCTAGAATGGTCGCTATGAAATTTATAAGGGCCAAAATGCTACATTTTGCAGAATAAGGAATTAGGACCCGAAACCATCTCCATTGGTTTTAGAATGTTGTTTACATATAAAAATGACTATAAGAACTTATATTTTTGAGTTTCGGAAAAATTCTACTATTTTTGGTATTTTTAAATATTAAAAATATACGCCTGAAAAATAGAATTTTTGCAAACGAACTCCGAATTCGACAAGACCAGTTTCTATGGATTCGGAATATTAAATTAAGGTAAAATTCTAAAATTTATAATTTTTGGAATTATTTTGTGGCCTGTATAATTTTTACAGTGGAAATACAGCCTATTTTCAGACTTCGGAAATTCATAATAAATTCATACGGACTCGGAAAATTACGAAATCAGGTTCGTTGGGTTCGTAATGACCTGAAATAATTATGTTTAAAATTTTATTAATTTTGAAATTAGCATGTATTTATAAGAATTTTTGAACTGAAGAAAACAGTTGAAAATTGAGTAATTGAGCACATAATGATATTTGGGCCCAAACCAAAATTAAACCCATGGTATATATTATCTTTTTTCTGAGTTTTAGGGCTGAAATTCGAAATGCACAGCAGCCACTCTCTTTTCCATCATTTTTTCTCAATTTCCATGGCGGCTCCCTATTCTCTAAAATTCATAAAAAAATAAAATCTCTTCAAACCATAGCAAATTATATGTTTTCTCGAAGGTCTCGACGATACGAAGCTAATGGTGTAGTCGGTTTTGTCAAACAGCGCTCGGATTCGCCGGAATCTCGTCTTAAAGCTTGCTGTTTTCGAAATTCAGAAACTCAAAACGTAAATCAAGAAATTCCCGTGAATCGAGGAAGAATTAGACGAAGTCACGAACACGGAAGTTCTTCGTCTACGCAAGACGAAAATGCTCAGAAAATTTCAGGAAGTTTGGAGGTGTGAGGCGTCCTGTGGGACCCGCGAGGCGAAATCCTTTCTAGGCGATTTCCCGATGATCGGAGAAGCTTTAGGGGCGGCTCTTTCTGGTGGTGGTGCGTCTCGCCAAGACGAAGACATTGGCGGTGGTCCCGTGGCGTCAGGTGGCCCGAGGCAGCGGCAAAGTGCGGTCAAAGTTCGGCGATGAACAGTGTTTTTCGGTCAATGGGCTGAGGGTATTTTCTATTTTATTTTTAAATTATTTAATTAATTTCCAGAACTTTAAAATTGCATAACTCACTCATACGAAGTCGAAAATCGATGATTTCAGGTGCGTTGGGATCGTGGCGACGAGATGGACGCGTGGACACTAATTTTGTCCAATTCTGAGACAGTGAAATTTTTAGGTATTTTTCACGAATATTAATTAATTATTTAATTATGTCCAACTTTAATAAATCATAACTCTCTCGTACGAGGTCCGATTGACGAACCGTGAATTGCGTTGGACTCGTCTTTCCGAGCTCTTCGCGATGGCGCAGACCAGAGCTGAATCCGAGACAGTCAAATTTTCAGCAAAAATCAATGTGAGATTCTATGTTTAATTTGATTTTTTTTTTTCTTTCGTTGTATGAAAATCATTGTATGATGTGAATGAATATGAATCTGTGATGTATGCTTGAATATGGATGTTGTTGCTTGTACTGTGATTGTCAGTTGATGTTGCATATGTGGTTGATACTATTGGGATTGAGTCGAAATGGAACCTTTAATTTTGTTAAAACAAATGAAGCACAAATATTTTGTTTAGTGAAACAAGAATGAAACTTTTACTTTTGTTTGTTGTAACAAAAATAGACCTTTTTATATTTTTGGTTTATTGGAGATAAATGAAACATTTTTATATTTTATTTTGTTGAAAAACAAAAATGAAACATTCTTATATTTTATTTTGTTGAAGAACAAAATGAAACTTTTCTTTTTGTTTGTTGAAACATAGAATGCAACTTTATTTTTGATTTTGTTTTGTTAAAAACATAATGAAACTTTATCTTTATTTTTATTTTTTTGATTTTGTTTTGAAATTAAGATAGTGTTTGACTTTTATTTTCAATAAAAGATTAGAATAAAGATTATTTCTTTATTTTAAAAAAGGATTAAAAGGTAAAAGTTTATTTCTTTATTTTAAAGGAACTAAGATGTATAAGTTTTATCCTTTATTATAAAAAGGACTTTAATGAACAAAGTTTTGTTCTTTATTTTAATAAAGGACTTAAATGAAAAAAAAAGTTTTATTTCTTTATTTTAAAATGAATAAAATTTGTTCTTTATTTAGGAACAGATTTAAAAAGGAAATAGTTTGTATATGGGCTGCTTACATTAAATGAAATGGTATAAAGTGAATATGTTTATTGTAAATTTATTTCATTTAAAAGGGGATGAAATTGGAACCGTCATACCTATTATGTGAACATCGTTAATTGGGTATGTTATTTATGTTATTATTTAATGCACTTGTATACACTGTCATTTACAAGCGACCTTGGCTTGTTTATGAGATTGGACGATCAATTTTAGCACATTGTCCAGAAGCACCGTTTATTTTATAATATTTGAATTGTGTTGGTTGAAACCCCACACGGGTCATGGGTTGGCATTTGAATACACGTCACCCTTGGGTTTAATTAGAAAATGCACTTTGGTTGTTGATGTTTGAAATTTGCTATGTAATAAATGTACAATTTCCGTATAATCGAATTATATGGAAATGAATGGTGTGGGTCTCATTCCAATTTTGAGTCAAACAAATAAATATGCAATTAATACAATAAATTGGAAATTGGATTAAGGAGTTATGTATTTTACTATTTAAAAAGGATAAAATAGAAGTTTGGAATGAAAGAAATAAATTCCATTGATTACTCAATTAATAGAATTAATGGACGCTTAAATTAAGGAGGACATATCCTTATTTATTTGGAAAGTTATAAAACAAATTTCTAGAATTGGTAAATTACATTCCAACTATAAGGAGAATTTGAAACTAAAAGATTCTGTTTTATGTTAACATTAAATCTGGAAGATGGATTTCAATACTTGACATAAATGATTGATTTAATGTTGGAATGGTAGGTTTTTAATATAACAATTAAAACCATTTTTGAAGTGATTATTATTATAGTATTATAATAATGGGGAAAAATTAATGTGTATTGAAATGGAAAGATAAGAATTTATATAAAGAGTATTTCAAGGAATGAATGATATTTTAGAGGTTTTAAAATATGAAATATTTTTAAAAATAAGATTTTTAAGAAACAATTATAATTATAAATTGTATTTGGACACGAGGTTAGGTCACGTTTATGGCGGAAGTCTGCCCGGAACCAACCGGCATATCCAGCAGCCATAAATGTTGGGCCTAATGTGAGAGGTCCAAGTGCGCAAATACGAATTGGGTCAAGACACGAGGTTAAGCCCAACATGTGGTAGAAGTCTGCCCGGAACCAACCGGCATATCCAGCATCCACAAGTTGTAGGCCTAATGTGAGAGGTCTGGCCCGCTATTAAATAATAAAATGTAAAGATAAACATAATAAATGGATAAGGAAAATGAATTGGGCCATTCGGTCCATTTAAAAAAATAGTAACTCCATTTTAACCCGTATAAATTATGTTATACATTTTATAAAGGAAATCGAAGATGATTAATATTTTATTTAAGATTAAATGAAATACTCTGAAATAAAGGAGGTCTAATTATATATATTAAATGGGAAATTTATGAAATTTAAATTTGGGTTTATCGTGAATTATGTTTTAAATAACATTTATTCTTTAACCCGAATTTATGATAGAATTAATTCCCTAGAAATTGAATAATCATTTAGTAATGACTTTGGAAGATTAAAACTAAATAAAATTTTAATTAAATCTTTAATTAGATTGAAAGGGAATTAAGTAGTTAAAATCACTGAATTAAGAAAGTGATCGAAAATGGAAAATGAACCATAAAGCAATGAATATTTTCATGTTATAAATGAATAAATGAATGAAAACATGAAATGGTTATATTATTTATATATTTTATATAAATAAAAGTAATGAAACTTTTATTTACATTTCATATGTAAATAAAAGAATGAAAATAAGAATGAAACTTTTATTTACTTTTCACATGTAAATAAAAAGATGAAAATAAGAAGGGAATTTTTATTTACATTTCACATGCGAATAAAAATATAAAAATATGAAATGAAACATGATTTAGAAGCATGAACCGCATATGAAAATTTAACATGTTTTAAAAAGCATGAAGTCGCATATGAAATGCATAATCAAGAAACCGCATATGAAATAAAAATTCATGTTTAGAGTAGTATTACTGCATATGAAATGAATGGACGATATATATATACATGAAATGGATGGACGATATTTATATTTATAAAAGAATAAATAACGATATAGAATGGTTTACAAATTTATATATGCGAGAATTATTTGGGAAGTCCGAGTTTACTCTCATTCCAAATAATGATACGACGTTCGAAGAGTTGAAGACGGTGATTGAAGACCGACGATCTTCACATCGAATGGGTGTGTTGCTATTGAGACCCATGATGGGAGTAGCTACCTTGAAGGGGCGACAGTAGTAGCCGTCCGGACGTAGTGTTGATTGCACGGATTTGACTTTCGCTCAGACCCAGGGCATAAGTTTATAAATGGAATGTATGTCTGACGTTGTAGTCCTTTATACTACATTCGTTGATCTCTCTTAATATATATCTGTTTGGTGGTTAACACCCTTCTCTGAGACGTACGAGCTTAGAGGTTATATATTGGTAGAAATCAATGGTATAGTATGGACTGACAATGTGGCATGCTAAGATGCATTGATCAAGGCTTTTGTTGAAAAGCAGGCCTTGTGGTTGATGATCAAAGCACGGCCTGTTTAGGTGTAGCTTTGTGTATAGCGTGACTTCGCGAGCCTCACACCCCGGTATGAGTCAAAAACGGGATATGGACTGCAGGGAGTGCACACGTTTCTTTCTAGCTAGAGTGGTGTCAGCGACCTACCAGCCGTGACATTTTACTTATGTGGATGATGGATTTTGAGGCGCCTCGTTATTTTTATAGGCCGTTGGTGGTCATACTATAGGTCCAAAGGGACCGGGAAACGTGTGTTCAGGCATAACTAATCCACTGCCCATAGGCGGGGACCGGCCCTACCGCTTCCAAGGGTTCACTGCGGGGAATCCTGAGGCATTTGCTAGAGTGTCTCGAATCGGAGAGGATCTTGCCCCTAGCCTCGACTCATGATGGGAATCCAATTTCCAATACGACCTTGCGGTTTTGATTGTAGAACTAGTATTGGCGACATGCTATATGGTAACCATGCCGTCTAGGATTGATACTTATGATTCAAATCTTTTTATTAAAACATATATACACTAATAATAATATCAAATCCTTTTTATACGTATCAAGCATCTTTTGACCATTATAAGGTAAAACCCTATCCCCTGGTGTGCGTTGCATTGTGTGATGGGACCTGGGTCTTATAATGGTTTCATTTTTCCAAAAAGACATTGCGTTATTTCTCGATTTACTTTAGTTTATGCACCGGCAATCCATTGGAGTAAACCCGTTCCGCGTTAGCGGCGTGGTCCTTGGATTTGCCTTATTAGTGTTTTGTATTCCCAAAGTTAACGTATGCGAATTTTGAACGGTCTTGGTCGATTTTGTGATCGATTAAGGTCGGGCAAAATCCGTGTCGTTACAGGTGGTATCAGAGCTTTGGTTAGCTCAAATCTTTGGGATACAACTCGTTAGAACTGAACAAAAGACTCATCAGAGATTGGATTAGTAATGTCCAATAAGAATACTCATTAGAGATAGGACCAGCAGTGTCCTAGAATGAGAAAACTCATTAGAGATGGGGTTAGTAATGCCCTAGAATGAGTTCAGAGTGATAAGCTTATGATTAGCGTATTTTTGATTATATAATCTATTTCTGAAAATATGATTTTTAAATATATAAAAGAGTATGTATATTTGATAAGTTAGTCAACAAATGAAATTAATAAGAGAAATTAAAATTTAGTTAGTTAATTAAACAACTTTTAGCCTAGTTCCTTTTCGAGGACGAAAAGTTTTTAAGTGGGGGCGATTGTAACAACCCGCAAAAATCAGGACCAATTTAAAAATTCTATTTTAGAAAATTTTAATGAATTTTGACAATATAAAATAATTTATTTAAATAATAATGATCACAAATTTGATTCAAATCGAAGTTAGAATGAATGATTTAATTTTTATTATAAAAAGAGTTAGAAATAACGCGGTAGTTTGAAAAGTCAAACTTGAACTTTGACTGACCGTACAGGATGCAAAATTTAACGGATTTTAGTGAAACCAAAAATATTATAATCTATTTAAATTTATCTTTCCAACGAATCCGAAAAATCGAAATTTCATAACGGGAATCAAAAGTTATGTCAAAATTAAAATCTAGAATGGTCGCTATGAAATTTATAAGGGCCAAAATGCTACATTTTGCAGAATAAGGAATTAGGACCCGAAACCATCTCCATTGGTTTTAGAATGTTGTTTACATATAAAAATGACTATAAGAACTTATATTTTTGAGTTTCGGAAAAATTCTACTATTTTTGGTATTTTTAAATATTAAAAATATACGCCTGAAAAATAGAATTTTTGCAAACGAACTCCGAATTCGACAAGACCAGTTTCTATGGATTCGGAATATTAAATTAAGGTAAAATTCTAAAATTTATAATTTTTGGAATTATTTTGTGGCCTGTATAATTTTTACAGTGGAAATACAGCCTATTTTCAGACTTCGGAAATTCATAATAAATTCATACGGACTCGGAAAATTACGAAATCAGGTTCGTTGGGTTCGTAATGACCTGAAATAATTATGTTTAAAATTTTATTAATTTTGAAATTAGCATGTATTTATAAGAATTTTTGAACTGAAGAAAACAGTTGAAAATTGAGTAATTGAGCACATAATGATATTTGGGCCCAAACCAAAATTAAACCCATGGTATATATTATCTTTTTTCTGAGTTTTAGGGCTGAAATTCGAAATGCACAGCAGCCACTCTCTTTTCCATCATTTTTTCTCAATTTCCATGGCGGCTCCCTATTCTCTAAAATTCATAAAAAAATAAAATCTCTTCAAACCATAGCAAATTATATGTTTTCTCGAAGGTCTCGACGATACGAAGCTAATGGTGTAGTCGGTTTTGTCAAACAGCGCTCGGATTCGCCGGAATCTCGTCTTAAAGCTTGCTGTTTTCGAAATTCAGAAACTCAAAACGTAAATCAAGAAATTCCCGTGAATCGAGGAAGAATTAGACGAAGTCACGAACACGGAAGTTCTTCGTCTACGCAAGACGAAAATGCTCAGAAAATTTCAGGAAGTTTGGAGGTGTGAGGCGTCCTGTGGGACCCGCGAGGCGAAATCCTTTCTAGGCGATTTCCCGATGATCGGAGAAGCTTTAGGGGCGGCTCTTTCTGGTGGTGGTGCGTCTCGCCAAGACGAAGACATTGGCGGTGGTCCCGTGGCGTCAGGTGGCCCGAGGCAGCGGCAAAGTGCGGTCAAAGTTCGGCGATGAACAGTGTTTTTCGGTCAATGGGCTGAGGGTATTTTCTATTTTATTTTTAAATTATTTAATTAATTTCCAGAACTTTAAAATTGCATAACTCACTCATACGAAGTCGAAAATCGATGATTTCAGGTGCGTTGGGATCGTGGCGACGAGATGGACGCGTGGACACTAATTTTGTCCAATTCTGAGACAGTGAAATTTTTAGGTATTTTTCACGAATATTAATTAATTATTTAATTATGTCCAACTTTAATAAATCATAACTCTCTCGTACGAGGTCCGATTGACGAACCGTGAATTGCGTTGGACTCGTCTTTCCGAGCTCTTCGCGATGGCGCAGACCAGAGCTGAATCCGAGACAGTCAAATTTTCAGCAAAAATCAATGTGAGATTCTATGTTTAATTTGATTTTTTTTTTTCTTTCGTTGTATGAAAATCATTGTATGATGTGAATGAATATGAATCTGTGATGTATGCTTGAATATGGATGTTGTTGCTTGTACTGTGATTGTCAGTTGATGTTGCATATGTGGTTGATACTATTGGGATTGAGTCGAAATGGAACCTTTAATTTTGTTAAAACAAATGAAGCACAAATATTTTGTTTAGTGAAACAAGAATGAAACTTTTACTTTTGTTTGTTGTAACAAAAATAGACCTTTTTATATTTTTGGTTTATTGGAGATAAATGAAACATTTTTATATTTTATTTTGTTGAAAAACAAAAATGAAACATTCTTATATTTTATTTTGTTGAAGAACAAAATGAAACTTTTCTTTTTGTTTGTTGAAACATAGAATGCAACTTTATTTTTGATTTTGTTTTGTTAAAAACATAATGAAACTTTATCTTTATTTTTATTTTTTTGATTTTGTTTTGAAATTAAGATAGTGTTTGACTTTTATTTTCAATAAAAGATTAGAATAAAGATTATTTCTTTATTTTAAAAAAGGATTAAAAGGTAAAAGTTTATTTCTTTATTTTAAAGGAACTAAGATGTATAAGTTTTATCCTTTATTATAAAAAGGACTTTAATGAACAAAGTTTTGTTCTTTATTTTAATAAAGGACTTAAATGAAAAAAAAAGTTTTATTTCTTTATTTTAAAATGAATAAAATTTGTTCTTTATTTAGGAACAGATTTAAAAAGGAAATAGTTTGTATATGGGCTGCTTACATTAAATGAAATGGTATAAAGTGAATATGTTTATTGTAAATTTATTTCATTTAAAAGGGGATGAAATTGGAACCGTCATACCTATTATGTGAACATCGTTAATTGGGTATGTTATTTATGTTATTATTTAATGCACTTGTATACACTGTCATTTACAAGCGACCTTGGCTTGTTTATGAGATTGGACGATCAATTTTAGCACATTGTCCAGAAGCACCGTTTATTTTATAATATTTGAATTGTGTTGGTTGAAACCCCACACGGGTCATGGGTTGGCATTTGAATACACGTCACCCTTGGGTTTAATTAGAAAATGCACTTTGGTTGTTGATGTTTGAAATTTGCTATGTAATAAATGTACAATTTCCGTATAATCGAATTATATGGAAATGAATGGTGTGGGTCTCATTCCAATTTTGAGTCAAACAAATAAATATGCAATTAATACAATAAATTGGAAATTGGATTAAGGAGTTATGTATTTTACTATTTAAAAAGGATAAAATAGAAGTTTGGAATGAAAGAAATAAATTCCATTGATTACTCAATTAATAGAATTAATGGACGCTTAAATTAAGGAGGACATATCCTTATTTATTTGGAAAGTTATAAAACAAATTTCTAGAATTGGTAAATTACATTCCAACTATAAGGAGAATTTGAAACTAAAAGATTCTGTTTTATGTTAACATTAAATCTGGAAGATGGATTTCAATACTTGACATAAATGATTGATTTAATGTTGGAATGGTAGGTTTTTAATATAACAATTAAAACCATTTTTGAAGTGATTATTATTATAGTATTATAATAATGGGGAAAAATTAATGTGTATTGAAATGGAAAGATAAGAATTTATATAAAGAGTATTTCAAGGAATGAATGATATTTTAGAGGTTTTAAAATATGAAATATTTTTAAAAATAAGATTTTTAAGAAACAATTATAATTATAAATTGTATTTGGACACGAGGTTAGGTCACGTTTATGGCGGAAGTCTGCCCGGAACCAACCGGCATATCCAGCAGCCATAAATGTTGGGCCTAATGTGAGAGGTCCAAGTGCGCAAATACGAATTGGGTCAAGACACGAGGTTAAGCCCAACATGTGGTAGAAGTCTGCCCGGAACCAACCGGCATATCCAGCATCCACAAGTTGTAGGCCTAATGTGAGAGGTCTGGCCCGCTATTAAATAATAAAATGTAAAGATAAACATAATAAATGGATAAGGAAAATGAATTGGGCCATTCGGTCCATTTAAAAAAATAGTAACTCCATTTTAACCCGTATAAATTATGTTATACATTTTATAAAGGAAATCGAAGATGATTAATATTTTATTTAAGATTAAATGAAATACTCTGAAATAAAGGAGGTCTAATTATATATATTAAATGGGAAATTTATGAAATTTAAATTTGGGTTTATCGTGAATTATGTTTTAAATAACATTTATTCTTTAACCCGAATTTATGATAGAATTAATTCCCTAGAAATTGAATAATCATTTAGTAATGACTTTGGAAGATTAAAACTAAATAAAATTTTAATTAAATCTTTAATTAGATTGAAAGGGAATTAAGTAGTTAAAATCACTGAATTAAGAAAGTGATCGAAAATGGAAAATGAACCATAAAGCAATGAATATTTTCATGTTATAAATGAATAAATGAATGAAAACATGAAATGGTTATATTATTTATATATTTTATATAAATAAAAGTAATGAAACTTTTATTTACATTTCATATGTAAATAAAAGAATGAAAATAAGAATGAAACTTTTATTTACTTTTCACATGTAAATAAAAAGATGAAAATAAGAAGGGAATTTTTATTTACATTTCACATGCGAATAAAAATATAAAAATATGAAATGAAACATGATTTAGAAGCATGAACCGCATATGAAAATTTAACATGTTTTAAAAAGCATGAAGTCGCATATGAAATGCATAATCAAGAAACCGCATATGAAATAAAAATTCATGTTTAGAGTAGTATTACTGCATATGAAATGAATGGACGATATATATATACATGAAATGGATGGACGATATTTATATTTATAAAAGAATAAATAACGATATAGAATGGTTTACAAATTTATATATGCGAGAATTATTTGGGAAGTCCGAGTTTACTCTCATTCCAAATAATGATACGACGTTCGAAGAGTTGAAGACGGTGATTGAAGACCGACGATCTTCACATCGAATGGGTGTGTTGCTATTGAGACCCATGATGGGAGTAGCTACCTTGAAGGGGCGACAGTAGTAGCCGTCCGGACGTAGTGTTGATTGCACGGATTTGACTTTCGCTCAGACCCAGGGCATAAGTTTATAAATGGAATGTATGTCTGACGTTGTAGTCCTTTATACTACATTCGTTGATCTCTCTTAATATATATCTGTTTGGTGGTTAACACCCTTCTCTGAGACGTACGAGCTTAGAGGTTATATATTGGTAGAAATCAATGGTATAGTATGGACTGACAATGTGGCATGCTAAGATGCATTGATCAAGGCTTTTGTTGAAAAGCAGGCCTTGTGGTTGATGATCAAAGCACGGCCTGTTTAGGTGTAGCTTTGTGTATAGCGTGACTTCGCGAGCCTCACACCCCGGTATGAGTCAAAAACGGGATATGGACTGCAGGGAGTGCACACGTTTCTTTCTAGCTAGAGTGGTGTCAGCGACCTACCAGCCGTGACATTTTACTTATGTGGATGATGGATTTTGAGGCGCCTCGTTATTTTTATAGGCCGTTGGTGGTCATACTATAGGTCCAAAGGGACCGGGAAACGTGTGTTCAGGCATAACTAATCCACTGCCCATAGGCGGGGACCGGCCCTACCGCTTCCAAGGGTTCACTGCGGGGAATCCTGAGGCATTTGCTAGAGTGTCTCGAATCGGAGAGGATCTTGCCCCTAGCCTCGACTCATGATGGGAATCCAATTTCCAATACGACCTTGCGGTTTTGATTGTAGAACTAGTATTGGCGACATGCTATATGGTAACCATGCCGTCTAGGATTGATACTTATGATTCAAATCTTTTTATTAAAACATATATACACTAATAATAATATCAAATCCTTTTTATACGTATCAAGCATCTTTTGACCATTATAAGGTAAAACCCTATCCCCTGGTGTGCGTTGCATTGTGTGATGGGACCTGGGTCTTATAATGGTTTCATTTTTCCAAAAAGACATTGCGTTATTTCTCGATTTACTTTAGTTTATGCACCGGCAATCCATTGGAGTAAACCCGTTCCGCGTTAGCGGCGTGGTCCTTGGATTTGCCTTATTAGTGTTTTGTATTCCCAAAGTTAACGTATGCGAATTTTGAACGGTCTTGGTCGATTTTGTGATCGATTAAGGTCGGGCAAAATCCGTGTCGTTACAGGTGGTATCAGAGCTTTGGTTAGCTCAAATCTTTGGGATACAACTCGTTAGAACTGAACAAAAGACTCATCAGAGATTGGATTAGTAATGTCCAATAAGAATACTCATTAGAGATAGGACCAGCAGTGTCCTAGAATGAGAAAACTCATTAGAGATGGGGTTAGTAATGCCCTAGAATGAGTTCAGAGTGATAAGCTTATGATTAGCGTATTTTTGATTATATAATCTATTTCTGAAAATATGATTTTTAAATATATAAAAGAGTATGTATATTTGATAAGTTAGTCAACAAATGAAATTAATAAGAGAAATTAAAATTTAGTTAGTTAATTAAACAACTTTTAGCCTAGTTCCTTTTCGAGGACGAAAAGTTTTTAAGTGGGGGCGATTGTAACAACCCGCAAAAATCAGGACCAATTTAAAAATTCTATTTTAGAAAATTTTAATGAATTTTGACAATATAAAATAATTTATTTAAATAATAATGATCACAAATTTGATTCAAATCGAAGTTAGAATGAATGATTTAATTTTTATTATAAAAAGAGTTAGAAATAACGCGGTAGTTTGAAAAGTCAAACTTGAACTTTGACTGACCGTACAGGATGCAAAATTTAACGGATTTTAGTGAAACCAAAAATATTATAATCTATTTAAATTTATCTTTCCAACGAATCCGAAAAATCGAAATTTCATAACGGGAATCAAAAGTTATGTCAAAATTAAAATCTAGAATGGTCGCTATGAAATTTATAAGGGCCAAAATGCTACATTTTGCAGAATAAGGAATTAGGACCCGAAACCATCTCCATTGGTTTTAGAATGTTGTTTACATATAAAAATGACTATAAGAACTTATATTTTTGAGTTTCGGAAAAATTCTACTATTTTTGGTATTTTTAAATATTAAAAATATACGCCTGAAAAATAGAATTTTTGCAAACGAACTCCGAATTCGACAAGACCAGTTTCTATGGATTCGGAATATTAAATTAAGGTAAAATTCTAAAATTTATAATTTTTGGAATTATTTTGTGGCCTGTATAATTTTTACAGTGGAAATACAGCCTATTTTCAGACTTCGGAAATTCATAATAAATTCATACGGACTCGGAAAATTACGAAATCAGGTTCGTTGGGTTCGTAATGACCTGAAATAATTATGTTTAAAATTTTATTAATTTTGAAATTAGCATGTATTTATAAGAATTTTTGAACTGAAGAAAACAGTTGAAAATTGAGTAATTGAGCACATAATGATATTTGGGCCCAAACCAAAATTAAACCCATGGTATATATTATCTTTTTTCTGAGTTTTAGGGCTGAAATTCGAAATGCACAGCAGCCACTCTCTTTTCCATCATTTTTTCTCAATTTCCATGGCGGCTCCCTATTCTCTAAAATTCATAAAAAAATAAAATCTCTTCAAACCATAGCAAATTATATGTTTTCTCGAAGGTCTCGACGATACGAAGCTAATGGTGTAGTCGGTTTTGTCAAACAGCGCTCGGATTCGCCGGAATCTCGTCTTAAAGCTTGCTGTTTTCGAAATTCAGAAACTCAAAACGTAAATCAAGAAATTCCCGTGAATCGAGGAAGAATTAGACGAAGTCACGAACACGGAAGTTCTTCGTCTACGCAAGACGAAAATGCTCAGAAAATTTCAGGAAGTTTGGAGGTGTGAGGCGTCCTGTGGGACCCGCGAGGCGAAATCCTTTCTAGGCGATTTCCCGATGATCGGAGAAGCTTTAGGGGCGGCTCTTTCTGGTGGTGGTGCGTCTCGCCAAGACGAAGACATTGGCGGTGGTCCCGTGGCGTCAGGTGGCCCGAGGCAGCGGCAAAGTGCGGTCAAAGTTCGGCGATGAACAGTGTTTTTCGGTCAATGGGCTGAGGGTATTTTCTATTTTATTTTTAAATTATTTAATTAATTTCCAGAACTTTAAAATTGCATAACTCACTCATACGAAGTCGAAAATCGACGATTTCAGGTGCGTTGGGATCGTGGCGACGAGATGGACGCGTGGACACTAATTTTGTCCAATTCTGAGACAGTGAAATTTTTAGGTATTTTTCACGAATATTAATTAATTATTTAATTATGTCCAACTTTAATAAATCATAACTCTCTCGTACGAGGTCCGATTGACGAACCGTGAATTGCGTTGGACTCGTCTTTCCGAGCTCTTCGCGATGGCGCAGACCAGAGCTGAATCCGAGACAGTCAAATTTTCAGCAAAAATCAATGTGAGATTCTATGTTTAATTTGATTTTTTTTTTCTTTCGTTGTATGAAAATCATTGTATGATGTGAATGAATATGAATCTGTGATGTATGCTTGAATATGGATGTTGTTGCTTGTACTGTGATTGTCAGTTGATGTTGCATATGTGGTTGATACTATTGGGATTGAGTCGAAATGGAACCTTTAATTTTGTTAAAACAAATGAAGCACAAATATTTTGTTTAGTGAAACAAGAATGAAACTTTTACTTTTGTTTGTTGTAACAAAAATAGACCTTTTTATATTTTTGGTTTATTGGAGATAAATGAAACATTTTTATATTTTATTTTGTTGAAAAACAAAAATGAAACATTCTTATATTTTATTTTGTTGAAGAACAAAATGAAACTTTTCTTTTTGTTTGTTGAAACATAGAATGCAACTTTATTTTTGATTTTGTTTTGTTAAAAACATAATGAAACTTTATCTTTATTTTTATTTTTTTGATTTTGTTTTGAAATTAAGATAGTGTTTGACTTTTATTTTCAATAAAAGATTAGAATAAAGATTATTTCTTTATTTTAAAAAAGGATTAAAAGGTAAAAGTTTATTTCTTTATTTTAAAGGAACTAAGATGTATAAGTTTTATCCTTTATTATAAAAAGGACTTTAATGAACAAAGTTTTGTTCTTTATTTTAATAAAGGACTTAAATGAAAAAAAAAGTTTTATTTCTTTATTTTAAAATGAATAAAATTTGTTCTTTATTTAGGAACAGATTTAAAAAGGAAATAGTTTGTATATGGGCTGTTTACATTAAATGAAATGGTATAAAGTGAATATGTTTATTGTAAATTTATTTCATTTAAAAGGGGATGAAATTGGAACCGTCATACCTATTATGTGAACATCGTTAATTGGGTATGTTATTTATGTTATTATTTAATGCACTTGTATACACTGTCATTTACAAGCGACCTTGGCTTGTTTATGAGATTGGACGATCAATTTTAGCACATTGTCCAGAAGCACCGTTTATTTTATAATATTTGAATTGTGTTGGTTGAAACCCCACACGGGTCATGGGTTGGCATTTGAATACACGTCACCCTTGGGTTTAATTAGAAAATGCACTTTGGTTGTTGATGTTTGAAATTTGCTATGTAATAAATGTACAATTTCCGTATAATCGAATTATATGGAAATGAATGGTGTGGGTCTCATTCCAATTTTGAGTCAAACAAATAAATATGCAATTAATACAATAAATTGGAAATTGGATTAAGGAGTTATGTATTTTACTATTTAAAAAGGATAAAATAGAAGTTTGGAATGAAAGAAATAAATTCCATTGATTACTCAATTAATAGAATTAATGGACGCTTAAATTAAGGAGGACATATCCTTATTTATTTGGAAAGTTATAAAACAAATTTCTAGAATTGGTAAATTACATTCCAACTATAAGGAGAATTTGAAACTAAAAGATTCTGTTTTATGTTAACATTAAATCTGGAAGATGGATTTCAATACTTGACATAAATGATTGATTTAATGTTGGAATGGTAGGTTTTTAATATAACAATTAAAACCATTTTTGAAGTGATTATTATTATAGTATTATAATAATGGGGAAAAATTAATGTGTATTGAAATGGAAAGATAAGAATTTATATAAAGAGTATTTCAAGGAATGAATGATATTTTAGAGGTTTTAAAATATGAAATATTTTTAAAAATAAGATTTTTAAGAAACAATTATAATTATAAATTGTATTTGGACACGAGGTTAGGTCACGTTTATGGCGGAAGTCTGCCCGGAACCAACCGGCATATCCAGCAGCCATAAATGTTGGGCCTAATGTGAGAGGTCCAAGTGCGCAAATACGAATTGGGTCAAGACACGAGGTTAAGCCCAACATGTGGTAGAAGTCTGCCCGGAACCAACCGGCATATCCAGCATCCACAAGTTGTAGGCCTAATGTGAGAGGTCTGGCCCGCTATTAAATAATAAAATGTAAAGATAAACATAATAAATGGATAAGGAAAATGAATTGGGCCATTCGGTCCATTTAAAAAAATAGTAACTCCATTTTAACCCGTATAAATTATGTTATACATTTTATAAAGGAAATCGAAGATGATTAATATTTTATTTAAGATTAAATGAAATACTCTGAAATAAAGGAGGTCTAATTATATATATTAAATGGGAAATTTATGAAATTTAAATTTGGGTTTATCGTGAATTATGTTTTAAATAACATTTATTCTTTAACCCGAATTTATGATAGAATTAATTCCCTAGAAATTGAATAATCATTTAGTAATGACTTTGGAAGATTAAAACTAAATAAAATTTTAATTAAATCTTTAATTAGATTGAAAGGGAATTAAGTAGTTAAAATCACTGAATTAAGAAAGTGATCGAAAATGGAAAATGAACCATAAAGCAATGAATATTTTCATGTTATAAATGAATAAATGAATGAAAACATGAAATGGTTATATTATTTATATATTTTATATAAATAAAAGTAATGAAACTTTTATTTACATTTCATATGTAAATAAAAGAATGAAAATAAGAATGAAACTTTTATTTACTTTTCACATGTAAATAAAAAGATGAAAATAAGAAGGGAATTTTTATTTACATTTCACATGCGAATAAAAATATAAAAATATGAAATGAAACATGATTTAGAAGCATGAACCGCATATGAAAATTTAACATGTTTTAAAAAGCATGAAGTCGCATATGAAATGCATAATCAAGAAACCGCATATGAAATAAAAATTCATGTTTAGAGTAGTATTACTGCATATGAAATGAATGGACGATATATATATACATGAAATGGATGGACGATATTTATATTTATAAAAGAATAAATAACGATATAGAATGGTTTACAAATTTATATATGCGAGAATTATTTGGGAAGTCCGAGTTTACTCTCATTCCAAATAATGATACGACGTTCGAAGAGTTGAAGACGGTGATTGAAGACCGACGATCTTCACATCGAATGGGTGTGTTGCTATTGAGACCCATGATGGGAGTAGCTACCTTGAAGGGGCGACAGTAGTAGCCGTCCGGACGTAGTGTTGATTGCACGGATTTGACTTTCGCTCAGACCCAGGGCATAAGTTTATAAATGGAATGTATGTCTGACGTTGTAGTCCTTTATACTACATTCGTTGATCTCTCTTAATATATATCTGTTTGGTGGTTAACACCCTTCTCTGAGACGTACGAGCTTAGAGGTTATATATTGGTAGAAATCAATGGTATAGTATGGACTGACAATGTGGCATGCTAAGATGCATTGATCAAGGCTTTTGTTGAAAAGCAGGCCTTGTGGTTGATGATCAAAGCACGGCCTGTTTAGGTGTAGCTTTGTGTATAGCGTGACTTCGCGAGCCTCACACCCCGGTATGAGTCAAAAACGGGATATGGACTGCAGGGAGTGCACACGTTTCTTTCTAGCTAGAGTGGTGTCAGCGACCTACCAGCCCTGACATTTTACTTATGTGGATGATGGATTTTGAGGCGCCTCGTTATTTTTATAGGCCGTTGGTGGTCATACTATAGGTCCAAAGGGACCGGGAAACGTGTGTTCAGGCATAACTAATCCACTGCCCATAGGCGGGGACCGGCCCTACCGCTTCCAAGGGTTCACTGCGGGGAATCCTGAGGAATTTGCTAGAGTGTCTCGAATCGGAGAGGATCTTGCCCCTAGCCTCGACTCATGATGGGAATCCAATTTCCAATACGACCTTGCGGTTTTGATTGTAGAACTAGTATTGGCGACATGCTATATGGTAACCATGCCGTCTAGGATTGATACTTATGATTCAAATCTTTTTATTAAAACATATATACACTAATAATAATATCAAATCCTTTTTATACGTATCAAGCATCTTTTGACCATTATAAGGTAAAACCCTATCCCCTGGTGTGCGTTGCATTGTGTGATGGGACCTGGGTCTTATAATGGTTTCATTTTTCCAAAAAGACATTGCGTTATTTCTCGATTTACTTTAGTTTATGCACCGGCAATCCATTGGAGTAAACCCGTTCCGCGTTAGCGGCGTGGTCCTTGGATTTGCCTTATTACTATTAGTTAAACTAGTTAAGAATTCTCACACCAGTCCCACGACTGACCTGTAGTTTGTTTCACTTTGCAAACTCGGGTGCCCTCGCTGTGTCCAGAGCTTAGAAGTCTTCCGCTGTTTAATGTCTTAAATCTGTTGTAATTTATCTTCCGCTGTAGTTTACTTTATTTGTACTCTGATATTCTGTACTCTGATGTTATATTATTGTAATGTAATAAAAGTCTGCTGTTATTGTTCTAATGTTTTGTATTCCCAAAGTTAACGTATGCGAATTTTGAACGGTCTTGGTCGATTTTGTGATCGATTAAGGTCGGGCAAAATCCGTGTCGTTACATCTTGGGTGCCCATATTTCTTGGCAGTCAAGTAGTTGGGATTTTACAGATTCACTTCGGAGAAGTTGGAAGCAAGAGGCTTCACCTGTTAGCTATAGACTATCATATTTTCCACTGCGTACTATGTTGTATCTGGAAACAGGAATTTATAATTGTTTTAGGAATAACTATCGTGCTCTGATGATGGTATGTATATACAACTACTGATTTGTATTTCAAAGTTATATTATCTAATATATTTCATTCGTTCCGCTGTGAGTTTGTGATCTTCATTTTCTTCTATTCTAATATTTCTTTCTTTCTATATCTCATCCTCTAATTTCTTTCTAATAATGATTCGTATTTTTGTGCAATTTGGGTTGGACGTGTGGTGTAATTAGTCAACTCAAAGAGTATAGAAATTCGGGCCATTACAATTGGTATCAGAGCTGAAGGTTGAGTAGTAACCTTGGGTCTGTGGTGTAGCTCAGTAGAGATAGGTTTAGTAATACCCTATATTGAGTTTGAGTATATATATACGAGCGCGTATTTGTTGATTTGATATAAAATTGTTTTATATTGTGTTGAGTGGTTTATAGATTCTGGTCGATACAGAATGTACAACTGTATCGATAGGTGTTTCTAAACTCTCGAACAAAACAATTCGATATAGTTTTGTTCTAAAATGGGTAAATGAAGTAATTTGCCTAAAAACTATTTTTGATATTGAAGAAATAACTTATGAACTATTATATATGAATGTATTGATTGTTATTACAATCAAATGGAATTGATAGAATGAAAGTGAACTAATCAGAAGCTGATTAAAGTGTTAAAAACTGGAAGCTGGATTGATTTGAAACCAGCTGGAAAGGGATATAAGTATGTTGAGAGGATATTGAATGGAAGAAAATGCAAGAGATAGAATTATGCCCAACAAAAAGGTACATGTTTACAATATTACTTGGGTTTGATAGTTTTATGAGCCTATGGGGCAAGCCGCTTGGCTTTTTGATTTTCTTTTGGATTGGAGAAGGCCTAGAAAGGCGAGTTGTGGTTGTACCGATTGAGCCGTGCAAAGGAGATGCTGGCGAAAATTTTCGAAAATTTAAAGAGTTTGAAAATTTTCAAGAAATTTTTGATCATTTAAAATCGAGTTGTTAATTGTAATTGAAATAAGAAAACCAAAATTGATTAATAAAATTTCAAATGGAATAATGAAATTGATAAATGGATTTAAAATCATACTGAAGGGGTGTCCGAAAATGGTGGGCAGATCATTTGGAAAGGATTATAGATGATCGAGTAGTAGGAAAATTCGAGTGTCGGGTAAGAACTACATTATAAGATATGGAATATAAGATTTCAACTAAGCAGGTTATGAGGAGTGAGAGTTATAGAATTTTTATTGCTTAGCATTTTCGAGGACGAAATTATTTTAAGGGGGAAGGAATGTAACGACCCGGATTTTTCAGCCGTTGAATTCTGAATATTTGAATTATATATAGGAATATATAAGAAATTATTTAATAAAACGATATTTAAATGTTTAATTTATAATATAATTTAAAATGAGCTCATAAAGTCGCGTTTGTTCGTAATTTAACGTTTGAACTTCAATTAGATATATAGAATTCAAAATAAGTCGGATTTCTTTGAAACAAGAAACGTTCGGTTCTGTTTAACTATATTTTTCTAACGGAAGAGAAAATTCGAGATTTCGCCTTATATATTGAGAGTTATGTCCAAATCAAATATTTAAATAGTCGTTGTAGAATCGTTTGTGGACCATAACGGTTTAGTTAATATAACTAGAGATTGGTTACGAATTTGGACAAGATTATTTTGAGGCGTAGTTATAATTTTATTTTTGGAATTTTACTATTATTTTTAATTATTTAAATACGCAACTTTTTATTTGGAGTATTTTGCACCCTATATCAATATTTTGGGGTTTCACAATACGAGTTAACCTACCGATATTATTATATTTTTGGGACCATGGCACCTTGTTGGACACGACCGTATTTTTATTTTTGTGGGTAGCAATCCATAAACGAACGATAATTTACGCAACAGGTACCCTTAACAAAAATCAAAATAAAAATCTTCAGTTCGCTCAATTTTATAGTCGTTTAGCTTAACCTACTGGTGCACGTGCCTAATGGGAAAATATACACAGCTGGATTTCTATCTTGTACTGTATAATCACCATGTTATCTTTATTTATGAAACGCATGAACCATTCAAAATCATGCACACTTTACCGTCCATACATATACTTAACCCCATTTTGAGCGCTAAAGCATACTTAAGCACACCCTATACTTATAATTTATTCAATATAGTACACGGCATTGGTAGTACTTGAGGCCATCACCTTTATTCAACTTTTTCTTCTCTTGGCACTTTCGAAAATCAAATTGTTTGGATAATATCACGTCTAAAAGCAGACTAAATAACCTTTACATACGTTGTCACCTCCCATACCTTGCACATGCATAACTTGAACCGTGCTCTCCAATCCAACTACCCGTGCACGCCAAGTCATTATTACCAACCGTGTTCCTCAAGCAATTGCAGTTCTATGACCCCCAAGCTCCCTCATCTTTAAATACTGTACAACTACTTTTTGTTCTCGAAACAAACAAACGCCAGTTTTAAAATCCCTAACAAATGAAACCATAAATTTATAAATTTCGAAACTAGATCCGATGAACTTATATTAAGGAGAGCTTCTCGTTTAGCGTATGAGTGGTTGGGTGCGGTCAGTTTCCCCTGAAGTTCGAAAGTTTCAGTAACTAGGGGAGAAGCAAAGCAATATGGGTTGGACTTAGTAGCAGTAAATAAAAGTTAGATCTAGTGGGAGCTTTTCTTGTTGCGATGCTCACGTGTTGGAGGAATTGTGGCCAGCGTGCCTTCTTGGTAGAGAAGGGGATGGGTTCGGTGAACTTGGCGATGGTTGAGGTGTGAGCTTTCTGCCGAGCTCTATTATGGCCCGAGTTTTAAAAATCATGATGTAATGGAGAAGGGGCGAGGTAGGAACGGTGATGTGAAGGCACAGTTTGGTTCAAAGTTCTTTCTGTAGCAAAATGAAGATCGGGAATGATAAAAAATATGGTAAATGTCTGAGCATGAGGGAGGAGTTGGGTTATCAGCAAAGGAGTTGAGGAGAAGGTATGGGAGGATGGAAGGTGAGGTTGGCATTCAGCTTTGGCTCTAAGTTTCAGACGTAGGTGCGTTTAGAAGAAAATTGAAGGAGATTGATGGATGTTGTGGACAACGTGGATGAGGATGGGATTAGTGGAGTAACGGTGGTGGTTAATGGGGTTAATAACGGTATGGATATTTAATTAATTAGTCAGTGGAAAATAAAGATGAAGCTTTAGTTGGTTTTGACCTTTGGCAGATATAAGAAGAAGAAAAACATAATGGCAGAAGGAAAAGGAGGGGAGGCCATGACTAAGTTTGGTTGGCAGACACCGGTGCACTCAGTTTGTAAAGTATGGGATATGAAGGGAGTTCGGATGGGGTAAAATGAATACAGTTAATTTAAATTGAAGAGGAGTGTATTACGGTAGAGAAGAAAGGATGGAGCAATACTGACTTCGAACTATTTAAAGTTTGTGGCCTGATTTTGCACTAATCTTGATTAATTAAAACTAGTAAGGTAATTAAGCAATATTAATTTTTCATTTTAAATCGAATAGTCGTGTTCGTTATAATTTGTTCAAATGATACCAGAATCCGACGAAATCGGTCATGTTGAAATCACAACAAAGAAATGTACATTGTAGAACTATATTCCGTTGAGAACGGAGCTACTGGAATTCCGTGACAAAATCAAATGTCTGTTTGATTTTAAAAGCAGAACCGTCAACTGAGAATTAAGGTGAGCAAGCTCACTAACTTTGACTTGTTTATATCTTTCTATAAACGGGTTTTAAATTTAATTAAAGTAATTTTATACTGTGTGATGATTGTTTGGTTGAAATGGTTGTTAGTTGATCGATTATCAGTTCTGTTACCAAGATATTTCATATTGATGTGAAATTAATATTACTGATGTGATTAACATCTGCGGATGCAGGGAAGCAGGTTGGAGGGATCCAACTGGATTTCTCAATATTTATATTACTGTTTTATTTGATTGTGCTATATGATCCATGATTGGATATGTTGTGTTTGAATTACCCTGGCCCTAGAAAACTTATATTTTAATACCGTAAAATATTTTTCAAATATAGAAAAGGGATTTAATATTTAAAAGGAAATTTTATTTCCAAAATATAAATTTAATTTTTCAATGGACTTGAAATAAAATTTGTTTAGGTGGATAAACGAGTAGTTGATAATAAACGATGTTATAAATGGAATAGAATTTGAAGACCCGGGAAGTAAATTCAAATATTAATTGGAAGCAAATAATCAATTAACTATATTTGGAGTCGACCAAGTCAACCACTCTAATTGAACTGATTATTAAATGAATTTATTAATAAAGTATCATTTTGACAAACAATTGTTGAAGACTTAATAAAATTATAAGGTTACCTAATCCTTATTTGATTTGGTTTGAGACTAACCTTCGGGTCGATAATTATTAATACCGTTAATGAGTATTGTAATGACCTTTGAAAGAAATTAACTATTTATATTTGGCTAATAATGAAGTTAACCTCTTATATTTTGGTTAATATTGAACTAATAAATTTTAAAAGTGATTTCTTCCTTAACTGGAATTAAATTAAGAAATTTTCCAATTTGTAGTAAGATTTGGTTGAATCTATCCCAAAGGATTTTGAAAGGGGGATTCATTATAAGTCCAAATACATAAACAAAGTTAGAAGGAAATTTAAATAATTTGCTTTGCTGAGCAAAGTATGGATTTTTAAAGTAATAAGGATTCATAACCAAAAGGGTTTAGTAAGTGAAACCAAATTTGAGAATTTAATCCTGGTATATTAGAAAGGGAATTGTATACACATGTTAACATGAGTAATCGGCTATTGATGTTTTGGAAAGATATTTCATAATAAAATCGGAAGTCCTTTTCCTAAAGTGCTAGGAAATAAAATAGGTAGTGAATACGTTGATTTCAACACTTATGGTTGAAATAGACATTTTGCATGAACAATAAGGAAAACAGCGATTCTAATGCTGCCGTTATAATAAATGTTTTGTAATTCTAAATAGCGATCTTAACGCTATTGTTATAACAATTGTTCTGTAATTCTATACAGCGATTGTAACGCTGTTGTTAAAAGTAATGTTTTATAAATCAAATATTTGGAGACAGCGATTATAACGCTACCGTTATAATCAAAGTTTTCCGTGAAAGAAGTATGTTCTTAGATTGGATCCGAAGGTCGCGTAAGCGATGTTTGGTTTAAAGATGTGAGCTTTGGCTATTTTAAAGTTGAGAATGTTGTTCAGTTAAGGTCTGAGAGGTAAATATACCCCAACTTGATTGACTTCATGATTGATGGAGAAATGGTTAAGGTTCGATAATGAGGATTGGTTAGCATTATGGTTAGTTAATAATTGGTTAATATTTTGAGTTATAATAACGGTGTTTTACAACATCGCGTTAATTTAAAAGAATTTGAAATGTTTTTCCCAAATAAAATGAGAGATATTTTCTATGTATAGAGAATGAAATGAATTGGTCAACGAGGAATTTAGAAAGGGAATTTGGAAATATTTTCCAATATTAATGCGGTGTATTTTCTGAATATAGAATATAAGGATTCGTTAATTTATATAGAAATATTTTCTAATTGGAATAAGAGATATTTTCTTGAATAAAAAAATTAGATATTGGAAATGTTTTTCAAAGAATGGAGAGGGGAAATGGAGCTTCAAAAGGATACGAAAGATAGGGAAACAGGAATTGGAAATACTATTTTAATAAGAAATTAAATTAAAAAGGGTCCCAGTGTTGTTTGATGCTTTATCGGTACGATTTACAATTGGAAATAGGACCGTTGATTATATGGATGTTTCTTTGATAGTTAAATCACCGACTATCAAAGTTTTGATTTGTTTTATACCTCCGTTGTCAATACGGAGAGACCGGGATCAGATTTAATATCTGAAAACTACTCCGTATTGGTATAAGTGCAAGGGTTGTTCTGTTAATCCTAGGTAGAAATTGCCTAAGAAGGATTAATAGAATGGTGCCTTCGGTTCGTCCAGACCCAGGGCAACTTGTATGGACGAGTGTCTGACAGAGTATTTCCAAAGGGATTACGTATGTTGATTCCTTCAAATGTACGAAGTTGGTGGCAAAGAAGGGAAACTTCTTTAGCATAACAATCTGAGTATTTTTGTGGGATCAATTAGTGATTTCCGATGGATCTGACGATGTGGCATTCAAAGTGAACGGTGGCCAGATGTTCTGGAAGATAATTAAAACCTCAAGCCTCACAACTGGGAATTGACAAAAATCGGGCAAGCAACATGGCTATGTGGGTCACTCGCACGAGGATGTATAATCACCTATCTAGAGAAATTCCAATTACTTCTTTAATCTATCAACGCTGCCCCTTTCAGGAAACAGTTGCTGATCCCAACCGTTGGTGATATACATTCGATACACTCAAGCGAAATGAGTGGTCGGTCATGTGTGGGTCGGGCTGCAAGATAATGTTGTTGAACCCAGTGTATTTACCTCTTGAGATACACTATCGGGAGGTGGTTCCATACCTTGTCATGTTGGAAACCCAATCTCCAATAAGTGCCCTGCTGTTTTTGATTTAATATTATATATGGAGCGTGAGATGCAAGCGTTCCGCTAGTGTAACAACCCACCTTCGCCAGGGTCACTCACAAAGGAATGCACTAGGTTTGGAGGGGCATTATTGGTAAACATGCACAGAAATATTACAAGACAGAACATATAAAACAACAGAAGTAAAACAAATTTTCATTTCTTTATAAACAGTAAAGCCTTTTTACAACAGATTACATAGAAACCTGTCTTGCAATAGTAAAGAAGCATAAAACCTTTTCATAAATTATTCCCCAAGTAAAGCAGTAAAGCAGCCATAGCCCATGGAAGTTCAAGCCATACATGATGACCTTCAAGCAGAAGAGGTCCGAACTAACAACAGTATTTCCTCCCTGAAAACCTGGGGTGGGAAATGGAAGACAAAGAGGCGAAAGAAAACGGGGTAAGTCATAAAGACTGGTAAGTCCTATCTACTTCCAGCATAAAAACAGGTAAAGGTAACATGACATGCATAAACTGAAAATAAACATAAGGATGTCGACAAGATAGGTAAACTAAACCAAGATAAAAGGGTGAACTACGGTATCAAGATAAACTAAGGTATCATGATAAACTACGGTGTCAAGGTAAATCAAAGTATCACATCGTCAGGTTTCTATCAAGTATAATATCCCAAGGTATCTATCATGTATATTTGCTCTGCACCTCCCGTACTTGTATCCCAACCCATGTCATGAGTTAACTATAAAATGTCCCTTTACCCAAGTCATGAAATGGTCCATGTCAACCTAATATATCGCGTACATAGGTTTTCCTAACTCGTATGTTTCTTTCCATGTATAAGTTCAGTCCTCTGCCGTAGGCCGTACGGGCTTTCCCATGTAAATCTATACCACCTCAACGTAGTACCATTTTATCCTTGAAGTTGTTTTGGACTGCTACCCTTGATCTGGTATGTTTTCTTACCATGGACTATCGCGTGTTCACCTAGGATTTATGCCACTTAGGACCGCTAGGGATTATGCTACCTAATGAACGTTTTCGTATCTCGGTTTGGGTTTTAGCCACCTAGGGCTACTAGGGATTATGCTACCCGTCAACCGCGCCCTTTTTCCCACGTAAGCACCGTGAATCATTTTTCCATGTCTAACTGCACATGTATCTCAATGTGCCATCCGAGTCCCGTGCCAGGGAAAATCAAGAAATACGAGACTCGGTCGTGAGCTTTAAGTCATCTGCCGAATGCAGATATCAATGTCTGTTTTTGTATCCGTGGCTATGGTCCCACATGACCCCTCCCTCAACTACTGAAAGGCAATCCAAGAAAAATCATGCACGAGAACTATACTCCGGCCCCCTATGCCCCACTTACCTATTGGCCAACCTCACCCATAACTCGATAGCAAGTTTATGGTCTGTTGGGAGTTCTCTGCCTTTCCGTATACGTACACGATTGACTAAAGATGGTAGGTAGTCGACGACGCGCTATCCAGGGAAAAAATCAAGTATCGTCGACTCCACGCTAATCCAGCCCCGTCTTTAGGTTGCTCGCACAGCAACCAAGGCATACTCTTGGTTCTTCTACCGCAGACCTTAACCTCTGTGAGCCCAGGCGGATCATCTGCAACCTCACAGAGGGATACCAAGAGTACCCTCACGTCCCCAGAAGCTACTGCTTCGTCACCCAGTTCGTTGGAGCCTTTATCTAAGTCAGATAATTTGCTCCTCCTCGTGTGTTTAAGCGATGACCTACCGTATCGGGTTACTCATCTATCTGTGAACTGGTCCAAATCCCTTAACTAATAATTATTACTTAGTTATCCTAAACTAAGGTTTATCACTTAGTTCCCTTTCCCGTTATCCTTGTTAACTACGATTTTCCACCTAGTCCCCTGAACTAGGGTTTTGTCTAATGGGTTAAGTGTTGTCATTCCAGTTCATGACTTAACCCGCCTACGAATCATGTCAAGATTGGCTAAGTATTTAAGCTCAAGACTTAGCCCTACAAATTGGTTAAGTATACCAAGAAGCTCATGACTTAACCCTATTCAATTATCAAGTCAGATTGGTTAAGTATTAGTTTGTCTTGACCCTATCAGATTATCGTGTTAGATTGGTTAAGCATAGATTATCTTAACCCCATCAGATTATCGAGTCGGATTGGTTAAGTATGGGTTAGCTTAACCCCATCCACTAATCGTATTACAATGGTTAAGTATATTTAAACGGTCTTGTGACTTAACCCTATCAAGTTCTCATATTAGATTGGTTAAGTATAGGTTACTTAACCTCATCAAATCATCATGTATAATTGGTTAAGTATAAGTTACTTAACCTCATTGAATTATCATGTTAAATTGGTTAAGTATTGGTTACTTAACCACATTGAATTATCATGTTTAGATTGTTTAAGTGTTTAACTTAACCCCATCGAATTACCGTGTTTAGATTAGTTAAGTCTAGGTTAACTTAACTCCATCTAATTACCGTGTTTAAATTAGTTAAGTGTAGGTTACTTAACCCCATCTAATTACCGAGTCGGATTAGTTAAGTATGGATTAGCTTAACCCCATCAAATTACCGTGTTTAGATTAGTTAAGTCTAGGTTAACTTAACTCCATCTAATTACCATGTTTAGATTAGTTAAGTGTAGGTTACTTAACCCCATCTAATTACCGAGTCGGATTAGTTAAGTATGGATTAGCTTAACCCCATCCCCTAACTGTATTTTAAGGTTTAGTGTCATTAAGAAATCAAGTCCGGTTTCACTTAACCTACCCATTCATGTCATATCGGTTAAGTGTCATTAGTCAGATTTACTTAACCTTATCATGTGGCATTAATTGAATTAATGCACTCTCAACCTCTCACAGTAGACGTTGTTGTGGTTACTGGTTACGCCGGGCGGGTCCGGGCAGATTTACACCACAACCTAGTCTAACCTCGGGTTTCAAGCGCGATATGACCAACTACCCACATTAGGTCCTATTGTTTGTAGCTACTGGATTTGCCGGGCGGGTCTAGGCAGATTTATGCTACAAACTCAACACAACCTCGAGTTGGCCACTTCCATGTTTTTCTACGTGTCCTGGTCATGTCAAGTTTAGACCCCTTTTTAAGTCTATGTTTTCATGTAACCCCATGTCAAGTTTTCGTGTCCTATTCATGTTTATTATCATTACATGTTCCATGTAATTCCATGTCCAGTTCATAGCCCATTTTCAAGTTTACCTAAACTACCCAAAATGTGTCCCCAACGCACATGAAAGCGAATCAACATATTTGGAATAATATGACAAAGATGGGTACAAGATGGCAAAGGTGAATCACAAGTTAAACATGGTGAAAATTGAGGCAAAGGTGTTCACATAACTAGCATATTGCATATTGGCCTCAAAACATGCACGATGTCATAAACGGATTGGCCACAAACATGCACGGTATCATAAGGGGTTTGGCCTCAAACATGCATAATATCATATGGGGTTTGGCCTCACATAAACATGAAACCATAAGGGGTTTTGGGTTCTTTTACATGCATAAGCCCCAAGTCAAATTCATGCACATATTTCACAAGTCAAAATGGTTCCAAGTGTTCATGCCAACATCCCACAAATAAAGGTTCAATCTTGCATGGCAAACTAAGTCCAATGCAACATGAGTAACTTGATTTAGTCACTAAACATAGCCTAAAGTCATAGGTTCAAGCAAAAGAGGCATGACAAGGTTCATATAGGCTAGCATACTTATGTCCATCGCATTTTATTCCATGTCACATTAGAACTATCGTTTAGATCTACAAGTAGCTAGAACTTACATAGCGTGGCTAAGGGAATGAGCATAAATCGTCTTGTCGTAGAATCGTCATGAAATTTTCGTAGCAACGTTGATCCACTCCCTTGATTTGAGGTAGCAAGCTAGCACCTTTGATTCAGATCCGATTTGAATGCATAAGCTCTTGGAGTTGGAGATGGAGGCCATGGTCAATGAAGATTTGGGCAGCACTTCGTTGCAAGAGTGATTTGTGAGGGTTTAAGCTAGGTCTAGGGGTCTTTTTATAGAGATTAGGAGTAGTTTAGGCCATAGGATAAACCCTAGGATAGATCTGAGCCGTCAAAATCCGTCACAGGCCCCCAAAATCGAGCCAAGACAGCAGCAGGTGCACCCAGGCCAAAGTGGTCGGACCACCCAGGTCGACACCCATGTCAACTAGGCGGTTGACCTGCCCCTTAGGCGTGTATACTCCCCAGTTGACACCCCGGTCGACCTGGGGCTTGGGCGGGAGTTTTCCCGCCCAGTCCATTTGGCTCTAGATTTGAATTTTCGAGCTGTTTTGAACTTGGAATTTTCTGAAAACTTCGACGGGCCATAACTTGGTCATACGGACTCCGATTCTTGAAAACTAGGACTCTATTTCGCGTATTTTTCCGAGACGAACGCAATGGCATAACCCGTTTCTCCTGTTTCAAATTTTATGATTTAATTCTGCCTTGGTTCTTGTCTTAACACGTTATTAAAATTCGGGTTGTTACATTCTCCCCTCCTTTAAGGATTTCATCCCCGAAATCTCCAAGTTAGGAAGAACGTATCCTACCATCCATCATCCATCTACTCAAAACATCATCCACAAGCAACCATGGTCCTTAAAAGACTCCTAATGCTTCATGAACACATGCAGAAAGTGTGTGTATATGTTCCTTAGCTAATGCTAATGATCAGGCCTGAATGATCTTTCTAATGCAAAATATGTTTGGTGCCATGAGTCCAACATGTATGCAAATAGTCCTAGTCATAAAAAACTATATGTGTGCACAACCATTCATCCACATGCAAAATCCACATGATAACATATTAAATTTCATCCATAAACAAGTATAAATACTCGTGCATATGCAACATGAAATGTGACTGAGTCGATCTAGTATCTAGTGTGTATTTGCGCATCCACGAGCAACCACTTGCAACCATTTGCAACCATATCAATCATAACATGTTTCAAATACATGTTTACATCCATAGGGTTCTACCTAAGGTTCCCAAGGTAGGATCGAGGAGATAAACAAGATAAACTCCTTACGGGGTTTGCAACGGAAACAGGATCGAGAGGATATCCACCAAGCGATAGCATGCAAGCAAGCTCTACAGGAGAACCAGGGATCAACGATATACTCTTAAAAAGAGATATGATGCGCACGTTTAAGCCGCATTTACTTGAGCTTAATTCCAGTGTGCCTTGACCACCTTTGACTTCATGATTTTCGTAGCTCCTTGATTCCTATTTCCAAGGTATGAGTTGGAACTCATTTCACTATCGCCTCTCGTTTCACTTTCACTTATTCTTTCCCTAGTATGCTCGGCTCAAACATATCTGAGTACTCATGCAAGCTCTCTAAAATTCACTAGTGAATTCTGGATCTCGTTTACCGATGCCAATCCATGTTACCCCGTGCATTTACTAGGGTGGTTCCTATAACCCATGCTTAAGCGGAATGAACCATCCGCCTTATTGGCGAACGTTACTCGATCGGATCAGAGATTTCCGATAAATGCATCAAGAGATTCTAGGTAACTAACCATGAAAAAACCCAAAAGGTTATACGAGACTTCAAGGGTATTACCAAGGCAAGTTGAGAGTTTAACTACCCTCCTTTCAAAATCGAGAATGGCATCCTTTACTCGATAACCACTTCATCCCTAGAATCCATCCATAGCTCAACGATAAAAGCATTGCTTCTAATCTCAACACTTGGCATTTACACTCTCAATTCCAACCAAGTCATGAATAAATGGACCGATCCTCCAACAGGATTTGAGACAAAAATGGGATCCTCTACCACGCTAGTACTAAGGTGCAGAGACTCAACTATCGAAGTAGACTTAAATGATGCGATGATCGAGACAAAGTCTAGACGGGATGATAGAAAAGAAAGGCTAAACCTTCAACAGAAACGGTACCATCCCTCTTAGGTACGCTAGAAATGAGAGCATACAATTGCCCTCTCGA
Organism: Allium sativum; assembly: GCA_030737875.1. Classification (NCBI taxonomy): domain Eukaryota; kingdom Viridiplantae; phylum Streptophyta; class Magnoliopsida; order Asparagales; family Amaryllidaceae; genus Allium; species Allium sativum. The sequence continues at coordinate 551,977,364 of CM060918.1, forward strand.
TGATCTTGTCCTCGTCCCATAACACTTAACTATGCGTCCCGTTTTACCATGCCAAAGATACTCTCTCGTCATGGGTTTTATTGTTCATCTTTTTCCCTCCTTTGTGGATTAAGCTATATTAACAGGTTGCTTATCTTTAAGCTCGTGTCCTCTATCCTTGATCTTATTATCCTACCTCATAGCACGGCAACAGGTCTCTCGAGGACTCCCTCCATCGTACGGAAAACTCTTACTTAGCTAGACAAGGATTAGTCGCAGTTAAAACTACTGTGACTACGGATGGAGGAAGGAAAGGAAAAGAGACTCGATCAAGGAAACAAAGGATAGTGCTAATGGATTTTGGGGAATAGCCTTTAAAAACTTTTCTTGAAAAATGCTTCTTTGTAAACGGTTCTCAAATAGTTTTCAGAAGGTTTTAAAAACTTTTGCCCAGTCTGGTAACCTTCTGCTCTGATACCAAATGTAACACCCCACCTCCGCCAGGGTCAATCACAAAGGAATGCACTAGGTTTAGAGGGGCATTATTGGTAAACATGCACAGAAATATTACAAGACAGAACATATAAAACAACGGAAGTAAAACAAATTTTCATTTCTTTATAAACAGTAAAGCCTTTTTACAACAGATTACATAGAAACCTGTCTTGCAATAGTAAAGAAGCTTAAAACCTTTTCATAAATTATTCCCCAAGTAAAGCAGTAAAGCAGCCATAGCAAATGGAAGTTCAAGCCATACAAGATGACCTTCAAGCAGAAGAGGTCCGAACTAACAATAGTATTTCCTCCCTGAAAACCTGGAGTGGGAAATGGAAGATAAAGAGGCGAAAGAAAACGGGGTAAGTCATAAAGACTGGTAAGTCCTATCTACTTCCAGCATAAAAACAGGTAAAGGTAACATGACATGCATAAACTGAAAATAAACATAAGGATGCCGACAAGATAGATAAACTAAACCAAGATAACAGGGTGAACTACGGTATCAAAATAAACTAAGGTATCATGATAAACTACGGTGTCAAGGTAAATCAAAGTATCACATCGTCAGGTTTCTATCAAGTATAATATCCCAAGGTATCTATCATGTATATTTGCTCTGCACCTCCCGTACTAGTATCCCAACCCATGTCATGAGTTAACTATAAAATGTCCCTTGACCCAAGTCATGAAATGGCCCATGTCAACCTAATATATCGCGTACATAGGTTTTCCTAAATCGTATGTTTCTTTCCATGTATAAGTTCAGTCCTCTGCCGTAGGCCGTACGGGCTTTCCCATGTAAATCTATACCACCTCAACGTAGTACCATTTTATCCTTGAAGTTGTTTTGGACTGCTACCCTTGATCTGGTTATGTTTTCTTACCATGAACTATCGCGTGTTCACCTAGGATTTATGCTACCTAGGACCGCTAGGGTTTATGCTACCTAATGAACGTTTTCGTATCTCGGTTCGGGTTTTAGCCACCTAGGGATACTAGGGATTATGCTACCCGTCAACCGCGCCCTTTTTGTCACGTAAGCACCGTGAATCATTTTTCCATGTCTAACTGCACATGTATCTCAATGTGCCATCCGAGTCCCGTGCCAGGGCAAATCAAGAAATACGAGACTCGGTCGGGAGCTTTAAGTCGTCTGCCGAATGCGGATATCAAGGTCTGTTTTTGTATCCGTGGATATGATCCCACGTGACCCCTCCCTCAACTACTGAAAGGCAATCCAAGAAAAATCATGCACGAGAACTATACTCCGGCCCTCCTATGCCCCACTTACCTATTGGCTAACCTCACCCATAACTCGATAGCAAGTTTATGGTCTGTTGGGAGTTCTCTGCCTTTCCGTATACGTACACGATTGACTAAAGATGGTAGGTAGTCGACGACGCGCTATCCAGGGCAAAAATCAAGTATCGTCGACTCCACGCTAATCCATCCCCGTCTTTAGGTTGCTCGCACAGCAACCAAGGCATACTCTTGGTTCTTCTACCGCAGACATTAACCTCTGTGAGCCCAGGCGGATCATCTGTAACCTCACAGAGGGATACAAAGAGTACCCTCACGTCCCCAGAAGATACTGCTTCGTCACCCAGTTCGTTGGAGCCTTTATCTAAGTCAGATAATTTGCTCCTCCTCGTGTGTTTAAGCGATGACCTACCGTATCGAGTTACTCATCTATCTGTGAACTGGTCCAAATCCCTTGACTAAGAATTATTACTTAGTTATCCTAAACTAAGGTTTATCACTTAGTTCCCTTTCCCGTTATCCTTGTTAACTACGATTTTCCACCTAGTCCCCTGAACTCGGGTTTTGTCTAATGGGTTAAGTGTTGTCATTCCAGTTCATGACTTAACCCGCCTACGAATCATGTCAAGATTGGCTAAGTATTTAAGCTCAAGACTTATCCCTACAAGTTGGTTAAGTATACCAAGAAGCTCATGACTTAACCCTATTCAATTATCAAGTCAGATTGGTTAAGTATTAGTTTATCTTGACCCTATCAGATTATCGTGTTAGATTGGTTAAGCATAGATTATCTTAACCCCATCAGATTATCGAGTCGGATTGGTTAAGTATGGGTTAGCTTAACCCCATCCACTAATCGTATTACAATGGTTAAGTATATTTAAACGGTCTTGTGACTTAACCCTATCAAGTTCTCATATTAGATTGGTTAAGTATAGGTTACTTAACCTCATCAAATCATCATGTATAATTGGTTAAGTATAAGTTACTTAACCTCATTGAATTATCATGTTAAATTGGTTAAGTATTGGTTACTTAACCTCATTGAATTATCATGTTTAGATTGTTTAAGTGTTTAACGTAACCCCATCGAATTACCATGTTTAGATTAGTTAAGTCTAGGTTAACTTAACTCCAACTAATTACCGTGCTTAGATTAGTTAAGTGTAGGTTACTTTACCCCATCTAATTACCGAGTCGGATTAGTTAAGTATGGATTAGCTTAACCCCATCAAATTACCGTGTTTAGATTAGTTAAGTCTAGGTTAACTTAACTCCATCTAATTACCGTGTTTAGATTATTTAAGTGTAGGTTACTTAACCCCATCTAATTACCGAGCCAGATTAGTTAAGTATGGATTAGCTTAACCCCATCCCCTAACTTTATTTTACGGTTAAGTGTCATTAAGAAATCAAGTCCGGTTTCACTTAACCTACCCATTCATGTCATATCGGTTAAGTGTCATTAGTCAGATTTACTTAACCTTATCATGTGGCATTAATTGAATTAATGCACTCTCAACCTCTCACATTAGACGTTGTTGGGGTTACTGGTTACGCCGGGCGGGTCCGGGAAGATTTACACCACAACCTAGTCTAACCTCGGGTTTCAAGCGCGATATTACCAACTACCGACATTGGGTCCTATTGTTTGTAGCCACTGGATTTGTCGGGCGGGTCCAGGCAGATTCATGCTACAAACTCAACCCAACCTCGAGTTGGCCACTTCCATGTTTTTCTACGTGTCATGTTCATGTCAAGTTTAGACCACTTTTTAAGTCTATGTTTTCATGTAACCCCATGTCATGTTTTTGTGTCCTATTCACGTTTATTAACATTACATGTTCCATGTAATTCCATGTCCAGTTCATAGCCCATTTTCAAGTTTGCCTAAACTATCCAAAACGTGTCCCCAACGCACATGAAAGTGAATCAACATATTTGGAATAATATGACAAAGATGGGTACAAGATGGCAAAGGTGAATCACAAGTTAAACATGGTGAAAATTGAGGCAAATGTGTACACATAACTAGCATATTGCATATTGGCCTCAAAACATGCACGATGTCATAAAGGGATTGGCCACAAACATGCACGGCATCATATGGGGTTTGGCCTCAAACATGCATAATATCCTAAGGGGTTTGGCCGCACATAAACATGAAATCATAAGGGGTTTTGGGTTCTTTTACATGCATAAGCCCCAAGTCAAATTCATGCACATATTTCACAAGTCAAAATGGTTCCAAGTGTTCATGCCAACATCCCACAAATAAAGGTTCAATCTTGCATGGCAAACTAAGTCCAGTGCAACATGAGTAACTTGATTTAGTCACTAAACATAGCCTAAACTCATAGGTTCAAGCAAAAGAGGCATGACAAGGTTCATATAGGCTAGCATACTTATGTCCATCGCATTTTATTCCATGTCACATTAGAACTATCGTTTAGATCTACAAGTAGCTAGAACTTACATAGCGTGGCTAACGGATTATGAGCATGAATCGTCTTGTCATAGAATCGTCATGAAATTTGCGTAGCAATGTTGATCCACTCCCTTGATTTGAGGTAGCAAGCTAGCACCTTTGATTCGGATCCGATTTGAATGCATAAGCTCTTGGAGTTGGAGATGGAGGCCATGGTCAATGGAGATTTGGGAAGCACTTGGTTGCAAGAGTGATTTATCTGGGTTTAAGCTAGGTCTAGGGGTCTTTTTATAGAGATTAGGAGTAGTTTAGGCCATAGGATAAACCCTAGGATAGATCTGAGCCCTCAAAAACCGTCATAGGCCCACAAAACCGAGCCCAGACAGCAGCAGGTGCACCAAGGCCAAAGTGGCCGGGCCACCCAGGTCGACACCCGTGTTGACTGGGCAGTCGACCTGCCCCTTAGGCATGTCGACTCCCCAGTCGACACCACAGTCGACCTGGGGCTTGGGCGGGAGTTTTCCCGCCCAGTCCGTTTGGCTCCAGATTTGAATTTTCGAGCTGTTTTGAACATGGAATTTTCTGAAAACTTCGACGGGCCATAACTTGGTCATACGGACTCCGATTCTCGAAAATTCGGACTCTATTTCACGTCTTTTTCCGAGACGAATGCAATGGCGCAAGCCGTTTCTCCTGATTCAGATTTTATGATTTAATTCTGCCTTGGTTCTTGTCTTAATGCGTTATTAAAATTCGGGTTGTTACAGCTAGATTTCTGTTTATTTGGTGTAGACATTATTGTAATATCACTGGATTTGATATCAAAAATATTTTTGGTTATCGTAAGGTAAAAACCATCAATGTTTATGTGTGGATCGGTCTTGCGATTATCATTTCTTTCGAAAGGATTTTAAAGTTAAACAAATGGTTGGAGTTTACTCACACCAGTCCCATGACAGACCCAGAGTTTATCTTGTTTTGTTTTCCCTAAACTCTCAGGTGCCCAAATTTGTACGGGCAGACAAGTAGTCGAGATTTTACAGATTCACTTCGGAGAAGTTGGAAGCAGGAGGCTTCACCTGTTAGCTACAGACTATCATATTTTCCGCTGTGTACTATGTTGTATCTGGAAACCGGTGTTTATAACTGTTCTAGGAATAACTATCGTGCTCTGACGATGGTATGTATATACAATTACTGATTTGTATTTCAAAGTTATATTATCTAATATATTTCATTCGTTCCGCTGTGAGTTTGTGATCTTCGTTTTCTTCTATTCTAATATTTCTTTCTTTCTATATCTCATCCTTTAATTTCTTTCTAATAATGATTCGTATTTCTGTGCAATTTGCGTTGGACATGTGGTGTAATTAGTCGACTCAAAGAGTACGGAAATTTGGGCCATTACAGGAGACCTCCGGTCTTCAACCACCATCTTCATCTTCGACTCTTGATTGTCGTATTAATTATTCAGAATGGGTTGAACCCGATCTTTCTGAATAACTCGCGTATTTTATAATCAATAATAAAATACTATAAAAGCACATCATACGCCTCATTCCAATTCAGATTATTCTTTTAATAAAATATTCACAACGTTAGGGAAAGGTTCCCATTAAATTATCAAAGATAAAATCTTTAATTTATTCTTTAATCCTCTTTTTAAAGATTCATTAAAACACCAGTTTGGGTTTTAATATCAACAATCACTACTTTCTGATTCTTCAAATTTAAGAAATAAATATTATCTTTTAACTGGGTTAAAGAACTAATGTCTTTTAAAACACCGTTCACAATAAACCCAAAATCGTCTTCCATTAAATATGGAATTTTCATAGGAATCAGATCAATATATAACCATTATAAATTTCTGTTTCAGACTAATAATATAAATGGAATAACGGCAAAGCCTTTTAAATTCCATATACAGTAACGGTCTTCATTCACAGAAGATCATTTCGATTATTATTAAATCGAATTCCATTCAATTCCAATTTAATATATTAAATTTGAATACTTTACTTTTGGAAAATTTCCAATTAAATCTTAATAAAAGATTTATAATTTCCAAATTATATTTTCACTGTTAATTGAGTTAAAGAACAAATGTCATTTAAAAACACAGTTCACGATAAACCCAATTCACATTTCATTTTATTCCAATTATTAAATATAATTTGAAAACTCTAGTAATCTTAATTAAAAGATTTATTCCTTTTACACGGGGTTTTAAAAATTGTGTTATTTAAGGCACCATTCACGATAACCCAAAATCAAATTTATTTATTTTAAAACATTGGATTATCTTTCTAGTTAATAACTAGTTCATTTTGATAAAAATATATTTTACCTTTACAAAATTGGAGTTTTTCATCTTAAAATCTTTTTAAATCATTTATTATGATTTTACATAATTTTCCTATATTTTAAATAATTTTATTAAGGCATTTACAATCGATTTCCATAAACGGTCATCGAACTGCACTTATAACGACTGTTTCTGAAATTGATTTGGACATAATTCCAAATTCAACCATTAGATTTCAAAACTCTTATATTCATTGGAAATCTCTTTTCGATACGAACCCAACGGTTCTAGTTTTAGGAGAATCCGACGGTCGGATCTCCCGTTACATCAATTTGAAGTTAATGGTCGAAATTCGCGAACGGTCGCTACGCGGCGCGTTCTATTCAGGCCATTAAATAAATATATATAATATATATATATCGTCGATTTCTATTTAAATCATATTTCTAAAATATTTATAAATTCATTTTAAATTATTTTAACTTCATTTACAATTTTAAAGAAAAATTGAATATTCTATATCTTTATTTTATTAAAATAATAATATTTTCAAAATATTAAATTTTGAAATCACTTCCCTTTTATTTTCATATTAAAATGAAATAAATTGATCGATAAACCCGTTCGGGTTAAAAATGGCATTTGCTACTTAATTCGGCTTCACATTTCTCTTCTTCACTGAATATTATTTAAAATATTCATTATTCTAAAATATTCTTTGTTTTAAAAGATTCTTTATTTTTTACTGTTCTTTATATAAAGATATTCTGAATTGAAACGCGACTCAATCAAACAATTGCCATATAAATTCAGTTATATGGTTTTCATACATCCCATATGTATATAAGAGTAATGATAAATAATCATTAAACAATCTATTCACATCCAGAGTGAAATTTATAACTCTGTGAGCATTAAAATAAACAAATAACGCTCATCACAGACTGTCAATCCATCGATTGACATACGACTACATATTGGGACTAGTGTATGTCAAGTATCATCCCAATACCCGTGTGGGGTTTTCAAGCAACAACAGTTCATCTAAATAGATTATTGGTTAATGAATTTAACCAATTCTGATGTCGAACAAAAAGAATATTTTATTCACATCACAATTCTATTTTAAACGCGGCGAATAAAAGAAATACTTTTATTTGAATGAAATGTTTCATATTTTTAGCGACGAAATAAAAGACGATTTTGTTTTGTCGACAATTCCTGTTTCCACATAAATGAAAGTGGCAATTCTAATTTCAATATAAATGAAAATGATACTTTTGTATGTCAATAATTTCCATTTAACAAAAGTGACAATTTTAGGTGCTAATTCCAGATTTGACAAAAGTGACAAATTTATATCTAAATTAACATTCAAAGCTACAATGTTATTATTAATCTAAATAAACATCTCTAATGATAATGACCATTTTTATTCTCATGCAGCATTTTATAACAAAAATGTTATTTTATACTCATGCACATTGTATGACAAAAATGTATTTCATTCTCATACAACATTTCATAACAAAAATGTTATTTTATTTCCATACAACATTCATACTAAAATATTATTTTTATCCAATGTAACATTTCATAACAAAATTGCTATTTTATTTCTAATGCATATTTTATACTATTCTTTCTTTTGCATTAAAAATGTAAGTGAAAAAATGTAACTTCTTAAACTAGGCTTTTATCTGCATCTAAAATGCAAATAAAAAGGTAACCTTTTTAATTCATGTTTTATTTGCATCAAAGTATGCAATTAAAATCCAACTTTTAATTTCATGTTTTATTTGCATCAAGGAGTGCAAATAAAAATGCAACTTTTAAATTCATGTTTTATTTGCATCAAAGAATGCAAATAAAAATACAACTTTTAAATCAATATTTTATTCACATCAAAAATGCAAACAAAAATGTAAATTTCATTTTAATGTTTTTGTTTACATCTAAATACAAACAAAAATGCAACTTTAATTAATGTTTTGTTTGCATTTAAAATTGCAAACAAAGATGCAACCTTTATTTCCACCTTTTATTTGCATCAAAGAATGCAAATAAAAATTTCAGCTTTTTATTGCAATATTTTATTTGCATCAAAGAATGCAAATAAAATATAACTTTTTATTTCAATGTTTATTTGCAACAAAGAATGCAAATAAAGGTATAACTTCTAATTTCAATGTTTTATTTGCATAAAGAAGGGAAATAAAAATATAACTTTTAATTTCAAGTTTATTTGCATCAAAGAATGCAAAAAAAAAATGTATTGGTTTCTCATTTCATGTTTTATGTTTGCATCTAAAATGCAAACAAAAACGTAATCTTTTTCTACGGTGTTTATTTGCATCTAAATATGCAAATAAAATGTAATATTTTTCTACGATGTTTATTTGCCTCTAAATATGCTAATAAAAAAGAAATCTTTTTCTACGATGTTTATTTGCATCTAAATATGCAAATAAAAATGAAATCTTTTTCTACGATGTTTATTTGCATCTAAATATGCAAATAAAAATGAAATCTTTTTTTACGATGTTTATTTGCATCTAAATATGCAAACAAAAATGTGATCTTTTCTACGGTTTATATTTTATATTGAATTGACAAACTAATTCAATTCAATAAAAATGGCCAAAATAATATTTTATATTCTACATTTCTAATACCACAAATTTGACACTTTTATATTTTACATCTCTAATGTAACATTTCTACACGAAGTGATGTTTTTAATCTAAATAAACATTTATAAACAAAGCTATGTTTTAATTCTAAATAACCATTTCTAAACAAAGTGATGTTTTTAATTCTAAATAACATTTCTAAACAAAGTGATGTTTTTATTGAATTGAAAATTCTAAATCAATTCAATAATATAACAAAAATGATACTTTTAATTGAATTGACAAGTAAATTCAATTCGATAAATATGACAATCCATTTTTTTTAACATAAATTATTCAACGAAATATGGACAAACATGATGTATTTTAATTTAACTAACACATACAGAACTATAATTATTCACCACCAATCAATAGGTCAATTATCCAGAATTTTAGAACATAGCAGTTCTCAATCCTATACATACCATCATTACATAGCGAGTAAAATAATTAAATCGATTAATTATTTAAAAATTAGAAATCTCACCGAAAGCTTTTAATTCAGAATAATTCAGATCTGAAATTTCCTGAATTCCCCAAGTGCCCCGTTACAGATTTGGTTTGTTTTATGCTGTAGATCTCGATTTTACGATTCTAATGCTTCCGGGTTTGCAATTTTCTGATGTCGTATGAAGAAGATATATGCAACTAAACATTTTGATTAATTAATTAATTAATACACTAATCCTTATACAAATTACCATTAGGCCATCGTTCCCGTTATCCCCCTATAGGCAATACATCGTACCCATACTCCATTTCTAAGGTTCCACATCGCCGTCCGTACAATGCGCCGTTCTCCGATCAGAAGCCACTTCGTTGATGCCGTACAAGAGCTCCACCGCCGCCCACCGTGCAGGTGAACTCGCCGCCTCCGTTGATCCTGGAAATGGGTCCAAAGTCATCGGCTTTTGACCAAAATTCCAGCCACCAGAGTTGTCAAGACCCCATCTCCACGATTGATTGGCATGATCTCAACGAGTTCTATCGATTTCGTTTTATAAATTTGGATTTTACTGCGTTGATGGAAAGAGATTTGGGAGGGAAGATAGGAGCGTCAAGGCCATTGATTCCCAAAGAGGCGGCTAAATATACGTGATAGGGTTTTAGAAGGATACGCTAATACTGTGTATTTATACCATATATTTTAAATTATTTAATTATTTAATTCAAAAATAAATGGTTAAACCATCTGAACTCCAAACGAGACCCAACGAGTATCGCTCCTAGCCAAATACCCCCGACCCGGACATAATGGAATAGGTTTCATAACCCAATTCAATTGTTTTGATAGGTTTTTCTTTAAAATTAAATACAAAACATTTAATTATTTAATTTAATCGTACATTTTAAATTACCGGGGCCACATACTGACTCTAAAAATTACAGAAAAATTATTTCTAGTTATCTTTTGACGATATGGTCCTAACAAAACTAATTTCATCGAATTTGGAGACCGTTTGAAAAATGGCCATTTTCTAGTCGATCGAAATTGACTAAAACTGACAAAACACATTTTCTTTTGCTACGCTCACATATTAATTCTAAAAATTATGAAAATTGAAACCTAGCAATAATTTGACATTCCAGTTCCAACAAAAGTGGTTTCGTCAAGAAGGGATGTCATTCGTAAAATGGCTATTTTTTAATATTAAAAAAAAAAAAAAAAATTTTACAGCGACTATTCTAAATTTTAAACTGGGCAAAACTTTTGCTTCCCGCTATGAAATTTCAATTTTTCGGATTCGTTGGAAAGATATTTTTAAATAGATTTACATATTTTTGGTTTCACTAAAATCCGATTTACTTTGCATCATGTACATTCAGTCGAAGTTCAAATTCAAATTTTCAAACCACCGCACTATTCTAACTCCTTTTATAATTAAAATAAATTTTTGGTCGTTATTATTTAAAATAAATCATTTTAACTATTAAAATTCCATTAAAGTTTCTAAAATAAAATTTTTAAATTGGTTCCAAAATTTGCGGGTTACATAAAATCACTCAGTTCACCCCACTTATATTTTATGTAAGGTGGGTTTATTTGTTTGTGTGCTATGGATGATTTTTATTAGATAATTATTGAATTTTATATTCATATCTTGATTGAATAGTTAAGTTAAACGTTCGTTTAACTTAATAAAATCGTTATTTCTAACGATTGAATCCAATTGAGGTAACTTACCTCAGTGGTTACGTCTATGATGGTATAAACATTATAAATAAATAATTGGATGCTTGAATTGCTGCTATTTGTTGATTGTTGGTTGTTACCGTCCATTATTGTCTGTTTTATTTAAACTATTTATTCCATCTGTTTATATGGGAAATGAACATTTAACTTGCCACATTGAACTGATTTATTCGAATTATGATAACCCATTGTTTTGCAGGGATGATAGGTTGGAGGAATCCAATAGGATTCCTCACTTATATTGATAACGTTTATCAATATGTTTGATTGTGATTATTTAGATGTGAAATGGTGAATATTTCACGGTTCGGTACTATAGTACACATTTGCCTCTTTAGTACCGTCAGATAAAGAAAAGATTTTTGAAATTGATATTAAATCAATTTCGAACCATTTCAAAAGATATAAACATATTTATATATGGATTTGAAATGCGGTTTTGATTATAAAAATAAATATCAAAGTTTAGTTTATTTGTTTTAAAATTATTTAAATTTATGATTAATAGAGATATAAGATATAATTAAGTGAACATTTAAACGATATAAACTTATCGTATCTATCATTAAATGTGTAAATGGTATGTAAAGGCCCTAACGGCCGTAAAGGAAGTTTAAATTGATTTCAAAATATTGAAATGGAGTAATTGAATCGTAGATATACGAGAAAGTATAAGAGAGTTTAAGTAATGATATTTTTGTAATAAATGGTCGTCTTTAGCAAACGTTGTTTTAAATTATATGAAATGTGATTAAATAACATTTCGTGAATAAGATTAACGAATCGACGAAATTGGAAATGAGTATTAGTTTGGAGATGCGATTTCAGGTTTTTAAATGAAATGGGAATCGAAAATATGAATACAGATTTATAAATGGGATTGAAATTTGTAAATAGGATTAGGTTGAAATGAAGTATAATTGGAATACGAATAAGAGTTTATTATACGTGAAAGCGTGATAAAATAAATTTCCCAGTATAATGGAATTGGTTAAATATAAATTGAGAAGTTGAGAAATGATGGGAAAGGGTTAAGGTAAGTTTTATGCCGAGGTTTGGAATGTTGTATTCCGAAGTTCGGAATGTTTATTGTGTTGAAGTTTATTCTGAAGTTCGGAATGTGATATTCCAAAGTTCGGAATGTAAATCGAAGGTGAGAGCCGAGAAATGAAATCAAATAAGTCGTCACTAATGAATTGCGAATGGAACTTGTAACGACCCGAATTCTACGCATCATAGGATCGTGGAATATTTATTTCTTTCACATACGAAGTCGTATGGTCATGTAACTTTGGGTGACGACTATTGAGGTGATTTCCCATGTTTTGATTTTTCCCGATTTTTAAATGACCATTTTGCCCCTAGCTGGTACTGTTTTGGCCATAACTTTTGATTGGAAAGGAGTTTTGAACTGAAACCACTTCCATTGGCTTCGGATGATGGTTTACAATCCCGTAGAGTGGTCACATTAGCCAAACGGACTAACCGTTTGGGAGATATGGCTGAAACAAGTTTCATATAGTGAAAAACAGCTTAATTGGGCTGAATCGGGTGATTAACAACTAGGCCCAATGGGGAATTTCGGGATAAGGGTTATGAGGAGGCTGAAACCAGTTAGAGAACGATCTTATTTTCATTTTTCAGCTGCCACTTTCATTCTTGAACCCTAACAATGGCCGCCAACATCCAGAAACATCCCCAAATCACTTTCTAATCAAGGATTAAGCTTAGCAACATCAAATCAAGGAGAAATAGCACCAAATCAGTATTAGAGCTGCTGTTAGACATCAGTATTCACCCAAATCAGCGAGGTTTCAGTTCTAAAAATTTTATTTGTGGCCAAGGTGAGTGATTTGCATAGTTTTGCACTAATTACGGTTAATTAAGGGTAATTAGTGAAGATTAGCGAATTTATACACTAATAAATTCTGGAAAAATATCTATAAATTCGAAAATAATATTTTATGCCTCTGTTAGAAATTTGGTTTGATTTGGTTAAGTTTTGTTAACCCTATGATTAGTTTTACTTAAACATGCTTAAGGGAAAATATGGGATTTTGGGTATGTTTGATCCATTTTACATGCTATAGTTATTGTTTTGATGTTTGTGGTTGATGTTACATGTAGCTATGAATGTATGACATGATTTGTGATTGTCTAAAAGTGTTAGATTGGTCAAAAACGCCGTCGAATGGCGTAAACAGTCGCTGCAATGAGTTGCAGGAATTTGGCCGATCCGGATCGGATCGGAGGGAGGAGCCCGAACCGAACCGACCAGGAGACCTCCCCATGAACAGATGATCTGGAGTCAGGTAGCCTCATGAGCTGAACTGAAGGAGTATATCCGAACCGAACCGACCTGGTGCTATGGAGCTAGAATCCTGAGCCGACCCGATGGAGAAGCTTCAGAGACCCGACCCGATCCGATTGCTTGGGAAGAAGGACCGAACCAGAGGAGTTTTTCCCATGAAGCAAGGAGGTGTGGACTCCGATCCGAACCGTTGGTGGAAGATCACCCCGATCCGACCCAAATCAGAGAGAAAGGTTGAGCTGGAGATTCCGAACCGATCTGATTGCTTAGGGAGGAGTATTCCGATCCGAACCGAGGAGCTGATGACCACGACCTGAAGTAAATTAAAGTGAAGAAATGAAGACCGGCCCGGAGAAGAAGGTGATGACCAGAACCCGAGAAGCAAAGGAAGTCCAAATGAGGAGCTTTGACTCAGGATCCAGTTGGGAACCAATGAGTGAGCTTCATGATTGGGCTTTGCTGCGGGACGTGTGCAAAGGGGTTGTCCATGTCTGTAGCTTTGAATCATTATGTGTAGGGAGTACGTGAACGGATTCAGGGCCACAGTGGCCTAGGTACGATAAAGGGGCTATAGACCAATGAAGTGGGGTCATTTGTAAAGATTTGGTCATGACTCCATGTGGTAAGCTTGGTAGTAGCAGTAGTTGTACAAGTCGAACTCCGTCACTACTTCGATGGGTCTAGTGATTGACAGTGGTGGACATCGTATGCTTTACGCACTGAGTGAGAGATGTGAGGATGGTTGCTATTCTTGATTTGTTTGCCATCATTATGACATGCACACCCCACCGCCGTATTCTTTACACTATTCGTTATAGCACCTTAGAGTATTGTACGGTATGTAGTGCTAACTCTTTAGTTGCAGGTCCAGGTTTAGGTATGGTTTAGTATACCTGTTATTGTTCTGTTTTGCTGCTTATCGCTCATACCAGACTTTTTGTCTGACCCGGAGTTTTATGTCTCTTCTTATTACTCTGGGTGCTCTCACGGGAAGACTAGAGACAGGTTAACTGGGTATGCACGAGTAGCTGATCTGGAGACGAGCATGAGGCTTCCATATATGATACCTATAGTATTCTTCCTGTGTTGTTGAAGATCACTACTTGGGCATTAGTAGTGCATCTTCTACTTTAGCTTTCTTTTGCTTTAGAGACAGTTTAAAGTTGTAATAATCATATTGGATCATAAGCTGTATTTGGATTTCCGCTACTATGTTGGTTTACTTTTTTTTCAGCTTATGCACTATCTCGCCTGTTTTATGTCAAGATTATGTTATTATTATATTTTATTCCATGCGCTGTGAGACATTCTATAGGTTCCTTGTTAGTTCATCCTCTTCTTTCCTTTCTTTGGCGACCGTTTTGTGCTAGTCGGGCATGTGTACAGCGCACCTTCGGAGGAAATGTAGGCTAGTGCGGGGCGGGCCGTCACATTTGGTATCAAAGCTCTAAGTTGTGTAGTTAACTTAGGGATGTTATCAGGGAGAAATATTATACGTATATGAGAGCGCGTATTTGTGATTACTTTGGTTTTCAAAAGCTATATATATATATGTACTATTAGTAGTATAAGGATGAATTCGTACTGCACTAGCACCACTATGGAGATGGTTAATCGTTTTCTCTATGCAGATTGAACGATAAGCCGATACGCAAGAGGTGCCGGTAGAGGAGCCAATAATGGGAATGCTGCTGACATGAGGACGATGTTTACTGACCTCATGAGGGAGATGCTTAGGGATGTGCAGAGGGCAGCTCCCAATTGTGGTGGTCCAATGGTGCAGGCGCCTAGGGCCGACTTCGCCAAGCTGAATAAGGATCATAATAGTCTTGGTGGGAAGCCGTTCCACGGAACGGAGTCGGCTACGGATGTTCAGGATTGGTTGGATAGTTGCGAACGTATCTTCAAGGATTTGGGTATCGAGGATGCGATGAAGAGAAAACTAGCGTCCCGTCAGCTGCAAGGGTGGTCAATGAATTGGTGGAATGCTATAAAGGCAGCTACTCCCGAGGATCAGATTACCTGGGAGCAGTTTAATGTTCGCTTTAGCGAGAAGTTCATTCCAACTGCTCAGAAGTCAGTGTTGTTTAAGAAATTCTTGGAGCTCAAGCAGAATGGCAGAGCTGTCTCGGAGTATATTGCTGAATTCGACACTTTGTCGAAATACGGGTTATCTCTTATTGATACTGCCGAGAAGAAGAATGAGAAGTTCATAACCGGCTTGGATCAATACTTGGGGGAAAGGCTTATTAACCACATCGATGAGACGTTTGAATCGATTGTGGGGAAAACATTAAGGTCAGAGAGTCTTTACCCTAAGCCGAAAACTGAGGCTGCATCTGCAGAAGACCTAAAACCGCAAGCAAGCGGTGGAGGAAAGAGTGGTTCTCAGAATAAGAGGAAGCAGAACCAGAATAAGGATGGCCAGAAAAAGAATAAGAAAGAGGTTGAATGCTTCAGCTGTGGTAAGAAGGGCCATTATGCTAGTAATTGTTGGACCAAGCCAACGGATAGGAAGTGCTTCAACTGTGGTCAAGTGGGACATCACAAGGACAAGTGTCCGCAACCCCCTAAAGAAAAGCAGATGGTGAAAGCATATGCCTTTAATGCTATTCCTTCTTCGTCGAATGCCCCAACTATGGCGGAGAAGGGAAAGAATGTCGTCATCCAAGGTATGCTTTCTGTTTATGATGTTCCTGTTGGAGTTTTGTCTGATACCGGAGCTTCTAGTTCTTTCATATATAGTGACCTGGTAGATAGGTTTGGATTGGAGCCCGAGATTGCCGATAGACCTTTAGTAGTGACGAACCCGATTGGTGGTTCGACTAACCTTAGCATGATTTGTCGTAATGTGGTCTTATCAAGTCATGGATGCATGTTTGTTTGTGATTGCTTTGTTTTGGGCTTTACTCGGTTTGGCATTATTTTGGGAGTTGATTGGCTCCAAAGATACGGGGTGGTGGTAGACTATGAGGTCTTTTGGTGACAGCTAGAGCGGATGATGGGCAAAGGGTAGTGTTTGGTGGTCTACCTAGTGATGGGGTAATGGCTAGTTTTCTAAATTCCCTTGACATCTCGCAAGGTGAGTTGTCAAGTTTGCCCGTGGTTGGCCAGTATCCGGACGTTTTCGAAGAAGTGACCGGGCTTCCACCACACCGAGAGATTGAGTTTCGTATTGATTTAGTGAAAGATGCCAGACCTATAGTGATGTCACTTCATCGTATGGCACCAAGGGAGCAGCGAGAGCTCGAGGTGCAAGTCAACGATCTTTTGAAGAAGGGATTTATCATTAGGAGTAATTCTGATTGTGGAGCACCAGTTGTGTTTGCTACCAAGGCAGATGGTTCCCTTCGTTTGTGTGTAGACTACCGCGAGTTGAATAAAGTGACGAGGAAGAACAAGTATCCTCTACCGCGGATAGATGATTTGTTTGATCAGTTGAGTGGCGCGAGAGTATTCTCTCAGTTGGATCTCGCGACAGGTTTTCATCAGCTTAGGGTGGAAGCTGAGAGTATAGCTAAAACGACATTTCGGACGCCGTCAGGACTTTATGAGTGGTTGGTCATGCCATTCGGGCTGACCAATGCCCCAGCATATTTTGTGGATCTTATGAATAGGGTATTCAGAGATCAGTTGAATAAGTTTGTCCTTGTGTTCGTTGATGATATTTTGGTCTATTTGAGGACAGAGGAAGAACAAAATGAACATTTAAGAATAGTGATGGAGGTATTGAGAAAACACCAATTGAAAGCAAAGTTTTCTAAGTGTCACTTCTGGAGGAGGGAAGTGAGATTCTTGGGCCATGTTGTTTCAGAGAATGGTATTGCCGTGGATCCTGTGAAGGTGGCTACGGTACAGGATTGGTCTACGCCCAAGAATGAAACAGACATAAGAAGTTTCTTGGGATTAGTTGGATATTATCGTAAGTTTATCCAAGACTTCTCCAAGATAGCAGCACCGTTGACCCAGTTGACCAAGAAGAATCAAGCTTTTTTCTGGGACGAAAGGTGCGAGAATGCATTCAAGAGTCTAAAGGACAAGTTGACACGTGCACCAGTGTTGGTCATTCCTAAGGGGAATGAAGAGATGACGGTATATACAGATGCATGTGGTACCGGACTTGGTGCTGTATTGATGCAAGGAGGTAGGGTTGTAGCTTATGCAAGTCGGCAACTGAAACCGCATGAGAAAAGGTACCCTACCCATGATTTGGAATTGGCAGCAATCATGTTCGCATTAAAGATGTGGAGACATTATCTCTTGGGGGAAAGATTCGAGTTGTTTACCGATCATAAATCGTTAAAGTATCTCTTCTCTCGAAAGGATCTAAATCTCCGACAGCAAAGATGGTTAGAATTCTTAGCTTCCTATGATTTCAACATCATATATACACCATGAAAGGGCAATGCGGTGGCTGATGCATTGAGTAGAAGACATGCCAGTTTAGGGGCTATGTTTTTAGAATGGAAGCAACTGGAGCACATCGCTGGGTATGATTTCAGACCAAAGTGCGAATTGGATTCAGAAATGTTAGCAAGTTTAACGACCAGACCCACTTTAATTGAGTGGATCGGCTCTAGTCAGAGGGAAGATCCTAACCTATTGGAAATCATCTCCAAGTTAGAGATGGGTATCGATGAGGAGATGAATAAGTATGGGCTTGATCGAGATGGATGGCTTAGAAAGAATGGAAGACTTGTTGTACCCAATGTCAATGGATTGAGAGATGAAGTGCTTAGAGAGTGTCATCACTCAAAACTGACTATACACCCCGGTGGTAACAAAATGTATCGAGACATGAAGCAGACCTACTACTGGGAAGGGATGAAAAGAGACATTGGGAAGTTTATATCCAAATGCATGAATTGCCAGCTAGTTAAAGCTGAGAAAAAGAAACCTAGTGGTTTGCTACAACCATTAGAAATTCCAGAAGGGAAATGGGAACAGGTGTCGATGGATTTTATTGATGGGTTACCAAGGACTAGATCGGGCCATGATAGAATTTGGGTGATTGTGTACCGATTGACTAAGAGTGCAAGGTTTATACCCGTCAAGTCAAGCAGGACGGCAGCTAAGTTAGCGGAACTGTATATAAAGTGGGTAGTTAGGTTTCATGGAATACCCAAAGGCATTGTGAGTGACCGGGATCCGTTGTTCACTAGTGGATTTTGGAAGATCTTACAAGAGGCATTAGGATCAGAATTACATCTCAGTACCGCGTATCATCCTCAAACCGACGGTCAAACAGAGAGGGTGAATCGTATATTAGAAGATCTCTTAAGAGTATGTGTATTGGATTTTGGTGGATCATGGGATGACCATTTGCATCTAGTAGAGTTTGCATATAATAATAGCTACCAGTCCAGTATTGGTATGGCTCCGTTTGAAGCTTTGTATGGAAGACCGTGCAACTCACCGTCATGTTGGTTAGAAACTGGTGAGAAGTTTGTGCTTGGACCGGATGTGATTAGAGAAACATCAGACAAGATTAAGGTTATCCAACAGTGAATGAAGGCTGCCCAGGATAGGCAGAAGAGTTATGCTGATAAGAGGAGAAGAGATTTAAAGTTCTCCATTGGAGACTTGGTGTTTGTCAAGAATTCTCCGTTGAAGAGCGTGATACGATTTGGCAGGAGAGGCAAGTTAGCACCAAGATTCGTTGGTCCATTCCCAGTTCTAGAGCAAATTGGAAATTTGGCATATAAAGTTGAATTACCAGAGAAGATGGCAAGAGTTCACAACGTATTTCATGTTTCCCAGTTAAGGAAATTCGTACACGGCCCAGGTGTGACTATTTCACCTGATTAGTTGGATGATGTCGAAGTTGAACCCGAGGCAGTTGGAAAGCGCAAGCCTATGCGTATTGTTGGGAACGATACGAAGCAGCTTCGAAGGAAGGCGGTGAAATTAGTCAAAGTTCAGTGGGGTGAGAATGAGAATGACTGTACTTGGGAGACAGAGGAGAGCATTAGGAAGACGTATCCAGAACTTTTCTCCCGGTAAGATTTTAACTTCGATTTAGTCTTTCCGCATGCTAGGATAGGCTTGTTTACTTGTTTTGCATGTTTGATTGTTGTATGTGGCTGGTAGGCATGCGGGATCCTTTGTATGTTTCGGGTTAAGGAATTTCGGGGACGAAATTTCTTAAGGGGGGAGAGTGTAACGACTCGCATTCTACGCATCATAGGATCGTGGAATATTTATTTCTTTCACATACGAAGTCATATGGTCATGTAACTTTGGGAGATGACTATTGGGGTCATTTCCCATGTTCATGATTTTTCCCGGTTTTTAAATGACCATTTTGCCCCTAGCTGATACTGTTTTGGCCATAACTTTTGATTGGAAAGGAGTTTTGACCTGAAACCACTTCCATTGGCTCTGGATGATGGTTTACGATTCCGTAGAGTGGTCACATTAGCCAAACAGACTCACCGTTTGGGAGATATGGCTGAAACAAGATTCAGATAGTGAAAAACAGCTTAATTGGGCTTAACCGGGTGATTAACAGCTAGGCCCAATGGGGAATTTCGGGACTAGGGTTATGAGGAGGCTGAAACCAGTTAGAGAACGATCTTATTTTCATTTTTCAGCCGCCACTTTCATTCTTAAACCCTAACAATGGCCGTCAACATCTAGAAACATCCCCAAATCACTTTCTAATCAAGGATTAAGCTTAGCAACATCAAATCAAGGAGAAATAGCACCAAATCAGTTTTAGAGCTGTTGTTAGACTTCAGTATTCACCCAAATCAGCGAGGTTTCAGTTCTGAAAATTTTATTTGTGGCCAAGGTGAGTGATTTGCATAGTTTTGCACTAATCACGGTTAATTAAGGGTAATTAGTGAAGATTAACGAATTTATACACTAATAAATTCTGGAAAAATATCTATAAATTCGAAAATAATATTTTATGCCTCTGTTTGAAATTTGGTTTGATTTGGTTAAGTTTTGTTAACCCTATGATTTGTTTTTCTTAAACATACTTAAGGGAAAATATGGGATTTTGGGTATGTTTGATCCATTTTACATGCTATAGTTATTGTTTTGATGTTTGTGGTTGATGTTACATGTTGCTATGACTGTATGACATGATTTGTGATTGTCTAGAAGTGTTAGATTGGTCGAAAACGCCATCGAATGGCGTAAATAGTCGCTGGAATGAGTTGCACGAATTTGGCCGATCCGGATTAGATCGGAGGGAGGAGCCCGTACCGAACCGACCAGGAGACCTCCCCACGAACCGATGTTCTGGAGTCAGGTAGCCTCACGAGCTGAACTGAAGGAGTATATCCGAACTGAACCGAACTGGTGCTATGGAGCTAGAATCCCGGGCCGACCCGATGGAGAAGCTTGAGAGACCCGACCCGATCCGATTGCTTGGGAAGAAGGACCGAACCAGAGGAGTTTTTCCCATGAAGCCAGGAGGTGTGGACTCCGATCCGAACCGTTGGAGGAAGATCACCCCAATCCGACCCAAAGCAGAGAGGAAGGTTGAGCTGGAGATTCCGAACCGATCTGATTGCTTAGGGAGGAGTATTCTGATCCGAACCGAGGAGCTGATGACCACGACCTGAAGTAAAGTAAAGTGAAGAAATGAAGACCGGCCCGGAGAAGAAGGTGATGACAAGACCCGAGATGCAAAGGAAGTCCAAATGAGGAGCTTTGACTCAGGATCCAGTTGGGAACCAATGAGTGAGCTTCATGATTGGGCTTTGCTGCGGGACGTGTGCAAAGGGGTTGTCGATGTCTGTAGCTTTGAATCACTATGTGTAGGGAGCACGTGAACGGATTCAGGGCCACAGTGGCCTAGGTACGACTAAAGGGGCTATAGACCAATGAAGTGGGGTCATTTGTAAAGATTTGGTCATGACTCCATGTGGTAAGCTTGGTAGTAGCAGTAGTTGTACAAGTCGAACTCCGTCACTACTTCGATGGGTCTAGTGATTGACAGTGGTGGACATTGTATGCTTTACGCACTGAGTGAGAGATGTGAGGATGGTTGCTATGGTTGATTTGTTTGCCATCATTATGACATACACACCCCACCCCAGTATTCTTTACACTATTCGTTATGGCACCTTAGAGTATTGTACGGTATGTAGTGCTAACTCTTTGGTTGCAGGTCCAGGTTCAGGTATGGATTAGTATACCTGTTATTGTTCTATTTAGCTGCTTATCGCTCATACTAGACTTTTTGTCTGACCCAGAGTTTTATGTTTCTTCTTTTTACTCTGGGTGCTCTCACGAGCAGACTAGAGACAAGTTAGCTGGGTATGCACGAGTAGTTGATCCGGAGACGAGCAGGAGGCTTCCACGTATGATATATATAGTATTCTCCCTGTGTTGTTGAAGATCACTGCTTGGGTATTAGTAGTGCATCTTCTACTTTAGCTTTCTTTTGCTTTAGAGACAGTTTAAAGTTGTAATAATCATATTGGATCATAAGCTGTATTTGGATTTCCACTGCTATGTTGGTTTAGTTTTTTTCAGCTTATGCATTGTCTCGCCTGTTTTATGTCAAGATTATGTTATTATTATATTTTATTCCATGCGCTGTGAGACATTCTACAGGTTCCTTATTAGTTCATCCTCTTCTTTCCTTTCTTTGGCGACCGTTCTGTGCTAGTCGGGCATGTGTACAACGCACCTTCGGAGGAAATGTAGGCTAGTGCGGGGCAGGTCGTCACAGAATTTGTAAATGAAGTATAAGTTAGGGAAAAGGAATTTGTAACATTTGTTAAAAACGATAAATTTAACTATTTGATTAATAAACTGAATATCTTTATAAAAGATCGTTATATGATTTTATACAACAAATAACTTGTTTGTAATGAATCGAAAAGGGTTTGATAAATGAAAGTAAAAGGGTTTGGAGATATAATCTGTAACGTTTGATTCAGAAGCTAAGATAAATTATTTTGATTTATAAATTATAAGATCTGTAGGAGAGTTTCTTCGGTTCATCCCGTTCCTGGATGACTTGTATGGACGAATGTCTGACAGAGTATTTCCAATGGGTCACGTACGTTGATTTCTTCAAACGTGTCATAGTTGGTTAGCTCCGAACTAGTGTATTTTTGTGGGCATCAATTAGTGATATCCAGCGGATATGATAATGTGGCATTCAAAGGAAAAAATGACCAGATGTGCTGAGAAGATTATGACCTCTAGCCTCATCAACAGGGAATGGCACAAAATGGGGTAGGCAGCATGGCTATGTGGGTCGCACCCATTAAAAGGGTATATCATTACCTGATCTGGAAAAATTAAATGCCATAGGTTGTCCCTTTATTTTTGTATGCTATCGTTTCGGTTGGCTGGCCCCCAACCATGGTGATGATATATTCGGTACTCTCAAGAGAAATGAGGGACCGGTCGTGTGTGAGCCGGGTTGCAAGACGTTCTTGTTGAACCCCAATGTATTCATCTCCGGAAGTACATTGTCGGGAGGTGGTCCCATACCTTGCCATAAAATTCATTCTCCAATAAGCGCCCGCGGCTTTGATTGTATACTATATATGTGGAGCGTGAGATGCAAGCGTTCTGCTAGATTCTATTTACTTGATTTAGACAATATTATAATATCAGAAGAATATTGATTTCAAAATTGTTTTGGGTTATAGTAAGGTAAAAACCGTCCGTAATTATGTGTGGATTTGGTCTTACTATTGTCCTTTCTTTTGAAAAGATTTTGACTTTAAAATCAAGTTGGGTGATACCCTTAAGCTTAGTGTGTTTTTCTCACTCTGGTCCATCAGACTGACCCGGTGTCTGTAATGCTCAGGTTAGACCGGGTTGCATAGGTCCAGGTTATAGGATGATGTGAAATCCAGCGACGAGCTGGAAGAGTCCAGACGTATGACATTATATATATTCCGCTGTGAGATTGTATATGAGGACAGATTCTTATAACTGTCCAGATGTGTAATGTACTTTGATAATTGTAAGTATATTTTCAAGCTCTCAATAAAAATTTATTTCTATATTTTATTCCGCTGCGATGTGAGACTCTGTGTGGTGATAGTTCTCTTCTTCTTCTATTCTAATATTTCTTTCTTTCTTATCTCACCCTCTAACTTCTTCTTATTAATGATCGGGTATATTCGATTTTGGAATGGTTGACATGGTTTTAATTTCGATTTTCGAAGTCGAAAATCTCAGTTCGTCACAAAATTCTTCTTCTGGAACCAAAAGAAACATGATGTTGACTTCCTCAAAACCTTCCCTTGCCTGAGCCGCCTACCCAGTGCCTCCGCCACCAATCTGAAGCCTCCTCCTCGCTCGTTGTCGCAACACCATCCGCCGCCAGCAACAAGGGTGAACTCGAAGCCCCCATCGCGTCAAAAAACAGCACAAAACGCAAGACCTTTAGGGCAGAAATTCTCATTTGACACACTAGGGTTTTCGATCAAACCCATATGAAGTAAAAGCCCTCTCCTCCCTCTTGGATTTTGCTTCAGAAATTTTTTATTTTCATTGAGTGGATTAGGAGATTATAGGAAATCAAAATTTGAAGATTATCGCCGTTCGTTTTGGGAGTAGCGGCGGCCTGGGTGAAAGTGAATTAGGGTTTTATTTGATTAGCCCAAAAAATATATATTTTTTATAATTATTTAATTTCCAAAAATAGAAGTATACCGAAACAAACTCCAAATCAAACCCAATGACTGTCACCCCTAGCTAAATACCCCCATTACACACACAGTGGGATATGTCCTGTAATCTAATTTGACTATTTTGATCATTTTTCATCAAAATTAAATTATAAATTAATATAACGTTCAAAATTGATTTCAACGTACATTTTAATTTACCGGGACCACATACCGACTCCAAAAATTCTAAAAAAATAAATCTAGCTATGTTTTGACGATACTGTCCTAACAAAACTAATTTCGTCAAATTTGAGACTATTTGAAAAATGGGCATTTTCTAGTCGATCCAAATTGACTGAAACTGTCAGAACACGTTTTCTTTTGTCCTGCTCACATATTAGTTCCAAAAATTATGAAAATTGGAATCTAGCAATAATTTGACATTCCAGATCCAACAAAAGTGGTTTCGTCGAAAATGGAGGTGGTTTGCAAAATGGCTATTTTTAAGGGTAATATATATATATATATATATATTCCATAGCGACTATTCCAAATTTTCAACTAGACATAACTTTTTATTCCCATTATGGAATCTGGAATTTTCACTTTCGTTGGAAAGATATTTTCAAACAGATTCAAATATTTATGGTTTTACTTAAATCCGGTTTGTTTTGAATCATGTACATTCATTTGAAATTTGAAATCGAATTTTCAAACTACTGCGGCATTTTAGGCTCGTTATATAATTAAAATAAATTTATTCATTCTAATTTCGATTTAAATAAAATCTTAGTCGTTATTATTTAAAATAAATCATTTTAAATATTCAAAATCCATTAAAATTGCTAAAAAAAAAATAAATTTGTTCTGATTTTCCAGGTTGTTACACATATCGACTTTGCAACTAAGTAGTGGGATTAATCATTTTAAATTTGGTGGTTTAATATTATTTGATACAAATTAAAGAAATGTTTTTAAGATGAAATCGTGTCTTGAGAAATAAAAGATTAAATAAGAGTGCACTTGCATATGAAGAGATGTTTTAAAAGAGTCAATATCTTGAACATAAGCAACAATTTATAAACATACTCACATGTTTAAGTTTAAAAGTCCTGCCGCCATCGGGTTATTAGTAATGAAGAGAAAAATGATGAGGCCATTTAGATTTTATAATCAAAATCACAACCATTATTTAAGTAATTGGAGCAAGTTGATGGTGAGGCAGTGTCGTAAACCAATTTGATATTGGAAAAAGATGAGTGTGTATATCTAAACATATGCTATGTGAAAGATAAGATGTAGTAGTTTTATCTACTTTGTATATTATTTGGGATGAATGTTAAAATTTCATAAACTCTGCATTTCAAATTCGAACTATATTTTTCTAAAGGAAGTAAATATATGAAGGGTTGTTTAGAAATTAAAATTGCAAATGTGTTAACCATAAAAGAAATTGCCGGGATGCTATTTTTTAAAGGTGGGGTTCTGTAACAACCTTGGTTTGGGTACTAGGGTAAGCAGATTTTAATAAGATAACAATCTAAGAAATAAAATACGAGTTCAAAGGGAGAACTCTTTAAAATCATCTAAGTTATGTAAATAAATGAGTTTTAGGAATTTGTGAATAATTCTGTTGAAATGATAATAAGTTGAATTATTTGCTAAGATTAAAAAATATCAAGGAAAAATTTCAAGCTTAGGCTTGTTCTGCAAAATTATTACAAGCTTAGCCTTGTTTTGGAAATATTTACAAATATATACCTGTTTTTGTCAAGTATAGGATTGGGAGAATTTTAAAATTTGCATTTGGGCAAATTCTGAGAATTCACCAATGTATTTATATATTATAAATACTCACCTACTTCATCACACTTACTTCTTCATTACTCTGATCCATGTTCGCCTAGATTTTCATTGCTCTATTTCTCTTAACAATTTCTTCATGGCCATCATCTCTTCACTCCGATTTCGGCAACCCCCACCACTCTCTTCCAACGTCTAGTGATCACACCGATGTAGATTGGAATATAGACAATCAAGAACAACATTATGAGGACGTTGCTCTTGAGTACCCAGATCTTGAAGTACTCACACTTCAAGGAGATGTTCAATTGCAACTGAATAAATATGTGCTTGTCTCACCAGTGAATGAACTATCAACCACATCAAGAATAAGAGGTTGACCAAGTACCAATTTTGCATCCCTAAAATGAATAAGAGGTTGACTCTTACCCAGTTTGCTGCCACTGTGGATGTATGGCTGAAGTTA
The DNA here is from genome assembly GCA_030737875.1 of Allium sativum. NCBI lineage: Eukaryota > Viridiplantae > Streptophyta > Magnoliopsida > Asparagales > Amaryllidaceae > Allium > Allium sativum. Next base: position 552,003,884 of record CM060918.1, read on the forward strand.
ATGTAATAACCCGGAAATCCTGAACCAGTTTAAAATTTTAATTTTGGCTATTTTAATGAATTATGAACATTTAAAGTGAATTATTTTAAATAATATCCACGAGAAATTTATTTTGAATAGAATTCGACGTATATATTATATACGTCGTCGTTAGAATATAAATAATTATATATAATTATAAATAGAATAGAAAATGGCACGGTAGTTCGAAAATTCGATTTCAAACTTCAATTGAACGTACCGGGTGCAAAACAAACCGGATATTAGTGAAACCAAAAACATTAGGATCTAATTGATAATATCATTCCAAGGAATCCGACGAATCGAAATTTCATAGCAGGAATCAAAAGATATGTCCAGTTGAAAATTCTGAATAGTCGCTATGGAATTCAGGCCCTTAAAAATGGAAATTTTGCAAACGACCTCGGATTTCGATGAAACCACTTTGTTGGATCCGTGATGTCAAATTATTGCTAGATTCCAAATTTCATAATTTTTTGAATCAATATGTGAGCGTAGCAAAGGAAAAAGCGTTTGACCAGTTTAAGTTGATTTTAATCGACTGGAAAATGGCCATTTTTCCAACGGCCTCAGAATTCGACGAAACTAGTTTTGTTAGGACCGTATCATCAATACGAAGATAGAAAATATTTTTCGGGAATTTTTAGAGTTAGTATGCGACCCCAGTAAATTAAAATGCGCGTTCAAATTCAATATATAGAGTTATATGTTGATATTAACGGAAACTGATCGAAACGGTCGAATCAGCTTGCGGTACATATCCCATTGTGTTTGGAATGGGGGCAAATAGCTATGGACGACAGGCGGTGGGTCTCGTTTTGGGGTCGAAATAAAAAGTTACTTTTTGAAATTAATTAGAATAATAATATATAAACCTAACCGTAGCAAATTAATTGGTCAACCCCCCTTCATTAACTCAATCTCGTGGTCAACCCAAAAAAAGAACCGTCCCCCCAGTTTTGGGTCGCGTCGCCCCCTTCCAGAGCCCACCGCCTCACCGTGGACCATCGCCTCCCCCTCCGATACCCTGTCGCCTTCTCCATCGCCTCCTTCCTCTTTCCTCTTCGCCGTTCTAATCTACCCAGTCGAAACCGATTGCAGCGCAACCCATCACCGCCTCCAACCCACTGTAGGCCTGCCGCCGCCACCATGCTCACTCCTCCTTTGCCAGGGTGTCAGCCGACCCCACCTAGCCCCTCAGCGCCGCCGGTGGCCCCCCTGATGCCGACATTATGATGAGATGCCTCCCACCTCGAGTCACAACTCGCGCTAGGGCTCCAGCACCCATCTCCAGTGAGTTTTTTCCTTCTTCTATTTAGATTATGCAATTTAAAAATCTGATTTTTAAAGTTTAGATTTTTAAATGTGAAAGATCGTGTTTTTACAATGTGAAAGATCGTGTTTTTACAATGTGAAAGATCGTATTTTTTACAATGTGAAAGATCGTATTTTTACAACATGAAACGATCTTGATATAAAACTAGAAATTAGTTGTTTTTATAGCGAAGTAAAAATTCGATTTTTATATATTGAATAGCGAAGTAAAAATTTGATTTTTATATATTGAATAGCAAAGTAAAAATTTGATTTTTATATATTGAATAGCAAAGTAAAAATTCGATTTTTATATATTGAATAGCAAAGTAAAAATTCGATTTTTATATATTGAATAGCGAAGTAAAAATTCGATTTTTATATATTGAATAGCAAAGTAAAAATTCGATTTTTATATATTGAATAGCAAAGTAAAAATTCGATTTTTATATATTGAATAGCAAAGTAAAAATTCGATTTTTATATATTGAATAGAAAAGTAAAAATTTGATTTTTATATATTGAATAGCATAGTAAAAATTCGATTTTTATATATTGAAAAGCAAAGTAAAAATTCGATTTTTACATATGTAGTGAATACGGGCAAGAAGATGACAAAAAGGCGAGAACGATGAAGATTTCTATAAATGAAGTGTCGGGAAGTTGGATAGCTATCGGTGAGAACTTCTCACTCTTCAATTTCTTTTTCTAGTTATATATATATACTAGGATGTAGACGGTGTTTAGGAGCACCCGACACCCGTCATCCACAAACCATGGATGGCTTGTTTGTTTAATTTTTTGGTTGTGTAGTTGGTTAGATTATTTGGTTTGAATTGAACTGTTTGGTGAAATAGAATGGATTTGATTGATGTGTGAATGGCATGGGCCTTCACTAGACCGGGGATAAGGCTAGGCCTCGTCCCGTTTCTAGTATCGTGCCGTTATGCCGCCGAAATTTTCTAAAATATGTTAGAAAAATAAAAATATCATTTTTATTGTGTAAATGAACTGAATAGAAATTCATGTGTTGAAATAAAATATTTTATCGTTAAAAATATAATTTTCAACGTGGAAGTGAATAAAATAAAATATTCATTTACAAACCGGACGGTTTTTTTATGTACACCTATTTGAAGGACATTGATTGGGACGATAAATTTTACACATCGCCCAACTGCACAAATAAAATATGTGTTTGATTGTTTGAAACCCCACACGGCTGTTGGGATGAAATTTGAAGTTCACACATCCTGATTGATTAAATATGTCGATCGATTGATTGACAGGCTGTTATAAGCGCTAGATATTTATATTTGATGCTTCTACAGTGTAGTGCACCTTGGTTGATGGTTGATTATTTGTCAATGCTATTATATACGTGTGATGTATGAAAATCCATATAATTAATATTATATGGTGATTGATTGGGCCTCATTCCAATTTGAAAAATAAAGAATATCATAAAATAAAGGTTCATGTGTTGACAGCACCCATCCGTTGAGATTAGTCATGTGTTGAATGAAATATTTTAAAAATAGAAAGATTTGAAATAGAAATATTTAAAAAAAGAAATATTTGAAATAGAGTATTAGAAAATAGAAATACATGAAGCCGTGTTGAATAGATTGACACCATTTTGAGGTGAACGATATTTATATCGATTTTACTCATTTCGAAATAAATTGAATATGAAGCGATTTCGAAATGAATTGAATATAAAACGATTTTGAAATGAATTGAATATGAAACGATTTCGAAATGAATTGAATATGAAACGATTTCGAAATGAATTGAATATGAAACGATTTCGTAATGAATTGAATATGAAACGATTTCGAAATGAATTGAATATGAAACGATTTCGAAATGAATTGAATATAAAACGATTTCGAAATGAATTGAATATGAAACGATTTCGAAATGAATTGAATATGAAGCGATTTCGAAATGAATTGAATATGAAGCGATTTCGAAATGAATTGAATATGAAGCGATTTCGAAATGAATTGAATATGAAACGATTTCGAAATGAATTGAATATGAAACGATTTCGAAATGAATTGAATATGAAACGATTTCGAAATGAATTGAATATGAAACGATTTCGAAATGAATTGAATATGAAACGATTTCGAAATGAATTGAATATGAAACGATTTCGAAATGAATTGAATATGAAGTGATTTCGAAATGAATTGAATATGAAGTGATTTCGAAATGAATTGAATATAAAACAATTTCGAAATGAATTGAATATAAAACGATTTCGAAATGAATTGAATATAAAACGATTTCGAAATGAATTGAATATAAAACGATTTGGAAATGAATTGAATATAAAACGATTTCGAAATGAATTGAATATGAAGCGATTTCGAAATGAATTGAATATGAAACGATTTCGAAATGAATTGAATATGAAACGATTTCGAAATGAATTGAATTTAAAACGATTTCGAAATAAATTGAATATAAAACGATTTCGAAATGAATTGAATATGAAACGATTTCGAAATGAATTGAATATAAAACGATTTCGAAATGAATTGAATATAAAACGATTTCGAAATGAATTGAATATGAAACGATTTCGAAATTAATTGAATATGAAACGATTTCGAAATGAATTGAATATGAAACGATTTCGAAATGAATTGAATATGAAACGATTTCGAAATGAATTGAATATGAAACAATTTCGAAAGGAATTGAATATGAAACGATTTCGAAATGAATTGAATATGAAACGATTTCGAAATGAATTGAATATAAAACGATTTCGAATTGAATTGAATAGAAAACAAATTTGATTTCAATTGAATATATAACGAATTTGATTTGAATTGAATAGAAAACCAATTTGAATTCGAATTGAACAGAAAACGAATTGAATTCAAATTGAATAGAAAACGAATTTAATTTAAATTGAATAGAAAACGAAATGAATTCGAATCGAATTAAAATCGATTTGAGTTGAAATCAAATAGAAATGAAAGTAAAAAAGGATTTAAAATAGGAAATTCAATTTTGATTTGAATCTGAAATAAAGGTTGAAATTGTTTTTGAAATGAATTTAAAACTATTTATAAAATTCGTTTTAAATATAAATCGACGAAATATATATTATATATATTATATATATAATATAATGGCCTGAATAGAACGCGCCGCGGCAGTTCGTGAATTTCGACCATTTATTTCAAATGGACATTACGGGAGATCCGACCGTCGGATTCTCCTAAAACCAGAACCATTGGGTTCGTATCGAAAAGAGCTTTCTAACGAATATTAGTAATTTGAAATCCAACGGTTGGATGTGGAGATGCGTCCAAATCAAATTTGAAAAAGGTCGCTGTAAGTGCAGTTCGATGGCCGTTGATGGAAATCGACTGTACGGGCCTTGATAAAATTATTAAAAATAGTTATAATTTGTATAAAATCATAAGAAATGATTTGGGAAAAATTGGGATGAAAAACTCCATATTTGAAAAGATAAAAATAGATTTTTATCGAAATGAACTAATTTTGAACTAAAATTAAAACCCATTTATTTTTAAATTAATAAATTGGATTTGAAATGGGTTGTAAGCAGAATTGATTTGTGGGTTTATCGTTAACGGTGTTTTTAAATAACACTTGTTCTTTTACCCGATAATAAATAAAATGTGATTTGGGTTTGTCGTGAACTGTGTTTTAAATGACACTAGTTCTTTAACCCAGAAAAGGAAGTTTTAATGAATCTGCAATTAGACTGAAATGTGAATTGATAATTCAAATTATCAAATTTGACAAATGAGCGAGAATGGAGTACTACCAGTTTTGCTCCAAAGCGATAGTTAAATCTTTAATTAGATTTGAACGTGAAATGGTAATTAATTTTACCGATAACACCATGGTATTAGATATGGAGTATTACCAGTTTTGCTTCATGGGATGAATAGGTTGGGATTGGGAAATAAAATAAATAATTACTTCGGTGTGGTTCGCTAATCCCGACTAGTTTGGAAAACCAAAATTGGGTTTGAAATGACATCCAAAGGAAGATTAAAGGATAAATTTTAAAGAATTTATCTTAGGTAAAATTAATGGGAACCTTTCCCTAAGAATGTGGAATTGGAATGAGGCGTATGTTGTGTTTGTGTAACATTTGTTTTTAATATACGCGTGTTGTTCGGAAAGTACGGGTTTATACCCATTCTGAATAATCGATTCGACGATATGTCGAAGATGAAGACGGTGGTCGAAGGCCGGAAGTCTTCACATCGTTTGGATAATTACTGACGATCCTGATTGGGCTGTACACCCAAGAGGATGGAAATAGTTGGTAGTCGTCCAGACGTACTTGGAGATGGATGGATATGCGAGGAAAGTGCCTCCGGTTTCGTTCAGACCCAGAACGAACTTGTAAATGGATTGTGTGTCTGACATTGGATTTTATTCTATGTTGATTGATTTCTGTTAAATATATATCTGTTTGGCGGCGGAGAATTTATTCTCTTGCTTAACGCCCTTCTCTGAGACGTACGAGCTTAGAGGTTATGTATCGATAGATATCAATCGCATAGCATGAATTGCCTGTGTGGCATGTTGAGTTGCATGGATCAAGACTTCTATTGAAAAGCAAAGTCTTGTGGTTGATGATCAAAGCACGACCTACGTGGCAGCTTTGTATATAACATGAATTCGCGAGCCTCACACCTCGGTATGAGTTAAAAACGGGATAAGGACTGCAGGGAGAGCCCGACGTTTCTTTCTAGCTTTGGTGGTGTCAGTGACTTACCAGCCCTGACATTTATATACTTTTCACCTATGTAGTTGTTGGATGAGGCGCCTCGATTTTAGGTCTGTAAGGACCGGGAAACGTGTGTTCAGGAATAAATAATCCTCTAACGTAAGTGAGGACCGGCCCTGAAGCATCCAGGGGTTACCCAGAGTGTGTAGTCCTGAGGCATTTGCTAGAGTGTCTCGAAGCGGAGAGGAGCTTGCCCCTTGCCTCGACTCATGACGGAATCCAATTTCCAATACGTGGCATTGCGGTTTTAATTGTAGAACTAGTATGGAGACATAGTAGATGGTAGCTATGCCGCCTATGATTAATATTTATGATTGAAATTGTTTTGACCCTATACATCTATAATATTGTCAAATAATGTGTTTTAAACGTATCAAGCATGTTTTGGCTGTTATAAGGGAAAACCCTATCCTCCGGCTTGCGTTGCATTGTGTGATGGGACCTGGGTCTTATAACAGCTTCATTTTTCTTTATTTAGCATTGCGCTATTTGTTCTATGCACTGGTATTCTTGGGAGGAAATCCGTTCCGTGTTATACGGCGTGGTTCCTTGATTTACCTAACTTTAAAACCAATATTAATAGCTGTTTTAGTTCTCACACCAGTCACATGACTGACCTGGAGTTTATTGTTTTAACCTAAACTCCGGGTGCCCTTATTTCCGCATGGGCAGCTAGTAGTTTTGGTTTTGCAGATTTATATTCACAGGATCCTGGTTTACAGCTGGAATGATATCCGGAAAGCTCTGTATCCGTATATCACCTTCAGTTGTGCTTTGTATTATTTTCCGCTGCTATGTAATTTATTGTAATCTCTGATATTTATCGAATGTAATTCATTCATTTATACTCTGTATATTCTTGTATCTGATGGAATTGTTGTAATAACAATGAAATGTTCTTCCGTCTGCGCTCATTTGTGTGTTGTTCTCAAAACGATCAGGGGTTTCGAACGGTCTAGATCGGTTTAACGACTGATTCAGATCGAGCGAAATTCCTTGCCGTCACATTTGGTATCAGAGCTTTGGTTTACAAAGCTCGAGAACAAGGCGCATTAGAACCATACGAAAGAATTCATCGGATATTGGATTAGTAATATCCAATTAGAATGACTCGTTAGAGATGGGATCAGTAGTATCCTAGAACGAGTGTGAAGAGTATATTTTTCAAATGAAAACAATTTTGTTTTGAAAATTTAAACAATTTTATACGTATTTGAATATTTATTTATTTTGAATTTGGACAATCTAGTATATAAAGGTTTTGCATATACGCGTCTTGAACGTATATTCGAAGTTTTAATATATTAGATAGATATAGAGTCACACTCTAGTCGCCCGGACATGGTCCTGATGATGAAGTATACCATCACCAGTATTTATTTTCGAGTGACGAAGGTGTGATATCTATATATTTCCATTTGACTGGTGTGAGAACCAAAACCAATATAGCTAGAACACATTGTTGTGAATTGGCATCAAAACATGATTTTTTGTATATATATCAAAATTATGAATTTGAAACTCTAATTCACTAATTGATTGATGTTTGTGTTGTTTGTTTATTTGTTTGATAATTTTAACCATTAAGCCTAATTGAGCCAAATATTGGACTGTGTTGAAAATTGGTCGCATTTGCTTGCATATACATATACTTACATTGAACAGGTCATAACAAGGAGGCTAGAGCAGAGAATAAAATTTGTTTGCCCGACAAATAGGTACTTGTTTACTATAATTTACCGTTTTGTTTGGGTGATGATGATTTTATGAGCCTATTGGCTAGCCGCTTGGCTTTTTCTTTTTCTTTTTGAGATCAGAAGGCCTGTATGGCAATTTTGGGATTTTCTTGTGGCTCCCGGTGCAGGGGAGGTTATGGCGAAATTTTTCGAAAATTTAGGGTGTTAGCCAAATTTTTGAAGAATTTGAAAATTCTCAGAAACTAAAAAGTTGGAGAATGGAAGCCAGATCGAACGTAGAGTTGATTAATCAAACCACTTTCGAATTTGTTCCTTTTCGGGGATGAAAAGTTTTAAGTGGGGGAGATTTAATAACCTGGAAATTCTGAACCAGTTTAAAATTTTAATTTTGGCTATTTTAATGAATTTTGAACATTTAAAGTGAATTATTTTAAATAATATCGACGAGAAATTTATTTTGAATAGAATTCGACGTATATATTATATACGTCGTCGTTAGAATATAAATAATTATATATAATTATAAATAGAATAGAAAATGGCGCGGTAGTTCGATAATTCGATTTCAAACTTCAATTGAACGTACCGGGTGCAAAACAAACCGGATTTATGTGAAACCAAAAACATTAGGATCTAATTTATAATATCTTTCCAACGAATCTGACGAATCGAAATTTCATAGCGGGAATCAAAAGATATGTCCAGTTGAAAATTCTGAATAGTCGCTATGGAATTCAGGCCCTTAAAAATGGAAATTTTGCAAACGACCTCGGATTTCGACGAAACCACTTTTGTTGGATCCGTGATGTCAAATTATTGCTAGATTCCAAATTTCATAATTTTTCGAATCAATATGTGAGCGTGGCAAAGGAAAAAAGCGTTTGACCAGTTTTAGTTGATTTTAATCGACTGGAAAATGGCCATTTTTCCAACGGCCTCAGAATTCGGCGAAACTAGTTTTGTTAGGACCGTATCGTCAATACGAAGCTAGAAAATATTTTTCGGGAATTTTTAGAGTTAGTATGCGACCCCAGTAAATTGAAATGCGCGTTCAAATTCAATATATAGTGTTATATGTTGATTCTAACGGAAACTGATCGAAACGGTCGAATCAGCTTGCGGTACATATCCCATTGTGTTCGGAATAGGGGCAAATAGCTATGGACGATAGGCGGTGGGTCTCGTTTTGGGGTCGAAATAAAAAGTTACTTTTTGAAATTAATTAGAATAATATTATATAAACCTAACCGTAGCAAATTAATTGGTCAACCCCCCTTCATTAACTCAATCTCGTGGTCAACCCAAAAAAAGAACAGCCCCCCCAGTTTTGGGTCGCGTCGCCCCCTTCCAGAGCCCACCGCCTCACCGTGGACCATCGCCTCCCCCTCCGATACCCTGTCGCCTTCTCCATCGCCTCCTTCCTCCTTCCTCTTCGCCGTTCTAATCTACCCAGTCGAAACCGATTGCGGCGCAACCCATCACCGCCTCCAACCCACTGTAGGCCTGCCGCCGCCACCATGCTCACTCCTCCTTTGCCAGCGTGTCAGCCGACCCCACCTAGCCCCTCAGCGCCGCCGGTGGCCCCGCTGATGCCGACATCATGATGAGACGCCTCCCACCTCGAGTCACAACTCGCGCTAGGGCTCTAGCACCCATCTCCAGTGAGTTTTTGCCTTCTTCTATTTAGATTATGCAATTTAAAAATCTGATTTTTAAAGTTTAGATTTTTAAATGTGAAAGATCGTGTTTTTACAATGTGAAAGATCGTGCTTTTACAATGTGAAAGATCGTATTTTTTACAATGTGAAAGATCGTATTTTTACAACATGAAACGATCTTGATATAAAACTAGAAATTAGTTGTTTTTACAGCGAAGTAAAAATTCGATTTTTATATATTGAATAGCGAAGTAAAAATTCGATTTTTATATATTGAATAGCAAAGTAAAAATTTGATTTTTATATATTGAATAGCAAAGTAAAAATTCGATTTTTATATATTGAATAGCAAAGTAAAAATTTGATTTTTATATATTGAATAGCGAAGTAAAAATTCGATTTTTATATATTGAATAGCAAAGTAAAAATTCGATTTTTATATATTGAATAGCAAAGTAAAAATTCGATTTTTATATATTGAATAGCAAAGTAAAAATTCGATTTTTATATATTGAATAGAAAACTAAAAATTCGATTTTTATATATTGAATAGCATAGTAAAAATTCGATTTTTATATATTGAAAAGCGAAGTAAAAATTCGATTTTTACATATGTAGTGAATACGGGCAAGAAGATGACAAAAAGGCGAGAACGATGAAGATTTCTATAAATGAAGTGTCGAGAAGTTGGATAGCTATCGGTGAGAACTTCTCACTCTTCAATTTCTTTTTCTAGTTATATATATATACTAGGATGTAGACGGTGTTTAGCAGCACCCGACACCCGTCATCCACAGACCATGGATGGCTTGTTTGTTTAATTTTTTGGTTGTGTAGTTGGTTAGATTATTTGGTTTGAATTGAACTGTTTGGTGAAATAGAATGGATTTGATTGATGTGTGAATGGCGTGGGCCTTCACTAGACCGGGGATAAGGCTAGGCCTCGTCCCGTTTCTAGTATCGTGCCGTTATGCCGCCGAAATTTTCTAAAATATGTTAGAAAAATAAAAATATCACTTTTATTGTGTAAATGAACTGAATAGAAATTCATGTGTTGAAATAAAATATTTTATCGTTAAAAATATAATTTTTAACGTGGAAGTGAATAAAATAAAATATTCATTTACAAACCGGATGGTTTGTTTATGTACACCTATTTGAAGGACATTGATTGGGACGATAAATTTTACACATCGCCCAACTGCACAAATAAAATATGTGTTTGATTGTTTGAAACCCCACATGTGTTGGGATGAAATTTGAAGTTCACTCATCCTGATTGATTAAATATATCGATCGATCGATTGACAGGCTGTTATAAGCGCTAGATATCTATATTTGATGCTTATACAGTGTAGTGCACTTTGGTTGATGGTTGATTATTTTTCAATGCTATTATATATGTGTGATGTATGAAAATCCATATAATTAATATTATATGGTGATTGATTGGGCCTCATTCCAATTTGAAAAATAAAGAATATTATAAAATAAAGGTTCATGTGTTGACAGCACTCATCCGTTGAGATTAGTCATGTGTTGAACGAAATATTTTAAAAATAGAAATATTTGAAATAGAAATATTTAAAAAAAGAAATATTTGAAATAGAGTATTAGAAAATAGAAATACATGAAGCCGTGTTGATTAGATTGACGCCATTTTGAGGTGAATGATATTTATATCGATTTTACTGATTTCGAAATAAATTGAATATGAAGCGATTTCGAAATGAATTGAATATGAAACGATTTTGAAATGAATTGAATATAAAACAATTTCGAAATGAATTGAATATGAAACGATTTCGAAATGAATTGAATATGAAACGATTTCGAAATGAATTGAATATAAAACGATTTCGAAATGAATTGAATATAAAACGATTTCGAAATGAATTGAATATAAAACGATTTCGAAATGAATTGAATATAAAAGGATTTCGAAATGAATTGAATATGAAACGATTTCAAAATGAATTGAATATGAAGCGATTTCGAAATGAATTGAATATGAAGCGATTTCGAAATGAATTGAATATGAAACGATTTCGAAATGAATTGAATATAAAACGAATTCGAAATGAATTGAATATGAAGAGAATTCGAAATGAATTGAATATGAAGCGATTTCGAAATGAATTGAATATGAAACGATTTCGAAATGAATTGCATATTAAACGATTTCGAAATGAATTGAATATAAAACGATTTCGAAATGAATTGAATATAAAACGATTTCGAAATGAATTGAATATGAAGCGATTTCGAAATGAATTGAATATGAAACGATTTCGAAATGAATTGAATATAAAACGATTTCGAAATGAATTGAATATGAAACGATTTCGAAATGGATTGAATATGAAACGATTTCGAAATGAATTGAATATCAAACGATTTCGGAATGAATTGAATATCAAACGATTTCGAAATGAATTGAATATGAAGCGATTTCGAAATGAATTGAATGTGAAACGATTTCGAAATGAATTGAATATGAAACGATTTCGAAATGAATTGAATATGAAACGATTTCGAAATGAATTGAATATGAAACGATTTCGAAATGAATTGAATATGAAACGATTTCGAAATGAATTGAATATGAAACGATTTCGAAATGAATTGAATATCAAACGATTTCGAAATGAATTGAATATAAAACGATTTCGAATTGAATTGAAAAGAAAACAAATTTGATTTCAATTGAATATATAACGAATTTGATTTGAATTGAATAGAAAACCAATTTGAATTCGAATTGAACAGAAAACGAATTGAATTTAAATAGAACAGAAAACGAAATGAATTCAAATCGAATTAAAATCGATTTGAATTGAAATCAAATAGAAATGAAAGTAAAAAGGATTTAAAATAGGAAATTCAATTTTGATTTGAATCTGAAATAAAGGTTGAAATTGTTTTTGAAATGAATTTAAAACTATTTATAAAATTCGTTTTAAATAGAAATCGACGAAATATATGTTATTTATATTATATATATATAATATAATGGCCTGAATAGAACGAGCCGCGCCGCGGCAGTTCGTGAATTTCGACCATTTATTTCAAACGGACATTATGGGAGATCCGACCGTCGGATTGTCCTAAAACTAGAACCGTTGGGTTCGTATCGGAAAGAGCTTTCTAAGAGTATTAGAAATTTGAAATCTAATGGTTGGATTTGGAGATAAGTCCAAATCAAATTTGAAAAAGGTAGCTGTAAGTGCAGTTCGATGGCCGTTGATGGAAATCGACTGTACGGGCCTTGATAAAATTATTAAAAATAGTAATAATTTGTGTAAAATCATTAGAAATGATTTGGGAAAAATTGGGATGAAAAACTCCATATTTGAAAAGATAAAAATAAATTTTTATCGAAATGAACTAATTTTGAACTAAAATTAAAACCCATTTATTTTTAAATAAATAAATTCGATTTGAAATGGGTTGTAAATAGAATTGATTTGTGGGTTTATCGTGAACGGTGTTTTTAAATAACACTTGTTCTTTAACCCGATAATAAATAAAATGTGATTTGTTTGTCGTGAACTGTGTTTTAAATGACACTAGTTCTTTAACCCAGAAAAAGAAGTTTTAATGAATCTGCAATTAGATTGAAATGTGAATTGATAATTCAAATTATCAAATTTGACAAATGAGCGAGAATGGAGTACTACCAGTTTTGCTCCAAAGCGATAGTTAAATCTTTATTTAGATTTGAACGTGAAATGGTAATTAATTTTACCGATAACACCGTGGTATTAGATATGGAGTATTACCAGTTTTGCTTCATGGGGTGAATAGGTTGGGATTGTGGAATAAAATAAATAATTACTTCGGTGTGGTTCGCTAATCCCGACTAGTTTGAAAAACCAAAATTGGGTTTGAAATGACATCCAAAGGAAGATTAAAGGATAAATTTTAAAGAATTTATCTTGGGTAAAATTAATGGGAACCTTTCCCTAAGAATGTGGAATTGGAATGAGTCGTATGTTGTGTTTGTGTAACATTTATTTTTAATATACGCGGGTTGTTCGGAAAGACCGTGTTTATACCCATTCTGAATAACCGATTCAACGATATGTCGAAGACGAAGACGGTGGTCGAAGGCCGGAAGTCTCCACATCGTTTGGATAATTACTGACGATCCTGATTGGGCTGTACACCCAAGAGGATGGAAATAGTTGGTGGTCGTCCAGACGTACTTGGAGATGGATGGATATGCGAGGAAAGTGCCTCCGGTTTCGTTCAGACCCAGAACGAACTTGTAAATGGATTGTGTGTCTGACATTGGATTTTATTCTGTGTTGATTGGTTTTGGTTAAATATATATCTGTTTGGCAGCGGAGAATTTATTCTCTTGCTTAACGCCCTTCTCTGAGACGTACGAGCTTAGAGGTTATATATCGATAGATATCAATCGCATAGCATGAATTGCCTGTGTGGCATGCTGAGTTGCATGGATCGAGGCTTCTGTTGAAAAGCAAAGTCTTGTGGTTGATGATCAAAGCACGACCTACGTGGCAGCTTTGTGTATAACGTGAATTCGCGAGCCTCACACCTCGGTATGAGTTAAAAACGGGATAAGGACTGCAGGGAGAGCACGACGTTTCTTTCTAGCTTTGGTGGTGTCAGTGACTTACCAGCCCTGACATTTATATACTTTTCACCTATGTGGTTGTTGGATGAGGCGCCTCAATTTTAGGTCTGTAAGGACCGGGAAACGTGTGTTCAGGAATAAATAATCCTCTAACGTAAGTGAGGACCGACCCTGAAGCATCCAGGGTTTACCCAGAGTGTGTAGTCCTGAGGCATTTGCTAGAGTGTCTCGAAGCAAAGAGGAGCTTGCCCCTTGCCTCGACTCATGACGGAATCCAATTTCCAATACGTGGTATTGCGGTTTTAATTGTAGAACTAGTATGGCGACATAGTAGATGGTAGCTATGCCGCCTATGATTAATATTTATGATTGAAATTGTTTTGACACTATACACCTATAATAGTATCAAATAATGTGTTTTAAACGTATCAAGCATGCTTTGGCTGTTATAAGGGAAAACCCTATCCTCCGGCTTGCGTTGCATTGTGTAATGGGACATGGGTCTTATAACAGCTTCATTTTTCTTTATTTAGCATTGCGCTGTTTGTTCTATGCACTGGCATTCTTGGGAGGAAACCCGTTCCGTGTTATACGACGTGGTCCCTTGATTTACCTAACTTTAAAACCAATATTAATAACTGTTTTAGTTCTCACACCAGTCACATGACTGACCTGGAGTTTATTGTTTTAACCTAAACTCTGGGTGCCCTTATTTCCGCACGGGCAGCTAGTAGTTTTGGTTTTGCAGATTTATATTCACAGGATCCTGGTTTACAGCTGGAATGATATCCGGAAAGCTCTGTATCCGTATATCACCTTCAGTTGTGCTTTGTATTATTTTCCGCTGCTATGTAATTTATTGTAATCTCTGATATTTATCGAATGTAATTTATTCATTTATACTCTGTATATTCTTGTATCTGATGGAATTGTTGTAATAGCAATGAGATGTTCTTCCGTCTGCATTCATTTGTGTGTTGTTCCCAAAACGATCAGGGGTTTCGAACGGTCTAGATCGGTTTAACGACTGATTCGGATCGAGCGAAATTCCTTGCCGTCACAGTTATTGTAAGAGATGATGGCGAAAACATTGGTCGTTGAATACTACTTTGTCCCTTATATCCTAAAGGTTGCAATTTTGCAGAATGGATTGATGAACATTTATGTCCAAGGGGCATAATATATGCAAATGAGATGAACATGAAATTATACGTCTCAAACAACTCCTAGAAAACTTTTAAATTAATCGTAACCAGTAGTGATCCTATTATTTGTTATTGTAGTAGTATTTTGAATATGAGATTGAATTATTGTTTGTGTGTTTGTATGATTGTACAACTTGGAAGCTGAGTATAAAGTATTGTATTTTTGTTTATGTCTTAGAACATGGGTTTGTTTATTAAATTTGTATGATTATATCAATGCCTATAGTTGTATTGTTGGACTAAACACTAGACCGTAATCATGTTAATATTGATTATATAATTGTCTACAGCAAAAAATACTTTGGTTGAGTGAAGTTGAAATGGCCATTCACTAATTAAAGTTGTTCCAAATGGTAGAATTGACTACACTCAGTCATAGTACACTGAATAAAGTTGTTTTGGAACAGTAGATTAGACCATACTCTGTCATAAAGCTGATGTCAAAAAGCTGGTTGAGTGAAGATGAAATGATCATTCACTGATTAAAGTTGTTCCAAACAGTACAAAATGACCACATTCATAGTTCACTCATCTTTAGTTCTCTTATGTATATCAATCCCTATTTTCAGCCAAATGTGAACGAGCAACATCAAAAAAAAAAAAATTCAGTCAAATGTTCATATGCAACAACAGCAACATTAGCCTAATTTTAAGCCAAATTTTCAAGAGCAACATTTGCAACATGCCATGTTTCCTTCTCAGTCAGAACTGTACGATATGAGCCAAAGGTATGTATTGCACAATATTTTAGTTTGCTAACTACTCAAAGAAATGTAAGATATGACTGAAATGCATTTATTAACAGACTGACTAAAGAAACCGAATTAGACTGAGGTGTTGGACCTTCAGAACAGACAATTAATCCAAATACAGACATAAATATGGAAGTAAATGATCCTATTGATAGCATGGTAGTTTCCACAAGAACTAATGATGATACATGCTAGATTCAACGAATGCAAGTCAAAAATGAACCGTTGGACTTTGACTTTCCAAGCACGAACGATCATGAAGTTGATGGTGCTGAGGCTCAGATCGAAGTACCATTAGATAATGATTTGTGTACGACACAAAATATGGCCAGATCGGTAGTTGCTACTATAATTTTCAGGGGGGAAATTCTGCACCGCTTGCGTACAGAATGGTTTTGTTGTTGGGATGGTATTCGAAAGTAAAGAAAAGTTACTACTCCAACTAACAGAGTAGCCTATTCTTCATGGAGTTTCATATCAACCAATCATGTCGAATAGAACAATATATACTGCTTTATGTAATGTTGCTAGTTGTCTATGGAGAATACATGCTATAGTGTCCAAGAAATATCAAACTGAATGGTGGAAAATCAGAAAGTTACCTCATGAACATAACTGTTTCAATCCTACAATTAATTCCAGCCACAAACATTACTCGTATTTTTAAGTAATTTGGAGTGGATCTCACGGGAGAAGAATTTGCGTCAAGAAAGGTGTTTAACTCTGTAAAGGCCCGCAAATCTGTACTATCTGAGTTGACTAATAACACCACACGTCTATCCCAAATTGCACAGAAATACGAATCATTATTAGAAAGAAGTTAGAGGATGAGAAATAGAAAGAAAGAAATATTAGAATAGAAGAAAACGAAGATCACCAACTCATAGAGGAACGAATAAAATATATTAAATAACATAACTTTTGAAATACAAAACAGTAGCTGTATATACATACCAGCATCAGAGAACAACAGTTATTCCTGGAACAGTTATAAACATCTATTTTCCAGATACAAACATGGTTCACAGCGGTATATATGATTGTCTATAGCTAACTGGTGAAGCCTCCTGCTTTGAGCTCCTCCAAATGAATCTGAAAAATCCCGACTACTTGACCGCCAGTACAAATTTGGGCACTCAAGCGTTTAGGGAAAACAAATAAAATAAACTATGGGTCAGTCATGAGACTGGTGTGAGTAAACTCCAACCATTTGTTTAACTTTAAAAATCCTTTCGAAAGAAAGGATAATAGTAAGACCAGCCCACACATAACATGGACGGTTTTTACCTTACTACAACCCAAAACACTTTGATACAAAAATCCAATGATATTATAATAGTGTCTAAATCAAATAAATAAAATCTAGCGGAATGCTTGCACTCACGCTCCACATGCATAGTATAAAATCAAAAAACGCAGGGCGCTTATTGGAGATTGGATTTCTAGCATGACATTGTATGGAACCACCTTTCGATCAGTGTACTCTAGAGGCGATACACTGGGGTTCAACAAGAACATCTTGCAACCCGGCCCACACATGACCGACCACTCATTTCGCTTGAGTGTATCGAATGTATATCACCAACGGTTGGGATCAGCAACCGTTTCCCGAATGGGACAGCATCGAATAGAATAAGGAATTAAATGAATCTCTAGATAGGTGCTTATACATCCTAATGGGAGCGACCCACATAGCCATGCTACCTGCCCGATTTTTGTCATTTCCCGGTTGTTGAGGCCTGAGGCTACAATTACTTCCCATTCATTGAGAGCATAATTACTTTGAATGCCACATTGTCAGATCCGTTAATCATTAACTGATTTGCACAAATATTCTGGATATTATGCTAAGGGAATAAATCTGTTGCAACCATATATATTTATATAGACCAACCCATTAGATCATTGGAAATACTTTGTCAGACATTCGTCCATTTACATTCGTTCTGGGATTGAACGAAACCGAAGGCAAAATTTCTATTAATAGAAAAAGCCCTTTCACTTTACACCGTCCTTGATTATCTTTATATAATCTGATCCGCAATGCTACTACCAATACAGAGTGGTTCACGGATAATAATCCAACCGGTCTCTCTATATTGACAACGATATTGGCAAATACTTCGATAGTCGGTTCTTTAACTATCGAAGCAAAACAAACACTCATCCATAACATCAACCAAATCACTGGGCCTTTAATTAATATTTCATTAATAAATTCACTTCTTCATTTCCCTATCAAATATTTGTTAACCAAATATTTTCAGAAATCTTATTGATCTCTTACGCTAGTTGGAAAAACATTTCCCTATATCACCTTCTTTTATTTTCTATATTTAGAAAATATATTCTATTTGAAATTGAAAACAATTTCTATCACTTATCTCTTTCCCGACTACTTTAATTATACTCAGGGAATATTTACTGTAATTCCATCACTTGGATTAAAACGAATGCTGTGTAAAACATCGTTACAACAACCCAAAATATTTTATTCAACTAACTCTTTTTCAAACACTTCTCTTCGAGGTTGGATCCTGCTATTTATCAATTAAAAATGAAATCAATCAAGTTAGGGTAAAATTACCTCGCAGACCTTGAATGAAAACATCCTCAACTTCAAAATGGCAAAACCACTTACCTGGAATAAACACACTATAAAAACCCATTTATTCATTTTTTAAACATATATATGTTTCTTTTCTATTACCAACTTATCGATTTCCCTTTTTGTTTAAAATACTCTATTTTTAAATCTGTTTCCTTATCGAATTCAATATATATCGATACATTTATTTTTAGCTATCAAAATTTCTTAAAAATATTCTAACTCCTTAAATTTCCAGAAAATTTCGCCATAACATCCCTTGTACTGGGAGCATCGGGATATTTAAAATAGCCTCCCATGGCCCTTCCCACTCAAAAAGAAAATCAAAAAGCCAAGTGGCTTGCCAATTCTGCGCATAAAACCTCATATATGAATTTAAACATGTACCTTTTTGTCGGGCGCATAAATTAAAATCTTCATATACTTCATCCCATACCTGTCTAACACATGCTCACCTGTTTTCAACTCAGTTCATCTCAAACCAATCGTTTGAATTCAGTTTTCGCTCATTTTGCTCATTTATTCTTTAATTAGCTATTTCGCTTATTTCACTTCTTTGTTTGAACATAACATGTTCAAACAAAATATCTAACTTGCTCATAACTAAATTGAATTTTCAATTTCAATTCTAGTTTCCTTTCCGATTTCGAATATAAATTTTCAAATCGAATTTACTTATTCAAAGCCCAACATCCATTCAAAATCTCATTAACTAATTTATATTCAATTTAGTTAATTCTATTCAGAAATCAAAAATCTGATTTCTGTTTCAAAAATCAATTCATTTCTTCACTTGAGTTGAAAATTCGATTTGAAAATATTTTATACTCAAATCTGGATTTTTCTAAATAGAAATTCGGATTTTATTTGCTTAAAATCATTTAATTTATTTAAATAAACCATTATGGTTTTATAATGGTTCTGGCGCTATTTTTCTGAAAATTTGATTTTTACATAACTCAAAATCTATTCGACGTTATCCAGATTTTTCTCCTCCATTAGAAAACTATTATCAAATCGGTCCCGACGTTTCTTGTTTCAAATAATTCCGACTTCAATTGAGTTCTGTATACTCAATTGAAGTTCGAAATGACAATTTACGAACTGCAGCGCTGCGGCGAGTTCGTTTTAATTATATTTATGTATATATATATAAAAACGTTTAAACTTTGTTTATAATAAATTCAGCTTTATTCTGATATATTTTAACATATCAAATCAAATTTTTTTCCCAATTCAACCAAGTATTTCCAATCTATTTCACTTCTATTTGAAATTCTATATTCAAATTTCAAATCGCTTCTATTTTTCAAATTCTATTTGAATTTCTATATTTGAATTTCCTTTATTCAAATCCCATTTAAATTTCTACGTTCAAATTCTATATTTGAATTTCCTTTGAATTTCATATATTCAAACACCATTTAAATTTCTATATTCAAATTCCCTTTGAATTTTCTATTTTCAAATCTTATAGTTAAACTCCATTATTTTCAAATCTCTATATTTGAATTTCATTTGAACTTTCTTTATTCAAATCCATTTGAATTCCTTTGAATTCAAATTCTATTTCAATTCCTTTGAATTCAAATTCTATTTTAATTCCTATTTGAATTCCAATGTATTTTCAAACTTCGTTTGGATTTCTATATTCAAAACTATTTTCAAACTCCATTTGAATTACTATATTCAAATCTATATGGATTCTATATTCAAAGTCTATTTCAAATTCTATTTTTGAAATTCTATTTTGAAATTCTATTTCAAGTTCTACTTAAATTTTCTATATCAAATTTCCATTTGAATTTCTATATTCAAATTCTAAGTTTGAATTCCCTTTTGTTTAAATTCCATTTGTATTTGTACTTCTGAATTATCCAATGGTAATTCTTTTCACTTTAGTTATAAACTTTTTTTATAAAAGAACTATTGTTATAAATTTTTTTAAAACCAGTTAATACTTTTATTCTATTCAAAATTTCAAATTCTATTTTCGAAAAAATATAATTTTCCCTTTAACTCTGGAAATTTCCTTTTTCGATATTTCTAAAATATCAAAATTTAAGCCCAGTGATATTTCAGACAATCAAAACAACCAATTATAATTGCCAGGTTTTCTAACACATCATATGTGACAGTATAGGTGCAAACAAACAAACAAATAGACAATATGTTTTTGAGGAATCCAGTTGGATCCCTCCAACCTGTTTTCCGTGCGTCCACAGACGTTAGTCAACATAATAATACCCATCCTACTTCGAGGCAGGATATCGCGGTATAAAAGGGGATCCACTTATATACGTGGGCGTAGGGTCATCCGCTAATGATACTGCGGGCATCCGCTAATGAAACTGCGGGAATCCAACCAATCACCAAACCAATATATATAATTGCAAGCCTGAATAACCAATATATTTAAAGCAACCAGAAAAAATCCAAACAAGCAACAAACAATTATTTTTAACGAATAAAAATAATTTTAAATAAAAGGCGAGTGAGATTTACTCACCGTGCTTTTTATTTTCCCGATATATCTTGATTCCCATTTTAATTCCATTGAGAAGTATTTGACGATGCAAAGCCAATGCATCTCGTTTCACCGAGATCTGTTACCGTGTAAATACATTATACTAATTTACAAGGTTCATATCAATAATAGTTTATTTATTTCATTTAATTTTAATCATGATTAATCATTTTAAATTAAAAAAACTATTTTTTTTCTTCTTCGTAAAATGGTCTAGGCAAGTTTAAATTAAACAAATTAACTTTACTTTAACAACATGTTGTCCTAATCTCCTTATTCTCCAATTCGAACCCAACGTACTTGGTTTTATTAAATTCTAAAAATGTATATGAAAAAAAAAATCATTTGAATTTAATCATCATCATAAGCTCTAATTACCTTATTAACTATTTAGTGATAAAAATGAAAATCTAATCTTCCCTACATTTCATACTCAAATGATTAGTTCCCAACTAAAATTTGATACTAGCGAACTGTATAGGGTTCTACCAATCACTTTAACCAGTTACTATTTGTGTAAATTATTTCCCTAGAAAAAAAACAAAAAAACAAAAAAGAAAAAAGAAAAATACCTTAATCATGTTTAATATCATTCCTCCACTGTAGCCGCTAATCAAAGCCAAGACCATTTCTAAATGACTCAACTTCTCTACATCCTCCCTCTTAACACCATCAAGCCGTAGCTGAAACCGTTCATCAACTCTATTCTCGAACCAGTGTATACATGCTACAATGCAGTTGTGTGATTAACTGAGTACTGGCTCTTCCATTTATCACTCCAAAAATCCTAATGTCGATCCCCAGTACAACTCTGCTCATCAACAGAACCTTCGAACTACTCTCTGTATCACGTTAATATAAGTCGCACTACTCCAATAGCAATCGAATCCCTTTATTTCCATTCACGAATTGTTTCCCTTCTTCTGCGAACTCCAATCCGTAGCTAGATTTCAAAACTCCATTTCATACTTCTACATCGCGACTTCAGATCCCCAAATCAAACCCTTCAATAACCCTTCGCTTTGATTGCGCTTCATCCCGACGTCGCAACTTGACCTCGAGGTGATATATAAATCGCGAATTTTAATTGGCTCATAGAATAGATTTTTGATTTCTGATGAATGAGGGAAAAGAGAAAACACGAAGGAATTGGTTTGAGTGATTTCGAATTGAGAGAGAAGGGCCACGGTATATCAGGAAAGGGGAAAGGAGCAGCTTTTATTTTCCATTCAGAGGCTTTCAATTTTGTAAAGAATAACTGAAAGGGGAAAAGGTTGCGAATTTATTGAAGAAGGACCCTTGAGCATCACAGTACTTAGGTAATAGAATGGTTGTGGTAGCTGTATTTTAGGTTGCCAGATTTTGATTTGATTTTAAAAATGTTTTAATTAGATTTGATTTGATATAAAGAGATCGTTTATTCTTTTTAAACATATGTCGATTTGATTTCGATCCTATCCAAAATTAAATATCCCGGGGTTCACAATTAAAAATCGTGAACCGATATTTTACTGTAACCACTGCCGTTTAAATGTTATAACGAAATTTTGAACTGAACAGTAAATATTCAAAAATTTAATTTTAACATATATAGCATATTAAATCGATATAATATGCTTTAAATTCAAAAACAAATAAATTCTCTGATAATAAAATATTTTTATTATCATCTATATTGAAATACAGTTAATACTGATCATCTAAATTGTTTTGATTCTGTTTTTAACTTCGATTTCAATTATATTTTGTATTTCGATAATTTAGTAAATTCGATATAAATCTAAGAATTTATTTCTAAAACAATAACATAATATAAAAATTGATTTATATTATCAACTCTATATTCAAAACCATATTAAATATTTAAAATAAATCGATAAAAATTTCGGGTCGTTACAAACTCGGAAAATATAAATCTTATGCAAATTCCAATCATTTTTAAGCCTTATGAAACATTATAGGATAAACAAGCTCGAATGCAACAAGAGGAAAACCCAATGGAAATTGACGAAGAAGAAGATTCCTCTTTAGAAAGCATAGAATGTCCCAAAAATGCTAGGACCATAACCAAAGAAACACATTTTCAAAACCAAGTCAAATTAGCCAAAAACCGAAATAAGACAAAGAAGACTCTTACCCAAATGTCTTCTAAAATGAACAAATTCTTTGGCAAAGTAGGAAGAAAACTTGGAATATCATCTTCCTCCTCATCATCCACTGAAATCTAAGCCTATCTAGTTTATGTTATCTTTCGTATTTGCTTTTGAATCTCGTATTTAGTACCTTGTATTGTTCGAACGTATTTGCTTTCTAGTAGTAATGAATGATGTTTATTTCTGTCAAATCAATCTTTAATTTCCTATAAAAACACATTAGAACTAAATAAATAAATATAATATAACTTAAAATTGTATGAAAACTCAAAATACCCAAAAACTAACTAGGGTATGTCGACATGTACAAATTTACATATCGACATATAACTTCCATAAATTTAAATTTGTTCAAAAATTGAATTTTAAATAACCCTCTAAGTGTCTATTCATTTTTAATGAATTCCACCCCTATAAATACCTCTTTCTCCAATAAAAACATATTTTAAACTCGCTCCTTCTTCTCATATCATTCCTTATCTATATAATCAAATAATGGCCAATCCCATTCACAATTTGAGTGAGAATCTTGAAGAAACATTCAATTCATTTAAGAATATCCTTTCTATAATACTTCGTAATCTACGTCATCTCGAATTAAGTCAAATAAAAAGGTTGAACATCAAGAGAAGCACTTTGGTGCCATACGTTGGTTAATCTCTTCTCTTTTCAGAGATGAAGACAACAACCTCGCTAAAGCACCACCCACAAAAGAAGATGAAGATTGGGTAGTTATCAAGAAGGATCCAATCTTTGGTGGAGATGGATTGGTGGAAGTTCCAAGATATGTTTGAATTTGTTTTGAATGGTATGCTTTGTTTGAATTTGATAAACTTGTATATATTGATCGGTTTGAAATACTTGACTGGGTTGATTGATTGTAAGTATTTAAACAAATTGTTTGAACATCTCTTATTGGATTGCTTGGAAATGCTTTTGTGTCTTTATTATTAAAATAAGGGGGAATTATTTAGATATAGTTTAGTTTAGTATAGTAATACATAAATTTAGGGGGAGTATAATATAGTTAGTCTAATATAGGATATTATAGTCAAGTTAGTTTTTAATAATGACAAAGGGAGAGAAATTATAAAATAAGAAAGAAGCAGAGTTTAAGGGGGAGTCAGAAGAGATTCATTATGAAAGGGGGAGAATTCAAGGAAATAGATCAACAGGTAATATCAGGTATGAATATGTTATAAACCAAGGTTGTCATCATCAAAAAGGAAATGATTGTTGGAGAATGGAATTTTGATGACAACAACCTTGTTTTAATTATTTACATTATTGATTATAAAATAAATACTAGCATCTTTTGTATAGAATATATACACACACACACACATATGTGTATATGAAGGATATATATGTGTAGGATATGTATATTGAAGACTGCACAGTTTTAGAGATTCAAGATACCAAGGAATTGAAGACTTATGAGTATCAAGATAATCAAGATTTCAAGAGCTCAAGATTGTCAAGTAGTAGAGTCTAATATATATGTAAAACTCCAGGTTAGCACTTTCAAATCTTGTTTTCAAATTCCATTTTCAAATTCTGTTTTCAAATTTTCTTTTCAAATTAATTTCAAAACAATTTTCGAACTCCTTCTCTAAATGATTTCAAATTGATATATATATATATATATGTTCATAGTTTATAAAGTTTTATAATATATATGTATATATATAATATGTTTTGTAGTCTTATATCATATAATTTTATAAATATGTTTATATTATAGTTTTATATGTTTTTACACTTTAGAAAACTCATTTTCAAACATTAGTTCTGTTTCAATAATTTCCAAAAAATATATATTGGTTTTAACATTTGAAAATGATTTTAAATTCAAAAACAACATGCATATGTCTACATACATATTTAAGCATGTCGACATATAACTGTCATTTTTTCAATTTTCAAAGGAAATGTCTTTTCATATTTGAAACGTTTGAGAAACGTTGTAACCTTTCAACCTCTATAAATAGGAGTTAATTTCGAATTTTTTATCACTTCTTCTTCTCCATTTTCATCCTATCTTATACCACCATTATTATACATAAATTTCTTGATTTCTACACTTATACTCTACCGATTTCTACTCAAATTATATCAAACTTCTTCTCTTCTCAATCTCTATTAACTATTCTTTGTTTGCTATTCAAGAGTTTTAGGGTTGTTGTAATCATTTGGGAATTATTTGGGAAAGGTTGTGTTCCTTGTAGCCCATAAATCAAGGAAAGGGAGAGGTGTGAACCTTGTAGCCATGAAATCTAGGGTGGTGGAATCGTTGTGAACCTTGTAGCCGTGAAATTAACGATGTTGTAAAGATTGATACTAGTATTGTTAGATCCAAAAATGTCTCTAACATTAAATTAGCAATAGTTCTAATAAAATGAAACCAAAAAGCAAAGGGAAACACAACGATTTATAGTGGTTCGGCGTTAAAGAGTCTACGTCCACTTTCTACTCTTTGGATTGATGATTTGAAAGCAAATACAACAATAATTCTCACTCAATTTTACTCATACAATGCATGGATTCACTCAATCTCCTCTCAAATATACTTTAAAAGATGATTGTAATCTGAATATTGTGATGAAATTCGGTTGACAAGAGGGTCTCAGTTCTGAAATTGCCAAAAGATCCCTTCCAATAAGCCATGGAGGTGTATTTATAGGTGGAAAATGCTTCTGAAATGGGTCCGGTTCGGATACACGTGGTGCCTGCTCCTTGAGTGTCGGGTTCGGAGATGCTAAGATGATGACAGCGCATCAAGTTAGTGGGTGAACGTGGGGAAGTAGTTGTCTAACCGCCCGCAACTTCTGGAGTCGTGGGCTATAACTTCTATCTAGGTTCTTTTGGTTCGGATTGATGGTGTAGAGAGAAAGGGAAATGGATCGGATGGCCCCGATCCGATCCGGGTCTGGCTTCATGCTTTTGTTTTTTGATCCATGGTGACTTGGCTTTGTTAGAAATTTCCGATCCGATCCGGGTCTTGAGTGCGTGTTCTTCTAGTCACCATCCTTTATTTATTTGGCCTTGGTCTTTGTGTGGCCTAGTTCACAAAGTAGGCCAACATTTTGCCCCCTCGAAGGGCACTTCTTTTGAAGATGGAGTGTGCTTCGTAATTGTCTATCCATTGGTTTCTGAAATAAATCATCGAACAATCGCTTCCATTTGCCCGTAGAGTTACGTCGCTTCGTCGAGTTACATCTCTTGTTGTATATATATATATATATATATATATATATACACACGCAATTGAATACACAAATTGCTTCTACTGCTCAAAATTAACTTTGAGAACTTCGCTTGGCATCCTGGTAGCTATTCCAGGTAAACTTTTATGATTTACACTCGTTAATTTGTTACATCTTCTTTCAAGTTGGTCCTGCATATTGTCTCATCTCTCGGCCATCGCATTCATTCGGTCCGATCCTGAACCAACCCGCGAATCATTACAAAGCTGGAAGAATGCGGGCTTCTTCTCTAACAGATTGGCCCGATCATTGGGGGCCCACGAGGAATACAAATATCCCTTTTACTTTACATAAATTTGCTAAATTCCCCTTTCCTTTATTTTAGTTCTCCCTCTTCTCTATTATCCAGCACAAACCCTAACCCCCTAAATCATTAGAACTCCCTCCGATTTTCCAATCAAATCAATAGGTGGGGTTTCAATCTTTTACTAACTCTGCTTTAATCGATTTTAACTCGATTTATGTAATAATTTGAAATATTCCATTTGCCATCACACAAACCTTGACGCCGTTCCTTCCACCTCCTCGCCACTGTCGTCGTCGCTGGCGGTTCCATCGCTACTTCGAGGCTGTCGCAGAGTGAGTCTGGGTTGGCATGGAAAGTATTAATATGGATGGTCCACTAGGGCTGTGCATTCAGGGATAGGTCGCGCTTGATGTAGTGGAGAGAATGGAGAAGAAGATGGAGAAGAAAGGGAGAGGAAGAGAAAGAGGAATGGGATCGGTTCGAAGTAAGGGGCACCGGAGGGAGGAGAAAAGGATTCATCCAATCGGGTCGGGATGGAAGGTGAAGCATGTGGACGGAGGAGACATAGGTTCAACATGGGCTTTCGGATCGGAACGTATCAGTGGAAGGTGCTGATCTTTAGCATCTCATATGACTTTATCCGATCCGAGTCGAAATGCTTAGAGTGCCAATTCCTGACCCAAACCGATTTGGCCATAGGACATATGTTGTTGTTCTGAACCACATAAGGCCTTGACTTCTGACCTTAATTATTTGACTAATGGATGTCCAATCCGAACCGATCATACAGCCTGAAGCATAAACATAATTAATTCAATCTAACCGAAACTAAGCATTATTTGCCAACTCATGGACAGTTAGGATAGAGCCCCTCTTGCTGGATTTTTTGGACTGTTCATACACACACAATCGCATTATCCGTCTTCGCACTGTATTTCTTTACTCAGCTATTTCATGTTATTGCATACACACTTGTACACTTTAGCTTACACACATGCACAGGGGGACATGGGAAACTTTACTCTAACTCCTACCATTGCTTCTTTAATAGCTTATCAGACATGACTGAGAGACGCTCATCTAGACTAGCAGAAAGAAAAGAAGCTGCAGGAACATCTGAAAATCATGTCATTGAAGATGTATCTTATACTTCCGATTCAAGTTGGAACGGGGGCCCAGATTACGAGATGGAAACCCACAATAGTGAAGTATCCTCTGGAGGTGATGTCTCTCTTGGTGAGGAAAAAGAAGGAGGGGTAGGAGATAGCCGTGCCCCCGATAAATTTAGGGATGCAGTTATCTTGGAATCACCTGAAGACTCAGTTGAATCGACGATTGATAATAACAGACTTGTCAGGATATGCTTAAAACACGAGATTCTCCGAAGAGATACTAAGGTGCCATCCAAAATAGATCGTCCTCATAATCCACCAGAAGGGTATATGGCCAATACCAGACTAATGTGTCTTATTGGAGCAATACCTCCATTCCCACCATTTATCGTCGATTTTTTGAGATAATTAAAAGGTTGCCCCCATGCAGCTTCTTCCCAACTCTTACGTCTATTTGTATACTCTGTATATAGCTTATACAGAAATTCTTGGTGAAGAGTTGACTTTCTAAGATGTTCACTTCTTTTAAAACTTCAAGCATCGAAACAAAGACACCCCGTCCTTTGTATATTTTGAATCGGTGCCGAAAAGAAAAATTATCACCGTCCCGTTTAGTAGTAATGCTAGGGATCCAAAACCCAAATGGTTTTATATCAGGCAACAGCCTGGGTGTGCCAGAAGACGGATCAAATCAAGTAGGGACTTAGATTTTTTTGAGTTTCAGTACCAGCCTTTATCTTACATTTATTAAGCGTTGCTTGTTTTCTCTTTACAGTTCCTAATCCTCCACAAGTGAAGCTTCCCATACAATTTGATCGTTTGAATCGATTACTCAATGGTGACCAAAAGTTCTTAACCATTAAGGATTGTTTAGTGGATGAATATCTGCACGCACCGTCTACTTGCCATAACTCATAGCATAGGACATGGAGAAGGCCCTTACGTGTACATACCCCCAATTGATATTATTCCTGAGATGGGAGATAGCTCGAAAAGCCCAACAGTACCCCTTAGGGACCCTCCTTCTCCATCTTCGACTCAGGATGATAAACTAGTTGTTGACACACTTTTTGCTAAAAGCTGTCACACATGGAATATTTGGATAGCAACGCGCTCAAGCGATGGAAACAATGCCCGAAGACATATAGCAATTTAGTCAAAATCGCAACATCAACGTAAAATGGTCCGAAACTCCTATCAGACGACCTCTTTTGGGCCTGAAAACAGCAATTACAAAGCTAAGCTTTATAATTCTTGTAGCCCTCTGGATTAGCTTCAGGTTGAGCTTTCGTTTGACTCAATCAGACTTACAGTTTGAGAGTTATGCCCGTTTCCGTGAACGCGTGTGGAAGTATGGAATGGTTATCACTTGGGTGAAGTGATGAAGCATCGCCACCTCGACTCGTGAGCAGGAACCTGGATCGCTCCCCTCGGCTCAAGGACTAGGGCTAGCCCTCTCCTTCTTCTCATGAAGACCCCACGGCTCGTGGATTGGCTAGGCCCGTCCCCTTGGCACGATCCACCTCCAGCTCGTGGTACATCCATTAATCACGACCCGATCACCTCGCCAGCACACGTGGACCACGACCTCAGAGACCACAACCTGACCACTAACTCCTCATATCCAGCTCATCATCTCGGTTCGTGGTGCACACCATGGTCATGAACCGCCTGGGACTGATGCTCCTGCACACGATCTTGACCTGTTCTCAAGGCTACTCCTACTTTCCCAGATCGGGTGCCACGTACCCCATCACAAATCGGTCTTCCCAGAAGCTCTCCTACAGCTATAAATACACCATTTGAAGTCATTTTCAAGGATCTTTTGTCTCTAACTCCTCACAACTTCCACCATTGATCTCTGCGAAGCAATTTCAATAGCAAAGGGACCAAATCCAACATTCTAACACGAGTATTTCATGTATAATCTTATGATTTCTTACCGCTTTTCATTGTAAACACGAGGAATTCGTGTATAAACCGAGGGAATTGTAATTGTAACTTCTTAGGATTTAAGAAGAGGTAAAATGGATGTAGGCTTGGTTTGAGCCGAAACACTATAAAAACTTTCTGTGTCTTCTTTGATTTTACCTTTTTCTGCATTCTGTGATCTGTGATCTGCATTTGGGTGCTAGGCCCAGATTTTGGTCTAACATTTTGGCACACCAGGAAAAGGGGCACACGACAACCTCAACTTCTAGCTGGCATAAATGGCAATCAAAAGGAAGAAAACTCGAACTTCCTCTCATGCTGAGGATGCTGACGTTGAAGGCGTAAGGAACGAGGCGAACCAGGAGGCTTCCTCTCATGGTGATCCTTCGCAATACTTAACTAGAGACGAGATGGA
This sequence comes from Allium sativum, assembly GCA_030737875.1. Classification (NCBI taxonomy): domain Eukaryota; kingdom Viridiplantae; phylum Streptophyta; class Magnoliopsida; order Asparagales; family Amaryllidaceae; genus Allium; species Allium sativum. The sequence goes on from CM060918.1 coordinate 552,034,189, forward strand.
CGGCGTTCTCGCTGAATTGATAGATCAAATGGCAAGGCAAGACGGAAAACAACAGGAGATGATCGATGGATTTTTCGTTCGGATGGATGGAAGGCCGAGTAATGCTCAAATCATTGGAAACGAGGCCACAGAAGCGGTTGGTGCATCATTTGGACTCGGGGGAAACCCCCTCACTCTTGGAAATGATCAAGTTTGACCAACTCCGGCTCTGGTTCAAACAGATACCAGAAGGCAAGCTACCGCTCCACACCAGGATTCAGCTCATGATGGACATCCAGACCCGGTTCGTGACCTACCTCAGCGACTCTATCGGCTCGCCCCTCCTACTTCACGAACCGTCCTCCATGACCTTGGGTCAGGAGCTGACTTCCATTACTCACGACTGGGTCGGGTTTCCCCCCTAAACCATGAACCGCGACCCGCGACCCGCGACCTGCTCACAACAGCCCACCAGCTTCCATCCTCTCCTGCACTTGACGCTGGGGAACCCGCTCTGATCTTGGCAATTTACAACAAATTTTTGAGGGCGAACGGCTCGCCAATCTTATTCAATGCCTCTCGAGAGGCCGCACTTATCAGAAAGACGTGGATGACGTCAATCGCAACCCGTTCACTCAGGAAACCAGGAAATCCTGCAATCCCTCAGATTTCAAACTTCCACAACTGGAGCCTTACAACGATAGGACAGATCCTACCATGCACCTGATGCGCTACAAATGACATATGGAAGTACAATCGGCATCGGAAAACGTCATGACTAAATGCTTTCCTCTCTTCTTGACTGACATAGCCGCTATGTGGATTCGGCAGCTAGAAACGGAATCGAACATCAGTTGGAACATGTTGGTCGCACGCTTTATTGAACAATTTTGGGTTCACATCGCACGTCCCAAGAACATCATGTCGCTCACTACAATCAACCAGAGGCCCAGAGAAAACTCTGCGTTCATTCCTGCAAAGATTCAACGTTGCAGCAGCATCAGTTGGTCGCCCTGAACCGTCCATGCTATTAATGGAAGTAGTATCCGACGTTCTAGATAATTTAGAATTCAAAAAATCCTTGTACCGAGATCCACCATGAAATCTCAGTGAATTCTAACTTGAGGAAGATTGATTTCTGTGGGAAGAAAAGACAACTTCCGAGAAGCGCGTTCTCGATGTCAACATGCTTAAAGACGGAGAAACGTCTGATTTTGGAAATGGCAAAGCAAAAGCCGCCATCAAGAATGACCGCAACACTCAGCCCCAGAGAGGGCCTAGATATGAAAAGTACACTGAACTCAATGCCCCACTCTCAGACACGAACGGTGCTATCTCCTACCAGAAGCCTCCCAGGAGGGAGTCATCGCAAAGAGAACGTGATTCTGGAAAGCACTGCATATTCCACGACATGGACGGTCATGACACCAATGACTGTAGACATCTTCGTAATCTACTTGAGGAACGGGTTAGACGCGGAGAGCTACTCGAGTATGTGATACCACCAACAGCGCCCACACCTGCGTTGCCACCTCCTACTCCTTGGAGAGAGAATAACACTGGATTGAGCTCTCGTGGGCTCATCATCAACTGATCTGGATGAGATCAGCTTTCATTTTCTGCATTTCTTTAGCTTTAAGATTTTTGTTTGCTTTCATTAGGTTTCCTGATTGGTTGAATCGGAGTACAAACGTACGGGGTTAGGATGTAACCCCAAAGCGTGCTCTGGACTCATTGTCAAACCAATCAGGATTTTGTTTGGTTTTGCATTTTGAATTGAATAAGAAAGTATTTTCCAAGCATGGATTATGTTTGGTGAATTTAAGTATCTTGTCAGGATGTGGCAAGATCCTCAACCTCGGTTAAAGTATGGCCTATACTTATTTTGAAACACTAGGTGTGGATTACACGTAAGGTCGGACTATCTTGTCAGACTGTGGCAAATATAGTTTTCTCTTGATATGAGTATGGATGATACACAGATTAGTAACTCGATTATGGGTTATACTCTCTTTGGAATCTTAAGTATGGATTATACATAAGGAATTACAAACGGTCTTGTCAGTATGTGATAAAAGAAATCGGGTATGGATTATACTCGGTTTGAACCTCTGGGTATGGTTGATGCCTAGAAGGTCATAACCCTTGCCAGGACTTGGCAGGATAACTCAAACGTCTCTTGAGTATGGTTTATGCTCATTAGGCGTCAAAGAATGGTTTATGCTCGGAAAGGTCGAACAATACTATCAGGATTTGACACATCTGTTTTACCTCGTTCTCTTTACAGGTATGGATTATACTTGCGGTGGGTTAAGGACCTAACGAGGTCCTGAAACTCTTGAATTTCCATGGATTGTGGACTACTTGGATTATCCAGAACACATCTTCCTTCACCTAGCAAGATATGTTCTGAGGGGCAAACTTGTTGACACACTTTTTGGTAAAAGCTGCCACACATGGAATATCTGGATAGCAACGCGCTCAAGCGATGGTAACAATGCCCGAAGACATATAGCAATTTAGTCAAAATCGCAACATTAACGTAAAATGACCAGAAACTCCTATCAGACGACCTCTTTTGGGCACGAAAACAACAATTATGGAGCTGAGCTCTGTAACTCCTGTAGCCCTTTGAATTTGCTTCAGGTTGAGCTTCCGTTCGACTCAATCGGACTTACGGTTTGAAAGTTAAGCCCGTTTCCGTGAACGCATGTGGAAGTATGGATTGGTCATCACTTGGTTGAAGTGACGAACCATCGCCACCTCGACTCGTGAGCAGGAACCTGGATCGCCCCCCTCGGCTCGTGGACTAGGGCTCGCCCTCTCCTTCTACTCATGAAGACCCAACGGCTCGTGGATTAGCTTGGCTCACCCGCTTGGCACGATCCACCTCCAGCTCGTGGTACATCCATTAACCACGACCCGATCACCTCGCCAGCACAAGTGGACCACGACCCCAGAGACCACGACCTGACCACCAATTCCTCATCTCCAGCTCGTCATCCTGGTTCGTTGTGCACACCATGGTCACGAACTTCCTCGGACTGACGCACCTACACACGATCTTGACCTGTTCTCAGAGCTACTCCCGCTTTTACTTTCCCAGATCGGGTGCCACGTACCCCATCATGAACCGGTCGTCCCAGAAGCTCTCCTACAGCTATAAATACATCATTTGAAGGCATTTTCAAGGATCTTTTGGCTATAACTCCTCACAACTTCCACCATTGCTCTCTGAAAAGCAATTTCAGCAGCAAAGGGGCCAAATTTCACATTATAACACGAGGATTTCGTGTATAATCTTATGATTTCTTACCCCTTTTCATTGTAAACACGAGGATTTCATGTATAATCAGAGAGAATTGTAATTGTAACTTCTTAGTATTTAAGAAGAGATAAAGTGGATGTAAGCTAGGTTTGAGCCGAACCACTATAAAAACTTTGTGTGTCTCCTCTGATTTTACTTTTTTCTGCATTCTGTGATCTGTGATCTGCATTTGGGTGTTAGGCCCAGATTTTGGTCTAACACTAGCAAACATAGTGGAGAAGGACACGGATAAAAATATCACTCCTGGAGACGTAGCTACCCCTGAAAGGCCAATTTCTCCAAAGGAGTTACCATTAGTCATTCCTTTAGGAGATAAGACTACAGTTGATTACCCTATATATCAGGATTTAAGAAATCTTCCCTTGCCCGAGACCTTTTATACTGTAGATGAATTTGGGACCAATCCTCTTGCTTTCACTTCTGAGGAAGAAGTTACTCCCGTGAAGTCCAGGGAGACTACACATACCGGCCTCAGTCCGGGCTCTGGTCTGTTTGGGGGGGGGGATCATCACTTTAGGAAACACACTGCACTCTAGTACTGCACGTCACAGTACTTGAGTTTTATGTTAATGTTGACTCTAATATTCCTTCATTCCTTCTTATAGGTCAAATGGTGAGGCAGCGCTATTATACGTGAGATGTTCGTTTGAGTTTGCCCCCAATGGATCTTGACAAGAGGCATGATCGACATGAGAGTAGGGGCAGAGATGACAGGAGGGATCAACCTCCAAGGCCTTATCGGTCTTCTCGATCCCCGCACCACAAAGATTCGGACAAACGCAAGAATCAGCCTTTACATCATGAGAAGGATAAGTACAGCGCTAAGCCTCCTACTCCATCTGAGGGCAAGACTCTTTAAGACGGAAACTCGAAAAAGCTTCTTGATCCAAAGGAGAAACAACCAGAATCGGGAAAGGATGCAGGAAAGAACTGACCCACCGCGAAGCTATCTCGTCGTACTATTGTCATAACTACCACAAGACCGGTTATTCTTAATGACGAAAACCATGCCAAACTGGAAGTTCTGAGGCAGCAATTTCCTAAACACCATTTTAGGCATATGCACTTTGTCCCAAAACTCATAACAGTAAAACCTGATTGGGCCAACGATGTCAAGGCTACTATAGACTTTGTAGATGAGCAATATAGGGAGATGAAAAAGTATGCAAAGACTCTCTCCAAAATTATTAGCGATCTGGTGGCAGATGTAAAGACTATGGCTGATGCCGCCGAGTATGATGCAAGGGATATTGAAAATTCTGAGAGAGACTTGGAGGATGCCCAAGCTAAACTTGCTCTCGCACAACGTGTCACAGACAACTATAAGGGGCAACTAGAAGAATTACAAAAGTGCTATCACTCCTAGATTGAGTCCAATAGTCAAGAGCGAACTGATTTAAAGAAGCCGGCTGAGGATGCTAAATCTAAGAGGACTCGTCTCGCCCAAGAGAAAGCAAATTTAGCCAAAAAGAACGCAGAGCTTGAGGCTAAGTTACTAGAAGCTGAAACGAGGGCAGCTCTTACTGAAGGAAATGTAAACACGACTTTGCAGCAAGTTGATGAAGTCAACGAACAACTTAAAGACGCTCAAAGGGAGTTGGACGAGAGTAGTGAAACTATGGTTGGATTTTTTGCTCAGGTAATTTGTTACCGAAATCTTGCTTGGCTTAAGGACTATCCTCTTCCCCACGTGTATGCATGGGACCAATTGGTCGAGTGGGACAAAGCAGAACTAGGGGTTGACTCAATGGATGAGGACAAGCCGATGGAGAAGTACTTAAGAGGTGAAGAAACAAACCGCTTAGCTGAAGGGAGAAAACTTATTGTCGCTTCTATGGAGGAGGAAAGACATCAAGCCAAGGGAAAGGGTACCATTGAAACTGGTTCTTCTTCTGCCACAGTCGAAACTGCTGTAGTAGAGGGGTATGATCCAGAAAGGCCAGATATCCCCAAGGCTTCTTCCCTACGTTCTACTGCTGGATTGACTCCCGAAGTCCCTGTTGCTCAAGTTGAGAAATCCGCTGAGGGTATTTCTACGTTTTCACCTCAATTTGCAAAGCTATCTCGACCTTTCGTCACATTATTGGACAAACAATTGAAAGTCCCGTGTTTTCTCCTGAGTTAATAACTGTTACTTCTCGTCCTGTAGGTACCAAGTCAACTGATAAACTTGATGACTCACAGGAGACAACTCCAGGTGAAGGGTCTATTAGAGAAACTCGGGAGAAACGGGATAAAGTCACCGCCCCTAAACCTGGAAGAGGAGTCGAGGACAAGAAAGAGGAGATTAGTAACAAAGCTCCTGCGTCCCCCATCGCCAAAATTTCTGACCCTAGGGAGATGATAGGTGCTCTAATAGAAAATGAAGGTGACGAAGGACATGAAGAGGAGGGGGATGTTGTCATGACTGGAGCTTCAGAGGGCGCCGATGACATGACTTTGACAGAGATAAAGGCCAAACAGGACAAGCGCATATGGGTGAAATAATCCACGACGACGATTGCGTACTTTGCTCCTCCTTTGGCGATTGACAAAACTCCAATAATATCAATTCCTTACATGGCAAACGGCCATAGGCTTACCATTGACTTAAGCTGAGTCGGAGGTGCTCTGGGAATTTTAGCGAACCTTTGACATTGGTCGCAGCGTCGTGAGTAATCAGCCGCATCTTTATTCACGGTAGGCCAAAAATATCCATACCGCAATACTTTCTTTGCCAAGGTTTGACCCTCGGTGTGGTCCCCACACTCACCTTCATATACTTCTTGCAGTAACGCTTGATGTCGTCATGTGCTATACACCGTAATGGGGCATAGAAAACCCTTGGCGATAAAGGACATCGTCCTGTAAAACGTATCTTGCCGCTTTACATGTTACAACTCGTCCCTCGCTCTTTTTCGATGGGAGAATTCCGCTCTTGAGGAAGTTCTTTATTGGTGTCATCCATGACTCCCTCTCTGGCTCAGTTTCCAAGGCTAGTTCAATTTTCATTAAGTCAAAGCATGGCGATTCTAGTATCTTTATCAGAACCATCTTAGTTACCTCTGGGTTGTCAGAACTCGCTAGCTTAGCCAGTCGATCCGCCTTATGATTTTCCGCTCTTGGAATGTGTAATGTCCCGTGTTTTCAGCGGTATAATAATTAATTTATTTAATTATTTAAATAGTGATTCAGAGAATTAAATGGTCATTTAATTCAAACAATATGGAATATTTAATTAATATAATAATTAAATAATATATTTAATACTGGAATAATCAAAAATGGTGGAGTTCACAATATTGTGTGAATTGGATTATCTATAATATTTAATTCAATTTATAATTGAATTATAATCACGAATCAATTTATTTAACGGCGATTGAACGTATAATTATGTTATAAAATAATCGAGTTCAAAATGGTGCAACAGTTCGCGAATTGCCGATTCGAACTTTAAACGAATATACTGAAGCCGTTTTAAGTCGGATTTTTGTGAAATAAGAAACGTTCAGAGCTGGTGAAGTATATTTTTCTAGTGGAAGAGAAAAATCGTGATTTCGTTGTATAGATTTTGATTTATATCCAAATCAAATTTTAGAAAAGTCGCTGTGGAATTTCTTTATAATTTATAACGATTTATTTATATATATAAAAGGAATTTCATTATAAATTGAATATCGATTTAATCAGGATTTGAAATATCGAGTTATAAATCTAATGGGATCTCTATGGTATTCCACTGTGAATATATACGATAATATTTATTTCTAAATATTGAATTTAAATGTTTTTAAATATATTTATATATTTAAAAGGGTTATTTAGAGCTTTAAAATAGTCAGTTTTGCAAACGACCTCAGAATTCGACGAAACTAATTTTGTTGGATCTGCAACGTTAAATTATTGCTAGATTTCAGTTTCCGTGATTTTTGAAGTCGGTATGTGGCCATACCGATTTTTAATGTGAAAAACAGTCGATAATTCGACCTTTAAAAATATGTTACGTGAGCAAACGAAATCGAAATTCAACGAAACCAGTTTCGTTGGGTTCGTAATGTCGAACTGTAGCTGCGTGTAAATTTTCATCAAAATTGGGTATTGTGTGTGATTGTACAGACTTTTAAAAGGTAAATTAAAGTAGTAGTTCAATATAAATCAATATAAAAATATATTTAATTTTCCTATAAATATCTACACATTTTTCCTAAACCCTAAACAAAATTTATCCTCTGGTCAGTGCTTCTTTAAGCCGCCACCAACACCGTGAGAAAACACGAGCAAAAGCCACTTTCAAAAATGGAAAACAAATCTGAATAAATTCTTATAAATCAAGAAACCCTTTTCTTCTAATTCCTTGAGTGTTTCCCTTTGATTCTGCATCAGTTTGGAAAGATGCGATGCTAGTTAGCTGACCATCAAATATTCGGCAGCAGCTAGGTCTGACCTTCGACGACGGCACAGGGTTCAAACGACAACGAGGAGGGTGGCACAACACTCGTCATTGAAAACTGCACAAGTGGAAGGATTTTGATGTATTTCTGGGAAAAAGGTTGTCGTGTTCCTGTAGACCAACTCTGGAAGAACGCAAATGAGAGAACGAGTTCGAGTTGAGTGATTCTATTATGGGTTTGAAGAGTTTTGGAAGTGGAGTTTAGTGGTGATTTTAGTTTGGATTTTCACTGAGGGAAGAGGGAGATTTAAGGGTGAAAGATGGCCACGTTTAGAGGTGCTGGAGCACGGCATCTTTTGGGAAGAAGCAATTTGAGGTGGATCGGGTCTTGAGCAGAAATGGGCCAGAAAAAAGGTTGTGAGGCCCAAATCTTTATTCGTTTAAGTTTTTTTTAAATTAAATATGGTATCAACTTCCAAAATCAAATATCTCGGTCATACATTATTAGAATTGGACAAAACAAGATTCGTCAGGATCGTATGGACGGGAGCAACACAATGGAACCGACTAGGAGTGGATTGGAGTCCGTTACAATTTATTGCAAAATAAATTGTCCGTATGAATCAAAGACAGTTAATCGTTTTTAATGATAACCGTTAAATGTGAGTAAAACTCACCAACTCTGAACAGTTATATTTTTATAATGTATTCCTAGAACTTATAATTATCTGTTGATTGCTGTGTGTTAACTGTTTGGTTGAATTACTTATGTATTGGTTGAAATTATTGATAACGATGTATATATAAATCATTAATCGAAAATTGATTCTGTTTAGAGGAATATTTTATACTCTTGTTGTTTAACAGCTGTGGTGCAGGAAAACAGGTTGGAGGGATCCAATAGGATTCCTCAATATTTATAATACTGTTTGTTTTCATATATTGTGTTATATGATGTGGTGTATAATCTATGATTGATTATAATGAAACTGGTCCTATTATTTGGTACTGTTGAATACCAAAAGAAATATTGAAATGAAAAGGGGAATTTCAAACTATGTATTGAAATAGAATATTTAAAAAATCAAGAATTTTATAAAATGATTATTTACTTAGAAAGTAAATAGATGTGTAAAACGATTATTTACTTAGAAAGTAAATAGAATTTATAAAGGAATATTTATTTAGGAAATAGAATAAAGATTAAAGGGAAATATTTAGAAAATAAATATAATATTCTAAAAGGAAATTTATTTATAAAATCAAAAGATTTTATAAAAAGGATATTTGCTTATAAAATGAATTAGAAAAGACAAAAAGGGAAATATTTATAAAATCAAGGAATTTTATAAAAGGGAATTATTTATAAAATCAAAGGATTTTATAAAGAGGAATATTTATTGGATAATTAAATAAAAGTAAAAGGATTATTTATTTAGAGAATAAACAGAAAAGATAAATGAAATATTTATTTGTTAAATAAATAGAAATGAAAAGGGAATAGTCATTTGTTAAGTAAACAAATAGAAAAGGAATAAATCTAAGGAGTTAATCGAATACAGTTTATTCGAGAGGAGTTAATCGAATACAGTTTATTCGAGAGGAGTTAATCGAATTTAGTTATTCGAAGGAGTTAATCGCATTTAGTTATTCGATAGAAATTAATCGAATTTAGTTATTCGAAGAAGAGAGTTAATCGAATATTGGTTACTCGAAGGAGTTAATCGAATATTGGTTATTCAAAGAAGTTAATCGAATATTAGTGATTCGAATAGAGTTAATCAAAATGAGTTAGAGGAGTTAATCAGTTAGAATTAATCGATTAGAGTTAGAATTTATCGATTAGAGTTAGAATTACTCGTTTAGAGTTAGAGTTAACCTGTTAGAGTTAATCAGTTAGAGTTAACCAGTTAGAGTTAACCAGTTAGAGTTAACCAGTTAGAGTTAATCAGTTAGAGTTAATCAGTCAGAGTTAACCAGTTAGAGTTAATCAGTCAGAGTTAATCAGTTAGAGTTAATCAGTTAGAGTTAATCAGTCAGAGTTAACCAGCTAGAGTTAATTAGTCAAATTTAATCAGTTAGAGTTAACCAGTTAGAGTTAATCAGTCAGAGTTAACTAGTTAGAGTTAATCAGCTAGAGTTAATCAGTCAGTGTTAACCAGTCAGAGTTGACCAGTCAGAGTTGACCAGTTAGAGTTAATCAGTTAGAGTTAACCAGTTAGAGTTAGAGTTAACCAGTTAGAGTTATTCAAATGGAGTTAATCGAGTAGAGTTATCGAATATCACTTATTCGAAGTAGAGATATCGAATATAGTGTATTCGAAAGGAGTTAATCAAATATAATTTATTCGAAAGGAGTTAATCGAATTTAGTTTATTCGAACAGAGTTGAAAGGAGTTAATCGAATATAAGTATTCCAAAGAGAATTAAATCAAATGTAGATCATTTGAAAAGAGTTAATCAAATATTGGTTATTCGAAGTGAGTTAATCGAATATTGGTTATTCGAAGTGAGTTAATCGAATATTGGTTATTCAAAGTGAGTTAATCGAATATTGGTTATTCAAAGTGAGTAAATCGAATATTAGTTATTCGAAGTGAGGTTATCGAATATTGGTTATTTGAAGTAAGTAAATCGAATATAAATTATTCGGGAAGGGTTAAATCGAATAGAGATTTCTCGAAAGACAGTTACGAGTCAAATTCAATTATATCGAATTCAAGAAAGTAATATTTACTTTCCTGTTTTAAAATCAAGAGTATGCACAAACAAATTGGGTGTTTATTTATTTATTCAAATTAAAGAATAAAAGTTATACTCGAAGTTAGATATTTCGAAAGTAGGGATTATAACGCTATAGTTATAATTGATGTTTTCAATTAAGAAATGGATTCATAAATAGAATCCAAGAGTTACGTAAGGAAGCTTGTTAAAGGTTTAAAAGATAAAATTTGACTATTTCAAAGATAAAATGTTGTTCAGTTAAGGTCTGAGAGGTAATTATACCCCAACTTGATTGACTTCCTTCTTAACTAAGGAATGGTAAGGTTTGATAGTGAAGGAGTTTTGGAAATGTTTTCGAAATAAGAACCAGAAATGTTTTCTGATAATAGAAAATAAGAATTTAGAATATATGGAAATAGGAGTTAAGTAAATTAATGAAATAAAGAGATAAATGTTAAATGATGATTGATCGATATAATTTCCATTTGGAAATAATATCATTGTTTGCACACGTGTTTTTCTTTGATAGTTAAATCACAGACTATCAAAGTTTTGACAATTTTAACGTTGTTAATATGGGGAGACCGGTTGGATTATTATCCGAAGAACCACTCCGTATTGGCATAAGCGTTGCGAATCATATATGCCAAAGATAATTGAAGACAGAGTAAAGTGCAAGGGCTATTGTATAAATCTTAGGTAAAGATTTCCTAAGATGGTTGTACTGAATAGTGCTGTAATAACCCGGAATTCTGAACCAATTTAAAATTTTTATTTTGGCAATTTTGATGAATTTTGAATATTTAAAATGGATTATTTTAAATAATATCGATGAGAAATTTATTTTGAATAGAATTCGAACGTATATATTTATATAGATCGTCGTTAGAATATAAATATTTATTTTAATTATAAAAGGAATTGAAAATGGCGCGGTAGTTCGATAATTCGATTTCAAACTTCAAATGAATGTACAGGATTCAAAATAAACCGGAATTTAACGAAACCAAAAATATTAGAATTTATTTGAGAATATCTTTCCAACGAATCCAAAGAATCGAAATTTCATAGCGGGAATCAAAAGTTATGGCCAAATGAAAATTCAGAATAGTCGCTATGGAATTCTGGCCCTTAAAAATGAAAATTTTGCAAACGACCTCGGAATTCGACGAAACCACTTTTGTTGGATCCGGGATGTAAAGTTATTATTAGATTCCAATTTTCGTAATTTTTCGAATCAATATGTGAGCGTGGCAAAGGAAAACGCGTTTGACCAGTTTTAGTTGATTTTAATCGACTGGAAAATGGCCATTTTTCAGACGGTCTCAGAATTTGACGAAACTAGTCTTATTAGGACCGTATCGTCAATGCGAAGCTAGAAAATATTTTTCTGGAATTTTTCGAGTTAGTATGTGACCCCGGTAAATTGAAATGCACATTCAAATACAATATATAGAGTTACATGTTGATTTTGGCGAAAACTGATCGAAACGATCGAATCAGCCTACGATGCATATCCCATTGTGTTCGAAATGGGGGTAATTAGCTAGGCGCGACAATCGTTGGGTCTTGTTTAGAGGTCGAATAAAAAGTCAACTTTCATGGAATAAAATATTAATAAATTATAATATATATTCATTTATCCACTAAGACCTAATTCCATTGGTCAAACTTCTCCCAGAGCCTCCTTCTTTCAAAACCGACGTTACCCCCAAATTCTCGTCGCCACCTCCGATTGCCCATCGCCGGACCTCGCCTGACGCCCAGCCCGCCGTCGCACAACTTCCCTCCGCCACCTCTGGCCTCGACCTGCCCCGACGACGCCACCTCAGTGCCCTGTTCCTCCTCCTCGCGTAAACCCTAAATCGCCACTCCCTGGCCACCTAAACACCGTCGCCGACCACCAGCGTCGTCCCCGACCCCCTGCGCCTCTCCTCTTCAAATAACAGTAACTATTTATTTTATTTTAGTTATTTTATTTCAGTTTTTTTTTGTGTGTAATAACTTTTAATATAAAAAATGATTTCTTTAGCATATAAAAACTGATTTCTTTACTATATAAAAACCGATTTCTTTGGTGTATAAAAAACTTGATTTCTTTTTTTTTTAGATATATATAAAAACTAGATTTTTAACGATAAAAAGTTATGATTTTTGAAAGTAAAAAAGAAATGATTTTTATTGGTAAAAAGAATAGATTTTTTTCAACGGAAAAAGATTAGATTTTTATATAGGAAAAAAATATGATTTTTCATATAGGAAAAAATACCATTTTTCATTATACAAATGGTATGATTTTTGACTATAGGAAAATGAAATTCTTATGTTATAAAAATATGATTTTATTTTCATATTCTTATGATATGTAGATCATGATAAAGATTGAATGTTTCTTTTTATGAAAGTGTGATAAAGACTAGATTTTGATTATATAAAGCGATGTATAAAAGTATGATTTTTGTACAAAGGATTTATAAAAATGTATTTTTATATAGTAAGAAGCATAATAAAAATATAATTTTTATTATATAAAAGGCCAGAAAAATATGATTTTTATAAAGTAGAGATAATAAGAATATGATTTTTATAAAGTAGAGATAATAAAAATATAATTTTTATACATGAAGTGGTATTATAAAAATGTGATTTTTAACGTAAAATCACGTGTAACAGATCTCGTTGGAAGAACAGCGGAGATTTTCTACATAAGAAGAGTCGTGGCTTTTGGATTAGCTAGTCGGTGAGAACTTCTCACCTTTTAATTTTGTTTTCTAGTTAAAATATATACTAGGATGCAGACGGTGTTTAGTAGCACCCGACACCCGTCGTCCACAGACCATGGACGGCTTGTATGCTTGTTTGTTTGATTTTGATGTGTAGTTGATTGTGTGATGTGATGTGAAATGAAATAAAAATATTTATATAGTTAAAAATATTTTTATAGTTAAAAATAGAATTTTTAACGTGTATATGAAATGAAATAGATTAATATAAACAAATCGAACGATTTGTTTATATACACACATTTGACTGATATTGATTGGGACGAAAATTTTACACATCGCCCAATTGCACAAATAAAATCTGTGTTTGATTGTTTGAAAACCCCACACGGGTATTGGGATGATATATGACATACACTAGTCCCAATGATTAGCTGTATGTCGATCGATTGATTGACAGGCTGTGATAAGCGTTAAATATTTATACTTGATGCTTATACAGTGTAGGACGCACTCTGGATGATGGTTGATTACTTATCGTTGTTATTTTATACATGTGTTGTATAAAATCCATATAATTAACATTATATGGTAATTGATTGGGCCTCATTCCAGTTTTGAAATAGAAATATTTGAAATAGAATATTTGAAAAAGAAATATTTGAAATAGAAATATTTGAAACAGAATATTTGGAAAAGAAATATTTGAAAAAGAAATATTTGAAATAAAATATTTGAAAATAGAAATATATGAAGCTGTGTTGATTAGATTGACGCCATTTTGACGTGAAAAATATTTATATCGATTTTATTCATTTTATAATGAATATCGAAAGTGATTTCAAAATCTGATATTTTGAAAAGAATTGAAATTCGAATTAAACTGAATAGAAATGAATTCGAATTGAAATTAAATAGAAATGAATTCGAATTGAAATTGAATATAAATGAATTCGAATTGAAATTGAATTGAATTGAAAACGAACTGAAATTGAATTAGAAATCAATTTGAAATGAATTTGAAAGGAGTTTATAAGGAAAAATTCAATATTGATTTAAAATTGAATATGAAGTTGAAACTATTTTGAAAATGAATTTAAAACGATTTATAAAAATACGTTTTGAAAGGAAATCGATGAAATATATATAATATATAAATTATATATATAGAATGGCCTGAATAGAACGCGCCGCGCTGCGGTAGTTCGTGAATTTCGACCATTGAATTCGAATGGACATTGCGGGAGATCCGACCGTCGGATTCTCCTAAAACCGGAACCGTTGGGTTCGTATCGAAAAGATCTTTCTAATGAATATTAGAAATTAGAAATCTAATGGTTGGATTTGGAATTATGTCGAAATCAAATTTGGAAAAGGTCGATGTAAGTGCAGTTCGATGGCCGTTGATGGAAATCGATTGTACGGGCCTTGATAAAATTATTAAAAATATCAACAATTTGTGTAAAATCATAAGAAATGATTTGGAAATAATTGGGATGAAAAACTCCATATTTGAAAAGATAAAAATAGATTTTTATCGAAATGAACTAGTTTTGAACTAGAGTTATAATTCTATTTATTTTTAAAATAAACAAAGTGGATTTGAAAGGGGTTTTAAAAGTAACCAGGATTTCCAATAATTGAATTGGAATGGATTTGAATTGAAATTATCTATGGAATATTTCGATGTTGGATTTCGTGATGATACAGATATTATTATGGGAATTTGAAAGATATATTAATATCGTTATTTCCAATACGATATTTGTTGGTCATAGAATTTGATATTGAATATAAGCCGATATATTTTCTATTCAGAGCCTTGTATTTAATATCAAGTGTCATTTGGGTTTGTCGTGAATGGTGTCTTCATTAACGCTGTTCTTAAGCCCAGTGGAGAAAAAGATTAAATCTTTTTATTCAGATTTAATGAAGTGTACCAATTAAATAATATTTAATTGGAATTGAATTGGTATTGATTTTTGGGTTTATCGTGAACAGTGTTTTAAATAACACTTGTTCTTTTACCCGATAATTAATGGAATGTGATTTTGGGTTTATCGTGAACCGTGTTTTAAATGATACTGATTCTTTAACCCAGTTAAAGATTAAAACTAAGTGGAGTTTTAATGAATCTTTAATTAGATTGAAAAGATCGAGAATGGAGTATCGCCAGTTTTACTCCAGGCGACAGTTAAATCTTTAATTAGATTTGAACGTGAGATGGTAATTGAATTTACCGATAACACCGTGGTGTTAGATATGAAGTATTACCTGTTTAACTTCATTGGATGAATAGGTGGGGATTGGGAAATAAAATAAATGATTACTCTGGTGTGGTTCGCTAATCCCGACTAGTTTGAATTGATATTCAAAGAAGATTAAAGAATAAATTTAAAGAATTTATCTTTGATAAAAATAATGGGAACCTTTCCCAAAGTATAAGAATATTTGAACACAAGAATATTCTCGATTGGAATGAGGCGTATGTTATGTTTGTGTAACACTTGTTTATTATATATGCGAGTTATTCAGAAAGACCGGGTTTATCCCATTCTGAATAACTGATTCGACGTGGTGTTGAAGATGAAGACGGTGGTCGAAGACCGGAGGTCTTCACGTCGTTTGGGTGATTACTGATGATCTTGATTGGGCCGTACACCCAAGAGGAGGGAATCAGTTGGTGATCGTCCAGACGTACTTAGAGATAGATGGATATGCAGGATACTAGGTGCCTCCGGTATCATTCAGACCCAGAACGAACTTGTAAATGGACTGTGTGTCTGACATTGGATTTTATTCTGTGTGGTTGATTTCTATTAAATATATATCTGTTTGGCAGCGGAGAATTTATTCTCTTGCTTAACGCCCCTCTTTGAGACGTACGATCTCAGAGGTTATATATTGATGGATATCAAACGCATGGAGTGAGTTGCATGTGTGACATGCCTAAGTGGCAATATGATCAAGGCTTCTGCTTAAAAGCAAAGTCTTGTGGGTGATGATCAAAGCACAGCCTGTGTGGCACAGCTTTGTGTAACGTGAATTCGCGAACCTCACACCCCGGTGGTGAACCAAAATCGGGAGAGGACCTCAGGGAGGACATGCGTTTCTTTCTAGTTAGAAGTGGCGTCCGTGGTTTTACACGCCCTGACGAGTTTGACTTATGTGGTTGTTGCTGTTGCGAGGCGCCTCGGTTAGATCGGATGATCCGGGTCCGATGGAGTCATTCGTTTTCTCATTTACGCCCCAAAGGGCGGGGAAACGTAGTGTTCTGGCATAATAATCCACATCGGTGGACCGACCCTGTCGCTCCAAGGCTTGCCTGGGCGCTTGCCTGAGGCTCGAGCTAGAGAGTCTCGAATTCGGTAGAGAATTATCTTTTGCCTCGGTTCATAGATGGAAATCCGACTTCCAATACGTGACGTTTTGATTTTAGTTGTAATCCTATATATGGCGACATAGTGGCATGGGACGCTTATGCCGTCTATGATTGATACTTATGATTGAAATTGTTTTAAACACTATACACTTATTATAGTATCAAATGATTTGTTTTAAACGTATCAAGCATGCTTTGGTTGTTATAAGGTAAAACCCTATCCTTCGGCTTGCGTTGCATTGTGTGATGGGACCTGGGTCTTATAACAGCTTCATTTTTCTTTATTTAGCATTGCGCTGTTTGTTTTATGCATTAGTGTTCTTGGGAGGAAACCCATTCCGTGTTATACGGCGTGGTCCCTTGATTTACCTAACTTTAAAATAAAGAATAATAACTGTTTTAGTTCTCACACCAGTCACATGACCGACCTGGAGTTTATTGTTTTAACCTAAACTCTGGGTGCCCCTATTTTTCGCACGGGCAGCTAGTAGTTTTGGTTTTGCAGATTTATATTCACTGGAACCTGATTAACAGCTGGAACGATATCCGGAAAGCTTTGTATCCGTGTATCTTCTTGAGTTGTATTTTGAATTATTTTCCGCTGCTATGTAATGTATTATAATCTCTGATATTTATCGAATGTAGTTTATTCATTTATGCTCTGTATATTCTTGAATCTGATGGAATTGTTGTAATTAACAATGAAATGTTCTTCTATCTGCGTTCTGATTTGTCGTGTTCTCAAAGCGATCAGGGGTTTCGAACGGTCTTGATCGGTTTAACGACCGATTCGGATCGAGCGAAATTCCTTTTCGTTACAGTTGGTATCAGAGCTTTGGTTTACAAACCTCAGAGAACCAGACACATTAGAATGATACGAAAGAATTCATCAGATATTGGATTAGTAATACCCAATGGGAATGACTCGTTAGTGATGGGATCAGTAGTATCCTAGAATGATTGTGAAGAGTATATTTTTGAAAATGAAAACAAATTTTGTTTTGAAATTTCAATCCTTTTATACGTATTTGAATATTTATATATATTGAATTTGGACAATCCAGTATATAAAGATGTTGCGTATACGTCTGATCCACATGTATTCGAAGTTTTAATATACTGGATAGATATAGAATCACGCTCTAGTAGCCCGGAGATGATTCTGATGATTGACTAGTCGTCATCAGTATTCATGTTCGAGTGACGAATGTGCGATCTCTATATATTTCCTATTAGACTGGTGTGAGAACCAAATTTTGATAGGGCTTATTGTTGTGATTTGGCATCAAAAATCTGATTTTTGACTATGTATCAAAGTTATGAATTTGAAACGTTAATCAACTAATTGATTGCTGGTTGTGTTGTTTAATTATTGGTTGTTTAATTAAAATTTGAACCATATAGCCAATTCGAACCAAATAGTGAGTTGTATTGAAAATTACTCGCATTTGCTTGCATATACAAGTACATACATTAAACAAGTCATAGCAAGGAGGCTAGAGCAGAAGAATAAAATTGTTTGCCCGACAAATAGGTACATGTTTAGCATAATTTACTGTTTTGTTTGGGTGATGATGATTTTGTGAGCCGATTGGATTTTTCGTTTTCTTTTGGATTGAAGGCCATGGGAGGCTATATGAAATATCCCGAAGTCCCCGATGCAGGGGAGGTTATGGCTAAATTTTTCGAAAATTTAGGGTGTTAGCCAAATTTTTGAAAAATTTGAAAAGTTCTTAAAAACTGAAAAGTTGAAGAACTTAAGCCGTAATGAAAATAATGAAAGTTGAGTTGATTAGTTAAACAACTTTCGGCTTCGTTCCTTTTCAGGGACGAAAAGTTTAAGTGGGGGAGGTTGTAATAACCCAGAATTTTGAACCAATTTAAAATTTTTATTTTGGCAATTTTGATGAATTTTGAATATTTAAAATTGATTATTTTAAATAATATCGACGAGAAATTTATTTTGAATAGAATTCGAATGTATATATTTATATAGATTGTCGTTAGAATATAAATATTTATTTTAATTATAAAAGGAATTGAAAATGGCGCGGTAGTTCGATAATTCGATTTCAAACTTCAAATGAATGAATAGGATTCAAAATAAACCGGAATTTAACGAAACCAAAAATATTAGAATTTATTTAAGAATATCTTTCCAACGAATCCGAAGAATCGAAATTTCATAGCGGGAATCAAAAGTTATAGCCAAATGAAAATTCAGAATAGTCGCTATGAAATTCTGGCCCTTAAAAATGAAAATTTTGCAAACAACCTTGGAATTCGATGAAACCACTTTTGTTGGATCCGAGATGTAAAGTTTTTACTAGATTCCAATTTTCGTAATTTTTCGAATCAATATGTCAGCGTGGCAAAGGAAAACGCGTTTAACCAGTTTTAGTTGATTTTAATCGTCTAAAAATGGCAATTAGTGTATGCCAAATATCATCCCAATACCCGTGTGGGGTTTCAAACAATCAAACACAGATTTTATTTGTGCAGTTGGGCGAAGTGTAAAATTTATCGTCCCAATCAATTTCAGTCAAATGTGTAATATTCATTTATACTCTGTATATTCTTGTATTCTGATGGAATTGTTGTAATAAATAATGAAATGTTCTTCCGTCTGCGTTCTGATTTGTCGTGTTCTCAAAACAATCAGGCGTTTCGAACGCTCTGGGTCGGTTTAGCGACTGATTCAGATCGAGCGAAATCCCCGGGGCAGAGGAGGTTATGGTGAAATTTTTCGAAAATTTAGGGTGTTAGCCAAAATTTTGAAAATTTTGAAAAGTTCTTATAAACTGAAAAGTTGAAGAACTTAATCCGTAATGAAAATAACGGAAGTTGAGTTGATTAGTTAAACAACTTTCGGCTTCGTTCCTTTTCGGGGACGAAAAGTTTTAAGTGGGGGAGATTGTAATTACCCGAAAATCCGAGCCAGTTTAAAATTTTTATTTTGGCAATTTTAGTGAATTTTGAATATTTAAAATGAATTATTTTAAATAATAGTGAGTTGTATCGAAAATTCGCTGCATTTGCATGCGTAGTACATGTATATCTATTGAATAGGTCATAGCAAGGAGGCTAGAGCAGAAGAATTCATCAGAAATTGGATTAGTAATGTCCAATGAGAATAACTCGTTAGAGATGGGATCAGTAGTATCCTAGAACGGGTGTGAGGAGTATATTTTTAAAATAGAAACATATGTGAGTGTGGCAAAGGAAAACGTTTTTGACCAATTTCAGTTGTTTTTAATCAACTGGAAAATAGCCATTTTGCAAGCGACCTCGGATTTCGATGAAACCACTTTTGTTGGATCCGTGATGTCTAGTTATTGATAGATTTCAAATTTCGTAATTTTTCGAATCAATATGGAGAGCACGCTGTGACGACTGAGAATTTCGCTCGATCCGAATCAGTCGCTAAACCGAACCAGACTGTTCAAAATGCCTGATTGTTTTGAGAACTCGATAAAATAGAACGCAGACGGAAGAACATTTCATTGTATATTACAACAATTCCTTCAGAATACAAGAATATACAGAGTATAAATAAATATTACACAACAGAAAAATATCAGAGATTATAATACATTACATAGCAGCGGAAAATAATACAAAATACAACTGAAGAAGATACACGGATACAAAGCTTTCCGGATATCCTTCCAGCTGTAAATCAGGATCCTGTGAATATAAATCTGCAAAACCAAAACTACTAGCTGCCCGTGTCAAAATAAGGGCACCCAGAGTTTAGGTTAAAACAATAAACTCCAGGTCAGTCATGGGACTGGTGTGAGAACTAAAACATTTATTAATCTTTATTTTAAAGTTAGGTAAATCAAGGACCACGCCGTATAACACGGAACGGGTTTCCTCCCAAGAACACCAGTGCATAAAACAACAGCGCAATGCTAAATAAAGAACAATGAAGCTATTATAAGACCCAGGTCCCATCACACAATGCAACACAAGCCGGAGGATAGGGTTTTACCTTATAATAACCAAAGCATGCTTGATACGCTAAATTTCATCTTTTATTACTATATGTGCATAGTGTCAAAACAATTTCAATCATAAATATTAATCATAGACGGCATGAGTGCCCCATCCCACTATGTTGCCATACTAGGCTCTACAATCATAATCGCAAAGTCACTTATTGGAAGTTGGATTTCCATCTGTGAACCGAGGCAAGGGATCGTCCTCCACCGAATTCGAGACGCTCTAGCCCGCCGCTCAGGCAAGCGCGCAGGCAAGCCTTTAGATCGTCAGGGTCGGTCCACCGATGTGGATTAAAATGCCTGAACACTGCGTTTCCCCACCCTATGGGGTGTCAATGAGCCAACGAATGACTCCATCGTTCCCGGATCGACCGATATAACCGAGGCGCCTTGCAACAGCAACAACCGCATAAGTCAAACTCGTCAGGGCGTGTAAAACCACTAATGCTACTTCTAGCTAGAAGGAAACGCGTGCCCTCCCTGATGTCCTCTCCCGTTTCTGGTTCACAACCGGGGTGTGAGGCTCACGAATTCACGTTACACAAAGCTGTGCCACATAGGCTGTTCTTTGATCATCACCTACAAGACTTTGCTTTTCAACAGAAGCCTTGATCATATTGCCACTTACGCATGCCACACAGGCCATTCTCTCCATGCGTTTGATATCCATCAATATATAACCTCTGAGCTCGTACGTCTCAGAGAAGGGTGTTAAGCAAGAGAATAAATTCTCCACCGCCAAATAGATATATATTTAATAGAAATCAACCACACAGAATAAAATCCAATGTCAGACACACAGTCTATTTACAAGTTCGTTCTGGATCTGAACGAAACCGGAGGCACCTAGTACCCCGCATATCCATCGATCTCCAAGTACGTCTGGACGATCACTAACTGATTCCCTCCTCTTGGGTGTACGGCCCAATCAAGATCATCAGTAATCACCCAAACGATGTGACGACCTTCGGTCTTCGACCACCGTCTTCATTTTCGACACCACGTCGAATTAGTTATTCAGAATGGGATAAACTCGGTCTTTCTGAATAACTCGCGTATATAATAAACAAGTGTTACACAAACACAACATACGCCTCATTCCAATTCAGAATATTCTTTTATTCAAATATTCTTGTACTTTGGGAAAGGTTCCCATTAATTTTATCAAAGATAAATTCTTTAAATTTATTCTTTAATCTTCTTTGAATATCAATTCAAACTAGTCGGGATTAGCGAACCACACCGAAGTAATCATTTATTTTATTTCCCAATCCCCACCTATTCATCCCATGATGTAAAACTGGTCATACTTCATATCTAACACCACAGTGTTATCGGTAAATTCAATTACCATTTCACGTTCAAATCTAATTAAAGATTTAACTATCGCCTAGAGCAAAACTGTTGATACTCCCTTCTCGATCTTTTCAATCTAATAAAAGATTCATTAAAACTCCACTTAGTTTTAATCTTTAACTGGGTTAAAAATCAGTGTCATTGAAAACACGGTTCACGATAAAACAAAAATCACATTCCATTAATTATCGGGTTAAAGAACAAGTGTTATTTAAAACACTGTTCACGATAAACCCAAAAATCAATACCAATTCAATTCCAATTAAATGTTATTTAATTGGTACACTTCATTAAATCTAAATTAAAAGATTTAAACTTTTTCTCAACTGGGCTTAAGAACAGTGTTAATGAAGACACCATTCACGACAAACCCAAATCACATTTGATATTAAATACAAGGCTCTGAATAGAAAATATATCGGCTTATATTCACTATCAAATTCTTCGACCAAAAATATCATATTGGAAATAACGATATTAATATATCTTTCAAATTCCCATAACAATATCTGTATCATCACGAAATCCAACATCGAAACATTCCAATGATAATTTCGATTCAAATCCATTCCAATTCAATTATTGGAAATCCTGATTACTTTTAAAACCCCTTTCAAATCCACTTTATTTATTTTAAAAATATATAGAATTATAACTCTAGTTCAAAACTAGTTCATTTCGATAAAAATCTATTTTTATCTTTTCAAATATGGAGTTTTTCATCCCAATTCTTCACAAATCATTTCTTATGATTTTACACAAATTATTACTATTTTTAATAATTTTATCAAGGCCCGTACAGTCGATTTCCATCAGCGGCCATCGAACTGCACTTACAACGACCTTTTTCCAATTTGATTTGGACATAATTCCAAATCCAACCATTAGATTTCAAATTTCTAATATTCGTTAGAAAGCTCTTTTCGATACGAAGCCAACGGTTCTTGTTTTAGGAGAATCCGACGGTCGGATCTCCCGCAATATCCATTCGGAGTCAATGGTCAAAATTCACGAACTGCCGCGGTGCGGCGCGTTCTATTCAGGCCATTATATTATATATATAGTATATATAATATATCCTTCGTCGATTTCCTTTTAAAACGAAATTTATAAATCGTTTTAAATTCGTTTCAAAAACGATTTCCACTTCCTTTTCAAATTCAAATCAAGATTGAATTTTCCTATATAAATTCGTTTTAATTTCATTTCAAATCGATTTCAATTTGAATCGATTTCCATTCAATTTCAATTCGTTTAAATTCAATTCAAAACGATTTCCTTTCTATTTCTATTTAATTCAAATTTCAATTCACTTCAATATTCATTTCAATTTGAATAAAATGGATATAAATATCGTTCACGTCAAAATGGCGCAAATCTAATCAACACGGCTTTATATATTTCTATTTTCAAATATTCTATTTCAAATATTTCTATTCAAAACCGGAATGAGGCCCAATCAATTACCATATAATGTTAATTATATGGATTTTCTACGACACATGTACAAAATAACAACGATAAATAATCAACCATCATCCAGAGTGCATTTTACACTGTATAAGCATCAAATATAAATATTTAACTCTTATGACAGTCTGTCAATCAATCGATCGACATACAACTAATTATTGGGATTAATGTATGTCATATATCATCTCAATACCCGTGTTGGGTTTCAATCTATCAAACACGGATTTTATTTGTGCAGTTGGGCGATGTGTAAAATTTATCATCCCAATCAATGTCAGTCAAATGTGTGTATACAAACAAATCGTCTGATTTGTTTATATTTATTTCATTTTAAATACACGTTAAAAATTATATTTTCAACTATAAAATATTTTTAACTATATAAATATGTTATTTCATTTCACATCACATCACACAATCAACTACACATCAAAATCAAACAACCAAGCATACAAGCCGTCCATGTTCTGTGGACGACGGGTGTCGGGTGCTACTAAACACCGTCTGCATCCTAGTATATATTATTAAATAGAAAAAGAAATTTAAAGGTGAGAAGTTCTCACCGAGGGTTTGAATGACTATAATTATTAACTGGGTTTGATAGGGTAAAGAGTATATTTTTAAAATGAAAACAATTTTTGTTTTGAAAATTTAATTCAATTATACGTATTTGAATTTTTATTTGTATTGAATTTGGACAATGCAGTATATAAATATTTTATGTATACGTCTGATCCGCGTGTATTCGAAGTTTTAATATACTAGATAAATATAGAATGGCACTGTAGTCGTTCGGGGATAATTCAGATGATAGCGATCGCATCATCAGTATTTATGTTCGAGTGACGAACGTGGGCTTTCTATATATTTCCTATTGACTGGTGTGAAAACCAAAATTAGATAGGGCCTATTGTTGGGATTTGACATCAAAAATGTGACTTTTGACTATATATCAAAGTTATGAATTTGAAATGACAATTCACTAATTGATTGATGGTTGTGTTGTTTGATTGTTGGTTGATTAATTAAAATTTGAACCATATAGCTAATTTGAACCAAATAGTGAGTTGTATTGAAAGTTAGTCGCATTTGCTTTCATATACTTGTACTTACATTGAACTGGTCACAGCAAGGAGGCTAGAGCAGAGAAATAAAATTGTTTGCCCGACAAATAGGTACATGTTTACCATAATTTACTCTTTTGTTTGGGTGATGATGATTTTATGAGCCGATTGGCTAGCCGCTTGGCTTTTTCTTTATCTTTTGGATTGAAGAAGGCCATGGGAGGCTGTATGAAATATCCCGAATCCCCGGTACAGGGGAGGTTATGGCGAATTTTTTTGAAAATTTAGGGTGGTAGCCAAATTTTTAAAAAATTTGAAAAGTTTTTAGAAACTGAAAAGTTGAAGAACTTAAGTCGTAAAAAAAATATTGGAAGTTCAGTTGATTAGTTAAACAACTTTCGGCTTCGTTCCTTTTCGGGGACGAAAAGTTTTAAGTGGGGGAGATTGTAATAACCCGGAAATCCGAGCCAATTAAATTTTTTTATAAATCAATTAAAATATAATTCAATAGGGTTTTATTTTTAATCTTATAATTATAAACAGTATTATTGAAAATGAATATAATTATTTCTAATTATAAACAAGGTCTTAAATGGCGCGGTAGTTTCAAAATTTGAATTCAAACTTTGCCTGACTGTACCGGGTGCAAAACAAAACAGATTTGAGTGAAACCAAAAATATGTAAATATGTTAGTGAATACCTTTCTAACGAATCTGAAAAATCGAAGTTTCATAGCGGGAAGCAAAAGTTATGGCCAAATGAATTTTCAGAAAGGTCGCTATAGAGTTTATATAGCCCGTGAAAATGGCCATTTTGCAAACGACCTCAGAATTCGACGAAACCACTTTTGTTAGATCCGGGATTTCAAACTATTGCTAGGTTTCAAATTTCATAATTTTTGAAGCTAGTACGTGAGCGTGGCAAAGGAAAATGTGTTTGGTCGATTTTTATTTAATTGGATCGACCAGAAAAGGGCCATTTTTCAAACGGTCTCGGAATTTGACGAAACTAGTTTTGTTGGGACCGTATCGTCATAACGTAGCTAGATTTATTTTTCGGGAATTTTCAGAATCAGTATGTGGCCCCGGCAAATTAAAATGTACGTTTAGATTGTATATATATATATATTGATTTATATTTTAAATTTGGTGAAAACTGATCGTAACAGCCGAATTGGGTTACGAAACATATCCCATTGTGTTCGGAATGGGGGTATTTAGCTAGGGGCGACACTCGTTGGGTCTCCTTTGGAGTTCAGATGAAAAAGAACCAATTATTAGAATTAAATGAATAATAAAAAAAAGTATATATATAATGTTGACCGGTAAAAAACCTAACCCCCTTCCATTTATTTTTCGCCGCCAGGAGAAATTCAACGGCCATCGAGCTCCGAATTAAAACTCCTAAAATCTTCCAATTCAGATCAAATTAAAAACCGAATTCAACACAAAGATTTAAGACCAAATCGAGAGCTTTAATTTGGTATAGGGATGATTGGCTATCGGGTTGTATTGGGTGAGAATTTCCTCCCTGAAGTATCAGAGTTTGCAGTCGATTTCAGTAGAGGAGGGCCCACCGAGTTCCACTGTGAGGCCGTCGTTAGTGGAGGAGGAGGTGGTCAACGAAGTCGTGGTGTTTGATCTAGTGCCGGCGCTTTAGTTTCCATGCAAAGGGAAACCCTAAATTCGAACGAATGGGTTCAATTTTCCTGTAGGAGGATGCGACAGAAGGAAGAAAAACCAGGGGTAATTAAGAATTGGATTAATTAATTAATTACCATGCTAATGATGCATTATAAATTGTTTAAACTTTAATAGGATGTAACTTATTCATACGGATTCAGAATTCAGTGAAACCACTTGGTTGGGACCGTCTTGAAGAGCGCTACAACATGGAGAAGACTAGGACAAAAACAGAGCACTTTAGAATTTCAAGGAAATTTGAACGCGAACAGAAATTCAGAAATTAAAACCAACCAATGTGAGAATTCTCTCACTTTAAATTTTCTTTATAGTTATCTATTTTGTAACTGCACATATGAACTGCTCCCCGTCGTCCACAGACCATGGACGACTTGTTTGCTTGTATTCTGTGTGAAAATATATATGTGATGTGATATCGAAATTATATACGATATGAAATGAAAATTATATATACGAGAAGTGAAAGTTATATATATAGGAAATGAATTATATATATATAAGAAGTGAAAATTATATATATGTATATATACATATGCGAATGAAAACGATATATATATGAAAAATTAAAACGATATATATATGAAAATGAAAACGATATATATATATATATATATATAAAGAGTGAAAACAATATATATGAAGAGTGAAAACGATATATATAGAAAATGAAAACGATATATATATGAAATGTGAAAACGATATATATATGAAATGTGAAAACGATATATATATATATGAAAAATGAAAACGATATATATATATATATATATATATATATATATATATGAAATGTGAAAATGATTTGATTGTTAAAAATATAATTTTTAACACATATATATACACTGTATAAAATTGTCATGTATATGAAATATTCAATTTTGATATAGAATTGAAAATGAATTCGAATTGAATTAAATAAGAAATGAAATCGAATTGAATTGAATAGCAAATGAATTCGAATTGAATGTAATAGAAAATGAAATCGAATTGAATTGAATTGAAATGAATTCAAAACGAATTTATAAGGAAAAATTCAATTTTGATTTGAAATTGAATATGAAGTTGAAATCGTTTTGAAAACGAATTTAAAACGATTTATAAAATACGTTTTAAAAGGAAATCGACGAAGTATATATTATATATATTATATATATAATATAATGGCCTGAATAGAACGCGCCGCGCTGCGGTAGCTCGTGAATTTCGACCATTGACTTCGAACGGACATTACGGGAGATCCGACCGTCGGATTCTCCTAAAACCGGAACCGTTGGGTTCGTATCAAAAAGAGCTTTCTAAAGAATATTAGAGATTTGAAATATAACGGTTGGATTTGGAATTATGTCCAAATGAAAATAGGAAAAGGTCGCTATAAGTGTAGTTCGATGACCGTTTATGGAAATCGACTGAAAGGGCCTTGATAAAATTATTAAAAATACCAATAATTAGTGTAAAATCATTATAAATGATTTGGAAAGAACTGGAATGAAAAATTCCATATTTGTAAAGATAAAAATATATTTTTATCGAATTGAACTAGTTATTAACTAGAATAATAATTTATTTATTTAGAAATAAATAAATTGGATTTGAAATGGTTTTAAAAATAACCAGAATTTCCAATATATGAATTGGAATGGATTTGAATCGAAATTATCTTCGGAATATTTCGATATTGGATTCCGTGATTATATGGATATTGTGGAGGAATTTGGAAGATATATATATCGTTATTCCAATACGATATTTGTTGATTTCAGAATTTGATATTGAATATAAGCCAATATATTTTCTATTCAGAGCCTTGTATTTAATATCGAATTGGATTTGGGGATTGTCGTGAACCGTGTTTAAATGACATTAGTTCTTTAACCCGAGTAAAAGCAGGATTAATTTCCAAAAAGTAGAACAATCAATATGAAATGTTAGAGATTAAACCAATTGGAGTTTGAATAAATCTTTAATTAGATTTGGATGAATGAATGGTGATTAAATTTACCAAAACACGTGATGTGATTAAACCAAATTTACTTAGTTGTTGATATTGATTGTGGTTGATTGATTGTTTGGATGGTGCTTGACCAGTTTATGAGCAGAATATGCTTTTTACATTTAGCATTGGGTTGGGTAAAGATATCTGTGTGCTAACACCTTGTGAAACACTTCACGATTTGATGATAAGGTGTTTAGCGATGTTGCGTTCATTTCAAATTTAATAAATGATTTTTGAAATCATGTTTTTCTTAAGTAAAAAGAAATATATTCCTGATTTTGGACAGGGAGTGTTTTATAGAAATGTTTTATAAAACAGAAAGAATTTCGAGGGCCTAAACCCGATGATTTCTAAAATGATTTAGAAATGTATTATGTTTTACATTGTGGTTCATCGCGTATTCGATTAGTTGCTATTGATAACATATCTGTTTGGTGGCGGAGAATTTATTCTCTTGCTTAACACCCTTCTTTGAGACGTACGAGCTCAAAGGTTATGTGATTAATAGTGACTAATCATATGTGTGAATTACTGATGTGAAGTACTATATTTTGAAAGCACTTGTGATTATTATATTGTGAAATGATTTTCCGTACTTCGGGATATGAAATGATTTAGTATGTGGCTAAAGAGTCGGGTAACCTTAAGACTAAAAGTATGGGTGAAAGGGCGGTGTATGCTTTCCATGTATGGGAGGTGCATCGTCGGTGTAACCTGCCCCTATGTGAGGTAGGTGCACATTTGTATATCGAGTTGCTGGGTGCGTACCCTTTGCCTTGTCGTTGGGGAGCGCGATATTTAGTTGCATACTTGTTTGTATGCATTGTTATGTTTCGGAATTCATATTTCCAAACGATTTGATTTGAGATCCCGAAGTGAAATCTACTTTGATATAGAAAGTTAGATATGTATTTCAAATGATTTGAAATAGAAATCGGGAATTAAAGTCCAAAGGAATAATTTCTGTAAATTGAATGGATTTGGAAAATATACGTGTGGTGATTAATCTAAATGGGTAGATTGGGATATTGCATGTTGATTGATGCATAGTAGATCCATATCTATATTACTGATTGTTGTTTATACACTGGCGTTCATGGGGGTAAACCCGTTCCGTGTTAGCGGCGTGGTCCTGTGATTTGTCTAATTATTAAATAATTTAAT
This sequence comes from Allium sativum, assembly GCA_030737875.1. Lineage (NCBI taxonomy): Eukaryota > Viridiplantae > Streptophyta > Magnoliopsida > Asparagales > Amaryllidaceae > Allium > Allium sativum. Next base: position 552,063,455 of record CM060918.1, read on the forward strand.
TATAACTGTTTAGAGTTTCTCACACCAGTCCCATGACTGACCTGTAGTTTGCTTTTCCCTTGCGAACTCGGGTGCCCCTATTTTCCACACGAGCAGTCGAGTAGTTTATTTTGCAGATATTTTGAGCAGGATTCTGGATTGAAGCTTAAAGTTGTGTCCAGTGCATTTATCGTCTTACGTTGTATTACTTTATTCATTTTCCGTTGTGCACTGTATTACATTTATTGTAAAATTTATCTTCCGTTGTATTATTTTTCAAAATACTCTGATATATTCTGTACTCTGATGTAACATTACTATGATGTTTATAAAAGTCTTCTGTTATTTGTTCTGATGTGTTGTATACCCAGAGTTAGTGTATGCGGGATTCGAACGGTCTTGGTCAATTTAGCGATCGATTAGGTCCGGGCGAAATCCGTGTCGTTACAGCTTTTTTCTTTTTTCGAGCATTGTAAACCAAAGCTCTGATACCAACTGAGATAGCCCGACGAAATCCGGTAGGCTTTGCAACCATCCCTTCATCCCCCAAAGCAGTAGGTAAAACCCACTGTGGCTCCCAGTGGTCCCCCAGTACACTTGTTTTATGGCGACCCTCTCGAGCCTCCCGGCCACTGCCTAACCAACCCCCGCAAGGGACATGTGGGGGTAAGAGTCTCCCGTTCGCCACCAAACCGCGAAGCGAGAACCCCTCATCATGACTGCAACAAGAACTAATGAATATGAATTATATTTTCAATAATACTATTTAGAATTATTTATATATAAATGAGTCATTCGTTGGCTCATTTACACCCCAAAGGGCAGGGAAACGTAGTGTTCAGGCATAATAATCCACATCGGTGGACCGGCCCTGTCGCTCCAAGGCTTGCCTGCGCGCTTGCCTGAGGCTCGGGCTAGAGAGTCTCGAATTCGGTAGAGGACTATCTTTTGCCTCGGTTTACAGATGGAAATCCAACTTCCAATACGTGACGTTTCGATTTTAGTTGTAATCCTATATATGGCGAAATAGTGGCATGGGACGCTTATGCCGTCTATGATTGATACTTATGATTGAAATTGTTTTAAACATTATACACTTATTATAGTATCAAATGATTTGTTTTAAACGTATCAAGCATGCTTTGGCTATTATAAGGTAAAACCCTATCCTCCGGCTTGCATTGCATTGTGTGATGGGACCTGGGTCTTATAACAGCTTCATTTTTCTTTATTTAGCATTGCGTTGTTTGTTTTATGCACTAGTGTTCTTGGGAGGAAACCTGTTCCATGTTATACGGCATGGTCCCTTGATTTACCTAACTTTAAAATAAAGAATAATAACTGTTTTAGTTCTCACACCAGTCACATGACTGACCTGGAGTTTATTGTTTTAACCTAAACTCTGGGTGCCCCTATTTTCCGCACGGGCAGCTAGTAGTTTTGGTTTTGCAAATTTATATTCACAGGAACCTGGTTTACAGCTGGAACGATATCCGGAAAGCTTTGTATCCGTGTATCTTCTTCAGTTGTATTTTGAATTATTTTCCGCTGCTATGTAATGTATTGTAATCTCTGATATTTATCGAATGTAATTTATTCATTTATGCTCTGTATATTCTTATATCTGATGGAATTGTTGTAATTAATAATGAAATGTTCTTCTGTCTGCATTCTGATTTGTCGTGTTCTCAAAGCGATCAGGGGTTTCGAATGGTCTTGATTGTTTTAACGACCGATTCGGATCGAGCGAAATTCCTTTTCGTTACAGTTGGTATCAGAGCTTTGGTTTACAAAGCTCAGAGAACCAGACACATTAGATTCATCAAATATTGGATTAGTAATATCCAATGGGAATGACTCGTTAGAGATGGGATCAGTAGTATCCTAGAATGAGTGTGAAGAGCATATTTTTGAAAATGAAAACAAATTTTGTTTTGAAATTTAAATCCTTTTATAAGTATTTGAATATTTATATATATTGAATTTGTACAATCCAGTATATAAAGATGTTGCGTATACGTCCGATCCACGTGTATTCGAAGTTTTAATATACTGGATAGATATAGAATCACGCTCTAGTAGCCCGGAGATGATTCTGATGATTGACTAGTCGTCATCGGTATTCATGTTCGAGTGACGAAAGTGGGATCTCTATATATTTCCTATTAGACTGGTGTGAGAACCAAAATTAGATAGGGCTAATTGTTGTGATTTGGCTTCAAAAATCTGATTTTTGACTATGTATCAAAGTTATGAATTTGAAACGTTAATCAACTAATTGATTGCTGGTTGTGTTGTTTGATTATTGGTTGTTTAATTAAAATTTGAACCATATAGCCAATTTTAACCAAATAGTGAATTGTATTGAAAATTAGTCGCATTTGCTTGCATATACATGTACATACATTGAACAGGTCATAGCAAAGAGGCTAGAGCAGAAGAATAAAATTGTTTGCTCGAAAAATAGGTACATGTTTAGCATAATATATTGTTTTGTTTGGGTGATGATGATTTTGTGAGCCGAATGGCTTTTTCTTTTTCTTTTGAAAAGAAGAAGGCCATAGGAGGCTATATGAAATATCCCGAAGTTCTCGGTGCAGGAGAGCTTATGGCGAAATTTTTTGAAAATTTAGGGTGTTAGCCAAATTTTTGAAAAAATTGAAAAGTTCTTAGAAACTGAAAAGTTGAAGAACTTAAGCCGTAATGAAAATAATGAAAGTTGAGTTGATTAGTTAAATAACTTTCGGCTTCGTTCCTTTTCGCGGACGAAAAGTTTTAAGTGGGGGAGATTGTAATAACCCGGAATTCTGAACCAATTTAAAATTTTTATTTTGGCAATTTTGATGAATTTTGAATATTTGAAATGGATTATTTTAAATAATATCGACGAGAAATTTATTTTGAATAGAATTTGAACGTATATATTTATATAGATCGTCGTTAGAATATAAATATTTATTTTAATTATAGAAGGAATTGAAAATGGCGCGGTAGTTCGTTAATTCGATTTCAAACTTCAAATGAATGTACAGGATTCAAAATAAACCGGAATTTAACGAAACCAAAAATATTAGAATTTATTTGAGAATATCTTTCCAACGAATCCGAAGAATCGAAATTTCATAGCGGGAATCAAAAGTTATGGCCAAAGGAAAATTCAGAATACTCGCTATGGAATTCTGGCCCTTAAAAATGAAAATTTTGCAAACAACTTCGGAATTCGACGAAACCACTTTTGTTGGATCCGGGATGTAAAGTTATTACTAGATTCCAATTTTCGTAATTTTTCGAATCAATATGTGAGCGTGGCAAAGGAAAACGCGTTTGACCAGTTTCAGTTGATTTTAATCGACTGGAAAATGGCCATTTTTCAGGTGGTCTTAGAATTTGACGAAACTAGTCTTGTTAGGACCGTATCATCAATACGAAGCTAGAAAATATTTTTCTGGAATTTTTCGAGTTAGTATGTAACCCCGGTAAATTGAAATGCACATTCAAATTCAATATATAGAGTTATATGTTGATTTTGGCGAAAACTGATCGAAACGATCGAATCATCCTACGATGCATATCCCATTGTGTTCGGAATGGGGGTAATTAGCTAGGGATTACAGTCATTGGGTCTCGTTTAGAAGTCGAATAAAAAGTCAACTTTCATGGAATAAAATATTAATAAATTATAATATATATATTCATTTATCCACTAAGGCCTAATTCCATTGGTCAAACTTCTCCCAGAGCCTCCTTCTTTCAAAACCGCTGTTACCCCCAAATTCTCGTCGCCACCTCCGATTGCCCATCGCCGGACCTCTCCTGAAGCCCAACCCGCCGTCGCACAACTTCCCTCTGCCACCTCTGGCCTCGACCTGCCCCGACGACGCCACCTCAGTGCCCCGTTCCTCCTCCTCGCGTAAACCCTAAATCGCCACGCCCTGGCCACCTGAACACCGCCGCCGACCACCAGCATCATCCCCGACCCCCTGCGCCTCTCCTCTTCAAATAACAATAAGTATTTTTTTTTAGTTATTTTATTTAAGTTTTTTTTGTGTGTAATAATTTTTAATATAAAAACTGGTTTCTTTAGCATATAAAAACTGATTTCTTCAGCATATAAAAACTGATTTCTTTACTATATAAAAAACGATTTCTTTGGTGTTTAAAAAACTTGATTTCTTTTTTTTAGATATATATAAAAACTAGATTTTTAATGATAGAAAGTTATGATTTTTGAAAGTAAAAAGAAATGATTTTTATTGGTAAAAAGAATAGATTTTTTTTCAAAGGAAAAAGTTTAGATTTTTATATACGAAAAAAATATGATTTTTCATATAGGAAAAAATACCATTTTTCATTATACAAAAGGTATGATTTTTGACTATAGGAAAATGAATTTCTTATGTTATAAAAATATGATTTTATTTTCATATTCTTATGATATGTAGATCATGATAAAGAAAGAATGTTTCTTTTTATGAAAGTGTGATAAAGACTAGATTTTGATTATATAAAGCGATGTATAAAAGTATGATTTTTGTATAAAGGATTTATAAAATGCAGTTTTTATATAGTAAGAAGCATAATAAAAATATAATTTTTATTGTATAAGAGGCGAGAAAAATATGATTTTTATAAAGTAGAGATAATAAAAATATAATTTTTATACATGAAGTGGTATTATAAAAATGTGATTTTTAACGTAAAATCAAGTGTAACAGATCTCGTAGGAAGAACGACGGAGATTTTCTACATAAGAAGAGTCATGGCGTTTGGATTAGCTAGTCGGTGAGAACTTCTCACCTTTTAATTTTGTTTTCTAGTTAAAATATATACTAGGATGCAGACGGTGTTTAGTAGCACCCGACACCCGTCGTCCATAGACCATGGACGGCTTGTATGCTTGTTTGTTTGATTTTGATGTGTAGTTGATTGTGTGATGTGATGTGAAATGAAATAAAAATATTTATATAGTTAAAAAATATTTTTATAGTTAAAAATAGAATTTTTAACGTGTATATGAAATGAAATAGATTAATATAAACAAATCGAACGATTTGTTTATATACACACATTTGACTGATATTGATTGGGACGATAAATTTTACACATCGCCCAACTGCACAAATAAAATCTGTGTTTGATTGTTTGAAAACCCCACATGGGTATTGAGATGATATATGACATACACTAGTCCCAATGGTTAGCTGTATGTCGATTGATTGATTGACAGGCTGTTATAAGCGTTAAATATTTATACTTGATGCTTATACAGTGTAGGACGCACTCTGGATGATGGTTGATTACTTATCGTTGTTATTTTATACATGTGTTGTATAAAATCCATATAATTAACATTATATGGTAATTGATTGGGCCTCATTCCAGTTTTGAAATAGAAATATTTGAAATAGAATATTTGAAAAAGAAATATTTGAAATAGAAATATTTGAAATAGAATATTTGAAAAAGAAATATTTGAAAAAGAAATATTTGAAATAGAATATTTGAAAATAGAAATATATGAAGCCGTGTTGATTAGATTGACGCCATTTTGACGTGAACGATATATCGATTTTATTCATTTTATAATGAATATCGAAAGTGATTTCAAAATCTGATATTTTGAAAAGAATTGAAATTTGAATTAAACTGAATAGAAATGAATTCGAATTGAAATTAAATAGAAATGAATTCGAATTGGAATTGAATATAAATGAATTCAAATTGAAATTGAATTGAATTGAAAACGAACTGAAATTGAATTAGAAATCAATTTGAATTGAAATCAATTTGAAATGAATTTGAAAGGAATTTATAAGGAAAAAATCAATTTTGATTTAAAATTGAATATGAAGTTGAAACTGTTTTGAAAATGAATTTAAAACGATTTATAAAATACGTTTTGAAAGGAAATCGACGAAATATATATAATATGTATATTATATATATAGAATGGCCTGAATAGAACGCGCCGCGTTGTAGCAGTTCGTGAATTTCGAGCAATGACTTCGAATGGACATTGCGGGAGATCCGACTGTCGGATTCTCCTAAAACCGGAACCGTTGGGTTCGTATCGAAAATAGCTTTCTATGGTATATTAAAAATTATAAATCTAACGGTTGGATTTGGAATTATGTCCAAATCAAATTTGGAAAAGGTCACTATAAGTGCAGTTCGATGGCCGTTGATGGAAATCGACAGTACGAGCCTTGATAAAATTATTAAAAATATCAATAATTTGTGTAAAATCATAAGAAATGATTTGGAAAGAATTGGGATGAAAAACTCCATATTTGAAAAGATAAAAATAGATTTTTATCGAAATGAACTAGTTTTGAACTAGAGTTATAATTCTATTTATGTTTAAAATAAATAAAGTGGATTTGAAAGGGGTTTTAAAAGTAACCAGGATTTCCAACAACTGAATTGGAATGGATTTGAATCGAAATTATCTTTGGAATATTTTGATGTTGGATTTCGTGATGATACAGATATTGTTATGGGAATTTGAAAGATATATTAATATCGTTATTTCCAATACGATATTTGTTGGTCATAGAATTTGATATTGAATATAAGCCGATATATTTTCTATTCAGAGCCTTGTATTTAATATCAAATGTGATTTGGGTTTGTCGTGAATGGTGTCTTCATTCACGCTGTTCTTAAGCCCAGTGGAGAAAAAGATTAAATCTTTTTATTTAGATTTAATGAAGTGTACCAATTAAATAATATTTAATTGGAATTGAATTGGTATTGATTTTTGGGTTTATCGTGAACAGTGTTTTAAATAACACTTGTTCTTTAACCCGATAATTAATGGAATGTGATTTTGGGTTTATCGTGAACCGTGTTTTAAATGACATTGATTCTTTAACCCAGTTAAAGATTAAAACTAAGTGGAGTTTTAATGAATCTTTAATTAGATTGAAAAGATCGAGAATGGAGTATCGCCAGTTTTACTCCAGGCGATAGTTAAATCTTTAATTAGATTTGAACGTGAGATGGTAATTGAATTTATCGATAACACCATGGTGTTAGATATGAAGTATTACCTGTTTTACTTCATGGGATGAATAGGTGGGGATTGGGAAATAAAATAAATGATTACTCTGGTGTGGTTCGCTAATCCCGACTAGTTTGAATTGATATTCAAAGAAGATTAAAGAATAAATTTAAAGAATTTATCTTTGATAAAAATAATGGGAACCTTTCCCAAATTATAAGAATATTTGAACAAAAGAATATTCTGGATTGGAATGAGGCGTATGTTGTGTTTGTGTAACACTTGTTTATTATATATGCGAGTTACTCAGAAAGACCGGGTTTATCCCATTCTGAATAACTGATTCGACGTGGTGTCGAACATGAAGACGGTGGTCGAAGACCGGAGGTCTTCACGTCGTTTGGGTGATTACTGATGATCTTGATTGGGCCGTACGCCCAAGAGGAGGGAATCAGTTGGTGATCCTCCAGACGTACTTGGAGATCGATGGATATGCGGGGTACTAGGTGCCTCCGGTTTCGTTCAGACCCAAAACGAACTTGTAAATGGACTGTGTGTCTGACATTGGATTTTATTCTGTGTGGTTGATTTCAATTAAATATATATCTGTTTGGCGGCGGAGAATTTATTCTCTTGCTTAACGCCCCTCTCTGAGACGTACGAGCTCAGAGGTCATATATTGATGGATATCAAACGCATGGAGTGAATTTCCTGTGTGACATACCTAAGTGGCAATATGATCAAGGCTTCTGTTGAAAACCAAAGTTTTGTGGGTGATGATCAAAGCACAGCTTGTGTGGCACAGCTTTGTGTAACATGAATTCGCGAGCCTCACACCCCGGTGGTGAACCAAAAACGGGAGAGGACCTCTGGGAGGACATGCATTTCTTTCAAGTTAGAAGTGGCGTCAGTGGTTTTACACGCCCTGACGAGTTTGACTTATGTGGTTGTTGCTGTTGCGAGGCGCCTCGGTTAGATCGGACGATCCGGGTCCGATGGAGTCATTCGTTGGCTCATTTACGCCCCAAAGGGCGGGGAAACGTAGTGTTCAGGCATAATAATCCACATCGGTGGACCGGACCTATCGCTCCAAGGCTTGCGTGGGCGCTTGCCTGAGGCTCGGGCTAGAGAGTCTCGAATTCGGTAGAGGACTATTTTTGCCTCGGTTCACAAATGGAAATCAAACTTCCAATACGTGACGTTTCGATTTTAGTTGTAATTCTATATATGGCGACATAGTGGCATGGGACGCTTATGCCGTCTATGATTGATACTTATGATTGAAATTGTTTTAAACACTATACATTATTATATTATCAAATGATTTGTTTTAAACGTATCAAGCATGCTTTGGCTGTTATAAGGTAAAACCCTGTCCTGCGGCTTGCGTTGCATTGTGTGATGGGACCTGGGTCTTATAACAGCTTCATTTTTCTTTATTTAGCATTGCGCTGTTTGTTTTATGCACTAGTGTTCTTGGGAGGAAACCCGTTCCGTGTTATACGGCGTGGTTCCTTGATTTACCTAACTTTATAATAAAGATTAATAACTGTTTTAGTTCTCACACCAGTCACATGACTGACCTGGAGTTTATTGTTTTAACCTAAACTCTGGGTGCCCCTATTTTCCACACGGGCAGCTAGTAGTTTTGGTTTTGCAGATTTATATTCACAGGAACCTGGTTTACAGCTGGAACGATATCCGGAAAGCTTTGTATCCGTGTATGTTCTTCAGTTGTATTTTGAATTATTTTCCGCTGCTATGTAATGTATTGTAATCTCTGATATTTTTCGAATGTAATTTATTCATTTATGCTCTGTATATTCTTGTATCTGATGGAATTGTTGTAATTAACAATGAAATGTTCTTCTGTCTGCGTTCTGATCTGTCGTGTTCTCAAAGAGATCAGGGGGTTCGAACGGTCTTGATCGGTTTAACGACCGATTCAGATCGAGCGAAATTCCTTTTCGCTACAAGTGCCTTTATTTTGTCTATTCCCAGGACGACCTGTATGGAAGAATTTCTGACAGAGTATATTTAATAGATCACGTAAGTTGATCTCTTCAAATGTATTTACGTTTGGTGGGGGAGGAATTCGTTTCTCTTAGCTGTACACCCGTGGTATTTTTGGGGAAATCAATTTGTGATTTGGTGGGTATGACGATGTGACATTCAAAGTGAATAAACATGTGATCTGTCAGAGATAAGCATGGCCTCTAGCCTCACATCCGGAAATGACAAAAATCGGGCAGGCAGCATGGCTATGTAGGTCGCACCTAATAGGGTGTATAATCACCAGATCTAGGGTTTCATTTACTTCTAAAAATCTATTGTCGATGCTGTCCCATTTGGGAAACGGTTGCTGATCCCAACCATTGGTGATATACATTCGATACACTCAAGTGAAATGAGTGGTCGGTCATGTGTTGCCGGGTTGCAAGATGTTCTTGTTGAACCCAGTGTATTCCTCTCTAGAGGTACACTAGCGAAAGGTGGTTCCATACCTTGTCATGGTTGGAAATCCCTTACCCAACGTGCTTGCGGTTTTGATTGTATACTATATATGTCGAACGTGAGGCGAAAGCGTTTCTGCTAGATGATTATTATATTCTGGTTGATAGGCACTATTATAATATCAATGAGTTTTGATATAAAGATTACTTTGGATTCTTATCAGGGAAAAACCTGTTCCGTTATACGGCGTGGTCTTATGAGATATCGTTTAAGGGCTCAAACTGTTTTAAACTGTTTTACTCATACCAGTCCCATGACTGACCCAGAGTTTATTTTGTTTTGTTTTCCCTAAACTCTTGGGTGCCCAATTTTGTACGAGCAGTCAATTAGTCGGGATTTACAGATACTTGAAGAGCTGGAGCAGGAGGCTTCAGGAACATATAACTATTGTTTATTTCCACTATGTTGTAAGTGTTGTACTTTGGAAATGATATGTATATTAAAGTACAGATTTATATTTCAAAATTTTGATATATATTATATGTTATTCGTTCCACTATGAGGTTCGCGTTAGTCTGATGTGGTGTTCTTCTTCTTCTTCTTCTATTATAAGTTTCTATCTTATCTTTCCCCACCCTCTAATTTCTTTCATTAACTACCGGTATTTTCGATGTTTGGATAATCGATGTGGGTTTTATGTCGATGACCAAAGATCGAAAATTCCGGGATGTTATAGAATGTGTGTTATATTGTAATGTTCCAAGTTGCCTAGCAGCTCTTCCACTTTTCCAAGATAAGTAACAAGCCGAGGTCCCTTGGTCACAAGTTCCTTCCGAACTTGGCAGACAACTATTTTGGAGTCACAGAATATGTCCAGTGTTGTTACTCCTAACTCGTTAGCCAGTTTCAGCCCGACAATCAGGGCCTCATACTCGGAATCATTATTAGTTGAAGAAAACTCCAATCACGGGGCATAGTAAATGGATCGTCCTTCAGGAGTGATTAAAACAACTCCAGCTCCAGGTCTTCGATCATTTTTAGCCTTATCCATATATAGCTTCCACGGACTAAGCTCTAACTCGCGCTCAGAAGCAACAACCTTGTCATTCACCGTTTCATCTCTGGGGATTGTGAATTCTCCTATAAAGACAGCTAAGGCCTACCCCCTTATTTATATCCATGGTTGAAAATTCAAATCGAATTGGCTCAACTCGATATTCCACTTAAGTAATCGCCCCGATGCTTCGGGTCTTTGCAACACTTGTCTTAAGGGTTGATTAGTGTATACAACTATCGGATGAGCTTGAAAGTAACGACGGAGCTTACAGGAAGCAAACAGGAGGTTATAAGCAAGTTTTTATAATCTTAGAAAATTATGCTCTGCAGCGGCTAGCTTCTTGCTTACATAGTATACAAGCCTCTGGACCTTGTCTTCTTCATGCAACAATGCTGTGCTGACAGCATGAGATGACACAGCTAGATAGACGAACAAATCCTCATGTTCCATAGGTTTTGACAATATTAGAGGCTTCTCTAATAAGTCCAATAGATTTTGGAAAGCCTCCACAAGATTAGGAGTCCCCTTGGAGTTACGTTTCCCCCGTTTTATCAAATCGAAGAAAGGGACACACTTATCCGTGGCTTTGGAGATAAACCTTCTTAATGTGACAATTTTTCCTGTCAGGCTTTGAACGTCCTTAATCTTCCGTGGTCCTTCAATGTTCCTTATTGCTGCTATCTAACTAGGATTTATCTCAATACCTCGAGAACTCACAATGAACCCAAGGAATTTCCCTGATGCGACCCCAAACGAGCATTTTAGAGGGTTCAACTTCATCCTATACCTTCGCATAATGCCGAACATATCTGCCAAGTCTTTTGTATGATTGGTAGACTGTCTAGACTACACAAGCATGTCGTCCACATAGACTTCCATGGTTTTTCCAATTTGATTAGAGAACATGCGGTTGACCAAGCGTTGATATGTGGCTCCTGCATTCTTTAATCCAAATGGCATTACCACATAACAATATAACCCCAAGTTTGTGATAAAACTTGTGTGCTCCTGATCTGGTATATGCATGGGAATTTGATTTTATCCCGAATATGCATCCATAAAGGATAGGAGCTCGTGCCAGCCGTTGAGTCCACCAGTTGATCAATCCTGGGAAAAGGAAAGCTATCTTTCGGACAAGCCTTGTTCAAGTTAGAGAAGTCAATGCATGTTTGCCACTTCCCGTTAGATTTTTTGACCAGGACAGGATTCGATATCCAGTCGGGATATTTCGAGTCCTTGATGAATCCATTACGCTTTAATTTCTCCACTTCCTCCTTCAAGGCTGCTGACCATTCTAGGCCTAACATCCGCCTCTTTTGCTTAACCGGCGGGTTTTTTGGATTGATACTCAAAGAGTGGCTCATAATAGCAGGCGATATCCCACACATGTCAGCGTAAGTCCAGGAAAACACATCCAAATTTGCCTTCAAAAAGTCAGCCAACTCTTTCGCTCGAACTGGATCTAGCTACGATCCAATCCTCAATACTTTCGTCGAATCCGCATCGTCAATGGAGATGTCCATTGTCGTTTCATTAGGAGTCGCCTTTCGGTCCTCAGGTTCCCTATCCTCTCTGGTATCTATATCCTCAAGTGCATCTCCGGGCGACTTTCTCGAGGCTGGACCGCCTAATTGCTATGCTGAGTTTTACTTCGAAGAGGAAGAAATAGCCTGGAGTTCTATATTCAATCCCTTCATTAGCATCTTCAACTCTGTCATGTAGCAAGCTCGTCCCGTAGCTTGATCACCTCACATCATCCCTACTCCTACATCATTTGGGAATTTAAGCAGTAGGCACCAAGGTGCAATACATGCCCTAAACTCTGCGAGGGTCGGTCAGCCCAAGAAGGCATTGTATGGTGACTCAACATCCAAAACTACAAATGGTAAGATCCTCACTCTCTGGCGATCTCCTTGTCCTAGTGTTACTGGTAATTCTACGTACCCCATCGGAGCCGTCGATGCCCCATTGAAGCCCTGTATCCATCCTTCGCAGGGCTTCAAGTCTTTTGCTTCGAGTCTCATTTGTTCAAAGGCTTTCTTAAAGAGGATATTGACCGAGCTTCCGTTATCCACTAACACCTTATGGACTAAAGCGGAGCCGATGGCTGTAGTAATTACCAGCGGGTCTTTAGTGGATGATTGAATTCCAGTATCATCTCTACTACGGAATATGACGTCGTATGACATCGTCTTTTGTTGTTTCACTAGAGTGATGTCTTCGAGGTTACTGCATTCTCCTACTTCAAAGTGCTTGGCAGCATTAACGTACTGATCCCTTGCTTTGAAACTATGACTAACTAGATGGGGCCCGCCTATAATGGTATTGATAACGATCCCTTTACCTTTCTATTGGGCTGTGGGTTTGGAAGTAGGCTGATTTTGGTTTTGGGCTTGCCCTCCTTGCCCCTATTCCGTGGGGCAACCTTGTACTCGTCTAACTTCCCTTCCCACGGAAATTTCTCAACTACATCTCTCAAATGGCGGCATTCATTGGTAGAATGACCATGAGTTCAATGGAATAAACAAAACTTTCCCGTAGCGATCTCTTTTTTGGTTGAGTCTCTGGGTGGTGGCTTTTTATATTGCAATACGTTGTAAGTGTCCAGATAGATGTTTTCCATTGTGTCACTCAACGGCGAAAAGTTCTCAAAAGTTTAGAATCGAGGTCTTTTGTTGGCATTGTTCCCTAGATCCCTATTTCTCCTATTGCCATTGCCATTCCTATTGGTATTGCCTTCGTTCTTGTTGCCGATGTTCCCCTTAACCCTTCCCGAGCTGTCACCGGACTGCTTTACTGCGACATTGCTATGAATATCTTTTTTGGAAGCCCCTTCCGACTTTCTTTTTCTATTTGCATGGGCTTCCTCTCGTCTTAAGCAAATATTGGCTTTTTCTTAGAACAATTCATTAGTAGGAGCGGTTTTCCGGACAAGTAATCGCCGAATTATGTAACAGGGTCGACTCCTTCTATTAAGGCCATAAAAATGGTAGGTTCATGAGGGTCGCTAACTTCGGTAACAACAAGGTTGAAACGATCTAAATATGACTTTAAAGATTCACCTAGAGCTTGTTTAATCCTTGACAATTCAATGACGCTTTTAGATTTTCGAGCATGAAGCCGAAACTGCTCATAAAGCGCTCACTTAGTTCTTTAAAGGTTGATATCGACCATGGAGGGAGTCAGATGAACCACATTAGCACCACGTCTTATAGATAAATCGGGAAGGCTTTGTATTTTACAGCGTCTCGAGCTGCTGCGACATTCATGAACCATGCATATCTCTTCAGGTCCTGGGTCGGTTCTCCCTGAATACCTATCAATTTGTGGCAAGTTAAATCGCCGAGGGAATTGGAAGTCCAATATATCATCCGTAAAGGGGGTGTGACTTTGTTCAATGCCCCAGTCCTCATTGGTGTAGTGTCGGCTTTCAGACATGATTTGGCGCACCATCCCCCATACATCAGCATTCGTTAATGTAGGCTCTGGCTCTCTGGCCCAAATGTTTGGATTACCCCTATGCTCCTAATTAGGGGATGTCTTCCTGTGTCTAGCAGCAGCTGCTCTACTCTGTTTCCAACGTTCCCAGTCAATCACGGGAGATAGGGTTGGAGGAGTTGTCCTTGAGTGGGATTAATAATATTAGGATCCCTGGGTCGAACGTGAGATCCACTCATTGGCAGCAACATAGGTTATCTTAAGCTTGGGTCATCAGGTCCTAGCACACGAGCAACATCTTCACAGGATCCCAAAGATCCAAAAGTCAACTAATCAATATTTTCAGGCTGTTCAAATGGCCTTCTTTCACAAGGGCGCTCTTCATCTGAAGAGGATGAATTGTCTGCTACAAGGTGTCGAGTTGGAGAGGGTATCTTCTGCCTACGAAGCTTGTTGATTTCCCTACTCATAGTGATCATGTTCTCTTGCATACGAAGACTGTCACACTTATGAGCTTCCAAAGCATCCCTGGTACTTTCAAGCATATCAAGGAGGCGCGAAAAGCCTTTGTGTGTAACTGGTGCAGATGGAACGTGTTGTTCACAAGTCGTTGCGGCCGGTATCAGAGCATTGGCGGGTGCTCGAGTAGATGTACCAGCTTCAACCACATTCGGGTCGGATCGGAGTAGGGAAGTGGAACTGGTTCAGTTCTTAGGGGGTTCGAGCAGCATCAGCATCTCTGCTTCGGTTCGGGGTCGAGCCATCCATTCTGTTCGGAGCAACAGGATCAGATTGACCTGCATCAGTGCTCTGCCCCTGCGACCTCGTAACAATCATGGCTTGCGAATCTTCGTTAGCTTCATTCTCCCGAGCACCTTGCACTTATTTTCCTTTTCCTTCAGCCATAATGTCCAATTCTTCAGTGATTTATCAGCAAATACTTGAAAATGTTGGAAATAGAGGATTAACTTTTTTGAACTTGAGTGTCCAAATAGTGGAACGATAACCCCAAAAAGCATAGAATTCAAAGACTTCTCAGTGAAAGCACCAAAATGTTAAATCCAAAAATGGCTCTAACACCCAAATTAGCAATAGTTCTAATAAAATGAAACCAAAAAGCAAAGGGAAACACACGATTTATAGTGGTTCGGCGTTAAATTGCCTACGCCCACTTTCTACTCTTTGGATTGATGATTTGAATGCAAATACAATAATAATTCTCACTCAATTTCATTCATACAATGCATGGATTCACTCAATCTCCTCTTAAATATACTTTGAAAGATGATTGTAATCTGAATATTGTGATGAAATTCGGTTGACAAGAGGGTCTCGGCTCTGAAATTGCCAAAAGATCCCTTTCAATGAGCCTTGAACGTGTATTTATAGGTGGAGAATGCTTCTGAAATGGGTTCGGTTCGGATACACGTGGTGCCTGCTCCTTGAGTGTCGGGTTTGGAGATGCTAAGATGATGACAGCACATCAAGTTAGTGGTTGAACGTGGGGAAGTAGTTGTCTAACCGACCGTATCTTCTGGAGACATGGGCTATAACTGCTGCCCAGTTGCTTTTGGTTCGGATCGATGGTGTAGAGAAAGAGGGGAACGGATCGGATGGCCCCGATCCGGTCCGGGTCTGGCTTCACGCTTTTGTTTTTTGATCCATGGGGACTTGGCTTGGTTAGAAATTTCCGATCCGATCCGGGTCTTAAGTGCATGTTCTTCTAGTCACCATCCTTTATTTATTTGGCTTTTGGTCTTTGTGTAGCCTAGTTCAAAAAGTAGGCTAACAAGTATTAATAAAACTCTGTGCAATCCCGCATTACGTGGGACTGGACGTAGGAGTAACCCGAACCAGTATAAATTTTGGTGTGTTCTTTCCTTTTGTGCATTTTATATTTACTTATACTCTGTGTTCGTGATTGTTTCTGTGTTCGTGATCATTTCTGGTGTGATAATCATTGTATGATTCATATAGTATTTCAAGATTGTTTAATTTTTCCATAATCTCTTTAAAACACTATTCACCCCCTCTCTAGTGTTAGTTTTTCCTTAAGATCCTTAATCCGCTTTCCCTAACAATATAACCTTACCAAAGTAATAATACTGCCTAACCAGTATCCAAAGTGATCATATTTCAACCATAAACCTAACTTGCGAGTGTATTATGAAAAGGGGGTCAGAACACAAGTTCTAGCGACTGGACTTAAAATTACACATTCTGAAATAACCTTACATATACCGTTCAGTTACCATTTAATGTTTATTAGGTTGTTTTGGATTAATAGCACTCAAGGCTTTACACGCATGTCATACCCATCTACCACCTGGTGGATGAAACTAATATAGCGTATATGTAGCTACCCTTTATATCTAGGTACTTTCCGTGGTACCTTTCTCGCACGGTCTTCGCCGTCACGCCACGGAAGCATATGCAACTCTCATTCTACGCCGAACTACGTATGGACTTCCATCTTACTATGTCACGTTCCTCATAGAACTTCCATCCCTATGCTAGGTAAGCGTACAAATTTCCATATCCAAACTCCTCTCATCTATAATACACCACTCAGTGCATGTATCTAGACTGTCACACGTACGTACTGTCTACTATACCCCGAGTACCGTAATAAGGCAGCATCTAAATGCATAGAACTCGGTCGGGAGCCTTTTCTATATCTATATAGATTCACTCGAAAGGACCCAAGGTACGAATATCTGACTATGGTCTGCATTTTCACGGTGGCTTTGGTCTCACCTCAACCACTCCCTCAACTAGTGAAAGACTACATCAAGAGCTAAGTGACGCGCCCCTAGAAAATAATCTATATCCAATTTGGCCTGTACCACAACTAACGTCTAGATAGTGAAAGATCGACAGTCTCTTGGTTAGCTCTAGTCTTTCCGCATCCCACTGACTGTCGGTGACATGTATCTGGCAATTAATATCTTGTTTTGGTCTTGACCTAGCCTTTCTGTAGGTAAAATCATCAAATCACCCAATGCCATCCGCCACAGCGTTCAGACTGCCAAACTACCGTTGCAGTCAAGGTATATTCATGTGGTAGTAACGCATGGAACCAACCTCTGTGAATGCAGCCCGGACGCATACACCTCAACAAAGGACCACCATGAAGTACCTTACTACGTCCCTCGGAAGTCGCATGCTTACCTCTAGTCCCTCATAGCAAAAGGGCAGAATAGCCAGATGGACGTGCTCCTCTCGTGCCTCCAAACACAACAATGTTCTACCCCGTTGGGTTCTTCACCTTCAGATGTAAGGACTGGTCCAAGCGCATCACACCATCGTGTTGTTAGACCCTATGTCTAATCGTTTAATCATGCACTATTTACCTTACCAGCTTACCAATTAACTTGATTATCCACATATTAACTTTTTATTCAAGTTACCAGATTTTCTCTGATCCCCTTATATATAAAAGGAACATACCCCTCTCGCTTATTAATTCAGTGATATAACTTAACCCATTTAAGTTCATTAATAATCCTATAACATGTTATCCTCTAGATTGTAATTAACGAAAGTAATCTACAATCTTTTTACATTATTCCCTGTTATTCATTGTCCAATTTCTAGTTTACAGGTTACAATAACATGTTATACTTAATCTACAATTAAGTATATCTTATCCTAATCCATATGATTTCCATTAACATGTTACTTAATATATATAATTAAGTACAACTATTTCATTCCATAAGTCTTCTTGCTTTGTTATTTCTTATCCCATCATAACTATCACCACTTATTGTTGTTGTTTACTTATTAACTTAGTTCTTCGTAACTAAGGTTTATTAATAATTTTCCTTTTCATTTATTACAACCTATGTTATAATTTTGTTTTGTCCCTAGCACAAGCCTATCTATTAGGTTCCATTCTCATTCATATAATCAAGTTATAATAGGTGATATACCCCGTTCATCATTATTCTCTTTAGGTTCCTTAATATGAACCAATCTTTACTGTTGTAGTCTTTCTTTCATTCCCATCATGTACATTTCTCTTATTTTAGGAACACCTTTCATGCACCTCATTAGTTTGATTTATAGAAATGTATAATGATTTATTTCTATAACGCACACCAACTTAGATCCGTAGTTGCAAGCTAATTTCTTTAAGTGTGGATGTATATATGCACTTTATTCGATTAGTGTGCAATACGGTAAAAGAATACCTATTTCAAACTAATTCCTTTTTATTTTCTTTCTCATGCAACTACGTCCTTAGTAATTTGTCATTGTAGAAATAATTTTTTTTCCCCAAATTCAACTAGCTCAGTCCACTATCAACTTTTCCCTTTTTATTTCTGAGTTAGTATTGAATTCCTATTCCATATATTGTTCATAGTTACTATAACTTTTCTTAGCCAATTAGGCATATCAATTCTCAAGAATATATTCATGTTTAATTCAAGTTGCAAAATTTCAGTGTTTACGGTAATTCCCAATTCATACTTAATATATAATGGAAATAACCTTTATATAAGAGTAATGTTCTTAACATATTCTACGCAGAGTTAATCTCAATTACTACAGTTTCCAATAATTTATCATGTTAAGAATAACGGGGAATGCAAACGATAAATATACCATTACCCAAAAGGTATAATTTATATCCACTCACCTGAAAGCTTTCCAATCCTTGAATCTGATCCAGAATTGTTATTCCATAGATTTCCTAACTGAATCTGTTATTAAAACAACCACGATTCAAAAATCTGATGCTAAAAGAAGAGGTAAAGAAAGAGAAAAACCTAAATAAATAAGATTCAAGAACTTACCTCACATTGATCAGAAATCTAAACACCTATTTGTAGATTTATACCTCTTATCTTCAAATCTTGAATCATAACTCCTATGAACTATTATTCTAATTTTCTGAAAAGATTTGGAGGAAGAAGATAATGGCAGAGCCTTAGCAGTTCCTCAGAAAATATGAGCTAATGCTAGTCTCTACTAGTATATTGATAGGTGTACAAGAAGGTCTGGTCCATCGGATTTAGCTAATTGAAATCTGGACCGTATACATCACAAAACCACGTCATAAAAAAACCGATCTGGGCCGACTGGGTCGATCCCTGTGTCTACCCGTCTGTAAGGTGGGTCGACCCCTGGGTCGACACATGGGTCGACCCATCTTGGGTCCAGACGAGATTTCTGTAGTGTTGTAGTTTCTGATTTTAAACGTTAATTAATAACGTTAGTCTTCTTTCTAATATAATTTCTCTACTTTATTTTATTCCAGTTATAATTTACCTTTACGTTTGAATTTTGAATTTGCATGTATATAAACACATGCTATCTTTTGGTTATTAATTCATTAATAACTTTCCCATCTCCATTTTATAGTTGTTAAATTAGTGTAATTTAAAAGGCTATCAATGTGTTGTTTTATTCCCTTTTATATGCATTGTTTTATTCCCTTTTTAATGCATGCATTCTAAATTCAGTTTGCAGCTAATTTATTGTCCACTTTTCATGCATGTGTTTATTTATGCATTTATTTATTTCTATTTCTAACTTGCAGTTTTTTATTTCAACATTAGAATTATTTCGTACCCCTTTTTATTATTTAATTAATGCGAGATGTTACATTCTCCCACCCTTAGGAAATTTCATACCCGAAATTTGGTAAGGGTAAATTAAGTAATTCCTCACACAATTCACAACCATCAGGTGTACATCTAATTTTTAAACCATTTGTGCACTTGTGCAAAGTGTAATACAACATAGTAATACAAGGATGTAATGAATGCCTAAGCGGTACCTTCTATATGAATGCAAATTTTTCTTGGAAATCTTTTGGAAACATGATGCACGCACCCTAAATATACTGGAAATTTCTGTATGAATGCAATATTTTGAAAATCAAAATATGTTTTCACCAAAATTTTCCTACACTCTTATAGAACAAGAGCGTAGTTCATCTAATTTTTACATCGAAAACCCTATCAACCAACTTTAAATTTTCGAATTTCAAAATAAACCTAACTTATTAATTCAATTTCTTATGCTATAAAAAGGTAGAAAACGGAAAACTTCACACCTTCCATTTTTCTTTTATGTACCTTTTCTACCTGTATTTGGATTTTATGCAACTATTATATAAAGATTTTCTATCTTTCTATCCAAGCACAATCCTTATAAGAAAATTTTCTTTGTTATATATTTTCATTTTCAACTTATTTAGGAAAAACCCATTTTTATTCTCGTTTCTCAAAATTTTCCATTTTTCTCAATTGTCATGCTTGTTGCTTTACTGGATTTGTCGTTTTCGTTTTAGTTATGTCATTGCTCTTTTCTTAGCTTTTAACTTAATCCACTGATCTAAGTTTAATTTTTCAGAATAAGCCTTCTAATCCTTCAATTAAAATAGGAAAACAAACACTCTACAAAACTACTACCAAGGGCTAAGAATCCTAAGACCATGTCCCCTCTAACAACGAAAAATCCAAACCAAAGAATCTAAAAACTAGCTTACCCTTTACCGTCTAGTAGTCACCACTATTGTTGTGTACAATCTTTTCCAAGCAACAACTTAGGCTCTATAATGCTTACGCATTCTACGGGAACCTACCATTATTAAAAAATAATTCTCGCTATCCACTTTATAGCCTCAAATATTTCCCATCTTCCCTTGGTACTAATCATTACCCATTCCATGATTTAAAAAAGTGGTTTGGCTTTCTCATTTCATTTTTCTCCAAAAGTAGAAGTGTCAAAACTTTATTTTTCCTAATTAAAACTTACCTTTGCCAAACCAGAAAAATATGTCATCCCATAATTTTTTTTTTCAAATCATAAAAACAGGAGTAGACAAGGACAACTATTTATCAATTAGCTTCACAACCGTTCATGTTTACAATATCAGTTCAATTACTTACAACTAGGTGGAAACATCTACTCTATTCTAAATTCTTACAACTTATTTTGTCCACCCAACAAAATTTTATGTCAAAAAAATATAAAAAAGTGAATATTAGGCACAGGTCCCTGGAAAGTTTTAAAATTAGGCTCACATCCAGTCCTAAACTTATTGTAAATTAGGTGCCTATTAATCGAAAATAGGTAAAAAAATAATAATATATAAAAATCAAAAAAAATCATTATTAAATGAAACACGTACATGCCAAAAAATTTAGGTGTAAAAATAATCGAAAACCACATCAAAACCCAATAATACAAAAAAACAGCGAAATAACATGTTTATGCATCAAAAGATGCACTTATTCGTACATAGTTGCATACATTCATGCTTATATCTCAGTGTTGCATCAAAACTGCACTATATATGCAGTTAAACAGTAATGCATGCATCATTTTACGCATATATTCATTACTGAGCTATTTTTTCAAGCATTCACTGTTTTCAGACATTGTTGCACACATTTATGCTCTTATACAAAATACAGGCATGCATCCATGCACATATTCAGAAGGCTTCCTCCGTTTTGAGTTCGTTGCACACATTCATGCATATATACACAATAGTTGCATAGATAGTTGCTACTATTCGTAACACATACACCTTAGCTCAAATTTATATGCATACATGTATGCAGTTATTGGTAATAGTTGCATACATGTATGCGTATATTGGTCCAGATTTTCAGCAGAAAACACTAGATAAATATATGCATGTATGTGTGGTACAATTGGTAAAAGTTGCACAGAAGTATGCAACTTTTTTTATGAATGCTTCTGGAAATGTTTCCGATTTTTTGAATTTTTTTAATAAGGCAACGCATATTTTTTTCGAAAAACACGTAAGGACCGAAAAGAAGGACCCGCTTTAGAGAAGAAAGTTTCACTAGATGCTGTTCGAATTTCAAAACATAATAAGGACGTGATACAAATGGACCCTATGAAAAATTATTGTCAAAAAAATAGAGATTTTCAAATTTTTCTTTATTAAAATTTTTAGTTTTTAACAAAATGCAATCTTTTCTATATTTTCTTTTTAATCCTTTCGTACATTATAGCTTAAAAACTATTGAGCTATACATGCTCTATAACGTGCACATTTTATGAAAGAATTCTTTTTATACAAGAATTTCACAAGAAATCACTGTTTCCAAAATATACCCTATTTTATTTCAAAACTCAATATGTACTTTTCAAATGTTCCTTACATTTTTTTTCAAATATAAAAAATACCTCCTTTTTGTTATAGGAATTGTTTCTACACAATTTAGCTAATATATACTTTAAAATTGTAACTTTTAACGTCAAAACTTGAAAAACACCATAAACTATCACTCAAAAGCTTTTAATATTTCAAGTTCTAGAAGTTAACAATGGGCTTAGACTCAAAGCAGGTATCCAACTTACCAAGACTTTCCTAGATATCCCCATAAAGTCATTTCTCTCAAATATACATATATATATATATATACACATACATACATACATATATATATATATATGTATTCCTAATCTGTGCAATTAAAGCGATTAGCTGTTTCACAGTAGTGGAGGTGTAAAAAGTTGTACCGATGATAAAGCGGGGAAATAGCGGGGTTATAGAGGAAGTGCCAAAATGTTCATTAGATATAAAACTAAGTATTTAAAATTAATTAATTATAATTTCCACATAATTTTTGTTAAAGGAACATTTATTAATTAGTCTTATATAACAAAATCAGAGAATATCATTGTTATGACACTAGATTTGTTGGTTATAAATTTTTTTTGCCTTATATTGGGGACTTATACCTTAAAATTATCTCTTTATTCTAACTATTTGATTTATTTTAAAAAAGAATTGTTCAAATCATCCTCTAGATATTAATATTGCTAAAGCGGTTGCTAAATAGCCTTGATTTAACGGGTGTAGCGGAAAATAGCGGGGCTTAAAGTGGAAATACTATTCATCAAGGCTAAAATGAAATAGTGTAGCAGTTGGACAGTGCTACAGGCTATAACAGGGATTTTGCGGGGCTTTAACTACATAGTTCCTAATCTATTTTCCTTCTTTCCATTTCCCAATTTATAAAGCTCAACTGGCAAACCCACTAATCCAAAGCATTGCTATAAGGGATACCTCTTTCTTCATTACAAATTACATTGTACACTTTTTACCCAAACCACCTAAGGGTCTCAAATCCCCATAATCATTCCTTTAGGGTACACAACTAATATCCCAACTCTTTGCATCAACTGCTCTTCATATTTAGTGGGTTCTATTGTGGATCTAGCTGTATATATGATATATTTATGTATATTTTTTAAATATAAATACGTTCACTCATTATCTATACAGGAATCCTAAACCTAAGTTCTGATACCAGATGTAGCATCCTGAATTCAACAGACCATTTTTTTCTTTAAAAATTCCAATCTATCGAAACTTGAGTTGGCTTGTCTAGTATCCTGCAGAAAAGATATAGATAACAAATATATCAAGGGTTAGAAAAAAATCTCACATCAGAATGTATAAAATATCATATAATTAAATATAGCTTTACCAAAGTAATAATACCGCCTAACCAATATCCAAAGCTATCATATCTCTGCCATAATCATAACATGTGAGTGTGTTATAAGGAGGGGTCAGAACACAAGTTCTGGTGACTAGACTTAAAATCACACATCATCAGTGTTCATTTTTGAGTTGTAAGTGATGGATTACTACCAAAGACTTTGTTTTCGAATTATTTTGGGAAAAGGAAGTTGTTTTGAATCCCGAAAGGGAATAATTAATTTTAGAAAAACTAAACTATTTAAAATCCCCAGGAAGATAGTATGAATTAAAAGAAAATTAAAGAAATTTGTGAAAGAAAATATGCATTGAATTAAAACAAATAAACTGGAAATTTAATTAGAATATAATATATCAAGTAGAATCAGATTTTGAATTATGTGATAGGAAATCTGAAATGGTATTAAATCGATGAGTTAGGAGTTGGGATCGAGAAGGGAACTTTGGTTTGAAATGGAATTTTGGCATGGATACGTGAATGATTTGGTTTGAGGATAAAATGGGAATTTTGTTTGGGATTGCATGTGTAAATGCTGACAGGGTGGCAGATGGAAAGGATTTAATGATATGCCCGACAAAAAGGTACACATTTATTTTTATGGATTTGGTGATTTATGGGCCGATTTGGCAAGCCGCTTGGCTGTTTGATTTTCTTTTGGATTGGAGAAGGCCTAGAGAGGCGAGTTGGGGTTTGAACTATTGACCGGTATAAAGGAGGTGCCGGCAAAATTTTCCGAAATTTTAGAGTGTTAGAGAATTTTCAGGATTTTAGAAAATTTTCGTTGATAAGAATTAATTAATATTTTAATTGAAATTAAATTAGTTAGGTTGAAATTAAAGTTAGTAAGTAAACAAATAAGTTTGTACTAGTCAATAGGGTATGTTCTCTACCTTAGCAATTTCGAGGACAAAACTATTTTAAGGGGGGAAGAATGTAACGACCCGTATTTTTTCAGTATTATAATTAAATTATTTAATTATATAAATAATGATTTAGAGATTTAAATGGTCGTTGAATTAAATTATAGTGAATATTTAATTAAAATAAATAATATAATAATATATTTAATTTCAGAAATAGTCAGAAATAGTGGAATTCACAAAATAGTGTGAATTGAATCATCTGTGATATTTAATTCAGTTTAAAATTGAATTAGAATAACGAATATATTATTTGAACGGCAGTTTAAACGTACAATTATAATATAATTATAATCGAGCTCTAAATGGTGCGGTAGTTCTCTATTTGGCTATTTGAACTTCAACTGAATATACAGTGTAACGACCACGGGGATTTTCGACTCCGAAAATCGACACAAAACCCAGCGTCGACTGTTCAGACATCGAAAATACCGGATCATTAATAGAAAGAAATTAGAGGATGAGAAAGATAAGATAGAGCTAATGGAATAGAAGAAGAAGAAGAAGAACACCACTGAGCAGAATCAGAGTAAATACGAACCTCACAGCGGAACGAATAAAATATATTATATAACATAACCTTGGAATACAAATCTGTTTTGTATATACATATCATTATCAGAGTAAAATACATCATATAACAGCGGAAATAATCTCTAAATACTAACGGTGAAGCCTTCTGCTTTTAGCTCCTCCAAGTGTATCTGTAAAAGCCTGAACACTTGACTGCCCGTACAAATTTGGGTACCCAAGAGTTTAGGGAAAACAACAAAATAAACTCTGGGTCAGTCATGGGACTGGTGTGAGTAAATTCCAACCATACGGTTTAACTTTGAAAATCCTTTTGAAACAAAAGGATAATAGTAAGACCAACCCACACATAAACATGGGCGGTTTTTACCTTACTATAACCCAAACCATTTTGATATCAAAATCCAATGATATTATAATAGTGTCTAATCAAGTAAATAACCAAATAGCAGAACGCTTGCATCTCACGCTCTACATACATAGTATAAAATCAAAAACCGCAGGGCGCTTATTGGAGATTGTATTATAACTATGACAAGGTATGGAACCACCTTCCGATGATGTATCTATAGAGGCGAATACACCTGGGTTCAACAAGAACGTCTTGCAACCCGGCCCACGCATGACCGACCACTCATTTCGCTTGAGTGTATCGAATGTATATCACCAACGGTTGGGCTCAAACCACCGTTCCCGAATGGGCAGAATCGATAGATTAAGAAACAAAAGGAATTTCTCTAGATAGGTGATTATACACCGTAATGGGAGCGACCCACATTGCCATGCTGCCTGCCCGATTTTTGTCATTTCCCGGTTGTGAAGCTTGAGGCTACGTCTATCTTTTAGAACATCTGGCCACCACTTTTGAATATCACATCGTCAAACCCATCAAATCACTAGTTGATCTTTCCAACAATATTACGGGTATAAAAGCTAAGAGTAATGAATTCCTCCGCCACCAGACGTAATACCTTGAAAAGATCGTCTTATGTGACCGTTAGGAATACTCTGTCAGACATTCGTCCATACAAGTTGTCCTGGGACTGGACAAACAGAAAACACCATTCTGGGACAGGACGACCCTTGCATTTCACTCTATCTTCAATTTTTCTTCAACATAATCAAATTCGCAGCGCTTATGCCTATACGGAGTGGTTTTCGATAATATATCCAACCGGTCTCTCCGTATTGACAACGATGGTCAAAACACTTCGATAGTCGGTTATTTAACTATCGAAGTAAAAACAAACATCCATTCAAATGGACAACTAAACATCACACAACCATGGGCGCTTTTTTATTTACCATTCGTCATCGTCGAATTATAATTCTATTTCTAATAGTGTTATTTAACTCTGATCATATTTCAAACATCGAAATGATGTCATCGTTTTCTGAAATGATTCTCAACTACTCGTTCTTATATTTCTTTGGATAATCATCATTACTTATTACTTTAGAATAAGTGGATTTCAAAGCACAAATGTTTACATTCCTTAGGGAGTAGTGCTATATAAAAATCATGCTTAGGCTTAGCCAACATCGTTAATTTAACGTTATAGTTCAAAACTTGTCATACGCTGTAATATTCCCTTTATAACAAATCTCGACATAACAGTCACGCTTCCTGCTAACGGTACACCTCTTCCAGGATTTGATAACCTTTCCAGGTTTTGATAACCTTTCCAGGATTTGATAACAAATCTCGACATACAGTGTTTTGATAACCTTTCCAGGATTTGTATTTGACTGTATATCATAGAACGACATCGTAGCTGGACGGTACACCTCTTCTGTCTAACGCACGTCCTCTAACTCCTGCTGATGCCACCCACCATTAGTGCGATGCGCGTATTTCTTGTACTCTGCTCTCGAACTCTCTAAGTCCAAACGCACCCAGTATCACTCAACAGATCCAGATTCATCACACCCACTTTGCACAGTAGTACAACGCCACTGCTACCTTTTCCTCTACCAAATCATGCATCCACTCCAATATTTCCCATAACCGCACGCCATGCTTTCTTCACTTGTACAAAGAAACATTCCCACTAATGCTATGCCATGTTCCAGTACTAGTTCCATCTTCACCGAACTGCCCCTTCACGTGTTCAACCCCTACAGGCACTCACATATGACCCTCCTCAATATCTCTCCCATCCCATACGCTCTCCAATAGTGAGACCTCCAATCCACTCCCCATCACACTCGCACCACACTTCGATTCGACCTCCACCGCGCTGTAGGTGGAAAGCTCGCAACAGGTATCTCCACGAAACCATATATACAACACATTGATGTGGAGTTCTTGCTCCAAAGTCTTCAACGAATTCATGTTTGGATATTTTTGAGATTTAATGTTTGTTTTAATTTATTTCTTCTCGCGTTCAATGTGAATTTCAGAAGAGAAGGGAAGAAAAGAATGCGGTTTTCTCTCTGTTCCAGTAAAATGAATGCACTGCTATATATATACATATATAGTGTTTCGAGACCTTTAGAGTTAAGTAATAGGGACGAGTAGATCATGGGTAGCTGAAAGAAAATCGTGGGTTCTTGATTTAAAAACTCGGAAGTTCCTTTGTTATGAAGTAACAGAGGGTATTGCCTTTGCGTATTAGATCCTAGGGTAGATTATATTTTCAAAGTGTAGCTGTGGAGATGAGATCGGCTTTGGTTCCCCATGCTATAGTATATTTTGTACATCATTATTTAATGCTGGCAGTACTCTTATTTTGCTAGTTAGCTGTTGGTACAAACATAGCCCATGCATATATTTTTTTATTTTGTTTAGATTTGCTTTTACAATAGGCATGTTTTCTTTCCTCAGGTGTTAGGATAGACTATGTCTCTCTGATGTGAAAATACGTGGCTGGCATTCTATAAATGACCTGCATGAAAAGTTTGAAGGGAAGTGGGTAGCTGGCAAATGATGTTAAGTCGGCTTGGAGTTTTCTTTTCCAATGTCTATTTTGATTTTGAAGGGTTTAGATCAGCTATGTATTTTCTTTTCTATTAAATAGGTTTGCAGACTTGGTGATGGAGGAAAAAAAAAATAGATGATTTGATCTCACTATGGCCTTTGTGTCCATAGCTGATGGTGTTAGGATCTTAGGAAATGACAAATCTTATGATGTAGGCAAATTAGCAATGTTGGGAATAATATAAAATGAAAATGTCGTGATATATGTGAGATGGAGACAATGTAACATGACCGGTAATTTTGCCATGCCATACGAAATTTAAATGCTAAGAAAACTCTAGGGTACCATGTTACGGTAAGGTCTCGTTTATGTTCGAGCAGCCACAGACAGAAATAAGAACGCGGTCGTGTCCAGCGAGGTGCCATGATCCCAAAAATATAATAATATCGATAGGTGAACTCATATTTTGAAAACCCAAAATATCGATATAGGGTGCAAAATACTCCAAATAAAATGTTGTGGATTTAATTAGTTAAAAATGACAGTAAAATTCTAAAAATTAAATTATCACTACGTCTCAAAAGAACCTTGTCCAAATTCGAATTCGATATCTAGTTATTTCAAATAAATCGTTATGGTCGATATACGATTTCATAGCGACTTTTCGAATATTTGATTTGGACATATCTTGCAAACTATACGACGAAATCTCCATTTTCCACTTCCATTAGAAAAATACAGTTCAACAGATTTGACCGTTTCTTGTTTCGCAGAAATCCGACTTATAACGAATTCTGTACACTCAGTTGAAGTTCAGAACGTTAAATTACGAACTGCAGCGATATTACAGGCTCGATTATATTTAATATATATTTTTATACGTTCAACTTCGTTTAAATAATTATATAAATCCACTTATATTACGAATTCAATATTTAAACTGATTTAAATATCCAGATACCTACCGATAAAAATGCAGGACGTTACATACAGGGTCCGTTTTAAATAGGATTTCTATGAAACAAGAAACGTCAAGAGCTGGTGAAGTATATTTTTCTAATGGAAGAGAAAAATCTGGATTTCGTTGTGTAGATTTTGATTTACATCCAAATCAAATTTGAAAATAGTCGCTATGGAACGTTTATAAACCATAACGATATATTTAATTATAATTAAATATTGACTTCAAATTTGGACAAATCCTTTTAGACATAGTTATAATTTAATTTTTAGAATTTTTCTGTGATTTTTATTTCGGAAAATAAGCATTTCTTATTTTTGAGTATTTTACACCCTATATCAACATTTCGGGGTTTCACAGAATAAGTTAACGTGCCTATATTATTATATTTTTGTGACCCTGGCGCATTCTTCATCTCTATGACATTTTTATTTTCGTCTCAGCTGTCTGTAAATTTAACGGAGTCTTATGTATTGTATTGCAGTATGCTATTTTCATTGAATGAAGTTACTTCACCTTAGCCTCTAAGTAAAGGAAAAGGTCTACATACATTTATCACACAAGTCTATTCAGACCCTAACATTTCCTATCAAAGACCTAAGCTACTCCATTTACTTCACAAAAAGTATCCAACTATGAATTTTCACATCAGTGTAGCTATTTTGGTTTGCCAAACCTACTAGCTACTCATACCTAGCTGTTAAGTATTGCAATATATTATGTATATTTATATATATAAATCACACACATACCTAATCTCTAGTTATAGACTATCCTATCCTATGTTTACCATTCTACAGGTACAAGCAAAAGCTTCATGGCAAAGGAGATTCAAACATACCCTATACTCTTAGTAGTCTACAAAGAAGCTCCATGCGCAGACCTTTCACCTCACGTCCCCTTTCAATCAAATGTGTTTTTTTTCTTCACCACTAAGTAACAATGAACTGTCACTTTTCCCACTTAGTATATAGGTATATCTATAAAGGGTTTGTACATAGTGTGCATAGCTAACAAAATACGTTCATTAAATTTCCTCTGGCGAAACGTACGTTTAAGTTTCTTAACCCTTAAGCATCTCCTATATATATATAAATATAGGATAACACATGAAACTAGTGGACTTTCTTTCTTCATGTCACGTTTTATTTTTCCTCTCTCTGTTCTTCATACTCACGGAAAAAAAGGCAAAACAAGAGATTAAAAATAATAAAATAAAATGAAATGAGAAAGGGGTAGAACTGAACGGTGATGTACTATTCGCCGTGGAAGGGAGAGACCGAACTGCTGTTTTAGGGATGGAGTATAGAGGAGCTTGTGCAGCAATTTTTGTGAGAAGGAAGAACACGTAAGAAATATGATGGCCGGTGGAAGACATGTGAAAAGTGTGGGGTTGTGTACATGCTGCATGTACTAGGGATATGGGTATTTGCTGTTGGTAATACATCAGAGTGAGGGGAGTTGTTTTGTTTGAGTTTTATTGAACAGTAGCAGCAGCATTCAGTGAAGAACGTAAATGGAAATAGTGGTCTGGTCTGCAAATAAATGGAGAGAAGAATGTCAGGAAGAAGCTGGCAAGGAAGTTGAATGGCACGGTGATGGGAAACAGGGGAGCGGCCACAGACCGCGACGGTAGAGGGTAGGAGGAACAGCATGATTAAGTGAAGTCCATTTATATTTTAATGAAGAAATAAGTGAGAGGAAGTGATGAGGAGCAGTTTTGCTTTTGTTTCGGTTGACTTCGTGAAGGAAAAGCTATGGGACGGGAGCTACAAACGTATGAAAATGGAAGGTTGAAAATGGCAGGTGAAAACTGTCAGGAGGGAGGATAATCATGTGGAGAAGAAGACTGTGCGTCTATGCGTGGCGGGTAAAGTGGATAAGGGTGATGGGCCTGAAGGCATGGGAAGACCAACGTTCTAATACAAAAAAAAGGGTCAAAATGAAGGACGTGAATTGGTTGGGAAAAGATTGGTGAAACGACAGTTAAATGGAAGGCACTGTAGCATTGATGGCGGGTTGTTATCTGATCGGCTGAGGCAATAAAAGTAAGGCCATTCGAGTTAAATCATTTAAGTTTAATTTCAAATAAAATAATGTATTACATTGTAAAATAAATATCTGGCTCATACGTTCTTGGAATTCAGCAAAACAAGATCCGTTAGGATCGTATGGATGGGAGCAACACAATGGAACTGACAGGGAGTGAATTGGAGCTCGTTACAATTTATAGCAAAATAAATTGTCTGGTCTGAATCAAAGACAATTATCGTTATTTAACGATGATCGTCCAATCTGAGTAAATCTCACTTACTCTGCTCAATTTATATTTTTATAAAATATTTTTAGAATCTATAAATGATGGTTGCTTGCTGTGTGTTGGTTGTTTGGTTGAACTGCTAGTTAATTGATTGAAAATATATATAATGATATATATATATATATATATCGTTAACCAAATATTGATTCCGTTTATCACGAATATTTCATATTCGTGGTATTGATGTTGATTAACATCTGTGGATGCAGGGAAACAGGTCGGAGGGACCCAACTGGGTTCCTCAACATTTATTTTTCTGTTTTTATACATTGTGTTATATGATGTGATATGAAATCTGTTGTTGATTTTGTATGTTTGAATGATACCGACCATTGTTATATGATATGTTAAATACCATAATGAATACTGGAATGTTAAAAAGGAAATTTTCAATGTTATATTGAAAAAGAAATATTTATAAAATCAAAAGATGTTATAAAAAGAAACATATTTAAATATGATATTATAAAAGGAAATGTTTTTGGGAAATAAATATGATAAAATACAAAGAGGAAATATTTGTGAAAACAAATAGAAAAGGAAGTATTTGTAAAACCATTTACAAATAGAATTGAAAAGGAATATTTGTTTATTAAATAAATAGAAAGATTAAAGGAATATTTGTTTAGAAAATAAATAAGATATCATAAAAGGAAATACTTGAAAAGTGAATAGAATAGTATAAAAGAGAATTTTATATTTGAAAGGTTTAGACCCATGCTTCGCACATGGGTATAACATGATATGGATTTAAAGCAAAGATTTTAAATAGAATCGATTCTAACCGATAGATTGAGAAGATAAATTTATAAATAATATTTATAAATTAAATGAAATGTTTATCATTGGATAAATAGAATATATAAGTCATGACTTATATAGAGAAGTAAGAATCGATTTCAACATCGATAATTGAAACTGAATATGGACGTAGAGTTAATCAAAGGAGTTAATCAAAATGTGTTAATCAAATTGTAAGAGAGTTAATCGAATTAGAATTAATCGATCAGAGTTAATCAAGTTAGAGTAAATTGATAAGAGTTAATTGAGTGGAGTTAATCGTATTAGTGTCAATCGATTAGAGTTAATCGAATTTGAGTAATTGAATTAGAGTTAATCGTAATAGAGTTAATCGAATTATAGTTAATCGAATATTAGTTATTCGAGTAGAGTTAATTGAAAGGAATTATCGAATATAGTTTATTCAAAGAAAAGAGTTATCAATTATAGTATTCAAGAAAAGATTTTTGAATATTAGTTATTCGAAAGGAGTTAACAAATATTAGTTATTCGAAGTGAGTTATCGAATATTAGTTATTCGAAAGGAGTAATTGAATATAGTTTATTCGAAAGAGAAATTATCGATTATAGTTTATTCGAAAAAGAGATTATCGAATGTTAGTTATTCGAATAGAAATTATCGAATATAGTTTATTTGAAAGGAGTTATCAAATAAAGATTTTTCCAAAGAGAAATATACGTTGAATTCGATTATATCAAATTGGGAAAGTACTATGTACTTTTCGTTTTAAATCAAGACTTATTTATTTATTAATAAATTAGTTATTTGTTTAATTATCTGTGATGGCCCACCTCGCACCAGTCGGTATTTCCTCCGATAGTGCGCTGTACACATGCCCGACTAGCATGGAACGGTCGCCAAAGAAAGGAAAGAAGATGGAAGAACTAACAAAGAAACCTGTAGAATGTTTCACAGCGCATGGGATAAAATATAATAGTAACATACTTGACATAAAACAGGCAAGACAGTGCATAAGCTGAAAACTAAAACCAATATCAAAATCATCATCCGAGCAGCGGAAATCGAAATACAGCTTATTAGAACTTTCCAGATTACTGTCTCTAAACAAAAGAAAGCTAAAGTAGAAGATGCACTACTAATGAACAAGCAGTGATCTTCAACACCACAGGGAGAATATCTATATATCATACGTGAGAGCCTCCTGCTCGTCTCCAGATCAGCTACTCGTGCATACCCAGCTAACCTGTCTTTAGTCTGCTCGTGAGAGCACCCAGAGTAATAAGAAGAGACATAAAAGTCTGGGTCAGACAAAAAGTCTGGTATGAGCGATAAGCAACTAAACAAAACAATAACAGGTATAATCCAATCATACCTGAACCTGGACCTGCAACCAAAGAGTTATCACTACATACCGTACAATACTCTAAGGTGCCACTAACATATGGTGTGAAGAATACGGGTGTGGGGGTGTGCATGTCATAATGATGGCAAACAATCAAGCATAGCAACCATCCTCACATCTCTCACTCAGTGCGTAAAGCATACGATACCTGTTACTTTGGTCACCTAATTCTTTGGCCATGACGGAATCCAATCCCGTATAACTATCACTATAAGCCCCTAATCTATCTCTCAATAGTGAACCAAGGCTACGGATACCGA
The DNA here is from genome assembly GCA_030737875.1 of Allium sativum. Classification (NCBI taxonomy): domain Eukaryota; kingdom Viridiplantae; phylum Streptophyta; class Magnoliopsida; order Asparagales; family Amaryllidaceae; genus Allium; species Allium sativum. Next base: position 552,096,967 of record CM060918.1, read on the forward strand.
TAACCCTTTGCACACGTCCCGCAGCAAAGCCCAATCATGAAGTGAACACATTGGTTCCCATCTGGATCCTGAGCTCTAACTTCCATTTGGGCTACCTTTGCATCTCCGGTTTTGGTCGAATTGGAGTTGGCCTTAGGAAGAAGTTGTCACGATGAAGTAAAAGTATGCATCTGGTTCGGTTCGTTACTCTCAACCCGGTTCGGTTCGGTGGTCCTAGTCCATGCCTGGATCAGTGCTCCATCCCTCCTCGGTCCGGTCCACTCACACTTGCTTGGTTCGGTTCGGAAGTATAGTGCCCATCCTCTGCTCGGTTCAGTGGTTTTTCCCTTCTAGGTATACCGATCTGATCCCATCCTTCTCCATTCGCCTGATCCGATCCCCTTTCTGGTCTCTCCGATCCGATCCCCCTTTTTGTCTCTCCGATCCGATCCCCTTTCTGGTCTCTCCGATCCGATCCCCTTTCTTGTCTCTCCGATCCGATCTCCTGCCCAACCCCAACTCTAAGAAAATGGCCCTCCTTCTCGCCAAGCTCCTTATGCTAAGTTCCAATCCGAATCGATTCCACTTGCCCAGTTCTTCTATCCGATCCGAGCCCAATGATCCGATCCGGTTTGAAACCCTGCATATTTCCTGCAACTTTCCAGCGACTGTTTTACGCCATTCGACGACGTTTTCGACCAATCTAAAAGTTCTAATCAATCACAAAACATACCACACAGTCACAGCAACATGTACAATCAATCATAAACACCAAAACAACCACTATAGCATGTAAAATGGATCAAACATACCCAAAATCCCATATTTTCCCTTAAGCATGTTTAGGCAAAACTAATGATATAATTAGCAAAACTTAATCAAATTAACCCAAGTTTCTAACAGAGGTCTAAAACATTATTTAAGAATTTATAAATATTTTTTCAGATTTTTAACATGCATAAATTCGCTAATTATCACTAATCACCCCTAATTAGCCGTAATTAGTGAAAAACGATGCTAATCACTCACCTTAGCCACAAATAAACCTTAGATCTGAAATGAATCTATGATATGGCACGAATACCAATACTAAACAACAGCTCCAATCTTGATTTGGTGAAGATCTCCCTTGATGTGATGTTGATAAGCTTAATCCTTGATTAGAAAGGGATTTGGAGGTGATTTAGAGGTTGGAGGCCATTTTTAGTGTTTCTAAGAGGTAAGTGGAGGCTAAAAAACTGAAATAGAATGAAAACCTAACCCATTTTAGCCTCCCCTTAACCCTAATCCCGAAATCCCCCATTGGGCCTAGCTGTCAATCACCCGGTTAAGCCCAATTAAGCTGTTTTTCACCTTCCAAACCTTATTTCAGCCATATCTCCCGAATGGTTAGTCCGTTTGGGTAACGTGACCACTCTACGGGATTGTAAACCACCATCCGGAGCCAATGGAAGTGGTTTTGGGTCATAACTCCTTTCCAATCAAAAGTTATCGCCAAAACAGGATCAACTAGGGGCAAAACGATCATTTAAAAATCGGCAAAAATCAAGAACATGGGAAGTGACCTCAATGGTCGTTTTCCAAATCCACATGACCATACGACTTCATATAAGAAAGAAATAAATATTCTACGATCATCCGATGCGTAGATTGCGGGTTGTTACATTATCCAAATTAATAAATAAAAGTTATATTTAAGTTAACACATTTCAAAAGCATAGGATTATAACATTACTGTTAAAATCAAATGATTTGTTTAAAAGAAGTGAATTCGTAAATAAAATATGAAAGTTACGTAAGGAAGTTTGTTAAAGATTTGAAAGGTTAATTTTGTCTATTTCGAGGTCAGAAATGTTGTTCAATTAAGGTCTGAGAGGTAATTATACCCCAACTTGATTGGCTTCAGTTTTAACTAAGAAATGGGTAAGGTTCGATAGTGAAGGTTGGTTAAGCGAATTTAGTTAATGAGTATAATGGTTTGAATCGGCTTAGTGATGTTTTATTTAAACATCTGTTTAAACCAAATAAAGGGATTTTGCAAATGTTTTCCAAATAAAAGAATCAGAAATGTTTTCTAATATAGAAAACAAGAAATGGAATAAATATGGAGATGTTTTCAAATGAGTAATAAAGTACATTTTCTAAATTTAGAAAATAAGAATTTACAAATATATATATAGAAATGGGAAATGAATAAATTAATGGAATAAAATTAAAGGAAATCAGTGTTGATTGATGATTGATCGATCAAATTTCTATCTGGAAATAAGATCGTTGGTTGTATACCTATTTTTCTTTGATAGTTAAATCACCGACTATCGAAGTTTTTGACCATTTTTCCGTCGTCAATACGGAGAGAACGGGATCGGATTTATTATTTGAAAACCACTCTGTATGGACATTAGCATTGCGATCAATTATGATGAAGATAATTGAAGACAGAGTTATGCAAGAGCTATCCTGTTTACATAATAGTGCCTTCGGTTTGTCCAGTCCCAGGACAACGTGAATGGACGAATGTCTGACAAAGTATAACTAACGGATCATGTAAGTTGATCTCTTCAAACGTACTTACGTTTGGTGGTGGAGGAATTCGTTTCTCTTAGCTTTATAACCATGGTATTTTTTGGGAAATCAATTTGTGATTTGGCGGGTATGGCGATGTGGCATTCAAAGTGAATGGTGGTCAGGTGATCCAAAAGATATGTTATGACCTCAAGCCTCATCAACCGGCAAAAGACAGAAATCGAGCAAGCAGCATGACTAAGTGGGCCACTCCCATTAGGGTGTATAACATCTATCTAGAGAAAATCAATTTCGTTCTTTTATCTATGTTCGATGCTGTCCCTTTTCGAGAAACGGTGGGTAGCTCCCAACCTTGGTGATATACATTCGATACACTCAAGCGAAATGAGTGGTCGGTCATGTGTGGGCCGGGTTGCAAGACGTTCTTGTTGAACCCAGTGTATTCGCCTCTAGAGATACACTATCGGCAGATGGTCCCATACCTTGTCATAGTCGGAATCCAATCTCCAATAAGCGTCCGCGGTTTTGTTTGTATACTATATATGAACGTGAGATGCAAGCGTTCTGCTAGATTGTTATTTACTTGTGATTAGACATTATTATAATACCAGAGAAGTATTGATTTCCAAAACTGTTTTGGGTTATCGTAAGGTAAAAACCATCTGTGTTTATGTGTGGATCGGTCTTACGATTATCATTTCTTTTGAAATGGATTTTGAAAAGTTAAACCAAATGATTTGAGTTTACTCACACTAGTCCCATGACTGACCCAGAGTTTATTTTGTTTTGTTTTCCCTAAACTTTTGGGTGCCCAAATTTGTACGGGCATTCAAGTAGTTCAGGTCTTTACAGATAGATTTGGAGGAGCTTGAAGTAGGAGGCTTCAGGATTATATAGCTATTGTTATTTCCGTTGTGTGTAAGTGTTGTACTCTGATAATGTTATTATATATATATACACTGTTTTATTGCAAAGTTATGATATATATTATATTTTATTTGTTTCGTGGAGATTCGTATTACTCTGATTCTATTCTGTGGTGACCTTCTTCTTCTTCTTCTATTCTAATTTTCTATCTTATCTGTTCTCACCTTCTAACTTCTTTCTATTAATGATCAGGTATTTCCGATATCTGAATAGTCAACATCGCAGTTGTGTGTTGCTTTTCGGAGTCGAAAAACCCAGTTCGTTACAGTGGTATCAGAGCTTAAGGTTAAGTAATTACCTTAGCTCTGTGGCGTGACTCAGTAGAGATAGGGTTAGTAATATCCTAGATTGAGTTTGAGTGTATATATACGAGTGAATGTATTTGTAGATTGAATAAAATTATTTTATATTATGGAGATTTATTGGTTGGGTAGTTTGTGAATTCTGGTCGATCAGTTTGATCCACTGTATCGATACGGGTTCCTAAACACTCAAATACGATAAACCGACACAATATGTTTTGAAAGAGGGAAAATGAGATAATTTTACCCAAAGTATATTTCGATATAAAGAAAATATCTATATTCAAATTATTATAGTATAATGGATGTGTTGGTTGATTATAATTGAAATGGTTATGTAAATAACCAAACAGAATTCATATAAGTGTAATATGTGAAATTAGATGAATTAAATCTGAACTAAAATCAGAATTGGGATTAAAATCCCTAAAATTTGAATAAATGTATGTAAATGGATTTGAGTTAAGTATAAGAAAATTTTAAAATCCTGGGAGATTTTAAATTGTTTACAAGTATCGTGAATGATATTTTGAAAAAGATTTCAAAATGAAAGTGTTTAAAAATTTGAGTTTTGAAGTGATATAGTATTGAACTCACTTCGATGGCTGGGAAATAACTCTAATGATACTGGCCACATCATCAGTGTTCATTTTCGAGTTGTAACTTACAGATTACTACCAAAGATTTTGTTTTTGAATTATTTTGGGAAAAGGAAGTCGTTTTGAATCCCGAAAGGGAATAATTTATTTTAGAAAAACTAAACTGATTAAAATCCCTAAGAAGATAGTATGAATTAAAAGAAAATTAAAGAATTTTGTGAAAGCAAATATGCATTGAATTGAAACAAATAAACTGGAAATTTAATTAGGATAGAATATATCAAGTAGAATCAGATTTTGAACTATGTGATAGAAATCTGAAATGGTATTAAATCGATGAGTTAGGAGTTGGGATCAAGAATGGAATTTTGGTTTAAAATGGAATTTTGGCATGGATACATGAATGATTTGGTTTAAGGATAAAATTGGAATTTTGTTTAGGAATGCATGTGTATATGCTGACAGGGTAGCAGATGGAAAGGATTTAATGATATGCCCGACAAAAAGGTACACGTTTTTTTTTATGGATTTGGTGATTTATGGGCCGATTTGGCAAGCCGATTTGGCAAGCCACTTGGCTGTTTGATTTTCTTTTGGATTGGAGAAGGCCAAGAGAGGCGAGTTGGGGTTTGAACTATTGATCGGTATAATGGAGGTACGGGCGAAATTTTCCGAAAATTTAGAGTGTTGGAAAATTTTCAGGATTTTAGAAAATTTTCGTTGATAAGAATTAATTAATATTTTAATTGAAATTAAATTGGTTCGGTTGAAATTAAAGTTGGTAAGTAAACAAATAAGTTTGTACTAGTCAATAGGGTATGTCCTCTACCTAAGCAATTTCGAGGACAAAATTATTTTAAGGGAGGAAGAATGTAACGACCCGTATTTTTTCGGTATTATAATTAATTAATTTATTTAATTATATAAATAATGATTTAGAGATTTAAATGGTCGTTGAATTAAATTATAGTGAATATTTAATTAAAATAAAAAATATAATAATATATTTAATTTCATAAATAGTGGAATTCACAAAATAGTGTGAATTGGATCATCTGTGATATTTAATTCAGTTTATAATTGAATTAGAATAAAGAATATATTATTTGAACGACAGTTTGAACGTATAATTATAATATAATTATAATCGAGCTCGAAATGGCGCGGCAGTTCGCTATTTGGCGATTTGAACTTCAACTGAATATACAGGGTCCGTTTTAAATTGGATTTCTGTGAAACAAGAAACTTCAGGAGCTGGTGAAGTATATTTTTCTAATGGAAGAGAAAAATCTGGATTTCGTCGTGTAGATTTTGAATTACATCCAAATCAAATTTGAAAATAGTCGCTATGGAACGTTTATAAGCCATAACGATATATTTAATTATAATTAAATATTGACTCCAAATTTGGACAAATCCTTTAAGGCATAGTTATAATTTAATTTTTAGAATTTTTCTATGATTTTTATTTTGGAAAATAAGCACTTCTTATTTTAGATTATTTTACACCCTATATCAACATTTCAGGGTTTCACAGAATAAGTTAACGGGCCTATATTATTATATTTTTGTGACCCTGGCACATTCTTTGTCTCAATGACATTTTGATTTTCGTCTCAGCTATCCGTAAATTGAACAGAGTCTTACGTATTGTATTGCTGTATGCTATTTTCATTGAATGAAGTGTACTTCACCTAAGCCTCTAAGTGAAGGAAAAAGTCTACATACATTTATCATGCAAGTCTATTCAGACCCTAACATTTCCTATCAAAGACCTAAGCTACTCCATTTACTTCACAACAAAATATCCAACTATGAATTTTCACATCAGTGCAACTATTTTGGTTTGCCAAACCTACTAGCAACTCATACTTAGCTGTTAAGTATTGCAATATATTATGTATATTTATATATATAATTCACACACATGCCTACTCTCTAGTTATAAACTATCCTATCCTATGTTTACCATCCTACAGGTACAAGCAAAAGCTTCATGGCAAAGGAGATTCAAACATACCCTATACTCTTAGTAGTCTACAAAGAAGCTCCATGCGCAGACCTTTCACCTCACGTCCCCTTTCAATCAAATGTGTTTTTTTTTCTTCACCACTAAGTGACAATGAACTGTCACTTTTCCCTCTTAGTATATAGGTATATCTATAAAGGGTCTGTACCTAGTGTGCATAGCTAACAAAATACATTCATTAAATTTCCTCTGGCGAAACGTACGTTTAAGTTTCTTAACCCTTAAGCATCTCCTATATATATAAATATAGGATGACGCATGAAACCAGAGGACTTTCTTTCTTCATGTCACGTTTTATTTTTCCTCTCTCTGTTCTTCATACTCACGGAAAAAAAGGCAAAATAAGAAATTAAAAATAGTAAAATAAAATGAAATGAGAAAGGGGTAGAACTGAACGGTGATGTACTGTTCGCCGTGGAAGGGAGAGACCGAACTGTTGTTTTGGGGATGGAGTATAGAGGAGCTTGCGCAATAATTTTTGTGAGAAGGAAGAACCCGTAAGAAATATAATGGGCGGTGGAAGACATGTGAAGAGTGTGGGGTTGTGTACATGCTGCATGTACTGGGGATATGGGTATTTGTTGGTAATACACCAGAGTGAGGGGAGTTGTTTTGTTTGAGTTTTATTGAAGAGTAGCAGCAGCATTCAGTGAAGAACGTAAATGGAAATAGTGATCCGTTCTGCAAATAAATGGAGAGAAGGGTGTCAGGAAGAAGCTGGCAAGGAAGTTGACTGACACGGTGATGGGAAACAGGGGAGCGACTACAGACCGCGACTGTAGAGGTAGGAGGAACAACATAATTAAGTGAAGTCCATTTATATTTTAATGATGAAATAAGTGAGAGCAAGTGATGAGGAGCAGTTTTGCTTTTGTTTCCGTTGACTTCATGAAGAAAAAGCTATGGGACGAGAGCTACAAACGTATGAAAATGGCAGGTGAAAACTGTCTGGAGGGAGGATAATTATGTGGAGAAGAGGACTGTGCGTCTATGCGTGGCGGGTACAGTGGATAAGGGTGATGGGCGTGAATACATGGGAAGCCCAACGTTTTAATACGAGAAATATATATATAAGGGGTCAAAATGAAGGACGTGAATTGGTTGGGAAAAGATCGGTGAAACGAAAATTAAATGAAAGGCACTGTAGCATTGATGGCGGGTTGTTATCTGATCGGTTGAGGAAATAAAAGTAAGGCCATTCGAGTTAAATCATTTAAGTTTAATTTCAAATAAAATAATGTATTACATTGTAAACTAAATATCTATCTCATATGTTCTTGGAATTCAGCAAAACAAGATCCGTTAGGATCGTATGGACGGGAGCAACACAATGGAACTTCCAGGGAGTTAATTGGAGCTCATTACAATTTATAGCGAAATAAAATGTCTGGTCTGAATCAAAGACAATTATCGTTATTTAACGATGATCGTCCAATGTGAGTAAATCTCACTAACTCTGCTCAATTTATATTTTTATAAAATATTTTTAGAATCTATAAATGATGATTGTTTGCTGTGTGTTGGCTGTTTGGTTGAACTGCTAGTTAATTGATTGAAAATATAGATAATGATATATATATATATATCGTTAATCGAATATTGATTCTGTTTATCACGAGTATTTCATATTCGTGTTATTGATGTTGATTAACATTTGTGGATGCAGGGAAACAAGTCGGAGGGAACCAACTGGGTTCCACAACATTTATTTTACTGTTTTTATATATTGTGTTATATGATGTGATATGAAATCTGTTGTTGATTTTGTATGTTTGAATGATACCGATCATTGTTATATGGTACGTTAAATACCATAAAGAATACTGGAATGTTAAAAAGGAATTTTTCAATGTTATATTGAAAAAGAAATATTTATAAAATCAAAAGATGTTATAAAAAGAAACATTTTTAAATATGATATTATAAAAGGAAATATTTTTGGGAAATAAATATTGTAAAATACAAAGAGGAAATAATTGTGAAAACAAATAGAAAAGGAAGTATTTGTAAAACCATTTACAAATAGAATTGAAAAGGAATATTTGTTTGTTAAATAAATAGAAAGATAAAAGGAATATTTATTTAGAAAATAAATAAGATATCATAAAAGGAAATATTTGAAAAGTGAATAGAATAGTATAAAAGAGAATTTTATATTTGAAAGGTTTAGACCCGTGCTTCGCACACTGGTATAACATGATATGGATTTAAAGCAAAGATTTTAAATAGAATCTATTCTAACCGATAGATTGAGAAGATAAATTTATAAATAATATTTATAAATTAAATGAAATGTTTATCATTGGATAAATAGAATATATAAGTCATGACTTATATAGAGAAGTAAGAATCGATTTCAACATCGATAATTGAAACTGAATATGGATGTAGAGTTAATCAAAGGAGTTAATCAAAATGTGTTAATCAAATTGTAAGAGAGTTAATCGAATTAGAATTAATCGATCAGAGTTAATCAAGTTAGAGTAAATTGATAAGAGTTAATTGAGTGGAGTTAATCGTATTAGTGTCAATCGATTAGAGTTAATCGAATTTGAGTAATTGAATTAGAGTTAATCGTAATAGAGTTAATCGAATTATAGTTAATCGAATATTAGTTATTTGAGTAGAGTTAATTGAAAGGAATTATCGAATATAGTTTATTCAAAGAAAAGAGTTATCAATTATAGTATTCAAGGAAAGATTTTTGAATATTAGTTATTCGAAAGGAGTTAACGAATATTAGTTATTCGAAGTGAGTTATCGAATATTAGTTATTCGAAAGGAGTAATCGAATATAGTTTATTCGAAAGAGAGATTAACGAATATAGTTTATTCGAAAAAGATATTATTGAATGTTAGTTATTCAGAGAGAAATTATCGAATATAGTTTATTCGAAAGGAGTTATCAAATAGAGATTTTTCCAAAGAGAATTATACATTGAATTCGATTATATCAAATTAGGAAAGTACTATGTACTTTCCGTTTTAAATCAAGACTTATTTATTTATTAATAAATTAGTTATTTGTTTGATTATCCAAATTAATAAATAAAAGTTATATTTAAGTTAATACATTTCAAAAGCATAGGATTATAACACTACTGTTATAATCAAATGATTTGTGTAAAAGAAGTGAATTCGTAAATAAAATATGAAAGTTATGTAAGGAAGTTTGTTAAAGATTTGAAAGGTTAATTTTGTCTATTTCGAGGTTAGAAATGTTGTTCAGTTAAGGTCTGAGAGGTAATTATACCCCAACTTGATTGGCTTCAGTTTTAACTAAGAAATGGGTAAGGTTCGATAGTGAAGGTTGGTTAAGTGAATTTAGTTAATGTAACGACCCAGAAAATCTGAACCAATTTAAATTTTTTAAATTGGCTAAAATAATGGATTTTAAATATTTAAAATAAATATTTTAAATTATAGCAATGAAAACTGAGTTTGAATCGACAATTGAAAACGAATATAATTAATTCTAATTATAAACAAGGCTTGAAACAGCGCTGCAGTTTCAAAAATTGAATTCAAACTTTGTCGGACTGTACCGGGTGCAAAACAAAACGGATTTTAGTGAAACCAAAAATATTTAAATCTGTTAGTGAATACCTTTCTAACGAATCTGAAAAAGCGATTTTTCATAGCGGGAAGCAATGTTGGATTTCTAAATTATAAACGATATGGAAAACGATGATGTATAAATTATATAGTCGATGTATGAGTTATATAAGCGTTGTACACCTCATGTATAAGCGTTGTCTAAGTTGTACGTTCGATGTATAAGTTATATATGCGTTGTAAAAATTATATATGTGTTGAAATAGAAGTGAATTTCTATATATAAATATATATATATATATATATATACATATATACGCCCCTCGTCCACAAACCATGGACGATATTTATTGGTTGTATATCGATGGACGTCAGTCGCATGGCATGAATTGTTAGTGTGGCATGCCTAAGTGGCAAATGATCAAGGCTTCTGTTGAAAATCAAAGTCTTGTGGTGATGATCAAAGCCCCGCCTGTGTGGCATAGCTTTGTGTATAATGTGAATTCGCGAGCCTCACACCCCTGTATGAACCAGAAATGGGAGAAGGACCTCAGGGAGGGCATGCGTTTCTTTCTAGCTAGGGTGGTGTCAGTGACCTACCAGCCCTTACATTTATATACTTTTCACCTGTGTGGTTGTTGCTGTTGCGAGGCGCCTCGGTTTGATCGGACGATCCAAGTCCGATGGAGTCATTCGTTGGCTCGTTTACGCCCCAAAGGGCGGGGAAACGTATTGTTCAGGCATTTTAATCCACATCGGTGGACCGGCCCTGTCGCTCCAAAGGCTTGACTGAGTACTTGCCTGAGACATGGGCTAGATTGTCTCGAATTCGGTAAGGACTATCTTTTTCCTTGGTTCATGACGGAAATCCAATTTCCAAATACGTGACTGTGCGGTTTTGATTGTATACCTATATATGGCGACATAGTGGTATGGGGCATTAATGCCATTTATGATTGATAGTTATGATTTGAAATTGTTTTTGAAACATATAAACACTAGCAATAATATCAAATGCCTTTGTTTTATTCATATCAGCATATCTTGGCCGTTATAAGGTAAAAACTCTATCCTCCAGTTTGCGTTGCATTGTGTGATGGGAACTGAGTCTTATAATGGCTTCATTTTTATAAAATGCATTGCGTTGTTTAAAAGAAAGATTTGTTTTAAAGCATTGGTAATCCGATGGAGTAAACCCGTTCCACGAAAGTGGCGTGGTCCTGTGATTAGCCATATTATAAATGTATTGAGTAGATTTCTCATACCAGTCCCTTGACTGACTCGTAGTTTGTTTCACTTTCAAACTCGGGTGCCCCTTTTTCTACACGGGCAGCCTTGTATTCAGGTTTAGCTGGCTTTCTCTGGATAGCTGGAGTTGAAGATGGATTCTATCGTTTATCTCTTTTTATGCTGTTCAGCTCCTATTGTACATATTTTGTTGTTTTCCGCTGTAGACATTTATGTATAGCTGAACTGTATTTGTACTAAGTAAGATCCTATATACTGTGTAACTCTGATGATTACTTTTATCCAGTATATTCTATTATTCATTATCTGGTGTATTTATTTATTTATGTTCTGTTATTATCTGTTTCTGTGTTATACTCCAAGGATTACCCTGGCCGCCGTTAGTACGGGGTTTGGGGTCGTCTCAGTTAATGAGTATAATGGTTTGAATTGGCTTAGTGATGTTTTATTTAAACATCTGTTTAAACCAAATAAAGGGGTTTTAGAAATGTTTTCCAAATAAAAGAATCCGAAATGTTTTCTAATATAGAAAACAAGAAATGGGAGTAAATATGGAGATGTTTTCAAATGAGTAATAAAGTACATTTTCTAAATTTAGAAAATAAGAATTTACTAATATATATAGAAATGGGAAATGAATAAATTAATGGAATAAAATTAAAAGAAATCAGTGTTAATGATGATTGATCGATCGAATTTCTATTTGGAAATAAGATCGTTGGTTGTATACCTATTTTTCTTTGATAGTTAAATCACCGACTATCGAAGTTTTTGACCATTTTTCTATCGTCAATATGGAGAGAATGAGATCGGATTTATTATCTGAAAACCACTCTGTATGGACGTTAGCGTTGCAATCAAATATGATGAAGATAATTGAAGACGGAGTTATGCAAGAGCTATCATGTTTACAAAATAGTGCCTTCGGTTTGTCTAGTCACAGGACAACGTGAATGGACGAATGTCTGACAAAGTATATCTAACGGATCGCGTAAGTTGATCTCTTCAAACGTACTTACGTATGGTGGCGGAGGAATTCGTTTCTCTTAGCTTTATAACCATGTTATTTTTGGGGAAATCAATTTGTGATTTGGCGGGTATGGCGATGTGGAATTCAAAGTGAATAGTGGTCTGGTGATCCAAAAGATACGTTATAACCTCAAGCCTCATCAACCGGGAAATGACAGAAATCGGGCAAGCAGCATGGATAAGTAGGTCGCTCCCATTAGGGTGTATATCACCTATCTAGAGAAAATCCATTTCATTCTTTTATCTATGTTCGATGATGTCCCTTTTCGGGAAACGGTGGGTAGCTCCCAACCGTTGGTGTTATACATTGGATACACTCAAGAGAAATGAATGGTCAGTCATGTGTGGGCCGGGTTGCAAGACGTTCTTGTTGAACCCATTGTATTCGCCTCTAGAGATACACTATCGGTAGGCGGTCCCATACCTTGTCATAGTCGGAATCCAATCTCCAATAAGCGCCCGCAGTTTTGTTTGTATACTATATATGTGGAACGTGAGATGCAAGCGTTATGCTAGATTGTTATTTACTTGTGATTAGACGTTATTATAATATCAGAGAAGTATTGATTTCCAAAACTATTTTGGGTTATCATAAGGTGAAAACTATCCATGTTTATGTGTGGATCGGTCTTACAATTATCATTTCTTTTGAAAAGGATTTTGAAAAGTTAAACCAAATGATTTGAATTTACTTACACCAGACCCATGACTGACCCAGAGTTTATTTTGTTATATTTTCCCTAAACTCTTGGGTGCCCAAATTTTTTCGGGCAGCCAAGTAGTTTAGGTCTTTATAGATAGATTTCGAGGAGCTTGAAGCAGGAGGCTTCAGGATTATATAGCTATTGTTATTTCCGCTGTGTGTAAGTGTTGTACTCTGATAATGTTATTATATATATACTGTTTTATTGCAAAGTTAAGATATATATTATATTTTATTTGTTCCACTGTGAGATTCGTATTACTCTGATTCTGTTCTGTGGTGATCTTCTTCTTCTTTTATTCTAAATTTCTATCTTATATGTTCTCACCCTCTAATTTCATTCTATTAATGATCAGGTATTTACGATGTTTGAATAGTCAATATGGCAGTTGTGTATTGATTTTTGGAGTCGAAAAACCCAATCCGTTACATTCACGGTGGCTATGGTCCCATCTCGACCCCTCCCTCAACTAGTGAAAGACTAAATCAAGAGCTAAGTGACGTGCCCTAATCAAACAATCTACATCCAATTTGGCGTGTCAAACAACCAACGTATCAATAATGAATGATCAATGGTCTCTTGGTTTAGCTCTAGTCTTTCCGCATCCCACTGACTATCAATGATAATTATCCGACAATTACTATCCACTATTGGTTTTGATCTAACCTATCTATTGGCGAAATCGTTGAATCGCCCAACGTCATCCGCCATAACCTTCAGACTGCAAAACTATTTTTGTAGTCAAGGTATACTCACTAGGTGGTAATGCGCAGATCCAACCCCTACGAGTGCAGCGCGGATGCATACAACGCAATGGAGGACCACCACAGAGTACCCTACCGCATCCCTCAGAAGCCGTGTGCTTCCATCCAGTCCCATAGAGCAATCAGGAAGAATAATCAGATGGGCAAGTTCCTCTCATGTCTCCAGACACCATAATGATCTATCCCGTTGGGTTCTTCACCTTCAAACATGCGGATTGGTCCAAGCGCATCACACCATCATGTTATTAGACCCTATGACTAATTGTTTAATCACACTCTTGCTTTACCTTATCATTTTACCAATTGAATTGATTGTCCATATATTAACTTTTTATTCAAGTTACTAGGATTTATCTGATCCCTTTATATCTCGAAGGAATAGAACCCTCTCGCTTATTAATTCTGTGATATAGTTTAACCCATTTAAGTTCATTAATAAGCCCATAACATGTTATCCCCAAGATTGTAATTAACGAAAGTACTCTACAATCTTTTTACACTATTACCATGTCATTCATTGTCCAATTCCATGTTTAAAAGTTACCATATCATGTTCTACTTAATGTACAATTAAGTATATCTTATCCTAATCCACGTGTTTTCTATTAACGTGTTACTTAATGTATATAATTAAGTACAACTATTTCATTCCATAAGTCTTCTTACTTTACTCTTTCTTATCCCATTATAATTGTCACCTCTTATTGTTGTTGTTTACTTATTAACTTAGTTCTTCTTAACTAAGGTTTATTAATAAGTTTCCTTTTTATTTATTATGCCTTTGTTATAATTTCAACTTGTTCTTAGGATAAGCCTATCTATTGTGTTCCATTCTAATTCATATAATCAGTTATAATAGACTATATACCCCGTTCATCATTATTCTCTTTAGGATCCTTAATATGAACCAACCTTTACTATTCTAATCTTTGTTTTATTCTCTTCATGTCCATTTCTCTTATTTTAGGAAAACCTTTCACACGCCTCATCGGTTTGATTTATAGAAAGGTATAATGATTTATTTCTAGAACGCACAATGACTTAGATCCATAGTTGCAAGCTATTTTCTTTAAGTGTGGATGTATATATCCACTTTATTTGATTAGTGTGCAATACGGTAAAAGAATACCTATTTCACACTAATTCCTTTTTCTTTTCTTTCTCTTGCAACTACGTCCTCAGTAATTTGTCGTTATAGAAATATACCATTTTCCCCAAATCCAACTAGCTCAGTCCACTGCCAACTTTTCGCTTTTTATTTTTGAGTTAGGTATTGAAATCCTATTCCATATACTGTTCATAGTTACTGTTTTTTTCTAAGCCAATTAGGCATATCAATTCTCAAAAATATATTCGTGTTTAATTCAAGTTCCACAATTTCAATGTTTATAGTAATTCCTAATTCATACAGAATATCTAATGGAAATAGGCTTTATACAACAGTAATGTTCTCAACATATTCTATGCAGGTTTAATCTCAATTACCACAATTTCCAATAATTTATCATGTTAAGAATAACGGGGAATGCAAACGATAAATATATCGTTACCCAAAAGGTATAATTTATATCCACTCACCTGAAATCTTTCCAATCCTTGAATCTGATCTAGATTTGTTATTCCATGACTTTCCTAACCGAATTATTAAAACAACCACGGATTCACAAATCTGACACTAAAAGAAGGGGGAAGGAAGAAAGAAACCTACATAAATCATATTCAACAACTTACCTCACGTTGATCATAAATCTAAACACCTATTTGTAGTTTTATATTTATTATTTTCAAATCTTGAATCAGAACCCATGTGAACTAACATTCTAATTTTCTGAAAAGATTTGGGGGAAGAAGAGAATGGCAAAGCCTTAGCAGTGCCTCAAATAATATGAGATAAAGCTAGGCTCTGGTAGTATATTTATAAGTGTACAAGAAAGTCTGTTCCATCAGATTTAACTAATTTAATTTCGAACCATATACAACAGAAAACCATGTCATAAAAAACATATCTGGGCCGACTGGGTCGACCCCTATGTCGACCCATCTCTAAGGTGGGTCGACCCCTGGGTCGACACATGGGTTAACCCATTCTGGGTCCAGACGAGATTTCTGCACTGTTGTGGTTTTTGGTTTTAAACGTTAATTAATAACATTAATCTTCTTTCTAATATAACTTCTTTACTTTATATTATTCTAGTTATAACTTACCATTACGTTTGAATTTCGAATTTGCATGTATATAAACGCATGCAATCTTTTGGTTATTAATTCATTAATAACTTTCCCATGTGTAACAACCCGAAAATCTGGGCCGGTTTAAAATTTTTATTTTGGCAATTTTAGCGAATTTTGATTATTTAAAATGAATTATTTTAAATAAAATCGACGAAAAATTATATTGAATATAATTCGAACGTATATATTATACGCGTCGTCGTTATAATATAAAATATTTATATATAATTATAAATAGAATTGAAAATGGCGCGGTAGTTCGATAATTCGATTTCAAACTTCAATCGAACATACCGGGTGCAAAACAATCCGGATTTTAGTGAAACCAAAAATAATGGAATCTAATAGTGAATATCTTTCCAACGAATCCGAAAAATCGAGATTTCATGGCGGGAATCAAAAGATATGTCCAGTTGAAAATTCTGAATAGTCGCTATGGAATTCAGGCCCTTAAAAATGGACATTTTGCAAATGACCTCGGATTTCGACGAAACCAGTTTTGTTGGATCCGTGATGTTGAATTATTGCTAGATTCCAAATTTCATAATTTTTCGAATCAATATGTGAGCGTGGCATAGGAAAACGCGTTTGACCAGTTTCAGTTGAATTCAATCGACTGGAAATTGGCCATTTTTCAAACGGTCTCAGAATTCGATGAAACTGGCTTTGTTAGGACCGTATCGTAAATACAAAGCAAGAAAATATTTTTCGAGAATTTTTCTAGTTAGTATGCGGCCCCAGTAAATTGAAATGTGCGTTCAAATTCAATATATAGAGTTATATTTTGATTTTGATGAAAATTGATCGAAACGATCGAATCAGCCTACGATACATATCCCATTGTGTTCAGAATGAGGGTAATTAGCTAGAGGCGACAGTCGTTGGATCTCGTTTGGAGTTCGTTGTATTAAACAAGTAAATTTACAAATAAAATAATATTATATTAATATATATATTAACCCTAACTAGCAAAACCCTAATTCCTCATAAATTAGAAACTGCCGCCCCCAATCAAAAAGAACGAACGATCGGCAGCTTCAATCCTTCTCCCCCCTCATTCTCGAAATCCACGCCACCGTTCAGGAAGCTACCACAACGAAATCAAAGAGCTAAGAGAGATGAGAAACATCAACGGTCATGATCAATCTTAGTCGCCTGTATAGCGGTAATTTTGGGGGCAAAGCGCTGCCGTTCGTGGGCCTTTTCCGGTGCTTGGGCCACATCGAGTTCGTCACCATGGTGAGGCGCAGGGGCATGGGGGCACGGGCTTCAAGATGACAACATCTGATCCAACTCCGATGGACCTCCTGGCGCGCGACAGGGAGTTTCTTTTGGAGCTTTAGGGTTCGATTTCAAACTGGAAGGAAACGATGGTTACAGCTAATTAGGGTGGAAAGGTAGCGGTTTTTAATCTTGTTTTTAAAACGTTGTAGATATAATTTTTAATTATATAAATAGTATTGTTTTAAAAATGAGATTTCTTGTTTATAAAATAAAATATAGCATTATTTTTACTTTGCTTTGAAAATCTGAAAATATACTTTGTTTTGATAATGTGAAAATATAAGTAATGATAATATGAAAAATATGAATATACTTTGTTTTTATAAATATAATGATGTGAAATAAAAATAGATTTGTTTAGAAATAAAAAATAGCATTGTTGTAGAAAAATAGCATTGTTATAGAAAAATAGAAACCTCTTTCATTTGAAAACAAATACATACATTGTTTTGAAAGAAAATATATTTTAGATTTTTAAACAAGTAAAAGACCGGATTTTTGAAATAGAAAAGAACAAAATTTTGAATCGGAAAATATATGATTTGCTAATAAAAACTTATAGAATTTTTATAAATTGAACTTCGATAAAGAAAAATAGAATTTTTATATATTGAACTTCGATAGAAAAATAGAATTTTTATAAATTGAACTTCGATAGAAAAATAGAATTTTTATAAATTGAACTTCGATAGAAAAATAGAATTTTTATAAATTGAACTTCGATAAAGAAAAATAGAATTTTTATAAATTGAACTTCGATAGAAAAATAGAATTTTTATATATTGAACTTCGATAGAAAAATAGAATTTTTATAAATTGAACTTCGATAGAAAAATAGAATTTTTATATATTGAACTTCCATAGAAAAATAGGATTTTTATATATGGAACTTCGAAATAAAAATGCGATTTTTATATATTGAACATTGAAGTAAAAATTCGACTTTTACATATGTAGTGGCTACAGCAACGAAGATGACGAGGATGCGATAGCGATGAAGATTTCTATCAATGAAGTGCCGTGGAGCTAGGATAGCTGTAGGTGAGAATTTCTCACCTTTCAAATTTATTTTCTAGTTATATATATATATACTAGGATGCAGACGGTGTTTAGTAGCACCCGACACAATCGTCCACAGACCATGGACTTGTTTGTTTGGCTGTTTGGTTATTGATTGTGATATTGGTTTGAATGTGGTTTGTGGTGTGAAAAATCGAATCGATAAATTGGTTAGGATTAGACGTGCGCCGTTATAAGGCGAAGGAGTAAGGCTAGGTTAGACTCTTACTCCAAATTTTGTGGTTTGCATAACGAATTGATTTGATTGATGTGTGAATGGCGTGGGCCTTCACTAGACCGGGGATAAGGCTAGGCCTCGTCCCGTTTCTAGTATCGTGCCGTTATGCCGCCGAAATTTTCTAAAATATGTTAGAAAAATAAAAATATCATTTTATTGAATAAATGAATTGAATAGAAATTCATAGGTTGAAATAAAATTTTTAACGTGAATATGAAAATAGTGAAGTGAACAAAATAAAATATTCATTTACAAACCGGACGGTTTGTTTATGTACACCTATTTGAATGACATTGATTGGGACGATAAATTTTACACATCGCCCAACTGCACAAATAAAATCTGTGTTTGTTTGTTTGAAACCCCACACGGGTGTTGGGATGAAATTTGAAGTTCACTCATCCTGATTGATTAAATATGTCAATCGATTGATTGACAGGCTGTTATAAGCATTAGATATCTATATTTGATGCTTATACGGTGTAGTGCACTTTGGTTGATGGTTGATTATTTATCGTTGCTATTATATACATGTGTTGTATGGAAATCCATATAATTAATTTTATATGGTAATTGATTGGGCCTCATTCCAATTTGAAAAATAAAGAAAATTTGAAAATAGAAATTTATGAAGCCGTGTTGATTAGTTTGACGCCATTTTGACGTGAACGATATTTATATCGATTTTATTCATTTTAAAATGAATATTGAAAAGTGATTTCGAAATCAACGATTTCGAAATGAAGTGAATTGAAAACGATTTCGAAATGAAATGAATTGAAAACGATTTCGAAATGAATTGAATTGAAAACGATTTCGAAATGAAGTGAATTGAAAACGATTTCGAAATGAATTGAATTGAAAACGATTTCGAAATGAATTGAATTGAAAACGATTTCGAAATGAAGTGAATTGAAAACGAATTCAAAGTGAATTGAAAACGATTTCGAAATGAAGTGAATTGAAAACGATTTCGAAATGAAGTGAATTGAAAACGATTTCGAAATGAAGTGAATTGAAAACGATTTCGAAATGAAGTGAATTGAAAACGATTTCGAAATGAATTGAATTGAAAACGATTTCGAAATGAAGTGAAGTGAAAACGATTTCGAAATGAATTGAATTGAAAACGATTTCGAAATGAAGTGAATTGAAAACGAATTCAAATTGGATTTGAAATTTGAATTGAATAGAAATGAATTTTAAAACGAATCTATAAAGAAGAATTCAATTGTGATTTGAATTGAAAAGGAAATTGAAAATGTTTTTGAAACGAATTCAAAACTATTTATATAATTCGTTTTAAATAGAAATCGACGAAATATATTATATATATATTATATATAATATAATGGCCTGAATAGAACGCGCCGCGCCGCGGCAGTTCGCGAATTTCGACCATTGATTTCAAACGGACATTACGGGAGATCCGACCGTCGGATTCTCCTAAAACCGGAACCGTTGGGTTCGTAACAAAAAGGGCTTTCTAGCGAATAATAGAAATTTGAAATCTAACGGTTGGATTTGGAATTATGTCCAAATCAAATTCGAAAAAGGTCGCTATAAGTGCAGTTCGATGGCCGTTGATGGAAATCGACTGTACGGGCCTTGATAAAATTATTAAAAATAGTAATAATTTGTGTAAAATCATAAGAAATGATTTGGGAAAATTTGGGATGAAAAACTCCATATTTGAAAAGATAAAAATAGATTTTTATCGAAATGAACTAGTTTTGAACTAGAATTATAATTCTATTTATTTTTAAATAAATAAATTGAATTTGAAATGGTTTTGAAAATAACCAAAATTTCCAATGATTGCATTGGAGTGGATTTGAATCGAAATTGTCTTCGGAATATTTCGATGTTGGAATTCGTGATATTACAGGTGTTGTTATGGAAATTTGAAAGATATATATTTGTATCGTTATTTCCAATACGACATTTGTTAGTCGTAGAATTCGATATTGAATATAAGCCGATATATTTTCTATTCAGGGCCTTGTATTGAATATCGAATGTGATTTGGGTTTGTCGTGAATGGTGTCTTCACTAACACTGTTCTTGAACCCAGTTGAGAAAAGATTAAATCTTTTTATTTAGATTTAATGAAGTGTACCAATTAAATAATATTTAATTGGAATTGAATTGATATTGATTTTTGGGTTTATCGTGAACTGTGTTTTAAAAGACACCGATTCTTTAACCCAGTTAACGATTAAAACTAAGTGGAGTTTTAATGAATCTTTAAACAGATTGAAAAGATCGAGAATGGAGTATCACCAGTTTTACTCCAGGCGATAGTTAAATCTTTAATTAGATTTGAACGTGAAATGGTAATTGAATTACCGATAACACTGTGGTGTTAAATATGAAGTACTACCAGTTTTACTTCATGGGATGAATAGGTTGGGATTGGGAAATAAAATAAATGATTACTTCGGTGTGGTTCGCTAATCCCGACTAGTTTGAATTGATATTCAAAGGTGATTAAAGAATAAATTTAAAGAATTTATCTTTGATAAAATTAATGGGAACTTTTCCCAAAGTATAGGAATATTTGAATAAAGGAATATTCTGAATTGGAATGAGGCGTATGTTGTGTTTGTGTAACACTTTTATAATATATACGCAAGTTATTCAGAAAGACCGGGTTTATCCCATTCTGAATAACTGATTCGACGTGGTGTCGAAGATGAAGACGGTGGTCGAAGACCGGAAGTCTTCACGTCGTTTGGGTGGTTACTGATGATCTAGATTGGGCTGTACACCCAAGAAGATGGAAACAGTTAGTGATCGTCCAGACGTGCTTGGAGATCGATGGATATGCGGGGTACTAGGTGCCTCCGGTTTCGTTCAGACCCAGAACGGACTTGTAAATGGACTGTGTGTCTGACATTGGATTTTAGTCCGTGCGATTGATCTCTATTAAATATATATCTGTTTGGCGGCGGAGGATTTATTCTCTTGCTTAACGCCCTTCTCTGAGACGTACGAGCTCAGGGGTTATATATTGATGGATATCAAACGCATGGAGTGAATTGCCTGTGTGGCATGCCTAAGTGGCAATTGATCGAGGCTTCTGTTGAAAAGCAAAGTCTTGTGGTGATGATCAAAGCACAGCCTGTGTGGCACAGCTTTGTGTAACGTGAATTCGCGAGCCTCGCACCCCGGTTGTGAACCAAAAACGGGAGAGGACGTCAGGGAGGGCATGCGTTTCTTTCTAGCTAGAAGTGGCGTCAGTGGTTTTACACGCCCTGACGAGTTTGACTTATGTGGTTGTTGCTGTTGCGAGGCGCCTCGGTTATATCGGTTTCGGCCGATGCATTCTGGTCGGCAGACGGACCAGACTTACACCCCATAGGGTGGGGAGACGCATGTTCAGGGTTTAAGTTTAATCCACATCGGTGGACTGGCCCTGAGGATCCAAGGCTTGACTGAGTACTTGCCTGAGGGGCGGGCTAGAGCGTCTCGAATCGGTTGAGGACTATCTTTTGCCTCGGTTCATAGACGGAAATCCAATTTCCAAATACGTGACATTTGCGGTTTTAATTGTAGAACCTAGTATGGTGACATAGTGGGATGGGGCGCTCATGCCGCCTATGATTGATACTTATGATTTGAAGTTGTTTTATACACTATGCACTTATAGTAGTATCAAAAGATTTGTTTTAAACGTACTAAGCATGTTTGGCTATTATAAGGGAAAACCCTATCCTCGGCTGCGTTGCATTGTGTGATGGGACCTGGGTCTTATAATAGCTTCATTTTTCTTTATTTAGCATTGCGCTGTTTGTTTTATGCACTGGTATTCTTGGGAGGAAACCCGTTCCGTGTTATACGGCGTGGTCCCTTGATTTACCTAACTTTCAAATAAAGATTAATAACTGTTTTAGTTCTCACATCAGTCACATGACTGACCTGGAGTTTATTGTTTTAACCTAAACTCTGGGTGCCCTTATTTTCGACACGGGCAGCTAGTAGTTTTGGTTTTGCAGATTTATATTCACAGGATCCTGGTTTACAGCTGGAATGATATCCGGAAAGCTTTGTATCCGTATACCTCTTTCTAGTTATGTATTGTATTATGTTCCGCTGCTATATATTTAAATGTAATTTAAATCTCTGATATTTCTGTGTAATATTCATTTATACTCTGTATATTCTTGTAATCTGGTGCATTGTTGTAATATACAATGAAATGTTCTTCTGTATGCGTTCTGTTTTGTCGTGTTCTCAAACGATAGGGCGTTTCGAACGGCCTGGATCGGTTTAGCGACTGGTTCGGACCGAGCGAAATTCCTTGCCGTCACAGTTGGTATCAGAGCTTTGGTTTACTAAGCAGAGAACAAGACACATTAGAACCGTACGAAAGAATTCATCAGATATTGGGTTAGTAAAATCCAAGGGGAATGACTCGTTAGAGATGGGATCAGTAGTATCCTAGAACGAGTGTGAAGAGTATATTTTTCAAATGAAAACAAATTTTTGTTTTGAAAATTTAAATCAATTATACGTATTTGATTATTTATTTATATTGATTAGGACAGTCCAATATATAAAGATTTCGCGTATGCGCCTAGCTAGCGTCTATTCGAAGTTTTAATATACTGGATAGATATAGAATCACACTCTAGTCGACCGGGGGTGATTCTGATGATTGATATATCATCATCAGAGTTTATATTCGAGTGACGAACGTGTAACATCTATATATTTCCTATTGACTGGTGTGAGAACCAAAATTAGATAGGGCTAATTGTTGTGATTTGGCATCAAAAATCTGATTTTTGACTATATATCAAAAGTATGAATTTGAAACGTTAAATTCACTAATTGATTGATGTTTGTGTTGTTTGTTTATTTGTTTGCTAATTTTTAGCCATTTAGCCTAATTGAACCGAATATTGAACTGTATTGAAAATTGGTCGCATCTGCTTGCATATACATATATATCATTGAACAGGTCATAGCAAGGAGGCTAAAGCAGAGAATAAAATTTGTTTGCCCGACAAATAGGTACATGTTTACTACATAATTTCCTGTTTTGTTTGGGTGATGATGATTTTGTGAGCCTATTGGCTAGCCGCTTGGCTTTTTCTTTTTCTTTTTGAGATCTGAAGGACCGGGGAAGCTATTTGAAATTCCCCGATGCTCCCGGTGCAGGGGAGGTTATGGCGAAATTTTTCGAAAATTTAGGGTGTTAGCCAAATTTTTGAAATTTTTGAAAATTCTCAGAAACTGAAGAGTTGGAGAATGAAAGCCAGATCGAACGTAGAGTTGAATAATCAAACCACTTTCGACTTTGTTCCTTTTCGGGGACGAAAAGTTTTAAGTGGGGGAGATTGTAACAACCCGAAAATCTGGGCCAGTTTAAAATTTTTATTTTGGCAATTTTAGCGAATTTTGATTATTTAAAATGAATTATTTTAAATAAAATCGACGAAAAATTATATTGAATATAATTCGAACGTATATATTATACGCGTCGTCGTTAGAATATAAAATATTTATATATAATTATAAATAGAATTGAAAATGGCGCGGTAGTTCGATAATTCGATTTCAAACTTCAATCGAACATACCGGGTGCAAAACAATCCGGATTTTAGTGAAATCAAAAATAATGGAATCTAATAGTGAATATCTTTCCAACGAATCCGAAAAATCGAGATTTCATGGCGGGAATCAAAAGATATGTCCAGTTGAAAATTCTGAATAGTCGCTATGGAATTCAGGCCCTTAAAAATGGACATTTTGCAAATGACCTCGGATTTCGACGAAACCAGTTTTGTTGGATCCGTGATGTTGAATTATTGCTAGATTCCAAATTTCATAATTTTTCGAATCAATATGTGAGCGTGGCATAGGAAAACGCGTTTGACCAGTTTCAGTTGAATTCAATCGACTGGAAATTGGCCATTTTTCAAACGGTCTCAGAATTCGATGAAACTGGCTTTGTTAGGACCGTATCGTAAATACAAAGCAAGAAAATATTTTTCGAGAATTTTTCTAGTTAGTATGCGGCCCCAGTAAATTGAAATGTGCGTTCAAATTCAATATATAGAGTTATATTTTGATTTTGATGAAAATTGATCGAAACGATCGAATCAGCCTACGATACATATCCCATTGTGTTCAGAATGAGGGTAATTAGCTAGAGGCGACAGTCGTTGGATCTCGTTTGGAGTTCGTTGCATTAAACAAGTAAATTTACAAATAAAATATTATTATATTAATATATATATATATTAACCCTAACTAGCAAAACCCTAATTCCTCATAAATTAGAAACTGCCGCCCCCAATCAAAAAGAACGAACGATCTGCAGCTTCAATCCTTCTCCCCCCTCATTCTCGAAATCCACGCCACCGTTCAGGAAGCTACCACAACGAAATCAAAGAGCTAAGAGAGATGAGAAACATCAACGGTCATGATCAATCTTAGTCGCCTGTATATCGGTAATTTTGGGGGCAAAGCGCTGCCGTTCGTGGGCCTTTTCCGGTGCTTGGGCCACATCGAGTTCGTCACCATGGTGAGGCGCAGGGGCATGGGGGCACGGGCTTCAAGATGACAACATCTGATCCAACTCCGATGGACCTCCTGGCGCGCGACAGGGAGTTTCTTTTGGAGCTTTAGGGTTCGATTTCAAACTGGAAGGAAACGATGGTTACAGCTAATTAGGGTGGAAAGGTAGCGGTTTTTAATCTTGTTTTTAAAACGTTGTAGATATAATTTTTAATTATATAAATAGTATTGTTTTAAAAATGAGATTTCTTGTTTATAAAATAAAATATAGCATTATTTTTACTTTGCTTTGAAAATCTGAAAATATACTTTGTTTTGATAAGGTGAAAATATAAGTAATGATAATATGAAAAATATGAATATACTTTGTTTTTATAAATATAATGATGTGAAATAAAAATAGATTTGTTTAGAAATAAAAAATAGCATTGTTGTAGAAAAATAGCATTGTTATAGAAAAATAGAAACCTCTTTCATTTGAAAACAAATACATACATTGTTTTGAAAGAAAATATATTTTAGATTTTTAAACAAGTAAAAGACCGGATTTTTGAAATAGAAAAGAACAAATTTTTGAATCGGAAAATATATGATTTGCTAATAAAAACTTATAGAATTTTTATAAATTGAACTTCGATAAAGAAAAATAGAATTTTTATATATTGAACTTCGATAGAAAAATAGAATTTTTATAAATTGAACTTCGATAGAAAAATAGAATTTTTATAAATTGAACTTCGATAGAAAAATAGAATTTTTATAAATTGAACTTCGATAAAGAAAAATAGAATTTTTATAAATTGAACTTCGATAGAAAAATAGAATTTTTATATATTGAACTTCGATAGAAAAATAGAATTTTTATAAATTGAACTTCGATAGAAAAATAGAATTTTTATATATTGAACTTCCATAGAAAAATAGGATTTTTATATATGGAACTTCGAAATAAAAATGCGATTTTTATATATTGAACATTGAAGTAAAAATTCGACTTTTACATATGTAGTGGCTACAGCAACGAAGATGACGAGGATGCGATAGCGATGAAGATTTCTATCAATGAAGTGCCGTGGAGCTAGGATAGCTATAGGTGAGAATTTCTCACCTTTCAAATTTATTTTCTAGTTATATATATATACTAGGATGCAGACGGTGTTTAGTAGCACCCGACACAATCGTCCACAGACCATGGACTTGTTTGTTTGGCTGTTTGGTTATTGATTGTGATATTGGTTTGAATGTGGTTTGTGGTGTGAAAAATCGAATCGATAAATTGGTTAGGATTAGACGTGCGCCGTTATAAGGCGAAGGAGTAAGGCTAGGTTAGACTCTTACTCCAAATTTTGTGGTTTGCATAACGAATTGATTTGATTGATGTGTGAATGGCGTGGGCCTTCACTAGACCGGGGATAAGGCTAGGCCTCGTCCCGTTTCTAGTATCGTGCCGTTATGCCGCCGAAATTTTCTAAAATATGTTAGAAAAATAAAAATATCATTTTATTGAATAAATGAATTGAATAGAAATTCATAGGTTGAAATAAAATGTTTTATCGTTAAAAATAAATTTTTTAACGTGAATATGAAAATAGTGAAGTGAACAAAATAAAATATTCATTTACAAACCGGACGGTTTGTTTATGTACACCTATTTGAATGACATTGATTGGGACGATAAATTTTACACATTGCCCAACTGCACAAATAAAATCTGTGTTTGTTTGTTTGAAACCCCACACGGGTGTTGGGATGAAATTTGAAGTTCACTCATCCTGATTGATTAAATATGTCAATCGATTGATTGACAGGCTGTTATAAGCATTAGATATCTATATTTGATGCTTATACGGTGTAGTGCACTTTGGTTGATGGTTGATTATTTATCGTTGCTATTATATACATGTGTTGTATGGAAATCCATATAATTAATTTTATATGGTAATTGATTGGGCCTCATTCCAATTTGAAAAATAAAGAAAATTTGAAAATAGAAATTTATGAAGCCGTGTTGATTAGTTTGACGCCATTTTGACGTGAACGATATTTATATCGATTTTATTCATTTTAAAATGAATATTGAAAAGTGATTTCGAAATCAACGATTTCGAAATGAAGTGAATTGAAAACGATTTCGAAATGAATTGAATTGAAAACGATTTCGAAATGAATTGAATTGAAAACGATTTCGAAATGAAGTGAATTGAAAACGATTTCGAAATGAATTGAATTGAAAACGATTTCGAAATGAATTGAATTGAAAACGATTTCGAAATGAAGTGAATTGAAAACGAATTCAAAGTGAATTGAAAACGATTTCGAAATGAAGTGAATTGAAAACGATTTCGAAATGAAGTGAATTGAAAACGATTTCGAAATGAAGTGAATTGAAAACGATTTCGAAATGAATTGAATTGAAAACGATTTCGAAATGAAGTGAAGTGAAAACGATTTCGAAATGAATTGAATTGAAAACGATTTCGAAATGAAGTGAATTGAAAACGAATTCAAATTGGATTTGAAATTTGAATTGAATAGAAATGAATTTTAAAACGAATCTATAAAGAAGAATTCAATTGTGATTTGAATTGAAAAGGAAATTGAAAATGTTTTTGAAACGAATTCAAAACTATTTATATAATTCGTTTTAAATAGAAATCGACGAAATATATTATATATATATTATATATAATATAATGGCCTGAATAGAACGCGCCGCGCCGCGGTAGTTCGCGAATTTCGACCATTGATTTCAAACGGACATTACGGGAGATCCGACCGTCAGATTCTCCTAAAACCGGAACCGTTGGGTTCGTATCGAAAAGAGCTTTCTAGCGAATAATAGAAATTTGAAATCTAACGGTTGGATTTGGAATTATGTCCAAATCAAATTCGAAAAAGGTCGCTATAAGTGCAGTTCGATGGCCGTTGATGGAAATCGACTGTACGGGCCTTGATAAAATTATTAGAAATAGTAATAATTTGTGTAAAATCATAAGAAATGATTTGGGAAAATTTTGGATGAAAAACTCCATATTTGAAAAGATAAAAATAGATTTTTATCGAAATGAACTAGTTTTGAACTAGAATTATAATTCTATTTATTTTTAAATAAATAAATTGAATTTGAAATGGTTTTGAAAATAACCAAAATTTCCAATGATTGCATTGGAGTGGATTTGAATCGAAATTGTCTTCGGAATATTTCGATGTTGGAATTCGTGATATTACAGGTGTTGTTATGGAAATTTGAAAGATATATATTTGTATCGTTATTTCCAATACGACATTTGTTAGTCGTAGAATTCGATATTGAATATAAGCCGATATATTTTCTATTCAGGGCCTTGTATTGAATATCGAATGTGATTTGGGTTTGTCGTGAATGGTGTCTTCACTAACACTGTTCTTGAACCCAGTTGAGAAAAGATTAAATCTTTTTATTTAGATTTAATGAAGTGTACCAATTAAATAATATTTAATTGGAATTGAATTGATATTGATTTTTGGGTTTATCGTGAACTGTGTTTTAAAAGACACTGATTCTTTAACCCAGTTAACGATTAAAACTAAGTGGAGTTTTAATGAATCTTTAAACAGATTGAAAAGATCGAGAATGGAGTATCACCAGTTTTACTCCAGGCGATAGTTAAATCTTTAATTAGATTTGAACGTGAAATGGTAATTGAATTACCGATAACACTGTGGTGTTAAATATGAAGTACTACTAGTTTTACTTCATGGGATGAATAGGTTGGGATTGGGAAATAAAATAAATGATTACTTCGGTGTGGTTCGCTAATCCCGACTAGTTTGAATTGATATTCAAAGGTGATTAAAGAATAAATTTAAAGAATTTATCTTTGATAAAATTAATGGGAACTTTTCCCAAAGTATAGGAATATTTGAATAAAGGAATATTCTGAATTGGAATGAGGCGTATGTTGTGTTTGTGTAACACTTTTATAATATATACGCGAGTTATTCAGAAAGACCGGGTTTATCCCATTCTGAATAACTGATTCGACGTGGTGTCGAAGATGAAGACGGTGGTCGAAGACCGGAAGTCTTCACGTCGTTTGGGTGGTTACTGATGATCTTGATTGGGCTGTACACCCAAGAAGATGGAAACAGTTAGTGATCGTCCAGACGTGCTTGGAGATCGATGGATATGCGGGGTACTAGGTGCCTCCGGTTTCGTTCAGACCCAGAACGGACTTGTAAATGGACTGTGTGTCTGACATTGGATTTTAGTCCGTGCGATTGATCTCTATTAAATATATATCTGTTTGGCGGTGGAGGATTTATTCTCTTGCTTAACGCCCTTCTCTGAGACGTACGAGCTCAGGGGTTATATATTGATGGATATCAAACGCATGGAGTGAATTGCCTGTGTGGCATGCCTAAGTGGCAATTGATCGAGGCTTCTGTTGAAAAGCAAAGTCTTGTGGTGATGATCAAAGCACAGCCTGTGTGGCACAGCTTTGTGTAACGTGAATTCGCGAGCCTCGCACCCCGGTTGTGAACCAAAAACGGGAGAGGACGTCAGGGAGGGCATGCGTTTCTTTCTAGCTAGAAGTGGCGTCAGTGGTTTTACACGCCCTGACGAGTTTGACTTATGTGGTTGTTGCTGTTGCGAGGCGCCTCGGTTATATCGGTTTCGGCCGATGCATTCTGGTCGGCAGACGGACCAGACTTACACCCCATAGGGTGGGGAGACGCATGTTCAGGGTTTAAGTTTAATCCACATCGGTGGACTGGCCCTGAGGATCCAAGGCTTGACTGAGTACTTGCCTGAGGGGCGGGCTAGAGCGTCTCGAATCGGTTGAGGACTATCTTTTGCCTCGGTTCATAGACGGAAATCCAATTTCCAAATACGTGACATTTGCGGTTTTAATTGTAGAACCTAGTATGGTGACATAGTGGGATGGGGCGCTCATGCCGCCTATGATTGATACTTATGATTTGAAGTTGTTTTATACACTATGCACTTATAGTAGTATCAAAAGATTTGTTTTAAACGTACTAAGCATGTTTGGCTATTATAAGGGAAAACCCTATCCTCGGCTGCGTTGCATTGTGTGATGGGACCTGGGTCTTATAATAGCTTCATTTTTCTTTATTTAGCATTGCGCTGTTTGTTTTATGCACTGGTATTCTTGGGAGGAAACCCGTTCCGTGTTATACGGCGTGGTCCCTTGATTTACCTAACTTTCAAATAAATATTAATAACTGTTTTAGTTCTCACACCAGTCACATGACTGACCTGGAGTTTATTGTTTTAACCTAAACTCTGGTTGCCCTTATTTTCGACACGGGCAGCTAGTAGTTTTGGTTTTGCAGATTTATATTCACAGGATCCTGGTTTACAGCTGGAATGATATCCGGAAAGCTTTGTATCCGTATACCTCTTTCTAGTTATGTATTGTATTATGTTCCGCTGCTATATATTTAAATGTAATTTAAATCTCTGATATTTCTGTGTAATATTCATTTATACTCTGTATATTCTTGTAATCTGGTGCATTGTTGTAATATACAATGAAATGTTCTTCTGTATGCGTTCTGTTTTGTCGTGTTCTCAAACGATAGGGCGTTTCGAACGGCCTGGATCGGTTTAGCGACTGGTTCGGACCGAGCGAAATTCCTTGCCGTCACACCATGCAAGCTCCGTTTTATAGCTGCTAAATTAATGTAATTTATAATATTATCAATGTGTTATTTTATTCCCTTTTTAATGCATTGTTTTATTCCCTTTTTAATGCATGCATTCTAATTTCAGTTTGCACCTAATTTCTTGTCCACCTTTCATGCATGTATTTATCTATGCATTTATTTCTTTTTGTTTTTAACTTGCAATTTTTTAATTTCAACATTAAAATTATTTCTTACAACTTTTTATTAATTAATTAATACGGGGTGTTACCGGAGAGTTTGTTAAACTCACACTTTCAAGCTTTCTTGTGTACGATGTCGTTAATTTTACGTTTGTTGTAAGTTTCTGTAACGACCCGCAAATCCGAGCTATCTGAGTTGACTAAAAACACCACACGTCCAACCCAAATTGCACAGAAATACGAATCATTTTTAGAAAGAAGTTAGAGGATGAGAAATAGAAAGAAAGAAATATTAGAATAGAAGAAAAACGAAGATCACAAACTCACAGCGGAACGAATAAAATATATTATATAACATAACCTTTGAAATACAAATCAGTACTTTATATACATACCATCATCAGAGCACAACAGTCATTTCTGGAACAGTTATAAATACCTGTTTCCAGATACAACATAGTACACAGCGGAAATACGATAATCTACAGCTAACTGGTGAACCTCCTGCTTCCAGCTCCTCCAATTGAATCTGTGAAATCCCGACTACTTGACTGCCCGTACAAATTTGGGCACCCAAGAGTTTAGGGAAAACAAAACAAAATAAACTCTGGGTCAGTCATGGGACTGGTGTGAGTAAACTCCAACCACTTGTTTAACTTTCAAAACCCTTTTCGAAAGAAAAGATAATAGTAAGACCAGCCCACACATAAACATGGACGGTTTTTACCTTACTATAACCCAAAACACTTTGATACGAAAAATCCAGTGATATTATAATAATGTCTACATCAAGTAAATAACCAAATAGCAGAACGCTTGCATCTCACGCTCCACATACATAGTATAAAATCAAAAACCGCATGGCACTTATTGGAGATTGGATTTCCAACATGACAAGGTATGGGACCACCTTCCGACAGTGCATCTCTAGAGGCGAATACACCTGGGTTCAACAAGAACGTCTTGCAACCCGGCCCACACATGACCGACCACTCATTTCGCTTGAGTGTATCGAATGTATATCACCAACGGTTGGACTCAAACCACCGTTTCCCGAATGGGCAGAATCGATAGATTAAGAAACAAAAGGAATTTCTCTAGATAGGTGATTATACACCCTAATGGGAGCGACCCACATAGCCATGCTGCCTGCCCGATTTTTGTCCTTTCCCGGTTGTTGAGGCCTGAGGCTACGAATACTTACCATTCATTGATAGCACAATCACTTTGAATGCCACATTGTCAGATCCGTTAATCACTAGTTGAGTTTGCACAAATATTCTGGATGTTATGCTAAGGGAATAAATCCGTTGCAACCATATATATTTATACAGACTAACCCATTTGATCATTGGAAATACTCTGTCAGACATTCGTCCATTTACGTTCGTTCTGGGATTGAACGAAACCGAAGGCACAATTTCTATTTATAGAAAAAGCCCTTGCACTTCACTTCATCTTCGATTATCTTCATATAATCTGATTCGCAACGCTACTGCCAATACAGAGTGGTTCACGAATAATAATCCAACCGGTCTCTCCATATTGACAACGATGGTCAAAATCTTCGATAGTCCGTGATTTAACTATCGAATAAAAACAAGTGTTCATCCAAACATATCAAACAAATCACTGGGCTCTTTAATTAATATTCCATTAATTAAATCTCTTCTCCGGTTCTTTATCAATATTTGTTAACCAAATATTTTCAATAACCATATTGGCCTTATACGTTATTTGGAAAACATTTCCATGCATCGCCTTCTTTTATTTTCTACACTTAGAAAATATATTCTATTTGAAATTGAAAACAATTCCAATCACCTATCTCTTTCCCGACTACTTTAATTATACTCAGGAAATATTTACTCTTATACTTCCAAAATTTCACCACTTGGGTTAAAACGAATGCTGTGTAAAACATCGTCACAACAACCCAAAATACTTCCTTCAACTGAATCTCTTTAAACATTGATTTTCGAGACCGAGTCTTGCCATTTATCAGCCAATAATAATAATCCATCAAGTTGGGGTATAATTACCTCTCAGACCTTGACTGAAAATATTATTAACTTCAAAACAGACCAGACTGCTACTCGAATAATCAATACCATATTAAACAAATTTTCCATTTCTAAAATGTATATATATTTCCCATTTTGTTTATACTGTTTTATTTTTAAGTTCATTTCCTTATCGAATTCTATATATATCGATACACTGATCCTAATTATCAAATTTTCTTAAAAATATTCTAACTTCTTAAATTTCCGGAAAAATTCGCCATAACCTCCCCTACACCGGGAGCATCGGGAAATTGCAAATAGCCTTCCCGGTCCTTCTTATCTCGAAAAGAAAAAGAAAAAGCCAAGCGGCTTGCCGATACGGCGCATAAAACCCATAAATGAATTAAACATGTACCTTATTGTCGAGCACTATATTTATAAACTTCATATACTTCATATCAACCCTGCTTACACCTGTTCACCTGTTTTGCAATTCAATTCAACTCAATCCAATTGTTTGAATTCAGTTTCGCCCATTTATTCTTTAATTAGCTCCTTAACCCATTTCACTTGTTGTTTGAACATATCACGTTCAAATATATATTAATTTGTTTATACAACAATCGAATGTCATTTCTAATTCAAGTTCATATTTGATTTTGAGTATGAATTTACAATCCCCCTTTTCTGATTCAAAGTCCAATTTCCATTTCGATTTCCATTAACCAATTCTTCTTCAATTTAGTTAGTTCAATTCAACAACTAAAAATCTGATTTTTTTGTTTCAAAAATCAGTTCACTTACTTCACTGGAGTTCATATTTATTTTGTATCTCTAGTCTGGATTCATCAAATGAAATTCTGGATTTTTATTTCTTTAAAAATCCCTTTTATTTCCTTAAATAAACCCTTATGGTTTATAAAGGATTCTGGCGCAATTTTTCTGAAAATTTGATTTTGACATAACTCAAAATCCATACGACGAAATGCAGATTTTTCTCTTCCATTAGAAAACTATTATCAAATGGGTCCTGACGTTTCTTATTTCACAGAATTCCGACTTCAATCGAGTCCTGTATACTTAATTGAAGTTCGAAACGCCGATTTACGAACTGCAGCGCTGCGACGAGCTCGTTTTAATTATATTTAATATATATATATGTTTAAACTTCGTTTGAATGAAATTCAACTCCATTCTGATATATATTAATATATTCAAGTCCATAGTTTAAATTCCATTTGAATTCCATATTCAAATCCCATAGTTTAAATTCTATTTGAATTCAATTTGAATCTCCTATATTCAAATTTCATTTTCCATCTCCATTTGAATTCTAATATTCAAACTCATTTTTAACACCATTTGAATTCTAATATTCAAATTTAATTCTCTTGAATTCACATACCATATTTTATTTCCTTGATTTCAAATACCACATTTTAATCTCCTTGAATTCAAATACCAGATTAATTTCTATAATCAACTCCCTTTTGAATTGTTATATTTGAAATTCATACTTGAATTTAAATAATCAAACTCCATTTTGAATTTCTATTTTAAATTCAAATATCCAAAACTCCATTCTAATACTATTTGAATTTCAAATACCACCTTTTAATTCCCTTTGAATTCCTCTTATTCAAATTCTTTTTGGATTCTATTTGAATCCTATATTTAAACTCCATTTGAGTTTTATTTAAATTCTTATATTTAAACTCCATTCAAATTCTATTTAAATTCTTATATTTGAATCCTCTTTATTTAAAACCCATTATTTAAATCCCATTTGAATTTCTTCACTCAAATCCATTTGAATTGCCTTGAATTCAAATTCCATTTCAAAACCATTTGGATTTCCTATTTCGAAATCCTATTTGAAATTCTATTTCCAATTCTACTTTGAAAATCCTATTTTCAAAGTTTATTTCAAATTCTATTTTGAAATTCTACTTTCAAATCTCTATTTGAATTTCTTTATTCAAATTTTATATCAAAATCTCTATTTGAATTTTCTTTATTTGAATTCCTTTGAATTCAAATTTTATTTTAATTCCTTTGAATTCAAATATTCAAATTTCATTCTAATTTCTCATATTCAAATTCTATTTGTATTATTTAATTTATAAACAATGTTTATAACTTCCCTTAAATTTTCACATTATAAACTTATAAATAAAGTTTATAAATCCAATTCAAATCCCGTATTTTAATTTATAAACTAAGTTTATAAATTCACTTGTTTTATATATTTAAAACAGTTAATATTTTCTATACTTCATTAAAAATTCAAATTCTATTTATAAAAATAGAATTCCATTTTCAAATCTCTATTATCCTTTTCCGATATTTTTATAAATCAATATTCGAGCCCCAGTGATATTTAAACACCCCAAAACAATCAGTTATCAATCACGGGATTTTTAACACATCATATATGAGAATATATATGAAACCGACAAACAAACAGATAATATATTTTTGAGGAATCCAGTTGGATTCCTCCAACCTGTTTACCTGCATCCACAGATGTTAGTACATAAATAATACCCATTCTGCTTCGTGGCAGAATATCGTGGTATAGAAGGTCATCCACTAATCATAGCGTGGGGCGTATAGGGTAATCATCCGCTATGGTACCGCGGGCATCCGCTAATGAGACTGCGGGAATCCAACCAATCAATCAACCCAATATATATATAGCCTAAATAACTAATTTA
This sequence comes from Allium sativum, assembly GCA_030737875.1. Taxonomy (NCBI): domain Eukaryota; kingdom Viridiplantae; phylum Streptophyta; class Magnoliopsida; order Asparagales; family Amaryllidaceae; genus Allium; species Allium sativum. Next base: position 552,132,527 of record CM060918.1, read on the forward strand.
TATAACAACCAGAAAACATTCACACAAGCAACAAACAATTATTTTTAATGAAATAAAAATAATTCTAAAGGTGAGTGAGATTTACTCACCTTGATTTTTCCATTGTCGAATAATCCCATTCAACTCCTTATTTCTTCTAGGAATCATCTTAGATCATCTCGAGTAAATTTAATTTGCACCTATGATAATTATTTTATCGATTAAATGATTCATATAAATCAACTATAAACAAATTAAATTTAAACTAATCTACTTTAATGAAAAGACATTAACTAAGTTAATTATAATTAATTTGTCTAAATCCTTGGTTAGATTAATCGATTAAGTTATTATTCACTTCAACTTTAATTACTAACAATTAATCTATGCATTTTATGAACTTAATCAAAACATATACCTTGTTGTTCTCGACCAATCGCAAACCATATCTTCAAAATCTGCGGATCCATTTTTCTTTATTCAATTCCAAACAGGTCGGCTCCTTCCTAACCAAACGCCAAAGCTAGTGGCTTCTGCCAACATGCTTATTTACATTGCTATTTCCGCATTTAATCGAACACTTGTTGTGCATCTTTCCCTCATTGTCCCTCACTTCACCATGAACTCAAACAAAATCCCCTTCAAAACTGATATGCCGAACCATACCAACAGCTCTCCCGTCCTTGCCAATTCCCAGTTCACACAGTACATCAACATTCGCACTTACCCAGTTTCTCCAGTATATCACGACTCTAACAGCCCACTTCCCTCCATAAATACCAATTAACACCGGCCTTTACCAGTACATCGCACTCAACTCAAGTGCGCTCTGAACCAACTCCGACCCTTCTAGAAGCTACCGCAACAATCTCCTTTCCCGTCGACGAACTCGAAGTCCCTTGTATCGTTGTTCGAAGTCTTGTAGTTAAAGTGAGCGTCGCACCGCCTTTGACCTAATACCTGTCTCCCAGCAAGCGTCTCCTGTTGGTTCGAGCCTTAGGGTATTCGCGATTTTCCCCTTTCAAATCTTGAATATCGCAGCCATTTTAATTTCCTTTTTGAAGCTTTTCGATCTGTTGGTTTTCGCGCATTTGAATTAGCAGAGAACGGAATCAGAAGATGAGAATCATATATTTATTTTATTTGCTTAAAGCTTCGAATGCGGTTTGGATTTTACTGAAGAAATTAAAGGGGAAGCACTGCGATTTATAGAAGAAAGGGAAAAACACAATGTATGCTGCCATTTAATTGATGTCCCCTTGATATCGAGAACGGGAAACAAAAATTACTGCTCGAGAAGAAGAGATAGCCTGCGAGAAATATAGTTTAGGGTGGCTTCTGATAGAGCATAGGTCGGCTTGAAATTAGGGTAGGGTAAAATATCACACCAGTCCCTTATTTTAAAATCCTTAACCGCTATTTAGTCGCAACAACCGACGTCTTCAAGATTATACGATATTTTGAATTTAACAGAATCGGTTTAAAACGGAATAACGCTATTAAATTAAATTAACCCATTTAAAATGTAAATTGGTTTCTAAACAAATAAATTCATTTATATCATCAATTCAATATTTAAATGGCCAAAAATCCGGGACGTTTCATTCCTTTCCCCTTAAAAGAATTTCGTCCCCGAAATTAGTAAGGCAGAAGAAATGTTACGGTCCCGGTAACTTTCCAAAAGCTCACTTTGTTAGAACTCAGTATTTCATTTATTCAAATTCATTCAACTTGATTCAAATCAATTTATTCATTTCAATCCATTTAACTTGCACAAGTTTTAAACTCCAGAATTCAAATTCCCGGGTTTCTATTTCAAATCCCTTTATTTTTTCTGAAGTCACATAAATATATATACATATATTTATTTCTATTTAAATTCAAAACATTTTGAATTTCAAACCACTTGTTTTCTTTCAAACAAACTTCCCATCAAAAACTTTTCTAAAGTAGCAATTCATCACTTAGAAACTCGAAAATGAATACTGATGAAGCTGCAGTCCTCATCAGAATTATTTTCCAGCCACTGAAGTGAGTTCAGTGCTTAATCACTTTAAAAATCCATCTCAAAATGATTTCTAGTCAAAATCCTTTTTAAACAAAGCAATTTTATTCTAATATACTTCAAAAAAATATTTTTAAACTTCCCAGGATTTAAATTCCAAATTCTGGTTTGAATTCAATTTTAATTCATCTCATTTGTATATTTAATTCCTATACAAATTCTATTTGGTTATAAATAACCGTTCAAAGTTTATAATCTCATTTGATTATAAAATCAACATCCAACACATCCATATAATAATAATTCTAGAAAATTATTCTTTCTATATCAAAAATAGAAATTTTGGGTTAAATTATTTCATTTACCCACTTAAAAACAATATCATGTCGTATTTTCTGTTCAAGTGTTTAGAAATCCCTATCGACTTCGTGGCGTCCCACGATTCGACCAGAATTCATAAACCACTCACAGACTAGTCAACACAATATAAAACAACTTTTATATCAATTTACAAATACGCTCTCTCGTATATATACGCTCAACTCATTCTAGGGTACTACTGACCCTATCTCTAATGAGCACATGCCACACAAGCCTAGGTGTTCGCTCAACCTAAGCTCTGATACCAACTGTAACGACCCGCAAATCCGAGCTATCTGAGTTGACTAAAAACACCACACGTCCAACCCAAATTGCACAGAAATACGAATCATTTTTAGAATGAAGTTAGAGGATGAGAAATAGAAAGAAAGAAATATTAGAATAGAAGAAAAACGAAGATCACAAACTCACAGCGGAACGAATAAAATATATTATATAACATAACCTTTGAAATACAAATCAGTACTTTATATACATACCATCATCAGAGCACAACAGTCATTTCTGGAACAGTTATAAATACCTGTTTCCAGATACAACATAGTACACAGCGGAAATACGATAATCTACAGCTAACTGGTGAAGCCTCCTGCTTCCAGCTCCTCCAATTGAATCTGTGAAATCCCTACTACTTGACTGCCCGTACAAATTTGGGCACCCAAGAGTTTAGGGAAAACAAAACAAAATAAACTCTGGGTCAGTCATGGGACTGGTGTGAGTAAACTCCAACCACTTGTTTAACTTTCAAAACCCTTTTCGAAAGAAAAGATAATAGTAAGACCAGCCCACACATAAACATGGACGGTTTTTACCTTACTATAACCCAAAACACTTTGATACGAAAAATCCAGTGATATTATAATAATGTCTACATCAAGTAAATAACCAAATAGCAGAACGCTTGCATCTCACGCTCCACATACATAGTATAAAATCAAAAACCGCATGGCACTTATTGGAGATTGGATTTCCAACATGACAAGGTATGGGACCACCTTCCGACAGTGCATCTCTAGAGGCGAATACACCTGGGTTCAACAAGAACGTCTTGCAACCCGGCCCACACATGACCGACCACTCATTTCGCTTGAGTGTATCGAATGTATATCACCAACGGTTGGACTCAAACCACCGTTTCCCGAATGGGCAGAATCGATAGATTAAGAAACAAAAGGAATTTCTCTAGATAGGTGATTATACACCCTAATGGGAGCGACCCACATAGCCATGCTGCCTGCCCGATTTTTGTCCTTTCCCGGTTGTTGAGGCCTGAGGCTACGAATACTTACCATTCATTGATAGCACAATCACTTTGAATGCCACATTGTCAGATCCGTTAATCACTAGTTGAGTTTGCACAAATATTCTGGATGTTATGCTAAGGGAATAAATCCGTTGCAACCATATATATTTATACAGACTAACCCATTTGATCATTGGAAATACTCTGTCAGACATTCGTCCATTTACGTTCGTTCTGGGATTGAACGAAACCGAAGGCACAATTTCTATTTATAGAAAAAGCCCTTGCACTTCACTTCATCTTCGATTATCTTCATATAATCTGATTCGCAACGCTACTGCCAATACAGAGTGGTTCACGAATAATAATCCAACCGGTCTCTCCATATTGACAACGATGGTCAAAATCTTCGATAGTCCGTGATTTAACTATCGAATAAAAACAAGTGTTCATCCAAACATATCAAACAAATCACTGGGCTCTTTAATTAATATTCCATTAATTAAATCTCTTCTCCGGTTCTTTATCAATATTTGTTAACCAAATATTTTCAATAACCATATTGGCCTTATACGTTATTTGGAAAACATTTCCATGCATCGCCTTCTTTTATTTTCTGCACTTAGAAAATATATTCTATTTGAAATTGAAAACAATTCCAATCACCTATCTCTTTCCCGACTACTTTAATTATACTCAGGAAATATTTACTCTTATACTTCCAAAATTTCACCACTTGGGTTAAAACGAATGCTGTGTAAAACATCGTCACAACAACCCAAAATACTTCCTTCAACTGAATCTCTTTAAACATTGATTTTCGAGACCGAGTCTTGCCATTTATCAGCCAATAATAATAATCCATCAAGTTGGGGTATAATTACCTCTCAGACCTTGACTGAAAATATTATTAACTTCAAAACAGACCAGACTGCTACTCGAATAATCAATACCATATTAAACAAATTTTCCATTTCTAAAATGTATATATATTTCCCATTTTGTTTATACTGTTTTATTTTTAAGTTCATTTCCTTATCGAATTCTATATATATCGATACACTGATCCTAATTATCAAATTTTCTTAAAAATATTCTAACTTCTTAAATTTCCGGAAAAATTCGCCATAACCTCCCCTACACCGGGAGCATCGGGAAATTGCAAATAGCCTTCCCGGTCCTTCTTATCTCGAAAAGAAAAAGAAAAAGCCAAGCGGCTTGCCGATACGGCGCATAAAACCCATAAATGAATTAAACATGTACCTTATTGTCGAGCACTATATTTATAAACTTCATATACTTCATATCAACCCTGCTTACACCTGTTCACCTGTTTTGCAATTCAATTCAACTCAATCCAATTGTTTGAATTCAGTTTCGCCCATTTATTCTTTAATTAGCTCCTTAACCCATTTCACTTGTTGTTTGAACATATCACGTTCAAATATATATTAATTTGTTTATACAACAATCGAATGTCATTTCTAATTCAAGTTCATATTTGATTTTGAGTATGAATTTACAATCCCCCTTTTCTGATTCAAAGTCCAATTTCCATTTCGATTTCCATTAACCAATTCTTCTTCAATTTAGTTAGTTCAATTCAACAACTAAAAATCTGATTTTTTTTGTTTCAAAAATCAGTTCACTTACTTCACTGGAGTTCATATTTATTTTGTATCTCTAGTCTGGATTCATCAAATGAAATTCTGGATTTTTATTTCTTTAAAAATCCCTTTTATTTCCTTAAATAAACCCTTATGGTTTATAAAGGATTCTGGTGCAATTTTTCTGAAAATTTGATTTTGACATAACTCAAAATCCATACGACGAAATGCAGATTTTTCTCTTCCATTAGAAAACTATTATCAAATGGGTCCTGACGTTTCTTATTTCACAGAATTTCGACTTCAATCGAGTCCTGTATACTTAATTGAAGTTCGAAACGCCGATTTACGAACTGCAGCGCTGCGACGAGCTCGTTTTAATTATATTTAATATATATATATGTTTAAACTTCGTTTGAATGAAATTCAACTCCATTCTGATATATATTAATATATTCAAGTCCATAGTTTAAATTCCGTTTGAATTCCATATTCAAATCCCATAGTTTAAATTCTATTTGAATTCAATTTGAATCTCCTATATTCAAATTTCATTTTCCATCTCCATTTGAATTCTAATATTCAAACTCATTTTTAACACCATTTGAATTCTAATATTCAAATTTAATTCTCTTGAATTCACATACCATATTTTATTTCCTTGATTTCAAATACCACATTTTAATCTCCTTGAATTCAAATACCAGATTAATTTCTATAATCAACTCCCTTTTGAATTGTTATATTTGAAATTCATACTTGAATTTAAATAATCAAACTCCATTTTGAATTTCTATTTTAAATTCAAATATCCAAAACTCCATTCTAATACTATTTGAATTTCAAATACCACCTTTTAATTCCCTTTGAATTCCTCTTATTCAAATTCTTTTTGGATTCTATTTGAATCCTATATTTAAACTCCATTTGTGTTTTATTTAAATTCTTATATTTAAACTCCATTCAAATTCTATTTAAATTCTTATATTTGAATCCTCTTTATTTAAAACCCATTATTTAAATCCCATTTGAATTTCTTCACTCAAATCCATTTGAATTCCCTTGAATTCAAATTCCATTTCAAAACCATTTGGATTTCCTATTTCGAAATCCTATTTGAAATTTTATTTCCAATTCTACTTTGAAAATCCTATTTTCAAAGTTTATTTCAAATTCTATTTTGAAGTTCTACTTTCAAATCTCTATTTGAATTTCTTTATTCAAATTTTATATCAAAATCTCTATTTGAATTTTCTTTATTTGAATTCCTTTGAATTCAAATTTTATTTTAATTCCTTTGAATTCAAATATTCAAATTTCATTCTAATTTCTCATATTCAAATTCTATTTGTATTATTTAATTTATAAACAACGTTTATAACTTCCCTTAAATTTTCACATTATAAACTTATAAATAAAGTTTATAAATCCAATTCAAATCCCGTATTTTAATTTATAAACCAAGTTTATAAATTCACTTGTTTTATATATTTAAAACAGTTAATATTTTCTATACTTCATTAAAAATTCAAATTCTATTTATAAAAATAGAATTCCATTTTCAAATCTCTATTATCCTTTTCCGATATTTTTATAAATCAATATTCGAGCCCCAGTGATATTTAAACACCCCAAAACAATCAGTTATCAATCACGGGATTTTTAACACATCATATATGAGAATATATATGAAACCGACAAACAAACATATAATATATTTTTGAGGAATCCAGTTGGATTCCTCCAACCTGTTTACCTGCATCCACAGATGTTAGTACATAAATAATACCCATTCTGCTTCGTGGCAGAATATCGTGGTATAGAAGGTCATCCACTAATCATAGCGTGGGGGCGTATAGGGTAATCATCCGCTATGGTACCGCGGGCATCCGCTAATGAGACTGCGGGAATCCAACCAATCAATCAACCCAATATATATATATATAGCCTAAATAACTAATATATATAACAACCAGAAAACATTCACACAAGCAACAAACAATTATTTTTAATGAAATAAAAATAATTCTAAAGGTGAGTGAGATTTACTCACCTCGATTTTTCCATTGTCGAATAATCCCATTCAACTCCTTATTTCTTCTAGGAATCATCTTAGATCATCTCGAGTAAATTTAATTTGCACCTATGATAATTATTTTATCGATTAAATGATTCATTTAAATCAACTATAAACAAATTAAATTTAAACTAATCTACTTTAATGAAAAGACATTAACTAAGTTAATTATAATTAATTTGTCTAAATCCTTGGTTAGATTAATCGATTAAGTTATTATTCACTTCAACTTTATTTACTAACAATTAATCTATGCATTTTATGAACTTAATCAAAACATATACCTTGTTGTTCTCGACCAATCGCAAACCATATCTTCAAAATCTGCGGATCCATTTTTCTTTATTCAATCCCAAACAGGTCGGCTCCTTCCTAACCAAACGCCAAAGCTAGTGGCTTCTGCCAACATGCTTATTTACATTGCTATTTTCGCATTTAATCGAACACTTGTTGTGCATCTTTCCCTCATTGTCCCTCACTTCACCATGAACTCAAACAAAATCCCCTTCAAAACTGATATGCCGAACCATACCAACAGCTCCCCCGTCCTTGCCAATTCCCAGTTCACACAGTACATCAACATTCGCACTTACCCAGTTTCTCCAGTATATCACGACTCTAACAGCCCACTTCCCTCCATAAATACCAATTAACACCGGCCTTTACCAGTACATCGCACTCAACTCAAGTGCGCTCTGAACCAACTCCGACCCTTCTAGAAGCTACCGCAACAATCTCCTTTCCCGTCGACGAACTCGAAGTCCCTTGTATCGTTGTTCGAAGTCTTGTAGTTAAAGTGAGCGTCGCACCGCCTTTGACCTAATACCTGTCCTCCCAGCAAGCGTCTCCTGTTGGTTCGAGCCTTAGGGTATTCGCGATTTTCCCCTTTCAAATCTTGAATATCGCAGCCATTTTAATTTCCTTTTTGAAGCTTTTCGATCTGTTGGTTTTTGCGCGTTTGAATTAGCAGAGAACGGAATCAGAAGATGAGAATCATATATTTATTTTATTTGCTTAAAGCTTCGAATGCGGTTTGGATTTTACTGAAGAAATTAAAGGGGAAGCACTGCGATTTATAGAAGAAAGGGAAAAACACAATGTATGCTGCCATTTAATTGATGTCCCCTTGATATCGAGAACGGGAAACAAAAATTACTGCTCGAGAAGAAGAGATAGCCTGCGAGAAATATAGTTTAGGGTGGCTTCTGATAGAGCATAGGTCGGCTTGAAATTAGGGTAGGGTAAAATATCACACCAGTCCCTTATTTTAAAATCCTTAACCGCTATTTAGTCGCAACAACCGACGTCTTCAAGATTATACGATATTTTGAATTTAACAGAATCGGTTTAAAACGGAATAACACTATTAAATTAAATTAACCCATTTAAAATGTAAATTGGTTTCTAAACAAATAAATTCATTTATATCATCAATTCAATATTTAAATGGCCAAAAATCCGGGACGTTACAGTTTCTATGAAGTATTCTTTTGTGCACTGTTATTTGTAGTCTTTTGTAACAACCCTAGTTTTGGGATTACCTATAGTAATGATTATTAAATTATTATGGGTATTATAGTTATTATTTAAGAAATAAATACTAATTGTGAATGTTGATTTTACTAATTATCCAAGATGATTTCAATATTGAGTTTTGGAGTTTATTGGTCGAAATTTAGAGAAGGTGGTTGTTTATTCATTAAAATGATTAAATAATGAATTTTGGTGAAAACATATTCATTTGTGGTAGACAGGAAGAAAATAAATTCAAATATTTTATGTTTGGGAGTAATAAAATTTAGGAAACTTTATATTATGTGAATTTGAAAAAATATAAGTAGTTATAAGTTTTATGTACAAACTTATTGCAATGAATTTAATATATGAGCAAACAATAAATTATTGAGTAAATTGTGTTTCCAATAGAATTAATTTGTTAGTAAAATGTAAAATGTGAATATTTTTCTTGTATAATGTATATTTATGTGCTAGAAATAAATTTTAGAGGGTTTGCAGGTTATTTGTATTAAAGAAAGCAATTTGAATAATTTGTTTGTTAAGAAATGTTAGTTTTTAACAAAGAAAGTGAACATTTAACTTTTTTTTAAGAAAATGAAAATTTGTAGTGAAAAACCTATTAGAATAATGTATAAAGGCTTAAACTTATTTTAAAGCATTTTGTGTGGATTTTTATTAAGATTTTATAAATGTTGGAATAATAAAATATAAGTTAATTAGTGTAAACATAGCCTAAACCATGTTAATTAAGCCATTTGAATTTAACTAAGGCCTAATTATCTATTAACTACATTAATTAGGCTAATCAAGACATTAATAGCTGGGTTAAGGAGAGGAAAAAATCTATAATTTGCTTCATTAGTACTTTCTCCTAAAAATTCGTCGTCTTCATTCATTTCAATCTTTACAGAGAAGAAAATAATAAGAAAACATCTCACTAAAAATCAAATCATAGCTCTAAATTCTCAATTAGAAATGAAAATAAGTTGCTAAATCAATTTATCAGCAGGTAATCATCTCAAAACAACAAACCTATTCCATTTTAATCTTAAGTTTGTGAAATTCATTGCGGGATGTTGAAAATTTTCTTATATGTTACTGCATGTTGTTCTACGGGTATCTTAGCCTCATTTCAAGACCAAAAAGCCTCGAATTTGCATTAATTCTTGCAATTAACTTCTTAAAATCACTAAACAAGGTAAGTATCTCTCATGCTTTCTAATTTTGCAGTGATAAATGTTGAAATCTGAGTTTGATTTGCTGAATTTGTTGGAAACTATATGCAACAGCTTCAAATTTTTGTTTCAGCTCAAAAATTAACCCTAATTCCATCTTTGAGCTACTGTAACTTCCTTGTTTCATGTCGAAATCATGCCAAATTCATGGTAGTACTATTGTTAGTTGTTGTGCTTGTCAAATTTCAAGTCATTCCGACCTATGTAGCTACCGAAAATATAGCATCGAACTTTGAATCGGTGCAGTTTTGCACTTAGGTGAAATTTCTTTCACTCCCGTACCAAATTTAGGTCAACCTAACTTGGTAACATTTTCCCTACATTTTATTTTGTAGTTTTCTGTTAGCTTTTTCCCTAAATTATATTTCGCACAATCAGATTTGCGTGTGTACGAATATACATATTTATTGAATCCAGTTGGTTTTTCCATATGGCTTTAACAATTTTGAAACAGTTTTCAATGTTGATTTTAAATGGCTTGATCATATATGGACAAGCCAATTTATACTAAATCCATACCTCGGGTAGTAAATTTTTGTGTTGATTTCGATGTTGGTTTCATGAATAATTTTCCTGTGTTTTTTGGAACGATTACATTTTATGAAAGGTTTTGATAAATAATTCAACTATAAATATTTCTCTATTGTTTTGGGACAAAAATGTTTTTCTAGATTGGTTTTAAAAATGATATTATCTCAAGGCAATATATATTATATAATATTTTCAATATATAAGGTTTTTCTTCTAAGAAACGATTTAAATTATTTCAAAGTCATTTTACAAAACTCAGTTTATCAAGTTCTGTATTTTCAATATACAAATGCGCATGTTTTTGCACCCTTCAAGAAGGCATGGTTGTAATTAAACAATGTCGTAAATCTCATGTTATAAGACATCAAGATATATTATATCGGTTAATTCCGTACTCATTGATTAAAGCTATTTTCCGAGTATGAAGTAGGCTGATTTTTAGTAAAATGATTAGTGAAACATGCGGTATGAGACATATTGCTTTCAATTTTCAAGTTGATGTTTGGAAGTCTATGACACATGATAGTTGTTTGTTGTGACTTACTTGCTATGAAGTGAAGCTAGACTTGGGGAGAGTCTTATATATGTATTCCCTTAACTGAAGTGGTTAAGTTATACTCGATTGGGGGAGGGGGGTCATACTGCTAGGCTCCCGAATACGTATATAGTACTTAGCAAAGTTAGCTTATTTGTTGGTGCACGTTCAATTTTTTGTTTTGGATCCATTTTATGTTTTTGATGGCTTTATTGTTGTTCGATGTTAGGATTTAAATATTTTTGATATTGAATTTCCACTTGTAGCCTGAGAGCAACTTTGTTGCATTTTAAAATTTAGTGATCACTTTTAAGTTGAATAAGCTCTTATGAATTTTAAATGTTGATATTTGAAGAATTTGCTTTTATTGTTCTTGGGTGTTTTGATGATGATTTATGTATGTTTAACTCAAAACTTAACACTTGTCGCTAGAAGTAAAATTTCACATATCGTTAGCTTAGTTTTTCATGTGACCTTATTTGGTATTGAAGATAATTTACCTCATTATTCTTATGTCACATTATTTATAAAACTTACTTTCTTATTCCAAGAAGAGTTACCCCTTATCAAACTAAATAATCTTGTATCAAATGCCCACTATTTAAAATAGACTGACCTTTGCATTTAATTTCTTGGGTCAAACCAAGTAATTTTCATTTCAACTTCTGTGTAGATGCCTGCTCTTCCTACTTTTGGTTATGGATCTTTATTTTCTTTTTGGGCGCCTTAGCTAGCGTATTTTGAGTAGTTGTATAATGTTGTTCCATGTATTTTGATCTATGTATTATATTAATTTTGACTTGTTGTATCTATATTGTGGTTTGTATAACCACTATTTTGTGACACTGTGTAATTATGGATGATACCTGTATATATAGCTATATTTGTTGTTCTCTAACTTGTATTTAGTTGTCATAATTGCATTTTGTTCTGAATTGATTTTATAGTGACCTTAGTATTGTATGAAATAGGAATTAAGCATGTTGATCCACATAAGGTAAGATTAAAAATAAGCACTCTATCGACATATCAGATACTTATGTAATACAAGACTTATGGATGGTCGTACCTAACCAACCATATTCTCCACACTACTTGACGACATTACTCGTTAATGCTCTTTATTAATATGGGTCTTAGGATAAGGCATTACAACTTGGTATATGAGAAGAATTCAGAACAAGATGTAATAAATAGAATAATAGATAAGCAATACGTTACATCAACATACAATACACATGTTAACATAAATCCCAAGTGTCCTTATCATTAACCAATCGATGTCCTTAAACTTTATCGTTGTCCTTTAGTAGACAAGAGAAGGATTACATGTAGGAATGCATTTTTAAATTCCGTATTATACCATATGTTGAATTCAATTAATCATATCCTACCCCTACCAATAATATCAATCTTATGTTATTCTTTCAACTTATAGCTGAAAAAGAAAATGATGGTAATCACGGTGCTGGGCGATCCAGCGGCCCACACTTAGATAGAGTTAACATGTATGCTGAATATTTCATGAAGATGATTCATGGTACTCAGTCACAAGCTCCTATTCGTTTATCTCCTTCACTTACAATGGAAGTGACGTTTCAACTTAGGATTTTTGTTGGAGAACCGGTTGATTTGACTCTTCATATTGAAACAATCAAGAAAGGGAGAATGCCTATTAATGAGTTGGTAGTTTGGAAGAATTAAATTAAAAAAGGGTTTTATTTCCCAAGTCTAAGGCATTTCAGCACAATAAAAAGAAGAAGCTAGTTAGTTCAAGTTCCCATTCTGGTATGACACATCGTACGCATAAGTCGTGTTATAGCTGCGGTTCTCATGATCACTTTATTCGAGACTATCCCAAACCTCTCATTTGCCGCAATAGCAAGCAAGAAGGACATTGGTCTTCTAATAAGTGCCCAGAATATTTAAAGATGATAAATCAGGAGAACTTAATATAAAGAATACTTCTAACGAAACTTTACAGTTGTAGCCCTTTCTATTTTTCTTTCATCTTATGAATTCATATTTCGAGTTCTTTAATTATGGGTGCATCATACCCATCTATATTGAAAGAGCTTGTGAATGGTGCCTTCTTAATGAATAATTGGATTGGTGATTGCTTTAATAATTGCGAAATCTATTAGGGAATTTGTTACACTTAAAGAGTGTATACTAAAGATCTTGGTAACTTTTCTTTTAACTCCTTTCCGTATGAATCGGTATGTAATTCCCTGCCTTAACATCAAGATAAATTTTTGAAGACGAATAAGAAGTTCAAATCCTATAATTTGTGTATCAGAGGTATTCTAATTAAATTTTTTTGATATATTTTATACTTGGGACTTCGAGTATGGTTCCAAAGCACTTTATATTATTTTGAAAAAGATGATAATTTATCCCAAATCCCTATAGTTACAAATTTCTTTTTGTGCTTCTGTGTTTAATCCTTTCACGAGATTACCACCTAAGTAGCCAGGTGGTTTCTGTAATGATTTTATTCCTCGAATGTAGTTATTAATCATCTTCCCTCGAAGATGCCTAGCAGGGAAAATTTGGAATTTGAGAAATCCTTGTGAGCTTAATCATGATGTTATATTTGCGATCTATTCATACTAGTTTCTCATGTGTCATCGTTTTGTATGAAGTGGTCATTATTGGGAAATCATTTTTTCGATTTTCGGGAACTAGATTCAGATCTCGTTCATCGTGTTCATTCGTGTGAGTCTAAGTTCAATAATGCTAAATTAACAACCGAGACGATGAATGAAAATTTTAAATGGAGGTAAAAAGGAATAATTTAAATTAATCAGAGTGTGCAATACAAATTTGTAGAATGTTTCGGTTGAACACTAATTTTTATGATTTATGCAGGCAGGAATAAATTGATGGGTTGTATTTATTTAAGTATAAATAAGTGAAGTATTGATAGTAAGTAAACACAACATTAAGGATAACTTGAGATTAATTAAATATGTTGAAATGTCCATTGGGTACTTTAAAAATACTGGTCGGTATGTCTGATCAACGCTTGATACGTACCTCTTTAATATTGACACGAGACATTCAAACATTGTGTTTTGGGAACAAAGGCAAATTTATTAAATAAAACTATAAGTGTCAATATAATGTTAAGGCATTGAATAAATTGTAAAAGGTGGCTAAGCATGGTGAGGCAATGTCGAGATTGAATCAACTAGCCAAGCTATAAAACGATGTGTTTTAAGTTCATGGCTTAATATTATTTTGATATAAGTTAATTGGAATTATGTAAACAAAATTGTGTTATGATATATATATTTACACATATGGGAAAGAAGTTATGATTTAGAATGATTAAATTAACTTAACGACATACAATATTATATAAATACGCTCACATACTTTAATGACCTATGCAACCATTGATTTGTGATAATGATTGGAAAGAAAATGGTGAGCTCGTTTTGATTGTAATCAAAATTGCATCCATATGACTATATATATAATATTTGTTGTAGTCAATGGCGATGTAGTTTGCAAAATATATGGTAATTTGAAAATAAAAGGAACCAAATATCAGTTGACGGGAGATTCATATATTCAAAAAGGAAAATAAACAAAAGAGTTTGAAGATTAGTAAGTAGTTGATTTGAAATAAAAACAAATCATATTTGAATGAGAAAATAGAAAATTAAATTTAATGCCTTTTACTTGAATAAAGGAAATGAGGATTTATAAATCCTATGTTAGGTGTATATGACATAGAAGTATTAAGAGATTCATTTTATTAAAGTTTAATAAATTTCGAGAATTTTTTTAAAATAATTTTGTTGAATGAACGGTAAATGTAAAAATAGGTTGTAAGTGAATAATAAAAATATGGATTGTTGATTAAAAATCAATTTTAGAATATGAAAATATTTTTGCAGTAATCCTCTAAGTTGTTTCGACTACGTAATTAAAATGGCGAATATGGAATAGTAGTTTTAAATAACTATACAACATGGTGACTAGACCTATGGTGCAGATAAATTTCTTAGGTTTGGCTATATTGGCTCATTTAACTTAAATCCATTCATTCCATTGTTACTAAAAGTTGATGATGAGGTCACAAGGCTACATGATATATCAAACTATGTTGTATATCAGGGAAATCACATGGCTACATGATATTCGAAATTCGATTGTATTATCATGATTTGATCTTTGCAAGTCATTCTTTCAGAATTCCTAGAAGGTTGTGTGTAAAGACCCGCAACTTCCCCATGAAGGAAAGCGCAGATAGTTCGAGGACAAGCCACAACAGAACGCAGATGGAAGAACATTTCATTGTATATTACAACAATTCCATCAGAATACAAGAATATACAGAGTATAAATGAATATTACACAGAAATGTCAGAGATTTAAATTACATTTAAATACATCGCAGCGGAAATAATACAAAACACAACTAGAATGAGATATACGGATACAAAGCTTTCCGGATATTGTTCCAGCTGTAAACCAGGATCCTGTGAATATAAATCTGCAAAACCAAAACTACTAGCTGCCCGTGTCGAAATAAGGGCACCCAGAGTTTAGGTTAAAACAATAAACTCCAGGTCAGTCATGGGACTGGTGTGAGAACTAAAACAGTTATAAATCTTTATTTTAAAGTTAGGTAAATCAAGGGACCACGCCGTATAACACGGAACGGGTTTCCTCCCAAGAACACCAGTGCATAAAACAACAGCGCAATGCTGAATAAAGGAAAATGAAGCTATTATAAGACCCAGGTCTTATCACACAATGCAACGCAAGCCGGGGGATAGGGTTTTCCCTTATAATAGCCAAACATGCTTAGTACGTTTAAAACAAATCATTTGATACTATTATAAGTGCATAGTGTATAAAACGACTTCAAATCATAAATATTAATCATAGGCGGCATGGGTACTATATATCATGTCGCCATACTGGCTCTACAATCAAAACCACAAATGTCACGTATGTGGAAGTTGGATTTCCATCCGTGAACCGAGGCAGAAGATAGTCCTCCACCGAATTCGAGACGCTCTAGCCCGTGTCTCAGGCAAGTACTCAGTCAAGCCTTTGGATCGTTAGGGCCGGTCCACCGATGTGGATTAAAATTCCTGAACACTGCATTTCCCGCCCTTTGGGGCGTAAGTGAGCCAACAAATGACTCCATCGGACCCGGATCGTCCGATCAAACTGAGGTGCCTCGCAACAGCAACAACCTCATAAGTCAAACTCGTCAGGGCGTGTAAAACCACTGACGCCACTTCTAGCTAGAAGGAAACGCATGCCCTCCCTGAGGTCCATCTCCCGTTTTTAGTTCACAACCGGGGTGTGAGGCTCGCAAATTCACGTTACACAAAGCTATGCTACACGGGCGGTGCTTTGATCATCAACCACAAGACTTTGCTTTTCAACAGAAGCCTCGATCTATTGCCACTTAGCATGCCACATAGGCAATTCATGCTATGCAATCGATATCAATCACACAGAATGAAATCCGATGTCAGACACACATTCCATTTACAAGTTCGTTCTGGGTCTGAACGAAACCGGAGGCACCTAGTACCCCGTATATCCATCGATCTCCAAGTACGTCTGGACGATCACCAACTGTTTCCATCTTCTTGGGTGTACATCCCAATCAAGATCATCAGTAATCACCCAAATGACGTGAAGACCTCCGGTCTTCGACCACCGTCTTCATCTTCGACTTATCGTCGTATCAGTTATTAAGAATGGGATAAACCCGGTCTTCCCGAATAACTCGCGTATATAATAAACATTTGTTACACAAACACAACATACGCCTCATTCCATTTCATCAGTCCCTAACCGTAAATTAACAAGAGAATAATTTCCCAAATATTAACCCCGAAGGCCAAAACCAACATCAGATCAATATCCAGAAAACCATTCTGTTTAGCTAACCGACAGTTAGTTTCTAAATTTCACATTCATAGGGAAAGGTTCCCATTAATTTTATCAAAGATAAGTTCCTATAAATTTATTCTTCAATCTACTTTTGAATATCAATTCAAACTAGTCGGGATTAACGAACCTTACCGAAGTTATCGTTTGTTTTAATTTCCCAATCCTAACCTATTTATCCCATGAAGTAAAATGGGTCTTACTTCATATCTAACACCACGGTGTTATCGGTAAATTCAATTACCATTTCATGTTCAAATCTAATTAAAGATTTAACTATCGCTTGGAGCAAAACTGGTGATACTCTACTCTCGATCTTTTCAATCTAATTAAACATTCATTAAAACTCCACTTAGTTTTAATCTGTGACTGGGTTAAAGAATCAGTGTCATTTAAAACATGGTTCACGATAAACCCAAAATCACATCACATTTCAATCAGTCCCTAATTGTAAATTAGCAAGTGAGCGATTCCCTAAGTATTAACCCCGAAGGCCGAAACCAACATTAGATCAATACCCTATAAACCATTCAACTTAACTAATCTCCAGTTAGTTTCTGATTTTCTTAACTCCTTTGGGTCTAAGAACAGTATTATTGAAGATACCGTTCACGATAACCCAAAATCACATTCCATTAAATATCGGGTTAAAGAACAAGTGTTATTTAAAACACTGTTCACGATAAACCCAAAAATCAATACCAATTCAATTCCAATTAAATATTATTTAATTGGTTCACTTCATTAAATCTAAATAAAAAGATTTAATCTTTTTCTCAACAGGGCTTAAGAACAGTGTTAATGAAGACACCATTCACGACAAACCCAAATCACATTTGATATTAAATACAAGGCTCTGAATAGAAAATATATCGGCTTATATTCAATATCAAATTCTATGACCAACAAATATCGTATTGGAAATAACGATATATATATCTTTCAAATTTCCATAACAACATCTGTATAATCACGAAATCCAACATCGAACTATTCCAAAGATGATTTTGATTCAAATCCATTCCAATTCAATTATTGGAAATCCTGGTTATTTTCAAAACCATTTCAAATCCAATTTATTTATTTTAAAAATAAATAAATTATTATTCTAGTTCAAAACTAGTTCATTTCGATAAAAATCTATTTTTATCTTTTCAAATATGGAGTTTTTCATCCCAGTTCTTTCTAAATCATTTCTTATGATTTTACACAAATTATTACTATTTTTTAATAATTTTATCAAGGCCCGTACAGTCGATTTCCATCAATGGCCATCGAACTGCATTTACAGCGACCTTTTCCAAATTTGATTTGGACATAATTCCAAATCCAACCGTTAGTTTCTAATTTCTAATATTCATTAGAAAGCTCTTTTCGATACGAACCCAACGGTTCCAGTTTTAGGAGAATCCGACGGTCGGATCTCCCGTAATATTCATTCGAATTCAATGGTCGAAATTCGCGAACTGCCGCGGTGCGGCGCGTTCTATTCAGGCCATTATATTATATATATAATATATATAATATATACTTCGTCGACTTCCATTTAAAACGTATTTTATAAATCGTTTTAAATTCGTTTTCGAAACGATTTCAACTTCATTTCCAAATTCAAATCAAGATTGAATTTTTCAATATAAATTCTTTTTAAATTCATTTCAAATTGATTTCAATTCAAATTGATTTCTAATTAAATTTCAGTTCGTTTTCAATTCAATTCAATTCGAATTCATTTATATTCAATTTCAATTCGAATTCATTTATATTCAATTTCAATTCGAATTCATTTATATTCAATTTCAATTCGAATTCATTTTCATTTCAGTTTAATTCGAATTTCAATTTTTTTTGAAATATCAGATTTTGAAATCACTTTCGATATTCATTATAAAATGAATAAAATCGATATAAATATCGTTCACGTCAAAATGGCGTCAATCTAATCAACACGGCTTCATATATTTCTATTTTCAAATATTCTATTTCAAATATTTCCTATTTCAAATATTCTATTTCAAGTATTTCTATTTCAAATATTTCTTTTTCAAAACTGGAATGAGGCCCAATCAATTACCATATAATGTTAATTATATGAATTTTCTATAATGCATGTATACAATAACAACGATGAATAATCAACCATCATCCAAGGTGCATTCTACATTGTATAAACATCAAATATAAATATTTAACGCTCATAACAGTCTGTCAATCAATCGATCGACATACAACTAATTATTGGGATTAGTGTATGTCATCTATCATCCCAATACCCGTGTGGGGTTTCAAACAATCAAACACCGATTTTATTTGTGCAGTTGGACGATGTGTAAAATTTATCGTCTCAATCAATATCAGTCAAATGTGTGTATATAAATAAATCGTCCGATCTATTTATTTTATTTCATATACACGTTAAAAAATCTATTTTTAATTATAAAATATTTTATTTCATTTCACATCACATCACACAATCAACTACACATCAAAATCAAACAAACAAGCATACAAGCTGTCCATGGTCTGTAGACGACGGGTGTCGGGTGCTACTAAACACCGTCTGCATCCTAGTATATATTTTAACTAGAAAACAAATTAAAAGTGAGAAGTTCTCACCGAGGGTTCCACTCCGCCATATCATTTCTGAACTGTCTGAATTCCCTGTTGATTTCAATCCGTTCCATCTTCCTTCTTTTCACGCTGTTCATATTAAAAATCATATTTTTAATATGATGTTCAATTTAAAAATCACGTTTTTATAATGGTACTTTATATATGAAAATTATGTATTCTTACAACGCTTCCTTTAATATAAAGATTATATTTTTTTATCATTGCTTCATATATAAATATCGTATTTTTATATCGTTATACATATAATAAAAATCGCCCTTTTATTATATCGCTACCTATACAAAGATCAAATTTTTACTTTGCCACTCATATAAAAATCAATTTTTTTTATTTTCTCTATCTTTTAAAAATCATATTTTTATACTGCAACTATATAGATAAAAGTTCTATTTTTACACGCTTCCTTATAGATAAAAATTATATTTTTATCACGCTATTCTCTACATAAAGATTTCTCCTTTTCTATCCTAAAGATTAAATCTTTTTTCTTCCTATGCTTATAGATCTAAACTTTTCTATGCTATTCATAAGAAAAAAAATCAAATTTTAATATTTTCAAAAATTTTATCCCTTTTATTTTAAAAACCTACAAACTAAAAATCAGTTTTTAATCTGATTAACCTAAGCTAAATATTTAAAATAAGTTAAAACAAAACCAAAAATAAATAAATAAATAAAATAAAAAAACTTACAGTGAATATTAGGGGGGGAGTATCTCGTCGGCGTCAGGTGGGTTGGTAGTTAGGGTTTGGGCACGGTTTTCAAAAAGAGGGGGGGAGATCTTTGCGTCGGGCTACTACGAGGGGGGGTAGTAACAGTCGTCGAGGTGAAGGGGATGAGGGGGGTTCGGTGGCACGCGCCTTCGTTGGTGGTGGATTTGGGGTTCTCGAGGCTCAATAGAAGAGGAGGAAGAAGAAGTGGAGCGGGAGTTGGATGCGGGGGCGCGGCCACCTGAGTCGCGGCGGCGAGCTCATCGGGGGGGGGGGGGAGGGCGGCGGGTTCTCCCCCCCGTCGTTCTCTTATTTTTATTTTTCTCCTTTAAGAATGATATCGGGGGGGGGGGCTGAATGATTAAAGGAGGAAGGGGAGAGAAGAATATAATAATATATATTTTAATTAATTTAATTTTCAAAAGTAACTTTTATTTTCGAATTGAAATCGAACCCACCGCCTGTCGTCCATAGCTAATTACCCCCATTCCGAACACAATGGGATATGTATCGCAAGCTGATTCGATTATTACGATCAGTTTTCGTCAAAATCGACGTATAACTCTATATATTGAATTTGAACGCGCATTTCAATTTACTGGGGTCACATACTAACTTGAAAAATTCCAGAAAAATATTTTCTAGCTTCGTATTGACGATACGGTCCTAACAAAACTAGTTTCGTCAAAAACCGAGGCTGTTTGCAAAATGGCCATTTTCAATGGATGAAATTCCATAGCGACTATTCTGAATTTTCATTTGGCCATAACTTTTGATTCCCGCTATGAAATTTTGATTTTTCGGATTCGTTGGAAAGATATCATCTATTAGATTCCATTATTTTTGGTTTCACTAAAATCCGGTTTATTTTGCACCCGGTACATTCATTTGAATTTTGAAATCGAATTATCGAACTACCGCGCTGTTTTCAATTCCTTTTATATATATAAATAAATATTTATATTCCAACGACGATCTATGTAATATATACGTTCGAATTCTATTCAAAATAAATTTTTCGTCGTTATTATTTAAAATAATTCATTTTAAATAAATAAAATTCGCTAAAATTACCAAAGTAAAAATTTTAAATTGGCCTGGATTTCCGGGTTATTACATTGTGGGAACAAAGTCTAATTATTTTGTTGCATAACACCACAGTTAATGGACATACATGTGGGTAAAACGTATTTTTGAGAACTTATTCCGAACTTACATTTTTGATATTGGTGATAGTGGGAAAAACCACTTTTCTTTGTTTAATTTGTGTGTGTGTGTGTGTGTATATATATATATGTGTGTGTGTGTGTGCATAACAACATCGTTTGCAACATTACCCTAACGGATAAGGAATTATATCGAGGTAACAACGACGTGAGTTCAAAACCGGAATGGCATGCTAAAGGCTTACCATGTGCATACACTAAGATCATCCACTTATGTGGTACCCACGGACCGGGCTAGGTGCACTCGGGGGGTTTTACAACACCGGTCGGTTTCTCCTCGAACAAATTCAAAAAAAAAAAAACAGTTATCACTATGGTATCAGCATGGTTCCATTTAAAACTTTAAATGTAAAACCGTGTCAACACCTTTGTGTTGATTTGAAGTCTGGAAAAAAGTTGATGTTGAGCCCCATTTCTCTTTGGGAAACTTCTGATAAGATTGTCGTTATTCGTGCGAGAAAGGAAGAGGCATAAAGTTTTTAAAAATCCTACGTGGAAAAATATAGAAAGTCTCTTGAATTCTCAGTTGATGATGAGGTCTATATTCATGCATTTCATTTAAAAAGGAGTAGTATGTGCCTTGCTCTATAGGGGCATTTCATATTACGGGTAATATCGGTCTCGTTGCTGACTAAACAGCACTTCAATCGATTTAATGGAGCTCACAACATGTTTCAGGTCTCTCAGTTATAGAAGTTTCTTTATTTTTCTGATTTCGTTAACTTATTCTTGTGATTTAGAAGATCTTGAAGTCCCACCTAGTATTTATTTCATACAACACATCCTCAAAAGATTAAATGCCTTCAAAACAAGAATGCGCTGCTTGTAAAAAAATCAATGGTATGATAAACCTTACGACAACATTTGGAATTCCAGAGAATTTAACAAGAAATCATATTCAGATTTACTATCTTTTCATGATGAGGATGAGAAAATTTAAACTCAAGCTTAACGATTCCTTTGTCTATATCTTTTGTTGATGGAATATATTAAAGTCGAATACAAATCTTCCCTAAGGAAATCGTGAAGATGTAATTTTTACAGGGGTAGTCTATAACAACCATGGTTTTGAGATTACTTATAGTAATGGTTATTAAAATATATTAAGTATTAAAGTTGTTAATTAAGGAGCAAATACTAATCGTGATAGATAATCTGAGTATTTATCCAAGAAGATGTTAATATCGAGTTTTGGAGTTTGAAGGCTGAAACAGGGTGAAAATGTTTGTTTAATCATCAAAATGATTAATTAAGTAATTTTGGTGCAAAAAAAGATTTAATTTGTGGTAAACGAGAAGAATAAATTAAATATTTTATTTGGAGTAATAAGTACAAAATATATGTGATTTGAAGTTAAATTTGTTCTAAATAAAATATTTCGAATGAATTGGACTTCAAATTCAATATTTGGAAGAAATATAATTTAAAAGTAGGAAACAAAATTTAGAAAACTTTATATTATGTGAATTTGGAAAAATATAAGTGTTTGTAAGTTTTATATACAACTTATTGCAAGAAATTGTAATATATGAACAAACAATAAATTATTGAGTAAATTGTGTTTCCAACTAAAATTGAATAAAATGTAAAATGCGTATACGTTGCTTGGAAAATGTATGTTGTGTGTTAAGTATAAATTTTAGAGTGTTTGCAAGTTATTTGTATCAAAACAAAGTAAGATGAATAGTTTGGCAATAAGAAATGTAAGTTTTTAACAAAGGAAATGAAAATTTAACATTTTTTTATAAAAATGAAATTTATAGCGGAAACTATTAGAATGAAGTAGAAAAGCTTTAAAAAATATTAAAGCACGGTGTTTAAATTTTTATTAGGATATTATAAGTGTTGGAATAAAAAATATGAGCTAAATAGTGTAAACATTGCCTAAATCATGTTAATTAAGCCATTTGGACTTAACTAAGGCTAAATTATCCATTAGACTAATCAACCCCATTAATAGTTAGGTTATGGAGAGAAAGATTTTGAATTTGCTCCAGTACATACTTTATCTTGAAACTCCTTCGTTCATTTCAAACTTTACGAAGAAGAAAATATTAAGAAAACCTCTCACCAAAAATCAGATCTTAGCTCCAAATTCTCAACTAAAAACTGAAATAATGTAATGACACAAATTTTTAGCCGGTTAATTTTGAACATTTAATTTTAAATGTCGTAATGGAAATATAAAACGATTTCAATAAAGAATTACCAATCTATTGGGAATGTCGGTTCACTGTACTACTTGATAAATGAAGCAAGTCAATACATGTGGCCTAGACTCATCAATATTACTTTCTGCCAAGTCCTGTATACTTATTACATTCTGACTTGTATATATATGTATATTTGTGTTATGTAATTTATATGAAACGTTTATTACAAAAGATTTTGTGTTGAATAAAATTACTTTCTTCTCTACGAAAGCTTTTATGGTATCAGGTCAACCGCTTGACGACATCCAACATCGAATCCTGATCATCCACTACCACGCAGCATTGAAAGCCTCCCTGATTTGCAACTAAGCCTTGATCATTAGAGAGATTGTAATTAACAATGGTCTCCTCATCAAAATATCAACATCGGAGAGCCTAATTTACCCCTCTTTTCGATCAAAAAGCATCGTTGCTCATCAATTGATTGTGATTCGTGCCACATTTATTAAAAATGAAGTTTGAATGTATAATTTATAATTTAATTTAAAACGAGCTCGTAACATCGTGGTAGTTCATAATTTAACATTTTGAACTTCAATTGAATATATAGAATCTAATATAAGTCGGATTTCTTTGAAACAAGAAATGTTCGGATCTATTTGATTATATTCTTCTAATGGAAGTGAAAAATAGAGATTTCGTCTTGTAGATAATTATGAGTTATATCCAAATCAAAAAGTCGCTATGAAATTGTTTTTAAATTATAACAATTTATATTATATAAATAAGTCGATTTTAAATAATCTGAACATCGTTTTAGTATGAAATATCGAGTTTAAAATCCAAATATGTTTATTTTAGAGCTAGATGATATTCCATTTAGATATATACGATAACAATAATTTATTATCATTAAATTCAATTGTTTTGGAATTAATTAATATTTCAATCGATTTATTTAAGCTTTAAAAATAGCTTTTTTCAAATGATCTTCGTCTTTGACGAAATTAGTTTCATTGGATCTGTAATATTAAATTATTGTATAAAAAGTAATTTTGTGTCAATTCGATACCGTATGTGACCACGATAACCATAAATGCCTAAATTTTCATTTATTCGTTTTATCGATATAATATGGAACTTAAGAACGGTCAATTTTCGAAAGATATCCAATTTCAATGAAACCAATTTTATTGAATCCACCATGGTTAATTATTATATGATTTCTTGTTTGGGGTCAATTGGAGTTATTTTGATTATTGTGCGCAATATAAACGCATATCGATCTATGTTGTGAATTAAAAAGGGAGTTATACCAAATGATCTCAGAATTTGACGAAACCAATTCCATTGTGTCCGAATATTTAATTATTATAAGGTTTCAAGTTTCGAGCCAATTAGAATTATTTTTGTGAGCGTGCGGAACTAAAATGTGAATCAATTAACGATTTTAATATTTAAATTTTACCCATTTTTTCAAATGGAGTCAGATTTTGATGAAACAAGTTTCGTTAGGACCGGAATGTCAAATTATAGCTAGATGCCCATTTTTAATGAAACCAAACATCGTATGAAATCATATGAAATTATAAGCGGCTAATAAAATAGGCGACAGGCACAGATATATAAAATAATAAAATAAAATATTATATATTTTGCTTATATATATTAGCCGATCTAAATCTCTAGAATCCCAATTCACTTTCCTCATTCCCGTTCTTCATTCTTCAGCCGATAATTTCAAATTTCTTCACCGAATATTTAGAAATCAAACTTTAAATGAAAATTCTTGATGTTTGATCCGTCATCCTTCTTTTCTCAAGAGCTTCACGCTCGTATTTTTTT
This sequence comes from Allium sativum, assembly GCA_030737875.1. Taxonomy (NCBI): domain Eukaryota; kingdom Viridiplantae; phylum Streptophyta; class Magnoliopsida; order Asparagales; family Amaryllidaceae; genus Allium; species Allium sativum. Next base: position 552,158,134 of record CM060918.1, read on the forward strand.
ATAGGGTGCGACTTAGTTCTCGGGTGCTCGAAATTTCGAGTAGCACCTAGGGCTAGAGGCAGCCGATGTTTAAGGTAATGGGAGAGTTTTCTAAGGCTGGAGCGGGTTTCAGGAGGGTGTATCGTTTCAACGGGGAAAGTTTGGAAGGATTTGGCACCTATTTTTGATGCGATTGCTACTGTAGATTTAGGGCGATGGGTTGGTTCTTGGGACACGTCATTCCAGGCGAAGTTAGCGGGGGAGAAGAGGTTTAGGTGGCAGGTGTGGGGTGTCGTTTTTTCGCCTCTGCCGACGGTAGTGGATGGTGTATGGATTGCGAGTTTTGTTTTCAAGTGGAGGAATTAAAACGAGTCAATTTCTTTGACCTAAAAAAGAAAAATTATATAAGCGAGATTTAGAAAGTTGGAGTGGTTCTGAGAATGGGAAGGGTGAAGTATCACTGTTTGGGTTTTCCTGTCAACAAATAGAACAGGGAAGAAGATATGGGTTAATGAAGGTGATTAGTGGAGTTGAGTTGTTGCGTGCGGATTGAAAGGTGTTGGTATGGATAAAGAAGGAATATGTGTGAGGAGCATTTAGGGTCAGAATTTGCGAGTGGAAAAGAAAGAACATTCAAGGCCTGATTTTTAAGTAATTAACGATAATATTTTTAATTAAAAAGCGTGATTCATTAAGATTAATTAAATTTAGATTAAAGACTAAGGATGTTTAATTTAAGTTTAAACTTGTAACCTCTATATTTCACTCAACTATGAACAGAAGTGAGCGATGTTAGTTACATCGGCATCGTAACGATGGGATCTTCATTGTGGAAGCAAATAGAGCAATTGGAATTTTGTGATAAAATCAAATGCTCATTTGATTTTTAAACGAAATAAAAGTAGAATCGTCAATTGCAAAAAAAAATGTGAGTAAACTCACTAATTCTGGCTTATTTATATTTTTAGGCAAATGAGTTTTAAATTTATATATAGAAATTGTAAACCCCCGAAACTTCCCCGGTAAGGAAAGCGCGGATAGTTTGAGAACAAGCCACAGAAGAACGTAGACGGAAGAACATTTCATTGTATATTACAACAATTCATCAGAATACAAGAATATACAGAGTATAAACAATATTACACATTATAAAATATCATAAATTACAATACATTACATAGCAGCAGAAAATAATACAAAATACAACTGAAGAAGATACATGGATACAAAGCTTTCCGGATATCGTTCCAGCTGTAAACCAGGTTCCTGTGAATATAAATCTGCAAAACCAAAACTACTAGCTGCCCATGTCAAAATAAGGGCACCCAGAGTTTAGGTTAAAACAATAGACCCCAGGTCAATCATGGGACTGGTGTGAGAACTAAAACAGTTATTTATCTCTATTTTAAAGTTAGGTAAATCAAGGGACCACGCCGTATAACACGGAACGGGTTTCCTCCCAAGAATACCAGTGCATAAAACAAACAACGCAATGCTAAATAAAGAAAAATGAAGCTATTATAAGACCCAGGTCCTATCACACAATGCAACGCAAGCCGGGGGATAGGGTTTTACCTTATAATAGCCAAAGAATGCTTGATATGTGAAATTCCATGTTTTATTATTACTATAAGTGCATAGTGTCAAAACAATTTCAAATCATAAATATCAATCATAGACGGCATGGGTACCATATATCATGTCATCATACTAGTTTTACAATTTAAACCGCAAAGTCATGTATTTGGAAATTGGATTTCCATCTGTGAACCGAGGCAAAAGATAGTCCTCTACCGAATTCGAGACTGTCTAGCCCGAGTCTCAGGCAAGCACGCAGGCAAGCATTGGAGCGACAGTGCCGGTCCACCGATGTGGATTATTATGCCTGAACACTACGTTTCCCCGCCCATTGGGGCGTAAATGAGCCAACGAATGACTCCATCGGACCCGGATCGTCCGATCTAACCGAGGCGCCTCCAATTCCAACAACCACATGAGTCAAACTCGTCAGCCAGTTCAAGCACTGACGCCACTCCTAACTAGAAAGAAACGCATGCCCTCCCTGAGGTCCTTCTCCCGTTTTTGGTTCACACCAGGGTGTGAGGCTCGCGAATTAACTCTACACAAAGCTACGCCACAACGGCTGTGCTTTGATCATCAACCACAAGACTCTGCTTTTCAACAGAAGCCTTGATCATTTGCATCTTAGCATGCCACACAGGCAAACCACTCTATGCAACCGATATCAGTCACACAGAATGAAATCCAATGTCAGAAACACAGTCCATTTACAAGTTCGTTCTGGGTCTGAATGAAACCGGAGGCACCTAGTACCCCGCATATCCATCGATCTCCAAGTACGTCTGGACGATCACCAACTGTTTCCATCTTCTTGGGTGTACCGCCCAATCAAGATCATCAGTAACCACCCAAACGACGTGAAGACCTCCGGTCTTCAACCCATCTTCGATTTATCATCGTATCAGTTGTTCAGAATGGGATAAACCCGGTCTTTCCAAATAACTCGCGTATATAATAAACAAGTGTTACATAAACACAACATGCGCCTCATTCCAATTCATCTGTCACTAACCGTAAATTAATCAAGAGAATAATTCCCCTAATATTAACCCCGAAGGCCGAAACCAACATCAAATCAATATCAATTTTATCAAAGATAAATCCTTTAAATTTATTCTTTAATCTTCTTTGAATATGAATTCAAACTAGTCGGGATTAGCGAACCACACCGAAGTAATCATTTATTTTATCTCCCAATCCCAACCTATTCATCCCATGAAGTAAAACTGGTAATACTTCATATCTAACACCACGGTGTTATCGGTAAATTCAATTACCATTTCACGTTCAAATCTAATTAAAGATTTAACTATCGCCTGGAGCAAAACTGGTGATACTCCCTTCTCGATCTTTTCAATCTAATTAATGATTCATTAAAACTCCACTTAGTTTTAATCATTAACTGGGTTAAAGAACCATTATCATTTAAAACACGGTTCACGATAAACCCAAAATCACATTCCATTAATTATCGGGTTAAAGAACAAGTGTTATTTAAAACACTGTTCACGATAAACCCAAAAATCAATACCAATTCAATTCCAATTAAATATTATTTAATTGGTACACTTCATTAAATCTAAATAAAAAGATTTAATCTTTTTCTCAACTGGGCTTAAGAACAGTGTTAATGAAGACACCATTCATGACAAACCCAAATCACATATGATATTAAAAACAAGGCTCTGAATAGAAAATATACCGGCTTATATTCAATATCAAATTCTACGACCAGCAAATATCGTATTGGAAATAACGATATAAATATATCTTTAAAATTTCCATAACAATATCTGTATAATAACGAAATCCAACATCGAAATATTCCGAAGACAATTTCGATTCAAATCCATTCCAATTCAATTATTGGAATTTCTGGTTATTTTCAAAACTATTTCAAATCCAATCTATTTATTTTAAAAATAAATAAATTATTATTCTAGTTCAATACTAGTTCATTTCGATAAAAATCAATTTTTATCTTTTCAAATATGGAGTTTTTCATCCAAGTTCTTCACATATCATCTCTTATGATTTTACATAAATTATCACTATTTTTAATAATTTCATCAAGGCCCGTACAGTCGACTTCCATCAACGGCCATCGAACTGCACTTACAGTGACCTTTTTCAAATTTGATTTGGACATAATTCCAAATCCAACCATTAGATTTCAAATTTCTAATATTCGTTAGAAAGCTCTTTTCGATACGAACCCAACGGTTCCGGTTTCAGGAGAATCCGACGGTCGGATCTCCCGCAATATCCATTCGAAGTCAATGGTCGAAATTCACGAACTACCGCAGTGCGGCGCGTTCTATTCAGGCCACTATATTATATATAAAATATATATAATATATACTTCGTCGATTTCAATTCAAAAAGTGCTTTATAAATCGTTTTAAATTCATTTTCGAAACGGTTTCAACTTCATATTCAATTTCAAATCAAAATTGAATATTCTAATATAAATTCGTTTTAAATTCATTTCAAATCGATTTCAATTCAATTTCACTTCAATTTCAATTTAATTCAAATTTCATTTTTTTTCAATTTAATTCGAATTCAATTCTATTCAATTTCAATTTGAATTCAATTTCAATTTGAATTCAATTCTTTTCAATTTCAATTTGAGTTCAATTCTTTTCAATTTCAATTTGAATTCAATTCTTTTCAATTTCAATTCGAATTTCGATTACTTTCAATATAATTCAAATTTCGAAAATGCTTTCAATATACATTGAAAATTGAATATAATCGATATAAATATCGTTCACGTCAAATTGGCGTCAATCTAATCAACACGGCTTCACATATTTCTATTTTCAAATACTCTATTTCAAATATTCTATTTCAAATATTTCTTTTCAAATATTTCTTTTTCAAATATTTCTTTTTCAAAACTGGAATGAGGCCCAATCAATCACCATATAATGTTAATTATATGGATTCTCTACAACATATGTACAAAATAACAATGATAAATAATCAACCATCATCCAGAGTGCGTTCTACACTGTATAAGCATCAAATATGAATATTTAACGCTTATAACAGTTTGTCTATAACGACCCGAACTTCCCCGGTAAGGAAAGCCCGGATTGAGATGAGAACAACACACATCGGAATGCAAACAGAAGAACATTTCATTGTTTATTACAACAATTCCATCAGAATACAAGAATATACAGAGTATGAATAAATATACATTCGACAAATATCAGAGATTACAATAAATTACATAGCAGCGGAAAAATAATATAATGCACAACTGAAAGTAATACACGGATACAAAGCTTTCCGAGCATCGTTCCAGCTGTAAATCAGGATCCTGTGAATATAAATCTGCAAAACCAAAACTACTAGCTGCCCGTATGGAAAATAGGGGCACCCAGAGTTTAGGTTAAAAACAATAAACTCCAGGTCAGTCATGGGACTGGTGTGAGAACTAAAACAGTTATTAATCTTTATTTTAAAGTTAGGTAAATCAAGGGATCGGACCACGCCGTATAACACAGAACGGGTTTCCTCCCAAGAATACCAGTGCTTAAAACAGACAACGCAATACTAAATAAAGAAAAATGAAGCTATTATAAGACCCAGCTCCCATCACACAATGCAACGCAAGCCGGAGGATAGGGTTTTTACCTTATAATAGCCAAAGCATGCTTGATATGTTTAAAACACATTATTTTGATATTACTATAAGTGTATAGTGTCAAAACAATTTCAATCATAAATAGCAATCATAGGCGGCATGAATGACCCATACCACTATGTCGCCATACTAGGTTCTACAAATAAAACCGTAATATCACGTATTGGAAATTGGATTTCCATCATGAGCCGAGGCAAGGGGCAAGCTCCTCTCCGATTCGAGACACTCTAGCAAATGTCTCAGGACCTCACTATGATCCTTGGATCTTCAGGGCTGGTCCTCTCTTACTTTTGAGGATTAATTATTCCTGAACACACATTTCCCGGTCCTAACAGACCTATATCCGAGGCGCCTCGTATCCAACAACCACACAGGTGAAAAGTATATAAATGTCAGCCAGTTTAAGCACCGACACCACCCATAGCTAGAAAGAAACGTCGTGCTCTCCCTGCAGTCACTATCCCGTTTTTGACTAATACCGAGGTGTGAGGCTCACGAATTCACGTTATGCACAAAGCTGCGCCACACAGGCCGTGCTTTGATCATCAACCACAAGACTTTGGTTTTCAACAGAAGCCTTGATCAATAGCCACTTACGCCTGCCACACTGGCAATTCAGTCCATGCGAATGATGTCCATCGATATACAATCTCTGAGCTCGTACGTCTCAGAGAAGGGCGCTAAGCAAGAGAATAAATTCTCTGCCGCCAAACAGAGGTATATTTAATAGAGATCAATCAACGCAGAATAAAATTCAATGTCAGACACACAATCCATTTACAAGTTCGTTCTGGGTCTGAATGAAACCGGAGGCACTTTCCTCGCATATCCATCCATCTCCAAGTACGTCTGGATGATCACCAACTGATTCCCTCATCTTGGGTGTACAGCCCAATCAAGATCATCAGTAATCACCCAAATGATGTGAAGACTTCCGGTCTTCAACCACTGTCTTCATCTTCGACTTGTCGTCGAATCGGTTATTCAGAATGGGTATAACCCGGCCTTTTTGAATAACCCGCGTATATAATAAACACGTGTTACACAAACACAACGTACGCCTCATTCCAATTCAGAATGTTCTTTTATTCACAAAATCACATTCTTAGGGAAAGGTTCCCATTAATTTTATCCAAGATAAATTCTTCTAAATTTACTCTTTAATCTTCCTTTGGATATCATTTCAAACCATATTATGGTTTTCCAAACTAGTCGGGATTAGCAAACCACACCGAAGTAATTATTTATTTTATTCCCAATCCCAACCTATATATCCCCTGGAGCAAAACTGGTAATACTCCATATCTAACCCCACGGTGTTATCGATAAATTTAATTACCATTTCACGTTCAAATCTAATTAAAGATTTAACTATCGCTTTGGAGCAAAACTGGTGGTACTCCATCCTCAATCACCTTTCAGAATTGATAATTTAAATTATCAATTCACATTTCAATCTAATTAAAGATTCATTAAAACTCCACTTAGTTTTAATCTTTTCAAATACAAATATCCTGTCTTTAACTGGGTTAAAGGACCAATGTCATCTAAAACACGATTCACGACAAACCCAAAATCACATTCTATTGTTAATAGGGTTAAAGAACAGGTGTTATTCAAAACACCGTTCACGATAAACCCAAAATCACTTTAAATTCGATTCCAATTAATATTATTTAATTGGTACACTTCATTAAATCTAAATAGAAAGATTTAATCTTTTTCTCTATTTGGCTTAAAAATAGTGTTAATGAAGACACCATTCACGACAAACCCAAATCACATTTGATATTAAATACAAGGCTCTGAATAGAAAATATACCGGCTTATATTCAATATCAAATTCTGAAACCAACAAATATCGTATTGGAAATAACGATATAAAATATATCTTTCAAATTCCCATAACAATATCTGTATAGTCACGAAATCCAACATCAAAATATTCTGAAGATAATTTCGATTCAAATCCATTCCAATTTATATATATTGGAAATTCTGGTTATTTTCAAAACCACTTCCAAATTCAATTTATTTATTTCAAAAATAAATTGATTTTAATCCTAGTTCAAAACTAGTTCATTTTGATAAAAATCTATTTTTATCTTTTCAAATGTGGAATTTTTCATCCCAGTTCTTCACAAACTATTTCTTGTGATTTTACACAAATTATAGATATTTTTAATAATTTTGTCAAGGCCCGTACAGTCGATTTCCATCAACGGCCATCGAACTGCACTTACAAAGACCTTTTCCAAATTTGATTTGGACATAATTCCAAATCCAACCGTTAGATTTCAAATTTCTAATATTCGTAGGAAAGCTCTTCTCGATACGAACCCAACGGTTCCAGTTTCAGGAGAATCCGACGGTCGGATCACCCGCAACGTCAATTCGAAATCAATGGTCGAAATTCACGAACTGCCGCGGCGCGGTGTGTTCTATTCAGGCCATTATATATATAATATATATATATTATATATATTTTTTGTCGATTTCCTTTTAAAACGTATTTTATAAATCGTTTTAAATTCGTTTTTGAAACAAATTCAACTTCCTATTCAATTTCAAATCAAAATTGAATATTTCATATCATTACTATATAAATGATAATATTTTCAAAACGTTATATTTTGAAATCACTTCCTTATCTATATTCATTATAAAAACGAATATAATCAATATAAACATCGCTCACGTCAAAATGGCGCATCTCTAATCAACACGGCTTTATATATTTCAATAAATTCGTTATTCTATTCAACAAATGAATATTTATTCTATTCAACACATGAATCTATATTTCTTCTTACTTACAATAAAAAGGTAAATTTTATTGTATAAATATTTTATTCAGCACATGAATACACTTTCAACACATGAATTCTCAACAGATGAGCATCGTCAACATATGACTATTTATTCTATTCAACACATGAATTTTCTTTTATAATATTCATTATTTCCCAATTGGAATGAGGCTCAATCAATCACCATATAATGTTAATTATATGGATTCCATACAACACATGTATATAAATAGCAACGATAAATAATCAATCATCATCCAAAGTGCACTACACTGTATAAGCATCAAATATAGATATCTAACGCTTATAACAGCCTGTCAATCAATCGATCGACATACAACTAATTATTGGGATTAGTGTATGCCAAATATCAACCCAACACCCGTGTGGGGTTTCACATCAACAAACACAGATTTTTATTCACACACACACGTTAAAAATAATATTTTTAACGATCAAATATTTTTAACTATATAAATATTTTATTTCATTTCACATCACACAATCAATTTTCAAAACACATCAAACAATTAAACATACAAGACATCCATGGTCTGTGGATGACGGGTACTAAGCACCGTCTGCATCCTAGTATATATTTTTACTAGAAAAACAAGATTTAGACTGAGAAGTTCTCACCAGCTAGCTAATCCAAACGACTCGACTCTTCTTATGTAGAAGTCTTCGCCGTCCTCGCCTTTTTTTCTTTCGCTGCACGTAGCCACTACATATATAAAAATCACATTTTTATATTGTTGCTATGTATATAAAAATTCTATTTTTACACCGCTACTATATAGATAAAAATTCTATTTTTACACCGCTACTATATAGATAAAAATTCTATTTTTACACCGATGTTCATATAATAAAGATTATATTTTTATCATGCTATTCTCTATATAAAGATTTCCCCTTTTCAAATATAATAAAAATCATATTTTTATCCTTTTTCCTATATTATAAAAATTATATTTTTAACTTTTAGGTTATATAAAAATCACGCCTTTCATTATATCAAAATATCGTCTATCATAGATTAAAAATCATTTCTTTACATTTGTAAAAAATATATTTTTACATCAAATCTTCTTTTACACTTCATATATAAAAATCGAATTTTTATTCTAATGATATCCATATAAAGATCACATCTTTACGTAAGGAAAAATCACATCTTTCTTCCTCTATTCGTACAAATAAAAATCATAGTTTTATACTTCTAAAGATCTAATCTTTATCCTCGCTTTCATGATAATAAAATCATATTTTTATTCATTTCAAAATCAAATCTTTATCATTTCAAAATCAATTTTAATAACTATAAAAAAAATCAGTTTTTAATTAGCAAATAATATCATAAAACTTAATATGTAATTCGATGGAGGGGGGGTGCTACCATCTTTCGCCGGTCGGAGGAGGGGGGTGGAGCTTGCTAGGCGGAGGCGGAAGAAGAAGGAGAGGGGGCGGCTGCGGTGGTGGCGAATGATGGGGGTTTCGCGGTGGCGGTCTCGGAGGCGTCGGTCAGGGAAGAATAAGGAGAGGGGGGTCGTGGGGTCGGGGGTGCTGCGGAGAAGGAAGAAGAAGGAGTGGGGGCGGCTGCGGTGGCGGCGATAGGCGGCGGTGAGGTCAGAACGGGGGGGGGGGGGGGGGGGCGACGATAATTTTAGGTTTTTTTTTTCTTTTTTTTCCTTAATCGATTTTTGAGATGGAGAGAGAGATGAGGGAATAAGGGGGGTTTATATAAAATATATATATTTAATTATTTATTGATTTCAAAAAGCAACTTTTATTTTCGAACTCGAAATCGAACCCACCGCCTGTCATCCATAGCTAATTACCCCCATTCCGAACACAATGAGATATGTATCGTAAGCTGATTCGATCGATTCGATCAGTTTTCGTCAAAATCAACATATAACCCTATATATTGAATTTGAACGTGCATTTCAATTTACTGGCATCACATACTAACTCGAAAAATTCCAAAAAAATATTTTCTGGCTTCGTATTGACGATACGGTCCTAACAAAGTTAGTTTCGTCGAATTCTGATACCGTTTGCAAAATGGCTATTTTCCAGTCGATTAAAATCAACTAAAACTGGTCAAACGCGTTTTCCTTTGCCATGCTCACATATTGATTCGAAAATTTATGAAAATTGGAATCTAGCAATAACTTGACATCACGGACCCAACAAAAGTGGTTTCGTCGAATTCTGAGGTCGTTTTCAAAATGGCTATTTTTAAGGGCCAAAATTCCACAACGACTATTCTGAAAATTCATTTAGCCATATCTTTTGATTCCCGCTATGAAATTTCGATTTTTCGGATTCGTTGGAAAGATATTCTCAATTAGATTCAAATATTTTTGGTTTCACTAAAATCCGGTTTATTTTGCACCTAGTATATTCATTTGAAGTTTGAAATCGAATTATCGAACTACCACGCCATTTTCAATTCCTTTTATAATTTAAAATAAATATTTATATTCTAACGACGATCTATATAAAAATATACGTTCTAATTTTATTCAGAATAAATTTCTCGTCACTATTATTTAAAATATTCTATTTTAAATATTCAAAATTCATTAAAATTGCCAAAATAAAAAATTTAAACTGGGTCAGCTTTTTCCGGTTTGTTACATTCTCCCCCACTTAAAACTTTTCGTCCTCGAAAAGGAACGAAGCCGAAACTTGTTTAACAAATCAACTCAACTTCCATTATTTTCGTTACGGCTTAAGTTCTTCAACTTTTTACGAACTTTTCAAATTTCTCAAAAATTTGGCTAACACCCAAAAATTTCGCCATAACCTCCCCTGCACCGGGGACTTCGGGATATTTCATATAGCCACCCATGGCCTTCTTCAATCCAAAAGAAAAAGAAAAAGCCAAGCGGCTAGCCAATCGACTCATAAAATCATCATCACCCAAACAAAACAGTAAATTACGGTAAACATGTACCTATTTGTCGGCCAAACAATTTTATTCTTCTGCTCTAGCCTCCTTGCTATGACCTGTTCAATGTAAGTACATGTATATGCGAGCAAATGCAGCCAATTTTCAATACAATTCAATATTCGGTTCAATTAGGCTGAATGGTTCAAAGTTTCAAACAAATAGATAAACAACACAACCATCAATCAATTAGTGGATTAACGTTTCAAATTCATAATTTTGATAGATATACAGAAAATCATGTTTTGATGCCAAATCACAACAATAAATCTATATAGTTTTGGTTCTCACACCAGTCTAATGGAAATATATAGATATCTCACTTTCGAAACACGAAAATAATTACTGATGATGACGCGTCAATCATCAAAATCAGGTCCGTGCGACTAGAGTGTGATTCTATATCTATCCAGTATATTAAAGCTTCGAATATACGTTCATGACGCGTATATGCAAAACCTTTATATACTGGATTATCCAAATTCAATATAAATAAATATTCAAATACGTTTAAAATGATTTATATTTCAAAACAAAATTTGTTTTCATTTTAAAAAAAAAATATACTCTTCACACTCGTTCCAGGATACTACTGATCCTATCTCTAACGAGTCATTCTAATTGGATATTACTGATCCAATATATGATGAATTCTTTCGTATGGTTCTAATGTGTCTTGTTCTCGAGCTCTGTAAACCAAAGCTCTGATACCAAACTATAACGACCCGAACTTCCCCGGTAAGGAAAGCCCGGATTGAGATGAGAACAACACACATCGGAACGCAAACAGAAGAACATTTCATTGTTTATTACAACAATTCTATCAGAATACAAGAATATACAGAGTATGAATAAACATACATTCGACAAATATCAGAGATTACAATAAATTACATAGTAGCGGAAAAATAATATAATACACAACTGAAAGTAATACACGGATACAGAGCTTTCCGAGCATCGTTCCAGCTGTAAATCAGGATCCTGTGAATATAAATCTGTAAAACCAAAATTACTAGCTGCCCGTGTGGAAAATAGGGGCATCCAGAGTTTAGGTTAAAACAATAAACTCCAGGTCAGTCATAGGACTAGTGTGAGAACTAAAACAGTTATTAATCTTTATTTTAAAGTTAGGTAAATCAAGGGACCACGCCGTATAACACGGAACGGGTTTCCTCCCAAGAATACTAGTGCTTAAAACAAACAGCGCAATGCTAAATAAAGAAAAATGAAGCTATTATAAGACCCAGGTCCCATCACACAATGCAACGCAAGCCGGAGGATAGGGTTTTTACCTTATAATAGCCAAAGCATGCTTGACACGTTTAAAACACATTATTTTGATATTACAATAAGTGTATAGTGTCAAAACAATTTCAATCATAAATTTCAATCATAGGCGGCATGAATGACCCATACCACTATGTCGCCGTACTAGGTTCTACAAATAAAACCACAATATCATGTATTGGAAATTGGATTTCCGTCATGAACCGAGGCAAGGGGCAAGCTCCTCTCCGATTCGAGACACTCTAATAAATGTCTCAGGACCCCACTATGATCCTTGGATCTTCAGGGTCGGTCCTATCTTACTTTTGAGGATTAATTATTCCTAAACACACGTTTCCCGGTCCTAACATACCTATATCCGTGGCGCCTCGTATCCAACAACCGCACAGGTGAAAAGCATATAAATGTCAGCCTGTTTAAGCACCGACACCACCCATAGCTAGAAAGAAACGTTGTGCTCTCCCTGCAGTCACTATCCCATTTTTGACTCATACCGAGGTGTGAGGCTCGCGAATTCACGTTATACACAAAGCTGCACCACACAGGCCGCGCTTTGATCATCAACCACAAGACTTTGGTTTTCAACAGAAGCCTTGATCAATAGCCACTTACACGTGCCACACTGGCAATTCATTCCATGCGACTGATGTCCATCGATATACAACCTCTGAGCTCATACGTCTCAGAGAAGGGCGTTAAGCAAGAGAATAAATTCTCTACCACCAAACAGATGTATATTTAATAGAGATCAATCAACACAGAATAAAATTCAATGTCAGACACACAATCCATTTACAAGCTCATTCTGGGTCTGAACGAAACCCGGAGACACTTTCCTCGCATATCCATCCATCTCCAAGTACGTCTGGACGATCACCAACTGATTCCCTCATCTTGGGTGTATAGCCCAATCAAGATCATCAGTAATCACCCAAACGATGTGAATACTTCCGGTCTTCAACCACCGTCTTCATCTTCGACTTGTCGTCGAATCGGTTATTCAGAATGGGTATAACTCGGCCTTTCCGAATAACCCGTGTATATAATAAACACGTGTTACACAAACACAACATACGCCTCATTCCAATTCAGAATGTTCTGTTATTCACAAAATCACATTCTTAGGGAAAGGTTCCCATTAATTTTATCCAAGATAAATTCTTCTAAATTTACTCTTTAATTTTCCTTTGGATATCATTTCAAACCATATTCTGGTTTTCCAAACTAGTCGGGATTAGCGATCCACACCGAAGTAATTATTTATTTTATTTTCCAATCCCAACCTATATATCCCCTGGAGCAAAACTGGTAATACTCCATATCTAACCCCACGGTGTTATCGGTAAATTTAATTACCATTTCACGTTCAAATCTAATTAAAGATTTAACTATCGCTTTGGAGCAAAACTGGTGGTACTCCATCCTCAATCACCTTTCAGAATTGATAATTTAAATTATCAATTCACATTTCAATCTAATTAAAGATTCATTAAAACTCCATTAGTTTTAATCTTTTCAAATACCAATATCCTGTCTTTAACTGGGTTAAAGGACCAATGCCATCTAAAACACGATTCACGACAAACCCAAAATCACATTCTATTGTTAATCAGGTTAAAGAACAAGTGTTATTCAAAACACCGTTCACGATAAACCTAAAATCACTTTAAATTCGATTCCAATTAATATTATTTAATTGGTACACTTCATTAAATCTAAATAGAAAGATTTAATCTTTTTCTCTATTTGGCTTAAGAACAGTGTTAATGAAAACACCATTCACGACAAACCCAAATCACATTTGATATAAAATACAAGGCTCTGAATAGAAAATATACCGGCTTATATTCAATATCAAATTCTGAAACCAACAAATATCGTATTGGAAATAACGATATAAAATATATCTTTCAAATTCCCATAACAATATCTGTATAATCACGAAATCCAACATCGAAATGTTCCGAAGATAATTTCGATTCAAATCCAATCCAATTTATATATATTGGAAATTCTAGTTATTTTCAAAACCACTTTCAAATTCAATTTATTTATTTCAAAAATAAATTGATTTTAATCCTATTTCAAAATTAGCTCATTTTGATAAAAATCTATTTTTATCTTTTCAAATGTGGAATTTTTCATCCCAGTTCTTCACAAACTATTTCTTATGATTTCACACAAATTATAGATATTTTTAATAATTTTATCAAGGCCCGTACAGTCGATTTCCATCAACGGCCATCGAACTGCCCTTACAGCAACCTTTTCTAAATTTGATTTGGACATAATTCCAAATCCAACCGTTAGATTTCAAATTTCTAATATTCATTGGAAAGCTCTTCTCGATACTAACCCAACGGTTCCGGTTTCAGGAGAATCCGACGGTCGGATCTCCCGCAACGTCATTTCGAAGTCAATGGTCGAAATTCACGAACTGTCGCGGCGCGTTCTATTCAGGCCATTATATATAATATATATATATATATATTATATATTTCATCAATTTCCTTTTAAAAAGTATTTTATAAATCGTTTTAAATTCGTTTTCAAAACAAATTCAACTTCATATTCAATTTCAAATCAAAATTGAATATTTCATATCATTACTATATAAATGATAATATTTTCAAAACGTTATATTTTGAAATCACTTCCTTTTCTATATTCATTATAAAAACGAATATAATTAATATAAATATCGCTCATGTCAAAATGGCGTATCTCTAATCAACAAGGCTTTATATATTTCAATAAATTCGTTATTCTATTCAACAAATGAATATTTATTCTATTCAACACATGATTCTACATTTCTTCTTACTTACAATAAAAAGGTAAATTTTATTGTATAAATATTTTATTCAACACATGAATACACTTTCAACACATGAATTCTCAACAGATGAGCATCGTCAAGACATGACTATTTATTCTATTCAACACATGAATTTTCTTTTATAATATTCATTATTCCCCAATTGGAATGAGGCTCAATCAATCACCATATAATGTTAATTATATGGATTCCATACAACACATGTATATAAATAGCAACGATAAATAATCAATCATCATCCAAAGTGCACTACACTGTATAAACATCAAATATAGATATCTAACGCTTATAACAGCCTGTCAATCAATCGATCGACATACAACTAATTATTGGGATTAGTGTGTGCCAAATATCATCCCAACACCCGTGTGGGGTTTCACATCAACAAACACAGATTTTTATTCACACACACACGTTAAAAATAATATTTTTAACGATCAAATATTTTTAACTATATAAATATTTTATTTCATTTCACATCACACTATCAATTTTCAAAACACATCAAACAATCAAACATACAAGCCATCCATGGTCTGTGGATGACGGGTGTCGGGTGCTACTAAGCACCGTCTGCATCTTAGTATATATTTTAACAAGAAAAACAAGATTTAGAGTGAGAAGTTCTCACCAGCTAACTAATCCAAACGACTCGACTCTTCTTATGTAGAAGTCTTCGCCGTCCTCGCCTTTTGTCACTTTCGCTGCCCGTAACCACTACATATATAAAAATCACATTTTTATATTGTTTCTATGTATATAAAAATTCTATTTTTACACCGCTACTATATAGATAAAAATTCTATTTTTACACCGCTACTATATAGATAAAGATTATATTTTTATCATGCTATTCTCTATATAAAGATTTCCCCTTTTCAAATATAATAAAAATCATATTTTTATCCTCTTTCCTATATTATAAAAGTTATATTTTTCACTTTTACGTTATATAAAAATCACGCCTTCCATTATATCAAAATATCGTCTATCATAGATTAAAAATCACTTCTTTACATTTGTAAAAATTATATTATTACATCAAAACTTATTTTACACTTCATATATAAAAATTGAATTTTTATTCTAATGATATCCATATAAAGATCACATCTTTACATAAGGAAAAATCACATCTTTCTTCCTCTATTCATACAAATAAAAATCATAGTTTTATACTTCTAAAGATCTAATCTTTATCCTCGCTTTCATGATAATAAAATCATATTTTTATTCATTTCAAAATCAAATCATTATCATTTCAAAATCAGTTTTAATAACTATAAAAAAATCAGTTTTTAATTAGCAAATAAAATCATAAAACTTACTGTGTAATTCGATGGAGGGGGTGTGCTACCATCGTTCGCCGGTCAGAGGAGGGGGTGGAGCTCGCTGGGCGGAGGCGGAAGAAGAAGGAGAGGGGGCGGCTGCGGTGGTGGCGAATGATGGGGGTTTCGCGGTAGCGATCTCGGAGGTGTCGGTCAGGGAAGAAGAAGGGGAGGGGGGTCCTGCGGAGGAGGAAGAAGAAGGAGAGGGGGCAGCTGCGGTGGTGGCGACGGGCGGCAGTGAGGTCAGAACGGGGGAGGGGGGCGACGATAATTTTAGGTTTTTTTTTTCCTTAATCGGTTTCTGAGATGGAGAGAGAGAGAAGAGGGAATAAGGGGGGTTTATATAAAATATATTTATTTATTGATTTCAAAAAGCAACTTTTATTTTCGAACTCGTAATCAAACCCACCCCTTGTCGTCCATGGCTAATTATCCCCATTCCGAACACAATGGGATATGTATCGTAAGTTGATTCGATCGTTTCGATCAGTTTTCGTCAAAATCAACATATAACCCTATATATTGAATTTGAACGTGCATTTCAATTTACTGGCCCCACGTACTAACTCGAAAAATTCCATAAAAATGTTTTCTAGCTTCGTATTGACGATACGGTCCTAACAAAGCTAGTTTCGTCAAATTCTGAGACCGTTTGCAAAATGGCTATTTTCCAGTCGATTAAAATCAACTGAAACTGGTCAAACGCGTTTTCCTTTGCCACGCTCACATATTGATTCGAAAAATTATGAAAATTGGAATTTAGCAATAACTTGACATCACGTACCCAACAAAAGTGGTTTCGTAGAATTCCGAGGTCGTTTGCAAAATGGCTATATTTAAGGGCCGAAATTACATAACAACTATTCTGAAAATTTATTTAGCCATATCTTTTGATTCCCGCTTTGAAATTTTGATTTTTCGGATTCGTTGGAAAGATATTCTCAATTAGATTCAAATATCTTTGGTTTCACTAAAATTCGGTTTATTTTGCACCCGGTATATTCATTTGAAGTTTGAAATCGAATTATCGAACTACCGCGCCATTTTCAATTCCATTTATAATTTAAAATAAATATTTAAATTCTAACGACGATCTATATAAATATATACATTCTAAATATTTAGAATAAATTTCTCGTCACTATTATTTAAAATATTCTATTTTAATTATTCAAAATTCATTAAAATTGCCGAAATAAAAATTTAAACTGGCTCAGCTTTTTTCGGGTTGTTACATTGTCAATCAATCGATCGACATACAACTAATTATTGGGATTAGTGTATGTCATGTATCATCCCAATACCCGTGTGGGGTTTCAAACAATCAAACACAGATTTTATTTGTGCAGTTGGGCGATGTGTAAAATTTATCGTCCCAATCAATATCAATCAAAACAGTATATATAAATAAATCTCCGATTTGTTTATAAATAATTATTTTATATACACATTAAAAATTCTATTTTTAACTATATCATATTTTCCACTATAAAATATTTTATTTCATTTCACATCACATCGCACAATCAACTACACATCAAAATCAAACAAACAAGCATACAAGCCGTCCATGGTCTGTGGACGACGGGTGTCGGGTGCTACTAAACACCGTCTGCATCCTAGTATATATTTTAACTAGAAAATTAAATTAAAGGTGAGGAGTTCTCACCGAGGGATTCACTCCTCCATTTTAGTTCTGAATCTCTGAATCGTCTGAATTCCTTTTTGATTTCAATCCTTTCCATCTCACTTCTTTTCATGATGTTCATATACAAATAAAAATCACATTTTTATTTCACTATCTATATCATAAAAATCAGATTTTTATTTCGCTACATAAATAAAGATCAAATTTTTACTAGTTATATAGTATAAAAATCGTACTTTTATTCTTTCTATAATATAAAAATCATATTTTTATTATGCTACTATATATAAATATCTAATTTTTATATCGCTATTTCATTATAAAAATTATATTTTTAACTTCTTACTATGATAAAAATCATATTTTTTTCTCCAATAAAAACCATTTCTTTTTCTTGATTCGAAATCCCATCTTTATAATGCTCTTAGTAATAAAAATAATACTTTTCCATGATAAAAAGCCTATCCTTTCATATATAAAAATATACGCTTTTCATTATTAAAAATATAATGTTTTCCATTATAAGAAATCAGACCTTTATCTATATAAAAATTACCTTAAAACTAATCACATCTAAGTTAAATAGTAAGAGGGAAATAATCACCTTTCCTATTTAAAAATTGATACTTAGTTACTGGAGCTCGCGGGGGTGGCTGAAACAAGAAGTGGAGGCGGCGCAGGGGTGTAGAATTCCGACTAAGGCGCCGCAGCAGGCCCTGCTGGTGGTGGCGGAGCCCACTTTGGCCGACGATGGCTACTCTGGGCGCGGAAGGGTTTAAATTGGGGGAGGGGGGTCGCGTCGAGTAGAAGAAGGGGTGGAAGGAAAAGAAGGGGGCGGCGCGATGTGGGTGAGGTCGGGGTGCGAGGTGGCGCTGGCAATTTGAGGGGGGCGATGGCAGCGGCGGCCCCCCCATCGCTCTCCTCTTCCACTTTTTTTTTCCCTGAGTTGAAAACGATTTCTAATTGGGGGGGGGGGGGCAGAGAGGTAATAGAGAGGGGTGAGATGTTTTTATATTTTTTTTTATTTAATTATTTAATTTCAAAAAGTTGACTTTTCATCCGACCTCTAAACGAGGCCTACCGCCTATCGTCCCTAGCTAATTACCCCCATCCCGAACACAATGGGATATGCCATGTAGGCTGATTCGATCGGTTCCATCATTTTTCGTAAAAATGATCATATAACTCTATATATTGAATTTGAACGCGCATTTTAAATTACCGGGGCCACATACTAACTCGAAAAATTCCAGAAAAATATTTTCTAGCTTCGTATTGACGATACGGTCCTAACAAAACCAGTTTCTTCGAATTCTGAGACCATTTGAAAAATGGTCACTTTCCAGTCGATTAAAATCAACGGAAACTGGTCAAACACGTTTTCCTTTTCCACACTCACACATTGATTCGAAAAATTATGAAAATTTGGATCTAGCAATAACCTGACATCACGGATCCAACAAAAGTGGTTCCATCGAAATCCGAGGTCCCTTTGCAAAATTTCCATTTTTAAGGGCCAAAATTCCATAGCGACTATTCTGAAATTTCAACTGGGCATAACTTTTTATCCCCGCTATGAAATTTCAATTTTTCGGATTCGTGGGAAAGATATTCTCGAATAGATTCAAATATTTTTGGTTTCACTAAAATCCTATTTATTTTGCACCTGGTACATTCATTTAAATTTTGAAATCGAATTATCGAACTATTGCGCCATTTTCAATTTCTTTTATAATTATAAATAATTATTTATATTCTAACGACGAACTATATAAATATAAACGTTCTAATTATATTAAAAATAAATTTTTCGTCGATATTATTTAAAATAATCTATTTTAAATATTCAAAATTCATCAAATTGCCAAAATAAAAATTTTAAATTGGTTCGGATTTCCGGGTCGTTACAATCTCCCCCACTTAAAACTTTTCGTCCTCGAAAAGGAACGAAGCCGAAAGTTGTTTTAACAAACCAACTCAACTTTCTTTATTTTCGCTACGGCTTAAGTTCTTCAACTTTTCAGTTTCTAAGAACTTTTCAAAATTTTCAAAAAATTTGGCTAACACCCTAAATTTTCGAAAAATTTCGCCATAACCTCCACTACACCGGGGACTTTGGGATATTTCATATAGCCTCCCATGGCCTTCTTCAATCCAAAAGAAAAAGAAAAAGCCAAGCGGCTAGCCAATCGGCTCATAAAATCACCCAAAACTCAAGAAATACAATAAACATGTACCTATTTGTCGGGAAAACAATTTTATTCCTCTTCTCTAGCATCCTTGCTATGGCCTGTTCAATTGGATATACATGTACATGCATGCAATTGCAACCAATTCTCAAAACAGTTCAATATTTGACCAATTTGGTTAAAGGTTCAACATTTAATTATTCAAACAATAATCAAACAACACAACCAGCAATCAATTAGTTGATTAGCTTTTCAAATTCATAATTTTGATATAGATACAGAAAATCATATTTTTGGTGCCCATTCACAATAATGGGCCTTATCTAGTTTCGGTTCTCACACCAGTCTAATGGAGATATAGAAATCTCACTTTCGTTACTCGAAAATAAATACTGGCGATGGTGCCCCGTCACCAGAATTATCCCTGGGCAACTAGAATATGATTCTATAACTATCCAGTATATTAGAACTTCGAATAAACGTTTGCAAGGCGCATATGCAAAATCTTTATACATCGGATTGTCCAAATTCAATGTAAATAAATATTCAAATAGGTATATGGTTTAAAATTTTAAAAAAAAAGTTTTTTTCATTTTAAAAATATACTCTTCACACGCTTTCTAGGATACTACTGATCCCATCTCTAACGAGTCATTCTCATTGAATATTACTAATCCAATATCTGATGAATTCCTTCGTATGGTTCTAATGTGTCTTGTTCTCTGAGCTTTGTAAACCAAAGCTCTGATACCAAATGTAAAAACCAAAAACTTCCCCAGTAAGGAAAGCGCGGATAGTTCGAGAACAAGCCACAGAAGAACGCAGACGGAAGAACATTTCATTGTACATTACAACAATTCATCAGAATACAGGAATATACAGAGTATAAACAATATTACACATTATAAAATATCAGAGATTACAATTCATTACATAGCAGCGGAAAATAATACAAAATACAACTGAAGAAGATACACGGATACAAAGCTTTCCGGATATCGTTCCAACTGTAAACCAGGTTCCTATGAATATAAATCTGCAAAACTAAAACTACTAGCTGCCCATGTCAAAATAAGGGCACCCAGAGTTTAGGTTAAAACAATAAACTCCAGGTCAGTCATGGGACTGGTGTGAGAACTAAAACAGTTATTTATCTTTAATTTAAAGTTAGGTAAATCAAGGGACTACGCCGTATAACACGGAATGGGTTTCCTCCCAAGAATACCAGTGCATAAAACAAACAACGCAATGCTAAATAAAGAAAAATGAAGCTATTATAAGACCCAGTTCCTATCACACAATGCAACGCAAGCCGGGGGATAGGGTTTTACCTTATAATAGCCAAAGAATGCTTGATACGTGAAATTCCTTGTTTTATTATTACTATAAGTGCATAGTGTCAAAACAATTTCAAATCATAAATATCAATCATAGACGGCATGGGTACCATATATCATGTCATCATAGTAGTTTTACAATTAAAACCGCAAAGTCACGTATTTGGAAATTGGATTTCCATCTGTGAACCGAGGCAAAAGATAGTCTTCTACCGAATTCGAGACTGTCTAGCCCGAGTCTCAGGCAAGCGCGCAGGCAAGCCTTGGAGCGACAGGGCAAGTCCACCGATGTGGATTATTATGCCTGAACACTACGTTTCCCCGCCCTTTGGGGGTGTAAATGAGCCAACGAATGACTCCATCGGACCCGGATCGTCCGATCTAACCGAGGCGCCTCCAATTCCAACAACCACATGAGTCAAACTCGTCAGTCAGTTCAAGCACTGATGCCACTCCTAACTAGAAAGAAACGCATGCCCTCCCTGAGGTCCTTCTCCCATTTTTGGTTCACACCGGGGTGTGAGGCTCGCGAATTAAAGCTACACAAAGCTACGCCACAAAGGCCGTTCTTTGATCATCAACCACAAGACTTTGTTTTTCAACAGAAGCCTTGATCATTTGCATCTTAGCATGCCACACAGGCAAACCACTCTATGCAACTGATATCAGTCACACAGAATGAAATCCAATGTCAGACACACATTCCATTAACAAAGTTCGTTCTGGGTCTAAACGAAACCGGAGGCACCTAGTACCCCGCATATCCATCGATCTCCAAGTACGTCTGGACGATCACCAACTGTTTCCATCTTCTTGGGTGTACAACACAATCAAGATCATCAGTAACCACCCAAACGACGTGAAGACCTCCGGTCTTCAACCACCGTCTTCATCTTCGACTTATCGTCGTATCAGTTGTTCAAAATGGAATAAACCCGGTCTTTCTGAATAACTCACGTATATAATAAACAAGTGTTACACAACACAACATGCGCCTCATTCCAATTCATCAGTCATTAACCGTAAATTAATCAAGAGAATAATTCCCCTAATATTAACCTTGAAGGCCGAAACCAACATCAGATCAATATCAATTTTATCAAAGATTAATCCTTTAAATTTATTCTTTAATCTTCTTTGAATATCAATTCAAACTAGTCGGGATTAGCGAACCACACCGAAGTAATCATTTATTTTATCTCCCAATCCCAACCTATTCATCCCATGAAGTAAAACAGGTAATACTTCATATCTAACACCACGGTGTTATCGGTAAATTCAATTACCATTTCACGTACAAATCTAATTAAAGATTTAACTATCACCAGGAGCAAAACTGGTGATACTCCCTTCTCGATCTTTTCAATCTAATTAAAGATTCATTAAAACTCCACTTAGTTTTAATCTTTAACTGGGTTAAAGAATCAGTGTCATTTAAAACACGGTTCACGATAAACCCAAAATCACATTCCATTAATTATCGGGTTAAAGAATAAGTGTTATTTAAAACACTGTTCACGATAAACCCAAAAATCAATACCAATTCAATTCCAATTAAATATTATTTAATTGGTACATTTCATTAAATCTAAATAAAAAGATTTAATCTTTTTCTCAATTGGGCTTAAGAACTGTGTTAATGAAGACACCATTCACGACAAACCCAAATCACATATGATATTAAATACAAGGCTCTGAATAGAAAATATATCGGCTTATATTCAATATCAAATTCTACGACCAACAAATATCGCATTGGAAATAACGATATAAATATATCTTTCAAATTTCCATAACAATATCTGTATAATCACGAAATCCAACATCGAAATATTCCGAAGACAATTTCGATTCAAATACATTCCAATTCAATTATTGGAATTTCTGATTATTTTCAAAACCATTTCAAATCCAATTTATTTATTTTAAAAATAAATAAATTATTATTCTAGTTCAAAACTAGTTCATTTCGATAAAAATCTATTTTTATCTTTTCAAATATGGAGTTTTTCATCCCAATTCTTCACATATCATCTCTTATGATTTTACACAAATTATCACTATTTTTAATAATTTCATCAAGGTCCGTACAGTCGATTTCCATCAACGGCCATCGAACTGCACTTACAGCGACCTTTTTCAATTTTGATTTGGACATAATTCCAAATCCAACCGTTAGATTTCAAATTTCTAATATTAGTTAGAAAGATATTTTTGATACGAACCCAACGGTTCCAGTTTCAGGAGAATCCGACGGTCGGATCTCCCGCAATATCCATTCGAAGTCAATGGTCAAAATTCATGAACTGCCGCAGCGCGGCGAGTTCTATTCAGGCCATTATATTATAAATACAATATATACTTCGTCGATTTCAATTCAAAACGTGCTTTATAAATCATTTTAAATTCAATTTCGAAATGGTTTCAACTTCATATTCAATTTCAAATCAAAATTGAATATTCCAATATAAATTCGTTTTAAATTCATTTCAAATCGATTTCAATTCAATTTCACTTCAATTTCAGTTTAATTCGAATTTCAATTTATTTCAATTTAATTCGAATTCAATTCTATTCAATTTCAATTTGAATTCAATTTGAATTCAATTCTTTTCAATTTAAATTTGAATTCAATTCTTTTCAATTTCAATTCAAATTTCGATTACTTTCAATATAATTCAAATTTCGAAAACACTTTCAATATACATTGAAAATTGAATAAAATCGATATAAATATCGTTCACGTCAAAATGGCGTCAATCTAATCAACACGGCTTCACATATTTCTATTTTCAAATATTCTATTTCAAATATTCTATTTCAAATATTTCTTTTCAAATATTTCTTTTCAAATATTTCTTTTTCAAATATTTCTTTTTCAAAACTGGAATGAGGCCCAATCAATTACCATATAATGTTAATTATATAGATTTTCTACAACACATGTACAAAATAACAACGATAAATAATCATCCATCATCCAGAGTGCGTTCTACACTGTATAAGCATCAAATATGAATATTTAACGCTTATAACAGTTTGTCAATCAATCGATTGACATACAACTAATTATTGGGATTTGTGTATGTCATGTATCATCCCAATACCCGTGTGGGGTTACAAACAATCAAACACAGATTTTATTTGTGCAGTTGGGCGATGTGTAAAATTTATCGTCCCAATCTATATCAATCAAATCAGTGTATATAAACAAATCTCCGATTTGTTTATAAATATTTATTTTATATACACATTAAAAATTCTATTTTTAACTATATAATATTTTCCACTATAAAATATTTTATTTGGTTTCACATCACATCGCACAATCAACTACACATCAAAATCAAACAAACAAGCATACAAGCCGTCCATGGTCTGTGGATGATGGGTGTCGGGTTCTACTAAACACCATCTGCATCCTAGTATATATTTTAACTAGAAAATTAAATTAAAGGTGAGGAGTTCTCACCGAGGGATCCACTCCTCCATTTCATTTCCGAATCTCTGAATCGTCTGAATTCCTTTTTGATTTCAATCCTTTCCATCTCACTTCTTTTCACGCTGTTCATATATACATAAAAATCACATTTTTATTTCACTATCTATATCATAAAAATCAGATTTTTATTCCGCTACATAAATAAAGATCAAATTTTTACTAGTTATATAGTATAAAAATCGTACTTTTATTCTTTCTATAATATAAAATCATATTTTCATTTTGCTACTATATATAAATATCTAATTTTTATATCGCTATTTCATTATAAAAATTATATTTTTAACTTCTTACTATGATAAAAATCATATTTTTTTCTCCAATAAAAACCATTTCTTTTTCATGATTCGAAATCCCATCTTTATAATGCTCTTAATAATAAAAATAATACTTTTCCGTGATAAAAAGCCTATCCTTTCATATATAAAAATATACGCTTTTCATTATTAAAAATATAATGTTTTCCATTATAAGAAATCAGACCTTTATCTATATAAAAATTACCTTAAAACTCATCACATCTAAGTTAAATAGTAAGAGGGAAAAACTCACCTTTCCTATTTAAAAATTTAAACTTAGTTGCTGGAGCTTGCGGGGATGGCTGAAACAAGAAGCGGAGGCGGCGCAGGGGTGTAGGAGTCCGACCAGGGAGCGGCGGCAGGCCCTGCTGGTAGTGGCGGAGCCCACATAGGCCGACGATGGCTGCTCTGAGCGTGGAAGGGTTTAAATTGGGGGAGGGGGGTCGCATCGAGTAGAAGAAGCGGTGGAAGGAGAAGAAGGGGGCGGCGCGATGTGGGTGAGGTTGGGGTGCGTGGTGGCGCTGGCGATTTGAGGGGGGCAATGGCAGCGGCGGACCCCCCGTCGCTCTCCTCTTCCCCTTTTTTTATTTTTTTCCCTGAGTTGAAAACGATTTCTAACCGAGGGGGGGGTGAGAGGTAATAGAGAGGGGTGAGATGTTTTTATATATTTTTTTATTTAATTATTTAATTTCAAAAAGTTGACTTTTATCCGACCTCTAAACGAGGCCTACCGCCTGTCGTCCCCAACTAATTACCCCCATCCCGAACACAATGTGATATGCCACGTAGGCTGATTCGATCGTTTCCATCGGTTTTCGTCAAAATCAACATATAACTCTATATATTGAATTTAAACGCGCATTTTAAATTACCGGGACCACATACTAACTCGAAAAATTCCAGAAAAATATTTTCTAGTTTTGTATTGACGATACGGTCCTAACAAAACTAGTTTCGTCAAATTCTGAGACCGTTTGAAAAATGGCCATTTTCCAGTCGATTAAAATCAACTAAAACTGGTCAAACACGTTTTCCTTTGCCACGCTCACACATTGATTCGAAAAATTATGAAAATTGGGATCTAGCAATAACCTGACATCACGGATCCAACAAAAGTGGTTCCGTCGAAATCCGAGGTCGTTTGCAAAATTTCCATTTTTAAGGGCCAAAATTCCATAGCGACTATTCTGAAATTTCAACTAGGCATAACTTTTTATCCCCGCTATGAAATTTCAGTTTTTCGGATTTGTGGGAATGATATTCTCGAATAGATTCGAATATTTTTGGTTTCACTAAAATACGGTTTATTTTGCACCCGGTACATTCATTTGACGTTTGAAATCGAATTATCGAACTACCGCGCCATTTCCAATTCCTTTTATAATTATAAATAATTATTTATATTCTAATGACGAATTATATAAATATATACGTTCTAATTATATTCAAAATAAATTTTTCGTCGATATTATTTAAAATAATCTAATATAAATATTCAAAATTCATCAAAATTGCCAAAATAAATTTTTTAAATTGGTTCAGATTTCCGGGTCGTTACAGAAATTTTATGTTGCGTGATAGTTGTTTGGATGAACAGTTGATAAATTGGTTGAAATGATTGATTAGTTATATATATATTTAATCACTGGTTGAATATTGATTATGTTTACCATAATATCTTATATTGAAGTGAAATTAATATTATCTACGTTGATTAACATCTATGGATGCAAGGATACAAGTCGGAGGGTCCAACTAAATTCCTAAATATTTATATTACTGTTTTCATTGATTGTGATATATGATGTGATATATAATTGGTGATTGATTGTGTTTGAATTACGCTGGCACTAGAACTTTGGTATATTGATACCGTAAAATATTTTCGAAAAGGAATTTGACAAAAAAAATTATTTCCAAAATAGAAATTAAATTTCAAATGTACTCATAATAGAAACTTGTTTAAGTGGATTAAAAAAGAAGTTAATTATAATGATGTTTATAAATAAAATAAAATATTTATCATAGGATAAATTAAAATATAATTCAAAGTGAATTCATATAAGAAAATTGGAATTCAGGGTTGACACCTATATGTGAAGTGGAATTTAAACCAAGTAGTTATAAAAGAAATTTGAATTGGGAAAAATGAATTCAAGAAGGATTTGAATGAGAAGGGAAATGGGAAATCGCTTTAAAAAGGAAACAATGGGTTTTATTCCAAAATTTGGAATATAAAATAAATTGAGATAAATTCAAGGGATTTTTATTTAGAATTCGACTTTGTTGAATCATATTAAAAAGATTTATTTCAGAAAAGATATTTAAACTCTATCTAGTATGAATCTTTAAAATATGTCAAGAAACTATTATTTCAATATTTATAGCAATATAAATAGAATTATATGTTCTGAGATAATTTAATATTATTTTAAATTAAAATTAACAAATAAGAAGGGAATTATAGAAATCAAATAAAGTTGATTTCAAAAGTTATAGAATGTATAATTTGTAAATACGTTTTAAAAAGGAAAAATTAATTGTTTGATATATATATAGAATGGTGTTAGTACTCGTTTTATAAACAGAACTTGTAGAAATGATGTGGGTTTACAAAGTAACTTGATTTGGATCTAAAATAATATTTCCAAATAAAAATCATGATGACTTGATAAACGAGTCCAGATTCCTATTAAGGAATAATATTCATATTTGAAAATGAATAACGATTTCAAAGAAAATGGTCTGCAAATAGAATAATTATAAGATAATTTTAGTTAACCTTAAATGGTAGGTTTATTTCGAAGTCCGGAATATTTAACGAGTATAGAATATTCGAAAGAGAAATATATTGAAATTCGATTCTATCAGATTCCAGAAAGTACTTTTTACTTTCCATTTTTAAACAAGATTTATTTATTTATTTATTTATTTATTAAGTTATTTATTTATATAAAGCTAATGAATAAAAAAATATTTTAAAATTAAATATTTTGGAAGCAGGGATTACAATACTATCGTTGTAATCAATGTATTCGTAAAAGAAGTGAATTCTTAAATTGAATCTGAGAATTGCATAAGCAATGTTTTGTTGGAATTTGAAGTTGTGAGCCTTGTCTATTTTGAAGTTGAGAATGTTTTTCAGTTAAGGTCTGAGAGGTAATTATATCCCAACTTGATTGACTTCATGGTTGACTATGGAATGGTTAAGGTTTGGTAGCCAAGATTGGTTAGTAATACATTTAGTAATAAATAATTAATGGATTAAGTTATAATAATAATGTCTTATATTACATCAGTTTAATTCAATAATATGATTCATGAAACGTTTTCCAAATAAAATCAGAGATATTTTCTAGGCGTTGGAAATGAAATGAATTGTTTGTTGAGAAGGTAAGAAGTGGAATAGGGTAATGTTTTACCATATTAATAATGTATATTTTATGAATATAGAAATAAGAATTTAGGTGTAATAACCCGGAAATTCGAGCCAATTTAAATTTTTTATTTTGGTAATTTAGTGAATTTTGTATATTTAAAATGAATAATTTTAAATATTAACGACGGAAAATTTATTTTCAACAAATTTAAAACAAATAAATTTATTTTAAATATATAATGAGCCTGAAATGGCGCTGTAGTTCGAAAATTCGATTTCGAATTTCAAATGAATATACAGAATTCAATTTAAGGCAGAATTGAACGAAACAAGAAATATTCGAATCTGTTTGATCATATCTTTCTAACGGATGTAAGAAACTGAGATTTCACTTTAGAAGTTGAAGGATATGTCTAGTTTAAAATTCAGAAAAGTCGCTGTGGAATTTATATATATTTTAATATATATAAAGGCCTTGAAAATAGCCGTTTTGCAGACGACCTCGGTTTTCGACGAAACCACTTTTGTTGGATCTAGGATGTCAAATTATTGCTAGGTTTCAAGATTCATAATTTTCTGAATCAATATGTGAGCGTGGCGAAGTTAAACATGTTTTAACAATTTCAGTCAATTTCAATCGACCAGAAAATGGCCATTTTTCAAACGGTCTCAGAATTCGACGAAATTAGTTTTGTTAGGACCATATCGTCAATACGAAGCTAGAAATAATTTTTCTTGAATTTTTAAAGTTAGTATGTGGCCCCGGAAAATTGAAATGTGCGTTCAGAGTCAATATATAGATCTATATTTTGATTTTGATGGAAACTGATCGAAACAGCCGAACTGGCTCACGAAAAATATCTCATTGTGTTCAGAATGAGGGTATTTAGCTAGGGGCGACAGTCGTTGGGTCTCGTTTAGGGGTTCGAATTAAAAGGGTAACTTTTTGGAATTTTATAAAATAAATAAATATATAAATATAATGGGGTCAACCCCTTTTCTCCTATCCCTAACTTTAGAAATTGAAATCGTCAGAAATAAAAAAAAGGAAAAGGGGTGATTGACAGTCAACGTCAGCCCACCGCCCCTGGAGCCATGCCACCGGCACCTCCTACCTTCCCTCTGCCACCACTCATCCCATCGCCACCTCGCGAGACCCACTCTTGAAGCCCCTCCTCCCCTTCACACGGAAAAACCCCCAAATGCCCGCAACCCTAAGCTTGCTTCCCGAGAAAGCCACCGCGAGTCCCAAATCGCGTCACCACCCCTCCGCCTGCATCCTCTCCCCCCTCCTTCTTCAATCCGCGCTGACCCCCCCCCCCCCGACGGAGATCGACGTTCGGAAAAAAGGTGCGGTTTTTCCTTTATCTGATTTTATTAAAATTAAAAACACAGTATAAAACATAGTTTAAAAATCGATTTATATATATATATATCTATAGTAGCGTGGTATGAAAACACGATTTTCAATTTATAAAATCCGATTTTTGGTGTTATAAATATTCGATTTTTTTTCTATAGAGAGATTCGATTTTTAAATATGTAAACACGAGATTTTAGCGAGGTAAAGATCGGATATGTATAAATATGAATATGTTGGATTTTTAATGATGATCAAAATATAATTTTTATAAAGAGAAGGATTATATTTTTGATAAATAAAAAGATAGGATCTTTAATGATAGAAAGCTATGATTTTGAATCATGAAAAGATATGATTTTTGATGTAATGAAAATATGATTTTTATTTATGTAAAGTAATAAAAATATAATTTTTTATATATAGTGAGGCAAAAATATAATTTTTATATATAGTTAAGTAAAAATATAATTTTTATTATATTACTAGCAAGATAAAATATAATTTTGATCATGGGAGTAGCGGTGTAAAGGAGTGAGTTCTACATATGTAGTAGAGATATAAAAATTCGATCTTTATATTAGGAGTAGATATAAAAATATAATTTTTATATAGGAAGGAGCGTTATAAAAATATATTCTTTATTGGAAGAAGAGCGATATAAAAATATAATTTTATATAGAGAATAGCATGATAAAAATACGATCTTTATTATATGAACACCATTATAAAAATAGAATTTTTATCTATATAGTAGCGGTGTAAAAATAGAATTTTTTATCCATGTAGCGTAGTTATAAAAATGTGATTTTTATATACATAGAAACAATATAAAAATGTGATTTTTATATATATATATAGTGGCTACGTATATCGAAAGTGACCAAAGGCGAGTACATCAAGGTTATCTACATATGAAGAGTCGCGGTGAATTGGTTTAGCTAGTCGGTGAGAACTCCTCACCTTTAATTTATTTATAGTTTGAAATATATACTAGGATGCAGACGGTGTTTAGTAGCACCCGACACCCGTCGTCCACAGACCATGGATGACTTGTTTATTTGATTTCTGTGTTGTGATATTTGATTGTGTGATGTGGAATGGAATAAAATATTTTATAGTGAAAAATATTTTATAGTTAAAAAAATATAATTTTTAACGTGTATATAAAATAAATATTTATAAACAAATCAGATGATTTGTTTATATACACTGATTTGACTGATATTGATTAGGACGATAAATTTTACACATCGTCCAACTGCACAAATAAAATATGTGTTTGTTGATATGAAACCCCACACGGGTACTGGGATGATATTTGACGTAAACTAACCCGATTGTTTAGTGGTATGTCAATCGATGGGTTGACAGACTGTGTAAGCGTTAATTATTTATATGTAATGCTTATGTAGTTGTGTGGTGCACTCTGGATGATGGTTGATGATCTATCGTTGTTGTTATATACATGTGTTGTAGGGAATCCATATAATTAATGTTATATGGTAATTGATTGGGCCTCATTTTAAATTTGGAAAATAGAAATATATAATTCATGTGTTGAATAGAAATATAAATTCATGTGTTGAATAAAAATATATATTCATGTGTTGAATAGAATAAATATTCATGTGTTGAATAGACGTATAAGTTCATGTGTTGAATAGAAATATAAATTCATGTGTTGAAGAAAATATTCATTTGTTGAATAGAATAACGAAGTTATTGAAATATATATAAAGCCGTATTGATTAGATTGACGCCATTTTGACGTGAACGATATTTATATTGATTTTATTCATTTTTATAATGAATATAGAAAAGAAAGTGATTTCAAAATATAACGTTTTGAAAATATTATCATTTGTATATCGATGATGTGGAATATTCAATTTTGATTAGAAATTGAATATGAAGTTGAAATCGTTTTGAAAACGAATTTAAAACGATTTATAAAATAGGTTTTGAAAGGAAATCGACGAAATATATAATATATATATATATATATATATTATATACATAATGGCCTGAATAGAACGCGCCACGCCGCGGCAGTTCGCGAATTTCGACCATTGACTTCTAATGGATATTACGGGAGATCCGACTGTCGGATTCTCCTAAAACCAGAACCGTTTGGTTCGTATCGAAAAGAGCTTTCTAACGAATATTAGAGATTTGAAATCTAATCGTTGGCTTTGGAATTATGTCCAAATCAAATTTGGAAAAGGTCGTTGTAAGTGCAGTTCGATGGCCGTAGAGCTACTTTATTGCATAGTAAATTTTAGCTATAGGTTTTAAGTTGAATAAACTCTTATGAATTTTAAATATTGATATTTGAAGAATTTTCTTTTGTGGTTCTCAGGTTTTTTGATGACGATTTATATATGCTTATCACTTGTTGTTAGAAGTAAAATTTCATATGTTCTTAGCTTAGTTATTCATGTGACCTTATTTGGTAAAGAAGGTGATTCACCCCGTTATTCTTATGTCATAGTATGTATAGAACTTACTCTTCTTATTACAAGAAGAGTTATCCCTTATCAAACTAAATAATCTTGTATCATCTACTCACTGTTTAAACTAGACTATCCTGTAAAGTTATATCCCGGGTTAGACCAAGTAATTTTTAGGTCAACTTCTACGTAGACGCCTACTCTTCCAGCATTTTCTTAAAAGTCTTTATTATCTTTTTTGGTTTCGTAGCTAGCGTATTTTGAATAGTTATGTAGTGTTGTTCCATGTACTTTAATCTATGCATTATATTCATTTTGACTCATTATATATATAGTGTAATTTATATAACCACTATTTTGTGATACTGTGTATTGTATTGTGGATGATACCTGTATATACAGCTATGTTTGTGGTTCTATGACTTTTATTTATTTGTCATAATTCCGTTTTGTTCTAAATCGATTTTATAACCACCATAGTATTATATTAGATAAAGATTAAGAATGTTGATCCACTAGATGTAAGAAAAAAAATAGCACTTTATCGATGTACTAGATACTTATTTAATATAATACTCACGGATGATCGCTCCAAACCAACCCTATTCTCCTCATTAGTGGATACCATTACTCTTTAATGCTCTTTAATGATTGTAACACCCCATAATTCTGTAACACTAAGATTCACAAATCAAGGCAGAATTAAATTTTAAAATCAAAATCAAGGGAAACGGGCTGTGCCATTGCGTTCGTCTCGGAATTCTGCATGAGATAGATTCCGAGTTTGCATTAATCGGACTCCGTATGAAGGAGTTATGGTCTTCAGAAGTTTCATAATTCGATATAAAATTCGAACAGGTCAGAAATCGAGTTCAAAATTCAAAATCGGACCCAGATTGGGCTGGGCTGGAATTTTCCCGCCCAAGACCCAGGTCGATTGGGTAGTCGACCTGGGGCACCTAGGTCGACTGGGTAGTCGACCTGGGGGTCGACCCCCCTGCTTTTTCCAGATCTGCAGTCTGGTTCGTTCTTCTGTATCCGGACGCCATTCTGACCAGATTCGTCCGCCTAACACTATATAAACAGCCCTAGTCTCCTTCTCTATTCACAGTTCTTTTCTATCCTTATGCTGCCTCTGAGAAAATGTATAAATAAATAATATATAAAATAAATCAAGACGAGGAAATGCTGCTCAAGACTTTCAAGAGGAGATTCAAGTCAAGCTAAGATTCGAGTGAAGATTCAAATGACTTCAACGACTGTTTTTCTACGAATCTAATCTAATCTCTGTAAGTCGGTTACTTTTTAGATTTGAACATTTTTCTCTGTTCGTGACATGAAATTTAAGGAATAAAAGAATATGCCAAATCTCTCTCTATTCGAATCAGTGCTCATATCTTTGGACTTAATTAAGAACTGTTATGATTCAATGACCAATAAGACTGTGACTATGAAACAATGGACCTTAAAACCTTATGCCTCTTTGACTATGAACATTGCCTATGACTATGAACACTGCCTATGACTGTGACTCATGACTATGAGAATTATTTCTTTGACTATGAACACAATCCCAGCCTTTGATTAGGAAACATAACCTATTGCCTATGACATAACAAGGACAACTGTGATTAAACACCTATGATTCATGACTAGGAGAGTGTTGCTTAAGTTTTGTGACTGTGAAATTGGGTCTAAACCTGATTATCTCTTCTGTCCATTCTTGGTTTTATTTGGTTTTAGACCTTGGGAATTTACCTATTATGTTAGGTCTACCCATGTTCTTGAACCTACGTCGTTATTCAACTCTTTTTATGTCATAAGATTTTCTGACCTATAGGCCTTCGATGTTTTAGATCAATTTTAGTGAAACTCGTTAGGTCTGTAATTAGTAAACTATCATGTTATGCCAGTTACTATGTCTATCTTTTTCATAGCATCTTTGGTTCATTCCCTATTTTCTACGAATCTAGATTTATCTATAATCTAGATTGAATCACGATTATACGAACGGTGGGAATGCGATTTGGGCAAAATGTGAAATTTACTAAAAACGTAG
This sequence comes from Allium sativum, assembly GCA_030737875.1. Classification (NCBI taxonomy): domain Eukaryota; kingdom Viridiplantae; phylum Streptophyta; class Magnoliopsida; order Asparagales; family Amaryllidaceae; genus Allium; species Allium sativum. Next base: position 552,192,804 of record CM060918.1, read on the forward strand.
TTATAAACTTGGAAATTGGCATAAATTGGGAACATGTATTATGGCATGTTCATAGAAATGCAAATTGGATAAATTTGACATGAATTATAGGATGTGTAATTTGAATCTAGTATTGACTTGTAAATCTAGCGTTTACATGAATTGTGAACTAGAATAATAAGTCTAGTTTGACATGAACTGTAATTAGAATGTTAAATCAGAATTGGATTAGCTAATTTGGCATGATAAGTATATTGGCATATTGGCCATAATTGGGAGTAATTGTCAGGTATTAGCAAAATCATGGTTAGTGACACTTAATTTGGTATAGTTTACATACTAAAAAGCATAAATATGATATAGAGGGGAAAATGGGCCATAAGAATAAATGTTGATAATTTACATTAAAAGGGTAATTAGGAAATAAGTAAATTAGGAATGATTTACTTATAGAATTTGTCCTAAATGAGAAAATGTAAATTTAGACAAAAGAAAGGTTTATTAATGACATCACTTTTAATAATACATACACCAGAAAGTTCTAGGGTGACAAAGAGGATAGTGTCTAGGCTTGGGTTTGGAAAATACAAGTTTCCTGCTCTCCCTGGCTATCCCTAACTGATCCGATGGACGGGATGGTTACTTTCGAAACCTGATTTGAAAATTAATCAAACCCTTTGAACTTAGAAAACACGAATATGCCTAACCCGAGGTTAGACTGAGTTGCGATGTAAACCTGCCCGGAACCAACCGGCACATCCAGTAATCGCAACAATATCTGTCTAATGTGAGTGGTCGTGGCTTTGATTTATTTAGTTAAAGCTAGAACAAGAATGGTAGGGTTAAGTTAACTAAGACGCTTAACCAGTTCAACATGGTAACCAAATCGATGGGTGGGGTTAGGTTCATACAGACACTTAACACAGTTAAGCTAGAATGGGAGGGTTAAGTCCATAGGAACACTTAACCAACTTAACACAGTTAAGCTAGAATGGGTGGGCTAAGTCCATAGGGACACTTAACCAACTCAACATGGTAACAAGACAAGATTTGTACTGGTTAAGTAACTAAGAGAACATTTAGCCAAATTAACATGTTAACTAGACTAGAGGGTGAGGTTAAGTAAAGTTAATACACTTAGCCAAATTAACATGTTAACTAGACTAGAGGTTGGGGTTAAGTAAAATTTGATACACTTAGCCAATTTGATATGTTAGCTGGACTAGACCGTAGGGTTAAGTAAACTTGAACACTTAACCGCCGGATTTTGATAAAGCAATAGGGTTAAGTCTAAAACATGAATGGATAATACTTAACCACTAATAAAGTGTTAGTTAAAACAGATGGGCAAGGTTAAGTTAAAAAGGAACACTTAACCAATACAGGATGAACAGGGTTAAGTACTAAGGGATACTTGAGACGACCCGATTTCCCGTTCTCACGGAAACAAGGTTATCTTTGGAATATAACACAGAAACATATAATAGCAGAACAGAATTAAATAAATACACCAGAATGAACAACAAAATATACTGGATAAAAGTAATCATCAGAGTTACACAGTATACAGGATCTTACTTAGTACAAATACAGTTCAGCTATACATAAATGTCTACAGCGGAAATAAACAAAATATGTACAATAGGAGCTGAACAGCATAAAAGAAAGAAATGATAGAATCCATCTTCAGCTCCAGCTATCCAGAAAGAACCAGCTAAACCTGAATACAAGGCTGCCCGTGTGGAAAAAGGGGCATCCGAGTTTGAGAGTGAAACAAACTACGAGTCAGTCATGGGACTGGTATGAGAAATCCACTCAACACATATATATAATTGGCTAATCACAGGACCACGCCACTTTCGTGGAACGGGTTTACTCCATTGGATTGCCAGTGCTTTAAAACAAATCTTTCTTTTAAACATCGCTATGCTTTTTATAAAAATGAAGCCGTTATAAGACTCAGTTCCCATCACACAATGCAACGCAAACCGGAGGATAGAGTTTTTACCTTATAACGGCCAAGATATGCTTGATACGAATAAAACAAAGGCATTTGATATTATTGCTAGTGTTTATATGTTTTGAAAACAATTTCAAATCATAACTATCAATCATAGACGGCATTAATGACCCATACCACTATGTCGCCATATATAGGTATACAATCAAAACCGCACGATGTCGTATTTGGAAATTGGATTTCCGTCATGAACCAAGGCAAAAGATAGTCCTTACCGAATTCGAGACGCTCTAGCCCGTGTCTCAGGATCAGAACGCATCGACCCTTGGAGCGACAGGGCCGGTCCACCGATGTGGATTAAGAATGCCTGAACACTACGTTTCCCCACCCTTTGGGGTGTAAATGAGCCAACGAATGACTCTATCGGACCCGAATTGCCCGATCAAACCGAGGCGCCTCGCAACAGCAACAACCACATAGGTGAAAAGTATATAAATGTCAGGGCTGGTAGGTCACTGACACCACCCTAGCTAGAAAGAAACGCATGCCCTCCCTGAGGTCCTTCTCCCGTTTTAGGTTCATACCGGGGTGTGAGGCTCGCGAATTCACGTTATACACAAAGCTACGCCACACAGGCGGTGCTTTGATCATCACCACAAGACTTTGCTTTTCAACAGAAGCCCTGATCACTGCGTCTTAGCATGCCACACAGGCAATTCACGCCATGCGATTGATGTCCATCGATATACAACCCCTGAGTTCATACGTCTCAGAGAAGGGCGTTAAGCAAAAGAATAAATTCTCCGCCGCCAAACAGATGTATATTTAACAGAAATCAATCAACACAGAATAAACTCCAATGTCAGACACACAGTCCATTTACAAGTCCGTTCTGGGTCTGAACGAAACCGGAGGCACTAAATACCTCGCAAACCCATCGATCACCACGTACGTCTGGACGATCACCACTCATTATCCATATTTCGGGATGCCTCCCAATCAGGACCTCGGTTACCATCCAAACGAGGTGAAGATCTCCGGTCTTCGACCATCGTCTTCATCTTCGACTTTCAATCGTCGATCAATTATTTGAAATGAGAATTAACTCGGTCTTTTCAAATAATTCACGTATATTTAGAATTTCAATTCGATTTATTTCAATGGTTAAATTATTCGACAACACCAATTTTGTTCTTTAATGTAATTTTCACACCAAACACATTCAACCATCAAATATCACATAAATCAAGCAAATTCAGTTTATTTCCATTCCATATCGCTTATGATATTTTATAACTATTTATCGCTATTTTTATTTATTTTAAAATAGCTAATTTATTCAAGACGACGCTTCGGGCCATAAGGCGGCCGTGGCGCTGTTTTTCTTCAGATTTGATTTACACATATCTGAAAATCTAACCGTTGGATCTTCACAAAATTTACATCATTAGAAAGGTCTTTTCAAAACGAACCCAACGGTTCCAGTTTCGGGAAAATCCGACGGTCGGATCTCCCGGTACAATCGTTTGAAATTTCGATTTCAAAATACGAACTGCAGCGTCGTTATTCGATTAATTATAATTATATTTATATATATAAATAAATATAATCGTTTCTGGCGCTGTTTTTCTTCAGAATTGAATTAAACATTCCAGACAATCCAACCATTGGATTTTTACAAGGTTGGTGCCGTTGGAAAGATTATTCCAAGGCGAACCCGACGGTTGAGGTTTCGGGAACATCCAATGGTCGGATTTCCCGCACTAGTCGTTTGAAATCACGATTTCAAAATACGAACTGCACGGCTTCGTTTCGTTTTAATTTTTATTTATATTTATATATTTGTATAAATATAGTTCATTCAACAATTTCAATATCGTTTTCACTTCAAATATTTTTCTAACACCTTAAATTTTGGAAAAATTTCGCCATAACCTCCCCTGCACCGGGAGCATCGGGAAATTGCAAATAGCGTTCCCGGTCCTTCTAATCTCAAAAAGAAAAAGAAAAAGCCAAGCGGCTAGCCAACAGGCTCAAAATCATCACCCAAACAAATCAGTAAATGTGTACCTATTTGTCGGGCACAAAATTTTATTCCTTTTCTCTAGCCCCTTTGCTATACCTGTTCAATGAATATTGCATGTACATATATATACAGTTCTTATCATTTATCAATTTCTATTCGACTTCATATTTGATTTCTATTTGGTTTAAAAACTCCATTCGTTCTAATGTTACATAAATAGGTGCAAATCATTTCATTAGCTAATTAATGAATATTTCAACTCATATATGTTTATTTTGAACAAGTGGCTATTTTTAACACTTCACATTTCAACGATTTATGCATACAATAAAAATGTGATTTTTATTGTAAAACAATTCATTTCAAAACACTATTTTTCTATATAGTTCATATAGGTGACAAAATAGGATTTTTATCATAAAACAATTTATTTCAAAATATGAATACCATTCAACACATGAATTTCTAAACAACGAATGAATATCAATTCAACACATGAATGTTTTCTATGGTTTCTATATATAGATAAAAATGTGATTTTTATTATCGAACAATTTATTTCAAAATATGAATACCATTCAACACATGAATTTCTAAACAACGAATGAATATCAATTCAACACATGAATGTTTTCTATGGTTTCTATATATAGATAAAAATGTGATTTTTATTATCGAACAATTTATTTCAAAATATGAATACCATTCAACACATGAATTTCTAAACAACGAATGAATATCAATTCAACACATGAATGTTTTCAATAGTTTTTATATATAGATAAAAATGTGATTTTTATTATCGAACAATTTATTTCAAAATATGAATACCATTCAACACATGAATTTCTAAACAACGAATGAATATCAATTCAACACATGAATGTTTTCAATAGTTTTTATATATAGATAAAAATGTGATTTTTATTATCGAACAATTTATTTCAAAATATGAATACCATTCAACACATGAATTTCTAAACAACGAATGAATATCAATTCAACACATGAATGTTTTCAATAGTTTTTATATATAGATAAAAATGTGATTTTTATTATCGAACAATTTATTTCAAAATATGAATACCATTCAACACATGAATTTCTAAACAACGAATGAATATCAATCACAAACAATCCCAAACAACCACTCGTTATCAACCAATTATCACAACAATTTCAATCAATAAATATCGTCCATGGTTTGTGGACGAGGGGCGTATATATATATATATAGATATTTATATATAGCAATTCACTTTCATTTTCAACACATATATATAATATTTTTTTAAATCAGAAATCTCACCAATAGCTATCCAACTTCGCTTTTAGAAATCTTCGCCTTTCTCGCCTGCGCCCGTATTCTCTACACATGTAAAAATCGAATTTTTACTATGCTATTCAATATATAAAAATCTGATTTTTACTTCGCTTATTCAATATATAAAAATCTGATTTTTACTTCGCTTATTCAATATATAAAAAAAACCTGATTTTTCTTTCGACTTTCAATATATAAAAAACCTGATTTTTCTTTCTCTTTTTAAATTTCTAACCTCCTTCTATTTTAAATCTTAAAATAAATTAGTTTATAAATCATTTTAAAAATCAGTTTTCTTTTTCAAATTCAGTTTTAAAATCCTAATTAAAATCAGTTTTAAAATCTTTTATAAATCAGTTTTAAAATCTTTTATAAATCAGTTTTAAAATCTTTTTAAAAAATCAGTTTTAAAATCTTAATTAAAATCAGTTTTAAAATCTTTTATAAATCAGTTTTAAAATCTTTTATAAATCAGTTTTAAAATCTTTTTTAAATCAGTTTTAAAATCTTTTATAAATCAGTTTTAAAATCTTTTATAAATCAGTTTTAAAATCTTTTTAAAAAATCAGTTTTAAAATCTTTTTAAAAAATCAGTTTATGCATCTAAAAAAAAGAAACAGTTTTTACATTCTTAAAAAAAATTCAGTTTTTTTTTAAAAATCTTTTTAAAATTCAGTTTAAAAATTCTTTTAAAATCCTGTTTTAATCCTTTTGCAAAAACAGTTTTAATCTTTATAATAATCAGTTTTACAGAATAAATAAAAAAGAAAATAAATAAATAAATAAAAATAGAAAATGCTCACCGATGTAGCTGCGAAGGGGGGGGGTTTCTGGTGGCGGTCGGCGGTTCAGGGAGGTGCGGCGGTAGGGTTCGAGGGTGGCGGTGCTCGGTGGTTCTACGGGGGCGTCGCGAGGGTTCGAGGTCTTCGCTGGAAGGAGGAGGTCGGGCGGTGGGGGGCGTCGCGAGGGTTCGTCGGCGGCGGCTCCGATTAGATTAGGTTTTCCCTCTTTTTTTTTTCTTTACTTCCGTTTATATGAATCGGTAATGAGCTACGGGGGGGCCAGAACGAAGATAAAGGGGGGGAGGGAAATTATATTTTTTTTTTATTATTTAATTATTAAATTTTTGCAAAAAGGTTGACTTTTACATACGACCTCGAAACGAGGCCCACCGCCTGTCGCCCATAGCGTTTCACCCCCATTCCGAACACAATGGGATATGTATCGCAAGCTGATTCGATTGTTACAATCAGTTTCCTTTTGAATTTTCATTTAAATCACTATATTGAATTTTAAACGTACATTTCAATTTACTGGGGCCACATACTAACTAGAAAATTCTCGAAAAAATATTTTCTAGCTTCGTATTGCCGATACGGTCCTAACAAAACTAGTTTCGTCGAATTCTGAGACCGTTTGCAAAATGGCCAATTTCCAGTCGATTAAATTCAACAGAAACTGGTCAAACGCGTTTTCCTTTGCCACGCTCACATATTGATTCGAAAAATTATGAAATTTGAAACCTAGCAATAACTTGACACTGCGGATCTAACAAAAGTGGTTTCATCGAAATCCGAGGTCGTTTGCAAAATGTCCATTTTTAAGGGCCTGAATTCCATAGCGACTATTCAGAATTTTCAACTGGACATATCTTTTGATTCCCGCTATCAAATTTCGATTGGTCGGATTCGTTAGAAAGATATTACCAATTAGATCCTAATGTTTTTGGTTTCACTAAAATCCGGATTGTTTTGCACCCGGTATATTCCATTGAAGTTTGAAATCGAATTATCGAACTACCGCGCCATTTTCAATTCTATATATAATTATAATTAATTATATTCGTTTTCAAATGTCGATTCGAACTCAGTTTTCATCGCCATTATTTAAAATATTTATTTTAAATATTTAAAATCCATTATTTTAGCCAATTTAAAAATTTTAAATTGGTTCAGATTTTCTGGGTCGTTACAATCTCCCCCACTTAAAACTTTTCGTCCCCGAAAAGGAACAAAGTCGAAAGTGGTTTGATAAATCTACAATCACAAAATACAACAACCAATTTGTTTTAACCTTTTTAACTTTTCAAATATATATCTTTTATATATTCAAAAATTATATTTCTAAAACCAGACTATATATAAATATAATCACAAATACGTTATTTAAAAACATATTACTCTCGACTCGTTCTGAGGCACTTCTGACCCCATCTCTAACGAGTTGTTCTGATTCTACTATACTCATACTAGGATATTGCTGATCCTATCTGTATAGAGTTGCCCGTCCTAGAACACTACTGGTTCTATTTCTGACGAGTTCGTTCACATGTTATATTCCAGAACTAAGCTTAACCAAAGCTCTGATACCACGATGAGACGACCCGATTTCCCGTTCTCACGGAAACAAGGTTATCTTTGGAATATAACACAGAAACATATAATAGCAGAACAGAATTAAATAAATACACCAGAATGAACAACAAAATATACTGGATAAAAGTAATCATCAGAGTTACACAGTATACAGGATCTTACTTAGTACAAATACAGTTCAGCTATACATAAATGTCTACAGCGGAAATAAACAAAATATGTACAATAGGAGCTGAACAGCATAAAAGAAAGAAATGATAGAATCCATCTTCAGCTCCAGCTATCCAGAAAGAACCAGCTAAACCTGAATACAAGGCTGCCCGTGTAGAAAAAGGGGCACCCGAGTTTGAGAGTGAAACAAACTACGAGTCAGTCATGGGACTGGTATGAGAAATCCACTCAACACATATATATAATTGGCTAATCACAGGACCACGCCACTTTCGTGGAACGGGTTTACTCCATTGGATTGCCAGTGCTTTAAAACAAATCTTTCTTTTAAACATCGCTATGCTTTTTATAAAAATGAAGCCGTTATAAGACTCAGTTCCCATCACACAATGCAACGCAAACCGGAGGATAGAGTTTTTACCTTATAACGGCCAAGATATGCTTGATACGAATAAAACAAAGGCATTTGATATTATTGCTAGTGTTTATATGTTTTGAAAACAATTTCAAATCATAACTATCAATTATAGACGGCATTAATGCCCCATACCACTATGTCGCCATATATAGGTATACAATCAAAACTGCACGATGTCGTATTTGGAAATTGGATTTCCGTCATGAACCAAGGCAAAAGATAGTCCTTACCGAATTCGAGACGCTCTAGCCCGTGTCTCAGGATCAGAACGCATCGACCCTTGGAGCGACAGGGCCGGTCCACCGATGTGGATTAAGAATGCCTGAACACTACGTTTCCCCACCCTTTGGGGTGTAAATGAGCCAACGAATGACTCCATCGGACCCGAATTGCCCGATCAAACCGAGGCGCCTCGCAACAGCAACAACCACATAGGTGAAAAGTATATAAATGTCAGGGCTGGTAGGTCACTGACACCACCCTAGCTAGAAAGAAACGCATGCCCTCCCTGAGGTCCTTCTCCCGTTTTAGGTTCATACCGGGGTGTGAGGCTCGCGAATTCACGTTATACACAAAGCTACGCCACACAGGCGGTGCTTTGATCATCACCACAAGACTTTGCTTTTCAACAGAAGCCCTGATCACTGCGTCTTAGCATGCCACACAGGCAATTCACGCCATGCGATTGATGTCCATCGATATACAACCCCTGAGTTCATACGTCTCAGAGAAGGGCGTTAAGCAAAAGAATAAATTCTCCGCCGCCAAACAGATGTATATTTAACAGAAATCAATCAACACATAATAAAATCCAATGTCAGACACACAGTCCATTTACAAGTCCGTTCTGGGTCTGAACGAAACCGGAGGCACTAAATACCTCGCAAACCCATCGATCACCACATACGTCTGGACGATCACCACTCATTATCCATATTTCGGGATGCCTCCCAATCAGGACCTCGGTTACCATCCAAACGAGGTGAAGATCTCCGGTCTTCGACCATCGTCTTCATCTTCGACTTTCAATCGTCGATCAATTATTTGAAATGAGAATTAACTCGGTCTTTTCAAATAATTCACGTATATTTAGAATTTCAATTCGATTTATTTCAATGGTTAAATTATTCGACAACACCAATTTTGTTCTTTAATGTAATTTTCACACCAAACACATTCAACCATCAAATATCACATAAATCAAGCAAATTCAGTTTATTTCCATTCCATATCGCTTATGATATTTTATAACTATTTATCGCTATTTTTATTTATTTTAAAATAGCTAATTTATTCAAAACGACGCTTCGGGCCATAAGGCGGCCGTGGCGCTGTTTTTCTTCAGATTTGATTTACACATATCTGAAAATCTAACCGTTGGATCTTCACAAAATTTACATCATTAGAAAGGTCTTTTCAAAACGAACCCAACGGTTCCAGTTTCGGGAAAATCCGACGGTCGGATCTCCCGGTACAATCGTTTGAAATTTCGATTTCAAAATACGAACTGCAGCGTCGTTATTCGATTAAATATAATTATATTTATATAAATAAATATAATCGTTTCTGGCGCTGTTTTTCTTCAGAATTGAATTAAACATTCCAGACAATCCAACCGTTGGATTTTTACAAGGTTGGTGCCGTTGGAAAGATTATTCCAAGGCGAACCCGACGGTTGAGGTTTCGGGAACATCCAATGGTCGGATTTCCCGCACTAGTCGTTTGAAATCACGATTTCAAAATACGAACTGCACGGCTTCGTTTCGTTTTAATTTTTATTTATATTTATATATTTATATAAATATAGTTCATTCAACAATTTCAATATCGTTTTCACTTCAAATATTTTTCTAACACCTTAAATTTTGGAAAAATTTCGCCATAACCTCCCCTGCACCGGGAGCATTGGGAAATTGCAAATAGCGTTCCCGGTCCTTCTAATCTCAAAAAGAAAAGAAAAAGCCAAGCGGCTAGCCAACAGGCTCAAGATCATCACCCAAACAAATCAGTAAATGTGTACCTATTTGTCGGGCACAAAATTTTATTCCTCTTCTCTAGCCCCTTTGCTATACCTGTTCAATGAATATTGCATGTACATATATATACAGTTCTTATCATTTATCAATTTCTATTCGACTTCATATTTGATTTCTATTTGGTTTAAAAACTCCATTCGTTCTAATGTTACATAAATAGGTGCAAATCATTTCATTAGCTAATTAATGAATATTTCAACTCATATATGTTTATTTTGAACAAGTGGCTATTTTTAACACTTCACATTTCAACGATTTATTCATACAATAAAAATGTGATTTTTATTGTAAAACAATTCATTTCAAAACACTATTTTTCTATATAGTTCATATAGGTGACAAAATAGGATTTTTATCATAAAACAATTTATTTCAAAATATGAATACCATTCAGCACATGAATTTCTAAACAACGAATGAATATCAATTCAACACATGAATGTTTTCTATGGTTTCTATATATAGATAAAAATGTGATTTTTATTATCGAACAATTTATTTCAAAATATGAATACCATTCAACACATGAATTTCTAAACAACGAATGAATATCAATTCAACACATGAATGTTTTCTATGGTTTCTATATATAGATAAAAATGTGATTTTTATTATCGAACAATTTATTTCAAAATATGAATACCATTCAACACATGAATTTCTAAACAACGAATGAATATCAATTCAACACATGAATGTTTTCAATAGTATTTATATATAGATAAAAATGTGATTTTTATTATCGAACAATTTATTTCAAAATATGAATACCATTCAACACATGAATTTCTCAACAACGAATGAATATCAATTCAACACATGAATGTTTTCAATAGTTTTTATATATAGATAAAAATGTGATTTTTATTATCGAACAATTTATTTCAAAATATGAATACCATTCAACACATGAATTTCTAAACAACGAATGAATATCAATTCAACACATGAATGTTTTCAATAGTTTTTATATATAGATAAAAATGTGATTTTTATTATCGAACAATTTATTTCAAAATATGAATACCATTCAACACATGAATTTCTAAACAACGAATGAATATAAATCACAAACAATCCCAAACAACCATTCGTTATCAACCAATTATCACAACAATTTCAATCAATAAATATCGTCCATGGTTTGTGGACGAGGGGCGTATATATATAGATATTTATATATAGCAATTCACTTTCATTTTCAACACATATATATAGCAGATTTCTAATCGGAGCCGCCGCCGACGAACCCTCGCGACGCCCCCCACCGCCCGACCTCCTCCTTCCAGCGAAGACCTCGAACCCTCGCGACGCCCCCGTAGAACCACCGAGCACCGCCACCCTCGAACCCTACCGCCGCACCTCCCTGAACCGCCGACCGCCACCAGAAACCCCCCCCCTTCGCAGCTACATCGGTGAGCATTTCCTATTTTTATTTATTTATTTATTTTCTTTTTTATTTATTCTGTAAAACTGATTATTATAAAGATTAAAACTGTTTTTGCAAAAGGATTAAAACAGGATTTTAAAAAAAAATTTAAACTGAATTTTAAAAAGATTTTAAAAAAAAAAACTGAATTTTTTTTAAGAATGTAAAAACTGTTTCTTTTTTTTTCTTTACTTCCGTTTATATGAATCGGTAATGAGCTACGGGGGGGCCAGAACGAAGATAAAGGGGGGGAGGGAAATTATATTTTTTTTATTATTTAATTATTAAATTTTTGCAAAAAGGTTGACTTTTACATACGACCTCGAAACGAGGCCCACCGCCTGTCGCCCATAGCGTTTCACCCCCATTCCGAACACAATGGGATATGTATCGCAAGCTGATTCGATTGTTACAATCAGTTTCCTTTTGAATTTTCATTTAAATCACTATATTGAATTTTAAACGTACATTTCAATTTACTGGGGCCACATACTAACTAGAAAATTCTCGAAAAAATATTTTCTAGCTTCGTATTGCCGATACGGTCCTAACAAAACTAGTTTCGTCGAATTCTGAGACCGTTTGCAAAATGGCCAATTTCCAGTCGATTAAATTCAACAAAAACTGGTCAAACACGTTTTCCTTTGCCACGCTCACATATTGATTCGAAAAATTATGAAATTTGAAACCTAGCAATAACTTGACACTGCGGATCTAACAAAAGTGGTTTCATCGAAATCCGAGGTCGTTTGCAAAATGTCCATTTTTAAGGGCCTGAATTCCATAGCGACTATTCAGAATTTTCAACTGGACATATCTTTTGATTCCCGCTATCAAATTTCGATTGGTCGGATTCGTTAGAAAGATATTACCAATTAGATCCTAATGTTTTTGGTTTCACTAAAATCCGGATTGTTTTGCACCCGGTATATTCCATTGAAGTTTGAAATCGAATTATCGAACTACCGCGCCATTTTCAATTCTATATATAATTATAATTAATTATATTCGTTTTCAAATGTCAATTCGAACTCAGTTTTCATCGCCATTATTTAAAATATTTATTTTAAATATTTAAAATCCATTATTTTAGCCAATTTAAAAATTTTAAATTGGTTCAGATTTTCTGGGTCGTTACAATACTTAACCAATATAACTTGGGTTGTGGTAGGGTTAAGTCAACATGAATTACTGATAACACTTAACCAGTTTAACAGGATAAATGAAGAGGGTTAAGTTAGCTTGAATTGACTAATGACACTTAACCAATCCAAATTGACGGGAGAGAGAACTAAGTAGTAAACCTTAGTTAAAAGGAGCTAAGTAGTAAACCTTAGTTAAGAAAACAACGATTCTGGAAACTAAGTGGTAAACCTTAGTTAGCAGAACTAAGTAGTAATTCTTAACACAGGAAGGGGCGAATGTCCGTCTGAGTAAAAAGAAGGCTCCAACGAGTTGGGTTACGAAGCCCGAGGCTTCGAGGGGACGTGAGGGTACTCTTGGTATCCCTCTATGAGGCTGCAGATGATCCTCCTGGGCTCACAGAGGTTAAGGTCTACGTTAGAAGAACCAGGGGTATGCCTTGGTTGCAAGATATGGCAACCTAAATACTAGGATGGACCAGTGTGATTTGGCGAGAAAACGGTAGCCCTATGATAGCAACTCGTCGTCTACCATCCATCTTGAGTCAGTCGAGATACGTGAAGCGGAAAGGCGGAGAACTCCAAAAGACCATATACTTGCTATCTAGTTATGGGTGAGGATGGCCATAGGCTAGTGGGGCATAGGGGGCCTGCGTATAGTTCTCATTTTTCAAGGTGTGCCTTTCATTAGCTGAGGGAGGGGTCGAGTGGGACCATAGGCACTGGAATAAAAACAGACCTTAGCATCAGCATCGGCAGATATCTGAAAGCTCCCGACCAAGTTCTGTGTTTCTTGATTTGCCCTGCCACAGGACTCGAGCCGCACATTACAGGACATGTGCATCTAGACAAGCGATAACGTTTCGCGATACATGCATGGGGAAGTATAGGAACATATACCACTCTTGGTAGTGTGTCCTAGACTTGGGGGCATCGTTCGACAGGTAGCATAATCCCTAGTTGGACTAGGTGGCATAAACCCTGAATCCTAGAAGCATTCAGCAGATAGCGTAAACTCTAGTTGAATCTAGAAAGCACTTGATAGAAAACTCTAGATTAAATCTAGGTAATAACTAATAAATGGATGCCCGAAGGCAATGGAAAATATAGGGATTGGGATCACGTTATCGTTACTAGTTGGGACACTAGTTAGGTGGTGTAGAGATATGGTATAACAAGGAAATAGCGAAGCAGTGAAAGTATTAGAGTATATCTAGTTTATCTTATCTTAGCATATCTTGTGTTAATCTTGTCTAATCTTGCTGATCCTATCATCTTGGTGTTATCTTGTATTCAGTTAATTCATGTGGTTTGTTTTTCCATGTTCACATGCTAGAAGTTACTGAACTTACTCAGGATTTCTATCTGACTCTGTTTTTCTTTCGTCTTCTTTTCTTCCGTCCCCCCCCAGGTAGTAAAGGAGGGAATAGTATAGCTCCGGTTAAGTTGGACTGTCACTCTTTCCCAGCTTGAAGATTTGTCGAAGTTTTGCTTGGATCCTCTTTTCAGATGTTATGGCTGGCTCTTGCTAAAATTGGGGAATGTAAATGTTGTTTTATGCTTCTTTATTTTGTAAGACAGATGATACTCTGATATTGTAAAGAAATCATTGTACAAACTATTTTATCAATAAAGCAAAGTTTTATTTTCCGCTGTTTAATTTTTGTCTGTCTTGTAATTTATCTGCATCTTTTACCCTAAATGCTCCACATAACTTAGTGCATTCCCTTTGTGAGCAACACTAACGGATGTGGGGTGTTACACGTGGTATCATAGCTGAAGGTTACCGGATCAGATAAAAGATTTGAAAAATTATTTTCAAAACGGTTTTAAAAGAAGCATTTTCAAGAGAAAAGATTTGTTTTAAAGGCATATTCCCCAAAGCCATACGCACTATCTTCTCTTCCTCTGTTTGAATTCTTGTCTCCTTTTTTCTTGGGTCTCTGGGGCTCCTGGCTTTCTGGGAGGTAACCTCATCGATGGGCGAAGTCGTGCCTGACTTCCATCCATAGCCATAATTGTTTCACCTACGGCCAGTTTTCTTTCAACCTTATAGGGTTTTTTGTGCGATGGAAGCAGCTTTCGAGATATTTGTCAACATAGTTACACACGGAAGGGGATGAGGAGTTTGGCTAGGGAGCACAACCCTAGGATGAGGAATTCATGGATGTAGATTTAGCTCATGAAGGAAGAAGAAATTATAAAACCTAAGACAAGAGGAAGTATCTTTACTAGGGTATGATAGGGCATATAATTAAGGACAAGGGCAAGAACGAGGAACAAGATTTTCAGAAGCGCAAGAACCTACTTTCGCCACCAAGCTTACCTAGGAGAAAGGTAGTAAAGTTCTGTTGGAAGAATCCAATTATGCTGTTTGTACTCTTTCCTTTGGTCTTAGCGCTTCGCATTTGTTCATATCCACTTCCATTGTTGAGTTTCTGCACCATAGTACTTGTATAATAGAAAGATCCCACTAGAGTCTCAAATCCAATTGGTGGTCCGACCAGTTTATTTATGGTTAGTAGGGATTTGAGAATAGCTATCGAGTTTGCTTATATCATCTTACGTGGATCGTCTAAATTCGGAGGAGATATTCCTTGGGTGCTTGTCTGATATTGGTTTAGGCCTTTGGGGCTTGTACTTGAGGGATGTCGAGTTTGACTAGGACGGTTTGCGTGAGAGATAGATAGTTGTGGCAGGCACTCTAAAAAGCACATAGTGACCATTTTACCCTTATAGTTATGGCATGATGGATAAGAGGGAGACCTCTAATCATCTTAATACATACACTTGGTACCGTGATGGACATCTGTTTACTTTGGAAATGGAGGTCAGAAACTTCACAATCGTGAAGTTAAATTAGTTAAGGTAAAGTGGAGTAAAGCTCAAGAAGGCTAGATACTAGCATCATACCCTTTTTCCTTAAGGGTGCATCCTTGATTTCTTTGTTTAGGAGCTTTACGCATAATTGTTTCTCTCTTTCCAAAGTATATCCTCTAGGTCGTATCTTTGATCCTTAGGTAGAAGCCAATGGATGTAAACATGTATTTGAAACATGTTATGGTTGATGGTTGCAAGTGGTTGCTAATGGTTGCTCGTGAATGCATATGCATACGTATTAGGCACTAGATCAGTTCGGACGCTTTCATATTGCATTTACAGATATGTATTTGTTTGTAAGTTGAACTTGATATGTTATCATATGGATGTTGCATATGGATGAATGGCTGTGCACGCATGTAGTATTTACATAACTAGGGGTGCTTGCATACATGATTGGATGCATGGAACTGACATGATTCGCATTAAGGAGGTCAACTGAATCAGTAGACTGCGTGATTTTGCATTAGATAAAGACATATACACACACTATGCATATGAACATGAAAGCATTAGAAATCTTTTAAGGACAATGAATGCCTGTGATTGAGTGGTTGAGTAGTTGGGTGATTGGATGGTAGGACACATTCTTCCTAACTTGAAGATTTCGGGGACAAAATCCTTTTAATTGGGGGAGAATGTAACACCCCATAATTCTGTAACACTAAGATTCACAAATCAAGGCAGAATTAAATTTTAAAATCAATATCAAGGGAAACGGGATGAGCCATTGCGTTCATCTCGGAATTCTGCATGAGATAGAGTCCGAGTTTGCATTAATCGGACTCCTTATGAAGGAGTTATGGTCTTCAGAAGTTTCAGAATTCGATTTAAAATTCGAACAGGTCAGAAATCGAGTTCAAAATTCAAAACCGGACCCAGATTGGGCTGGGTGGAACACCTGGGTAGTCGACCTGGGGCACCCAGGTCGACTGGGTAGTCGACCTGGGGGTCGACCCCCCTGCTTTTTCCAGATCTGCAGTCTGGTTCGTTCTTCTGTATCCGGACGCCATTCTAACCAGATTCATCCGCCTAACACTATATAAACAGCCCTAGTCTCCTTCTCTATTCACAATTCTTTTCTATCCTTATGCTGCCTCTGAGAAAATGTATAAATAAATAATATATAAAATTAATCAAGACGAGGAAATGCTACTCAAGACTTTCAAGAGGAGATTCAGGTCAAGCTAAGATTCAAGTGAAGATTCAAACGACTGTTTTTCTACGAATCTAATCTAATATCTATAAGTCGGTTACTTTTTAGATTTAAACGTTTTTCTCTGTTCGTGACATGAAATTAAAGGAATAAAAGAATATGCCAAATCTCTCTCTATTCGAATCAGTGCTCATATCTTTGGACTTAATTAAGAACTGTTATGATTCGATGACCAATATGACTGTGACTATGAAACTATGGACCTTAAAACCTTATGCCTCTTTGACTATGAACATTGCCTATGACTATGAACACTGCCTATGACTGTGACTCATGACTATGAGAATTATTTCTTTGACTATGAACACAAGCCTATGCCTTTGATTAGGAAACATAAACTATTGCCTATGACATAACAAGGACAACTGTGATTAAACACCTATGATTCATGACTAGGAAAGTGTTGCTTAAGTTTTGTGACTGTGAAATTGGGTCTAAATCTGATTATCTATTGTGTCTATTCTTGGTTTTCTTTGGTTTTAGACCTTGGGAATTTACCTATTAAGTTAGGTCTACCCATGTTCATGAACCTACGTTGTTATTCAACCCTTTTTATGTCATAAGATTTTCAGACCTATAGGCCTTCGATGTTTTAGATCAATTTCAGTGAAATTCGTTAGGTCTGTAATTAGTAAACTATCATGTTATGCCAGTTATTATGTCTATCTTTTTCATAGCATCTTTAGTTTATTCCCTATTTTCAACGAATCTAGATTTGTCTATAATCTAGATTGAATCACGATTATACGAACGGTGGGAATGCGATTTGGGAAAAATGTGAAATTTACTAAAAACGTAGTTATAAACTTGGAAATTGGCATAAATTGGGAACATGTATTATGGCATGTTCATAGAAATGCAAATTGGATAAATTTGACCTGAATTATAGGATGTGTAATTTGAATCTATTATTGACTTGTAAATCTAGCATTTACATGAATTGTGAACTAGAATAATAAGTCTAGTTTGACATCAACTGTAATTAGAATGTTAAATCAGATTTGGATTAGCTAATTTGGCATGATAAGTATATTGGCATATTGGCCATAATTGGTAGTAATTGTCAGGTATTAGAAAAATCATGGTTAGTGACACTTAATTTGGTATAGTTTACATACCAAAAAGCATAAATATGATATAGAGGGGAAAATGGGCCATAAGAATAAATGTTGACAATTTACATTAAAAGGGTAATTAGGAAATAAGTAAATTAGGAATGATTTACTTATAGAATTTGTCCTAAATGAGAAAATGTAAATTTAGACAAAAGAAAGGTTTATTAATGACATCTCTTTTAATAATACATACACCAGAAAGTTTTAGGGTGACCAAGAGGATAGTGTCTAGGCTTGGGTTTGGAAAATACAAGTTTCCTGCTCTCCCTGGCTATCCCTAACTGATCCGACGGACGAGATGGTTACTTTCGAAACCTGATTTGAAAATTAATCAAACCCTTTGAACTTAGAAAACATGAATATGCCTAACCCGAGGTTAGACTGAGTTGCGATGTAAACCTGCCCGTAACCAACCGACACATCTAGTAATCGCAACAATATTTGTCTAATGTGAGTGGTCGCGGCTTTAATTTATTTAGTTAAAGCTGGAACAAGAATGGTAGGGTTAAGTTAACTAAGACGCTTAACCAATTCAACATGGTATCCAAATCGATGGGTGGGGTTAGGTTCATACAGACACTTAACACAGTTAAGCTAGAATGGGAGGGTTAAGTCCATAGGAACACTTAACCAACTTAACACAGTTAAGCTAGAATGGAGGGCTAAGTCCATAGGGACACTTAACCAACTTAACATGGTAACAAGACAAGATTTGTAGGGGTTAAGTAACTAAGAGAACACTTAGCCAAATTAACATGTTAACTAGACTAGAGGGTGGGGTTAAGTAAAGTTAATACACTTAGCCAAATTAACATGTTAACTAGACTAGGGGTTGTGGTTAAGTAAAATTTGATACACTTAGCCAATTTGATATGTTAGCTGGACTAGACCGTAGGGTTAAGTAAACTTGAACACTTAACCGTCGGATTTTGATAAAGGAATAGGGTTAAGTCTAAAACATGAAGGGATAATACTTAACCACTAATAAAGTGTTAGTTAAAACAGATGGGCAAGGTTAAGTTAAAAAGGAACACTTAACCAATAAAGGATGAACAGGGTTAAGTAATAAGGGATACTTAACCAATATAACTTGGGTTGTGGTAGGGTTAAGTCAACATGAATTACTAATAACACTTAACCAGTTTAACAGGATAAATGAAGAGGGTTAAGTTAGCTTGAATTGACTAATGACACTTAACCAATCCAAATTGACAAGAGAGAGAACTAAGTAGTAAACCTTAGTTAAAAGGAGCTAAGTATTAAACCTTAGTTAAGAAAACAACAATTCTAGAAACTAAGTGGTAAACCTTAGTTAGCAGAACTAAGTAGTAATTCTTAACACGGGAAGGAGCGAATGTCCGTCTGAGTAAAAAGAAGGCTCCAACGAGTTGGGTTACGAAGCCCGAGGCTTCGAGG
Source organism: Allium sativum (assembly GCA_030737875.1). Classification (NCBI taxonomy): domain Eukaryota; kingdom Viridiplantae; phylum Streptophyta; class Magnoliopsida; order Asparagales; family Amaryllidaceae; genus Allium; species Allium sativum. The sequence continues at coordinate 552,212,291 of CM060918.1, forward strand.
GGACGTGAGGGTACTCCTGGTATCCCTCTGTGAGGCTGCAGATGATCCTCCTGGGCTCACAGAGGTTAAGGTCTGCGTTATAAGAACCAGGGGTATGCCTTGGTTGCAAGATATGGCAACCTAAAGACTAGGATGGACCAGCGTGATTCGGCGAGAAAACGGTAGCCCTGTGATAGCAACTCGTCGTCTACCATCCATCTTGAGTCAGTCGAGATACGTGAAGCGGAAAGGCGGAGAACTCCAAAAGACCATATACTTGCTATCTAGTTATGGGTGAGGATGGCCATAGGTTAGTGGGGGCATAGGGGGCCTGCGTATAGTTCTCATTTTTCAAGGTGTGCCTTTCATTAGCTGAGGGAGGGGTCGAGTGGGACCATAGCCACTGGAATAAAAACAGACCTTAGCATCTGCATCGGCAGATATCTTAAAGCTCCATACCGAGTTCTGTGTTTCTTGATTTGCCCTGCCACAGGGCTCGGGCCGCACATTACAGGACATGTGCATCTAGACAAGCGATAACGATTCGCGATACATGCGCGGGGATGTATAGGAACATATACCACTCTAGGTAGTGTGTCCTAGACTTGGGGGCATCGTTCGACAGGTAGCATAATCCCTAGTTGGACTAGGTGGCATAAACCCTGAATCCGAGAAGCGTTCAGCAGATAGCGTAAACTCTAGTTGAATCTAGAAAGCACTTGATAGAAAACCCTAGATTTGATCTAGGTAATAACTAATAAATGGATGCCCAAAGGCAATGGAAAATACAGGGATTGGGATCACGTTATCGTTACTAGTTTGGACACTAGTTAGGTGGTGCAGAGATATGGTAAAACAAGGAAATAGCGAAGCGGCGAAAGTATTAGAGTATATCCAGTTTATCTTATCTTAGCATATCTTGTGTTAATCTTGTCTAATCTTGTTGATCCTATCATCTTGGTGTTATCTTGTATTCAGTTAATTCATTTCGTTTGTTTTTCCATGTTCACATGCTAGAAGTTACTGAACTTACTCAGGCTTTATGTCTGACTCTGTTTTTCTTTTGTCTTCTTTTCTTCCGTTTCCCCCCAGGTAGTAAAGGAGGGAATAGTATAGCTCAGGTTAAGTTGGACTGTCACTCTTTCCCAGCTTGAAGATTTGTCGAATTTTTGCTTGGATCCTCTTTTCAGATGCTATGGCTGGCTCTTGCTAAAACTGGGGAATATAAATGTATTTTTATGCTTCTTTATTTTGTAAGACAGATGATACTCTGGTATTGTAAAGAAATCATTTTACAAACTATTTTACCAATAAAGCAAAGTTTTATTTTCCGCTGTTTAATTTCTGTCTGTCTTGTAATTTATCTGCATCTTTTACCCTAAATGCTCCATAGAACTTAGTGCATTCCCTTTGTGAGTGACACTAACGGATATGGGGTGTTACAATGATGGTATAGGGTGGGGTGTTACACTTGTTTCTCCTTTGATATATGTCGTATTTAGGTGAAACCTTTTCCGCTTTATTGTCTAAGTATTGGACTTTGCTGTTGCTTAAAATTGCGTCTAGAGACTGTCAAAATCTATGTCAAATTTGTGTTTAAACTTTGATTCGAACGAAGATGAAAATTTTGGAGATTAGAGTGATGCATAGGTTGCAAAAAGACTACAGGGGTCGACCCAAGGATATGGTGGCAGATATTAAGGTTGACCCATGAATGGAGCTTGGTTAACCTAGTGCGTGCGACATTTTGTACTAGACCGAGCCTGGGTTTTAGTAAGTTATGGTCATGTAAATAATGTTCTAGTGCTTGATCTCTTGAATTTTAGTTGTTTCTAATAATGATTTTTTGAGTGTTAGATTCTCACAAATTTTAATCAACTTGATTCAGTAATGAATATGCCTATAATTATGATTAGTACGAACAATGACTGACATATTTTTGAATGAATTTTCTTCTTGCTAATTTTGTGGAAATTTTGTGATTTCCTTTTGTTTTGAGCACGTATTTTCTAATCTATTTTTCGAGAATTTTCAATATAAAAATACTATTTTAGACAAGTGTTTTACAAAGTTAATTTATAGAATATAAATATTTTGGAGTTATTTTAGACAAAAATATTTTTTAGTATAAAGAAATTTTAAATTATGATTTCTTGAAAGACAGTTTTCAAACTCGTTTTCTCAAATAAAGTAATTTCTACATAAATAAACGTTTTACACTCTTTGAGAGAACGAGGAAGTGAATTAAATGATACAATAAATCTCATGGTATGAGACACAAAGTTGTATTATATTGGTTAATTCTGTACTTGTTCAATTGAAACTATTTTGTGGAATTGGCTTAATTGTAGTAAATTAATAAGTAAGAATGTGTGGCATGGGACACACTGTTACCACTATTTGGGTTACTATTGGAAAGTTAGTGACACATATTTGGGGAGCTGTATGGGCACCTTCGTGTCACATTTTTATCAATACTAGGAAAAAAAGAGCCATTTATGATAGACCTACCAGTCTATCTTATGTAGACCTAGGGTCTACTTGCATATGGTGACCGTGTGGGGCCTCTATGCTAGATACATCTGTTTACTTATATCGAGTAACTGTGTAAGGACCTAAAACTGTATGAGTAGTACTTGTTGGCTTTGGCTAATTGTGTGGAACATGTGCGCGTATAGCTAAGTCTCGCCTTTTTAGATCCAAACTGTGTGGATTTGTAATGTTCCGTATTTTTGTGGAATAATAATTAATTTATTTAATTATTTAAATAGTGATTTAGAGATTTAAATGGTTATTTAATTAAATAATATTGAATATTTAATTAATTTTTATAATATAAAAATATATTATAATTTCGAAATAGTCAAAAATAGCTGAATTCACAATACAGTGTGAATTGGATCATATATAAGGTAGAATACAGTTTAGAATTGAATTTGAATAACGAATATATTATTTAAACGACGTTAGAACGTATAAATTATAATTTAATTATAATCGAGCTTGAAATGGCGTGGCAGTTCGTATTTTGGCTATTTGAACTTTAAACGAATATACAGAATCTGTTTTAAATCGGATTTCTGCGAAACAAGAAACGTTCAGAGCTAGTGAAGTATATTTTTCTAATGGAAGAGAAAAATCGAGATTTCGTCGTGTAGATTTTGATTTATGTCCAAATCAAATTTTAGAAAAGTCACTATGGAATTCCTTTATAATCTATAATGATTTATTTATATTATAAATGGATTTTCAATATAAATAGAATATCGTTTCAACCGGGATTTGAATATCGAGTTATAAATCCCGATATATTTATTTTGGAGCTAAATGATATTCTATGTGAATATATATATATACGATAATATTTATTTATAAATACTAAATTTAATTATTTTTAAATATACTAATATTTTAAATGGGTTTATTTGGAGCTTTAAAAAATAGCCAGTTTTGCAAACGAACTCCGTTTTCGACGAAACTAATTTTGTTGGATCCGGAATATTAAATTATTTCTAGATTTCAATTTCGTGATTTTTAGAGACCTTATGTGAACTACGGGGTTTTAATGTGAAAAATAGTCAATAATTTGATTTTAAAAACACGCTGGGTGAGCAAATGAAGTCGGAATTCGACGAAACCAGTTTCGTTGGGTCCATAATGTCGAACTGTAGTTATATGTCCATTTTCATCGAATTTGGATATGTTATGTAATCATAGGGATTTATAAATAGTATATATGAGTAGCGATTCATTAAAAATGAATGTAAAAATCAAATAAAAAATTAATATAAGTACCCTATATAATCTCATCATTTGCATACCCCTAATCCTATCTTCCCGTGGTCAATATGCAAGCCGCTACAAATCCGTAGAAGACCTCAACTAAAATCATCTTCCTAAAATCAAAACAACTCCACAAAAATTCCTAAAATCAACAGAATGGTGTATATACATTCCTAAGGTAATTATCTTTGATCTAGTATGGGTTTTAAAGGGTGCGATTACAGTTCCTGTCATTCCTGTTTTGTACTGTAAACCTAGGGTTTTATATAGTTGGAGACGGAGACATCTATGCACGGTTCCGAGTACGTATTTGGACACGTGAGGTAATTTTGAGCATTGTGTGAGTTTTTGTTTTGATGTGGCATCGAAAGTGTTACTGTAGCATTCCGAGATGCTGATTCAAGCAACAAGGGGGAATGGTTCGATTTGCGTGTGACTGTTATGGATATGTAGTGTATGTGATGAGAGGAATTTTGAGTATTTTAGTTGGATTTATAATGGGGAAATGGAGAGGCATTGGAAGGATAAGCGTTGCGTGAATGGCTTTAAAGGAGGGAGCAGCGGGATCCAAAGGTCTGATCGAGGATGAAGACAACCAAGGAACGTGTCATTGGGTTTGGCAATGGGCCGTATAAATATTTGGGTAAAGGCCAAATTAGTTAAAAAATATAAGTTTGTTCTAGTTTAATTTAGTATATTAACATTGTAAAATTCATAACTTCTACATACTGTACCAGAATTTCGAACGGTCAGATCCATTGGAGTTGTATGGACGGTGGCTACACATTGGAACTGACAGGTAGTGAATTGGGGCTCGTTAAAATTTATAGCGAAACAAATTGTCTGTCTGAATCAATCGACAATTATCATTATTTAATGATAACCATCCAATGTGAGTAAATCTCACTAACTCTGTACAGTTTATATTTTTATAAATATAAAATAGTATTAATAAATGATGATTGATTGCTGTGTGTTGATTGTTTGGTTGAATTGTTGATTTATTGGTTGAAACTATAGATAGCGATATATATATATATATATATATATATATTGTTAATCAAATATTGATTCTGTTTATCAGAATATTTCATATTGAAATGAAGTTGATGTTAATTATATTGTTTAACAACTGTGGATGCAGGAAAACAGGTTGGAGGGATCCAACTGGATTCCTCAATATTTATAATACCGTTCTTTTCATATATTGTAATATATGATGTGATATATAATCTGTTGTTGATTATGTGTGTTTGAATGATATCGATCATTGTTATTTGGTATTTTAAATACCGTAAGAAATAATGGGATGTAGAAAAGGGGATTTTCAAAGTGTATTTCGAAAATAAATTATTTATATAAAATCAATGGATTTTATATATAAAAGGAAAAGAATTTTATAAAGAAAATAATTATAAAATCAAAGGAGTTATAAAAGGAAATATTTATTTAGAAAATAAATAGAGTTAAAAAAGGAAATATTTTTTATGAAATAAATAGAGTATAAAAGGAAATTTCAAATGGGATTTAAGTGTTAGAAATAAAAAGGAGATTTCGTATGAATAATTCTACAAATAGAAGTATATATAGAATTTGGAAATGGAATATTATTTTAAAATATGAAATCAAACTTAATGGATTATATAAAAGAAATATTTTTCACATTCAATGTGAATAATGGATTAAAATGAATATTTTATAAATTAAAACATTTATAAGTAAAAATTGGTTTTTGAAATAGGAATTCAAATGGGAATTTGAATGAGATAGAAAATAGGGTTAAATAATATTTATTCGAATAGAGTTAGTCGAATATTAGTTATTCGAATAGAGTTAGTCGAATATTATTTATTAGAATAGAGTTAGTCGAATATTATTTATTCGAATAGAGTTAATCGAATATAGTTTATTCTAATAGAGTTAATCAAATATAGTTTATTCGAAAGGGATTTAATCGAATAGAGTTATTCGAAAACGAGTTAATCAAATAGAGTTATTTGAAAGGGAGTTAATCGAATAAAGTTATTCAAAAAGTAGTTAATCAAATAGAGTTATTCGAAAGGGAGATAATCGAATAGAATTATTCAAAAAGGAGTTAATCAAATAGAGTTATTCGAAAAGGAGTTAATCAAATAGAGTTAATCGAATAGGGTTAATCGAATATAGTTTATTCGAATAGAGTTAATCAAATATAGTTTATTCGAAAGAAGTTAATCGAATAGAGTTATTCGAAATGGAGTTAATCGAATATTATTTATTCGAATAGAGTTAATCGAATATTAGTTATTCGAATAGAGTTAATCGAATATTAGTTATTCGAATGGAGTTAATCAATTATAGTTTATTTGAAAGGAGTTAATCGAATGTAGTTTATTCGAAACTAGTTAATTGATAAGAGTTAACCGATTAGAGTTAATCGAATAGAGTTAATCGAAAAGAGTTAATCAAATAGAGTTAATCCAATAGAGTTAATTGATTATAATTATCGAATAGAGTTAATCAAATAGAATTAATTGATAAGAGTTAATCGATTAGAGTTAATGGAATAGAGTTAATTGAATAGAGTTAATCGAATATAGTTATTCGAAAGAGAGATTATCGAATATAGTTTATTTGAAGGAAAGAGTTATCGAATAGAGATTATTCGAAAGAGAGTTACTTAAGGAAGTTTGTTAAAGATTTAAAAGGTGAACTTTGTCTATTTCGAGGTTAAAAATGTTGTTCAGTTAAGGTCTGAGAGGTAGTTGTACCCCAACTTTATTGACTCCATTTTTACTAAGGGAGGGTTAAGGTTCGATAGTGAAGGTTGGTTAAGTGAATTTATTTAATGAGTGTAATGTTTTGAGTGGGCATAGCGATGTTTTATTTAAACATCTATTTAAATCCAAATGTAGGAGTTTTGGAAATGTTTTTTCCAAATAAGAATCAGAAATGTTTTCTAATATAGAAAATAATAAATGGAAATGTTTCCAGTGTTAATAACATATACTTTCTTAATTTAGAAAATAAGAAATGTTAAATATATGGAAACAAGAAATGAAAAATGAATAAATTTATGAACTAAAGAGATAAATGTTAAATGATGATTGATCGATATAATTTCCATCTGGAAATAATATCATTGTTTGCACATGTGTTTTTCTTTGATAGTTAACTCATCGACTATCGAAGTTTTTGACCATTTCCGTTGTCAATATGGAGAGAAGAGACCGGGATCAGATTCATTATCTGAAAACCACTCCGTATGGGCGTTAGCGTTGCGATCAAATATGATGAAGATAATTGAAGATGGAGTGCCCTGTTTACAGAATAGTACCTTCAGTCTGTCCAGTCCCAGGACGACCTGTATGGAAGAATGTTTGACGAAGTATATTTAATAGATCGCGTAGTTGATCTCTTCAAACGTATTTACATTTGGTAGCGGAGGAATTCGTTTCTCTTAGCTGTTTACCCGTGATATGTTTGTAGAAATCAATTTGTGAATTAGCGGGTATGACGATGTAACATTCAAAGTGAATTAAGATGTGGTTTGTAAAGGATACGTTATGGCCTCTAGCCTCATAACCGGAAATGATATAAAATCGGGTAGGTCGCATGGCTAAGTGGTTGGCTGCCAATTAGGGTGTAATGTCAACTGATCTAGAGAAATTCCATTTACTTCTATAATCTATTTCGATGCTGTCCCTTTCGGGAAACAGTTGTTGATCCCAACCGTTGGTGATAATACATTCGGTACACTAAAGCAAAATGAGTGACCGGTCATGTTTAGCCTCGGTTACAAGATGTTCTTGTTGAACCCGGTGTATTCTTCTCTAGAGATACATTGTCGGAATGTGGTCCCATACCTTGCCAGCTGGAATTCATTACCAGTAAGCACCCACGATTTTTGATTATATATTACGTATATGGAACGTGAGATGAAAGCGTTCTGCTAGATGATTAATATATTGTGGTAGATAGACACTATTATAATATCAACAGGATTTTGATATAAAGATTATCGTTTCTTTCAAAAGGAATTTTGAATGTTGAATCAAGTGTTTTGGATTCTCATAAGGGAAAAACCCGTTCCATGTTATACAGCGTAATCTTATGAGATATCATTAAATTGCTCAAACTATTTTAATTGGTTTTACTCATAACAGTCCCATGACTGACTCGGAGTTTATTTTGTTTTGTTTTTCCCTAAACTCTTGGGTGCCCAATTTTTGTACGGGCAGTCAAGTAGTCAGATTTTATAGATATACTTGGAAAGCTGGAGCGGGAGCCTTCAGAATTATATAGCTATTGTTTATTCCGCTGTGTTGTAAGTGTTGTACTATGATAATGTTACTGTATACATATACTAGTTTTTATTTCAAAGTTATGTATCTATTATATATTGTTCGTTCCGTTGTGAGATTCGTGTTCTCTGATGATGTCGTATGTTCTTCTTCTATTCTAAATTTCTATCTTGTCTATTCTCACCCTCTAATTTCTTTCATGGACTATCCGGTGTTTCTGATGCTTGGATAGTCGACATTAAGTTTATGTCGATAACCAGGGTCGCGAATCCCCGGGTCGTTACAGTGGCTTCAGAGATGAAGGTTAAGTGATTACCTTGGCTCTGTGGCATGACTCAGTAAAGATGGGGTTAGTAATACTCCAGATTGAGTTTGTGTGTATATATACGAGTGAACGTATTTGTAGATTTTATAAAAAAATTGTTTTATATTATGGAGATTTATTGATTGAGTTGTTTATAAGTTCTGGTCGATCAGTTTGATCCACTGTATCGGTAGGAGTTTCTGAACACTCAAATAGGATGAACCGACATGGTATGTTTTTAAAGGAGGGTAAATGATATAATTTTACCCAAATATATTTTTATATGAAAGAATTGGAATTTTTATAATATACTAGATGTGTTCGTTGTTATTATAATCGAATTAGATTATAATTGGAACGGTTATATAAATAGCCAATCAGAATTCATATAAGTGTAATATATGAAATCAGATGAATTAAATCTGGATTAAAATCAGAATTTTGAATTAAAATTCCGAAAACATGAAAAGTGTTTGTAAATGGAATTGAATTAAGTATAAGAGAATTTCAAAATCATGGGAGATTTTAGAAATATTTTCCAAGCATTGGGAATAGTATTTTGAAATAGATTTCAAAATGGAAGTATTTAGAAATGGTTTTAAAAGTGATATAGTATTGAACTCACTTCGATAGCTGGGAAATAACCTTGACGATGAATCGCGACATCATTAGTGTTCATTTTTTAGTTGCTAATTGACGGAGTACTACCAAAGATTTTGTTTTTGAATTGTTTTGTGAAAAGCAAGTTGTTTTGAATCCTGAAAGGGGATTTCTGGTTTTAAAAAAGCTAAACAGTTTGAAATTCCCTAGGTAAGATTGTTTGAATTAAAACAAATTAAAATTTTGAATTGAAACCAGTTAAGTGGAAAATGAATTGAGATAGAAAGTATCGAATTAGATTAGATTAGAGATAACCTAAAATGGAATTTGACTGGTAAGTTAAGAGTTGAAATTAAAAATGGAATCTGAGTTAAGAACAGAATTCAGCTTGTGTATAACTGAATAATTGGGATGACATTGATATATGCAGAATTGGTAACACATGGAAAGGATATATTGATATGCCCGACAAAAGGTACCAGTTTATATTATATATGGATTTGAGATTTTGATATGCTGAATTGCAAGCCACTTGGCTGTTTGATTTTCTTTTGGGTTGAAGAAGGCCTAGAAAGGCGAGTTGTTGTTTGAGCTATTGACCAGTACAAAGGAGGTGCTGGCGAAATTTTTCGAAAAGTTAAGGTGTTGGAAAATTTTCAAGATTTTTGAAAATTTTCGTTATTAGGAATGAATAAATATTTAATTGAAATTATATTGGTTCAGTTGAAACGGAAGTTAAGAAATGAACAAATAATTTTTAACCCAATTAATAGAGTTTGTTTTCTACCTTAGAAATTTCGAGGACGAAATTATTTTAAGGGGGAAAGAATGTAATGTCCCGTATTTTTACGGAATAATAATTAATTTATTTAATTATTTAAATAGTGATTTAGAGACTAATGGTTATTTAATTAAATAATATTGAATATTTAATTAATATTTATAATATAAAAATATATTATAATTCTGAAATAGTCAAAAATAGCTGATTTCACAATACAGTGTGAATTGGATCATATATAAGGCAGAATACAGTTTAGAATTGAATTTGAATAACGAATATATTATTTAAACGATGTTAGAACGTATAAATTATAATTTAATTATAAATTAGCTTGAAATGGCGTAGTAGTTCGTAAATAGGCGATTCGTACTTTAAACGGATATACAGAATCCGTTTTAAATCGGATTTCTGTGAAACAAGAAACGTTCGGAGCTTGTGAAGTATATATTTCTTTTGGAAGAGAAAAATTGGGATTTCATCGTGTAGATTTTGATTTATGTCCAAATCAAACTTTAGAAAAGTCGCTATGGAATTCCTTTATAATCTATAACGATTTATTTATACTATAAATGGATTTTCAATATAAATCGAATATCGATTCAAACGGGATATGAATATCGAGTTATAAATCCCGATATATTTATTTTGGAATTAAATGATATTCTATGTGAATACATATACGATAATATTTATTTATAAATATTAAATTTAATTATTTTTAAATATATTAATATTTAAATGGGTTTATTTGGAGCTTTAAAAAATAGCCAGTTTTGCAAACGAACTCCGTTTTCGATGAAACTAATTTTGTTGGATCCGGAATATTAAATTATTGCTAGATTTCAATTTCCGTGATTTTTAGAGTCCTTATGTGACCGTACGAGATTCTAATGTGGAAAATAGTCAATAATTTGACTTTAAAAATACGCTGGGTGAGCAAATGAAGTCAGAATTTGACGAAACCAGTTTTGTTGGGTCCGTAATGTCGAACTGTAATTGTATGTCCATTTTCGTTGAATTTGGATATGTTATGTGATCATAGAGATTTTTATACAGTATATATGAGTAGCGATTCATTAAAAGTGAATATAAAAATCAAATAAAAAATTAATATAACTACCCTATATAATGTCATCATTTGCATAACCCTAATCCTATCTTCCCGTGGTCGATATGCAAGCCGCTACAAATCCATGGAAGACCTCAACTAAAACCATCTTCCTAAAATCAAAACAACTCCACAAAAATTCCTAAAATCAAAAGAATGGTGTGATAACCCGTGACTTCCCCGGTAAGGAAACAGTGGATTGCTTTGAGAACAACACACATCGGAACGTAAACAGAAGAACATTTCATTGTTCATCACAACAATTCCATCAGAATACAAGAATATACAGAGTATGAATAAATATTACATATTCGATAAATATCAGAGATTACAATAAATTATATAGCAACGGAAAAACAATACAAAACATAACTGGAAGTAATACACGGATACAGAGCATTCCGAGCATCGTTCCAGTTGTAAATCAGGATCCTATGAATATAAATCTACAAAACCAAAACAACTAGCTGCCCGTGTGGAAAATAGGGGCACCTAGAGTTTAGGTTAAAACAATATACTCCAGGTCAGTCATGTGACTGGTGTGAGAACTAAAATAGCTAATCTTTATTTTTAAAGTTAGATAAATCAAGGGACCACGCCGTATAACACGGAATGGGTTTCCTCCCAAGAATACCAGTGCATAAAACAACAGCGCAATGCTAAATAAAGAAAAATGAAGCTATTATAAGACCCAGGTCCCATCACACAATGCAACGCAAGCCGGAGGATAGGGTTTTATCTTATAATAGCCAAAGAATGCTTGATACGTTTAAAAACACATTATTTTGATATTACTATAAGTGTATAGTGTCAAACAATTTCAATCCTAAGTATCAATCATAGGCGGCATAACTACCATCTACTATGTCGCCATACTAGGTTCTACAAATAAAACTGAATTATCACGTATTGGAAATTGGATTCCATCATGAGTCGAGGCAAGGGGCAAGCTCCTCTCCGTTCGAGACACTCTAGGAAATGTCTCAGGACCACAAACAACGATCCTTGGAATCGGTTGGGCCGGTCCTCTCTTACTTTTGAGGATTGGCAATTCCTGAACACACGTTCCCGGTCCTGTAGGACCTATATAATGGTTTGTACGTCGGCTCACATAGTGCCAGTTATCGACTATATATTCGAGGCGCCTCGCATTCCAACAACCACATAGGTAAAAGGTATATAAATGTCAGGGATGGTAGGTCACTGACATCACCCATAGCTAGAAAGAAACGTCATGTTGTCCCAACAATCCTTATCCCATTTTTATCTCATACCGAGGTGTGAGGCTCGCGAATTCACGCTATACACAAAGCTTTGCCACACAGGCCGTGCTTTGATCATCAACCACAAGACTTTGCTTTTCGACAGAAGCCTTGATCATCTGCCACACAGGCAATTCACTCCATGCGAATGATGTCCATCGATATACAACCTCTGAGCTCGTACGTCTCAGAGAAGGGCGTAAAGCAAGAGAATAAATTCTCCGCCGCCAAACAGATGTATATTTAATAGAGATCAATCAATACGGAATGAAATCCAATGTCAGACACACAGTCCATTTACTAGTTCGTTCTGGGTTTGAACGAAACCGGAGGCACTTTCCTCGCATATCCATCGATCTCCAAGTACGTCTGGACGATCACCAACTGATTCCCTCCTCTTGGGTTTACAACCCAATCAATATCATCAATAATCATCCAAATGATGTGAAGACTTCCGGTCTTCAACCATCGTATTCATCTTCGACTTATCGTCGAATCGGTTATTCAGAATGGGTATAAACCCGGCCTTTCCGAATAACCCGCGTATATAATAAACAAATGTTACACAAACCCAACATACGCCTCATTACAACTCAGAATATTCTTTTATTCAAATTTTCACATTCTTAGGGAAAGGTTCCCATTAATTTTATCAAAGATAAATTCTTCTAAATTTATTCTTTAATCTTCGTTTTGATATCATTTCAAACCATGTTAAGGTTTTCCAAACTAGTCGGGATTAGCGAACCTATTTATTTTATTTCCCAATCCCAACCTATTCATCCCATGGAGAAAAACTGGTAACACTCCATATCTAAAACCACGGTGTTATCGGTAAATATTAATTACCATTTCACGTTCTAATCTAATTAAAGATTTAACTATCGCTTTGGAGCAAAATTGGTGATACTTCATCCTCGATCACTTTAATCTAATTAAAGATTCATTAAAACTCCACTTAGTTTTAATCTACCCAAAAATCAATATCCTGTCTTTAACTGGGTTAAAGAACCAATGTCATCTAAAACACGATCCACGATAAACCCAAAAACTAATTTTAAATTCAATTATAATTAAATGCTAATTAATTGGACAATTTCACTAAATCTTAATTAAAAGATTTATTCTTTTCTAAACTGGGTCCAAGAACAGTGTTATTTAAGACACCATTCGTGACGAACCCAAAATTTCATTTGATATTAAATACAAGGCTCTGAATTGAAAATATATCGGCTTATATTCAATATCAAATTCTGAAACCAACAATATCGTATTGGAAATAACGATACAAATATATCTTTCAAATTTCCACAACCATATCTGTATAATCACGAAATCCAACATCGAAATATTCTGAAGATAATTTCGATTCAAATCCATTCCAATTCATGTATTGGAAATTCTGATTATTTTCAAAACCACTTCAAATCCAATTTATTTATTCGAAGATATTGGATTATAATTCTAGTTCAAAACTAGTTCATTTCAATAAAAATCTATTTTTATCTTTACAAATGTGGAGTTTACCATCCCAGTTCTTTCCAATTCATATATTATGATTTTACACAAATTATCAATATTTTTAATAATATTATCAAGGCCCGTACTGTCGGTTTTCAATAACGGCCACCGAACTGCACTTACAGCGACCTTTTCCAAATTTGATTTCGATATAATTCTAAATCCAACCGTTAGGTTTCAAATTTGTAATATTCATTGGAAAGCTCTTTTTGATACGAACCCAACGGTTCCGGTTTCGGGAGAATCCGACGGTCGGATCTCCCGTAACGTCAATTTGAAGTCAATGGTCGAAATTCGCGAAATATTCAGGCCATTTAATATATATATAATATATATATATTATATATATTTCATCGATTTCAATTCGAAACGTATTTTATAAATCGTTTTCGAAATGATTTCAACTTCATATTCAATTTTGAATCAAAATTGAATATTCTATATCATTAATATATAAATGATAATATTTTCAAAATATTATATTTTGAAATCACTTCCTTTTTTATATTCATTATAAAAACGAATATAATCGATATAAATATCGTTCACGTCCAAATACCGCATATCTAATCAACACGGCTTTATATATTTCAATAACTTTGTTATTCTACTCAACAAATGAATATTTATTCTATTCAACACATGAATCTATATTTCTTTCAACACATGAATATTCTCAACACATGAGTATCGTCAACACATGACTATTTTTGATATTTAATATATTTTATAAAATTATGATAAAGATGTAAATTTTATTGTTTAAAATATTTTACTCAACACATGAATATTTTTTATTCTATTCAACACATGAATATATATTTTATTCAACACATGAATATTTATTCCATTCAACACATGAATATTTATTTTATTTAACACATGACTATTTATTCCATTCAACACATGAATCTATATTTTATTCAACACATGAATATTTATTCCATTCAACACATGAATCTATATTTTATAATATTCTTTATTTTCCCGATTGGAATGAGGCCCAATCAATTACCATATAATATTAATTATATGGATTCCATACAACACATGTATATAATAGCAACGATAAATAATCAACCATCATCCAAAGTGCACCACACAACTGCATAAGCATTAAATACAAACAATTAACGCTTACACAGCCTGTCAATCTATCGATTGACATACAACTAAACAATTGGGATTAGTGTACGCCAAATATCATCCCAACACCCATGTGGGGTTTCAATCCACAAACAGTGAATATTATCAGTGCAGTTGGGCGACGTGTAAAATTTATCGTCCCAATCAATGTCCTTCAAATAGGTGTACATAAACAAACCGTCCGGTTTGTAAATGAATATTTATTTATTCATATTCACGTTAAAAATTATATTTTTAACGATAATTAATTTATTTCAACACATGAATGTTTTATTATCCATTTCACATCAACATCACAAACAAACCTCACAACACATCAAACAAGCATACAAGTCGTCCATAGTCTGTGGACGATGGATGTCGGGTGTTGCTAAGCACCGTCTGCATCCTAGTATATATTTTTTTAACTAGAAAATAGAATTAAAGTGAGAGGTTCTCACCGACTAGCTAAACCAATTCACCGTGACTCTTCATATGTAGGAAATCATCACTGTGCTTTTTATCGAGATTTGTTTCACGCGGTATATGTTAAAAATTATATTTTTAACAATGCTACTTCCTATATCAAGATTATATTTTTATTTCACTTCTCATATAATAAAAATTGTATTTTTATTATGCTACATATAAAAAAAAAATCATATTTTTAATATCTATATTATATAAAAATCATATTTTTAATATCTACATTATATAAAAATCCTATTTTTAATATCTACATTATATAAAAATCATATTTTTATACATCTCCTTCTTTGTAAAAATCACATCTTTATGTG
This sequence comes from Allium sativum, assembly GCA_030737875.1. Taxonomy (NCBI): domain Eukaryota; kingdom Viridiplantae; phylum Streptophyta; class Magnoliopsida; order Asparagales; family Amaryllidaceae; genus Allium; species Allium sativum. Next base: position 552,227,840 of record CM060918.1, read on the forward strand.
ATAAAAATCATCACTTTATATGTTTAAAATCCCGACCTTTCCATCTCTAAAAATCCTAACTTCTCGCATATAAAAATCTCATTTTCCCTATGTGAAAAATCAAAACTTTATACCATTAAAAATCAAATCTTTAACTCGTCAAAAATCAAATCTTGTTAAAAATCAAAACTTTAACTATGCTTTATCTAAAAAAACTGATTTAAAAATGATGTTAATTTAAATAGAAACTATCACCTTTCTCTGTGAATTAGTGGAGCATCACCGCAGCCTCCTCTTCTTGTTCGAACTCAGGTTCGAACCCAAGCCGTCGCCTTCAACTTCGGCGAGATTCATTCCCCTGTCGCGGCGGTTCAAGATCAGTGAGGGAGACTAGGGTGGTCGGAGGGCGGTTGTGACGGAGCTGAGGGGGAGGTTAACGTCTGGGGTCAGGAAGGAGGTTGCGGCGGCTTTATTGGGTGCTAGGGTTTTTGGGGTTGGAGATTTAGAGGAGGAAAGGGGTGCGGTGGGGGTTACGTGGAGGAGGCGCGGAGGATGGGAGGAAGAGGAGGAAGAGAGGGGGTGGCCGCGCCTGCGGCGCGGTGGCGCACTGATGGGAGGAGCGCGGCTCCTCCCTCCTTTTTTTTTTTGATTTTGAATCGGTCAACCGGGGGGGGGGGGGGGGGGTTGACAGTGTATAGGAAGAGAGAGAGAGAGGGTTTTTATTTTTTTTATTTATTTAATTATTTAATTTTAGAAAGCAACTTTTTATTTTCAACTCGAAATCGAACCCACCGCCTATCGTCCCTAGCAAATTACCCCTATTCCGAACACAATGGGATATGTCCGGTAAGCCGATTCGGCTGTTACGATCAGTTTCCGTCAAAATCAAAATATAACTCTATATATTGAATTTGAACGCACATTACAATTTACCGGGGCCACATGCGGACTCTGAAAATTCCAGAAAAATTATTTCTAGCTTTGTATTGACGATACGGTCCTAACAAAACTAATTTCATCAAATTCAGAGACAGTTTGAAAAATGGCCATTTTCAGGTCGATCAAAATTGACTGAAACTGTCAAAACACGTTTTACTTTGCCACGCTCACATATTGATTCGAAAAATTATGAATTTTGATACGTAGCAATAACTTGACATCACGGATCCAACAAAAGTTGTTTCATCGAAAACCGAGGCCATTTGCAAAATTACTATTTTTAAGGGCCAGAATTCCATAGTGACTATTCTGAAATTTCAACTGGACATAAATTTTGAATCCTACTATGAAATTTCAATTTTTCGGATTCGTTGGAAAGATATTCTCAAATAGATTCTAATATTTTTGGTTTTGCTAAAATCCGGTTCATTTTGAATCCTATACATTCATTTGAATTTTGAAATCGAATTTTTGAACTACCGTGCCATTTTCAATTCCTTTTATATATAAAAATAAATATTTCTATTCTAACGTCGATTCAAATAAATATATACGTTCTAATTCTATTCAAAATAAATTTCTTGTCGATATTATTTAAAATAATTCATTTTAAATATTCAAAATTCGCTAAAATTGCCAAAATAAAAATTTTAAATTGGCTCAGAATTTCCGGGTTGTTACAAATGGTGTATATACATTCCTAAGGTAATTATCTTTGATCTAGTACGGGTTTTAAAGGGTGCGGTTACAGTTCCCGTCGTTCGTGTTTTGTACTATAAACCTAGGATTTTATATAGTTGGAGACGGAGACATTTATGCACGGTTCCGAGTACATATTTGGACTCGTGAGGTAATTTTGAGCATTGTGTGATTTTTTGGTTTGATATGGCATCGAAAGTGTTCGCTATTTTTAATATAGTATTCCAAGATGCCGATTCACGCAACAAGGGTGAATGGTTCGATCTGCATGTGACTGTTATGGACATGTAGTGTATGTGATGAGAGGAATTTTGAGTATTTTAGTTTGACTTATAATGGGGAAATAGAGAGGCATTGGAAGGATAAGGGTTGCGTGAATGGCTTTGAAGGAGGGAGCAGCGAGATCCAAAGGTCTGATCGGGGAAGAAGACAACCAGGGAACGGGTCATTGGGTTTGGCAATGGGCCGTATTAATATTTGGGTAAAGCCCCAATTAGTTAAAATATATAAGTTTGTTTTAGTTTAATTTAGTATATTAACATTGTAAAATTCATAATTTCTACATACTGTACCATAATTTCGAATGGTCAGATCCGTTGGAGTTGTATGGACGGTGGCTACACAATGGAACTGATTGGGAATGAATTGGGGCTCGTTACAATTTATAACGAAATAAATTGTCTGTCTGAATCAACCGACGATAACCGTCCAATGTGAGTAAATCTCACTAACTCTTTATAGTTTATATTTTTATAAATATAATATAGTATTGATAAATGATGATTGATTGCTGTGTGTTGATTGTTTGGTTGAATTGCTGATTTATTGGTTGAAACTGTAGATAACGATATATATATATATATATATATATATATATATCGTTAATCAAATATTGATTCTCTTTATCAGAATATTTCATATTGAAATGAAGTTGATGTTAATTATGTTGTTCAACATTTTGTATGCAGGAAAACAGGTTAGAGGGATCCAACTGGATTCCTCAAGATTTATAATACTATTCTTTTCATATATTGTAATATATGATGTGATATATAATCTGGTGTTGATTATGTGTGTTTGAATGATATCGATCATTGTTATTTGGTATTTTAAATACCGTAAGAAATAGTGAGATGTAGAAAAGGGGATTTTCAAAGTATATTTTTAAAATAAATTATTTATATAAAATCAATGGATTTTATATATAAAAGGAAAAGGATTATATAAAAGAAAATAATTATAAAATCAAAGGAGTTATAAAAGGAAATATTTATTTAGAAAATAAATAGAGTTAAAAAAGGAAATATTTATTTATGAAATAAATAGAGTATAAAAGGGAATTTTAAATGAGATTTTAGTGTTAGAAATAAAAAGGAGATTTCCTATGAATCATTATATAAATATAAGTATATATAGAATTTGGAAATGGAATATTATTTTAAAATACGAAATCAAACTTAATGGATTATGTAAAAGAAATATTTTTCATAGTCGATGTGAATAATGGATTAAAATGAACTTTTTATAAATTAAAACATTTATAAGTAAACATTGGGTTTTGAAATAGGAATTCAAATGGGAATTTGAATGAGATAGAAAATAGGGTTAAAATATATTTATTCGAATAGAGTTAGTCGAATATTAGTTATTCGAATAGAGTTAGTCGAATATTATTTATTCAAATAGTGTTAATCGAATATAGTTTATTCGAATAGAGTTAATCAAATACAGTTTATTCGAAAGGGAGTCAATCGAATAGAGTTATTCGAAACGGAGTTAATCAAATAGAGTTATTCAAAAAGGAGTTAATCGAATAGAGTTATTTGAAAAGGAGTTAATCAAACAGAGTTATTCGAAAGGGAGTTAATCGAATAGAGTTATTCGAAAAGGAGTTAATCAAATAGAGTTATTCAAAAGGGAGTTAATCGAGTAGAGTTATTCGAAAAGGAGTTAATCAAATAGAGTTATTCGAATAGAGTTAATCGAATATAGTTTATTCAAATAGAGTTAATCAAATATAGTTTATTCGAAAGCAGTTAATCGAATAGAGTTATTCGAAAAGGAGTTAATCGAATATTATTTATTCAAATAGAGTAAATCGAATATTATTTATTCGAATAGAATTAATCGAATATTAGTTATTCGAATAGAGTTAATCAAATATTAGTTATTCGAATGGAGTTAATCGAATATAGTTTATTCGAAAGGAGTTAATCGAATATAATTTATTCGAAAGGAGTTAATTGATAAGAGTTAGTCGATTAGAGTTAATCGAATAGAGTTAATCGATTAGAGTTAATCAAATAGAGTTAATCCAATTGAGTTAATTGATTAGAATTATCGAATAGAGTTAATCAAATAGAGTTAATTGATAAGAGTTAATCGATTAGAGTTAATCGAATAGAGTTAATTGAATAGAGTTAATCGAATATAGTTATTCGAAAGAGAGATTATCTAATATAGTTTATTCGAAGGAAAGAGTTATCGAATTGAGATTATTCGAAAGAGAGTTACTTAAGGAAGTTTGTTAAAGATTTAAAAGGTGAACTTTGTCTATTTCGAGGTTGAAAATGTTGTTCAGTTAAGGTCTGAGAGGTAGTTATACCCCAACTAGATTGACTCCATTTTTAACTAAAGGAGGGTTAAGGTTCGATAGTGAAGGTTGGTTGAGTGAATTTAGTCAATGAGTGTAATATTTTTAGTGGGCATAGCGATGTTTTATTTAAATATCTGTTCAAATCCAAATGTAGGAGTTTTGGAAATATTTTTTCCAAATAAGAATCAGAAATGTTTTCTAATATAGAAAATATTAATTGAAAATGTTTTCCAATGTTAATAACGTATATTTTCTAAATTTAGAAAATATTAATATCGTTGTTTGCACATGTGTTTTTCTTTGATAGTTAACTCATCGACTATCAAAGTTTTTAACCATTTCGGTTGTCAATACGGAGAGACCGGGATCAGATTCATTATCTTCAAACCACTCCATATGAGCATTAGCATTGCGATGAAATATGATGAAGATAATTGAAGACGGAGTTATGCAAGGGCTGTCCTGTTTACAGAATAGTACCTTCGGTCTGTACAGTCCCAGGACGACCTGTATGGAAGAATGTCTGACGGAATATATTTAATAGATTGCGTAAGTTGATCTCTTCAAACGTATTTACGTTTGGTAGTGGAGGAATTTGTTTCTCTTAGTTGTTTACCCGTGATACATTTGGAGAAATCAATTTGTGATTTAGCGGGTATGACGATGTGACATTCAAAGTGAATTAAGATGTGGTTTATAAAGGAAACGTTATGGCCTCTAGCCTCACAACCGAAAATGGTATAAAATTGGGTAGGTCGCATGGCTAAGTGGTCGGCAGCCAATTAGGGTGTATTGTCACCTGATCTAGAGAAATTCCATTTAATTCTATAATCTATTTCGATGTTGTCCCTTTCGGGAAACGGTTGCTGATCCCAACCGTTGGTGATAATACATTTGGTACACTCAAGCGAAATGAGTGACCGGTCATGTTTAGCCTGGGTTACAAGATGTTCTTGTTGAACCCGGTGTATTCTTCTCTAGAGATACACTATCGGAAGGTGGTACCATACATTGCCAGTTGGAATTCATTACCCAGTAAGCACCCACGGTTTTTGAGTATATATTACGTATGTGAAACGTGAGTTGAAAGTGCTCGGCTAGATGATTAATATATTGTGGTTGATAGACACTATTATAATATCAAAAGGATTTTGATATTAAGATTATTGTTTCTTTCAAAAGGATTTTTGAATTTTGAATCAAGTGTTTTGAATTCTCAAAAGGGAAAAACCCGTTACGTGTTATACGGCGTAATCTTATGAGATATCGTTAAATTGCTCAAACTATTTTAAATGGTTTTACTCATACCAGTCCCATGACTGACTAGGAGTTTATTTTGTTTTGTTTTTCTCTAAACTCTTGGGTGCCCAATTTTTGTACGGGCAGTCAAGTAGTCAGGTTTTACAGATATACTTGGAAAGCTAGAGTAGGGGGGCTTCAGAATTATATAGCTATTGTTTATTCTGCTCTGTTGTAAGTGTTGTACTCTGATAATGTTACTGTATACATATACTAGTTTTTATTTCAAAGTTATGTATCTATTATATATTGTTCGTTCCGCTGTGAGAGTCGTGTTCTCTGGTGATGTTGTATGTTCTTCTTCTTCTTCTATTCTAAATTTCTTTCTTATCTATTCTTATCCTCTAATTTCTTTCATGGACTATCCGGTGTTTTCGATGCTTGGATAGTCGACATTGAGTTTATGTCGATAACCAGGGTCGCGAATCCCCGGGTCATTACAGGATTGATGGTATCTAAATTCCCCGTGACTGTTTGGTAGGATGACCGTGCTGCATGTTCTAGATTTCAAGTATTTTTTTTATTTCTAGAATTTTTCTATATTTTATGATGTTTCACCATCTTATGTATATTGAGCATTACGCGTAACCTATTTGCTATTTGATGTTTATTACATGGTGATTACGCCACTATGTGGCGAACTATTAATCGAGTTCGACATACTACGTTTATACGATTTTCATCGTACGTTTCTAATTGATTTGAGATTTCCTTAGACCATCTTAGCCTTAGGCTTTGGTCATTAAGTCAATAGAAATAGTTGTAATGTGTTGTGTGTGTGTATTACTTCAAATAAGATCCTTAATTATGAGCTAGTGGACCTATCTCGTGTATTCTATGTTGTTTGTGTGTATGTTGTATTTCTCCTTTACTGTGAGGAATTATCCCTTATATATGATATTATCTTCTAATTATCATGTTCTATCTAATTTGTTTAAGCTAGACAGTCTCGCTTATTTTATACTTGGCTCAGGCCGAGTTGATTCAGGTTATATCTTGCTATGGATTCTTGTTTACCTTCTTTCAAACCCTAGTTAAGTAGTCGGCGGCTGATTCTCATGTTATATAATCTTTTAGGACATATATTGTATTTGTATATGGTTTTATAAACCATTCGTGTATGTAACACTTATATATGTTATATTCCACTGTTGTATATATGTATGTATTCTATTATGTGGTATATTATATGTGTTTGTACCTATACGCTATTCTAAATAAGATCCTTATGGATGCAACGAAAGTGGATCATATGGAATATCTAACACCAGAAAAGGGATCAATAGTATTTTTGGGTTTTGTTTGAATTTATTAGAATTAATTCAATCATACTTGTGTATAAGCAAATTATCACAGAAATCACAATAGAATCAAAAACATTAAAAGACAGTAAAGTAAAGGAAGGAACACATTGGATATTATACTGGTTCAGAGTTACCCTACATCTAGTCCCGCACCAAAACCTATATGGATTTTTAATCACTTCTAAATTATTACATTTCTTGATTTCAATGTTACAAGGAGACACCCTCTAGAATCTCAGCCTCTAGGAACAACCAATTTGATTTTCGAGCCAACAAGTCATACCCAATTGCTTTTTAGGTACAAACTAACCCAACTTGATTTAAGAACCAACAGGTCACACCCTTATGAGCATATTTGTGTATATTTGATAAAGGATGCAGACTTGATCTTGCATACATGATTACAATAGCCCTATGACTCTGATTTGCACTTTGATCTTGATAGATTGTGGAAAGGATGACGGAGAATCAAAAACCGAGTAGAACTAAATTGATTTTGAAACACCCCACCTCTGTTAAGGTCACTCTCAAAGGGAATTCCTTAATTTTGGAGGAGGTTTATAGGTACAAGTCACAGATAAAACACAAGACATATATTAAACACAGGTATAAGCAACGGAAAATAAACCAACTTTCATTTCACAAGTACTTGTCCATACAAATCACTTCCATAAAATAAATCTTTCCATTATTACAACAAATACTGTCTTGAATTAAAAACAACTTAAAGAAGCAACATAAACCAAAAATTGCATAAATCCCCACAATGTGTCCAAAAGCCATAGCCATGCAAAGAAGGTCCAAACCATACATCACTATCCTGAAGCTTGCAAAGAGTCTGACTAGGCTGAATTGTTTCCTCCCTGTGGACCTAGGGGGAGGGGAGGGAAACGAAAGACAAAGGGGATAAAGAAAAGTAGAGTCAGACATAAAGCCTGGTAAGTCTAATGGTACTTCAGTATATGAATAAGAAAAAGGATATGAATGGCATAATTGAAAATGGAAAAAATACTATAAGCTAAGATAAGCGGTTTAGAACCGAAATTACTATCGCACCCCATATTAATCTCTGCACCCACTAGTACTTGTTCCGACTGGCACCCCAAAAGTCTGGGTGAAATGATCCCTTTCTAATGATCGGCTCCTACTCACATAAAAACCTATGTCTAACGACCCCCAAGAGTGTATCTACCTATGTTGGTCCCACCACCGTGGTGGCGACCCGACACAATTCTAGAATGCAAAGGTACACTACTGGTGCCCAGTGCCTAATTTTTCAACGCCGGAGTGTGTGCACGTCCGCACTCCGTTTGAACCTACACTGCTGCACCACCGTCATCGCTTTGACCGCTTATAATCAGCCCAGTAATCGTGCCCCACCCTGCCTAGTTTCAGGGTACCCTGATACACCTTATTGGGTTACTGCTAAAATGAGTCCTCGTTACTAGGTTTTTCTAGTCTACATGCTAAGTTGGTTAAGTGTCAGTATGAACCTAACCCCCAATCACTAGTTCAGTTAGCATGTGAATTTGGTTAAGTATTTTCTTAAGTGACTTAAACCTACCAGTCCTGACTTAGCTTTTTAATTAATGCACCAACCACTCACATTAGACACGTGTTGTTGCAGTAACTGGATATGCCGGTCGGTTCCGGGCAGGTTTACACCGCAACTCAGTCTAACCTCGGGTTCTTATTGGGCTCAATGCGTTAACCACCCACATTGGGTAGGTATTGTTGTGATTACTGGACAGTCGGGCAGGTCCGGGCAGGTCCGGGCAGGTTTACATCACAACTCAATAAAACCTCGGGTTAAGCATACTCGTATTTTTCTAATTTACATTTTTGTCACTATTCATTTTGTATGTAAATGTTTATGGCCCAATTATCCAAATTCACCAGTTTTGGGTATAACAATTTATACCGCTTAATACGTCACTAGTCATTGGCATGTGCCAAACACGCCAATACAGGTATTTTATTATAAACCCAACATTATTACCCCCGTCCAAACGTACGCAACATTATAACATATGTTGGGCATAACAATTTAGCCCAACTTATAAACATGAAAAAAAGGGAAACACTATGACGGCCGGAAATTTCGCTCGATCCGAATCAGTCGTTAAACCGATCTAGACCGTTCGAAACCCCTGATCGTTGAGAACAGGACAAATCAGAACACAAACAGAAGAACATTTCATTGCTATTACAACAATTCCACCAGATACAAGAATATACAGAGTATGAATGAATAAATTACATTCGATAAATATCAGAGATTACAATAAATTACATAGCAGCGGAAAGTAATACAAAGCACAACTGAAGGTGATATACGGATACAAAGCTTTCCGAATATCATTCCAGCTGTAAACCAGGATCCTGTGAATATAAATCTGCAAAACCAAAACTACTAGCTGCCCGTGCGGAAAATAGGGGCACCCAGAGTTTAGGTTAAACAATAAACTCCAGGTCAGTCATGTGACTGGTGTGAGAACTAAAACAGTTATTTGAAACTTTACTTTAAAAGAGAGTAATCCAAGGGACCACGCCGTATAACACGGAACGGGTTTCCTCCCAAGAATACCAGTGCATATAGAATAAACAACGCAATGCTTTTTCGAAAAATGAAGCTGTTATAAGACCCAGGTCCCATCACACAATGCAACGCAAGCCGGAGGATAGGGTTTTACCTTATGACAGCCAAACATGCTTGGTACGTTTAAAACAAATCATTTGATACTATAATAAGTGTATAGTGTCAAAACATTTCAATCATAAATATAAATCATAGACGGCATGAGTGCCCCATCCCACTATGTCGCCATACTAGGCTCTACAAATAAAGCCGAAATACACGTATTGGAAATTGGATTTCCGTCATGAGTCGAGGCAAGGGGCAAGCTCCTCTCCGCGTTCGAGACACTCTAGCAAATATCTCAGGACTACACACTCTGGGCAATCCTTGGATCTTCAGGGCCGGTCCTCACTTACGTTAGAGGATTGGAAATTCCTGAACACACGTTTCCCGGTCCTTACAGACCTATAATCGAGGCGCCTCGCATTCCAACAACCACATAGGTGAAAAGTATATAAATGTCAGGGCTGGTAAGTCACTGACACCACCAAAGCTAGAAAGAAACGTCGTGCTCTCCCTGCAGTCCGTATCCCGTTTTTAACTCATACCGAGGTGTGAGGCTCGCGAATTCACGTTATACACAAAGCTGCCACGTAGGCGTGCTTTGATCGTCAACCACAAGACTTTGCTTTTCATAAAAAGCCTTGATCATTGCATCTTAGCGTGCCACACAGGCAATTCATGCCATGCGACTGATGTCCATCGATATACAACCTCTGAGCTCGTGCATCTCAGAGAAGGGCGTTAAGCAAAAGAATAAATTCTCCGCCGCCAAACAGAAGTATATTTAATAGAAATCAATCAACACAGAATAAAATCCAGTGTCAGACACACAATCCATTTACAAGTCCGTTCTGGGTCTGAACGAAACCGGAGGCACTTTCCTCGCATATCCATCCATCTTCAAGTACGTCTGGACGACCACCAACTATTTCCATCCTCTTGGGTGTACTGCCCAATCAGGATCGCCAGTAGTTATCCAAACGATGTGAAGACTTCCGGTCTTCGACCATCGTCTTCATCTTCGACATATCGTCGAATCGGTTATTCAGAATGGGTATAAACCCGGCCTTTCCGAACAACCCGCGTATATTAAAAACAAATGTTACACAAACACAACATACGCCTCATTCCAATTCATTAGTCACTAACCGCAAATTAGCAAGAGAACAATTTCCCAAACATTAACCCCGAAGGCCGAAACCAACATCAGATCAATGCCCAGGAAACCATTCTTCTTAGCCAGCCTACAGCTGGTTTCTAAATTCCACATTCTTAGGGAAAGGTTCCCATTAATTTTATCCAAGATAAATTCTTTAAAATTTATCCTGTAATCTTCCTTTGGATGTCGTTTAAAACCAAATTATGGTTTTTCCAACTAGTCGAGATTAGCGAACCACAACGAAGTAATTATTTATTTTATTTCCCAATCCCAACCTATTCATCCCATGAAGCAAAACTGGTAATACTCCATATCTAACACCGTGGTGTTATCGGTAAAATTAATTACCATTTCACGTTCAAATCTAACTAAAGATTTAACTATCGCTTTGGAGCAAAACTGGTAATACTCCATTCCCGCTCATTTCTAAATTTGATAATTTAGATTATAGATTCACATTTCAATCTAATTGCAGATTCGTTAGAACTCCATTTACTGGGTTAAAGAACTAGGTGTTATTTAAAACACAGTTCACGACAAACCCAAATTACATTTTATTTATTATCGGGTTAAAGAACTAGTGTTATTTAAAACACCGTTCACGATAAACCCATTTTATATCCAATCAAATATATTAGAAATTCGGGTTATTTAAAACCCCTTTTTAAATCTAATTAATTTATTTAAAAATAATTGGGTTTTAAATTTAGTTCAATATAGTTCATTTCGATAAAAATCTATTTTTATCTTTTCAAATATGGAGTTTATCACCCCAATTTCTCTCAAATCATTTCTTATGATTCTACACAAATTATTGATATTTTTAATAATTTTATCAAGGCCCGTACAGCCGATTTCCAACAATGACCATCGAACTGCACTTACAACGACCTATTTCGAATTTGTTTTGGACGTAACTCCAAATCCAACCGTTAGATTTCAGATTTCAAATCTTCGTTAGAAAGCTCTTTTCGATACGAACCCAACGGTTCCGGTTTTAGGAGAATCCGACGGTCGGATCTCCCGTAATGTTCGTTTGAAATAAATGGTCGAAATTTATGAACTGCCGCGGCGCGGCGCGTTCTATTCAGGCCATTATATTATATATATAATATATATAATATATATTTCGTCGATTTCTATTTAAAACGAATTTTATAAATAGTTTTTAAATTCATTTCAACTTCCAATTCAATTCGAATCTAAATTGAATTTTCCCTTATAGATTCGTTTTAAAATTCTTTTCTATTCAATTCAAATTTCAATTCAATTTGAATTCATTTCAATTTGCTTTTGATTCAATTTGAATTCGTTTTCAATTCAATTCAATTTCAAAGTCGTTTTCTATTCGGTTCAATTCAAATTGGTTTTCTAATCGATTCAATTCAAATTAGTTTTCTATCCGATTCAATTCAAATTAGTTTTCTATTCAATCCATTTCCAAATCGTTATATATTCAATTCATTTCCAAATCGTTATATATTCAATTCATTTCGAAATCGTTATATATTCAATTCACCTCGAAATCGTTATATATTCAATTCATTTCGAAATCGTTATATATTCAATTCATTTCGAAATCGTTATATATTCAATTCATTTCGAAATCGTTATATATTCAATTCATTTCGAAATCATTATATATTCAATTCATTTCGAAATCGTTATATATTCAATTCATTTCGAAATCGTTATATATTCAATTTTCAAATATTCTATTTCAAATATTTCTTTTTCAAATATTTCTTATTTCAAATATATCGTTCAACACATGACTAATCTCAACGGATGAGTACAGTCAACACATGAACCTTTGTTTTATGTTGATAAAGATATAAATTTTGTTATAAAAATATTTCGTTCAACACATGACTAATCTCAACGGATGAGTACAGTCAACACATGAACCTTTGTTTTATGTTGATAAAGATATAAATTTTATTATAAAAATATTTCGTTCAACACATGACTAATCTCAACGGATGAGTACAGTCAACACATGAACCTTTGTTTTATGTTGATAAAGATATAAATTTTATTATAAAAATATTTCGTTCAACACATGACTAATCTCAACGGATGAGTACAGTCAACACATGAACCTTTGTTTTATGTAATATTCTTTATTTTCTAAATTGGAATGAGGCCCAATCAATCACCATATAAAATTAATTATATGGATTTTCAATACAACACATGTATATAATAACATTGAAAAATAATCAACCATCACCCAAAGTGCACTACACTGTATAAGCATCAACTATAGATATCTAACGCTTATAACAGCCTGTCAATCAATCGATCGACATATTTAATCAATCAGGATGAGTGAACTTCAAATTTCATCCCAACACCCGTGTGGGGTTTCAAACAATCAAACACAGATTTTAGTTGTGCAGTTGGGCGATGTGTAAAATCTATCGACCCAATCAATGTCCTTCAAATAGGTGTACATAAACAAACCGTCCGGTTTGTAAATGAATATTTATTTATTCACATTCACTATATTCATATTCACGTTAAAAATTATATTTTTAACGATAAAACATTTTATTTTAACATATGAATTTCTATTCAGTTAATTTATTCAATAAAATTGATATTTTTTTTCCTAACATATTTTAGAAAATTTCGACGGCATAACGGCACGATACTAGAAACGGGACGAGGCCTAGCCTTATCCCAGGTCTAGTGAAGGCCCACGCCATTCACACATCAATCAAAATCACCAAACAACCAAATTCAAGTCAAATCATCTAATCTAATTTATACAACCAAACAAACAAGTCCATGGTCTGTGGACGATTGTGTCGGGTGCTACTAAGCACCGTCTGCATCCTAGTATATATATATAACTAGAAAAGAAATTGAAGAGTGAGAAATTCTCACCAATAGCTATCCTAGCTCCACGGCACTTCATAGATAGAAATCTTCATCGCTATCGCATCTTCGTCATCTTCGTTGCCCGTAGCCACTACATATATAAAAATCACACATTTTTATATTTGTTGATGTCTTTAAAATAAAAATCACATTTTTATTTATTCACTTTCAATTTAAAAATCATATTTTTATAATCGCTTCATACCTTTAAAAATCGAATTTTTATTCCGTTATTCAATATATAAAAATCGAATTTTTACTACTATGTTATATAGATAAAAATTATATTTTTATCACGCTATTTTCCATATATAGATTTCGCCTTTTCTAAAATAAAGATTTCTCCTTTTTAAAAATAAAGTTTTCGCCTTTCAAATATAAAGTTTATATTTTTCTCGAAGTAAAAATCATATTTTTACTTCACTACTCATATCAAAATATCGCCTTTTCATATTTAAAAATATCGCCTTTTCATATTTAAAAATATCGCCTTTTCATATTTAAAAATATCGCCTTTTCATATTTAAAAATATCGCCTTTATTTTGCTACCTATATAAAGATGATATTTTTAATATTCCTATCATGTAAAAATTATATTTTTAATTTTCTACCTAACCAAAAATCATATTTTTACATCATCTATATAGTAAAGACTATATTTTTAATACTTTAAAAATATAAAAATCATATTTTTAATACTTTAAAAATATAAAGATCATATTTTTACCAAGACAAATAAAAAATCAAAACTTTATTTTAAACAAAAAATCAAAACCTTAATTTAAAAATCTCAGTTTTAACTAATTAAAAATCCCTTTTTTTTTCCAGCCATATACAATAAAATCGGATTTAAAATGAATATAAAATAAAACAAATAAATAAATAAATCAAAAAAAACTCACTCCGTCTGTCTGGAGCGTCGCAGGTGGTGGGGCTACTGGAGTCGCGGCCTCGGGTGGCCGGCGGTGAAGCCTGGAGTGGCGGTGGCGGATTCAGGCGATCGGGTGAGGGGTTTAGGGCTGGGTTTCGATGGAGAAGGAGGGGAGGGGAAGGCTGTTGCGGAGGAGAGAGGGAAGCGGGGCGGTGGGGAATGAGGAGGGGGCGACGAAGTGGCGGTGGCGGTGGAGGTCACGATCGATCGTGGCTTCGTTTTTTTTTTTTTTCCGATTATGAATCGGGGGGGGGGGGGGTGCGCTGGAGGAGCTAAGAGAGGAAGGGATTATATTTTTGTTTTTTTTTATTTAATTATTTTATTTACCACTAAAAAGCAACTTTTATTTTCGACCTCGAAACGAGACCCACCGCCTGACGTCCCTAGCGTTTCACCCCCATTCCGAACACAATGGGATATGTATCGCAGGCTGGTTCGATCATTTCGATCAGTTTTTGTCAAAATCAACATATAAATCTATATATTGAATTTGAACGCGCATTTCCATTTACCAGGGCCGCATACGGACCCAATAAATTCCAGAAAAATATTTTCTAGCTTCGTATTGACGATACAGTCCTAACAAAACTAGTTTCATCGAATTCTGAGACCGTTTGAAAAATGGCCATTTTCCAGTCGATTAAAATCAATTGAAACTGGTCAAACGCGTTTTCCTATGCCACGCTCACATATTGATTCAGAAAATTATGAAAATTGAAACCTAGCAATAATTTGACACTGCGGACCCAACAAAACTGGTTTCATCGAGATCCGAGGTCATTTGCAAAATGTCCATTTTTAAGGGCCTGAATTCCATAGCGACTATTCAGAATTTTCAACTGAACATATCTTTTGATTCCCGCTATGAAATTTTGATTTTTTGGATTCGTTGGAAAGATATTACCAATTAGATCCCATCATTTTTGGTTTCACTAAAATCCGGATTGTTTTGCACCCGGTACATTCAATTGAAGTTTGAAATCGAATTATCGAACTACCACGCCATTTTCAATTCTATTATAATTATATATATAATTATTTATATTCTAACGACGACGCGTATAATATATACGTTCGAATTATATCCAAAACAAATTTTCGTCGATATTATTTAAAATAATCTATTCTAAATTCGCTAAAATTGCCAAAATAAAAAAAAATTAAACTGGCCCAGATTTTCCGTGTTATTACAATCTCCCCCACTTAAAACTTTTCATCCCCGAAAAGGAACAAAGTCAAAAGTGGTTTGATTAATCAACTCTACGTTCGATCTGGCTTCCATTCTCTAACTTTTCAGTTTCTGAGAATTTTCAAATTTTCAAAAATTTGGCTAACACCCTAAATTTTCGAAAAATTTCGCCATAACCTCCCCTGCACCGGGAGCATCGGGGAATTTCAAATAGCTTCCCCGGTCCTTCTAATCTCAAAAAGAAAAAGAAAAAGCCAAGCGGCTAGCCAATAGGCTCATAAAATCATCATCACCCAAACAAAACAGTAAATTATGTAGTAAACATGTACCTATTTGTCGGGCAAACAAATTTTATTCTTCGGCTCTAGCCTCCTTGCTATGACCTGTTCAATGTAAGTATATGTATATGCGAGCAAATGCAACCAATTTTCAATACAGTTCAATATTTGATATAATTAGGCTAAATGGTTCAAAATTAGCAAACAAATAAACAATCAACACAAACATCAATCAATTAGTGGATTAACGTTTCAAATTCATAAATTAATATTTATACAGAAAATCTTGTTTTTGATGCCAATTCACAACAATGTGTTCTAACTATATTAGTTTTGGTTCTCACATCAGTCTAAATGGAAATATATAGAAATCACACCTTCAAAACACGAAAATAAATATTGATGATGCCATGGTCATTATCAACATCATCTCCGGCGACTAGAGTGTAATTCTATATCTATCCAATATATTAAAACTTCGAATATACGTTCATGACGCGTATATGCAAAATCTTTATATATCGGATTGTCCATATTCAAAATAAATAAATAATCAAATACATAGAAGTGATTTCAATTTTCAAAACAAAATTTTTTTCATTTGAAAAATATACTCTTCATACTCGTTCTAGGATACTACTGATCCTATCTCTAACGAGTCATTCTAATTGGACGTTGCTAATCCAATATCTGATGAAATCTTCCGTATGGTTCTAATGTGTCTTATTCTCGAGCTCTGTAAACCAAAGCTCTGATACCAAATGTGACGGCCGGAAATTTCGCTCGATCTGAATCAGTCGTTAAACCGATCTAGACCGTTCGAAACCCCTGATCGTTGAGAACAGGACAAATCAGAACACAAACAGAAGAACATTTCATTGCTATTACAACAATTCCATCAGATACAAGAATATACAGAGTATGAATGAATAAATTACATTCGATAAATATCAGAGATTACAATAAATTACATAGCAGCGGAAAGTAATACAAAGCACAACTGAAGGTGATATACGGATACAGAGCTTTCTGAATATCATTCCAGCTGTAAACCAGGATCTTGTGAATATAAATCTGCAAAACCAAAACTACTAGCTGCCCGTGCGGAAAATAGGGGCACCCAGAGTTTAGGTTAAACAATAAACTCCAGGTCAGTCATGTGACTGGTGTGAGAACTAAAACAGTTATTTGAAACTTTACTTTAAAAGAGAGTAACCCAAGGGACCACGCCGTATAACACGGAACGGGTTTCCTCCCAAGAATACCAGTGCATATAGAATAAACAACGCAATGCTTTTTCGAAAAATGAAGCTGTTATAAGACCCAGGTCCCATCACACAATGCAACGCAAGCCGGAGGATAGGGTTTTACCTTATGACAGCCAAACATGCTTGGTACGTTTAAAACAAATCATTTGATACTATAATAAGTGTATAGTGTCAAAACATTTCAATCATAAATATAAATCATAGACGGCATGAGTGCCCCATCCCACTATGTCGCCATACTAGGCTCTACAAATAAAGCCGAAATACATGTATTGGAAATTGGATTTCCGTCATGAGTCGAGGCAAGGGGCAAGCTCCTCTCCGCGTTCGAGACACTCTAGCAAATATCTCAGGACTACACACTCTGGGCAATCCTTGGATCTTCAGGGCCGGTCCTCACTTACGTTAGAGGATTGGAAATTCCTGAACACACGTTTCCCGGTCCTTACAGACCTATAATCGAGGCGCCTCGCATTCCAACAACCACATAGGTGAAAAGTATATAAATGTCAGGGCTGGTAAGTCACTGACACCACCAAAGCTAGAAAGAAACGTCGTGCTCTCCCTGCAGTCCGTATCCCGTTTTTAACTCATACCGAGGTGTGAGGCTCGCGAATTCACGTTATACACAAAGCTGCCACGTAGGCATGCTTTGATCGTCAACCACAAGACTTTGCTTTTCAACAAAAGCCTTGATCATTGCATCTTAGCGTGCCACACAGGCAATTCATGCCATGCGATTGATGTCCATCGATATACAACCTCTGATCTCGTGCGTCTCAGAGAAGGGCGTTAAGAAAAAGAATAAATTCTCCGCCGCCAAACAGATGTATATTTAATAGAAATCAATCAACACAGAATAAAATCCAGTGTCAGACACACAATCCATTTACAAGTCCGTTCTGGGTCTGAACGAAACCGGAGGCACTTTCCTCGCATATCCATCCATCTTCAAGTACGTCTGGACGACCATCAACTATTTCCATCCTCTTGGGTGTACTGCCCAATCAGGATCGCCAGTAGTTATCCAAACGATGTGAAGACTTCCGGTCTTCGACCATCGTCTTCATCTTCGACATATCGTCGAATCGGTTATTCAGAATGGGTATAAACCCAGCCTTTCCGAACAACCCGCGTATATTAAAAACAAATGTTACACAAACACAACATACGCCTCATTCCAATTCATTAGTCACTAACCGCAAATTAGCAAGAGAACAATTTCCCAAACATTAACCCCGAAGGCCGAAACCAACATCAGATCAATGCCTAGGAAACCATTCTTCTTAGCCAGCCTACAGCTGGTTTCTAAATTCCACATTCTTAGGGAATGGTTCCCATTAATTTTATCCAAGATAAATTCTTTAAAATTTATCCTGTAATCTTCCTTTGGATGTCGTTTAAAACCAAATTATGGTTTTTCCAACTAGTCGAGATTAGCGAACCACAACGAAGTAATTATTTATTTTATTTCCCAATCCCAACCTATTCATCCCATGAAGCAAAACTGGTAATACTCCATATCTAACACCGTGGTGTTATCGGTAAAATTAATTACCATTTCACGTTCAAATCTAATTAAAGATTTAACTATCGCTTTGGAGCAAAACTGGTAATACTCCATTCCCGCTCATTTCTAAATTTGATAATTTAGATTATAGATTCACATTTCAATCTAATTGCAGATTCGTTAGAACTCCATTTACTGGGTTAAAGAACTAGGTGTTATTTAAAACACAGTTCACGACAAACCCAAATTACATTTTATTTATTATCGGGTTAAAGAACTAGTGTTATTTAAAACACCATTCACGATAAACCCATTTTATATCCAATCAAATATATTAGAAATTCCGGTTATTTAAAACCCCTTTTTAAATCTAATTAATTTATTTAAAAATAATTGGGTTTTAAATTTAGTTCAATATAGTTCATTTCGATAAAAATCTATTTTTATCTTTTCAAATATGGAGTTTATCACCCCAATTTCTCTCAAATCATTTCTTATGATTCTACACAAATTATTGATATTTTTAATAATTTTATCAAGGCCCTTACAGCCGATTTCCAACAATGGCCATCGAACTGCACTTACAGCGACCTTTTTCGAATTTGATTTGGACGTAACTCCAAATCCAACCGTTAGATTTCAGATTTCAAATCTTCGTTAGAAAGCTCTTTTCGATATGAACCCAACGGTTCCGGTTTTAGGAGAATCCGACGGTCGGATCTCCCGTAATGTTCGTTTGAAATAAATGGTCATAATTTATGAACTGCCGCGGCGCGGCGCGTTCTATTCAGGCCATTATATTATATATATAATATATATTTCGTCGATTTCTATTTAAAACGAATTTTATAAATAGTTTTTAAATTCATTTCAACTTCCAATTCAATTCGAATCTAAATTGAATTTTCCCTTATAGATTCGTTTTAAAATTCTTTTCTATTCAATTCAAATTTCAATTCAATTTGAATTCATTTCAATTTGCTTTTGATTCAATTTGAATTCGTTTTCAATTCAATTCAATTTCAAAGTCGTTTTCTATTCGGTTCAATTCAAATTGGTTTTCTAATCGATTCAATTCAAATTCGTTTTCTATTCGATTCAATTCAAATTAGTTTTCTATTCAATCCATTTCCAAATCGTTATATATTCAATTCATTTCCAAATCGTTATATATTCAATTCATTTCGAAATCGTTATATATTCAATTCACCTCGAAATCGTTATATATTCAATTCATTTCGAAATCGTTATATATTCAATTCATTTCGAAATCGTTATATATTCAATTCATTTCGAAATCGTTATATATTCAATTCATTTCGAAATCGTTATATATTCAATTCATTTCGAAATCGTTATATATTCAATTCATTTCGAAATCGTTATATATTCAATTCATTTCGAAATCGTTATATATTCAATTTTCAAATATTCTATTTCAAATATTTCTTTTTCAAATATTTCTTATTTCAAATATATCGTTCAACACATGACTAATCTCAACGGATGAGTACAGTCAACACATGAACCTTTGTTTTATGTTGATAAAGATATAAATTTTATTATAAAAATATTTCGTTCAACACATGACTAATCTCAACGGATGAGTACAGTCAACACATGAACCTTTGTTTTATGTTGATAAAGATATAAATTTTATTATAAAAATATTTCGTTCAACACATGACTAATCTCAACGGATGAGTACAGTCAACACATGAACCTTTGTTTTATGTTGATAAAGATATAAATTTTATTATAAAAATATTTCGTTCAACACATGACTAATCTCAACGGATGAGTACAGTCAACACATGAACCTTTGTTTTATGTAATATTCTTTATTTTCTAAATTGGAATGAGGCCCAATCAATCACCATATAAAATTAATTATATGGATTTTCAATACAACACATGTATATAATAACATTGAAAAATAATCAACCATCACCCAAAGTGCACTACACTGTATAAGCATCAACTATAGATATCTAACGCTTATAACAGCCTGTCAATCAATCGATCGACATATTTAATCAATCAGGATGAGTGAATGTAACGACCCAGAAAATCTGAACCAATTTAAAAATTTTAAATTGGCTAAAATAATGGATTTTAAATATTTAAAATAAATATTTTAAATAATGGCGATGAAAACTGAGTTTGAATCGACATTTGAAAACGAATATAATTAATTATAATTATATATAGAATTGAAAATAGCGCGGTAGTTCGATAATTCAATTTCAAACTTCAATTGAATATACCGGGTGCAAAACAATCCGGATTTTAGTGAAACCAAAAATAATGGAATCTAATTGATAATATCTTTCCAACGAATCTGACCAATCGAAATTTGATAGCGGGAATCAAAAGATATGTCCAGTTGAAAATTCTGAATAGTCGCTATGGAATTCAGGCCCTTAAAAATGGACATTTTGCAAACGACATCGGATTTCGACGAAACCCCTTTTGTTGGATCCGCAGTGTCAAGTTATTGTTAGGTTTCAAATTTCATAATTTTTCGAATCAATATGTGAGCGTGGCAAAGGAAAACGCGTTTGACCAGTTTCTGTTGAATTTAATCGACTGGAAATTGGCCATTTTTCAAACGGTCTCAGAATTCGACGAAACTAGTTTTGTTAGGACCGTATCGTCAATACGAAGCTAGAAATATTTTTCGGGAATTTTTAGAGTTAGTATGTGACCCCGGTAATTTGAAATGTACGTTTAAAATTCAATATAGTGATTTAAATGTAAATTCAACGGAAACTGATTGTAACGATCAAATCAGCTTGCGATACATATCCCATTGTGTTCGGAATGGGGGTTAAACGCTATAGACGACAGGCGGTGGGCCTCGTTTCGAGGTCGTGGGTAAAAGTCAACTTTATGTAATTAAATTAATTAATAAAATAAAAAAAAATATTATATATTTCCCTCCCTCCCTCTTTTTCACTTCAGCCCCCCCGTTCATTTCAATTTCAAACGATAAAAGAAAAAAAAAAACCTAATCGATCGCCGCGACCGCCTGTTCCTCCTCCAAGCCCACCGCTTCCACACCCCTCTCCCTCCGTCCGCTTCGCCTGCTCCTCCCTGTTCGAACCCTCCCATCGTGACGCGATTCGAGAGCCCCCCCAGCCGACGACCTCCCACCGCCGACCGCACCACCGCTCCGCCCAGTTCGAGACCCACCGCCACCTGACAAAAAAAACCACCCACCCCTCGCAGATCAACGTAAGTGTTTTATTTTATTTTAATTTTTAATTCTGAAAAATACTGATTTTAATTAGGATTTAAAACTGATTTTAATTAGGATTTAAAACTGATTTTAATTAGGATTTAAAACTGATTTTTTAAAAAAAAGAATTCAATACTGTTTTTTTTTTTTGGATTTAAAAACTGATTTTTATAAAGGATTAAAACAGATTTTTGAAAGGCTTTAAAACTGATTTTTTTTTTAGAGTTTAAAACTGATTTGATTTTAAAACTTTAAAAAAGAAAAAGGTTTAAACTTTAAAAGGAAAAAAGTTTGAGCTTTAAAATAGAAAAGGTTTGAGCTTTAAAATAGAAAAGGTTTGAACTTTAAAATAGAAAAGGTTTGAAATTTAAAATAGAAAAAGTTTGAGCTTTAAAATAGAAAAGGTTTAAATTTTAGATAGAAAAAGATCAGATTTTTTAGAATAGAAAAGATCATATTTTTAAAAATAGAAAAGACGGAATTTTTATTAAGTAGAAGAAGTAAGATATGATTTTTATATTTTTAAAGTAATAAAAATATAATCTTTACATCATAGGAATATTAAAAATATAATCTTTATTTTTGAAAAGGCGGAATATATATTTTTGAAATGCAGTTTTTATATATTGAATAACATAGTAAAAATTCGATTTTTACCTATGTAGAGAATACGGGCAACAAAGCGACAAAAAGAGAGATTGGCGAAGATTTTATGCAAAGAAGAGTCATGGGATTGAATTAGCTATTCGGTGAGATTTCTGATTTAAAAATATTATATATGTGAGAAATGAAAGTGAATTGCTATATATAAATATATATCTATATATATATACGCCCCTCGTCCACAAACCATGGACGATATTTATTGGTTGAAATGGTTGTGAAAATTGATTGATAGCGAATGATTGTTTGGGATTGTTTGTAATTGATATTGGTTGATTGTGGTTGAAAAATACCGATTTGTGGTTGAGAAATATTTAGTTGAAACCACATAGGATTAGTTTGTGGAAATGAAATAAATATATACATGCCGCCTGCGTGCGAACTAGATGCATGATCCCCATTGTCAAAAACCGCGAGGTTTTAAGGTAGAGCGAGGAGCCGTACTAGGGACGGTCCCGGTTTTAACTACCCTGCCGTTATGCTGCCGAAATTTTGAATAATATTCGTGTGTTTGAATTATTTTCATATGCTTAAACTATATTTATTCATTGAATAGAAAACATTCATGTGTTGAATTGATATTCATTCGTTGATTAGAAATTCATGTGTTGAATGGTATTCATATTTTGAAATAAATTGTTTGATAATAAAAATCACGTTCTTATCTATATATAGAAACTATAGAAAACATTCATGTGTTGAATTGATATTCATTCGTTGATTAGAAATTCATGTGTTGAATGGTATTCATATTTTGAAATAAATTGTTTGATAATAAAAATCACATTCTTATCTATATATAGAAACTATAGAAAACATTCATGTGTTGAATTGATATTCATTCGTTGATTAGAAATTCATGTGTTGAATGGTATTCATATTTTGAAATAAATTGTTTGATAATAAAAATCACCTTTTATCGACTATATGAACTATGTAAAATAATCTCGTTTTAAAAGAAATTGTTTTATGATAAAAATCCCATTTTTATCACCAACTTGAACTATATAGAAAAATAGTGTTTTGAAATGAATTGTTTTACAATAAAAATCACATTTTTATTGTATGCATAAATCGTTGAAATGTGAAGTGTTAAAAATAGCCACTTGTTCAAAATAAACATATATGAGTTGAAATATTCATTAATTAGCTAATGAAATGATTTGCACCTATTTATGTAACATTAGAATGAATGGTGTTTTTAAACCAAACAGAAATCAAATATGAAGTTGAATAGAAAATGATAAATGATAAGAACTTTATATATATGTACATGCATATTTATTGAACAGGTTATAGCAAAGGGGCTAGAGAAGAGGAATAAAATTTTGTGCCCGACAAATAGGTACACATTTACTGTTTTGTTTGGGTGATGATTTTATGAGCCTGTTGGCTAGCCGCTTGGCTTTTTCTTTTTCTTTTTGAGATTAGAAGGACCGGGAACGCTATTTGCGATTTCCCGATGCTCCCGGTGCAGGGGAGGTTATGGCGAAATTTTCCAAAATTTTAAGGTGTTAGAAAAATATTTGAAGTGAAAACGATATGGAAATCATTGAATGAACTATATTTATCTAAATATATAAATATAAATAAAATTAAAACGAAACGAAGCCGTGCAGTTCGTATTTTGAAACCATGATTTCAAACAACTAGTACGGGAAATCCGACCATTGGATTTTCCCGAAACCTCAACCGTCGGGTACGCCTTGGAAATATCTTCCCAACGGCACCAACCTTGTAAAAATCCAACGGTTTGATTGTCTGGAATGTTTAATTCAAATCGGAAGAAAAACAGCGCCAGAAGCGATTATATTTATATATATATAAATATAATTATATATTTAATCGAATAACGACGCTGCAGTTCGTAATTTGAAATCGAAAATTCAAACGATTGTACCGGGAGATCCGACCGTCGGATTTTCCCGAAACTGGAACCGTTGGATTCGTTTTGAAAAGACCTTTCTAATGATGTAAATTTTGTGAAGATCCAACGGTTAGATTTTCAGATATGTGTAAATCAAATCTGAAGAAAAATAGCGCCACGGCCGCTTTATGGCCCGAAGCGTCGTTTTGAATAAAATAGCTATTTTAAAATAAATAAAAATAGCGATAAATAGTTATAAAATATCATAAGCGATATGGAATGGAAATAAACTGAATTTGCTTGATTTATGTTGTATTTGATGGTTGAATGTGTTTGGTGTGAAAATTACATTAAAGAACACAATTGGTGTTGTCGAATAATTTAACCATTAAAATAAATTGATTTGAAATTCTAAATATACGTGAATTATTTGAAAAGGCCGAGTTAATTCTCATTTCAAATAATCGACCGACGATTGAAAGTCGAAGATGAAGACGACGGTCGAAGACCGGAGATCTTCACCTCGTTTGGATGGTAACCGAGGTCCTGATTGGGAGGCATCCCGAAATATGGATAATGAGTGGTGATCGTCCAGACGTACGTGGTGATCGATGGGTTTGCGAGGTATTTAGTGCCTCCGGTTTCGTTCAGACCCAGAACGGACTTGTAAATGGACTGTGTGTCTGACATAGGATTTATTCTGTGTGGCATGCTAAGATGCAGTGATCAGGGCTTCTGTTGAAAAGCAAAGTCTTGTGGTGATGATCAAAGCACCGCCTGTGTGGCATAGCTTTGTGTATAACGTAAATTCGCGAGCCTCACACTCAGGTATGAACCTAAAATGGGAGAGGACATCAGGGAGGGCCTGCGTTTCTTTCTAGCTAGGGTGGTGTCAGTGACCTACCAGCCCTGACATTTATATACGTTTCACCTATGTGGTTGTTGCTGTTGCGAGGCGCCTCGGTTTGATCGGACGATCCGGGTCCGATGGAGTCATTCGTTGGCTCGTTTACGCCCCAAAGGGCGGAGAAACGTAGTGTTCAGGCATAATAATCCACATCGGTGGACCGGCCCTGACGATCCAAGGGCCCACCTGAGTCTGGGCCTGAGACATGGGCTAGATTGTCTCGAATTCGGTAAGGACTATCTTTTGCCTTGGTTCATGACGGAAATCCAATTTCCAAATACGACATCGTGCAGTTTTGATTGTATATATATATATGGCGGCATGATATATGGTACCCATGCCGTTTATGATTGATAGTTATGATTTGAAATTGTTTTCAAAACATATAGACACTAACAATAATATCAAATGCCTTTGTTTTGTTCGTATCAAGCATATTTTGACCGTTATAAGGTAAAACTCTATCCTCCGGTTTGCGTTGCATTGTGTGATGGGAACTGAGTCTTATAACGGTTTCATTTTTATAAAAAGCATAGCGATGTTTAAAAGAAAGATTTGTTCTAAAGCACTGGCAATCCAATGGAGTAAACCCGTTCCACGAAAGTGGCGTGGTCCTGTGATTAGCCATATTATATATGTGTTGAGTGGATTTCTCATACCAGTCCCATGACTGACTCGTAGTTTGTTTCACTTTCAAACTCGGGTGCCCCTTTTTCTACACGGGCAGCCTTGTATTCAGGTTTAGCTGGTTCTTTTTCTGGATAGCTGGAGCTGAAGATGGATTCTATCATTATTTCTTTTTATGCTGTTCAGCTCCTATTGTACATATTTTGTTTATTTCCGCTGTAGACATTTATGTATAGCTGAACTGTATTTGTACTCAGTAAGATCCTGTATACTGTGTAACTCTGATGATTAATTTTATCCAGTATATTTTGTTGTTCATATCTGGTGTATTTATTTAATTCTGTTCTGCTATTATATGTTTCTGTGTTATATTCCAAAGATAACCCTTGTTTCCGTCTGAACGGGATTTCGGGTCGTCACAACGTGGTATCAGAGCTTTGGTTAAACTTAGTTCTGGAATATAACATTTGAACGAACTCGTCAGAAATAGAACTAGTAGTGTTCTAGGACGGGTAACTCTATACAGATAGGATCAGCAATATCCTAGTATGGGTAAAGCAGAATGAATACCCCTCGATAGACACATTTACATTTGAAGTATATGTTTCTATGTTTTAAAATACCTTTTCTGTGACCTGACACTTGATCTGCCATTTGCAGAAGTACTAGAAAAATGAGTGCCAGAAACAGAAGGAATACAGAACCCAATCTAGAGGCTCTATTAAAGAAATATCGAAATCTGAACGGAGCGCAATTCTCGGGCAATGAATCTATTATTCAAACTCAAGCTTGGGTGAGCTCTGCCGAAAGAATCTTTGAGCATATCCAGCTGAGAGATGACCAGAAACGGTTAGTAGCATCTTGGGCACTTAAAGAAGAAGCTTTAATCTAGTGGGAAACAATCATCAAAGATAATCCAGATGGTGATATCACCTGGGATAGATTCAAAGTGATTTTCCTAGAAAGATTTACTCCTCCCGAAGCAACCGAGAGATTAAGTGATGAATTTTCTTATCTAATACAAGGTGACATGGCCGTTCCCGAATATCATAAGAAATTCAATGAACTTGCTCACTTTGCTCCTCATCTAATTCAAAATCCGAAGAGGAAAAATATGAGATTTATTCACGGGCTTCAAAGGATACCAGTCCTTGTTGCTGGCCCTGTGTGGGCTGGGTACGCGTGATAGGGGGTTCTCGCTTCGCAGTTTGGTGGCGAACGGGAGACTCTTACCCCTACATGTCCCTGTTGAGGGTTGGTTCGCCAGTGGGCGCGAGACTCGAGAGGGTCGCCGTAAAACAAGTGGTTGGGGTACCATTGGGAGCCACGGTGGGTTTTACCTGCTGTACTGGAGGATGAAGGGATGGTTGCAAAGCCTACCGGATTTCGCGGTATCGTCTCAGTGAACTTCAAATTTCATCCCAACACCCGTGTGGGGTTTCAAACAATCAAACACAGATTTTAGTTGTGCAGTTGGGCGATGTGTAAAATCTATCGACCCAATCAATGTCCTTCAAATAGGTGTACATAAACAAACCGTCCGGTTTGTAAATGAATATTTATTTATTCACATTCATTATATTCATATTCACGTTAAAAATTATATTTTTAACGATAAAACATTTTATTTTAACATATGAATTTCTATTCAGTTAATTTATTCAATAAAATTGATATTTTTTCCTAACATATTTTAGAAAATTTCGGCGGCATAACGGCACGATACTAGAAACGGGACGAGGCCTAGCCTTATCCCCGGTCTAGTGAAGGCCCACGCCAGTCACACATCAATCAAAATCACCAAACAACCAAATTCAAGTCAAATCATCTAATCTAATTTATGCAACCAAACAAACAAGTCCATGGTCTGTGGACGATTGTGTCGGGTGCTACTAAGCACCGTCTGCATCCTAGTATATATATATAACTAGAAAAGAAATTGAAGAGTGAGAAATTCTCACCAATAGCTATCCTAGCTCCACGACACTTCATAGATAGAAATCTTCATCGCTATCGCATCTTCGTCATCTTCGTTGCCCGTAGCCACTACATATATAAAAATCACACATTTTTATATTTGTTGATGTCTTTAAAATAAAAATCACATTTTTATTTATTCACTTTCAATTTAAAAATCATATTTTTATAATCGCTTCATACCTTTAAAAATCGAATTTTTATTCCGTTATTCAATATATAAAAATCGAATTTTTACTACTATGTTATATAGATAAAAATTATATTTTTATCACGCTATTTTCCATATATAGATTTCGCCTTTTCTAAAATAAAGATTTCTCCTTTTTAAAAATAAAGTTTTCGCCTTTCAAATATAAAGTTTATATTTTTCTCGAAGTAAAAATCATATTTTTACTTCACTACTCATATCAAAATATCGTCTTTTCATATTTAAAAATATCGCCTTTTCATATTTAAAAATATCGCCTTTTCATATTTAAAAATATCGCCTTTTCATATTTAAAAATATCGCCTTTTCATATTTAAAAATATCGCCTTTATTTTGCTACCTATATAAAGATGATATTTTTAATATTCCTATCATGTAAAAATTATATTTTTAATTTTCTACCTAACCAAAAATCATATTTTTACATCATCTATATAGTAAAGACTATATTTTTAATACTTTAAAAATATAAAAATCATATTTTTAATACTTTAAAAATATAAAGATCATATTTTTACCAAGACAAATAAAAAATCAAAACTTTATTTTAAACAAAAAATCAAAACCTTAATTCAAAAATCTCAGTTTTAACTAATTAAAAATCCCCTTTTTTTTCAGCCATATACAATAAAATCGGATTTAAAATGAATATAAAATAAAATAAATAAATAAATCAAAAAAAACTCACTCCGTCTGTCTGGAGCGTCGCAGGTGGTGGGGCTACTGGAGTCGCGGCCTCGGGTGGCCGGCGGTGAAGCCTGGAGTGGCGGTGGCGGATTCCGGCGATCGGGTGAGGGGTTTAGGGCTGGGTTTCGATGGAGAAGGAGGGGAGGGGAAGGCTGTTGCAGAGGAGAGAGGGAAGCGGGGCGGTGGGGAAGGAGGAGGGGGCGACGAAGTGGCGGTGGAGGTCACGATCGATCGTGGCTTCGTTTTTTTTTTTTTTTTTTTGATTTTCGATTATGAATCGGGGGGGGGGGGGGGGCTGGAGGGGTTAAGAGAGGAAGGGATTATATTATTTTTTTATTATTTAATTATTTTATTTACCACTAAAAAGCAATTTTTATTTTCGACCTCGAAACGAGACCCACCGCCTGACGTCCCTAGCGTTTCACCCCCATTCCGAACACAATGGGATATGTATCGCAGGCTGGTTCGATCATTTCTATCAGTTTTTGTCAAAATCAACATATAAATCTATATATTGAATTTGAACGCGCATTTCCATTTACCGGGGCCACATACGGACCCAATAAATTCCAGAAAAATATTTTCTAGCTTCGTATTGACGATACGGTCCTAACAAAACAAGTTTCTTCGAATTCTGAGACCGTTTGAAAAATGGCCATTTTCCAGTCGATTAAAATCAACTGAAACTGGTCAAACGCGTTTTCTTATGCCACGCTCACATATTGATTCGGAAAATTATGAAAATTGAAACCTAGCAATAATTTGACACTGCGGACCCAACAAAACTGGTTTCGTCGAGATCCGTGGTCATTTGCAAAATGTCCATTTTTAAGGGCCTGAATTCCATAGCGACTATTCAGAATTTTCAACTGGACATATCTTTTGATTCCCGCTATGAAATTTTGATTTTTCGTATTCGTTGGAAAGATATTACCAATTAGATCCCATCATTTTTGGTTTCACTAAAATCCGGATTGTTTTGCACCCGGTACATTCAATTGAAGTTTGAAATCGAATTATCGAACTACCACGCCATTTTCAATTCTATTATAATTATATATATAATTATTTATATTCTAACGACGACGCGTATAATATATACGTTCGAATTATATCCAAAACAAATTTTCGTCGATATTATTTAAAATAATCTATTATAAATTCGCTAAAATTGCCAAAAAAAAAAAAATTAAACTGGCCCCGATTTTCCGGGTTATTACAAACACAGAATCAAGACATATTCTAGAATTACATAAAAGTGTTTGGCGCATGAACTTGCAGTATAGCGTTTACACTAACATAGATTATGGATCAGGTAAACTTGAATTCAAATGAGAACATAGCTAAATTGATCTCACACGAAATGGCATACTTTTAAACTTGCCTAAACATGGTTCTATACACATATAACTAGGTATAATGTCATGTATGTTACATGTCATAAATTTGTCCACTATTTGTCATGAACCAAGGGTGCAAACTAACTTAACGTCAAGTAGTCTATTTTTAACATTAAACTAGCATAGTTTGTGTAACTAGAAGGTACTTACATAAACCAAATTATGACTTGCAAATAAACCCAAGAATATATATACAAGTTTTGGAGTCGTGTGGGCATAAAAGGTCACAATTCTAGAACGTGTTTACATAAGCCTTAATTTAGACTTAGAAAATGTGTACAGCTCATACTAGTTACATAATCACAAAGGTGGCGATTTTAGTTTTTTGGTCACAAACTTGCAAGTGTCATTATTTTCATACCCAAATATCCAATAGACTTGCATTAATCAACTTATGCCACAAACGTCAGTCACAAACTATGACAGAATCATCACAGAACATAGAATTTACATTATTATATACAAATAGAAAAGCCCCAATTTCATTTATAACAAATTACATCACAATTTCTATTCATACTCAGAAATTCCATTATACTTACAACGGGCACTGAAACTTGTTTTCTGGTTTCTGTTATTCTGGATTTGCCAAGCGTTCCCTTGAAGTAGAAAATGATGCATAGAAAATAGATTAGATTGTTGTGTTCTTATTTGAGTTGGCTTGTCTTTAAGCTTTTCCTCTTGACGGCTATTCTCAAACTCCTCTCAGCAGCATGTCGGCTCAAGGTTTATTTCTTTGTGTGAATTTTAGTTGAGACTTAGGTTGTATATATAGAATTTTAAGTTGATTTGAGCTGTTCGATGAAGGCAGAGGAATCCAAGCCATTCAGGCCAAGAGTAGCCAATCAAAATTTGATACGTAAGCCCCAGTGACACACTGGAGCTCAGGAATTCGACCAGAACATAGACCAGGCCAGCCAAGTCGACTAGGCAGGTCGACAGGCAAGTCGACACCCAGGTCGACACTATGGTCGACCTGGGGTGACCAGGTCGACACCATGGTCGACCCAATGGTCGACCTGGTCCCTGGGCGGGAATTTTCCCGCCTAGCCCAGTTTGAGCCTATTTTTTCGAAATCTGAACTTGAAAATGAGCTGTTTGAATTTTCAATTTAATTCTGAAACTTCCGAAGGTCATAACTCCTTCATACGGAGTCCGATTCACGTAAACTCGGACTCTATCTCAAGTAGAATTCCGACACGAACGCAATGGCGTAAGCCATTTCCCTTAATTCTTAAGTTTTGAATTAAGTATACTTTAATTTATCAATATACTGTTAACCGAAAACTCGGTGTGTTACATTCTCCCTTCCTTAAAGGATTTCGTCCCCAAAATCTTCAAGTCTGGAAGAACATATAACCTACCATCCAATCATCTACCTACTCAACCATCAAACACAGGAAACCATTGTCCTTAAAAGACTTCTAATGCTTCATGATCATATGGAGAGTGTGTGTATATGTCCTTTATCTAATGCAAAATCAGGCGGTCTACTGATTCAGTTGACCTCCTTAATGCGAATTATGTTTGTGTCATGAATCCATTATGTATGCAAATTTTCCTACTCAAGATTTTCTACATGAGTGCACAGCCATTCGTACAAATGCAACGTCCATATGACAACTCATCAAATACAATCCATATACAAGTGTATGCAAATGCAAAATGAAAGTGACTTGAGCCGATCTTACCCCTAATTGTGTGTGTATATGCAGCCACAAGCAACCACTTGCAACCACATGCAACCATCATGTAACACCCTACCTCTGCTAGGGTCACTCACAAAGGGAATGCACTAGTTTTGGTGGAGTATTATCTAGGTAAACATACACAGAGATATCACAAGGTAGAACGTAAATAAAGCAGCGGTAGAAATTAAAAACCAAATTTTTATTACTTTCAAGAAAAGAGTCAAAACCTCATATATCCAAGGTACAAATTATTCCATTACATCAAGTTCTAAATAAAGAAGCATAAACTTAAGATAACAAAAGTAAATTATTCCCCATAAATAGCAGAAGTGCAGCCATAGCATAGCACAAGACCAAACCGTACATGAGCTGACAGAAAGCAAGCTAAATCAAAGCTAAGAGCTAGCGTTTCCTCCCTGAGAACCTGGGGGGAGGGGAAACGAAAGAAAAGAGGCGAAAGAAAAAGGGTCAGTCATAAAGACTGGTAAGTCCTAGTGACTTTCAGTATAAAAACTAGTAAAGTTAACAAGACACAAGTAAACGGAAAGTAAACATAGGGATGATAATAAATCTGGCAAGATAACTAAGATAACAAGATAAATCAAGTCTAGCATCGCATATTCAAGATTTGCGGCACCAATTGTACTAGTATTCTAACCCATGTCAAGTATTAACCATGAAATGATCCCTTGGCCCAATATCATGAAGTGACCCATTACGGGGTCCTACGGTACGATCTACTAATCAATCGGCTCCCTACAAGTTCTAGCTCGTCATGTGTCTGTGTCATTCGGCCCAATCACGAAATGTAGTCACCTGTGCTAGGTCCACCATAGGGTGTATCAAGCCGTAGGGTGCCAACCACCGACACGAATCAAGCACGCACAGTGTAAACCTACTGGTGCCCAATGCCTGCTTTTTCAACTCCGTACTACATGCACGACCATAGTCAGCCTGAACCTACAATGGCGCACCTACTCAGCCGTCGTTCTGGTCGCTTACAATCAGCCCAGTAATCGTGCCCCACCCTACCTAGTCCTAGGGTATCGTGATACATCTAAGTGGGTTACTGTTGAAAAGGACCGCGTAACTAGGGTTTCTAATGGGTTAAGTGTTGTCATTCAAATTCGTGACTTAACCCTATCCAAATCATGTATCAAGTTGGTTAAGTGTGTTCAAGCGGTTCATGACTTAACCCTATCAAATCATCGTGTCAAATTGGTTAAGTATGTTCAAGTGGTTCATGACTTAACCCTCCCCTGTAGCATAAATTCATTAATGCACCCCAACCTCTCACATTAGACTAGTTGTTGTGGTGACTGGATTTGCCGGGCGGTTCCGGGCAGATTTACACCACAACATAGTCTTACCTCGGGTTTAAGGTGCGATATGACCAACTACCCACATTGGATCCTATTGTTTGCAGTCACTGGATTCGTCGGGCGGTTCCGGGCAGATTTACACTGCAAACTCAACCCAACCTCGAGTTGTCCATTTTCAATTCTATTCTAAGTATCATGTCCAGGTTCAAGTTTCGAGTATAAATTCATGTCAAATTTTCATGTCATGTTTCATGTCAAATCGTGTCAAGTTCATGTCCATATCCAGGTTCAAGTTATAACAATGTTCACGTTTCAAGTTTATAGTAAATTCAGGTTTGCCTAAACTACCCAAATCGTATTCCCATCGCACGTGAATTCGAATCGACACAAACAAATCTAATTAGGGAATAACATAGAAAGAACGAGCATAAGGTGACAAAAGTGATTATAAGTCAAGCATGGTATAACTTGAGATAAATGACTAAAACAATACTAGCATATGGAATAGTGGTCTTAAATATCTAACCTAGCAAAATAGGGTGATAGTCATGGTAACAGTTGACATAAGATAATAACCCCAAACTTGTGAATAACAACTAATTCAACATCACAGGCATGTTAACATCATGGACATGAGGGGTTTAGGTTTACAACATGTTTAGGCCCTAAATCAATTTCATATAAATATTCCCACAAGTCAAGATTCAAGATGAATAGATCCAAGGTGAATAATAGTAGATCCAAAATAATAGATCCAAAAGGAACAATAATAGACCCAAGATATACAATGACAGATCCAAGATAATTATCATACTTAGGTTCAATTTCAATTTACAACATGTCCATATTAACTTTAAAGTTTGGATCTAAAAGTAACTGGGGCTTACAGATCGTGGTTTGAGAATTAGAAAACAAAGAGGCGATGTTGAATCTCGAGTCTAACAGAAATCCCCCAAACAGCAATACTCTACACGTAGCCTTGTTGGAGAAGAAGCAATTCCTTTTCTCTAACTTTTCAACCAGAGTTTTACAAGCATAAGACCAGAGAGAATTTGTGTAGAGAGACTAAAGTTAGGGATTGTTTATATAGGGCCAGGCCAACGAATTTGGACAGAAATCGGACTAGAAACATCAGAGTGAACTCTGACTCAAAAACGGGCTCGGCAACCAGGTCGATACCCAGGTCGACTCTATGGTTGACCTGGTCCTGGGCAGGTCGACACTATGGTCGACCCCCAGGTCGACCTGGTCCTGGGCGGGAAATTTCCCGCCCAGCTCGTTCTGGGGTTTGAATTCGAAATTAGAATTAGAATTCTGAGTTGTTTTTGAACTTGAAATTTATGAAACTTCGAAGGGTCATAACTTGGTCATACGGACTCCGATTTTCGAAAACTCGGTCTCGTTTCCAAGCAAAATTTCGAGACGAACGAAACGGTGTAACCCGTTGCCCTTGATTCTTATTTTAAAAATTAATTCTGCCTTGATTTATGGTTATAACACGTTATTAAAATACGGGTTGTTACACTCTCCCCTCCTTAAAGGATTTCGTCCCCGAAATCTCTAAGTTGGAAAGAATATATCCTACCATCTAATCATCCATCTACTCAAAACATCATCCACAGGCAACCATTGTCCTTAAAAGATTTCTAGTGCTGTATGAACATATGTAGAAAGTGTGTGTATATGTACTTATATAATGCAAAAGATCAGGCGGTTACTGATTCAGTAAACCTCCTTAATGCAAAATATATTAATGAGTCCAACATGTATGCAAAATTCCTAACATACTTTATAATCTCTACATGAGTGCACAAACATTCATTCATATGCAACATCCAAGTGATAGCATAACAAGTTCCATCCATGTACAAGAATAAGCACTCATGCATATGCAATATGAAAATGTGACTGAGTCGATCTAGTGCCTAATGTGTGTCATGCATCCACTAGCAATCACTTGCAAACACTTGCAACCATTTGCAAACATCAACCATAACATGTTTCAATTACATGTTTACATCCATATGGTTCTACCTAAGGTCCTCAAGATAAGATCGAGAAGATAACAAGACAAACATAGGTAGTAAAAGCATGATACGAAAGATTTTCAAGCTTATAGGAAAAAGAGATCGAGAACGTACCCTCAAAAAGAAATGGGTAAAGCGCGCGTATCTTCTCTTCGGTTTCCCAATTTGCGTCTTCTTGGGCTTCACTCCACTGTAATTTAACTAGCTTGACTTCTCGATTCCTTAGCTTCTTGATCTCCGTTCCTAAGATACGAATCAGAACTCGCCTCAATGTTGCTTCTTTTTCCACTTCTACGCCTTCAAGGATGCTTGGCTCAACCACTTCGGCTGATTCATGTAAGCACTTTCGGAAATGTGAGACATGAAAGACATTGTGTACTCCTGCCAGCCTCTCGGGTAATTCTACCTTATAGGCCATCTGCCCAATCCTCTCGGTGATAGGGAACGGTCCTACGAACCTTTGTGCAAGCTTTCCAACCGCTCCAAAACGAACCACATTGCGTAAAGGAGAAACTTTTATAAAGACCATTTAATAACCCGGAAATATGGGCCAGTTTAAATTTTTTTATTTTGGCAATTTCGATGAATTTTGATTACTTAAAATGAATTATTTTAAATAATAATGACGAGAAATTTATTTTGAATAGAATTCGAACGTATATATTTATATAGTTCGTCGTTAGAATATAAATAATTATTTATATATATAAAAGGAATTGAAAATGGCGCGGTAGTTCGATAATTCGATTTCAAACTTCAAATGAATGTACCGGGTGCAAAATAAACCGGATTTTAGCGAAACCAAAAATATTAGAATCTAATTGAGAATATCTTTCCAACGAATCCGGGAAATCAAAATTTCATAGCGGGAATCAAAAGATAAGTCCAAATGAATTTTCAGAACAGTCGTTATGAAATTTCTGGCCCTTGAAATGGAAATTTTGCAAACGACCTCGGATTTCGACGAAACCACTTTTTTTGGATCCGTAATGTCAAGTTATTGCTAGATTCCAATTTTCGTAATTTTTTGAATCAATATGTGAGCGTTGCAAAAGAAAACACGTTTGACCAGTTTCAGTTGATTTTAATCGACTGGAAAATGGCCATTTTTCAAACGGTCTCAGAATTCAATGAAACTAGTTTTGATAGGACCGTATCGTCAATACGAAGCTAGAAAATATTTTTCTTGAATTTTTCGAGTGAGTATGTGGCCCCGGTAAATTGAAATGTGCGTTCAAATTCAATATATAGAGTTATATGTTGATTTTGACGAAAACTGATCGAAATGATCGAATCAGCTTACGATACATATCCCATTGTGTTCGGAATGGGGGTAATTAGCTATGGACGACAGTCGGTGGGTTCGATTTCGTGGTAGAAATAAAAAGTAACTTTTTGAATTTAAATAAAATAATAATATATAAAATATAAATCCTTTACATAAGCCCCCCCGTTCATTTTCGTTCAAACCCCTTTCCCCCCCCCCAATCAAAAGAAAAACCCGCCGCTCTTGCCCTACGCCTCCACCCTCCATCGCGCAACCCCAAGGCGGCGCCGCCTGGCCTCACGCCCCCCCTCGCGCCTTCCTCCTCTCTATTCTTCCTCCTCCCTCTCCTCTTTGAAGACCAGCGACCTTCCTCCCCTGCAGATCCAAACAACGTCGCCGCCAGCCCTGATGGGGCCCCATGCAGCCAGCGCCTCCTGCGCCTGCTCACCTCCGACCCTCCACCAAGCTCCGACGCTCTCCGCCCCTTCCTCCTCTGATTTGAAGACCAAACGACCACCTTGCTGAGCCACCTCCGACGACGTTCCAAAACAAAATCGAAACCCTTGTTTTTCACTGTAAGCTTTTTCCCCTTTTCTTTCTTTTTCCTTCTTTGATTCTTCTTGAATGTAAAGATTTGTTTTTAAATATATAAAGCGTTGTATTTGTTCTCGGCCTTGACTTATATAAAAATATGATTTTTAACCTAAAGATTATATTTTTAATTATAAAAAGATTATATTTTTACATATAAAAAGATGGTATTTTTAAATATGAAAAAAAATAAGATTTACGAGAATGAAAAGGGACGGTTTTTATGACGTAAAGATCAGTTTTTATATAGTAGAGAGTATAGATTTTTAGTTAAACGAAGTTAAGAGGTTTATCAAAATAAAGATATGATTTTTGACGAAACAAGGATATGATTTTTGACGAAAAAAAGACATGATTTTTAACAAAACAAAGACATGATTTTTAACGAAACAAAGATATAATAGCACGTATGAAAATTCGATTTTTATTGTTGAAGTGACAAAGTAAAAATTATAATTTTTAGCTATGTCAAAATTTGATTTTTATATTAAGTATTAAAGAATAAAAATATGATTTTTATATTATAGATAGAATAAAAATATGATTTTTATATTATAGATAGAATAAAAATATGATTTTTATATTATAGATAGAATAAAAATATAATCTTTTATATTATAGAAAGTATAAAAATATAATCTTTTATATTGTAGAAGTATTGAAAATGTAATTTTTATATAATAGAGAATATGAAAATATTATCTTTATATTTATAGCGAAATAAAAATATGATTTTTTATTATATATATGTTGAAATGAAAATTCGATCTTTTATATATGAAGTAAAAATATAAAAATATAATTTATATTGAATAAAAGTGTTGTAAAATATATATGAAGTAGATATTAAAATAGATTTTTATTTATTGAAATAAAGCGATAAAAATATAATTTTTATTTGAACAGCGTGAAAAGAACTGCATTGGAACTTCAAGCAAATCCAGATGTTCAGCAGTTCAAAAGCAAAGCACGGCGGAGTGGAACCCTATGTGAGAACTTCTCAACTTTTAATTTTGTTTTCTAGTTAAAAATATATACTAGGATGCAGACGGTGTTTAGTAGCACCCGACACCCGTCGTCCACAGACCATGGACGGCTTGTACGCTTGTTTGTTTGACTTTGATGTGTAGTTGATTGTGTGATGTGATGTGAAATGAAATAAAATATTTTATAGTGGAAAATATTTTATCGTTAAAAATGGAATTTTTAATGTGTATTTAAAATGAAATAAATATAAACAAATCGGACGATTTGTTTATATACACACATTTGACTGATATTGATTGGGACGATAAATTTTACACATCGCCCAACCGCACAAATAAAATCTTTGTTTGATTGTTTGATAACCCTACATGGGTATTGGGATAATATATGACATACACTAGTCCCAATAATTAGCTGTATGTCGATCGATTGATGGACAGACTGTTATGAGCATTAAATATTTATATTTGATGCTTATACAGTGTAGAATGCACTTTGGATGATGGTTGATTATTCATCAATGTTATTGTATTCATGTGTTGTAGAAAATCCATATAATTAACTTTATATGGTAATTGATTGGGCCTCATTCCAGTTTTGAAATAGAAATATTTGGAACAGAATATTTGAAAATAGAAATATATGAAGCCGTGATGATTAGATTGACGCCATTTTGACGTGAACGATATTTATATCGATTTTATTCATTTTTCAATGAATATTGGAATTGATTTGAAATTTGAAATAAATTGAATTGAATTGAAATTCGAAATAAATTGAATTGAATTGAAATTCGAAATAAATTGAATTGAATTGAAATTCGAAATAAATTGAAAAGAATTGAAATTTGAATTAAACGGAATAGAATTGAAATTCGAATTAGATTGAAATAGAATTGAAATCGTTTAAAATTGAGTTTAAAATGTATTGAAATTGAACTGAAAATCGATTTGAATTGAAATCAATTTGAAATGAATTTAAAACGAATTTGGAAGGGAAAATTCAATTTCGATTTGAATTTGAAAAAGAAGTTGAAATCGTTTTGAAAACGAATTTAAAACGATTTATAAAATATGTTTTAAAAAGAAATCGATGAAGTATATATTATATATATAATATAATGGCCAGAATAGAACGCGCCGCGGTAGTTCGCGAATTTCGACCATTGACTTCGAATGGATATTCCGGGAGATCCGACCGTCGGATTCTCCTAATGTTGGAACCGTTGGGTTCGTATCGAAAAGGGCTTTCTAACGAATATTAGAAATTAGAAATCTAACGGTTGGATTTGGAATTATGTCCAAATCAAATTTGGAAAAGATCGCTATAAGTGTAGTTCGATGGTCGTTGATGGAAATCGACTGTACGGGCCTTGGTAAAATTATTAAAAATAGTGATAATTTGTGTAAAATCATAAGAAATGATTTGGGAAGAATTGGGCCGAAAAACTCCAAATTTGAAAAGATAAAAATAGATTTTTATCG
Organism: Allium sativum; assembly: GCA_030737875.1. Lineage (NCBI taxonomy): Eukaryota > Viridiplantae > Streptophyta > Magnoliopsida > Asparagales > Amaryllidaceae > Allium > Allium sativum. Next base: position 552,267,468 of record CM060918.1, read on the forward strand.
AAATGAACTAGTTTTGAACTAGAATAATAATTTATTTATTTTTAAAAATAAATAAATTGGATTTGAAATGGTTGTGAAAATAACCAGAATTTCCAATAATTGAATTGGAATGGGTTTGAATCGAAATTGTCTTCGGAATATTTCGATGTTGGATTTCGTGATTATACAGATATTGTTATGGAAATTTGAAGGATATATATATCGTTATTTCCAATACGATATTTGTGGGTCGTAGAATTTGATATTGAATATAAGCCGATATATTTTCTATTCAGATCCTTGTATTTAATATCAAATGTGATTTTGGTTTGTCGTGAATGGTGTCTTCATTAACACTGTTCTTAAGCCCAGTTGAGAAAAAAGGATTAAATCTTTTTATTTAGATTTAATGAAGTGTACCAATTTAATAATATTTAATTGGAATTGAATTGGTATTGATTTTTGGGTTTATCGTGAACAGTGTTTTAAATAACACTTGTTCTTTAACCCGATAATCAATGAAATGAGATTTTGGGTTGTCGTGAACGGTATCTTCAATAATACTGTTCTTAGACCCAAAGGAGTTCAAAAATTCAGAAACTAACTGGAGATTAGTTAAGTTGAATGATTTCTGGGGTATTGATCTGATGTTGGTTTCGGCCTTCGGGGTTAATACTTAGGGAATTGTTCACTTGCTAATTTACGGTTAGGTACTGATTGAACTGAGATGTGATTTTGGGGGTTTATCGTGAACCGTGTTTTAAATGACACTGATTCTTTAACCCAGTCAAAGATTAAAACTAAGTGGAGTTTTAATGAATCTTTAATTAGATTGAAAAGATCGAGAATGGAGTATCACTGGTTTTGCTCCAGGCGATAGCTAAATCTTTAATTAGATTTGAACGTGAAATGGTAATTGAATTTACCGATAACACCGTGGTGTTAGATATGAAGTATTACTAGTTTTACTTCATGGGACGAATAGGTTGGGATTGGGGAATAAAATAAATGATCACTTCGGTGTGGTTCGCTAATCCCGACCAGTTTAAATTGATATTCAAAAGTAGATTAAAGAATAAATTTAAAGGATTTATCTTTGATAAAATTAATGGGAACCTTTCCCTAAGAATGTGAAATTTAGAAACTAATTGTCGGTTAGCTAAGCAGAATGGTTTTCAGGATATTGATCTGATGTTGGTTTCGGCCTTCGGGGTTAATACTAGGGTAATTATTCTCTTGATTAATTTACGGTTAGTGACTGATGAATTGGAATGAGGCGTATGTTGTGTTTGTGTAACACGTGTTTATTATATATGCGAGTTATTCAGAAAGACCGGGTTTACCCCATTCTGAATAACTGATACGACGGAGATGAAGACGATGGTAGAAGACCGGAGGTCTTTACGTCGTTTGGATAATTACTGATGATCTTGATTGGGCCGTACACCCAAGAGGAGGGAATCAGTTGGTGATCATCCAGACGTACTTGGAGATCGATGGATATGCGGGGTACTAGGTGCCTTCGGTTTCGTTCAGACCCAGAACGGACGTGTTAATGGACTGTGTGTCTGACATCGGATTTCATTCTGTGTGATTGACATCGGTTGCATAGCGTGAATTGCCTGTGTGGCATGTTGAGATGCAAATGATCAAGGCTTCTGTTGAAAAGCAAAGTCTTGTGGTGATGATCAAAGCACAGCCCGTGTGGCATAGCTTTGTGTAACATTGATTCGCGAGCCTCACACACCGGTTGTGAACCAGAAACGGGAGAGTACCTCAGGGAGGACATGTGTTTCTTTCTAGCTAGAAGTGGCGTCAGTGGTTTTACACGCCCTGACGAGTTTGACTTATGTGGTTGTTACTGTTGCGAGGCGCCTCGGTTATGTCGGTCGATCCGAGACCGATGGAGTCATTCGTTGGCTCATTTACGCCACGCAGTGTTCAGGAATTTTAATCCACATCGGTGGACCGGCCCTGTCGCTCCAAGGGCTCACCTGTGTCTGGGTCCTGAGGCTCAGGCTAGACAGTCTCGAATCGGTTAGAGGACGATCCCTGGCCTCGGTTCATAGATGGAAATCCAATTTCCAAATACGTGTCTTTGCGGTTTTATTTGTAGAACTAGTATGGCGACATGATATATGGTACCCATGCCGTCTATGATTGATACTTATGATTTGAAATTGTTTTGACACTATACACTTATAATAGTATCAAATGATTTGTTTTAAACGTACTAAGCATGTTTGGCTATTATAAGGGAAAACCCTATCCCCCGGCTTGCACTGCATTGTGTGATAGGACCTGGGTCTTATAATAGCATCATTTTTCTTTATTTAGTATCGCGTTGTTTGTTTTATGCACTGGTATTCTTGGGAGGAAACCCGTTCCGTGTTATACGGCGTGGTCCCTCGATTTACCTAACTTTGAAATAAATATTAATAACTATTTTAGTTCTCACACTAGTACCATGACTGACCTGGAGTTTATTGTTTTAACCTAAACTCTAGGTGCCCTTATTTTGGACACGGGCAGCTAGTAGTTTTGGTTTTGCAGATTTATATTCACAGGATCCTGATTACGGCTGGAATGGTATCCGGAAAGCTTTGTATCCGTGTATCTTCTTCAGTTGTATTTTGTATTATTTTCCGCTGCTATGTAATGTATTGTAATCTCTGATATTTTTCTGTTGTGCAATATTTGTTTATACTTTGTATATTCTTGTATTCTGACGGAATTGTTGTAATAAGCAATGAAATGTTCTTCTGTCTGCGTTCTATTTTGTCTTGTTCTCAAAACAATCAGGCATTTCGAACGGTCTGGGTCAGTTTAGCGATTGATACGGATCGAGCGAAATTCCATGTCGTTACAGTTGGTATCAGAGCTTTGGTTTACAAATCTCAGAGAAAAGGCACATTAGAACCATACGAAAGAATTCATCAGATATTGGATTAGTAATATCCAATGGGAATGACTCGTTAGACATGGGATCAGTGGTATCCTAGAATGAGTGTGAAGAGTATATTTTTAAAATGAAAACAAATTTTTGTTTTGAAAATTTAAATCAATTATACTTATCTGATTATTTATTTATAGTGATTTGGACAATCCAACATATAAATATTTGCATATACGTCTTGCAAACGTGTATTCGAAGTTTTAATATACTGGATAGTAATAGAATCATACTCAGTTGCCTATGAATAATTCTGGTAATGGAGCACCGTCGCCAGTATTTATTTTCGAGTAACGAAAGTGAGATTTCTATATTTCCATTAGACTGGTGTGAGAACCAAAATATAGCTAGAATACATTGTTGTGAATTGGCACCAAAAATGTGATTTTTGACTACGTATCAAAGTTATGAATTTAAAAAGCTAATCAACTAATTGATTGATGGTTGTGTGGTTTGATTAATTAAAATTTGAACCATTTATCCAAATTGAATCAAATAGTGAGTAGTATTAAAAATTAGTCGCATTTGCTTGCATATGCATGTACTTACACTGAACAGGTCATAGCAAGGAGGCTAGAGCAGAAGAATAAAATTTGTTTGCCCGACAAATAGGTACATGTTTAACATAATTTACTGTTTTGTTTGGGTGATGATGATTTTATGAGCCGATTGGCTTTTTCTTTTTCTTTTGAGTTGAAGAAGGCCATGGGAGGCTATATGAAATATCGTGAAGTCCCCGATGCTGGGGAGGTTATGGCGAAATTTTTCAGAAATTTAAGGTGTTAGCCAAATTTTTGAAAAATTTGAAAGGTTCTTAGAAACTGAAAAGTTGAAGAACTTAAGCCATAATGAAAATAGTGAAAGTTGAGTTGATTAGTTAAACAACTTTCGGCTTCGTTCCTTTTCGGGGACGAAAAGTTTTAAGTGGAGGAGATTGTAATAACCCAGAAATCTGGGCTAGTTTAAAATTTTTTATTTTGGCAATTTCGAAGAATTTTGATTATTTAAAATGAATTATTTTAAATAATAACGAAGAGAAATTTATTTTGAATAGAATTCGAACGTATATATTTATATAGTTCGTCGTTAGAAAATAAATAATTGTTTATATATATAAAAGGAATTGAAAATGGCGCGGTAGTTCGATAATTCGATTTCAAACTTCAAATGAATGTACCGGGTGCAAAATAAATCAGATTTTAGTGAAACCAAAAATATTAGAATCTAATTGAGAATATCTTTCCAACGAATTCGGGAAATCAAAATTTCATAGCGGGAATCAAAAGATAAGTCCAAATGAATTTTCAGAATAGTCGCTATGGAATTTCTGGCCCTTAAAATGGAAATTTTGCAAACGACCTCGGATTTCAACGAAACCTCTTTTGCTGGATCCGTGATGTCAATTTATTGCTAGATTCCAATTTTCGTAATTTTTTGAATCAATATGTGAGCGTGGCAAAAGAAAACGCATTTGACCAGTTTCAATTGATTTTAATCGACTGGAAAATGGCCATTTTTCAAACGGTCTCAGAATTCGATGAAACTAGTTTTGTTAGGACCGTATCGTCAATACAAAGCTAGAAAAAAAATTCTGGAATTTTTCGAGTGAGTATGTGGCCCCGGTAAATTGAAATGTGCGTTCAAATTCAATATATAGAGTTATATGTTGATTTTGACGAAAACTGATCGAAATGATCGAATCAGCTTACGATACATATCCCATTGTGTTCGGAATGGGGGTAATTAGCTATGGACGACAGTCGTTGGGTTCAATTTCGTGGTAGAAATAAAAAGTAACTTTTTGAATTTAAATAAAATAATAATATATAAAATATAAATCCTTTACATAAGCCCCCCCCTGTTCATTTTCGTTCAAACCCCTTTCTTCCCCCAAATCAAAAGAAAAACCCGCCGCTCTTGACCTATGCCTCCACCCTCCGTCGCGCAACCCCAAGGCGGCGCCGCGTGGCCTCACGCCCCCCCCCTCGCGCCTTCCTCCTCTCTATTCTTCCTCCTCCCTCTCCTCTTTAAGGACCAGCGATCTTCCTCCCCCGCAGATCCGAACAACGTCGCCGCCAGCCCTGAGGGTGCCCCACGCAGCCAGCGCCGCCTGCGCCTGCTCACCTCCGACCCTCCACCAAGCTCCGACGCTCTCCGCCCCTTCCTCCTCTGATTTGAAGACCCAACGACCACCTTGCTGAGCCACCTCCGACGACGTTCCAAAACCAAATCGAAACCCTTGTTTTTCACTGTAAGCTTTTTCCCCTTTTCTTTCTTTTTCCTTCTTTGATTCTTCTTGAATGTAAAGATTTGTTTTTAAATATATAAAGCGTTGTATTTGTTCTCAGCCTTGACTTATATAAAAATATGATTTTTAACCTAAAGATTATATTTTTAATTATAAAAAGATTATATTTTTACATATAAAAAGATGGTATTTTTAAATATGAAAGAAAAATAGATTTACGAACATGAAAAGGGACGATTTTTATGACGTAAAGATCAGTTTTTATATAGTAGAGAGTATAGATTTTTAGTTAAACGAAGTCAAGAGGTTTATCAAAATAAAGATATGATTTTTGACGAAACAAGGATATGATTTTTGACGAAACAAAGACATGATTTTTAACAAAACAAAGACATGATTTTTAATGAAACAAAGATATAATAGCATGTATGAAAATTCAATTTTTATTGTTGAAGTGACAAAGTAAAAAATTATAATTTTTAGCTATGTAAAAATTTGATTTTTATATTAAGTATTAAAGAATAAAAATATGATTTTTATATTATAGATAGAATAAAAATATGATTTTTATATTATAGATAGAATAAAAATATAATCTTTTATATTATAGAAAGTATAAAAATATAATCTTTTATATTGTAGAAGTATTGAAAATGTGATTTTTATATAATAGAGAATATGAAAATATTATCTTTATATTTATAGCGAAATAAAAATCTGATTTTTTATTATATATATGTTGAAATGAAAATTCGATCTTTTATATATGAAGTAAAAATATAATTTATATAGAATAAAAGCGTTGTAAAATATATATGAAGTAGAAATAAAAATAGAATTTTATTTATTGAAATAAAGCGATAAAAATATTATTTTTATTTGAACAACGTGAAAAGAACTGCATTGGAACTTCAAGCAAATCCATATGTTCAGCAGTTCAAAAGCAAAGCACGGCGGAGTGGAACCCTCTGTGAGAACTTCTCACCTTTTAATTTTGTTTTCTAGTTAAAAATATATACTAGGATGCAGACTGTGTTTAGTAGCACCCGACACCCGTCGTCCACAGACCATGGACGGCTTGTATGCTTGTTTGTTTGACTTTGATGTGTAGTTGATTGTGTGATGTGATGTGAAATGAAATAAAATATTTTATAGTGGAAAATATTTTATAGTTAAAAATGGAATTTTTAATGTGTATTTAAAATGAAATAAATATAAACAAATCGGACGATTTGTTTATATACACACATTTGACTGATATTGATTGGGACGATAAATTTTACACATCGCCCAACTGCACAAATAAAATCTGTGTTTGATTGTTTGAAAACCCCACACGGGTATTGAGATGATATATGACATACACTAGTCCCAATAATTAGCTGTATGTCGATCGATTGATGGACAGACTATTATGAGCATTAAATATTTATATTTGATGCTTATACAGTGTAGAATGCACTTTGGATGATGGTTGATTATTCATCGATGTTATTGTATTCATGTGTTGTAGAAAGTCCATATAATTAACATTATATGGTAATTGATTGGGCCTCATTCCAGTTTTGAAATAGAAATATTTAAAATGAAATATTTGGAACAGAATATTTGAAAATAGAAATATATGAAGCCGTGATGATTAGATTGACGCCATTTTGACGTGAACGATATTTATATCGATTTTATTCATTTTTCAATGAATATTGGAATTGATTTGAAATTCGAAATAAATTGAATTGAATTGAAATTCGAAATAAATTGAATTGAATTGAAATTCGAAATAAATTGAAAAGAATTGAAATTCGAATTAAATTGAAAAGAATTGAAATTCGAATTAAACTGAATAGAATTGAAATTCGAATTAGATTGAAATAGAATTGAAATCGTTTAGAATTGAGTTTAAAACGTATTGAAATTGAACTGAAAATCAATTTGAATTGAAATCAATTTGAAATGAAATTAAAACGAATTTGGAAGGGAAAATTCAATTTTGATTTGAATTTGAAAAAGAAGTTGAAATCGTTTTGAAAACGAATTTAAAACGATTTATAAAATACGTTTTAAAAAGAAATCGATGAAGTATATATTACATATATTATATATAATATAATGGCCAGAATAGAACGCGCCGCGCCGTGGCAGTTCGCGAATTTCGACCATTGACTTCGAATGGATATTACGGGAGATCCGACCGTCGGATTCTCCTAAAACCAGAACCGTTGGGTTCGTATCGAAAAGAGCTTTCTAACGAATATTAGAAATTAGAAATCTAACGGTTGGATTTGGAATTATGTCCAAATCAAATTTGGAAAAGGTCGCTATAAGTGCAGTTCGATGGCCGTTGATGGAAATCGACTGTACGGGCCTTGGTAAAATTATTTAAAATAGTGATAATTTGTGTAAAATCATAAGAAATGATTTGTGAAGAATTGGGATGAAAAAATCCAAATTTGAAAAGATAAAAAAAGATTTTTATCGAAATGAACTAGTTTTGAACTAGAATAATAACTTGTTTATTTTTAAAAATAAATAAATTGGATTTGAAATGGTTTTGAAAATAACCAGAATTTCCAATAATTGAATTGGAACGGATTTGAATCGAAATTGTCTTCGGAATATTTCGATGTTGGATTTCGTGATTACACATATATTGTTATGGAAATTTGAAAGATATATATATCGTTATTTCCAATACGATATTTATGGGTCATAGAATTTGATATTGAATATAAGCCGATATATTTTCTATTCAGAGCCTTGTATTTAATATCAAATGTGATTTGGGTTTGTGGTGAATGGTGTCTTCATTAACACTGTTCTTAAGACCAGTTGAGAAAAAGGATTAAATCTTTTTATTTAGATTTAATGAAGTGTACCAATTAAATAATATTTAATTGGAATTGAATTGGTATTGATTTTTTGGTTTATCGTGAACAGTGTTTTAAATAACACTTGTTCTTTAACCCGATAATCAATGAAATGTGATTTTGGGTTGTCGTGAACGGTATCTTCAATAATACTGTTCTTAGTCCCAAAGGAGTTAAGAAAATCAGAAACTAACTGGAGATTAGTTAAGTTGAATGATATCTGGGGTATTGATCTGATGTTGGTTTCGGCCTTCGGGGTTAATACTTAGGGAATTGCTCACTTGCTAATTTACGGTTAGGGACTGATTGAAATGAGATGTGATTTTGGGTGTTTATCGTGAACCGTGTTTTAAATGACACTAATTCTTTAACCCAGTCAAAGATTAAAACTAAGTGGAGTTTTAATGAATCTTTAATTAGATTGAAAAGATCGAGAATGGAGTATCACCAGTTTTGCTCCAGGCGATAGTTAAATCTTTAATTAGATTTGAACGTGAAATGGTAATTGAATTTACCGATAACACCGTGGTGTTAGATATGAAGTATTACCAGTTTTACTTTATGGGACGAATAGGTTGGGATTGGGGAATAAAATAAATGATCACTTCGGTGTGGTTCGCTAATCCCGACTAGCTAGAATTGATATTCAAAAGTAGATTAAAGAATAAATTTAAAGGATTTATCTTTGATAAAATTAATGGGAACCTTTCCCTAAGAATGTGAAATTTAGAAACTAACTCTCGGTTAGCTAAGCAGAATGGTTTTCTGGATATTGATCTGATGTTGGTTTCGGCCTTCGGGATTAATACTAGGGAATTATTCTCTTGATTAATTTACGGTTAGTGACTGATGAATTGGAATGAGGCGTATGTTGTGTTTGTGTAATACGTATTTATTATACACGCGAGTTATTCAGAAAGACCGGTTTTACCCCATTCTGAATAACTGATACGACGATAAGTCGAAGATGAAGACGATGGTAGAAGACCGGAGGTATTCACATCATTTGGATAATAACTGATGATCTTGATTGGGCTGTACACCCAAGAGGAGGGAATCAGTTGGTGATCGTCCAGACGTACTTGGAGATCGATGGATATGCGGGGTACTAGGTGCCTTCGGTTTCGTTCAGACCCAGAACAGACATGTAAATGGACTGTGTGTCTGACATTGGATTTCATTCTGTGAGATTGACATCAATTGCATAGCGTGAATTGCCTGTGTGGCATGCTGAGATGCAAATGATCAAGGCTTCTGTTGAAAAGCAAAGTCTTGTGGTGATGATCAAAGCACAACCTATGTGGCATAGCTTTGTGTAACGTTGATTCGCGAGCCTCACACCCCGGTTGTGAACCAGAAACGGGAGAGGACCTCAGGGAGGACATGCGTTTATTTCTAGCTAGAAGTGGCGTCAGTGGTTTTACACGCCCTGACGAGTTTGACTTATGCGGTTGTTACTGTTGCGAGGCGCCTCGGTTATATCGGTCGATCCGGGACTGATGGAGTCATTCGTTGGCTCATTTACGCCCCATAGGGTGGGGAAACGCAGTGTTCAGGAATTTTAATCCACATCGGTGGACTGGCTCTGTCGCTCCAAGGGCTCACCTGTGTCTAGGTCCTGAGGCTCGGGCTAGACAGTCTCGAATCGGTTAGAGGACGATCCCTGGCCTCGGTTCATAGATGGAAATCCAATTTCCAAATACGTGACTTTGCGGTTTTATTTGTAGAACTAGTATGGCGACATGATATATGGTACCCATGCCGTCTATGATTGATAAGTATGATTTGAAATTGTTTTGACACTATACACTTATAATAGTATCAAATGATTTGTTTTAAACGTACTAAGCATGTTTGGCTATTATAAGGGAAAACCCTATCCCCCGGCTTGCGTTGCATTGTGTGATAGGACCTGGGTCTTCTAATAGCTTAATTTTTCTTTATTTAGTATTGCGTTGTTTGTTTTATGCACTGGTATTCTTGGGAGGAAACCCGTTTCGTGTTATACAGCGTGGTCCCTTGATTTACCTAACTTTAAAATAAAGATTAATAACTGTTTTAGTTCTCACACCAGTCCCATGACTGACCTGGAGTTTATTGTTTTAACCTAAACTCTGGGTGCCCTTATTTTGGACACAGGCAGCTAGTAGTTTTGGTTTTGCAGATTTATATTCACAGGATCCTGATTACAGCTGGAATGGTATCCGGAAAGCTTTGTATCCGTGTATCTTCTTCAGTTGTATTTTGTATTATTTTCCGCTGCTATGTAATGTATTGTAATCTTTGATATTTTTCTGTTGTGTAATATTTGTTTATACTTTGTATATTCTTGTATTCTGATGGAATTGTTGTAATAAGCAATGAAATGTTCTTCTGTCTGCATTCTATTTTGTCTTGTTCTCAAAACATTCAGGCGTTTCGAACGATCTGGGTTGGTTTAGCGACTGAATCGGATCAAGCGAAATTCCTTGTCGTTATAGACCATATCTCCGACTTCGAACTCTAGGTATGTCCTTCTCTTGTCCGCATAAGATTTCTGTCTATCTTAGGCCGTTTTCATCCGTCTTCGTATCAACTCAACCTTCTCAGAAGTGTCCCTTATCATGTCGGGCCCAAGTATAAGCCTGTCTATCGTCTCCCACCAACAAGTTGGCGACTTGCACGGTCTTCCATACAGGGCTTCGAACGATGCCATTCCGATGCTAGCTTGGTAACTATTATTATATGCAAACTCCACGAGAGGAAGATGGTCTTCCCAAGTACCACCAAAGTCAAGAATGCATAGCCTCAAAAGATCCTCTAGTACCCTATTTACCCTTTCGATTTGTCCATCCGTCTGCGGGTGATAGGCTGTGCTTAAGCTCAGTCGTGTACCCAATGCTTCTTGCAGACTATTCCAAAACTGTCTAGTGGAAATCGGGTCATGATCACTAACTATACTAGAAGGAACCCCGTGTAACCGTACTACCTCTCGAAGGTAAATAGACGCTAGCCATGATGCGGTCCTCTTGCTTTTCACCGGAATGAAGTGAGCACTTTTCGTGAGTCTATCCACTATGACCCATATGCTAGTATTTCCCTTCCTTGACCTAGGCAGTCCATCCATGAAATCCATCGAGATACTCTGCCATTTCCATTGCGGAACCTCCAAAGGATGTAATAGCCCACCGGGCTTCTTCGACTCGGCCTTTACTTGTTGGCACACCATGCACTTTGAAACGAACTCTACCACGTCCTTTTTCATTCCAGCCCAAAAGATTATGCGTTTCATATCTCTGTACATCTTATCCCCTCCGGGATGTATGGTCATCTTCGAGTGATACGCCTCCTCGAGAACTTTCCTTACTAAGTCTCCCACTTGTGGGACACATAGCCTTCCATCACGCCTTAGCCATCCCATGTCATTATGGCATACCTACCGAGGTGACTTGACGTCTCACCACTAATCAGCTTGTCCATGATTTCGACTCTCTGTGGGTCTTCCTTCGGTGAAGTCCCTACTTGATCTAGAAGTGTAGGTCTTAACTCAAGAGATGCTAACGTAACAGTCAATGACTCAACAGCAGGTGTAAAATCAAAGGTTGCTATAAGCACTAGACTTTTCCTTTCAACAAACAAGGGGCTCAAGGTCAACCTTTTTCTACTTAGCGCATCCGCCACCATGGTACCCTTGCCAGGGGTATAAGCTATATCGAAGTCATATGATGCCAAGAATTCCATCCACCGATGTTGTCTCAGATTCAAATCTTTCTGTGAGAAGAGGTACTTAAGCGATTTGTGGTCAGTATACAGCTCGAACCTCTCCCCTAGAAGATAATGGCGCCAAGATTTAAGTGCAAAAACGATCGCCGCCAACTCCAAGTCATGTGTGGGATAGTTCTTCTCATGAACTTTAAGTTGTCTTCCCCCGTAACAAATCACTTTCCCTTCTTGCATTACGACTACGCCTAATCCCGTGCTACATACATCTATGTACACGGTAAACATCTTACCTCCATCGGGTAATGCCAAAACTGGAGCTGTGGTGAGGGCTCTCTTAAGTCTCTGAAAAGCAATCTCACTTTCTATGTCCCATGAAAACGCTAGGTTTTCTTCGTAAACCTAGTAAGAGGAGCTGAAATCTTAGCGAAGTCCTTAATGAACTTCCTATAGTAGCCTTCCAAACGAAGAAAGCTTCTCACTTCAGTTGCGTTCTTAGGAACTTTCCAGTCTTGCACCGCAACTACCTTTGCGGGGTCCACGGCTATGCCTTGCTTTGAAACTACATATCCAAGGAATCGAACTTCCTTCCTCCAAAAATGACATTTGGAGAACTTAGCCTTTAACTGGTGTGCTCTAAGCGTATCCATGACTTCCTTGAGATGTCTAGCATGCTCTTCTTCATCCTTTGAGAAGATCAAAATATCGTCCACGAAAACCACTACAAATTTATTAAGGAACTCCCGAAACACCCTACTCATCAAATCTACAAAGTACGCGGGTGCATTCGTTAACCCAAACGGCATGACGAGCCATTCTAAGAACCCATCTGGAGTCCTAAATGCAGTTTTGTCAATGCTATCCTCAACCACTCTAAGCTGATGGAATCCTGTGGCTAGATCGAGTTGAGAGAAAATAGATGCTCCCACAAGCTGGTCAAACAAATCGTCGATTCTTGGTAGTGGGTGCCTATTTTTCTTAGTTAGCTTGTTTAACTCACGATAATCTATGCATAGACGAAGCGAACCATCCGCCTTAGTAGCGAATACCACCAGAGCACCCCATTCAGAAATGCTTCGTCTTATGAAATTTTTCTCAAGCAACTCCTTAACTTGTTTACAGAGCTCTCTTCTTTCTCGCGGGGCCATGTTCCTAACGGGCAATGAAACTGGCTTGGCATTATCAACAAGATAAATATGGAAATCTATCTTACGTTTAGGGGGTAACCCCTTCACCTCATCAAAGACATCTGGATATTCTCGGACCACTCTTACAGATTGCAAATTGTTGATGGACGAGTCAAGAGATTCATGATAGCACAACATGACCGGACCCTTAGGATTACAAGAAATTTCAAGGGTGTTACCAAGGCGAGTCATGAGCCTCACTACCCTTCGTTCACAATCAAGAATGGCACCATAATTGGACAGCCAATCCATACCTAGGATCAAACCGTATCCCATAAATCCGAGAACATAAGCATTACACGTTAATTCTATGCTTAATATAGAAATCCTCAAATCCACACACATCATAGATAAATGAGCGGAGCCACCAATTGGATTTGAAACACTAACGGGATCCTCAACTAGACTAGTACTTAGGTGCAGATTTTCAACAATATCGGAAGAAATAAAAGTATGCGATGCGCCAGAGTCAAATAAGGTTCGAACAGGAAAGTCAGAAATGTAAACAAGGCTTTCTACAGAAATATTACTACCTCGGTCAAGAGCTGGAGTGGTGTTGAGAGCATGCAACTGCCCTCCAGAAGGTCCTGCTCGCTGGGTCTGCCATTGCCCCTGTCCTTGCTTCTTAGGGCAATCCTTGCTGATGTGTCCAGTATCTCCACAATGAAAGCATTCACCCAACTTTCTCTTCTTCTTCCTACAGTCCTTGGCTATATGCCCCGTAATCCCACAAAAGTTACACTTCGTTGTCCCACGTGCCTTATTATTATTGTTGTTGTTGCCCTTGTTATTCTTGTTATTCTTGTTGCCTCCCTTCTTGAAGTCAACTTTCTTATTCAGAGTCTCATTAGGCTTAACCTCCTTCTTGCTATTCTTGTCTTCCTCATGAAGTAGAGCCAAATCTACCAAGCTTTCAAAGGACGCCCCCATGGGTATATGAGTTATGGCCAAACTGTGTAGTGGCTCGTTCAATCCTCGAGCAAAGCGTACAGCCATTTTCTGGGTCGTGTTGACCAATCCAAACCGAACCGAGCAAGCTGATTAAAATTATTCACATACTCCCTAACAGACATGTCCCCTTGCTTGAGTGATAGAAACCTCTCCATCTGAAGGTTCTCTTCTGCTGATGATAAGAATTTAAGCCCAAACCTCTCTCTAAAGTCTGCCCAAGTCTCAACTGGCCTGGTAGCGTTGGTGACTTCCCACCAAAATGCAGCTTCCTCTTTCAACAACCATGCTACCAACTGAACTTTCCTATGATCCTCCACATCGAAGATAATAAACAAGTCTTTAGTCTCCTTTAGCCAGTTTTGTGCCCAAACGAAGGTTTCAGTTCCAACGAAGTTCTTGCCGCCCATTGCTTTAAAGTCTTTGCATATTTTGGCAAAGGCGGTACCAGGAGGAGGAGGAACCGCGGCCACTGGGGAGCAGGAGGAGGGATGTCTGCCGGGCCCGCGTCGTTGGCCCTAGCTTCTAAGTACCTTCGGAACCATCCAGGTACGGGTACTCCCTCAGGAAGGTTAAGATCAGACATGTTGAAAAACGAAAAGAAAAAGATTCAAACGAGGAAACAAAGGAAAGCGCTAATGGCTTTTGGGGAATAGCCTTTTTTAAACATAAAACTTTTATTGAAAATGCTTCTTTATAAACGGTTTTGGAAAATAGTTTTAGAAGGTTTTTAAAACTTTTGCCGTGTCTGGTAACCTTCTGCTCTGATACCAAATGTAACACCCCACCTCCGCTAGGGTCACTCACAAAGGGAATGCACTAGTTTTGGTGAAGTATTATCTAGGTAAACATACACAGAGATATCACAAGGCAAAACATAAATAAAGCAGCGGTAGAAATTAAAAACCAAATTCTTATTACTTTCAAGAAAAGAGTCAAAACCTCATATATCCAAGGTACAAATTATTCCATTACATCAAGTTCTAAATAAAGAAGCATAAACTTAAGATAACAAAAGTAAATTACTCCCCATAAATAGCAGAAGTGCAGCCATAGCATAGCTCAAGACCAAACCGTACATGAGCTGACAGAAAGCAAGCGAAATCCAAGCTAAGAGCTAGCGTTTCCTCCCTGAGAACCTGGGGGGAAAACGAAAGAAAAAGAGGCGAAAGAAAAAGGGTCAGTCATAAAGACTGGTAAGTCCTAGTGACTTTCATTATAAAAACTAGTAAAGTTAACAAGACACGAGTAAACGGAAAGTAAACATAGGGATGATAATAAGCCTGGCAAGATAACTAAGATAACAAGATAAATCAAGTCTAGCAGCGCATATTCAAGATTCGCTGCACCAATTGTACTAGTATTCTAATCCATGTCAAGTATTAACCATGAAATGATCCTTTGGCCCAATATCATGAAGTGACCCACTACGGGGTCCTACGGTACGATCTACTAATCGATCGGCTCCCTACATGTTCTAGCTCGTCATGTGTCTATGTCATTCGACCCAATCACGAAATGTAGTCACCTGTGCTAGGTCCACCATAGGGTGTATCAAGCCCTAGGGTGCCAACCACCGACATGAATCAAGCACGCACAGTGTAAACCTACTGGTGCCCAATGCCTGCTTTTTCAACTTCGGACTACATGCACGACCATAGTCCGCCTGAACCTACAATGGCACACCTACTCAGCCGTCATTCTGGTCGCTTACAATCAGCCCAGTAATCGTGCGCCACCCTGCCTAGTCCCAGGGTATCGTGATACATCTAAGTGGGTTACTGCTGAAAAGGACCGCGTAACTAGGGTTTATAATGGGTTAAGTGGTGTCATTCAAATTCGTGACTTAACCCTATCCAAATCATGTATCAAGTTGGTTAAGTGTGTTCAAGCGGTTCATGACTTAACCCTATCAAATCATCGTGTCAAATTGGTTAAGTATATTCAAGTGGTTCATGACATAACCCTACCCTGTAGCATAAATTCATTAATGCACCCCAACCTCTCACATTAGACTAGTTGTTGTGGTCACTGGATTTGTTGGGCAGTTCCGGCCAGATTTACACCACAACATAGTCTAATCTCGGGTTTTAGGTGCGATATGACTAACTACCCACATTGGATCATATTGTTTGCAGTCATTGGATTCGCCGGGCGGTTCCGGGCAGATTTACACTGCAAACTCAACCCAACCTCGAGTTGGCCATTTTCAAGTTTATTATAAGTGTCATGTCCAGGTTCAAGTTTCGAGTCTAAATTCATGTCAAGTTTTCATGTCATGTATCCTGTCAAATCGTGTCAAGGTCATGTCCATATCTAGGTTCAAGTTATAATAATGTTCACATTTCAAGTTTATAGTAAATTCAGGTTTGCCTAAACTACCCAAATCGTATTCCCATCGCACGTGAATTCGAATCAACACAAACAAATCTAATTAGGGAATAACATAGAAAGAACGGGCATAAGGTGGCAAAAGTGATTATAAGTCAAGCATGTTATAACTTGAGATAAATGACTACAACAATACTGGCATATGGAATAGTGGTCTTAAATATCTAACCTAGCAAAATAGGGTGATAGTCATGGTAACAGTTGACATAAGATAATAACCCCAAACTTGTGAGTAACAACTAATTCAACATCACAGGCATGTTAACATCATGAACATGAGGGATTTAGGTTTACAACATGTTTAGGCCCAAAATCAATTTCATATAAATATTCCCACAAGTCAAGATTCAAGATGAATAGATCCTAAGTGAATAATAGTAGATCCAAAATAATAGATCCAAAAGGAACAATAATAGACCCAAGATATACAATGACAGATCCAAGATAATTATCATACTTAGGTTCAATTTCAATTTACAACATGTCCATATTAACTTTAAAGTTTGGATCTAAAAGTAACTGGGGCTTACAGATCGTGGTTTGAGAATTAGAAAACAAAGAGGCGATGTTGAATCTCGATTCTAACAGAAATCCACCAAACAGCAATACTCTACACGTAGCCTTGTTGGAGAAGAAGCAATTCCTTTTCTCTAACTTTTCAACCAGAGTTTTAGCAGCATAAGACTAGAGAGAATTTGTGTAGAGAGACTAAAGTTGGGGGTTGTTTATATAGGGTCAGGCCAAAGAATTTGGACAGAAATCGGACTAGAAACATCAGAGTGAACTCTGACTCAAAAATGGGCTCGGCAACCAGGTCGATACCTAGGTTGACACCCAGGTCGACTCTATGGTCGACCTGGTCCTAGGCAGGTCGACACTATGGTCGACCCCCAAGTCGACCTGGTCCTGGGCGGGAAATTTCCCGCCCAGTCCGTTCTGGGGTTTGAATTCGAAATTTGAATTCGAATTCTGAACTGTTTTTGAACTTGAAATTTCTGAAACTTCGAAGGGTCATAACTTGGTCATACGGACTCCGATTTTCGAAAACTTGGACTCGTTTCCAAGCAGAATTTCGAGACGAACGTAATGGCGTAACCCGTTGCCCTTGATTCTTATTTTAAAAATTAATTCTGCCTTGATTTATGGTTATAACACGTTATTAAAATACGGGTTGTTACACATCAACCATAACATGTTTCAAATACATGTTTACATCCAAAAAGGGTTTCTACCTAAGGATAACAGATAGGACTAAGGAGATACACTAAAAGATAGGTACAAGTATAAACTTATGGAAAAAGAGATATTATAGATGTACCCTCAAAAAGAAAAGGGTAAGCCGCGCATATTCTGTCCTCAGTTTCCCAAGTTGCATCTTCCTTGGCGTCGCTCCACTGAACTTTGACGAGCTTAACTTCGCAGTTGCATAGCTTTTTGACTTCAGTTCCCAAGATACGAATTAGAACTTTCCTTACGGTTGCTTCTCTTTCTATCTCAACCTCTTCTAGAATGCTAGGCTCCACCAGTTCCGCAGACTCATGCAAACACTTCCGTAGATGAGAGACATGAAAGTCATTGTGAACTCCTGCTAACCTTTCAGGAAGCTCCACTCTATAAGCCATCTTCACAATTTTCTCAATGATAGGGAACGACCCTACAAATCTTGGTGCTAGCTTTCCTACTGATCCAAAGCGAATGACGTTCCTTAAAGGAGATACCTTAAGAAAAACTCTGTCCCCAACCACAAATTCAAGGTCGGTCCTCCTTTTATCGGCGTAGGACTTCTGCCTATCTTGGGTAGTCTTTATTCTCCTTCGTATCAAGTCTACCTTTTGTGAGGTCTCTCGAATCATGTCTGGTCCAAGTATAAGCTTGTCTGTTGATTTCCACCAACAAGTTAGTGATCGGTACGACCTTCCATATAAGGCTTCGAAGGGTGCCATGTCGATGGTGGCTTGGTAACTGTTGTTGTAGGCAAATTCCACCAAAGGAAGGTGGTCCTCCCACGTCCCTCCAAAGTCAAGGACGCACAGTCTTAGAAGATCTTCCAATACCCTGTTCACCCTTTCTATCTGACCATCCGTCTTGGGGTGATAAGCCGTGCTCAAGCATAACTGTGTGCCTACAGCTTCTTGCAGACTCCGCCAGATTTCACTTGTAAAGATAGGATCCCTGTCACTCACTATGCTGGAGGGTATACCATGGAGTCGAACAATTTCCTTGAGATAAAGAGATGCTAGAGATGAGGCAGTCCTTCTACTCTCGACAGGTATGAAGTGAGCGCTTTTCGTCAGCATGTCTACTATTACCCAAATACTTGTATTGCCCCTTCTGGACCGAGGCAATCCATCAATAAAGTCCATTGAAATGCTATCCCACTTCCACTGTGGGACCTCCAGAGGATGAACCAGTCCTCCAGGCTTTTTCTGCTCTGCGTTGACTTGTTGGCATATCACGCACTTGGAAATGAACTCAGCCACATCCCTTTTCATGCTGTTCCAAAAGAAAACTCTTTTCAAATTCTTGTACATCTTGTCTTCGCCGGGGTGTATTGTCATTTTGGAGTGGTGTGCTTCCTCAAGAACCACCTTTACTAAATCTCTTGCGTGTGGTACGCACAGTCTTCCATCCCACCTTAGCCAACCCTTTTCGTCGACGGAGTACCTGTTGAGGTGACTAGAAGTCTCACCCCTACTTAGCTTATCAATCACTTCAGCAAGTTGAGGGTCCTCATGTTGTGCTGTCCCTATCGAGTCCAAAAGAGTGGGCCGCACTTTTAGTGATGCTAACAATCCGGGTACCAAATCAGATGAAGTCCTAAAGTTAAAACTGGCTATAAATTCCAAGCTTTTCCTTTCTAAGAAGAGAGGACTTAAGGTCAACTTCTTCCTACTTAGAGCGTCTGCGACCACATTGCCTTTGCCAGGAGTACAGGAAATCTCAAAGTCATACGAGGCAAGAAATTCCATCCACCTTTACTGCCTCAAGTTAAGGTCTTTCTGCAAGAAGAGATATTTCAGAGATTTACGGTCAGTGTATAGTTCAAAATTCTCACCTAGGAGATAATGGCGCCAAGACTTAAGCGCAAAGACAGTGGCGGCCAACTTAAGATTGTGTGTAGGGTAGTTCTTTTCATGGACCTTTAACTGTCTCCAGCCATAGGCTACTACCCTCCATTCTTGCATTAATACAGCGCCAAGTCCCGTGCCGCACGCATCTGTATACACTGTAAACATTTTGCTTCCATCTGGCAAGGTCAGAACTGGGGCTGTTGTAAGAGCCCTTTTCAATCTTTGGAAAGCAAACTCACAATCCAAATCCCAAGCGAACGCTAAGTTCTTTTTTGTCAATCTCGTGAGTGGGGCAGATATTTTTGCATAATCTCTTATGAACTTTCTGTAAAAATCTTCTAGCCAGAGGAAACTTCGAACCTCGGTTGCGTTCCACGCCGTCTTCCAGTCCTGCACCACTATTACTTTCGCGGGGTCCACTGCTAACCCCTCTTTGGACACTATATGCCCCAGAAACCTCACTTCTTCTCTCCAAAAGTGGCACTTGGAGAATTTGGCCTTTAACTGATGCACTTGAAGAGTCTCCATGATTTCTTTCAAATTTTGAGCATGCTCTTCCTCATTCTTGGAGAAGATCAGAATATTGTCTACAAAGAAAACTACAAACTTGGTGAGGAATTATCTAAATACTCTGCTCATCAGATCCACGAAGTAAGCAGGTGCGTTCGTCAAGCCGAAAGGCATGACAAGCCACTCAAAGAAACCATCTGGGGTTCCGAACGCCATTTTGTCAATGCTATCCTCAGCCACCCGCATCTGATGAAACCCCGTAGCCAAATCAAGTTGGGAGAAAACTTACGCTCCTACAAGCTGATCGAACAAATCATCAATTCTGGGAAGTGGGTGTCTATTCTTCTTAGTTAGCTTGTTTAACTCCCTATAGTCAACACATAGACGGAGCAAACCATCCGCTTTTGTTGCGAACACCACTGGAGCACCCCATTCTGAAAATGCTCCATCTAAGGAACCCCTTCTCTAGAAGCTCTTTAACCTGCTTACTGAGCTCCTTTATCTCCCTCGGAGCCATGTGCCTAACAGGTAAAGCAACGAACTTTGCATTATCAACCAGGTATATGCGGAAGTCAATTTCCCGCTTCGGAGGTAAGCCCTTCAACTCATCAAAGACATCTGAGTATTCACGGACCACCCTAACCGACAGCAAGTTTTCAACAGAGGCATCTAACGATTCAAGATAACTAAGTACAACCGCATTCAAGGGATTACAAGCAATTTCGAGAGTGTTACCAAGCCGAGTCGAAAGCCTAACCACTCTTTTCTCACAATCAAGAATGGCACCATTACTGGATAACCAGTCCATGCCCAAAATCAATCCATATCCCGAGAAGCCCAAAAAAAGGCACTACACCTGAACTCTATGCTTAGAATAGAAATTTTCAAATCCATACAGATCATTGACAAATAAGCTTAGTCCCCAATTGGATTCGAAACAACCAAGGGATCCTCTACCATACTAGTGTCTAGGTGCAGAGATTCTACTAAAGCAGACGAAATAGAAGTGTGCGATGCGCCAGAATCAAATAAAGTGCGAACTGGATGATCATAAAGATAAACAACACTTTCTACAGAAATATTTCTACCTCGCTGTTGGGGAGGCGCCACTAATGCATGAACCTGTCCCCCTGAGGTTGATCCAGCCCTTTGTCCCTGCCCCTGTTTCTTTGGGCAGTCCTTAGCCAAGTGGCCCGTCTCTCCATAATGAAAGCATCAACCAGTCATTTTGGCCTTTTTCTTCCTGTAGTCTTTCACCAAATGCCCTACATTGCAACACTAATTGCACTTTCTCTTCTCACGGTATTTGTTGTCTTTCCCGCCTTTCTTGAAATCTGTCTTTTTAGGCTGTAAGCCCTCTTTCTTTCCATGAGGCACTTCCACTTTTGCCTCTTTCTTTCCTTTGTCCTCTTGCTGATGCAATGTCATATCCACCAACCTTTCATAAGTATCCCCCATGGGTACATGAGTCATGGCCAGGCTGTGCAGTGGTTCGTTTAGTCCTTTAGCGAATCGAAGAGCTTTCTTGTGTTGAGTGTTGACCAAGTACAGTCCGAACCTAGCCAGCTGGTTGAACTGGTTTACATACTCTTTAACGGTTAGGCTCCCTTGCTTAAGAGATAGGAGCCTCTCCATTTGCAGACTCCTTTCAGCTTGTGAGATGAATTTCATCTCAAATCTTGCCCTGAAATCCTCCTATGTCTCCACTGGCCTTTCAGCATGGGTAACTTCCCACCAGTAGGAAGCCTCATCTTTCAACAACCACATCGCTAGTTGTACTTTTTGTCTGTCCTCAACTTCGAAGATGACGAATAAATCTTCGGTCTCTTTCAGCCAGTTCCTAGCTGCCACAAAGGATTCTGTTCCATGGAAATCTTTTCCACCCACAGCCTTAAAATCTCTACAAATCTTAGCAAAGGCATTAGCACGAGGAGGAGGAGGAGGTGGATGGGGTGTTGCAGCAGCTGAACATTTGTTGGGCCCGCTTCGTTGGCCCTCGCCTCGAGGTACCTTCTAAACCAGCCAGGTGCTGGTACACCTTCGGGAAGGTTTAGTTCCCCAGACATGCTGAAAACGAAAAAAAGGAAAGATTCAGTATCTAAGGATAGATAGATAGTGCATATGGCCTTGGGGGATTTTGTCTTTTTTTTATAAAAAAAACAACTCAACACTTTTTCTTGAAGAATGCTTCTTTAAACTTTGTTTTGAAAATTAGTTTCAAGAACTTTTTATCCGGTCTGGTAAACCTATGCTCTGATTCCAAGTGAAACACCCCACCTCTGTTAAGGTCACTCTCAATGGGAATGCCTTAATTTTGGAGGAGGTTTATAGGTACAAGTCACAGATAAAACACAAGACAGATATTAAACACAAGTATAAGCAGCGGAAAATAAACCAACTTTCATTTCACAAGTACTTGTCCATACAAATCACTTCCATAAAATAAACCTTTCCATTATTACAACAGATACTGTCTTGAATTAAAAACAACTTAAAGAAGCACATAAACCAAAAACTGCATAAATCCCCACAACGTGTCCAAAAGCCATAGCTATGCAAAGAAGGTCCAAACCGTACATCACTATCCTGAAGCTTGCAAAGAGTCTGACTAGGCTGAATTGTTTCCTCCCTGTGGATCTGTGGGGGGGGGGGGGGGGGGACGAAAGACAAAGGGGCAAAAGAAAAGTAGAGTCAGACATAAAGCCTGGTAAGTCTAATGGTACTTCGGTATATGAATAAGAAAAAGGATATGATTGGCATAACTGAAAATGGGAAAAATACTATAAGCTAAGACAAGCGGTTTAGAACCGAAATTACTATCGCACCCCATATTAATCTCTACACCCACTAGTACTTGTTCCGACTGGCACCCCATAAGTCTGGGTGAAATGATCCCTTTCTAATGATCGGCTCCTACTCGCATAAACACCTGTGTCTAACGGCTCCCAAGAGTGTAGCTACCTATGCTGGTCCCACCATGGGGTGTATCAAGTCCCGTGGTGGCGACCGATACAATTCTAGAATGCAAAGTTACACTACTGGTGCCCAGTGCCTAATTTTTCAACGACGGAGTGTGTGCACGCTCGCACTCCGTTTGAACCTACACTGCTGCACCACCGCCGTCGCTTTGACCGCTTACAATCAGCCCAGTAATCGTGCCCCACCCTGCCTAGTTTCAGGGTACCTTATACACCTTATTGGGTTACTGCTGAAATGGGTCCTCGATACTAGGGTTTTCTAGTCTACATGCTAATTTGGTTAAGTGTCTGTATGAACCTAACCCCCAATCACTAGTTCAGTTAGCATGTGAATTTGGTTAAGTATTTTCTTAAGTGACGTAACCCTACCAGTCCAGACTTAGCTTTTTAATTAAAGCATCAACCACACAAATTAGACACGTGTTGTTGTGGTAACTGGATATGCCGATCGGTTCCAGGAAGGTTTACACCGCAACTCAGTCTAACCTCGGGTCCTTATTGGGCTCAATGCCTTAACCACCCACATTGGATAGGTATTGTTGTGATTATTGGACAGCAGGGCAGGTCCGGGCAGGTTTACATCAAAACTCAATCCAACCTTGGGTTAAGCATACTCGTATTTTTCTAATTTACATATTTGTCACTATTCATTTTGTATGTAAATGTTTATGGCCCAATTATCCAAATTCACCAGTTTTGGGTATAACAATTTATACCGCTTAATATGTCACTAGTCATTGGCATGTGCCAAACATGCCAATACAGGTATTTTATTATAAACCGAACGTAATTACTCCCGTCCAAACGTACGCAACATTATAACATATGTTGGGCTTAACAATTTAGCCCAACTTATAAACATGAAAAAAAGGAAACACAGAATCATGACATATTCTAGAATTACATAAAAGTGTGTGGCGCATGAACGTGCAGTATAATGTTTACACTAACATAGATTATGGATCAGGTAAACTTGCATTCAAATGATAATATAGCTAACTTGATGACACATGAAATGGCATACTTTCAAACTTGCCTAAACATGGTTCTATACACATATAACTAGGCATAATGTCAAGTATGTTACATGTCATAAATTTGTCCACTATTTGTCATGAACCAAGGGTGCAAACTAACTTTACATCAAGTAGTCTATTTTTAACATGAAACTAACATAGTTTGTGTAACTAGAAGGTACTTACATAAACCAAGTTATGACTTGCAAATAAACCCAAGAATATATATATATATATATATATACAAGTTTTGGAGTCATGTGGGCATAAAAGGTCACAATTCTAGAACATGTTTACATAAGCCTTAATTTAAACTTAGAAAATGTGTACAGCTTGTACTAGTTACATAATCACAAAGGTGTCGATTTTAGTTTTTTAGTCACAAACTTGCAAGTGTCATTATTTTCATACCCAATTATCCAATAGACTTACATCAATCAACTTTTGCCACAAACGTCAGTCACAAACTATGACAGAATCATCACAGAACATAGAATTTACATTATTATATACAAATAGAAAGGCCCCAATTTCATTTATAACAAATTACATCGCAATTTCTATTCATACTCATAAATTCCATTATACTTACAACGGGCGCTGTAACTTGTTTTCTGGTTTCTGTTATTCTGAATTTGCCAAGCGTTCCCTTGAAGTAGAAAACGATGCGTAGAAAATAGATTAGATTGTTGTGTTCTTATTTGAGTTGGCTTGTCTTTAAGCTTTTCCTCTTGACGGCTATTCTCAAACTCCTCTCAGCAGCATGTCGGCTCAAGGTTTATTTCTTTTTGTCAATTTTAGTTGAGACTTAGGTTGTATATATAGAATTTTAAGTAGATTTGAGCCGTTCGATGAAGACAGAGGAATCCAAGCCATTCATGCCAAGAGTAGCCAATCAAAATTTGACAAGTAAGCCCCACATTGGAGCTCAGGAATTCGACCAGAACACAGACTAAACCAGCCAAGTCGACCAGGCAGGTCGACAGGCAGGTCGACACCATAGTCGACCTGGGGTGACTAGGTCGACAACATGGTCGACCCTATGGTCGACCTGGTCCCTGGGCAGGAATTTTCCTGCCTAGCCCAGTTTGAGCGTGTTTTTTTTGAAATTTGAACTTGAAACTGAGCTGTTTGAATTTTCAATTTAATTCTGAAACTTCCAAAGGTCATAAATCCTTCATACGGAGTCCGACTCACGCAAACTCGGACTCTATCTCAAGTATAATTCCAAGACAAACGCAATGGCGTAAGTCATTTCCCTTAATTCTTAGTTTTTGAATTAAGTATACTTTAATTTATCAATATACTATTAACCGAAAACTCGGGGTGTTACAGATTTACTTGAAAATTCGAAGGTATATAGTTTAGGATTTTGATTAGAAATGGTGGAGGAGAAGATAAAAATAGTGAGTTAAATTTTGAAATCAGAACACCCTATTTACTGAAGAGAGGATACTTTAATTCAATTTAAAATTTGTAAAAATCGGCTAGTATATCGACATACTATATTTGGTCATATTGACATGGTCACTTTGTAAATTTTGAAATTATTATTCTAAAAATTATTTTGAAAATATAAAACAATATAGTTTTAGTTTGAAACACTGGACGACTATTTAACATTGCATATGGGAGTCTTAAACAAAAAATACTTAAAAAATTATGAAAGTAATCTCAAATAGTTTAAACTTAAATATTTACTATATAATCAAAATCAATATATAAAGTAAATTTGAAATCCAAAACTAAATATTTAAAACAATAAAGATTAAAATTGTAATACATATAGAACAAATAATATAAAATATGTCAAACTATGAATATAAAGTATATATGATCAAAAATTAAAATATGATATAAAATATCACAAATATCAAATATAATTGAAATTAAAATAGTAAGTAGATTAGTAATTTAAAACATAAAAATATCAAAATTAATTTAAAATTTAAATCATAAAAAAACAATTATAATATATGCTTGTTGGTGTGCTTTTGGGTTAAAGCTGTCACATGTCAAGTTCACGCTCAACAGCATGCTCGGAACCGAATGAGAATATATTTCATTCTTGGAATCAACATCATATCAGGCACGTGTGGCAAACATGCGTCGATCACTCCGAAAAGCTTGCACCCCCGTTGCCGATCACTCAAATCTGCTGGCAAAATTCAACATGGCAAAAGTCAAGAATCAGCAAGTAAGTCCCATAATTTCGCATCCGCTGAGATGCGAAATGCATATTTCGTATCCCTAACAGGATGCGAAAATAGGCATTTTGCATCCCTAGGGATATGAAATTGTATCCTTCTTGGGATGCGATTTTGTATCCCTCCGGGGATACGATATTCGTCTACCAAACATCGTAGCGCTTCGCCTCCCATCACCTCATAACCACAATTTTTCGTATCACTAATGCCGACTCACTCCAGGATCTCGAATCCCTCTCCACTTCGCATTCCTGGCTTCACATACCTCGAATAGCCTTATCTTTGCATCCCTCAACAACCTCACCTCCCATATCTCGAATCACTCTCTACTTCGAATCGCCAAATTCTGACTCCCCTAACATCGTCTCCCTCCTTCTTTTCATATCCCCAGATCACTCACTCTTCTTTGGTTTCGTATCCCCTGGAATACGAAATTCGTATCCCTCGGGATACGAATTTTCATATCCTAGGGATATGTAATTAGCTAGTAAGCAAATGAGGGATGCGAATTTCTACAGGAACCGGTTCTGGGATTCAAAAATTGTTGTAGTGGTCTCCAAATCTCACATACTCCCACCTAATCCACTTCCTATAAATACCCCTACCTCATTCTTCAAAAGGGATGGATTTTTGACACCTTGGAAGCTCTCAAGCACCTATAATGGCTTCTATCTTCATCTCCATGACTATTGGACATAGCTTGGAGCTATAAAACGTTGCACACACGTTTTTCTTCAACATTTGGAGAATCCCTGAAACATGTACACCACTTTTGGACTACTTTGGGGAATATTTACACACTTTTGGGCGTTGAAGCTATTTCTGGGACATTGTTGACCAAGTCAACGCACTTTTCACTCAACGAAGAAGAAGTTCAATTTAGACAAAGTTTGGATTTAACAAATGATTTGTTGTTATACTATATAACTTTGTACACAAATATTGCCCGAAATTGTACAATAATTGTAATCGAATGTTATACTATGAACGATCTGTTAAAGATGCAGAATGTGGATATTAAGGCAAAAACTAACACTAGAGGAAGGGTGAATAGTGTTTTAAAGAGATTATGGAAAATTTAAACAATCTTGAATAACTATATGAATCACACAATGATTATCACACTAGAAATGATCACAATTACAGACACAGATATAAGTAAAAATAAAATACAGAAAAGAATAGAACACACCGGATTTTATACTGGTTCGGATTACTCCTACGTCCAGTCTTACGCAACGCTGCATTGTGCATAGTTTTATTATTATCGGTATCCAAGTACAACACCCTTGATTTCACGGCTACAAGGTTAACACTGATTCCACCACCTTTGATTTAACGGCTACAAGGTTAACACAGATTCTCCCTTTCCTTAATTTCAGGGCTACGAGGAACACACCCTTTCTCAAACAATTCCTAAATGATTACAATAGCCCTAGAACTCTTCAATTAGCACTTCAAACATAGAGTAGATGATAGAGAATGAAAAGAGAAGAATAAAGATATAAATTTTGTTGAAATCGGTAGACTATAAGTGTAGAAATCATGAATTTTAATGGTGGTAACTAAAGGGGTGAGGAAGGAGAAGAAATAATGATTAAAAAAATTGAAATTAGCCTCTTTTTATAGTTTCCCAATGGTTGCAACGATTCTGGAACATTACAAATAATGAAAACACACTTCCTTTGAAAATTGAAAAAATGACAGTTATATGTCGATATGCCATTACTCCTATGTCGACATACCCTTTGTTTTTAATTTTAAAATCAAATTTCAAGTGTTTAAATTAATATATATATATATATATATATTCCGGAAATTCTTGATTCAAAACTAATGTTTCAAATGAAGTTTCTAAAGTATAAAAACATAGTGACATATAATATAAACATATTTATAAAGTTATATAATTTAAAACTATATATATTATAAACATATTATTATATAAACTTTATAAACTATATATTTGAAATCATTAAGTAAAATATTTATAATAATTTGAAATCATTTA
Source organism: Allium sativum (assembly GCA_030737875.1). Taxonomy (NCBI): domain Eukaryota; kingdom Viridiplantae; phylum Streptophyta; class Magnoliopsida; order Asparagales; family Amaryllidaceae; genus Allium; species Allium sativum. The sequence continues at coordinate 552,295,533 of CM060918.1, forward strand.
GAAAAGAAATTTAAGAATACTTTGAAAAGGAATTTAAAAAAGGAATTTGAAAACATATTTTGAAATCAGAATTTGAAAGTGCAAACCTGAGTTTTACATATAAACTAGATTCTACTTACTTGATAATCTTAAGCTCTTTAAATATTGATATCTTGATACTCATGAGTCTTGAATCTCTTCTGAATTCTGAATCTCTTGGAACTCTAAAACTGTACAGTCTTCGATATTAAATCCTGTATACAAATCCTACATATATATGTATATATATATATATATATATAATCTAGACAAGGATGTTAGTATATATTTTATAATCAATGATAATTGAAATAAGGTTGTTGTCATCAAAACTCCACTCTCCAACAATCTCCCCCTTTTTGATGATGACAACCTTATTTTATAAAATATTCATACTAGTTTACTTCTTTAATACCTGTTGATATGATTCTTTGAATACTTCCCCTTTAACCATGAATTCTACATACGCCCCCTTAAACTAAGCCTATCTAATCCCTATTTTATAATTTCTCTCTCTTTGTTATCAACAAAAATAACCCCTAAATATACTCCCCCTTAATCTATATCATAAATAACTATTAATAATCTATATATCTATATATTCTAAGGCTATAATACTTAATTCTGTAATAAAGTACTTAATATATGACTCCCTCTAAATTCATGACTATATAATATCCTTATATATAACTATTCTAATACTTATTCTAAAATCTATGAAAACTATAAAGAAAACAAACATTGAATGAATTAAATAATTTAGTCATTGTTTTACAAGCCAAGAAATAAAAACCATACAAATTACAACGTCCTACGAGTCGAACAAAATAAAAGTTAAAATATCTACGAATACACAGATTATACGTATTACATCGTTTTTACGAATAAACGAGATAACATAAACATTTAATTATTCTTAACTATTGGGGACTTGTGAATTGGGAAATGAGGATATTGGAGAAAGAATTCTCCGCTTTTCTCAACGACATTCCCTTCTTTATCAAAACAAACTTCACCGATGCATATAACTTAATCGTCCTCCTCCATGCCTTCAGTTTGTGGTTCTTCTTCCTCATCTTCCTCTTCCACAATTTGATTATCATCTTCGATGATAATCAGATTTGTGTGATTATCCATAACAATTTTTTGTAGATTTCACAGGATTTTTCCTTGTTTCACATGTTCTTGATTCATCCTTATTTGTAACACTTGGATTTCAGCAAGCATTTGTTGTACATTCTCCATTTTCTCTTCTAATTTCATCATATGAGAGAGAGTAGTACGTTGAAACAGACCTTTGGATGGTCCACCGGAAGAATCAAGATTGATTTGATTATTATAATTAGTGGGAGCCATTATTTTATTTGGTTTTGACTTTTTCCAGAAATGAAATGAGAAGATGATGTAATGGCCCGAATTTCCGTACACTTTGAGTCAACCGATAACACCTCACGTCCAACCCAAATTGCACAGAAATAAGAATCATTAGTAGAAAGAAGTTAGAGGATGAGCAATAGAAATAAAGAAAAATTCGAATAGAAGAAAACGAAGAACACAAGTCACACAGCGGAACGAATAAAATATATTATATAACATAAATTTTTGAAATACAAAACGGCAACTGTATATACATTCCATTATCAGAGCACAACAGTTATTCCTGGAATAGTTATAAACACCTGTTTCCAGATACAACATAGTACACAGCGGAAAATATGAGTCTATAGCAAACTGGTGAAGCTTTCTGCATCAAACACCTCCAAGTGAATCTGTAAAATTCCGACTACTTGACTGACCATACAAATATGGGCACCTAAGAGTTTAGGGAAAACAAACAAAATAAACTCTGGGTCAGTCATGGGACTGGTGTGAGTAAACTCCTGTAATAACCTGGAAATTCGAGCCAATTTAAAAAATTTATTTTTGCAATTTTAGTGAATTTTGAATATTTAAAATGATTATTTTAAATAATATCGACGAGAAATTTATTTTGAATAGAATTAGAAAGTGTATATATATACGTCGTCGTTAGAACATAAATATTTATTTATAATTATAAAAGGAATTGAAAATGGCGCGCTAGTTCGATAGTTCGATTTCAAATTTCAAATGAATGTACTGGGTTCAAAATAAATCGGATTTTAGTGAAACCAAAAGTATTTGAATCTATTTGAGAATATCTTTCCAACGAATCCAAAAAATCGAAATTTCATAACGGGGATAAAAATTTATGTCCAGTTGAAAATTCAGAATAGTCGCTATGGAATTCTGGCCCTTAAAAATAGGAATTTTGCAAACGACCTCGGTTTTCGACGAAACCACTTTTGTTGTATCCGTGATGCCAAGTTATTGCTAGATTCCCAAATTCGTAATTTTTCAAATCAATATGTGAGCGTGGCAAAGGAAAACACGTCAGACCAGTTTTAGTTGATTTTAATCGACTGGAAAATGGCCATGTTTCAAACGGTCTCAAAATTCAACGAAATTAGTTTTGTTAGGACCGTATCGTCAATACGAAGCTACAAATAATTTTTCTGGAATTTTCAGTGTTAGTATATGGCCCTAGTAATTTGAAATGTGCGTTCAAATTGAATATATATATATATATATATATATTTTAATTTGAACGGAAACTGATCGAAACAGCCGAATTGGAATACGATACATATCCCATTGTGTTCGGAATGAGGGTAATTAGCTAGGGATGACAATCAGTTAGTTTGATTTGGGGTTTGGATAAAAAAGTCAACTCTTAGAAAATTAAATAAATAATATATTTTATATTTCTCCCTTTCATCTCCTATACCCTCTCAGCCCCCTCCCCCTTGTTCTATTTTCCAAATTGAAAAAAAAGGAAGTGACGCAGCTGCCATTGACCATCGCTGTGCCCACTCCCCCACCAGACCGCGACCACCGCGCGTGCGCCCCCTCCGACGATCGTTCCAAGCAGCTCTGGCCACTTCCCATTGCTCCACCTTCCCTGTTCGAAGTCCTAAACCCTTAAAACCCCAATGCCCGCCGTTCCAGCCCCCGCTTCACTGCCTGACGCCTCCCCACCCTGCTGCTGAGCACCCCCACCACCAGCTCCGACCTGCTACCCCCTCTGCCCCTCCTCTTTCCCCAATTCCAAACCCTAGTTCTCCTATTCCTCCGCCAACCACTCCACAACCCACCGCACAGCCAACCCCGCCTTCCCCAGCCTCGTCCGACCTACGGCTCGCCTTCTCCCCCCCCCTCTTCGAATGATGTAAGTTAATTTTGTTTTGTTGTATCATAATTTGTTTATATAAAGTTATTACTATATAAAGGTCTTGTTTTTTTATGTAATAGTTTGGAAAATAATGAATATGATTTCTATAAACTACAAAGATTTGATTTTCATTTGAACAAAGATTTGATTTTTATTTGAACAAAGATTAGATTTTTATAATGAAGTAACGAATATAAAAATGTAATTTTTATATATGTATGAAAATAAAAATTCGATTTTTATTTATATATGTAGCGGATAGTATAGAAAAGATGTGATCTTTGGTTATAGAAATGAAAATATACATTGTCTTTGAAATGAATTTTGCTTTTTCTTTCAAAAATAAAATTATATGGTTTTAAAGATCGTATTTTTTTGAAAGTGAAAAGATCCTATTTTTGAAAGTGAAAGAATGTATTTTTCATATAGGAAAGGTGTGAATTTTAAATTTATATATATATATTATAGCGACATAAAAATATAGTAGCGGTGTAAAAATAGAATTTTTATCTATATAGTAGGGGTGTAAAAATAGAATTTTTATCTATATAGTAGCGGTGTAAAAATGTGATTTTTATCCATACAGAGTGACTATAAAAATGTGATTTTTATATATGTAGTGGCTACGGGCAACGAAATTGACAAAAGGCGGGCACGACGAAGGTTTTCTACATATGAATAGTCGTGGCGTTTGGTTTAGCTTTCAGTGAGAACTCCTCACTTTTATTTTTATTTGTTTTCTAGTTGAAATATATACTAGGATGCAGATGGTACTTAGTAGCACCCGACACCTGTCGTCCACAGACCATGGATGACTTGTTTGTTTGATTGCTGTGTTGTGAAATTTGATGGTGTGATGTGGAATGAAATAAAATATTTTATAGCAGAAAATATTTTATAGTTAAAAATATAATTTTTAACGTGTATATAAAATAAATATTTATAAACAAATCGGACGATTTGTGTATATATACTGATTTGACCGATATTGATTGGGACGATAAATTTCACTCATCGCCCAACTGCACAAAAAATATGTGTGTTTGTTGATTTGAAACGCCACACAGGTATTGGGATGATATTTGACGTACACTAATCTCGATTGTTTAGTTGTATGTCAATCGATGGGTTGACAGACTGTGTAAGCGTTAATTATTTATATTTAATGCTTATGCAGTTGTGTGGTGCACTTTGGATGATGGTTGATTATTTATTGTTGCTGTTATGTACATGTGTTGTAGAAAATCCATATAATTAACATTATATGGTAATTGATTGGGCCTCATTCCAATATAGAAAATAAATTCATGTGTTGAATAGAAAATAAATTCATGTGTTGAATAGAATAAATTCATGTGTTGAATTGAAAATAAATTCATGTGTTGAATAGAAAATAAATTCATGTGTTGAATAGAACAAATTCATGTGTTGAATTGAAAATAAATTCATGTGTTGAATAGAAAATAAATTCATGTGTTGAGTAGAATAAACATTCATGTGTTGAATAAAAGCCGTGTTGATTAGATTGACGCCATTTTGACGTGAACGATATTTATATCGATTTTATTCATTTCTATAATGAATATAGAAAAGAAAATGATTCCAAAATATAATGTTTTGAAAATATTATCATTTTTATATCGATGAAGTGGAATATTCAACTTTGATTCGAAATTGAATATGAAGTTGAAATTGTTTTGAAAACGAATTTAAAACTATTTATAAAATACGTTTTCGAAGGAAATTGATGGTATTATATATATATATATATATATATATATATATATATATATAATGGCCTGAATAAAACGCGCTGCGCCGCGGTAGTTCGCGAATTTCAACCATTGACTTCGAGTAGACATTATGGGAGATCCGACCGTCGGATTCTCCTAAAACCGGAACCGTTGGGTTCGTATCGGAAAGAGCTTTCTAACGAATATTAGTGATTTGAAATCTAACAATTGGATTTGGAATTATGTCCAAATCAAATTTGGAAAAGGTCGCTGTAAGTGCAGTTCGATGGTCTTTGATGGAAATCGACTGTACGGGCCTTGATAAAATTATTAAAAATATTAATAATTTGTTTAAAATCATAAGAAATGATTTGTGAAGGATTAGGATGAAAATTTCCATATTTGAAAAGATAAAAATTGTTTTTTATCAAAATGAACTAGTTTTGAACTAGAATTATAATTCTATTTATTTTTAAAATAAATAAAGTGGATTTGAAATGGTTTTGAAAGTAACCAGAATTTACAATAGTGGAATTGGAATGGATTTGAATCGAAATTGTCTTTGGAATATTTTGATGTCAGATTTCTTGATTATACATATATTGTTATGGAAATTTGAAAGATATATTGATATCGTTATTTCCAATACGATATTTGTTGGTCGTAGAATTTGATATTGAATATAAGCCGATATATTTTCTATTTAGAGCCTTGTATTTAATATCGAATGTGATTTGGGTTTGTCGTGAATGGTGTCTTCATTAACACTATTCTTAAACCCAGTGGAGAAAAAGATTAAATCTTTTTATTTAGATTTAATGAAGTGTACCAATTAAATGGTATTTAATTGGAATTAAATTGGAAATGATTTTTGGGTTTATCGTGAACGGTGTTTTAAATAACACTTGTTCTTTAACCCGATAATTAATAGAATGTGATTTTGGGTTTATCGTAGACCGTGTTTTAAATAACATTGGTTCTTTAACCCAGTTAAATATAGGATATTGATTTCTTTGAAGATTAAAACTAAGTGAGGTTTTAATGAATCTTTAATTATATTGAAATGGCCGAGAACGGAGTATCACCAGTTTTGCTCCAGCCGATAGTTAAATCTTTAATTAGATTTGAACGTGAAATCGTAATTGAATTTACCGATAACAACATGGTGTTAGATATGAAGTATTACCAGTTTTACTTCATGGGATGAATAGGTTAGGATTGGGAAATAAAATTAATGATTACTTCGGTGTGGTTCGCTAATCCCGACTAGTTTGAATTGATATTCAAAGAAGATTAAAGAATAAATTTAAAGAATTTATCTTTGATAAAATTAATGGGAACCTTTCCCAAAGTATAAGAATATTTGAAAAAAAGAATATTTTGAATTGGAATGAGGTGTATGTTGTGTTTGTGTAACACTTGTTTATTATATACGCGAGTTATTCAGAAAGATCGGGTTTATCCCATTCTGAATAACTGATTCGACATGGTGTCTAGGATGAATACGGTGGTCAAAGACCGGAGGTCTTCACATCGTTTGGTTGATTACTGATGATCTTGATTGGGTCGTACACCCAAGAGGAGGGAATCAGTTAGTGATCGTCCAGACGTACTTGGAGATCGATGGATATGCGGGGTACTAGGTGCCTCTTGTTTCGTTCAGACCCAGAACGAACTTGTAAATTGACCGTGTGTCTGACATTGGATTTTATTCTGTGTGGTTGATTTCTATTAAATATATATATATATATATATATATATATATATCTGTTTGGCGGCGGAGAATTTATTCTTTTGCTTATCGCCCTTCTCTGAGACGTACGAGCTCAGAGGTTGTATATCGATGGATATCAAACGCATGGAGTGAATTGCCTGTGTGGCATGCCTAAGTGGCAAATGATCAAGGCTTCTGTTGAAAAGCAAAGTCTTGTAGGTGATGATCAAAGCATGGCCTATTTGGCATAGCTTTGTGTAGCGTTGATTCACAAGCCTCACACAGCAGTAGTGGACCAGAAACGGAAGAAGGAGCTCAGGGAGGGCATGCGTTTCTTTCTAGCTAGAAGTGGCGTCAGTGGTTTTACACGCCTTGACGAGTTTGACTTATGTGGTTGTTGCTGTTGCGAGGCGCCTCGGATATATTGGTGGCTGTGTGGAGCCGATGGAGTCATTTGGCTCATTTACGCCCCAAAGGGTGGGGGAACGCAGTGTTCAGGCATTTTAATCCACATCGGTGGACCGACCCTGGCGATCCTAAGGCTTGACAAGGTACTTGCCTGAGACATGGTAGGCTAGATTGTCTCGAATCGGTAGAGGACTATCTTTTGCCTCGGTTTACAGATGGAAATCCAACTTCCAATACGTGACTTTGCGGTTTTATTTGTAGAGCCTAGTATGGCGACATAGTGGGATGGGGCACTTATGCGGTCTGTGATTGTTATTTATGATTGAAATTGTTTTATACACTATGCACTTATAATAGTATCAAATGAAATTTCACGTACCAAGCATTCTTCGCTATTATAAGGTAAAAACCCTATCCTCCGGCTTGCGTTGCATTGTGTGATGGGACCTGGGTCTTATAATAGCTTCATTTTCCTTTATTTAGCATTGCGCTGTTGTTTTATGCACCTAGTATTCTTGGGAGGAAACCCATTCCGTGTTAGACGGCGTGGTCCCTTGATTTACCTAACTTTAAAATAAAGATTAATATCTGTTTTAGTTCTCACACCAGTCACATTACTGACCTGGAGTTTATTGTTTTAACCTAAACTCTGGGTGCCCTTATTTTGACACGATCAGCTAGTAGTTTTGGTTTTGCAGATTTATATTCACAGGAACCTGGTTTACATCTGGAACAATATTCGGAAAGCTTTGTATCTGTATATCTCCTTCAGTTGTGTTTTGTATTATTTTCCGCTGCTATGTAATTTATTGTAATCTCTGATATTTATCGAATGTATTTTATTCGTTCGTACTATGTATATTCTTGTAATCTGATGAATTGTTGTAATAAGCAATGAAATGTTCTCCTATTTGCGTTCTAATTTGTCATGTTCTCAAAACAATCAGGGGTTTCGAATGGTCTTGGTCAGTTTAGCGACTGGCTTGGATCGAGCGGAATTCCCTGTCGTTACTTTGTGGTAACAGAGCTTTGGTTTACAAAGCTCAGAGAACAAGACACATTAGAACCATACGGAAGAATTCATCAGATATTGGATTAGTAATACCCAATGAGAATGACTCGTTATAGATAGGATCAGTAGTATCCTAGAACGAGTGTGAAGAGCATATTTTTGAAAATGAAAACAATTTTTGTTTTGAAAATTTAAATCAACTATTCGTATTTGATTATTTATTTTATATAGAATTTGGACAATCAAATATATAAAATTTTGCATATACGTCTGATCCACGGGTATTCAAAGTTTTAATATATTGGGTAGATATAGAATTACACTCTAGTCGCCCGGGGGTGATTCTGATGATTGATATATCATCATTAGAATTTATATTCGAGTGAAGAAGGTGTGATATCTATATATTTCCATTAGACTGGCGTGAGAACCAAAATTAGATAGGGCTTATTGTTGTGATATGGCATCAAAAATCTGATTTTTTGACTATGTATCAAAATTATGAATTTGAAATGATAATCAACTAATTGATTGCTGATTGTGTGGTTTGATTATTGGTTGATTAAATGTTGAACCTTTAGCCAAATTGAACCGAATATTGAATTTATTGAAAATTTAGTCGCATTTGCATACATATGCATGTACTTACATTGAACAGGTCATAGCAAGGAGGCTAGAGAAGAGGAATAAAATTGTTTGCCCGACAAATAGGTACATGTTTATTGTATTTCTTTGGTTTTGGATGATTTTATGAGCCGGTTGGCTAGGCGCTTGGCTTTTTCTTTTGGATTGAAGAAGGCCATGGGAGGCTATATGAAATATGCCGAAGTCCCCGGTGCAGGGGAGATTATGGCGAAATTTTTCGAAAATTTAGGGTGTTAGCCAAAATTTTGAAATTTTTGAAAAGTTCTTGGAAACAGAAAATTTGGAGAACTTAAGCCATAAAGAAAATAGAGAAAGTTGAGTTGGTTTGTGAAACAACTTTCGGCTTCGTTCCTTTTCGGAGACGAAAAGTTTTAAGTCGGGGAGATTGTAATAACCCGGAAATCCGAGCCAATTTAAATTTTTTATTTTGGCAATTTTAGTGAATTTTGAATATTTAAAATGATTATTTAAATAATATCGACGAGGAATTTATTTTGTATAGAATTAGAAAGTATATATCTATATACGTCGTCGTTAGAATATAAATATTTATTCATAATTATAAAAGGAATTGAAAATGGCGAGGTAGTTCGATAATTCGATTTCAAATTTCAAATGAAAATACCGGGTTCAAAATAAACCGGATTTTAGTGAAACCAAAAATATTTGAATCTATTTAAGAATATCTTTCCAACGAATCCGAAAAATCGAAATTTCATAACGAGGATAAAAAGTTATGTCCAGTTGAAAATTCAGAATAGTCGCTATGGAATTCTGGCCCTTAAAAATAAAAAAAATTCATACGACCTCGGTTTTTGATGAAACCACTTTTGTTGGATCCGTGATGTCAAGTTATTTCTGGATTCCAAAGTTCGTAATTTTTCGAATCAATATGTGAGCGTGGCAAAGGAAAACGCGTCTGACCAATTTCAGTTGATTTTAATCGACTGGAAAATGGCCATTTTTCAAACGGTCTCAGAATTCGATGAAATAAGTTTGGTTAGGACCATATCGTCAATACGAAGCTGGAAATAATTTTTCTGGTATTTTCGGTGTCAGTATGTGGCCCCGGTAATTTGAAATGTGCGTTCAAATTGAATATATATATTTATATTTTAATTTGAACGAAAACTAATCGAAACACCTGAATTGGGATACGATACATATCCCATTGTGTTCGGAATGGGGGTAATTAGCTAGGGACGACAGTCGGTGAGTTCGATTTGGGGTTTGGATAAAAAAGTCAACTCTTAGAAAATTAAATAAATAATTTATTTTATATTTCTCCCTTTCATCTCCTATACCCTCTCAGCCCCCTCCCCCCCCGGTCTATTTTCTAAATTGGAAAAATAGGGAAGTGACGCAGCCGCCGTTGACCATCGCTGCGCCCTCTCCCCCGATGGACCGCGACCACCACGCGTGCGCCCCCTCCGACGATCGTTCCCAGCAGCTCTGGCCACTTCACCTTGCTCCTCCTTCCCTGTTCGAAGTCCCAAACCCTTAAAACCCTGATGCGCGCCGTTCCAGCCCCCGCTTCACTGCCTGATGCCGCCCCACCCTGCCGCCGACCACCCCACCACCTGCTACCCCCTCTGCCCCTCCTCTTTCCACAATTCCAAACCCTAGTTCTCCTATTCCACCACCAACCACTCCACAACCCACAGCACAACCAACCCCGCCTCCCCCAGCCTCGTCCGACCTGCGGCTCGCCTTCTCCCCCCCCTCTCTTCGAACGATGTAAGTTATTTTTGTTTTGTTGTATCATAATTTGTTTATATAAAGTTATTACTATATAAAGGTCTTGTTTTTTTATGTAATAGTTTGGATAATAATGTATATGATTTCTATAAACTACAAAGATTTGATTTTTATTTGAACAAAGATTAGATTTTTATAATGAAGTAACGAATATAAAAATGTTATTTTTATATATGTATGACAATAAAAATTCGATTTTTATTTATATATGTAGCGGATATAATAGAAAAGATGTGATCTTTGGTTATAGAAATGAAAATATACATCGTCTTTGAAATGATTTTTGCTTTTGCTTTCAAAAATAAAATTAGCATGGTTTTAAAGATCGTATTTTTTTGAAAGTGAAAAGATCGTATTTGTGAAAGTGAAAAGATCGTATTTTTCATATAGGAAAGGCGTGATTTTTAAATATGAAAGGATTCAATTTTTATATATATTACAACAACGTAAACATATAGTAGCGATGTAAAAATAGAATTTTTATCTATATATTAGGGGTGTAAAAATAGAATTTTAATCTATATAGTAGCGTTATAAAAATGTGATTTTTATCCATATAGAGTGATTATAAAAATGTGATTTTTATATATGTAGTGGCTACGGGCAACGAAATTGACAAAAGGTGGGCACGACGAAGGTTTTCTACATATGAGGAGTCGTGGCGTTTGGTTTAGCTTTCGGTGAGAACTCCTCACTTTTATTTTTATTTGTTTTCTAGTTGAAATATATACTAGGATGCAGAAGGTGCTTAGTAGCACCCGACACCCGTTGTCCACAGACCACGGATGACTTGTTTGTTTGATTACCGTATTGTGAAATTTGATGGTGTGATGTGGAATGAAATAAAATATTTTATAGTGGAAAATATTTTATAGTTAAAAATATAATTTTTAACGTATATATAAAATAAATATTTATAAACAAATCGGACGATTTGTTTATATACACTGATTTGACCGATATTGATTGGGACGATAAATTTTACTTATCGCCCAACTGCACAAATAAAATGTGTGTTTGTTGATTTGAAACCCCACACGAGTATTGGGATTATATTTGACGTAAACTAATCCCGATTGTTTAGTTGTATGTCAGTCGATGGGTTGACAGATTGTGTAAGCGTTAATTATTTATATTTAATGCTTATGCAGTTGTGTGGTGCACTTTGAATGATGGTTGATTCTTTATCGTTGCTGTTATGTACATGTGTTGTAGAAAATCCATATAATTAACATTATATGGTAATTGATTGGGCCTCATTCCAATATAGAAAATAAATTAATGTGTTGAATAGAAAATAAATTCATGTGTTGAATAGAATAAATTCATGTGTTGAATTGAAAATAAATTCATGTGTTGAATAGAAAATAAATTCATGTGTTGAATAGAATAAACATTCATGTGTTGAATAAAAGCCGTGTTGATTAGATTGACGCCATTTTGACGTGAACGATATTTATATCGATTTTATTCATTTCTATAATGAATATAGAAAAGAAAGTGATTTCAAAATATAATGTATTGAAAATATTATCATTTGTATATCGATGAAGTTGAATATTCAACTTTGATTCGAAATTGAATATGAAGTTGAAATCGTTTTGAAAACGAATTTAAAATAATTTATAAAATACGTTTTCAAAGGAAATCGATGATATATATATATATATAATGGCCTGACTAGAACGCGCCGCGCCGCGGCAGTTCGCGAATTTCGACCATTGACTTCGAGTGGACATTACGGGAGATCCGATCGTCGGATTGTCCTAAAACCGGAACCATTGGGTTTGTATCGAAAAGAGCTTTCTAATGAATATTAGATATTCTAAATATAATGGTTGGATTTGGAATTATGTCCAAATCAAATTTGGAAAAGGTCGCTGTAAGTGAAGTTCGATGGCCGTTGATGGAAATCAACTGTATGGGCCTTGATAAAATTATTAAAAATAGTAATAATTTGTGTAAAATCATAAGAAATGATTTGTGAAGAATTGAGATGAAAATTTCCATATTTGAAAAGATAAAAATTGATTTTTATCAAAATGAACTAGTTTTGACCTAGAATTATAATTCTATTTATTTTTAAAATAAATAAAGTGGATTTGAAATGGTTTTGAAAGTAACCAGAATTTCCAATAGTTGAATTCGAATGGATTTGAATAGAAATTGTCTTTGGAATATTATGATGTTGGATTTCGTGATTATACATATATTGTTATGGAAATTTGAAAGATATATTGATATCGTTATTTCCAATACGATATTTGTTGGTCGTAGAATTTGATATTGAATATAAGTCGATATATTTTCTATTCAGAGCCTTGTATTTAATATCGAATGTGATTTGGGTTTGTCATGAATGGTGTCTTCATTAACACTATTCTTAAACCCAGTGGAGAAAAAGATTAAATCTTTTTATTTAGATTTAATGAAGTGTACCAATTAAATTGTATTTAATTGGAATTAAATTGGAATTGATTTTTGGGTTTATCGTGAACGGTGTTTTAAATAACACTTGTTCTTTAACCCGATAATTAACAGAATGTGATTTTAGGTTTATCGTGGACCGTGTTTTAAATAACATTGGTTCTTTAACCCAGTTAAAGAGAGGATATTGATTTCTGTGAAGATTAAAACTAAGTGAGGTTTTAATGAATCTTTAATTAGATTGAAATGGTCGAGAGTGGAGTATCCCCCGTTTTGCTCCAGGCGATAGTTAAATTTTTAATTAGATCTGAACATGAAATGGTAATTGAATTTACCGATAACACCATGGTGTTAGATATGAAGTATTACCTGTTTTACTTCATGGGATGAATAGGTTGGGATTGGGAAATAAAATAAATGATTACTTCGGTGTGGTTCGCTAATCCCGACTAGTTTGAATTGATATTCAAACAAGATTAAAAAATAAATTTAAAGAATTTATCTTTGATAAAATTAATGGGAACCTTTCCCAAAGTATGAGAATATTTGAATAAAAGAATATTCTGAATTGGAATGAGGCGTATGTTGTGTTTTTGTAACACTTGTTTATTATATACGCCAGTTATTCAGAAAGACCGGGTTTATCCCATTCTGAATAACTGATTTGACGTGGTTTCGAGGATGAAGACGGTGGTCGAAGACCGGAGGTCTTCACTTCGCTCGGGTGATTACTGATGATCTTGATTGGGCCGTACACCCAAGAGGAGGGAATCAGTTTGTGATCGTCCAGACGTACTTGGAGATCGATGGATATTCAGGGTACTAGGTGCCTAAGGTTTCGTTCAGACCCAGAATGAACTTGTAAATGGACTATGTGTCTGACATTGGATTTTATTCTGTTTGGTTGATTTCTATTAAATATATATATATGTTTGGCAATGGAGAATTTATTCTCTTGCTTAACGCCCTTCTCTGAGACGTACGAGCTCAGAGGTTGTATATCGATGGATATCAAACGCATGGAGTGAATTGCCTGTGTGGAATGCATAAGTGGCAAATGATCAAGGCTTCTGTTGAAAAGCAAAGTCTTGTAGGTGATGATCAAAGCATGGCCTGTGTGGCATAGCTTTGTGTAGCGTTGATTCACGAGCCTCACACCCCAGTAGTGGACCAAAAATGGGAGAAGGAGCTCAGGGAGGGCATGCGTTTCTTTCTAGCTAGAAGTGGCGTCAGTGGTTTTACACGCCCTGACGAGTTTGACTTATGTGGTTGTTGCTGTTGCGAGGCGCCTCAGATATATCGGTGACTATGTAGAGCCGATGGAGTCATTTGGCTCATTTAAGCCCCAAAGGGTGGGGGAACGCAGTGTTCAGGCATTTTAATCCACATCGGTGGACCGGCCCTGACGATCCTAAGGCTTGACAGAGTACTTGCCAGAGACATGGTAGGCTAGATTGTCTCGAATTGGTAGAGGACTATCTTTTTCCTTGGTTCACAGATGGAAATCCAACTTCCAATACGTGACTTTACGGTTTTATTTGTAGAGCCTAGTATGGCGACATAGTGAGATGGGGCACTTATGCCGTCTATGATTGATATTTATGATTGAAATTGTTTTATACACTATGCACTTATAATAGTATCAAATGAAATTTCGCGTACCAAGCATTCTTGGATATTATAAGGTAAAAACCCTATCCTCCGGCTTGCGTTGCATTATGTGATGGGACCTGGGTCTTATAATAGCTTCATTTTCCTTTATTTAGCAATGCACTGTTGTTTTATGCACTGGTATTCTTGGGAGGAAACCCGTTCCGTGTTATAGGGCGTGGTCCCTTTATTTACCTAACTTTAAAATAAAGATTAATAACTGTTTTAATTCTCACACTAGTCACATGACTGACCTGGAGTTTATTGTTTTAACCTAAACTCTGGGTGCCCTTATTTTGACACGGGCAACTAGTAGTTTTGGTTTTGTAGATTTATATTCACAGGAACCTGGTTTACAGCTGGAACGATATTTGGAAAGCTTTGTATCCGTATATCTCCTTCAGTTGTGTTTTGTATTATTTTCTACTGCTATGTAATTTATTGTAATCTCTGATATTTATCGAATGTATTTTATTCATTCATACTCTGTATATTCTTGTAATCTAATGAGTTATTGTAATAAGCAATGAAATGTTCTTCTGTTTGCGTTATAATTTGTCAAGTTCTCAAAACAATCAGGGGTTTCGAACTGTCTTGGTCGGTTTAGCGACTAACTCGGATCGAGCGGATTTCCCGGTCGTTACTACTCCAACCATTTGTTTAACTTTCAAAAATCCTTTTGAAAGAAATGATAATCGTAAGACCGATCCACACATAAACACGGATGGTTTATACCTTACAATAACCAAAATATTTTTGATATCAAATCCAGTGATATTATAAAAATGTCTACATTAAAGAAATAGAATCTAGCGGAACGCTTGCATCTCACGCTCCATATATAATATAAAATCAAAAACTGCAGGGCACTTATTTGAGATTGGATTTCCAACATGACAAGGTATGGAACTACCTTCCGATCAGTGTACACTAGAGGGGATACACTAGGGTTCAACAAGAACATCTTGCAACCCAACCCACACATGACCGACCACTCATTTCGCTTGAGTGTATCGAATGTATATCACCAACGGTTGGGATCAGCAACCGTTTCCCGAAAGGGACAACATCGATAGATTAAAGAAATAAATGGAATTCCTCTAGATAGGTGATTATACATCCTAATGGGAGCGACCCACATAGCCATGTTGCCTGCCCGATTTTTGTCAATTCTCGGTTGCAAGGCTTGAGGTTTGAATTATCTTTTAAAACATCTGGCCACCATTCACTTTGAATGCCACATCGTCATACCCACCAAATCACAAATTGATTTCCCCAAAAATACCATGGGTATAAAGCTAAGAGAAACGAGTTCCTCCGCCACCAAACGTAAGTATGCTTGAAGAGATTATCTTACACGATCCGTTAGATATACTCTGTCAGACATTCGACCATTCACGTTGTCCTAGGACTGCACAAACCGAAGGCACTATCCCGTAAACAGGATAGCCCTTGCATAACTCCGACTTTAATTACCTTCATTATATTTGATCGTAACGCTAACGCCCATACAGAGTGGTTTCCAGATAATGAATCTGATCCCGGTCTCTCCATATTGACGCCGGAAAAATGGTCAAAAACTTCGATAGTCGGTGGTTTAACTATCAAAATGTAACACCCCGAATTTCGGTTAATGCTAAAATTCACAAATTAAAGAATAACTAATCCCTGATGTGGGAATTAGGGGAAACGGGTTGCACCATTGTGTTCGTCTCGGAAACATACGCGAAATAGAGTCTGAGTTTTCGAAAATCGGAGTCCGTATGAAGAAGATATGGACGAACGAAGTTAGGCAGAAAAACCGAAAACTAGCCAGAATGCACTGGCGCACTTGTGAAGTGCGCCAACACAAAAATGCACTGGTGCACTTGTGAAGTGCGCCAACACATTTTTACACTGGCGCACTTGGGAAGTGCGCCCGTGCCGAGCCAGGAAACCTGCACAGTTTCTAGAGAGTTCTGTGGTTGGGTGCACCAGTTTGGGGTTTGGGCTTGGTCTTAGGGCTGGTTTCTGGAAGGTTCCGAAATCTAAGGGTCCTAATCTAATTTAGGGTTAATCTAAGGGCCTAAAACACTCACCTAATCTATAAATACACCCTAATACTACCCTAATTCATACTAAAAATAGAAATGATGCCACCATGCCGCCAAAATCAAACTTGAGAAGAACCTCCACTAGTTTATGAAGAAAGTTGCAAGCTAATCAACCTCTAATCATCATCTTCTTCTTGTATAGCAACTAGTTCTACTACATAAGTTTGCTAATCTTGGTTTTGGTGAGTTTCAATAGACTTAACAATCAATTGTTAAATTGATTATGATAGGATATGATAAGATATGGCTATGTTTGTGGAATCAATGTGTTTATGCAAGTTTAGTATAGTGTATGTTGTGTGCTATATGCAAGTTTAATGCTATGTTTTATGATGCAAAACACTATGTTGAACATTGATTCATATGTAACATGTTATGCAAGCTATATGGGAGATTATATGCAAGTCTATATGTAACATGTTATGCAAGTTATGTATTTGGTTTTATGCATGCTAAGTATTTGGTTTTATGCATGCTATGTATTTGGTTTTATGCATGCTAAGTATTTGGTTTTATGCATGCTATGTATGTGGTTTTATGCATGCTAAGAATTTGGTTTTATGCATGCTAAGTATTTGGTTTTATGCATGCTATGTATTTGGTTTTATGCATGCTAAGTATTTGGTTTTATGCATGCTATGTATGTGGTTTTATGCATGCTAAGTATTTGGTTTTATGCATGCTAAGTGTTTGGTTTTATGCAAGTTTGTCTCTTTTTATGATATGCATAATATATGCAAGTTTGTCTCTAAGTATGGCATGTTATGCAAGTTCATATGCAAGTTATGATACATATTCATATGCAAGTTATGATGCAAGTTCATATGCAAGTTATGATACATGTTCATATGCAAGTTATGATGCAAGTTCATATGCAAGTTATGATACATGTTCATATGCAAGTTATGATACATGTTCATATGCAAGTTATGATGCAAGTTCATATGCAAGTTATGATGCAAGTTCATATGCAAGTTATGATACATGTTCATATGCAAGTTATGATGCAAGTTCATATGCAAGTTATGATGCAAGTTCATATGCAAGTTTATGTGCAAGTTCATATGCAAGTTGTCTCTTTTATGATATGCATAATGCAAGTTTGGGTTAAATACTAGTTGGGTTTAATGTATGTTCATATATGCAAGTTGACACCTTTTGAACCCATGATAAAGTTACATGCTATGTTGGCTAAACCCATGACCTTTGTGATGAATCTTCCCTTTATTATGTCGTGTTATGAGAACGAACTACGTGGGGAACGATGGGGTTAATATGCATGTTAATAAAATGATGTGAAATGGGTATGATTAATCATACCACAAATTAAATGGACGTAATTGGGAATTTACCTATTAAGTTAGGTCTACCCATATTATGGAGTTGGGAATTTACCTATTAAGTTAGGTCTACCCATACTATGGAATTGGGAATTTACCTATTGAGTTAGGTCTACCCATATTCTTAAAAATGTGTAATTAATTAGGCATAATTAATTCAAATTATGGGGGTGATTAATTAGGTGTAATTAATCAACTAAGACACGAGGTTGGACCCTTTTGTAGCGGAAGTCTGCCCGGAACCGACCGGCCATCCAGCAGCTACAAATGATTGGCCCAATGTGAGAGGTCTTAGTGATAAATTAAATACGTGATTAAAGTAAAGACACGAGGTTAGACCTTTTTATGACAGAAGTCTGCCCGGAACCAACCGGCATATCCAGCAGTCATAAAAGATGGTCTAATGTGAGAGGTCTTTATGAGGTCATGATCTTAATTAATTAAGAAACACTTAACCATATTAGCATGTAGAGGGACATGAGGGGTTAAGTGGGTGCCTTGGGTGGCATGTGGAAATCTAGTGGGTTGCCTTGGGTGGCAATAGAAAATACGATTAGAATACTTAACCAAAGAGGAACATGTAATTAAACATGGGTAAAGGGTTAAGTAAGTGCTTTGGGTGGCATGTGGAAATCTAGTGGGTGCCTTAAGTGGCAATTGATATATGATTAGATGACTTAACCAAACCTTAACATGTAGGTGGGCATGATTATAACAGGGGTTAAGTGGGATACACTAGATAAAATAACAAGCTTAGGTGGTAGCTTGTGGGGGCCCATTTCAACCAATATCCCAAACGTATCTTAGTGGGCTCGAATCTAGTCGAGTGACGGGACACACATATTGGGCTTGACTATAAGAGGCCAAAATGGGTTAGCGGTGGCAACGCATGACCAACGGGTTTCATATGCGTGTGTGGACCCGGGCTGGTAAATAAGACGTTGTTGCATCGTGTAGATATAAGCCGTGCACCGTTAGTTTTATCAGGTTGCCACGTTGGGGAATGGTACACCCCACGGTGGGGCCAGCACGGGTATCTACGTTAGGGAGCCGATCGAATGGGGAGTAGTGTGTACACCTAGTGGATTGTAGGGCCCTGAGGCGTCTACTTAGTCACCTAGGGGTACGCGAGAACTATTAAGTTAATTTTATAAGTCCATGGGTGGGATCAACCTTTAAGTTAGGAATGACTGGTGTGGTGCAGTGTAGGAATTACACTTGGGTGGGTAGATCTGGGGTGGTGTAATCCAGTAATTATCCTTGGGTGGATAAATGCGTCTTTTCGGTTATCTTAGTACATCCTGTGTTTAGTTGGCTACTTAGTGTAGTCATTATCCCCAGAGGTACCGTACCTTGTTTATATCATACCCTAATTACTTTAATGATTGTATTGTTAGGATTATAGGACTCACTCAGACTTATGTCTGACCCCGTTGTTTCTTTATCTTTTTCCCAACCCTCAGGTTTTCAGAGTGGGCCTAGCACTAGTGGGCTTTGATCAGACTGCTTTATCTATCTTTTGGAGCTTGGACCGTGGATGTAAAGCTCAGTTTATCTTTTCTATTATGGCTATTAGGTTATGTAGTGGGATTATGTACTTTCGTTTTTATCAGGATGGATATTATGTACTTGACTCTTATTTATGGTTTTGGTGTAACCAAACATGTTTTACTTTCCGCTGAAATGAAATGATGTTTTAAATTCTCAAGTATTACTTATATCTGTCTTGTTGTAATTTTTCTGTTCTATATTCACTTAAAATACTCCACCGATGTTATGGCATTCCCTTAGTGAGTGACCGTAGCGGGTGTGGGGTGTTACACGTGGTATCAGAGCTTAAGGTTACCAGAACAGATAAATTTTTTAGGAAAAACTATTTTCTAAGAATATTTTTGAAAGGAGTATTTTCAAAAACATGTCTTTTAAGAGAAAAGTTTTTGAAAGAAAAGCATAATCCCCAATAGCCATATCTATATCTTTCGAATTCTCCGTTTTGAATCTCTTCCTCTCTCGTTTTGAGTTTCCCCTCCGCGTATAGATGACCTTTCTAAGATAGATAAGAACGGAAAACCACTTCAAGGGACTTAGACATTAGTCGGATTAGAAGTTGGTTCAAGAAGGAGGAGGACTGGTAGGTATCTATTGGATAGACAATGGGAGGAAGGCTCAAATAGTTGTTTGGTTAATGAAGGATGAAACCTCATTGGTGGGAGGTTATGAGTGGAGAATGGGAAGAAGAAGGCGAGTAGTTATCCTTTTGGAGGAATGGGACACCGTATTAGGATTGTCCAAAGGGGCATGGGCAAGGTACGGAATCTCCTAGAGGGTAGTTGTATTCCCTCACGACTAGGGTACCAAATGGGGATAGACCGTCTAGGTTGGAATTTGGATTTCTTTATTATCCGATTCGAACTTTATTTAATTCTGACGCATCGAGTTCGTTTATCTCATCATTGTTAGTTGAGTCACTGCACTTAGACACCAGTTAGGAGATGATCCCTTAGTTGTTTCAAACCCAATTGGGGCTCCATGATGTGTTTGGGTTTGAAAGTTTCTATACTTAGCGTTGAGTTTAGATGTGATGCTTTTTTGGGCTTCACGAGCTATGGGTTAGTCTTGGGCATGGACTGGTTATCCAGTAGGGGTGCCGTTCTTGATTTTGAAGGGAGAGTTGTTAGGCTTATGACCCGCTTGGGTAACACTCTCGAGATCTCTTGTAATCCCATGGAATCTGTTATGCTAAGTTATCTAGAATCGCTTGACACGTCGGTCGAGATTTGCGATCTGTTAGAGTGGTCCGGGAATACTCTGATGTGTTTGAGGAGGTGAAGGGTTTGCCTCCGAAGCGGGAGATAGATTTCCGAATTTATTTGGTGGATAATGCCAAACCAGTGTCTTTGCCAGTGCGCCACATGGCTCCTCGCGAGAGGAGGGAACTCCATAAGCAAGTAGGGGAGTTGCTTGAGAAGGGGTCCATAAGACAAAGTATATCGGAGTGGGGTGCTCCAGTAGTTTTTGCTACGAAGGCGGATGGGTCCCTCAGACTTTGTGTAGGCTAAAGAGAACTAAATAAACTCACAAAGAAGAATAGACACCCATTGCCGGGGATTGATGATGTCTTTGATCAGTTGGTTGGCGCCTCAGTATTTTCGCAAGTTGGACTCAGCCACGGGGTTTCGTCAGTTGAGGGTGGCTGAGGATAGTATAGAGAAGATTGCCTTTAGGACTCCGGATGGTTTTATGAGTGGCTGGTGATGCCATTTGGTTAGACGAACGCCTCCGCATACTTTGTTGATTTGATGAGAAGGGTGTTCAGGGAGTACCTAAGTAAGTTCGTGATGATCTTGGTGGATGACATCTTGGTCTTTTCTAGGAGCGGAATAAGTTTTCGTATGTGCTCAATAGGTTGAGCAAAGCCCGTTATGGGATAAACGGTGGTTTTGGAGCGAGACTAGCGAGGACATCCAGAATTGGACAAGGGCTTAATTATTTAGCCGTTTTTACTAGTATCATCTCACGTAGGTCGTCTGAATTCGAAGGAGGTATCCCTTGGGTGTTTGTCTGATATTGGTTTAGGCCTTAGGGGCTTGCATTTGGGGGATGTCGAGTTCGACTAGGGTGGTCTGCGTGAGAGATGGATAGTTGTGACGATTTTGCATGGGAGAATTGTAACACCCCGAAAATTCTATGACTGTGAAATTCACAAATTGAAGTATAATTAATCCGAAATCAAAAGAACTAAGGGAAACGGGATACGCCATTGCGTTCGTCTCGGAAAAATACGCGAAATAGAGTCCGAGTTTTCGAAAAACGGAGTCCGTATGAAGAAGATATGGCCTTCGGAAGTTTTGAATTAAATTTAAAATTCAAACAGATTAAAATAATTAAATATTCCGAAGTGGGGCCCAATGGGCCAGGGTGGAAGAACACCCGCCTGGGCCACCCAGGTCGACTGGGCTGTCGACCTGGGCTACCCATGTCGACAGGGCTGTCGACAGCCCTGTCGACAGGGGTGTCGACCTGGTCGAGCCCAGTCAACCTGGCTGGCCAGGTCTGTGTTCCTCCGATTTTCTGTGGTCTGCTTTGTCACTAGGGCTAGGTGGCAAGTTTTGATTGGTCTCTCTATCGAATGAATGGCTACGATCTAACCTAGCAACATCAATGGTCCTAATCAATTCCTAACCTCTATATAAACAACCCTAGACTAAACCCTAATCTATTCATTCAAAATTAAGAAAATAGCCGCCATGTTGCTGAGGAACGACTAAGAGTAGCCGCCAACTAGAGAAAGGATTAGGGAGAAAGTTCTAAAGCCTAAAGCAATTCAAGCGACCTAAAGCTAATCAATTCAACAAAGGAATCGTATCTCTTAATTAGAGAATTCGCCGCAACCATTGTAAGTAGAGTATTACTTTGGTATTAATAAACAATTGTGTTGATGTGTATGTTTGAATTGTGGCAATGGAAGTAATTCATATTTGTGCAAAATTATGTTATTCATTATAAAGAACTACATGCGGTAGTTCTATGCAAGTATACGTTTGGAATATTGCGCAAATTGTGTAATCTATATTGAAGCTACATGTATGTAGTTAATTGAAATTCATGCAAGTTTGGGGCTTTGTTATTATGCCATTATGATGTATATTTTTGTGCATAAATCATTTTGCAAGTAATTGAAACAAGTTTGGTTATTATAGTTCATATGAAACTATGTGGAATTTTGACACCATAATCCATGTATTAAGTCATGCTTTTGCAAACTTATGGCTAGGCTATGAATGATATTTGGAAAAATTGAAATCCATGTCAGTTCTATATTGTTAAATGACATGGCTAGGTTGGACTCAAAAATCCCCTTTTTGCAAGTTTAAAGTAAACACCATGATTAGGAATATTTATGCATAAGTATGTTATGTGATTAGACTTAAATCATGATTAAGTTGAATTATGCTTTTGTGTTAGTAACAAAGTATCCCTTTTGTAAACATGTAGAAACCTTATGAACATGACTTGTTTATGTTTATGCCATGTTTATGCTAGAAATATTTATGCCATGCTTATGTTTGACATTATGCCATGTTTATGCTAGCAGTATTTATGCCATGCCTATGTTTGACATTATGCCATGTTTATGCTAGCAGTATTTATGCCATGCTTATGTTTGACATTAGGCCTAAATAAGAATATAGGTTCATGTTGTAGTTAAACCTATGCAAGTTCACATGCTTTGATTCATGTCACCTATGTTACCACTATGCAAGTACACCAATTTCTATTATGTATTTTCCAACGTCATATGCAAGTTCATGCGCTCACTTTCCCCTCTTTGTGTATACGCCATAAGCCTCCCCTTTTCGCATGGCTAAATTGGGCTTTAAAAGGCTAAGCCCAATATATATAAACGGACGTGTAAAACGGGGGAAAATAACGTTGGGTTAAAAATAATTAATGAATGAAAATATAAAATAGAAGGGCCCAAAGTCAAGTATGGGTTGGGCCCATGATTGGTGTAACCTTTACACCATTAACTTAATAATGGGCCGCAAATATTTACATATAAGAAATAAAGAAGAATGACAAAATATGTAAATGTAGAACATACGATGTGTTTAACCCGAAGTTGGATTGAGTTGTGATGTAAACCTGCCCGGAACCGCCCGGCTGTCCAGTAGTCACAACAATACCTATCCAATGTGGGAGGTTAAACATGGAGCCCAATAAGGACCCGAGGTTAGACTGAGTTGTGGCGTAAGACTGCCCGGAACCAACCGGCAACAGGCAGCCACAACAATACCTGTCTAATGTGAGAGGTCAGGGCCTTAATAAGACAATTAAGGCTGAGTCAGGATTGATAGGATTAAGTGAACTAAAGACTTAATCAAAATGGAACATGCTAAACAAAACAGACTGGTGGGGGTTAGGTTAGGAAACACTTAACCAACTTAGCATGTTGGCTAGAGATAGAAAACCTAGTAACGGGGGACCCTTTTCAGCAGTAACCCTAAAAGGTGTATCAGGATACCCTGAAACTAGGCAGGGTGGGGCACGATTACTGGGCTGATTGTAAGAGGTCAAAGCGACGGCGGTGGTGTAGCAGTGTAGGTTCTAACGGAGTGCGGGCGTGCACACACTCCGGTGCAGAAAAATAAGGCACTGGACACCAGTAGCGTACCTGTGCACTCTAAGGTTGTGTCGGGTTGCCACTATGGGACTTGATACACCCCATGGTGGGACCAGCATAGGTAACTACAGACATCGGGGGCCGTAAGACACATGTAACTATGCAAGTAGGAGCCGATCATCGTAGAATGGATCACATCACCCTGATTATGGGGTGCAAATTGGAAACTAGTTTGTATGGGTTCAGAGATTAACATGGGGTACGATAGTATATTCGACCCTAGACAACTTAACTAAGTTATGGTGTTTGCCCACTTCTTGTTATTACTTATCATACCCAGTTCTTTATTCATAGACAAAATAGTACTAGACTTACTCAGGCTTTATGTCTGACTCTATTTTTCTTTCGTCTTCTTTCTTCCGTTCCCCCCCCCCAGGTTCTCAGGGAGGGAACACAGCAGCTTGACCAACCTCAACATCCAGCTTGAAGAAGAGAAATGTATTGCTTGGACTTTCCTGTTTTGAACTATGGCTTTGGACAATCCACTATGGGGCTTTTGCAGTTTATCTATGTTTTATTTATGCTTCTTTAAATAATGTACTCAAGACAGATTATGAAAGTGTTATGTTATGTTTTTGGAAAGGATGTTGTTGTAACACGTATTTGACTTTATGAAATAAAAGTTTGTTGTTCTTCCGCTGTTTACAAATATGTGTTCTTATATCTGTCTTGTATATCTGTGACTTGTACTTATAAACCTCCACCAAAATTAGGGCATTCCCTTTGAGAGTGACCCTAACGGAGGTGGGGTGTTTCACTTGGTATCAGAGCATAGGTTTACCAGATAAGATAAAAAGTTTTAAAAAAAAAATTATTTTCAAAAAGGAAATTTAAAGAAGCATTTTTAAAGGAAAATGTTATTTCATTTTAAAAAGGCAAGGTCCACTCCCCAAAGCCATAGGAACTATCTCTTATCCTTCGTTTTGAATCTATCCTTTTTGTTTCAGCATGTCCCAAGATCTTAACTTGCCGGAAGGGGTGCCAATACCTGGTTGGTTTAGACGGTTCTTAGAAGCAAGGGCCACTCAGCCAGGTCCTACCGTTCCTCCTCCCCCAGCGGAAGGAAATCATCCAGCTGCAGCAGCACCTTTTCCTCCACCTCCTCCACGGGGAAACACATTCGCTAAGATATGTAAAGATTTTAAGGCTATGGGAGGAAGGGATTTCCATGGAACTGAGTCCTTCGTAGCAGCTAGGAATTGGCTAAAAGAAACTGAGGACCTATTCATCATCTTTGAGGTAGAAGATAGACAAAAAGTACAGTTGGCAGTGTGGCTATTGAAGGGCGAGGCTTCCTACTGGTGGGAAGTCACTAATGCTGAAAGACCAGTGGAGACATGGGAGGACTTTAGGGCAAGGTTTGAGACCAAATTTCTCTCAGATGCGGAAAGAAGTTTGCAGTTGGAAAAATTCTTATTTCTTAAGCAAGGAGACAAGACTGTCAGAGAGTATGTGAATCAGTTCGATGAGCTGGCTAGGTTTGGACTTGACCTAGTCAACACCCCGCACAAGAAGGCTCTCCGTTTCGTCAAAGGGTTAAATGAGCCATTACACAGTTTGGCCATGACCCATATACCCATGGCGGCCACGTATGAAAGATTTGTGCAAATGGCATTGCTGAATGAAGAGGATAAGGGCAAGAAGGAGGCAAAGGCAGAAAGCTCTCAAGGGAAGAAAGAGGGTTTGCAGCCTAAGAAGACAGATTTTAAGAAAGGCGGGAAAGGCAACAAAGAGAAGAGGAAGTGCAATTTCTGTGGCAAAGTGGGGCACTTAGTAAAGGACTGCCGTAAAAAGAAGGCCAAGGAAAATGGTGGGTGCTTTTCGTGCGGTCAGACAGGCCACAGGGCTAAGGACTGCCCAAGGAAACGAGGGCAGGGGCAGGGCACTGGATCCACCCCAGGGGCACAGGTTCATGTGCTAGAAGCGCCACCATTGCAACAGCGAGGTACAAACACTTCTGTAGAAAGCGTAGTTTATCTTTATGATCACCCCGTTCGCACTTTATTTGATTCCGGCGCATCACACTCCTTTATCTCGTCTGCTTTAGTAGAATCTCTGCACCTAAAAACTAGTATGGTAGAGGACCCCTTAATTGTTTCAAACCCAATTGGGGGCCCAGCTCATTTGTCTTTGATCTGTCTGGATTTGAAAATTTCTATCCTAAGTGTTGAATTTCTATGTAGTGCCTTTGTTTTGGGCTTTTCGGGTTATGGTTTGATTTTGGGTATGGATTGGCTATCCAGTAATGGGGCCATCCTTGATTGTGAGAAAAGGGTTGTTAGGCTCCTAACCCAGCTCGGTAATACTTTGGAAATTTCTTGTAATCCCTCGTATGCGGTTATGCTTAGTTATCTTGAATCGCTAGATGCCTCTGTTGAAAATTTGCAATCAGTTAGAGTGGTCCGGGAATATCCGGATGTCTTTGAAGAGGTGAAGGGCTTGCCTCCGAAGCGGGAAATAGACTTCCGCATATATCTTGTAGATAATGCAAAGCCCGTTGCGTTGCCCGTTAGACATATGGCTCCACGAGAAAGGAAAGAGCTCAGTAAACAGATTAAAGAGCTTCTAGAAAAGGGGTTCATTAGGAGGAGCATTTCAGAATGGGGCGCTCCAGTGGTGTTCGCTACAAAGGCGGATGGTTCACTCCGTCTATGTGTTGACTATAGGGAGCTCAACAAGCTAACGAAAAAGAATAGGCACCCTCTCCCTAGAATTGACGATTTATTTGACCAGCTTGTAGGAGCGTCTGTTTTCTCCCAACTCGATTTACCAACCGGTTTTCATCAGCTAAGGGTGGCTGAAGATAGCATCGATAAAACGGCGTTCAGAACCCCAGACGGCTTCTTTGAATGGCTTGTCATGCCTTTCGGCTTGACAAATGCACCTGCTTACTTCGTAGACCTGATGAGTAGGGTATTTAGAGATTTCCTCAACAAATTCGTAGTGGTCTTCGTAGATGATATCCTTATCTTCTCAAAGAGTGAAGAGGAACATGCTCAGCACCTAAGGGCAATCATGGAAACTTTGCGAGTCCATCAACTAAAAGCCAAATTCTCCAAATGCCACTTTTGGTGAGAAGAGGTGAGGTTCCTTGGGCACATAGTATCCAAACAAGGGTTAGCGGTGGACCCTGCGAAGGTAGTGGCGGTACAGGATTGGAAGACACCAAGGAATGCAACTGAGGTCCGAAGCTTCCTAGGACTAGCAGGTTTCTATCGAAAGTTTATAAGGGATTTTGCGAAAATCTCAGCTCCGCTCACGAAATTGACTAAGAAGAATCTAGTGTTCAATTGGGATTTGGATTGCGAGTTTGCTTTCCAACGACTGAAAAGGGCTCTTACAACAGCCCCAGTTCTGACGCTGCCAGATGGGAGCAAGATGATCACTGTTTATTCGGACGCATGTGGGACAGGGCTAGGCGCCGTCTTAATGCAAGAAGGAAGGGTAGTAGCTTATGGCGGGAGGCAGTTGAAGGTGCACGAAAAGAACTACCCAACCCATGATCTAGAGTTAGCCGCCATCGTCTTTGCACTCAAGTCTTGGCGACACTATCTCCTAGGTGAGAAGTTCGAACTTTACACTGACCATAAATCGTTGAAATATCTTTTCTCGCAGAAGGATCTTAACTTGAGGCAACAAAGGTGGATGGAGTTTCTTGCCTCGTACGATTTCGAAATCTCCTATACTCCGGGCAAAGGCAACGTAGTGGCAGACGCGTTGAGCCGAAAGAAGTTGACCCTAAGCCCGTTGTTTGTTGAAAGACAAAGCCTAGAGTTTATAGCCAGCTTCGACTTTAGGCCTTCCTCCGATTTCGTACCAGGCTTGCTAGCATCTCTCGAAGTGCGCCCAACTTTAGTGGATTCGGTAGGGACAGCACAACGCGAAGACCCTCAGCTTGTGGAAATGATTGATAGGCTAATTAGGGGTGAGACTTCAAGTCACCTCAACAGATACTCTATCGACGATAAGGGTTTTCTAAGGCGAGACGGAAGACTATGCGTCCCACAGATAAACGATTTAATAAAGAAGGTTCTCGAAGAAGCACATCACTCCAAGATGACGATACACCCCGGCGGGGATAAAATGTATAAAGACATAAAAAGGACTTTCTTTTGGAACGGCATGAAGAAGGACGTAGCAGAATTCGTTTCTAAATGTATGGTGTGCCAACAGGTTAAGGCGGAACAGAAAAAGCCTGGCGGACTACTGCATCCTCTGGAGGTCCCGCAGTGGAAGTGGGATAGCATCTCAATGGACTTCATCGATGGGCTGCCTAGGTCTAGGAGAGGCAACACTAGCATTTGGGTAATAGTGGATAGGCTTACTAAAAGCGCCCACTTTTTACCTGTCAAAAGTAAAAGAACTGCCTCATCCCTAGCATCACTTTATCTCAGGGAAATCGTTCGACTCCATGGAATACCATCTAGCATTGTTAGTGACCGAGACCCCATCTTCACCAGCGAGTTTTGGCGGAGTCTGCAAGAAGCAGTAGGAACGCAGTTATGCTTGAGCACAGCCTACCATCCCCAAACCGACGGCCAAACAGAGAGAGTGAATAGAGTTTTGGAAGACCTCTTAAGGTTATGCGTCCTTGACTTCGGAGGGACATGGGAAGACCACCTTCCTTTGGTGGAGTTTGCCTACAACAACAGCTATCAAGCAACCATCGGAATGGCGCCCTTCGACGCTTTATACGGAAGACCGTGCCGATCGCCCACTTGTTGGTGGGAGTCTACTGATAAGCTCGTACTTGGACCGGATATGATCCGAGAGACTTCAGAGAAAGTAGACTTAATACGAAGAAGGATGAAGACGGCCCAAGACAGACAAAAGTCCTATGCCGACAAGACGAGGACCGACCTTGAATTTGAGGTTGGAGACAGAGTTTTTCTCAAGGTATCACCGCTAAGGAACGTTGTTCGTTTTGGAACCACAGGAAAACTAGCACCAAGGTTCGTAGGGCCATTCCCTATCATCGGAAAAATTGGGAAAATGGCTTATAGATTAGAGCTACCCGAGAAGTTGGCTGGAGTCCACAACGTTTTTCACGTCTCACATCTACGAAAATGTCTACATGAGTCTGCTGAAGTGGTAGAGCCAAATATCCTCGAAGAGGCCGAAGTGGAACGCGAAGCAACCATAAGGAGAGTTCCGACCCGAATCTTAGGAACAGAAGTAAAGAAGCTACGCAACCGCGAAGTCAAGCTCGTCAAAGTTCAGTGGAGCGAAGCCGAGGGAGACGCGACTTGGGAAACTGAAGCTAGAATCCGCACAGCCTACCCTTTTCTGTTCGAGGGTACATCCTTGATCTTTCATTTTTCCTTAAGTTGCGCTTTTATCTATCTTTTTAGGTATATTTCCTCGACCGTATCTTTTAGGTAGAAACCCTTTGGATGGAAACATGTAGTTGAAACATGTTATGGATGATGGTTGCAAGTGGTTGCAAGTGATTGCTAGTGGTTGCTCGTGGTTGCATATACACACACAATCTAGGGTTTAGATCGGCTCAGTCACTTCATATTGCATATGCATATATGTTTGCATTCGTATATGGTTGAACTTTGATGTGTGGTCCTGTGGATGATTGCATTTGTATTGAATGATTGTGCACTCATGTAGAATCATGAATAGGAAAATTTGCATACATAATGGATTCATGGCACTTACATAATTCGCATTAAGGAGGTCAACTGAATCAGTAGACCGCCTGATTTTGCATTAGATAAGTACATGTACACACACACGTCGCATATGATCATGAAGCATTAGAAGTCTTTTAAGGACAATGGATGCTCATGTTTGATGGTTGAGTAGATGGATGATTGGATGTTAGGATATACATTCCTCCTAACTTGAAGATTTCGGGGACGAAATCCTTTTAAGTGGGGGAGAATGTAACACCCCGAAAATTCTATGACTGTGAAATTCACAAATTGAAGTATAATTAATCCGAAATCAAAAGAACTAAGGGAAACGGGATACGCCATTGCGTTCGTCTCGGAAAAATACGCGAAATAGAGTCCGAGTTTTCGAAAAACGGAGTCCGTATGAAGAAGATATGGCCTTCGGAAGTTTTGAATTAAATTTAAAATTCAAACAGATTAAAATAATTAAATATTCCGAAGTGGGGCCCAATGGGCCAGGGTGGAAGAACACCCGCCTGGGCCACCCAGGTCGACTGGGCTGTCGACCTGGGCTACCCATGTCGACAGGGCTGTCGACAGCCCTGTCGACAGGGGTGTCGACCTGGTCGAGCCCAGTCAACCTGGCTGGCCAGGTCTGTGTTCCTCCGATTTTCTGTGGTCTGCTTTGTCACTAGGGCTAGGTGGCAAGTTTTGATTGGTCTCTCTATCGAATGAATGGCTACGATCTAACCTAGCAACATCAATGGTCCTAATCAATTCCTAACCTCTATATAAACAACCCTAGACTAAACCCTAATCTATTCATTCAAAATTAAGAAAATAGCCGCCATGTTGCTGAGAAACGACTAAGAGTAGCCGCCAACTAGAGAAAGGATTAGGGAGAAAGTTCTAAAGCCTAAAGCAATTCAAGCGACCTAAAGCTAATCAATTCAACAAAGGAATCGTATCTCTTAATTAGAGAATTCGCCGCAACCATTGTAAGTAGAGTATTACTTTGGTATTAATAAACAACTGTGTTGATGTGTATGTTTGAATTGTGGCAATGGAAGTAATTCATATTTGTGCAAAATTATGTTATTCATTATAAAGAACTACATGCGGTAGTTCTATGCAAGTATACGTTTGGAATATTGCGCAAATTGTGTAATCTATATTGAAGCTACATGTATGTAGTTAATTGAAATTCATGCAAGTTTGGGGCTTTGTTATTATGCCATTATGATGTATATTTTTGTGCATAAATCATTTTGCAAGTAATTGAAACAAGTTTGGTTATTATAGTTCATATGAAACTATGTGGAATTTTGACACCATAATCCATGTATTAAGTCATGCTTTTGCAAACTTATGGCTAGGCTATGAATGATATTTGGCAAAATTGAAATCCATGTTAGTTCTATATTGTTAAATGACATGGCTAGGTTGGACTCAAAAATCCCCTTTTTGCAAGTTTAAAGTAAACACCATGATTAGGAATATTTATGCATAAGTATGTTATGTGATTAGACTTAAATCATGATTAAGTTGAATTATGCTTTTGTGTTAGTAACAAAGTATCCCTTTTGTAAACATGTAGAAACCTTATGAACATGACTTGTTTATGTTTATGCCATGTTTATGCTAGAAATATTTATGCCATGCTTATGTTTGACATTATGCCATGTTTATGCTAGCAGTATTTATGCCATGCCTATGTTTGACATTATGCCATGTTTATGCTAGCAGTATTTATGCCATGCTTATGTTTGACATTAGGCCTAAATAAGAATATAGGTTCATGTTGTAGTTAAACCTATGCAAGTTCACATGCTTTGATTCATGTCACCTATGTTACCACTATGCAAGTACACCAATTTCTATTATGTATTTTCCAACGTCATATGCAAGTTCATGCGCTCACTTTCCCCTCTTTGTGTATACGCCATAAGCCTCCCCTTTTCGCATGGCTAAATTGGGCTTTAAAAGGCTAAGCCCAATATATATAAACGGACGTGTAAAACGGGGGAAAATAACGTTGGGTTAAAAATAATTAATGAATGAAAATATAAAATAGAAGGGCCCAAAGTCAAGTATGGGTTGGGCCCATGATTGGTGTAACCTTTACACCATTAACTTAATAATGGGCCGCAAATATTTACATATAAGAAATAAAGAAGAATGACAAAATATGTAAATGTAGAACATACGATGTGTTTAACCCGAGGTTGGATTGAGTTGTGATGTAAACCTGCCCGGAACCGCCCGGCTGTCCAGTAGTCACAACAATACCTATCTAATGTGGGAGGTTAAACATGGAGCCCAATAAGGACCCGAGGTTAGACTGAGTTGTGGCGTAAGACTGCCCGGAACCAACCGGCAACAGGCAGCCACAACAATACCTGTCTAATGTGAGAGGTCAGGGCCTTAATAAGACAATTAAGGCTGAGTCAGGATTGATAGGATTAAGTGAACTAAAGACTTAATCAAAATGGAACATGCTAAACAAAACAGACTGGTGGGGGTTAGGTTAGGAAACACTTAACCAACTTAGCATGTTGGCTAGAGATAGAAAACCTAGTAACGGGGGACCCTTTTCAGCAGTAACCCTAAAAGGTGTATCAGGATACCCTGAAACTAGGCAGGGTGGGGCACGATTACTGGGCTGATTGTAAGAGGTCAAAGCGACGGCGGTGGTGTAGCAGTGTAGGTTCTAACGGAGTGCGGGCGTGCACACACTCCGGTGCAGAAAAATAAGGCACTGGACACCAGTAGCGTACCTGTGCACTCTAAGGTTGTGTCGGGTTGCCACTATGGGACTTGATACACCCCATGGTGGGACCAGCATAGGTAACTACAGACATCGGGGGCCATAAGACACATGTAACTATGCAAGTAGGAGCCGATCATCGTAGAATGGATCACATCACCCTGATTATGGGGTGCAAATTGGAAACTAGTTTGTATGGGTTCAGAGATTAACATGGGGTACGATAGTATATTCGACCCTAGACAACTTAACTAAGTTATGGTGTTTGCCCACTTCTTGTTATTACTTATCATACCCAGTTCTTTATTCATAGACAAAATAGTACTAGACTTACTCAGGCTTTATGTCTGACTCTATTTTTCTTTCGCCTTCTTTCTTCCGTTTCCCCCCCCCCCAGGTTCTCAGGGAGGGAACGCAGCAGCTTGACCAACCTCAACATCCAGCTTGAAGAAGAGAAATGTATTGCTTGGACTTTCCTGTTTTGAACTATGGCTTTGGACAATCCACTATGGGGCTTTTGCAGTTTATCTATGTTTTATTTATGCTTCTTTAAATAATGTACTCAAGACAGATTATGAAAGTGTTATGTTATGTTTTTGGAAAGGATGTTGTTGTAACACGTATTTGACTTTATGAAATAAAAGTTTGTTGTTCTTCCGCTGTTTACAAATATGTGTTCTTATATCTGTCTTGTATATCTGTGACTTGTACTTATAAACCTCCACCAAAATTAGGGCATTCCCTTTGAGAGTGACCCTAACGGAGGTGGGGTGTTTCAAGAATATCCTGATTTTCTCTAGAAGTGGAGAAAAGCATGCCCTACATCTTAGGGAAGTGTTGGAGACTCTTTGAGCGCATTGTCTTAAGACAACAAAGGTGGATGGAATTCTTAGCATCCTATGAGTTTGAGATAGCATATACCCCTGGCAAGGGTAACGTGGTGGCAGACGCCTTAAGCAGAAAAAAAAAGCTGTCTTTGAGTCCATTGTTCGTGGAATGGCGAAGCTTGGAGTTTAATTCTATGTTTGACTTTAGACCTTCCGTTGACTTTGTACCCGGTTTGCTAGCCTCCTTGGAGGTTAGGCCTACTTTTTTGGGGCGGATTGGCGAGGCTCAGCGAGACGACCCACAGTTGGTTGAGTTGGTAAAGAAGCTTATAAGGGGGGAGTCGTCCAACCATTTGGGTAGATACACCATAGATGATAGGGGATGGTTGCATAGAGACGGTAGACTTTGTGTACCGCAAGATGAGGGTTTGAAGAAGGCTATTTTGGATGATGCACATCGTTCAAGAATGACTATTCATCCCGGTGGAGACAAAATGTACCAAGACATGAAGAGAGTTTTCTTCTGGGCCGGTATGAAGAAAGATGTGGCCGAGTATGTGGCTAGATGCTTAGTGTGCCAACAAGTTAAAGTGGAGCAAAGGAAACCCGGTGGGTTGCTACACCCATTGAAAGTTCCGCAATGGAAGTGGGATAGTGTCTCGATGGATTTCATCGATGGGTTACCGAGATCGAGGAAGGGCAATACGGGAATTTGGGTTGTGGTAGACAGACTTACCAAGAGTGCCCATTTTATACCCGTGAAGAGTAAGAGGACCGCTCCATGGCTTGCTTCAGTCTATGTTAGAGAGATTGTTAGATTGCATGGCGTACCATCCAGCATTGTGAGTGATCGAGATCCTAACTTCACTAGTGAGTTTTGGAGAAGTTTGCAAGAGGCGGTAGGGACTCAGTTGTGTTTGAGCACCGCATATCATCCTCAGACGGACGGTCAGACCGAGAGGGTGAACCGTATCTTAGAAGATCTCTTGAGGCTTTGTATCCTGGATTTTGGTGGTACATGGGAAGAGCATCTTCCATTGGTGGAGTTCGCATATAATAACAACTTTCAGTCCAGTATTGGTATGGCTCCTTTTGAAGCTCTTTATGGAAGGCCTTGTCGATCTCCTACATGTTGGTGGGAATCTACGGATAAGATCTTGCTTGGGCCAGATATGGTTAGAGAGACTTCAGAGAAGATTGATTTGATTCGAAGAAGGATGAAAGCAGCGCAGGATAGGCAAAAATCTTATGCGGATCGGAGAAGGACGGATCTTGAGTTTGAGGTTGGGGACATGGTTTTTGTCAAAGTATCTCCGTTGAGAAATGTTGTTCGCTTTGGGTCCGTTGGGAAGTTAGCACCGAGGTTTGTTGGGCCGTTTCCTATTAAGGAAAGGATTGGACGGATGGCATATAGGTTGGAGTTGCCCAACAGACATAGTGGTGTTCATGATGTATTCCATGTATCACATTTGAGGAAGTGCTTACATGAGACCGCAGAGGTCGTAGAGCCGAGCTTGCTTAGAGACGTAGAGGTAGAGCGTGATGCGACGATTCGACGAGCTCCTACTCACATCCTTGGGTCAGAAACTAGGAAGTTGAGGAACAGAGAAGTTCAGCTAGTTAAAGTGCAATGGGGAGAAGACGAGGGCAATGCTACTTAGGAGACGGAAGCGAAGATGCGTTCTTTGTACCCATTTCTTTTTGAGAGTATGTCTTTTAACTTCTCCTTTATCGTTTGTCTAGTACTTATCTTATCTTTAGTATGTCCTCTCATTAGTACCTTTGACCTTTAGATAGGGTAAACCTATGGTTGAAACATGTGTTTGAGACATGTTATGTTTGATGGATGCATGTGGATGCAAGTGGTTGCTAGTGGTTGCTCGTGGATGCATGTATACACACTCTAGGCACTAGATCGGCTCAATCACTTCATATGGCATATTGCATAAAATTGTGTGTAGGAAGCTATATTTATGGATGTATAATGATTGTGTTATCATATGGATGATGCATTTTGGTGAATGATTGTGCACTCATGTAGATATTGTATGTGTCGATAGGGTTCTCTCGCATAAATAATGGATGCATGGCACTATCATGGTTTGCATATGTTCATACATTAGATAGGGAACATATACACACACTTTTTGCATATGCTCATACATCATTAGAAACTGTTTTAAGGACAATGGATGCCCGTGTTTGATGGATTGAGTAGATGGTTGTTTGGATGGTAGGATATGCATTTTCCTTAGCTTAGAGATTTCGGGGACGAAATCCTTTAAGGAGGGGAGAATGTAACACCCCGAATTTCGGTTAATGCTAAAATTCACAAATTAAAGAATAACTAATCCCAGATGTGGGAATTAGGGGAAACGGGTTGCACCATTGTGTTCGTCTCGGAAAAATACGCGAAATAGAG
The DNA here is from genome assembly GCA_030737875.1 of Allium sativum. NCBI lineage: Eukaryota > Viridiplantae > Streptophyta > Magnoliopsida > Asparagales > Amaryllidaceae > Allium > Allium sativum. Next base: position 552,331,405 of record CM060918.1, read on the forward strand.
TCTGAGTTTTCGAAAATCGGAGTCCGTATGAAGAAGATATGGACGAACGAAGTTAGGCAGAAAAACCGAAAACTAGCCAGAATGCACTGGCGCACTTGTGAAGTGCGCCAACACAAAAATGCACTGGCGCACTTGTGAAGTACGCCAACACATTTTTACACTGGCGCACTTGGGAAGTGCGCCCGTGCCGAGCCAGGAAACCTGCACAGTTTCTAGAGAGTTCTGTGGTTGGGTGCACCAGTTTGGGGTTTGGGCTTGGTCTTAGGGCTGGTTTCTGGAAGGTTCCGAAATCTAAGGGTCCTAATCTAATTTAGGGTTAATCTAAGGGCCTAAAACACTCACCTAATCTTAAATACACCCTAATACTACCCTAATTCATACTAAAAATAGAAATGATGCCACCATGCCGCCAAAATCAAACTTGAGAAGAACCTCCACTAGTTTATGAAGAAAGTTGCAAGCTAATCAACCTCTAATCATCATCTTCTTCTTGTATAGCAACTAGTTCTACTACATAAGTTTGCTAATCTTGGTTTTGGTGAGTTTCTATAGACTTAACAATCAATTGTTAAATTGATTATGATAGGATATGATAAGATATGGCTATGTTTGTGGAATCAATGTGTTTATGCAAGTTTAGTATAGTGTATGTTGTGTGCTATATGCAAGTTTAATGCTATGTTTTATGATGCAAAACACTATGTTGAACATTGATTCATATGTAACATGTTATGCAAGCTATATGGGAGATTATATGCAAGTCTATATGTAACATGTTATGCAAGTTATGTATTTGGTTTTATGCATGCTAAGTATTTGGTTTTATGCATGCTATGTATTTGGTTTTATGCATGCTAAGTATTTGGTTTTATGCATGCTATGTATGTGGTTTTATGCATGCTAAGAATTTGGTTTTATGCATGCTAAGTATTTGGTTTTATGCATGCTATGTATTTGGTTTTATGCATGCTAAGTATTTGGTTTTATGCATGCTATGTATGTGGTTTTATGCATGCTAAGTATTTGGTTTTATGCATGCTAAGTGTTTGGTTTTATGCAAGTTTGTCTCTTTTTATGATATGCATAATATATGCAAGTTTGTCTCTAAGTATGGCATGTTATGCAAGTTCATATGCAAGTTATGATACATATTCATATGCAAGTTATGATGCAAGTTCATATGCAAGTTATGATACATGTTCATATGCAAGTTATGATGCAAGTTCATATGCAAGTTATGATACATGTTCATATGCAAGTTATGATACATGTTCATATGCAAGTTATGATGCAAGTTCATATGCAAGTTATGATGCAAGTTCATATGCAAGTTATGATACATGTTCATATGCAAGTTATGATGCAAGTTCATATGCAAGTTATGATGCAAGTTCATATGCAAGTTTATGTGCAAGTTCATATGCAAGTTGTCTCTTTTATGATATGCATAATGCAAGTTTGGGTTAAATACTAGTTGGGTTTAATGTATGTTCATATATGCAAGTTGACACCTTTTGAACCCATGATAAAGTTACATGCTATGTTGGCTAAACCCATGACCTTTGTGATGAATCTTCCCTTTATTATGTCGTGTTATGAGAACGAACTACGTGGGGAACGATGGGGTTAATATGCATGTTAATAAAATGATGTGAAATGGGTATGATTAATCATACCACAAATTAAATGGACGTAATTGGGAATTTACCTATTAAGTTAGGTCTACCCATATTATGGAGTTGGGATTTTACCTATTAAGTTAGGTCTACCCATACTATGGAATTGGGAATTTACCTATTGAGTTAGGTCTACCCATATTCTTAAAAATGTGTAATTAATTAGGCATAATTAATTCAAATTATGGGGGTGATTAATTAGGTGTAATTAATCAACTAAGACACGAGGTTGGACCCTTTTGTAGCGGAAGTCTGCCCGGAACCGACCGGCCATCCAGCAGCTACAAATGATTGGCCCAATGTGAGAGGTCTTAGTGATAAATTAAATACGTGATTAAAGTAAAGACACGAGGTTAGACCTTTTTATGACAGAAGTCTGCCCGGAACCAACCGGCATATCCAGCAGTCATAAAAGATGGTCTAATGTGAGAGGTCTTTATGAGGTCATGATCTTAATTAATTAAGAAACACTTAACCATATTAGCATGTAGAGGGACATGAGGGGTTAAGTGGGTGCCTTGGGTGGCATGTGGAAATCTAGTGGGTTGCCTTGGGTGGCAATAGAAAATACGATTAGAATACTTAACCAAAGAGGAACATGTAATTAAACATGGGTAAAGGGTTAAGTAAGTGCTTTGGGTGGCATGTGGAAATCTAGTGGGTGCCTTAAGTGGCAATTGATATATGATTAGATGACTTAACCAAACCTTAACATGTAGGTGGGAATGATTATAACAGGGGTTAAGTGGGATACACTAGATAAAATAACAAGCTTAGGTGGTAGCTTGTGGGGGCCCATTTCAACCAATATCCCAAACGTATCTTAGTGGGCTCGACTCTAGTCGAGTGACGGGACACGCATATTGGGCTTGACTATAAGAGGCCAAAATGGGTTAGCGGTGGCAACGCATGACCAACGGGTTTCATATGCGTGTGTGGACCCGGGCTGGTAAATAAGACGTTGTTGCATCGTGTAGATATAAGTCGTGCACCGTTAGTTTTATCAGGTTGCCACGTTGGGGAATGGTACACCCCACAGTGGGGCCAGCACGGGTATCTACGTTAGGGAGCCGATCGAATGGGGAGTAGTGTGTACACCTAGTGGATTGTAGGGCCCCGAGGCGTCTACTTAGTCACCTAGGGGTACGCGAGAACTATTAAGTTAATTTTATAAGTCCATGGGTGGGATCAACCTTTAAGTTAGGAATGACTGGTGTGGTGCAGTGTAGGAATTACCCTTGGGTGGGTAGATCTGGGGTGGTGTAATCCAGTAATTATCCTTGGGTGGATAAATGCGTCTTTTCGGTTATCTTAGTACATCCTGTGTTTAGTTGGCTACTTAGTGTAGTCATTATCCCCAGAGGTACTGTACCTTGTTTATATCATACCCTAATTACTTTAATGATTGTATTGTTAGGATTATAGGACTCACTCAGACTTATGTCTGACCCCGTTGTTTCTTTATCTTTTTCCCAACCCTCAGGTTTTCAGAGTGGGCCTAGCACTAGTGGGCTTTGATCAGACTGCTTTATCTATCTTTTGGAGCTTGGACCGTGGATGTAAAGCTCAGTTTATCTTTTCTATTATGGCTATTAGGTTATGTAGTGGGATTATGTACTTTCGTTTTTATCAGGATGGATATTATGTACTTGACTCTTATTTATGGTTTTGGTGTAACCAAACATGTTTTACTTTCCGCTGAAATGATGTTTTAAATTCTCAAGTATTACTTATATCTGTCTTGTTGTAATTTTTCTGTTCTATATTCACTTAAAATACTCCACCGATGTTATGGCATTCCCTTAGTGAGTGACCGTAGCGGGTGTGGGATGTTACACAAAGAAAATTAAGTGTACAACCAACGATCTTATTTCTAGGTAGGAATTCGATCGACCAATCATCAATCAACATTGGCCCCTTTAAATTAATTCCTTATTATATTATCATTTACAATTTTCATTTTCCATCTTTCGTATTCTTTAGAAGCTCGATTTCCCCTCTCGATTTTGTTGAAAAACATTTTCAATATTTTAATTCCTTTATTCGAGAAGATATCTCTTATTCCAGTTAGAAAAAACATTTCTAAATATTCACGAATCCTTATTTTATATATTCAGAAAATATACATTATTAATATCGGAAAATATTTCGGAATTCCCTTTCTTAAGTCCTCGTTGACCAATTCATTTCATTTTAACAACAGCGTTACAATCGCTATTTCCAAATATTTGATTTATAAAACATTTCTTTTAACAACAGCATTACAATCGCTGTTTAGAATTATAGAACACTTATTATAACAATAGAGTTAAGATCGCTGTTAAAACAGTTATTATAACGACAGCGTTAAAATTGCTGTCTAGATTTACCAAAACATTTATTATAACGGCAGCGTTTAAAATTGCGATCTAGATTTACCAAAACATTTATTATAACGGTAGCTTTTAAAATTGCTATTTAAAAATATTTGGTTTATCAAAATGCAACTTGTATTTATTTATTTAAATAAATACATTAATAAGTAAATAAATAATTAATTAAGTTATTGAATTTGTTTCAAACGGGAAGTAAAATAACTACTTCCCTAAATTCGATATAATCAAATTCCAATAAATAACTCTCATTCGAATACTCTATATTCGATTTATATTCTGAACTTCAGAATTTATTTACCATTTTAAGTAAATTCAAATTTCAAATTCACTATTTCATTTATCCTTTCAATTCCTTTATAACCATCCCAATCTATGAAACATTATCACAGTTTATTTTATATCCTGAATCTTGAACTAAACTCATCGTTTTCTTTTAAAACGATTTCCCATTTCCCTTTTCACTCAATTTCCAGTTTGGGTTCATATTTCAAATCATCTAAATTTCCTTTATAGATATTTCATTTGCAAAATATTTCCTTTAAACCATTATTCACTTTAATCGTAAATATATTTCTTTTACATATAATCAAATTAGTTTGATTTTCATACTTGAAAATAATATCTTAAACCCAAATTCTATTTATAACCTCTATTCAGAGTTTTCATACTAATCTCATTCTTATTCCAATCATTTAAATTTTCGTTTATAATTTCCTTTATAATTTGCTAAGTTCAAATCTTATTTCAAATATTGGTTTCAAATCCCATTCCTACTTTCCCATATAAATTCATATTTGGATTTATATTTCAATTTATCCAACGATAACTAATTTACTTAATTTAAATACTCGTTTAAAATCAACTTCTTGTTTTAATAAAACAAGTTTATACCTTTTAACTATACTTGAAATAACACTTCAATTTTTTTTGGAAAAATATATTTTCTTTTTAAATCTCAAATTTCATTTTCTATTCGAGAATATTTTATGGTATTTAAATACCAAAATTCTAGGGCCAGGGTAACTTAACACAGCATAATCAATCACAGTGCATATCACAGTAAATAACAAACAATAATATAAATGTTGAGGAATCCAGTTGGATTCCACCAACCTATTTTCCAGCATCCACAGATGTTAACCAACATTAATTTCACATAAATATGAAATATCATGGTGAACAAAATTATTAAACGATAAATGATATAACTATATCAACCAATTCAACCAATTTATCAACCATTCAGACAAACAACATTACACAGTTTAAAATTATTTAAAACTCGTTTATAAAAAAATATAAACGAAGCGCAGTTAGTGAGTTTACTCACTTTGTTTTGCATTTGCGGTTCTGTCGTTGTTCCGTTTAAAATCAACCGAGTGTTCGATTTTGTCACTAAGTGCAAACAGGCGTGTTAGTTCCAAAACGTAGATTTCGTTGCTGTGATTTCAACGGAACCAGTTTCCTCCGATTCTGTACACATACGAAACAAATATGTTTATTATAAGGTCTATAGAAATTTTTAAAGGATTTAAATTTACTTAACCCTTATCACTAACTAATTTAAATTTACAAAACTTAAATTTTATTTTTACCTAATTAACCTCTAATTAATTGTGTATTAGTACGACTAATACCTCTTTTCCCACTCTAGATGTTCCAACCGCTTGTATGGCCATAACCAGAAACTCGCCTCCACCATTCTTCATTATTTCACGACCATTCAACATTTTGATGGTGTCCATCTCCTCCTCCACTTATGATCCATCCTCCTACATCATTTCGAAACGAAACGCACACATTTACTCAGGACTGAATTTCTCCCTTAAGAACACGAACAGTTTGAGAAAACATCGCACCTTTCATCGCTTGAACCAAAGTCCTGCTCACCAATCGTTTATAATAAAGAAATCCTTCTTTTCACATTGCTTGCATACAGTTTCCACAATCTTCCCACTACATTAATACACAGAACCGCAATTTAACTCCCTTTCTTCCTCATGTTTCCTGAAACAACTCTCCTACCACTAAATACCAAATCACGAAATATGCCACCCTTAACCTTATGAACAGAATTGCTACATCAACTTATATAGTAACCAGCCTCCACCAATGCCTGCTTCCCTCTCTCCACGGTTCTCAACATCAAACAAAAACAACCTTTTTCACTTCCTTACCCCAATAGCAACACCGATATTGACACCATCAACCCACCAGCGCCCACATCAACTCGCACTCGTCTTCTCAAAGAAAACACGACCTCCTACAACACATTTAAAACGAAGCGACCCTTTTAGAGTTGGAAATCCCTCCAACTCTGGCAACAACCACATCTCATAGCCACTAACTCGTCACCAACCTCCATTCAGCTCCCTATGCTGTTAGAGATCTAAGGCCCTAGGGTGCTATGAACACCTCGCGATGACAAATGGAGATCGACCCATTTTAAATCTCATGAGGAAGAAGCCCTCCTTCCTAGAAACACAATGAATCACGCTTCGCATTTTATAGAGTTTAGTTGATTTCGAATTGATTTTTGAAGAGAATAAGATTTCGCTTTTTATTGAATGGATAAAGTTTCTGTTTAGATCTGAGAAAACGAGAAATGAAATAGAACCACAGTATTTAAAAGGAGAAAGTGGCTTGGCTTGCACGGAGTTGGATGGCTTCTTGTGCACGGAAATGAGGTGGATTGGTCAGGAACTGTTCTGAAGGTTGGCACTCACGTTTACTAGGTACTCACGGTTTACAAACCGTGGAGAGCACGGCACTCAACCCTTCTCAAAAATATTAAAAAAAATCCATTTTAATTTAATTGCTGATATGAGGATTAGCGGTTGTTGAAACCGTGGAGAACGGATTTGAAAACTTATAGGCAACCGCATCTTTTTGATACTTAACCATACCATTTTGTTTCTATTCAAAGGTATAACTAATTTATTAATTCTGTACACAGTATTAACACTATAATCTTTGCATAGCATTTCCTTGGTTGTCAGGCTAAGTATCTATATGTTTTACAGTTTAGATGTACAGTGTTCCGTAAAAATTACGTTTATGCCCGAGGTGCTATGGACAGAAATAAGAATACATTTGTGTTGAGCACGGTGCCACAGTCCCAAAAATATAATAATATCGGTAGTTTTACTTATATTGTGAAACCCCAAAATGTTGATATATGGTGTAAAACACTCCAAATAAAAAGTTACGTATTTAATTAATTAAAAATTATAGTAAAATTCTAAAAATTAAATTATCACTACGTCTCAAAGGGCTTGTCTAAAATCGAAACCAATATTTAATTATATTAAATAAACCGATATGGCTTATACATAGCGACTATTTCTAAATTTGATTTGGACATAAAACAAATTCTACAACATGAAAACTCGATTTTTCTCTTCCATTAGAAAAATATATGCAAATAGATTCGAACGTTTCTTGTTTCAAAGAAATTTGACTTATTATGGATTCTATATATTCAGTTGAAGTTCAAATCGTAAATTACGAACTATCGCGACTATTTCGAACTCGTTTTAAATTATATTATAAATTATATGTATAAATATCGTTTTATTAAATAAATCCCTATATATAGTTCAAATAAAATATTTAAATATTCAGAATTCAACGGCTGAAAAATCTGGGTCGTTACATTCCTTCCCCCTTAAAATAATTTCGTCCTCGAAATTGCTAAGCAGTAAAAATGCTCTAACTCTAATTCCTCATAACCTGCTTAGTTGAAATCTTATATTTCATATCTTCGTAACCCAGTTCTTACCCAACCTTCAAATTCTCATACCAATACTCGACCATCATAATTCTATCCAAATGATATGTCCACCACTTTTGGTCAATCCATCATCACATTCTCGTCTACAATCCATATGCTCTTCTGCATATCCACACTCATCCCAATTGATTTAAATCCATTTATGGATTTCATTATTCCACTTGAAATTTTATTAACCAATTCTAGTTTTATTATTTCAACTATAATTAACAACTCGATTTTGAGTTATCAAAAATTTCTTAAAAAAATTCTAACTCTTTAAATTTTTGAAAAATTTCGCCAGCATCTCCTTTGCACGGCTCAATCGTTACAACCACAACTCGCTTTTCTAAGCCATCTCCAATCCAAAAGAAAATCAAAAAGCCAAGTGGCATGCCCCATAGGCTAATAAAACCATCAAGCCCAAGTAATATGTAAACATGTACTTTTTGTCGAGCAAAATTCTATCTCTTGCATTTGCTTTCATTCAATATCTGCTCAGTTTACATATATCCATTTCCAGTAGGTTTCAAACCAATCCAACTTCAAGTTTTGAAATCTCTAATCAACTTCTGATTAGTTCACTTCCATTCTATCGATTCCATTTAATCTTCATTTCAGAATTAATCCACTTATTCAGTTTGAGTCTCAATTTAAATTTAACTAAAGTTAAATTTCAATCCATTTGATTTACTTCCACCATTTCAATTTATTCAACTTATATAAATTAATTTTTAATTTTTAGAACTCAAATTCCCGAGTTTTATTTCAACTTGGTTTGAAATAATATATAGTTATACACATATATTTATAATCAACTCAATTCAAAACTTTTGAATTTATAAAACAACTTTATTTTTCTCAAACAATTTCCATTAATAAATCAACTATGGTAGCAATCCGTCACTCAGAAACTCGAAAATGAATACTGATAATGTCGCGATCCATTATTAGAATTATTTTCTTGCCACTAAAGTGATTTTAATGCTTAATCTTTTCCAAAATCTATTTACAAACCATCCTTATTCAAAAATTCTTCAAAGTAATGTTATATTACTTTTAAAAATACTTCAGAAAATATTTCTATTACTCCGGGATTAAAAATTCTCAAATTCTGGTTTGAATTTAATTCCATTTCATTTTGTTCGTATAAATTATCCATATACATATTATATTTGGTTATATATAACCAGTTCAATATTCTATAATTTCATTTGATTGTAATAACAATTAATAATCAATATACTATAATAATCCATAAATTATTCCTTTTATATTAAAATAATTTTTGGGCAAAATTATTTCATTTACCCATTTTAAAACAATACTGTACCGAATTGCTTTGTTCGAGCGTTTAGAAACACCTATCGATACAGTTGTACATTCTGTATCGACCAGAATTCATAAACCTCTCAACAAACTAATCGACACAATATAAAACAAATTTTATACCAAATCTACAAATACGCACTCATATTTATACAATCAAACTCAATCTAGGGTATTACTGACCCTATCTCTATTGAATCACGCCACAAAGCTAAGGTTACCACTCAACCTTCAGCTCTGGTTCCAAATGTAATGGCCCGAATTTCCATTCACTTTGAGTCAACTGATAACACCTCACGTCCAACCCAAATTGCATAGAAATACGAATCATTAGTAGAAAGAAGTTAGAGGATGAGAAATATAAAGAAAGAAAAATTAGAACAGAAGAAAACGAAGAACACAAGTCACACAGCGGAACGAATAAAATATATTATATAACATAACTTTTTGAAATACAAATCGGTAACTGTATATACATATCATTATCAAAGCACAACAGTTATTCCTGGAACAGTTATAAACACCGGTTTCCAGACACAACATAGTACACAGCAGAAAATATGAGTCTATAGCAAACTGGTGAAGCCTCCTGCATTAAACTCCTCAAAGTGAATCTGTAAAATCCCGACTACTTGACTTCCCGTACAAATTTGGGCACCCAAGAGTTTAGGGAAAACAAACAAAATAAACTCTGGGTCAGTCATGGGACTGGTGCGAGTAAACTCCAACTATTTGTTTAACTTTCAAAAATCCTTTCGAAAAAAATGATAATCGTAAGACCGATCCAAATATAAACACGGATGGTTTTTACCTTACAATAACAAAAATATTTTTGATATCAAATCCAGTGATATTATAATAATGTCTACATTAAATAAATAGAATCTAGCGAAATGCTTGCATCTCACGCTCCATATATAATATAAAATCAAAAACCGCAGGGCGCTTATTGGAGACTGGATTTCCAACATGACAAGGTATGGAACCACCTTCCGATTAGTGCACTCTAGAGGGGATAAACTGGGGTTCAACATGAACATCTTGCAACCCAGCCCATACATGACCGACCACTCATTTCACTTGAGTGTATCGAATGTATATCACCAACGGTTGGGATTAGCAACCGTTTCCCGAAAGGGACAACATCGATAGATTAAAGAAGTAAATGGAATTTCTCTAGATAGGTGATTATACATCCTAATGGGAGCGACCCACATAGCCATGCTGCCTGCCCGATTTTGGTCAATTCCCAGTTGCGAGGCTTGAGGTTTGAATTATCTTCCAAAACATCTGGCCACCATTCACTTTGAATGCCACATCGTATACCCACCAAATCACAAATTGATTTCCCCAAAAATACCACGGGTATAAAGCTAAGAGAAACGAGTTCCTCTGCCACCAAACGTAAGTACGTTTGAAGAGATTGACTTATGCGATCCGTTAGATATACTCTGCCAGACATTCGTCCATTCATGTTGTCCTGGGACTGGAAAAACCGAAGGCACTATCCCGTAAACAGTATAGCCCTTGCATAACTCCGTCTTCAATTACCTTCATCATATTTGATTGTAACACTAACGCCCATACAGAGTGGTTTCCAAATAATGAATCTGATCCCGGTCTCCCCATATTGACGCTGGAAAAATGGTCAAAAACTTTGATAGTCGGTGGTTTAACTATCAAAGAAAAACAAGTGTACAACCAACGATCTTATTTTCAGGTAGGAATTCGATCGACCAATCATCAATCAACATTGGCCCCTTTAAATTAATTCCTTATTATAGTATCATTTATTATTCTCATTTCCCATCTTTTGTATTCTTTAGAAGCTCGATTTCCCCTCTCGATTTTTTTGAAAAACATTTTCAATATTTTAATTCCTTTATTGGAGAAGATATCTCTTATTCCAGTTAGAAAAAACATTTCTAAATATTCACGAATCCTTATTTTCTGTATTCAGAAAATATACATTATTAATATTGGAAAATATTTCCGAATTCCCTTTCTTAACTCCTCGTTGATCAATTCATTTCATTTTAACAACACCGTTACAATCGTTGTTTCCAAATATTTGATTTATAAAACATTTCTTTTAACAACAACGTTACAATCACTGTTTAGAATTATAGCACACTTATTATAACAATAGCATTAGGATCGCTGTTAAAACAGTTATTTGAACGACAGCAAGAAAATCGTTGTCTAGATTTACCAAAATATTTATTATAACGGCAGCGTTTAAAATTGCTATATAGAATTACCAAAACATTTACTATAACGGCAGCGTTTAAAATTGCTATTTAAAAATATTTGGTTTATCAAAATGCAACTTGTATTTATTTATTTAAATAAATCAATTAATAACTAAATAAATAAATAAGTTATTAAATTTGTTTCAAATGGAAAGTAAAATAACTGCTTCCCTAAATTCGATATAATCAAATTCCAACAAATAACTCTCATTCGAATACTCTATATTCGATTTATATTCTGAACTTCAGAATTTATTTACCATTTCAGGTAAATTCAAATTTCAAATTCACTATTGAATTTATCCTTTCAATTCCTTTATAACCATCCGAATCTATGAAACGTTATCACAATTTATTTTATATTCTGAATCTTGAACTAAACTCATCGCTTTCTTTTAAAACAATTTCCCATTTCCCTTTTCACTCAATTTCCAGTTTGGGTTCATATTTCAAATCATCTAAATTTCCTTTATAGATATTTTATTTGCAAAATATTTCCTTTAAACCATTATTCACTTTAATCTTAAATATATTCCTTTTACATATAATCAAATCAGTTTGATTTTCATACTTAAAATTAATATCTTTAAACCCAAATTCTACTTATAACCTCTGTTAAGAGTTTTCATACAAATTTCATTCTTATTCCAATCATTTAAATTTTTGTTTATAATTTCCTTTATAATTTGCTAAGTTCAAATCTTATTTCAAATATTGGTTTCAAATCCCATTCCCACTTTCCCATATAAATTCATAGTTGGATTTATATTTCCATTTATCCAACGATAAATAATTTACTTAATTTATATACTCGTTTAAAATCAACTTCTTATTTTGATAAAACAAGTTTCTACCTTTTAACTATACTCGAAAAAACACTTCAATTTTTTTGGAAAAATATATTTTCTTTTTAAATCTCAAGTTTCATTTTCTATTCGAGAATATTTTACGGTATTTAAATACCAAAATTCTAGGGCCAGGGTAACTCAACACAGCATAATCAATCACGGTACATATCATATTAAATAACAAACAATAATATAAATGTTGAGGAATCCAGTTGGATTCCTTCAACCTGTTTTCATGCATCCACAGATGTTAACCAAAATTAATTTCACATAAATATGAAATATCATGGTGAACAGAATTATTAAATGATCAATGATATAACTATATCAACCAATTCAACCAATTTATCAACCATTAAGCCAAACAACCATCACACAATAAAAAAATATTTAAAACTCGTTTATATAAAAATATAAATGAAACGGAGTTAGTGAGTTTACTCACTTTGATTTGCATTTGCGGTTCTGTTGTTGTTCCGTTTAAAATCAACCGAGTGTTCGATTTTGTCACGATGTTCGATTTTTTCACGAAGTGCAAACAGCTTAGTTCTCAGACGTGTTAGTTCCAAAACGTAGATTTTATTGCTGCGATTTCAAAGGAACTAGTTTCCTCCGATTCTGTACAAATACGAAACAAATATGTTTGTTATAAGTTCTATACAAATTTTTAATGGATTTAAATTTACTTAACCCTTATCATTGACTAATTTAAATTTACAAACCTTAAATTTTATTTTTACCTAATTAACCTCTAATTTGTTGTGTATTAGTATGAATAATACCTCTTTTCCCACTCTAGATGTTACAACCTCTTGCATGGCCATAACCAAAAACTTGCCTCTACCATTCTTCATTATTTCATGACCATTCAACATTTTGATGGTGTCCATCTCCTCCTCCCCTTATGATCCATCCTCCTACATCATTTCGAAACAGCACGCACACATTTACTCAAGACTGAATTTCTCCCTTAAGAACACGAACAGTTTGAGAAAACATCACACCTTTCATCGCTTGAACCAAACTCCTACTCACCAATCGTTTATAATAAAGAAATCCTTCTTTTCACATTGCTTGCATACAGTTTCCACAATCTTCCCACTACTTTAATACACAGAACCGCAATTTAACTCCCATTCTTCCTCATGTTTCCTGAAACAACTCTCCTACCACTAAATACCAAATCACGACATATGCCACCCTCAACCTTATGAACAACATTGCTACATCAGCTCATACAGTAACCAGCCTCCACCAATGCCTTCTTCCCTCTCTCCACGGTTCTCAACATCAAACAAAAACAACCTTTTTCACTTCTTGACCCCAATGGCAACACCAATACCGACACCATCAACCCACCAGCCCCCACATTAACTCGCACTCGTCTTCTCAAAGAAAACACGACCTCCTACAACACATTTAAAATAAAGCGACCCTTTTAGAGTTGGAAATCCCTCCAACTCCGGCAACAACCACATCTCATTGCCACTACCTCATCACCAACCTCCATTCGGCTCCCTACGCTGTAAGTGATCTGAGGCCCTAAGGTGCTATGAACACCTCGCGGTGACAAATGGAGATCGACCAGTTTTAAAATCTCATAAGGGAGAAGCCCTCCTGCCTAGAAACACAATGAATCACGCTTCACATTTTATAGAGTTTATTTGATTTCGAATTGGTTTTTGAAGAGAATAAGATTTCGCTTTTTATTGAATGGATAAAGTTTCTGTTTGGATCTGAGAAACGAGAAACGAAAGAGAACCACAATATTTAAAAGGAGAAAGTGGCTTGGCTTGCACATAGTTGGATGGCTTCTTGCGCACAGAAATGAGGTGGATTGGTAAGGCACTGTTCTGAAGGTTGGCACTCACGTTTACTTGGTACTCACGGTTTACAAACCGTGGAGAGCATGGCACTCAACCCTTCTCAAAAAGATTTAAAAAAAATCCATTTTAAATTAATCACTGATATGAGGATCAGCGGTCATGTTGTTGAAACCGTGGAGAACGAATTTGAAAACTTATAGGAAACTGCATCTTTTTGATACTTGACCATACCATTTTGTTTATATTCAAAGGTATAACTAATTTATTAACTCTGTACACAGTAGTAACACTATAATCTTTGCGTAGCATTTCCTTGGTTGTCAGGCTAAGTATATATATGTTTTACAGTTTAGATGTACCGTGTTCCGTAAAAATTACGTTTACGTCCGAGGCGCTACAGACAGAAATAAGAATACGGTTGTGTTGAGCGCAGTGCCACGGTCCCAAAAATATAATAATATCGGTAGTTTAACTTATATTGTGAAACCCCAAAATACTGATATAGGGTGTAAAACACTCCAAATAAAAAGTTGCGTATTTAATTAATTAAAAATTATAGTAAAATTCTAAAAATTAAATTATCACTACGTCTCAAATGGCTTGTCTAAAATCAAAACAAATATTTAATTATATTAAATAAACCGATATGGCTTATACATAGCGACTATTTCTAAATTTGATTTGGACATAAAACAAAATCTACAATATGAAAACTCGAATTTTCTCTTCCATTAGAAAAATATATGCAAATAGATGCGAACGTTTCTTATTTCAAAAAAATCTGACTTATTATGGATTCTATATTTTTAGTTGAAGTTTAAATCGTAAATTACGAACTACCGCGACTATTTCGAACTCGTTTTAAATTATATTATAAATTATACGTTTAAATATCATTTTATTAAATAAATCCCTATATATAATTCAAATAAAATATTTAAATATTCAGAATTCAACGGCTGAAAAATCCGAGTCGTTACAGATGAAGAATATTCAAAATAGGAAGTTTAAATAGATATTGTAACTACCTTTTTGTGGGAATTAATTTTAAAAAATCTGGTAATTATATGTCAACATGTCAAAATGGGTATGTTGACATATGTGTCTTTTTAATTTTAATTTTTCTGATTTTTGATATATTTTATATTATACTATATATTAAATTATTCTATTTCACTTAAAGAACAAATGCCTAATTCTCTTCTAAATTTAATAAATGTTGCTTCATTTAAAGTTTTTGTTAATATATTTGCTATTTGTTTTTCTATTTCTATAAATTCAAGTGAAATTTCAACTTTACTTACATTATCTCTTAAAAATGATGTCGCATATCTATATATTTAGTTCTTGAATGATGAGTTGGATTTTAGGATATATTTATAGCAGTTGTATTATCGTACTATATTGGTGATTTATTTATTTTTAATCCAAAATCATTTAGAGTTTGTTGCATATATATCACTTGTGGAAAAGCCAAAGCAGCTGTTATGTATTCTACTTCAGTTATTGACAATGATACTGTATTTTTCTTTTTGCTAAACCAGGAAACTAGTGAATGTCCTAAGAAATGACATGTTCCACTAGTAATTTTACGATCAGATTTACATCCTTTATAATCAACATCGCAATAAAATATTAAATCAAATGAATCATCCTTAGGATAATATAATCCAAAATCTAACGTATGTTTTACATATTTGAGAATACATTTTACAACTTTCAAATGTGTTTCCTTATGTTGCGATTGATAACTTGCACAGAGGCATAAACTATGCATTATAACTGGTCTACTAGCGGTTATATATAATAGTGATCTTATCATACCTCTATATAATTTTTGATCAACTTCTTTTGACGTATCATCTTTACTTAGGGCTATATTAGTTGCCATTGGTGTTGGTCTCCCATTAGTTGTAGTTAAATGGTATTTATTGATTAAATCTCTTGTGTATTTTTCTTGAATAAATTCCATTCTTTAGTTGACGAATTTGTAAGCCTAATGTAACAATCCGGATTTTCAAAACCAGTTAATTTTTTTATTTTAGCTATTTTAACGAATTTTGAATATTTAAAATGATTTATTTTAAATAATAACGATTTAAAATTCATTTTAATCGAAGTTAAATCAAATAAATTTATTTTAATTATAAAATGTGCCTGAAATGGTGCGGTAGTTTGAAAATTCGATTTCTAATTTCAAATGAATATATAGAATTCAATATAAATCATAATTGGGAGAAACCAGAAATATTTGAATCTGTTTAACTATATATTTCTAACGAATGTAAGAAACTGAGATTTCATAATATAAATTGAAAGTTATGTCCAGTTTAAAATTCAAAATAGTTGCTATGGAATTTATATATATTTTATATAATATATAGCCCTTAAAAATAGCCATTTTGCAAACGACCTCCGTTTTCGGTGAAACCACTTTTGTTAGATCCGGAATGTCAAATTATTGCTAGAATCCAATTTTCATAATTTTTGGAATTAATATGTGAGCGTGGTGGATTTAAACGTGTTTGGTAATTTCAGTTTGAATTTAATCGACTGGAAAATGACGGTTTTTCAAACAGTCTCCAAATTTGACGAAATTAGTTTTGTTAGGACCGTATCATCAAAACATAGATAGATTTATTTTTCTAGAATTTTAGGATTTAGTATGTGGCCCCGGTAAATTAAAATGTACGTTGAAATCAATTTTGAATGTTTTTTAAAACTGCCTGATGAAATCGAAGGCAGCTAGGTTACTCACCTGTCCACCACAGCGGTTCCCCTTTTGATTAGCCCGAGTGCAGAGGCATCAATCCCAACCGGCTTATTGGATTTATGGGTACCCACCTCCGCACCTTGAATGGGAAGTAGGACAGTTAGGTATCGAACCCGCGACATCTTTAATAGGAAGCGAGAATCATACCGTTGCGCCACTACATGCGGACATCAATTTTGAACGTTATATTAATTTATAATTTAAATTTGATGAAAACTGATCATAACAGTTGAATGGCTTGCGGAACAAATCCCATTGTGTTCGGAACGGGGGTATTTAGCTGAGGGCGACAGTCATTGGGTTTGATTCGGAGTTCGAATTTAAAAAGTAACTTTTTGAATTTAAAATTAAATATATATTAATATACCTTGGTAAACCCTTTTACTCCATCTCCCTTTACCGTTAAGATCGAAATTAAGAAAAATAATATAAAAAAACTGCTCGTTCAAATCCGTCGCCTCCCCCAAACTCTACCACGCCGCCGCAATCCTCGACGTCGCCGCACCCAAGCCCGCCGCCGCCCCAGCCCTCCTCCGATGATCCCCTTCCTCAATCCTTCCCTCTCTCTCCTCCCTCTCCCATTCAAGAAAACCCCCAAACCCTCCTCAAAAATACCGCCGCCCTCCCTTTCCAGAGCCGCCGCCGGCCAACCGAGCCACCCACGACCCTCTGACGCCGCCCCCTCAGCACCCTCCTCCGGCGGTGGACCCTCCTCCAACAAAAATTGATTTTTTTTCAAGAAAAAAGGTGAGTTTTTAGTTTAACTAATTTGATTCAATGTATTATTTTAAAAATCGGTTTTTTATATTAAATATCATTGTTTTAAAAAGAGAATTTTTATATAAAGTTATGATTTTTATTTATATAAAGTTATGATTTTTATTTATATGAAGTTATGATTTTTATTTATATAAAATTATGGTTTCAATTACATAAAGTAATGATTTTTAGTTTTGATGCAAAAATATCATTTTTAGTCAGTTAAAGATAGGATTCTTATTGTAGGAAGAAAATATTTTTGGCAAGTTAAAAATATGATTTTTAACTAGTGTATGGCATGGAAATATTTTTAGAAACATAAAAATGTGATATATATATATACATATATATATTAACATTATAAAAATGTGATTTATATATATATATATATAATAACATTATAAAAATGTGATTTTTATATATATAGCATCGTTATAAAAATATGATTTTTATCGTATGAATAGCATTATAAAAGAATATGATTTTTATTTATGTAGTAGAGAAATAAAAATATGACTTTTATTTATGTAGTAGCGAAATAAAAATATGTTTTTTAATATAAATCGCGTGAAGCAGATTGCATTGGAATCGAGATGAAGAACGCTATGCACTGGAAACAAATCCAAATCCAAATCGTTCCATTAAAGAATGATGGAGTGGAAACCAAAGGTGAGAACTCTTTCTCACTCTAGTTAATGTACAACTAAATATATTTTAGGATGTAGATGGGGCTTAGAAGCCCTCGACACTATTTTATTGTACAAACCATGATTGTTTGGTTGTATGGATTGAATTGTTGTTGTAAATTGGATTGGGTTGAGAAATGATTATATTGTGGTTTAGTTGATTATTATGTATGGCGCGAGCCAGTATCAGGAGAGGGGTAATGCTAGACATTACTCCGGTTTTAATATCGCGCCGTTATAATGCCGAAATTTTCTGAAATAAATATTTATTCATTAAAAATATATATTTTAATGTGTATATGAACTGTATAAAATATTCATGTGTTGAATAAAATGTTTGAACAATAAAAATATTATTTTTATTGAATGTATGAACAATAGAAAATATTCAAGTGTTGAAATAAATATTTTATCGTTAAAAATATAAATTTTAATGTATATAGGAATGACATAAAATTCTCCTGAAATGAAAATAAATATTCATTTATAAATCGGACGATTTTTTTATGTACACACATTTAACTGATATTGATTGGGACAATAAATTTTACACATCGCCCAACTGCAAAAATAATATTCAGTAGTTGTTGGTTGAAACCACACTCAGGTATTGGGATGATATTTGACATACAATGGTCCCAATAATTAGTTGTATATCAATCGATTGCTTGACAGACTGTTGTAAGCATTAATTATTTATATTTAACGCTTATGCAGTTGTGTAATGCACTCTGGATGATGGTTGATTGTATATCATTATTGTTGTGTACATATGTGTATAAAATCCATATAAATAATATTATATGGTAATTGATTGGGTCTGATTCCAATTCAAAAGAAACGAATATTTTAAAATACGAAAATATTTTAAAATAATATTCAATAAAGGATTAAAATGTAAATTTGATGTCCAATTTTGAATGGACACGAAAATATTGAAATATATATGGCCGTGTTGATTAGATATGCACCATTTTATGCGAACGATATTTATATCGATTTTATTCATTTTTATAATGAATATCGAAAAGGAAATGATTTCAAAATCTGATATTTTGAAAATATTATCATTTAAATATTATAATGATACGGAGTACTCAATTTTGATTTAAAATTGAAGTGAAATTGGAATCGTTTTAAAATGAATTTATAAAATATGTTTTAAACGAAATATATAATACATATATATTATATATTCAATGGCCTGAATAGAACGCGCCGCGCTGCGAACGTTCGCGAATTTCGACCATTGGATTCGAATTAATATTATGGGAGATCCGACCATCGGATTCTCCTAAAACTGGAACCGTTGGGTTCGTATCGAAAAGAGCTTTCCAACGAATATAAGAGGTTTGAAATCTAACGGTTGGATTTGGAATTATGTCCAAATCAAATTTGGAAAAGGTCGTTGTAAGTGCAGTTCGACAACCATTTATGGAAATCGACTAAAAGGGCCTTAATAAAATTATTAAAATTATTAATAATTTGTGTAAAATCATAATAAATGATTTGGATAGAATTTGGTTGAAAATTTCCACGATTGTAAAGATAAAAATTAATTAGTTATTAACTAGATTTGAAATCCAGTAATTTTTAAATAAAATAAATTGGATTTGTGAATGGTTTTAATATAACCAGAAATTTCTAACGAACATATTAGATTGGAATTGGAATGGAAATAATCTTCGGAATATTTCGATATTGGATTCCGTGATTATATGGAAATTGTTATGGAAATTTGGAAGATATATTTATATCGTTATTTCCAATATGATATTTGTTGGTTTCAGAATTTATATTGAATATAAGCCGATATAATTTCTATTCAGAGCCTTGTATTTAATATCAAATGGGATTTTGGGTTTGTCGTGAATGGTGTTTTCAGTAACACTGTTCTTAAATCCAGTTGAGAAAAGAATAAATCTTTTAATTAAAATTTAGAGAAGTTTACCAATTAATTAATATTTAATTGAAATTGAATTAAGACTTGGATTTTTGGGTTTATCGTGAACGGTGCTTTAAATAACACTTGTTCTCTAACCCGATTAACAGTAAAGTCAAGATTTGGAATTTATATATCTTTATTCTAAGATTTAATGGAATTTTCCAAAGTAAAGATTTCCAATTTAATATATTAAATTGGAATTGAATGGAATTCGATTCAATAATAATCGAGATGAGCTTCCGTGGAGGATGACTGTTACTATATATGGAATTTAAAAGGCTTTGCCGTTATTCCAATTATATTATTGGTTGGATACGGAAATTTATATCGATTATATATATTGATCTGCTTTCCGTGAAGATTCCATAATTAATGGAATGTGATTTTGGGTTTATCGTGAAATGTGTTTTGAATGACGTTGGTTCTTTAACCCTGTTAAAGACAGGATTTCATGTCTAACATTGTATTTCGAACTATATTGTTGATCTCTGCTAAATATATATTTGTTTGGTGGTGGAGAATTTATTCTCTTGCTTAACACCCTCCTCTTAGACGTACAAGCTTAGAGGTTATATATCGGAGAAATCAATGGTGCGGTGTAGATTGTCGATGCGACATGTTTGTATTTCCCAAAGTTAAATAATAATTAATATTGATTTTTTTAAGATTAAAACTAAGTGGAGTTTTAGTGAATCTTTAATTAGATTGAAAAGAGAATGTGATAATTTTAAATTATCAAATTTGGGAAATGATCGAGAATGGTGTACCACCGGTTTTACTCCAGGCGATAGTTAAATCTTTAATAAATGGTAATTAAATTTAGTGATAACAGCGTGGTGTTATATTTGGAGTATTACCAGTTTTTCTCCACGGGATGAATAGGTTGGGATTGGGAAATAAAAAAAATGATTACTTCGGTAAGGTGTGGTAATCCCGAATAGTTTGGATAAACCTTAATTTGGTTGGAATTGATATCCAAAGGAAGATTAAAGAATAAATTTAAAGAATTTATCTTTGATAAAATTAATGGGAACCTTTCCCTAAGGATATGAATATTTGAATAAAAGAATATCTAGAATTGGAATGAGGCACATGTTGTGTTTTTATAGCACTTGATTAAAAAATATGTGAATTATTCCGAAAGGCCGGGTTTATACCCATTCTGAATAATTGATTCGACGATAAGTCGACGATGAAGATGTTGGTTGAAGACCAAAGGCCTTCACATCGTTTGGATGATTACTGATGCCTTGATTGGGCTGTACACCCAAAATAAGGTAACAAGTGGTGATCGTCCAGACGTACTTGGAGATCGACCGGATATGCGAGGACTTCTCTCCTATATTGGACATATGGGATGAGGAATAAGGTGCCTATGGTTTCGTTCAGACCCAAAACGAACAAGTAAATGGATGTGTGTCTGACATTGGATTTTATTCTGTGTTGATTGATCTCTATTAAATATATATCTGTTTGGTGGCAGAGAATTTATTCTCCTGCTTAACACCCTTCTCTAAGACGTACAGGCTTAGAGGTTATATATCGATAGACATCAGTCGCATGGCGTGAATTGCCAGTGTGGCATGCTGAGATGCAAATGATCAAGGCTTCTATTGAAAAGCAGAGTCTTGTTGAGACGACCCGAATTCCCGTTCTCACGGAAACAAGGTTATCTTTTGGAATATAACACAGAAACATATAATAGCAGAACAGAATTAAATAAATAAATACACCAGAATGAACAACAAAATATACTGGATAAAGGTAATCATCAGAGTTACACAGTTTACAGGATCTTACTTAGTACAAATACAGTTCAGCTATACATAAATGTCTACAGCGGAAATAAACAAAATATGTACAATAGGAGCTGAACAGCATAAAAAGAAATAAATGATAGAATCCATCTTCAGCTCCAGCTATCCAGAAAGAACCAGCTAAACCTGAATACAAGGCTGCCCGTGTAGAAAAAGGGGCACCCGAGTTTGAGAGTGAAACAAACTACGAGTCAGTCATGGGACTGGTATGAGAAATCCACTCAACACATATATAATTGGCTAATCACAGGACCACGCCACTTTCGTGGAACGGGTTTACTCCATTGGATTGCCAGTGCTTTAAAACTAATCTTTCTTTTAAACATCGCTATGCTTTTTTATAAAAATGAAGCCATTATAAGACTCAGTTCCCATCACACAATGCAAAGCAAACCGGAGGATAGAGTTTTACCTTATAATGGCCAAAATATGATTGATACGAATAAAACAAAGGCATTTGGTATTATTGCTAGTGTTAATATGTTTTGAAAAACAATTTCAATCATAACTATCAATCATAGACGGCATGGGTACCATATATCATGTCGCCATATATATATACAATCAAAACCGCACGATGTCGTATTTGGAAATTGGATTTCCGTCATGAACCAAGGCAAAAGATAGTCCTTACCGAATTCGAGACTGTCTAGCCCGAGTCTCAGGTACAGCCGCAACCATACCCTGGATCGTCAGGGCCGGTCCACACGAAGTGGATTATAATGCCTGAACAATGCGTTCCTCCACCCTTTGGGGTGTAAATGAGCCAACGAATGACTCCATCGGACCCGGATCGTCCGATCAAACCGAGGCGCCTCGCAACAGCAACAACCACATAGGTGAAAAGTATATAAATGTCAGGGCTGGTAGGTCACTGACACCACCCTAGCTAGAAAGAAAACGTACGTCCCCCCTGATGTCCTTCTCCCGTTTTAGGTTCATACCTGGGTGTGAGGCTCGCGAATTCACGTTATACACAAAGCTACGCCACACAGGCGGTGCTTTGATCATCACCACAAGACTTTGCTTTTCAACAGAAGCCCTGATCACTGCATCTTAGCATGCCACACAGGCAATTCACACCGTGCAACCGATGGCTATCAATCACACAGGGCAAATTCCAATGTCGGACACACAGTCCATTTACAAGTCCGTTCTGGGTCTGAACGAAACCGGAGGCACTAAATACCTCGCAAACCCTTCGATCACCACTCACGTCTGAACGATCACCACTCATTATCCATATTTCGGGATGCCTCCCAATCAGGACCTCGGTTACCATCCAAACGAGGTGAAGATCTCCGGTCTTCGACCATCGTCTTCATCTTCGAATTTCAATCGTCGGTCGATTATTCGAAATGAGAATTAACTCGGCCTTTCCAAATAATTCACGTATATTTAGAATTTCAAATCGATTTATTTCAATGGTTAAATTGTTCGACAACACCAATTGTGTTCCTTAATGTAATTTTCACACCAAACACATTCAACCATCAAAAGCCACACAAATCAAGCAAATTCAGTTTATTTCCATTCCATATCGCTTATGGTATTTTATAACTATTTATCGCTATTTTTATTTATTTTAAAATAGCCATTTTATTCAAAACGACGCTTCGGGCCATAAGGCGGCCGTGGCGCTGTTTTTCTTCAGATTTGATTTACACATATCTGAAAATCTAACCGTTGGATCTTCACAAAATTTACATCATTAGAAAGGTCTTTTCAAAACGAACCCAACGGTTCCAGTTTCGGGAAAATCCGACGGTCGGATCTCCCGGTACAATCGTTTGAATTTTCGATTTCAAAATACGAACTGCAGCGTCGTTATTCGATTAAATATATAATTATATTTATATATATATATAAATATAATCGTTCCTGGCGCTGTTTTTCTTCAGATTTGAATTAAACATTCCAGACAATCCAACCGTTGGATTTTTACAAGGTTGGTGCCGTTGGAAAGATTATCCCAAGGCGAACCCGACGGTTGAGATTTCGGGAAAATCCAATGGTCGGATTTCCCGTACTAGTCGTTTGAAATCACGGTTTCAAAATACGAACTGCACGGCCTCGTTTCGTTTTAATTTTATTTATATTTATATAGTTATGTAAATATAGTTCATTCAAGGATTTCTATATCGTTTTCACTTCAAAAAATTTTCTAACACCTTAAATTTTGGAAAGATTTCGCCATAACCTCCCATGTACCGGGAGCGTCGGGAAGTCGCAAATAGCGTCCCGGTCCTTCTAATCTCAAAAAGAAAAAGAAAAAGCCAAGCGGCTAGCCAACAGGCTCAAAATCATCACCCAAACAAATCAGTAAATGTGTACCTATTTGTCGGGCACAAAATTTTATTCCTCTTCTCTAGCCCCTTTGCTATAACCTGTTCAATGAATATGCATGTACATATATATACAGTTCTTATCATTTTCCATTTTCTATTCAACTTCATATTTGATTTCAATTTGGTTTAAAAACACCATTCATTCTAATGTTACATAAATAGGTGCAAATCATTTCATTAGCTAATTAATGAATATTTCAACTCATATATGTTTATTTTGAACAAGTGGCTATTTTTAACACTTCACATTTCAACGATTTATGCATACAATAAAAATGCGATTTTTATTGTAAAACGATTCATTTCAAAACACTACTTTTCTATATAGTTCATATAGTCAATAAAAGGTGATTTTTATTATCAAACAATTTATATCAAAATATGAATACCATTCAACACATGAATTTCTAAACAACGAATGAATATCAATTCAACACATGAATGTTTTCTATAATTTTTATATATAGATAAAAATGTGATTTTTATTATCGAACAATTTATTTCAAAATATGAATACCATTCAACACATGAATTTCTAAACAACGAATGAATATCAATTCAACACATGAATGTTTTCTATAGTTTTTATATATAGATAAAAATGTGATTTTTATTATCAAACAATTTATTTCAAAATATGAATACCATTCAACACGTGAATTTCTAAACAACGAATGAATATCAATTCAACACATGAATGTTTTCAATAGTTTAAGAAAATGAAAATAATTCAAAAACACAAATATTATTCAAAATTTCGGCAGCATAACGGCAGGGTAGTTACACCGGCATCGTCCCTAGTACGGCTCCTCGCTCTACCTTAAAACCTCGCGGTTTTTGACAATGGGAAACATGCATCTAGTTCGCACGCAGGCGGCATGTATATATTTATTTCATTTCCACAAACTAATCCTATGTGGTTTTAACCAAATATTTCACAACCACAAATGGGTATTTTTCAACCACAATCAACCAATATCAATCACAAACAATCCCAAACAATCATTCGCTATCAATCAAATTTCCACAACAATTTCAACCAATAAATATCGTCCATGGTTTGTGGACGAGGGGCGTATATATATATATATATATATAGCAATTCACTTTTACTTCACACATATATATATATAAATTTTAAATCAGAAATCTCACCAATAGCTATCCAACTTCAAGACTCTTCTTAATAGAAATCTTCGCCTATTTGTCGCTTTCACCCGTATTCTCTGCATATGTAAAAATCGAATTTTTACGATGCTATTCAATATATAAAAATATGATTTTTACTTCGACTTTCAATATTTAAAAATATGATTTTTACTTCGACTTTCAATATTTAAAAATATGATTTTTACTTCGACTTTCTATATATAAAAATACGATTTTTACTTCTCTTGAAAGTTCAAACCTTTCTTCCTATTTAAAGCTTTTACCTTTAAAACTAAATCAGTTTTTATTTTAAAAACAAAATCAGTTTTTTTTTTTCTTTTATAAAATCTGTTTTTTTTACTTTCTTAAAAAAAACAGTTTTATGCTTTTTTTTTATCAATTTGTTTTATGCTTTTTAAAACCAATTCAGTTTTATGATTTTTAAAACCAATTCAGTTTTATGCTTTTTAAAACCAATTCAGTTTTATGCTTTTTAAAACCAATTTGATATGAAAAATTTCAGTTTTTAATTCTTTTATAAAAATGCAGTTTTTAGTTTCTTTTTTAAAAAAAAACAGTTTTTAAAATCTTTTAAAAATTCAGTTTTAAAGTTTTAACAAATCAGTTTTAATCTTATAAATAAATCAGTTTTAACTTTATAAATTTCAGTTTTAAAAATGCATTTCAAATCTTTTTTAAATCTTTTAAAATCAGTTTTTCATTTTATTAAAAATATCAGTTTTTCAAACTTTAAAAAAAATCAGTTTTTCATCCCAGAAAAAAAACAGTATTTTACAGAATTAAAAATAAAATAAAATAAAAACATAGAAACGCTTACCTGCGAAGGGGGGCGACTCGCCTTCGTCGGCGGCTCGGCGGCAAGGCGGCGCTTCAGGGGGGGTTCGAAGTACGAGGGAGGGGGGTTCGTCGGAGCTAATGCGATTTGGGGGGGGGGGCTCAGGCGGAGGCGGGCTTGGAGGAGGAATAGGCGGTGGATCGATTTAGGGGGGGCGGTGTCGCTGGCTTTAGGTTTTTTTTTTTTTTTTTTTCTTTATTCTGTTTGAAATTATAATGAACGGGGGGGGGGGGGGGGGGCAAGCAGAAGGAAAAGGGGGAGAGGGAAATGATTTTTTTTTTATTTATTTATTATTTAATTATTAAATTTCGCAAAAGGTTGACTTTTACATATGACCTCTAAACGAGGCCCACCGCCTGTCGTCCATAGCGTTTTACCCCCATTCCGAACACAATGGGATATGTATCGCAAGCTGATTTGATCGTTACAATCAGTTTCCTTTTGAATTTACATTTAAATCACTATATTGAATTTTAAACGCACATTTCAAATTACCGGGGTCACATACTAACTAGAAAAATTCTAGAAAAATATTTTCTAGCTTCGTATCAACGATACGGTCCTAACAAAACTAGTTTCGACAAATTCTGAGACCGTTTGAAAAATGGCCAATTTCCAGTCGATTTAATTCAACAGAAACTGGTCAAACGCGTTTTCTTTTGCCACGCTCACATATTGATTCGAAAAATTATGAAATTTGAAACCTAACAATAACTTGACACTGCGGATCTAACAAAAGTGGTTTCGTCGAAATCCGAGGTCATCTGCAAAATATCCATTTTTAAGGGCCTGAATTCCATAGCGACTATTCAGAATTTTCAACTGGACAAATCTTTTGATTCCCGCTATCAAATTTCGATTGGTCAGATTCGTTAGAAAGATATCATCAATTAGATACTAATGTTTTTGGTCTCACTAAAATCCAGATTGTTTTGCACCCGGTATATTCAATTGAAGTTTGAAATCGAATTATCGAACTACCGCGCCATTTTCAGTTCTATATATAATTATAATTAATTATATTGGTTTTCAAATGTCGATTCAAACTCAGTTTTCATTGCCATTATCTAAAATATTTATTTTAAATATTTAAAATCCATTATTTTAGCCAATTTAAAAATTTTAAATTGGTTCAGATTTTCTGGGTCGTTACAATCTCCCCCACTTAAAACTTTTCGTCCCCGAAAAGGAATAAAGTCGAAAGTGGTTTGATAAATCCATAATCATACAACACAACAACCAATCCAATTGTTTTTAACCTTCAAAAATATACTAACCAAATTTTATATTCCTTTAAAAATCATTCAGAGTATAGAATAAATAGTGCACATCCATGAAAAGGAAATAACAACAGAATAGAGAATTGAATGGTAGTGCAAAGTAGGGTAAATGTACCTTGCACCGGAGTCAATCAGAGATATCAACTCGGCATCTAGGATAAGCTTTCTGAATGCTCTCCTCAGTTTCCCAAGTACAATCTCGTGGATCTCCACTCCATTGCACTTTGACTAAGTGAACCTTCTTGTTCCTCAGCTCTTTGGTTTCTTTGCCGATAATCTTTAGCGGCTCTCGCCTCACAGCTAGTTCTGGAGTAATTTCAATATCCTGCTGAGCTGCTTCTTCCACGATCAAGTCTGGATCATGAACGTGCTTTCGAAGTTGAGATATATGAAATACATCATGCACACCAGGCAACCAGTCAGGCAGTTTGACCCTATAAGCGAGAGTTCCAATCCGTTCCAGAATAGGAAACGGACCAATAAATTTGGGTGCTAACTTTCCAGTTTTACCGAACCGGATTACTCCTCTCATCGGCGATACTTTCAAATATACATAGTCGCCAACTTCAAAGGATATATCTCTCCTTCTTCTATCGGCATAGCTCTTTTGTCGGCTTTGAGCGGCGAGTAATCGCTTCTTAATAAAATCGACTTTGTCGGCAGCTTCTCGAATCATATCGGGACCCAACACAAATCTATTTCCAGGCTCGACCCAACAAGCAGGAGATCGGCACGGTCTACCATACAATGCTTCGAATGGCGACATTGTCAGACTCGCCTGGTAGCTGTTGTTATAAGAGAATTCAGCCAAATGTAGATGGTCTTCCCATGATCCACCGAAATCTATAACACAAGCCCGCAATAGATCTTCTAAAATGCGATTCACCCTCTCAGTCTGACCGTCTGTCTGAGGATGATAAGCGGTGCTCAAGTTTAACTTCGTTCCCAGCTCGACTTGAAATGCTTCCCAGAATTTGCTAGTGAATATTGTATCTCTATCACTTACTATACTGAGCGGCACTCCATGCAGTCTAACTATTTCCCTGAAATAAATCTGCGCCAGACTCTGAGCGGTTCTATTTGATTTGACAGGTATAAAATGGGCGGTCTTCGTGAAGCGATCTACGATCACCCAAATACTGTCATTTCCTTTTCTGGTTCTGGGCAAACCATCAATGAAATCCATGGAGATATGCTCCCACTTCCAACCAGGAACTTCTAGTGGTTGTAATAATCCAGCCAATTTCTGTTGATCACTCTTGACTAGCTGGCAAGTAGGGCATCAGCTGACATATAAAGAAATATCCCTTTTCATCGACTTCCACCAGAAAGTGCGTTTGATGTCATTATACATTTTGCTTACTCCCGGATGGATACTGAGTTTTGACTTGTGGCATTCATCCAGTACTTCCTTTCGAAGTTCAGGAATGTTAGGGACACAGATTCGACCTTTGAGCCTTAGAATCCCATCATCGTCTACTTGAAAACTCGAAGGTTCGCCTTGTTGAATTATCCCCCTGATCTTCTGAATGAAGTGATCATCCTCCTGAAGAGCAGATATCTTATCTAGCAATGAAGTCGTGATAATAAAACTGGCGATCATTACATTCTTTCTGCTTAACGCATCGGCCACGACATTGGCTTTTCCTGGAGTATATATAATTTCAAAGTCATATGCTGCAAGAAACTCCAGCCAACACTGCTGCCTCAAATTTAAGTCCTTCTGGGTGAACAGATACTTTAACGACTGGTGATCTGTAAACAGTTCGAATC
Organism: Allium sativum; assembly: GCA_030737875.1. Lineage (NCBI taxonomy): Eukaryota > Viridiplantae > Streptophyta > Magnoliopsida > Asparagales > Amaryllidaceae > Allium > Allium sativum. Next base: position 552,360,869 of record CM060918.1, read on the forward strand.
TCTCGCCCAGAAGATAGTGTCTCCAGATTTTCAAAGAGAATATGATAGCCAATAACTCAAGATCATGAGTTACGTAGTTTTTCTCGTGTGGCTTCAGTTGACGGCTAGCATAAGCAATTACTTGGCCTCTTTGCATTAACACTGCGCCAAGGCCTTCTCTAGAAGCATCAGTCCATACTTTTAAGTCCTGGTTGCCATCGATGATGGTTAACACTGGAGCTGTGGTTAATCTCAACTTTAGCTCTTCGAAAGCCTCCTCACTCTCTTGAGTCCATTTGAATTTAGAATGCTTCTTTGTAAGCTTTGTTAAGTGACCAGATATTTTCGAAAAGTCTTTAACGAACTTCCGGTAATAGCTAGCCAATCCGAGAAAACTGCGGACTTCAGTGGGAGTACTGGGCTGTTTCCAATTCTGAATAGCTGTGATTTTGCTTGGATCCACCGCGATTCCATCTTTCGATACGACATGGCCCAGAAATTTCACTTCATCTTGCCAGAATATACATTTGGAAAACTTGGCTTTTAATACATTCCGTCTGAGAATTTCTAACACTTGTTCCAGATGCTTTTCATGTTCGGCCTTTGATTTAGAGAAGATTAGAATATCATCAATAAAAACCAGAACAAATTTATTCAATACTCCCCTGAATACTCTGTTCATCAGATCGACGAAATAAGCTGGAGCGTTACATAAGCCGAACGGCATTACTAACCACTCGTAGAATAAGTCGGGGCCTCTGAACGCTGTCATTGGAACACACTCTTCGGCAATTCGAAGTTGATGGAAACCTGTAGCTAGGTCCATTCTTGAAAATACTTGTGCTCCATTTAATCGATCCAACAAATCATCAATCCGCGGCAATGGATATTTGTTCTTTATGGTCTGCTTGTTCAAATCACGATAATCCACACATAAACGTAGAGTACCATCAGATTTTGGGACAAAAACCACTGCTGCACCCCAATCAGAGAAACTAGGCCTGATCAGACCTTTCCATACTAGCTGTCGTGTTTGATTGTCTAACTCCTCTTTCTCTTTCAAGGACATTCTTCGAATAGCGTGAACTACCGGCCTTGCATTGGGAATTAAAGCAATCTTGAAATCTATTTCTCTCTGCGGAGGTAAGCGAACAACTTCCTCGAACACATCCGCATAGTTTTTGACGACAGGAATGTCTTTGATGAGATCGGGAATATTCTCAGTGATTTCAGGGACATTTTCTATTTGGGATGGAGAAACATTCAAAGCTGCCCAGAAGTCTTTTCTATTAGCATTCTGACCTTCACAGGGAATGGTTATATAACTCCCGGACTTGATCTTAGCTCTAACAACTCTCTCGGCGCATCTAACCTCTGCTTCATATTTGGTTAGCCAATCCAATCCCAGAATAAGATCGAATTCATCAAAATTCATGACTACAGAGATAATAGGGAATTTATAGCAAGAAAAGGAGACAGGTACTGCACAAATCCAACTGAGACTGATAGAACCCCCGACCGGATTCTGGACAGTCATTGGTTCCTTAAGCTTCCTCAAGTTTAAATCAAGTTTCTTAGCGGCACTCTTTGAAATAAAGCTTCGCGATGCACCTGTGTCAAACAGTACTTTAACTGGAATGTTTTTGACAGTAAGCGTTCCTTCTAAAACATCAGCCCTTTCTTGACTTGCTGAGGGATCAGAAGTTTCTGCCAATTCATTCACCTGAACTTCTTTGGTCATTTTTAACAGCCGACAATCTTGCTTTACATGACCAAACTGATGGCATTGATTACATCTTTTACTTTCCCGGAGCTTCTTGCCGGATTTAAACCGATCCTCCTTATGTTTCTTCGAGGATTTACACTTCCTGGTCAGATGCCCCTGTTTATTGCAGTTAGAGCACGTGGCAGTTGTTACGGGTTCCTTCTTAGATTTAGCCCTTTTTCTCTTGGCATTGGGCTTCTTACTGATCTCAGACCTCGTACTGGTTTCAGGGATATCAGTTTCCGACTCTTCTTTGTCACTACCACAGACTTCTTCTTCGTCGCGCAACATTCCTTTCTTATGGAGATCTTCATACTGATAGGCCATATATATCATTTCAGAAAAAGGAAGCTTCACATGCCCCAATACTTTATTCTGGTATTTCCTTTGAAGTCCGTGAATAAATCTCATATTCTTCCTCTTCGGATTTTGAATTAGATGAGGAGCAAAGTGAGCAAGTTCATTGAATTTCTTATGATATTCGGGAATGGTCATATCACCTTGTATTAGATAAGAAAATTCATCACATAATCTCTCGGTTACTTCGGGAGGAGTAAATCTTTCTAAGAAAATCAATTTGAATCTGTCCCAGGTGATATCACCTTCTGGATTATTTCTGATGATTGATTCCCACCAGATTAAAGCTTCTTCTTTAAGCGCCCAAGATGCTACTAACCGTTTCTGGTCATCTCTCAGCTGGATATGCTCAAAGATTTTTTCGACAGAACTCAACCAAGCTTGAGTTTGAATAATAGATTCATTGCCCGAGAATTGCGCTCCGTTCAGATTTCGATATTTCTTTAATAGAGCCTCTAGATCGGGTTCTGTATTCCTTCTGTTTCTGGCACTCATTTTTCTAGTACTTCTGCAATTAGCAGATCAAGTGTCAGGTCACAGAAAAGATAATTTTCAAACATAGAAACATATACTTCAAATGTAAATGTGTCTATCGAGGTGTAATCTATTCTGCTTTACTCATACTAGGATATTGCTGATCCTATCTGTATAGAGTTACCCGTCCTAGAACACTACTGGTTCTATTTCTGACGAGTTCATTCAAATGTTATATTCCAGAACTAAGCTTAACCAAAGCTCTGATACCACGTTGAGACGACCCGAATTCCCGTTCTCACGGAAACAAGGTTATCTTTTGGAATATAACACAGAAACATATAATAGCAGAACAGAATTAAATAAATAAATACACTAGAATGAACAACAAAATATACTGGATAAAGGTAATCATCAGAGTTACACAGTTTACAGGATCTTACTTAGTACAAATACAGTTCAGCTATACATAAATGTCTACAGCGGAAATAAACAAAATATGTACAATAGGAGCTGAACAGCATAAAAAGAAATAAATGATAAAATCCATCTTCAGCTCCAGCTATCCAGAAAGAACCAGCTAAACCTGAATACAAGGCTGCCCGTGTAGAAAAAGGGGCACCCGAGTTTGAGAGTGAAACAAACTACGAGTCAGTCATGGGACTGGTATGAGAAATCCACTCAACACATATATAATTGGCTAATCACAGGACCACGCCACTTTCGTGGAACGGGTTTACTCCATTGGATTGCCAGTGCTTTAAAACTAATCATTCTTTTAAACATCGCTATGCTTTTTTATAAAAATGAAGCCATTATAAGACTCAGTTCCCATCACACAATGCAACGCAAACCGGAGGATAGAGTTTTACCTTATAATGGCCAAAATATGATTGATACGAATAAAACAAAGGCATTTGGTATTATTGCTAGTGTTAATATGTTTTGAAAAACAATTTCAATCATAACTATCAATCATAGACGGCATGGGTACCATATATCATGTCGCCATATATATATACAATCAAAACCGCACGATGTCGTATTTGGAAATTGGATTTCCGTCATGAACCAAGGCAAAAGATAGTCCTTACCGAATTCGAGACTGTCTAGCCCGAGTCTCAGGTACAGCCGCAACCATACCCTGGATCGTCAGGGCCGGTCCACACGAAGTGGATTATAATGCCTGAACAATGCGTTCCTCCACCCTTTGGGGTGTAAATGAGCCAACGAATGACTCCATCGGACCCGGATCGTCCGATCAAACCGAGGCGCCTCGCAACAGCAACAACCACATAGGTGAAAAGTATATAAATGTCAGGGCTGGTAGGTCACTGACACCACCCTAGCTAGAAAGAAAACGCACGTCCCCCCTGATGTCCTTCTCCCGTTTTAGGTTCATACCTGGGTGTGAGGCTCGCGAATTCACGTTATACACAAAGATACGCCACACAGGCGGTGCTTTGATCATCACCACAAGACTTTGCTTTTCAACAGAAGCCCTGATCACTGCATCTTAGCATGCCACACAGGCAATTCACACCGTGCAACCGATGGCTATCAATCACACAGGGCAAATTCCAATGTCGGACACACAGTCCATTTACAAGTCCGTTCTGGGTCTGAACGAAACCGGAGGCACTAAATACCTCGCAAACCCTTCGATCACCACTCACGTCTGAACGATCACCACTCATTATCCATATTTCGGGATGCCTCCCAATCAGGACCTCGGTTACCATCCAAACGAGGTGAAGATCTCCGGTCTTCGACCATCGTCTTCATCTTCGAATTTCAATCGTCGGTCGATTATTCGAAATGAGAATTAACTCGGCCTTTCCAAATAATTCACGTATATTTAGAATTTCAAATCGATTTATTTCAATGGTTAAATTGTTCGACAACACCAATTGTGTTCCTTAATGTAATTTTCACACCAAACACATTCAACCATCAAAAGCCACACAAATCAAGCAAATTCAGTTTATTTCCATTCCATATCGCTTATGGTATTTTATAACTATTTATCGCTATTTTTATTTATTTTAAAATAGCTATTTTATTCAAAACGACGCTTCGGGCCATAAGGCGGCCGTGGCGCTGTTTTTCTTCAGATTTGATTTACACATATCTGAAAATCTAACCGTTGGATCTTCACAAAATTTACATCATTAGAAAGGTCTTTTCAAAACGAACCCAACGGTTCCAGTTTCGGGAAAATCCGACGGTCGGATCTCCCGGTACAATCGTTTGAATTTTCGATTTCAAAATACGAACTGCAGCGTCGTTATTCGATTAAATATATAATTATATTTATATATATATATAAATATAATCGTTCCTGGCGCTGTTTTTCTTCAGATTTGAATTAAACATTCCAGACAATCCAACCGTTGGATTTTTACAAGGTTGGTGTCGTTGGAAAGATTATCCCAAGGCGAACCCGACGGTTGAGATTTCGGGAAAATCCAATGGTCGGATTTCCCGTACTAGTCGTTTGAAATCACGGTTTCAAAATACGAACTGCACGGCCTCGTTTCGTTTTAATTTTATTTATATTTATATAGTTATATAAATATAGTTCATTCAAGGATTTCTATATCGTTTTCACTTCAAAAAAATTTCTAACACCTTAAATTTTGGAAAGATTTCGCCATAACCTCCCCTGTACCGGGAGCGTCGGGAAGTCGCAAATAGCGTCCCGGTCCTTCTAATCTCAAAAAGAAAAAGAAAAAGCCAAGCGGCTAGCCAACAGGCTCAAAATCATCACCCAAACAAATCAGTAAATGTGTACCTATTTGTCGGGCACAAAATTTTATTCCTCTTCTCTAGCCCCTTTGCTATAACCTGTTCAATGAATATGCATGTACATATATATACAGTTCTTATCATTTTCCATTTTCTATTCAACTTCATATTTGATTTCAATTTGGTTTAAAAACACCATTCATTCTAATGTTACATAAATAGGTGCAAATCATTTCATTAGCTAATTAATGAATATTTCAACTCATATATGTTTATTTTGAACAAGTGGCTATTTTTAACACTTCACATTTCAACGATTTATGCATACAATAAAAATGCGATTTTTATTGTAAAACGATTCATTTCAAAACACTACTTTTCTATATAGTTCATATAGTCAATAAAAGGTGATTTTTATTATCAAACAATTTATATCAAAATATGAATACCATTCAACACATGAATTTCTAAACAACGAATGAATATCAATTCAACACATGAATGTTTTCTATAGTTTTTATATATAGATAAAAATGTGATTTTTATTATCGAACAATTTATTTCAAAATATGAATACCATTCAACACATGAATTTCTAAACAACGAATGAATATCAATTCAACACATGAATGTTTTCTATAGTTTTTATATATAGATAAAAATGTGATTTTTATTATCAAACAATTTATTTCAAAATATGAATACCATTCAACACGTGAATTTCTAAACAACGAATGAATATCAATTCAACACATGAATGTTTTCAATAGTTTAAGCAAATGAAAATAATTCAAACACACAAATATTATTCAAAATTTCGGCAGCATAACGGCAGGGTAGTTACACCGGCACCGTCCCTAGTACGGCTCCTCGCTCTACCTTAAAACCTCGCGGTTTTTGACAATGGGAAACATGCATCTAGTTCGCACGCAGGCGGCATGTATATATTTATTTCATTTCCACAAACTAATCCTATGTGGTTTTAACCAAATATTTCACAACCACAAATGGGTATTTTTCAACCACAATCAACCAATATCAATCACAAACAATCCCAAACAATCATTCGCTATCAATCAAATTTCCACAACAATTTCAACCAATAAATATCGTCCATGGTTTGTGGACGAGGGGCGTATATATATATATATATATATATATATATATATATATATATTTATATATAGCAATTCACTTTTACTTCACACATATATATATAAATTTTAAGTCAGAAATCTCACCAATAGCTATCCAACTTCAAGACTCTTCTTAATAGAAATCTTCGCCTATTTGTCGCTTTCACCCGTATTCTCTGCATATGTAAAAATCGAATTTTTACGATGCTATTCAATATATAAAAATATGATTTTTACTTCGACTTTCAATATTTAAAAATATGATTTTTACTTCGACTTTCAATATTTAAAAATATGATTTTTACTTCGACTTTCTATATATAAAAATACGATTTTTACTTCTCTTGAAAGTTCAAACCTTTCTTCCTATTTAAAGCTTTTACCTTTAAAACTAAATCAGTTTTTATTTTAAAAACAAAATCAGTTTTTTTTTCTTTTATAAAATCTGTTTTTTTTACTTTCTTAAAAAAAACAGTTTTATGCTCTTTTTTTTATCAATTTGTTTTATGCTTTTTAAAACCAATTCAGTTTTATGCTTTTTAAAACCAATTCAGTTTTATGCTTTTTAAAACCAATTTGATATGAAAAATTTCAGTTTTTAATTCTTTTATAAAAATGCAGTTTTTAGTTTCTTTTTTAAAAAAAAACAGTTTTTAAAATCTTTTAAAAATTCAGTTTTAAAGTTTTAACAAATCAGTTTTAATCTTATAAATAAATCAGTTTTAACTTTATAAATTTCAGTTTTAAAAATGCTTTTCAAATCTTTTTAAAATTTTTTAAAATCAGTTTTTCATTTTATTAAAAATATCAGTTTTTCAAACTTTAAAAAAAATCAGTTTTTCATCCCAGAAAAAAAAACAGTATTTTACAGAATTAAAAATAAAATAAAATAAAAACATAGAAACGCTTACCTGCGAAGGGGGGGGCGACTCGCCTTCGTCGGCGGCTCGGCGGCAAGGCGGCGCTTCAGGGGGGGTTCGAAGTACGAGGGAGGGGGGTTCGTCGGAGCTAATGCGATTTGGGGGGGGGCTCAGGCGGAGGCGGGCTTGGAGGAGGAATAGGCGGTGGATCGATTTAGGGGGGGCGGTGTCGCTGGCTTTAGGGTTTTTTTTTTTTTTTCTTTATTCTGTTTGAAATTATAATGAACGGGGGGGGGGGGGGGGGCAAGCAGAAGGAAAAGGGGGAGAGGGAAATGATTTTTTTTATTTATTTATTATTTAATTATTAAATTTCGCAAAAGGTTGACTTTTACATATGACCTCTAAACGAGGCCCACCGCCTGTCGTCCATAGCGTTTTACCCCCATTCCGAACACAATGGGATATGTATCGCAAGCTGATTTGATCGTTACAATCAGTTTCCTTTTTAATTTACATTTAAATCACTATATTGAATTTTAAACGCACATTTCAAATTACCGGGGTCACATACTAACTAGAAAAATTCTAGAAAAATATTTTCGAGCTTCGTATCAACGATACGGTCCTAACAAAACTAGTTTCGATGAATTCTGAGACCGTTTGAAAAATGGCCAATTTCCAGTCGATTTAATTCAACAGAAACTGGTCAAACGCGTTTTCTTTTGCCACGCTCACATATTGATTCGAAAAATTATGAAATTTGAAACCTAACAATAACTTGACACTGCGGATCTAACAAAAGTGGTTTCGTCGAAATCCAAGGTCATCTGCAAAATATCCATTTTTAAGGGCCTGAATTCCATAGCGACTATTCAGAATTTTCAACTGGACATATCTTTTGATTCCCGCTATCAAATTTCGATTGGTCAGATTCGTTAGAAAGATATCATCAATTAGATACTAATGTTTTTGGTCTCACTAAAATCCAGATTGTTTTGCACTCGGTATATTCAATTGAAGTTTGAAATCGAATTATCGAACTACCGCGCCATTTTCAGTTCTATATATAATTATAATTAATTATATTGGTTTTCAAATGTCGATTCAAACTCAGTTTTCATTTCCATTATCTAAAATATTTATTTTAAATATTTAAAATCCATTATTTTAGCCAATTTAAAAATTTTAAATTGGTTCAGATTTTCTGGGTCGTTACACTTGTGGTTGATGATCGAAGCATGGATTTAAATAGAAAATCTTTGTGTATAACGTTAATTCGCGAGCCTAACACCTCGATATGAGTCAAAAACGGGATAAGGGACAACAAGGAGTGCACGACATTTCCTTCTAGCTATGGGAGGTGTCATGGTATGGAGCCCAGACATTTATTATATTTTTACCTACATGGATGATGGGTAGCGAGGCGCCTTGAATATATCGGTTACTATGGAGCCGAAGGATAGGTCTTATAGGATCGGGAAACGTGTGTTCACAAATTGCCAATCCACTAATGTAAGTGTGGATCGGCCCTGCATGATCCAAGGATTCACTACGGGGAACCCTAAGGCATTTGCTAAAGTGTCTCAAAGCCGGCGAGGAGTACATCCCTTATCTCGAATCATGACGGAAATCCAATTTCCAATACGAGACTTTCGGTTTCAGTTGTAAACCTATATGGCGACATAGTAGCATGGGATACTATGCCGTCTATGATTGATACATTTATATTTGAAGCTGTTTGATACACTATGCAGTAATATCAAAATGATTTGTTTTAAACGTACTAAGTATGTTTGGCTATTATAAGGTAAAACTCTATCCTCCGGCTTGCATTGCATTGTGTGATGGGACCTGAGTCTTATAATAGCTTCATTTTTCGAAAACATTGCACTGTTTATAAATTGTTTTATGCACTGTTATTCTTGGGAGAAAACCCGTTCTGTGTTATACGGCGTGGTCCCTTGATTTACTTTATTTCTAAAGTGAAGTTTTAAATAACTGTTTTAGTTCTTACACTTGTCACATGACTGACCTGGAGTTTATTGTTTTAACCTAAACTGTAACAACCCGGAAAATCTGGGCCAGTTTAAAATTTTTATTTTGGCAATTTTAGTGAATTTTGATTATTTAAAATGAATTATTTTAAATAATATCGACGAGAAATTTATTTTGAATTGAAAATCGAACGTATATATTATACGCGTCGTCGTTAGAATATATAATAATTATATATAATTATAAAAGGAATTGAAAATGGCGCGGTAGTTCGAAAATTCGATTTCTAATTTCAAATGAATATACAGAATTCAATATAAGTCAGAATTGAACGAAACAAGAAATATTTGAATCTGTATAACTATATCTTTGTAACGAAGTTAACAAAGTGAGATTTCATCTTAGAAATGATAAGATATGTTCAGTTGAAAATTAGAAATAGTCGCTGTGGAATTTATATATTTTTATATATATAAGGCCCTTAAAAATAGCGATTTTGCAAACGACCTCGGATTTCGACGAAACCAGTTTTGTTGGGTCCGTGATGTAAAGTTATTGCTAGGTTTCAAATTTCATAATTTTTCGAATCAATATGTGAGCGTGGTAAAGGAAAACGCGTTTGACCAGTTTCAGTTGATTTTAATCGACTGGAAATTGGCCATTTTTCAAACGGTCTCAGAATTCGACGAAACTAGTTTTGTTAGGACCGTATCGTCAATACGAAGCTAGAAAATATTTTTCAGGAATTTTTAAAGTTCGTATGTGACCCCGGTAATTTGAAATGTACGTTTAAAATTCAATATAGTGATTTAAATGTAAATTTAACGGAAACTGATTGTAACAATCGAATCAGCTTGCGATACATATCCCATTGTGTTCGGAATGGGGGTAAAACGCTATGGACGACAGGCGGTGGGCCTCGTTTCGAGGTCGTAATTGAAAGTCAACTCTTTAGGATAAAATAAATAAATTAAATAAAAAAAAAAACTCTCTCCTATATTCCCTCTGGCCCCTCCCCCGTTGTTTCATTCGAACAAATGAAATCGAATAAAAAAAAAAAAAAAAACCCTAGATATCGACAGCCGCCCCCCCCTGGAGCGCCGCCGCCCATCGCCGAACCTCCCCCCCCTCCCTCGTCGGACCCGCCGAACTCCCCCCCCCCCCCTCCCTCGACGAAGCCGCCGAACTCCCCCCTCCCTCGATGAAGCCGCCGAACCCCCCCCTCCCTCGATGAAGCCGCCGAACCCCCCCCTCCTGAAGTGCCGCCGACGACAGTTTCACCCCCCTTTTTTCTTCAAAGTGCTGTAAGTTTTTAATTTATTTACTTTATTTTTATTTTTATTTAAAACAGAAAATCGATTTTTAAACGATAGAAAAAACTGATTTAGGTTAAAAAAAAAAAAAATATAATATAAAACTGATTTAGGTTTAGAAAAATATAAAACTGATTTTAGGTTTAAGAATGTAAGACTGAGATTTTATATATAGTAAAACTGAATTTAAAAAGAAAAATAAAAACTGTTTTAAAAGAAGAAACTAAAAACTGGATTTTCTTTTTATGATATAAAAACAGAACTGATTTAAAAGAATAATAAAAACTGCATTTTTATAAAAGAGAAAAAAAACTGATTTTTGGTTATATTTAAAGAAAACTGATTTTTGATCATATGAAAAAAACTGATTTTTGTTTGGTTTAAAACTGATTGGTTTAAAGGAAATTCAAAACTGATTTTTAAAAGTATTTTAAACTGATTTTATTTTAAAAAGATTGAAAACTGATTTTAAAAAGATTGAAAACTGATTTTAAAAAGATTGAAAACTAATTTTTAAAAAGATTTGAAAAGGAAAATATAATCTTTTATATAGTCAAAAGGAAAATATAATCTTTTATATTGTCGAAATAAAAATTCGAAATAAAAATTTGATTTTTATATATTGAACTTTGAAATAAAAATTCGATTTTTATATATTGAACTTTGAAATAAAAATTCGATTTTTATATATTGAACTTCGAACTAAAAATTCGATTTTTATATATTGAACTTTGAAATAAAAATTCGATTTTTATATATTGGACTTCGAAATAAAAATTCGATTTTTATATATTGAACTTTGAAGTAAAAATTCGATTTTTATATATATAGTGACTACGGGCAACGAAGATGACGAAGAGGCGATAACGAGGAAGACTTCTGCAGATGAAGAGCCGTGGAGCTAGGATAGCTATATGTGAGAATTTCTCACCTTTCAATTTATTTTTCTAGTTATATATATATACTAGGATGCAGACGGTGCTTAGTAGCACCCGACACCCGTCCACAGACCATGGACTTGTTTGTTTAGTTGAATGATTGGGTGATTGATTTATTCGTTTGGTTGAATTGGAAATTGATTGAAATTGATTTGTGAATGGCGTGGGCCTTCACTAGACCGGGGATAAGGCTAGGCCTTGTCCCGTTTCTAGTATCGTGCCGTTATGCCGCCGAAATTTTCTAAAATGTGTTGGAAAATAAAAATATCATTTTATTGTGTAAATGAATTGAATAGAAATTCATAGGTTGAAATAAAATGTTTTGTCGTTAAAAATAAAATTTTTAACGCGAATGTGAGTAAATAAATATTCATTTACAAACCAGACGGTTTGTTTATGTACACCTATTTGAATGACGTTGATTGGGTCGATAAATTTTACACATCGCCTAACTGCACAAATAAAATATGTGTTTGATTGTTCGAAACCCCACACGGGTGTTAGGATGAAATTTGAAGTTCACTCATCCTAATTGATTAAATATGTCGATCGATTGATTGACAAGCTGCTATAAGCGTTAAATGTCTATATTTGATGCTTATACAGTGTAGTGCACTTTGGTTGATGGTTGATTATTCATCGTTGTTGATATATACATGTGTTGTAGAAAATCCATATAATTAACATTATATGGTAATTGATTGGGCCTCATTCCAGTTTCGAAAAGAAAAAGAAATATTTGAAATAGAAATATTTGAAATAGAATATTTGAAAATAGAAATATGTGAAGCCGTGAGGATTAGATTGACGCCATTTAGACGTGAACGATATTTATATCGATTTTATTCATTTTAAAATGAATATTGAAAAGTGATTTCGAAATGAATTGAATTGAATTGAAAACGATTTCGAAATGAATTGAATTGAAAACGATTTCGAAATGAATTGAATTGAAAACGATTTCGAAATGAATTGAATTGAATTGAAAACGATTTCGAAATGAATTGAATTGAAAACGATTTCGAAATGAATTGAATTGAAAACGATTTCGAAATGAATTGAATTGAAAACGAATTCAAAGTGAATTGAATTGAAAACGAATTCAAAGTGAATTGAATTGAAAATGAATTCAAATTGAATTGAAATTTGAATTGAATTGAAATTTGAATTGAATAGAAATGAATTTTAAAACGAATTTATAAGGAAGAATTCAATTTTGCTTTGAATTGAAATGGAAGTTGAAATAGGTTTTGAAACGATTTTAAAACTATTTATATAATTCGTTTTGAATAGAAATCGACGAAATATATATTATATATATTTTATATATAATATAATGGCCTGAATAGAACGCGCCGCGCCGCGGCAGTTCGTGAATTTCGACCATTTATTTCAAACGGACATTACGGGAGATCCGACCGTCGGATTCTCCTAAAACCGGAACCGTTGGGTTCGTATCGAAAAGAGCTTTCTAATGAATGTTAGAAATTTGAAATCTAACGGTTGGATTTGGAGATACGTCCAAATCAAATTCGAAAAAGGTCGCTGTAAGTGCAGTTCGATGGCCATTGATGGAAATCGACTGTACGGGCCTTGATAAAATTATTAAAAATAGTAATAATTTGTGTAAAATCATAAGAAATGATTTGTGAAGATTCGGGATGAAAAACTCCATATTTGAAAAGATAAAAATAGATTTTTATCGAAATGAACTGGTTTTGAACTAGAATTATAATTCTATTTATTTTTAAATAAATAAATTGAATTTGAAAAGGGTTTTGAAAAAAACCAAAATTTCCAATGATTGCATTGGAGTGGATTTGAATCGAAATTGTCTTCGGAATATTTCGATGTTGGAATTTGTGATTATACGGATGTTGTTACGGAAATTTGAAAGATATATATTTATATCGTTATTTCCAATACGACATTTGTTAATCGTAGAATTTGATATTGAATATAAGCCGATATATTTTCTATTCAGAGCCTTATATTGAATATCAAATGGGATTTGGGTTTGTCGTGAATGGTGTCTTCACTAACACTGTTCTTGAACCCAGTTGAGAAAAGATTAAATCTTTTTATTTAGATTTAATGAAGTGTACCAATTAAATAATATTTAATTGGAATTGAATTGATATTGATTTTTGGGTTTATCGTGAACAGTGTTTTAAATAACACTTGTTCTTTAACCCGATAATTAATGAATGTGATTTGGGTTTGTCGTGAATGGTGTCTTCACTAACACTGTTCTTGAACCCAGTTGAGAAGAGATTAAATCTTTTTATTTAGATTTAATGAAGTGTACCAATTAAATAATATTTAATTGGAATTGAATTGATATTGATTTTTGGGTTTATCGTGAACAGTGTTTTAAATAACACTTGTTCTTTAACCCGATAATTAATGGGATGTGACTTTGGGTTTATCGTGAACCGTGTTTTAAATGACACTGATTCTTTAACCCAGTCACAGATTAAAACTAAGTGGAGTTTTAATGAATCTTTAATTAGATTGAAAAGATCGAGAATGGAGTATCACCAGTTTTGCTCCAGGCGATAGTTAAATCTTTAATTAGATTTGAACGTGAAATTTAGAAACTAACTGTCGGTTAGCCAAGCAGAATGGTTTTCTGGATATTGATCTGATGTTGGTTTCGGCCTTCGGGGTTAATGTTTGGGGAATTATTCTCTTGATTAATTTACGGTTAGTGACTAATGAATTGGAATGAGGCGTATGTTGTGTTTGTGTAACACTTTTAGAATATATACGCGAGTTATTCGGAAAGACCGGGTTTATCCCATTCTGAATAACTGATACGACGATAAGTCGAAGATGAAGACGATGGTCGAAGACCGGAGGTCTTCACGTCGTTTGGGTGATAACTGATGATCTTGATTGGGCTGTACACCCAAGAAGATGGAAACAGTTAGTGATCGTCCAGACGTACTTGGAGATTGATGGATATGCGGGGTACTAGGTGCCTCCGGTTTCGTTCAGGCCCAGAACGGACTTGTAAATGGACTGTGTGTCTGACATTGGATTTCATTCTGTGTGACTGATATCGGTTGCATAGAGTGGTTTGCCTGTGTGGCATGCTAAGATGCAAATGATCAAGGCTTCTGTTGAAAAGCAAAGTCTTGTGGTGATGATCAAAGCACGGCCTTTGTGGCGTAGCTTTGTGTAACGTTTACTTCGCGAGTTTCACACCCGGTATGAACCAAAAACGGGAGGGACATCAGGGAGGACTTGCGTTTCTTTCTAGCTAGAAGTGGCGTCAGTGGTTTTACACGCCCTGACGAGTTTGACTTATGTGGTTGTTGCAGTTGCGAGGCGCCTCGGTTATATCGGTTTCGGCCGAATGCATTCTGGTCGGCTGACGGACCAGACTTACACCCCATAGGGTGGGGAGACGTATTGTTCAGGCATAATAATCCACTCCGTGTGGACCGGCCCTGACGATCTAAAGGGTTGATGCGTTCTGATCCTGTGGCTCGGGCTAGAGAGTCACGAATCGGTAGAGGACTATCTTTGGCCTCGGTTCATAGACGGAAATCCAATTTCCAAATACGTGACATTTGCGGTTTTAATTGTAATCCTATATATGGCGACATAGTGGGATGGGGCGCTTATGCCACCTATGATTGATACTTATGATTTGAAGTTGTTTTATACACTATGCACTTATTATAGTATCAAATGATTTGTTTTAAACGTATCAAGCATTCTTTGGCTGTTATAAGGGAAAACCCTATCCTCGACTGCGTTGCATTGTGTGATGGGACCTGGGTCTTATAACAGCTTCATTTTTCTTTATTTAGCATTGCGCTGTTGTTTTATGCACTGGTATTCTTGGGAGGAAACCCGTTCCGTGTTATACGGCGTGGTCCCTTGATTTACCTAACTTTAAAATAAAGATTAACTGTTTTAGTTCTCACACCAGTCCCATGACTGACCTGGAGTTTATTGTTTTAACCTAAACTCTGGGTGCCCCTTATTTTGACACGGGCAGCTAGTAGTTTTGGTTTTGCAGATTTATATTCACAGGATCCTGGTTTACAGCTGGAACGATATCCGGAAAGCTTTGTATCCGTATATCTCATTCTAGTTGTGTATTGTATTATTATTTTTCCGCTGCGATGTATTTAAATGTAATTTAAATCTCTGATATTTCTGTGTAATATTCATTTATACTCTGTATATTCTTGTAATCTGATGCATTGTTGTAATATACAATGAAATGTTCTTCTGTATGCGTTCTGATTTGTCGTGTTCTCAAACGATAAGGCGTTTTCGAACGGTCTGGGTCGGTTTAGCGACTGGTTCGGACCGAGCGAGATTCCTTGCCGTTACAGTTGGTATCAGAGCTTTGGTTTACAAAGCTAGAGAACAAGACACATTAGAACCCTACGAAAGAATTCATCAGATATTGGATTAGTAATATCCAATTAGAATGACTCGTTAGAGATGGGATCAGTAGTATCCTAGAACGAGTGTGAAGAGTATATTTTTCAAATGAAAACAAATTTTGTTTTGAAAATTTAAATCAATTATTCGTAGTTGATTATTTATTTATATTGATGTGGACAATTCAGTATATGTAGATTTTGCGTATACGTCTGATCCGCGTGTATTCAAAGTTTTAATATATTAGATTGATATAGAATCACATTCTAGACGCCCGGAGATGGTTCTGATGATTGATCGATCATCATCCGAACTTATGTTCGTGTTTCGAAGGTGTGATTTTCTATATATTTCCATTAGGCTGGTGTGAGAACCAAAACTTATATATAGTTAGAACACATTGTTGTGATTTGGCATCAAAAATCTGATTTTTGTATATGTATCAAAATTATGAATTTGAAACTCTAAATCCACAAATTGATTGATGTTTGTGTTGTTTGTTTATTTGTTTGCTAATTTTGAACCATTTATGCCTATTTGAACCAAATATTGAATGATATTGAAAATTGGTTGCATTTGCTTGCATATGCATATACTTACATTGAACAGGTCATAGCAAGGAGGCTAGAGCCAGAGAATAAAATTTGTTTGCCCGACAAATAGGTACATGTTTACTACATAATTTCCTGTTTTGTTTGGGTGATGATGATTTTGTGAGCCTATTGGCTAGCCGCTTGGCTTTTTCTTTTTCTTTTTGAGATCTGAAGGACCGGGGAAGCTATTTGAAATTCCCCGATGCTCCCGGTGCAGGGGAGGTTATGGCGAAATTTTTCGAAAATTTAGGGTGTTAGCCAAATTTTTGAAATTTTGAAAATTCTCAGAAACTTAAAGGTTAGAGAATGGAAGCCAGATCGAGCGTAGTGTTGAATAATCAAACCACTTTCGACTTTGTTCCTTTTCGGGGACGAAAAGTTTTAAGTGGGGGAGATTGTAACAACCCGGAAAATCTGGGCCAGTTTAAAATTTTTATTTTGGCAATTTTAGTGAATTTTGATTATTTAAAATGAATTATTTTAAATAATATCGACGAGAAATTTATTTTGAATTGAAAATCGAACGTATATATTATACGCGTCGTCGTTAGAATATATAATAATTATATATAATTATAAAAGGAATTGAAAATGGCGCGGTAGTTCGAAAATTCGATTTCTAATTTCAAATGAATATACAGAATTCAATATAAGTCAGAATTGAACGAAACAAGAAATATTTGAATCTGTATAACTATATCTTTGTAACGAAGTTAACAAAGTGAGATTTCATCTTAGAAATGATAAGATATGTTCAGTTGAAAATTAGAAATAGTCGCTGTGGAATTTATATATTTTTATATATATAAGGCCCTTAAAAATAGCGATTTTGCAAACGACCTCGGATTTCGACGAAACCAGTTTTGTTGGGTCCGTGATGTAAAGTTATTGCTAGGTTTCAAATTTCATAATTTTTCGAATCAATATGTGAGCGTGGTAAAGGAAAACGCGTTTGACCAGTTTCAGTTGATTTTAATCGACTGGAAATTGGCCATTTTTCAAACGGTCTCAGAATTCGACGAAACTAGTTTTGTTAGGACCGTATCGTCAATACGAAGCTAGAAAATATTTTTCAGGAATTTTTAAAGTTCGTATGTGACCCCGGTAATTTGAAATGTACGTTTAAAATTCAATATAGTGATTTAAATGTAAATTTAACGGAAACTGATTGTAACAATCGAATCAGCTTGCGATACATATCCCATTGTGTTCGGAATGGGGGTAAAACGCTATGGACGACAGGCGGTGGGCCTCGTTTCGAGGTCGTAATTGAAAGTCAACTCTTTAGGATAAAATAAATAAATTAAAAAAAAAAAAAAAAAACTCTCTCCTATATTCCCTCTGGCCCCTCCCCCGTTGTTTCATTCGAACAAATGAAATCGAATAAAAAAAAAAAAAACCCTAGATATCGATAGCCGCCCCCCCCTGGAGCGCCGCCGCCCATCGCCGAACCTCCCCCCCCCCCCCTCCCTCGTCGGACCCGCCGAACTCCCCCCCCCCTCCCTCGACGAAGCCGCCGAACTCCCCCCTCCCTCAATGAAGCCGCCGAACCCCCCCCTCCCTCGATGAAGCCGCCGAACCCCCCCCCTCCTGAAGTGCCGCCGACGACAGTTTCACCCCCCTTTTTTCTTCAAAGTGCTGTAAGTTTTTAATTTATTTACTTTATTTTTATTTTTATTTAAAACAGAAAATCGATTTTTAAACGATAGAAAAAACTGATTTAGGTTAAAAAAAAAAAAATATAATATAAAACTGATTTAGGTTTAGAAAAATATAAAACTGATTTTAGGTTTAAGAATGTAAGACTGAGATTTTATATATAGTAAAACTGAATTTAAAAAGAAAAATAAAAACTGTTTTAAAAGAAGAAACTAAAAACCGGATTTTCTTTTTATGATATAAAAACAGAACTGATTTAAAAGAATAATAAAAACTGCATTTTTATAAAAGAGAAAAAAAACTGATTTTTGGTTATATTTAAAGAAAACTGATTTTTGATAATATGAAAAAAACTGATTTTTGTTTGGTTTAAAACTGATTGGTTTAAAGGAAATTCAAAACTGATTTTTAAAAGTATTTTAAACTGATTTTATTTTAAAAAGATTGAAAACTGATTTTAAAAAGATTGAAAACTGATTTTAAAAAGATTGAAAACTAATTTTTAAAAAGATTTGAAAAGGAAAATATAATCTTTTATATAGTCAAAAGGAAAATATAATCTTTTATATTGTCGAAATAAAAATTCAAAATAAAAATTTGATTTTTATATATTGAACTTTGAAATAAAAATTCGATTTTTATATATTGAACTTTGAAATAAAAATTCGATTTTTATATATTGAACTTCGAACTAAAAATTCGATTTTTATATATTGAACTTTGAAATAAAAATTCGATTTTTATATATTGGACTTCGAAATAAAAATTCGATTTTTATATATTGAACTTTGAAGTAAAAATTCGATTTTTATATATATAGTGACTACGGGCAACGAAGATGACGAAGAGGCGATAACGAGGAAGACTTCTGCAGATGAAGAGCCGTGGAGCTAGGATAGCTATATGTGAGAATTTCTCACCTTTCAATTTATTTTTCTAGTTATATATATATACTAGGATGCAGACGGTGCTTAGTAGCACCCGACACCCGTCCACAGACCATGGACTTGTTTGTTTAGTTGAATGATTGGGTGATTGATTTATTCGTTTGGTTGAATTGGAAATTGATTGAAATTGATTTGTGAATGGCGTGGGCCTTCACTAGACCGGGGATAAGGCTAGGCCTTGTCCCGTTTCTAGTATCGTGCCGTTATGCCGCCGAAATTTTCTAAAATGTGTTGGAAAATAAAAATATCATTTTATTGTGTAAATGAATTGAATAGAAATTCATAGGTTGAAATAAAATGTTTTGTCGTTAAAAATAAAATTTTTAACGCGAATGTGAGTAAATAAATATTCATTTACAAACCAGACGGTTTGTTTATGTACACCTATTTGAATGACGTTGATTGGGTCGATAAATTTTACACATCGCCTAACTGCACAAATAAAATATGTGTTTGATTGTTCGAAACCCCACACGGGTGTTAGGATGAAATTTGAAGTTCACTCATCCTAATTGATTAAATATGTCGATCGATTGATTGACAAGCTGCTATAAGCGTTAAATGTCTATATTTGATGCTTATACAGTGTAGTGCACTTTGGTTGATGGTTGATTATTCATCGTTGTTGATATATACATGTGTTGTAGAAAATCCATATAATTAACATTATATGGTAATTGATTGGGCCTCATTCCAGTTTCGAAAAGAAAAAGAAATATTTGAAATAGAAATATTTGAAATAGAATATTTGAAAATAGAAATATGTGAAGCCGTGAGGATTAGATTGACGCCATTTAGACGTGAACGATATTTATATCGATTTTATTCATTTTAAAATGAATATTGAAAAGTGATTTCGAAATGAATTGAATTGAATTGAAAACGATTTCGAAATGAATTGAATTGAAAACGATTTCGAAATGAATTGAATTGAAAACGATTTCGAAATGAATTGAATTGAATTGAAAACGATTTCGAAATGAATTGAATTGAAAACGATTTCGAAATGAATTGAATTGAAAACGATTTCGAAATGAATTGAATTGAAAACGAATTCAAAGTGAATTGAATTGAAAACGAATTCAAAGTGAATTGAATTGAAAATGAATTCAAATTGAATTGAAATTTGAATTGAATTGAAATTTGAATTGAATAGAAATGAATTTTAAAACGAATTTATAAGGAAGAATTCAATTTTGCTTTGAATTGAAATGGAAGTTGAAATAGGTTTTGAAACGATTTTAAAACTATTTATATAATTCGTTTTGAATAGAAATCGACGAAATATATATTATATATATTTTATATATAATATAATGGCCTGAATAGAACGCGCCGCGCCGCGGCAGTTCGTGAATTTCGACCATTTATTTCAAACGGACATTACGGGAGATCCGACCGTCGGATTCTCCTAAAACCGGAACCGTTGGGTTCGTATCGAAAAGAGCTTTCTAATGAATGTTAGAAATTTGAAATCTAACGGTTGGATTTGGAGATACGTCCAAATCAAATTCGAAAAAGGTCGCTGTAAGTGCAGTTCGATGGCCATTGATGGAAATCGACTGTACGGGCCTTGATAAAATTATTAAAAATAGTAATAATTTGTGTAAAATCATAAGAAATGATTTGTGAAGATTCGGGATGAAAAACTCCATATTTGAAAAGATAAAAATAGATTTTTATCGAAATGAACTGGTTTTGAACTAGAATTATAATTCTATTTATTTTTAAATAAATAAATTGAATTTGAAAAGGGTTTTGAAAAAAACCAAAATTTCCAATGATTGCATTGGAGTGGATTTGGATCGAAATTGTCTTCGGAATATTTCGATGTTGGAATTTGTGATTATACGGATGTTGTTACGGAAATTTGAAAGATATATATTTATATCGTTATTTCCAATACGACATTTGTTAATCGTAGAATTTGATATTGAATATAAGCCGATATATTTTCTATTCAGAGCCTTATATTGAATATCAAATGGGATTTGGGTTTGTCGTGAATGGTGTCTTCACTAACACTGTTCTTGAACCCAGTTGAGAAAAGATTAAATCTTTTTATTTAGATTTAATGAAGTGTACCAATTAAATAATATTTAATTGGAATTGAATTGATATTGATTTTTGGGTTTATCGTGAACAGTGTTTTAAATAACACTTGTTCTTTAACCCGATAATTAATGAATGTGATTTGGGTTTGTCGTGAATGGTGTCTTCACTAACACTGTTCTTGAACCCAGTTGAGAAGAGATTAAATCTTTTTATTTAGATTTAATGAAGTGTACCAATTAAATAATATTTAATTGGAATTGAATTGATATTGATTTTTGGGTTTATCGTGAACAATGTTTTAAATAACACTTGTTCTTTAACCCGATAATTAATGGGATGTGACTTTGGGTTTATCGTGAACCGTGTTTTAAATGACACTGATTCTTTAACCCAGTCACAGATTAAAACTAAGTGGAGTTTTAATGAATCTTTAATTAGATTGAAAAGATCGAGAATGGAGTATCACCAGTTTTGCTCCAGGCGATAGTTAAATCTTTAATTAGATTTGAACGTGAAATTTAGAAACTAACTGTCGGTTAGCCAAGCAGAATGGTTTTCTGGATATTGATCTGATGTTGGTTTCGGCCTTCGGGGTTAATGTTTGGGGAATTATTCTCTTGATTAATTTACGGTTAGTGACTAATGAATTGGAATGAGGCGTATGTTGTGTTTGTGTAACACTTTTAGAATATATACGCGAGTTATTCGGAAAGACCGGGTTTATCCCATTCTGAATAACTGATACGACGATAAGTCGAAGATGAAGACGATGGTCGAAGACCGGAGGTCTTCACGTCGTTTGGGTGATAACTGATGATCTTGATTGGGCTGTACACCCAAGAAGATGGAAACAGTTAGTGATCGTCCAGACGTACTTGGAGATCGATGGATATGCGGGGTACTAGGTGCCTCCGGTTTCGTTCAGGCCCAGAACGGACTTGTAAATGGACTGTGTGTCTGACATTGGATTTCATTCTGTGTGACTGATATCGGTTGCATAGAGTGGTTTGCCTGTGTGGCATGCTAAGATGCAAATGATCAAGGCTTCTGTTGAAAAGCAAAGTCTTGTGGTGATGATCAAAGCACGGCCTTTGTGGCGTAGCTTTGTGTAACGTTTACTTCGCGAGTTTCACACCCGGTATGAACCAAAAACGGGAGGGACATCAGGGAGGGCTTGCGTTTCTTTCTAGCTAGAAGTGGCGTCAGTGGTTTTACACGCCCTGACGAGTTTGACTTATGTGGTTGTTGCAGTTGCGAGGCGCCTCGGTTATATCGGTTTCGGCCGAATACATTCTGGTCGGCTGACGGACCAGACTTACACCCCATAGGGTGGGGAGACGTATTGTTCAGGCATAATAATCCACTCCGTGTGGACCGGCCCTGACGATCTAAAGGGTTGATGCGTTCTGATCCTGTGGCTCGGGCTAGAGAGTCACGAATCGGTAGAGGACTATCTTTGGCCTCGGTTCATAGACGGAAATCCAATTTCCAAATACGTGACATTTGCGGTTTTAATTGTAATCCTATATATGGCGACATAGTGGGATGGGGCGCTTATGCCACCTATGATTGATACTTATGATTTGAAGTTGTTTTATACACTATGCACTTATTATAGTATCAAATGATTTGTTTTAAACGTATCAAGCATTCTTTGGCTGTTATAAGGGAAAACCCTATCCTCGACTGCGTTGCATTGTGTGATGGGACCTGGGTCTTATAACAGCTTCATTTTTCTTTATTTAGCATTGCGCTGTTGTTTTATGCACTGGTATTCTTGGGAGGAAACCCGTTCCGTGTTATACGGCGTGGTCCCTTGATTTACCTAACTTTAAAATAAAGATTAACTGTTTTAGTTCTCACACCAGTCCCATGACTGACCTGGAGTTTATTGTTTTAACCTAAACTCTGGGTGCCCCTTATTTTGACACGGGCAGCTAGTAGTTTTGGTTTTGCAGATTTATATTCACAGGATCCTGGTTTACAGCTGGAACGATATCCGGAAAGCTTTGTATCCGTATATCTCATTCTAGTTGTGTATTGTATTATTATTTTTCCGCTGCGATGTATTTAAATGTAATTTAAATCTCTGATATTTCTGTGTAATATTCATTTATACTCTGTATATTCTTGTAATCTGATGCATTGTTGTAATATACAATGAAATGTTCTTCTGTATGCGTTCTGATTTGTCGTGTTCTCAAACGATAAGGCGTTTTCGAACGGTCTGGGTCGGTTTAGCGACTGGTTCGGACCGAGCGAGATTCCTTGCCGTTACATAAACTCTGGGTTCCCCTATTTTCCACATCGCCAGCTATAGTTTGGTTTTGCAAATATTATATTCACATGATCCTGTATTTACATCTGAAACTATATTCGTAAAGCTTTGTATCCATGTATTTCTTTCAGTTGTGTTATGTATTATTTTTCCGCTGCATTGTAATTTTAAATCTCTTATATTTTCCAATGTGTAATATTTATTCATACTCTGTTATATTCTTGAACTCTGATGTAAATTGTTGTAATAAGCAATGAAATATTCTTCTGCTTGTGTTCTGATTTTTCGTGTGCTCAACTCAATCCGGCTTTTCCGTAAGGGCTAGTTTGGGTCGTTTCACCTAAGAAGAATGTTAGTTCTCCCATATGACTCATCTTAAATTCTTGGGTTGTAATATCTGAAAATTCTTTATTTATTTGCTTATTGGTTAATCAAAAGATTATATCATCAACGTATGTTTGTAATAATTGAATTTCGTTTTTATTCTTTTAATAAACAACGTATTATCTATTTCACCAATCTCAAAGTTTTATTATAATAAATATGTCCTTAATCGATCATACCACGCTCTAGGATCCTGTTTTAATCCATATAATGCTTTCTTTAATTTATATACATTATTTGGTAATTTTTCGTCTTCTAAAGAGGTGGTTACTCTACATCTTCTTTAACATATCCATTTAGAAAAGCACTTTTTACATCCATTTGATATAATTTGAAATTATTATGATTAGCTTAGGTTAATAATATCCTAATAGCTTCTAATCTTGCTACAGGGGAAAACGTTTCACCGTAATCTATTCCCTCTTCTTGAGTATAACCTTGTGCTACTAATCGTTCCTTATTTCTTACAACCTCACTGTGTTCATTCATTTTATTTCCCATTTAGTTCCAATTACATTTTTATCCTTTAGTCGATGAACAAGTTCCCATACATCATTTCGGGTAAACTTATTCAATTCCTCTTGCATAACAAGGATCCATGAATCATCTGATGACGTTTCCTTTGGATTCTTAGGCTTGATATTTGAAATAAAGGTAGAAATACTCATATTATTTAATTGGTTTCGAGTTCTAACAATGGTTTCAATATCTCCTAAGATATTTTCTACAGGATGATCTCTTAGTAATCTAATTCTTTTATTTTGTTTGATTATTTTCATTATTTGTTTCATTAATTTCATTTTCACATTCATCTTCGTTGTGTTGTGTTATAGTTTTCGTCAAAAGAATATTTAACGTTCTTCTATGGTATTAGTTCTTAAATTAAAAACTCTAAATGCTTTACTTCTCTTTGAGTATCCAATAAATATTCATTTATCAGATTTAGAGTCAAATTTGTCTAAATTTTCTTTAGTATTAAGAATAAAATATTTACTTGCAAATATTTTCAAATATGAAAATTTTGGTTTCTTATTATATAAAATTTCATAAGGTGTTTTATAAGTTAAGGGTCTTATTAAAATTCTATTTAAAATTTAACAAGCTGTTGCAACTGTCTTAGCCCAAAAATTCCTTAGTAAATTACTATCAGATAACATAGTTCTCACACACTCTTGAATTGATCTGTTCTAAAGTCCAACTACTCCATTTTGTTGAGGGGTCTTGGGATAGAAAAATTATGGATTATCCCCTTTTTATTAGAAAACTTTCCAAAATCCTCATTTTTGAACTCTCCACCATGATTACTATGTATTATTTTGATTTTTTAAATATAACAAATTTTGAGTTCTTTTAGCAAAAGTTTTAAATTGATCAAAAAGCATTACTTTTATTTTTAAGAAATAAGGTCCAAGTAAATCTAGAAAAATCGTCGACTATTACGTAAACATATATGTTGTGATTTATTGATTGAGTTTGGGATGGACTGAATTGATCCATGTGAATTAACTCTAATGGTTTCGAGGTTGTAATTTCCTCTTTTGATTTAAATAAGCTTATTTTTAATTTTCCTAATTGATAAGTGTCGCATAAGTTATTTACTTTAAATTTCATTTTGGGTAATCCCTTAATTGAGTCTAACTTTGAAATCCTAAAAATATGTTTGAAATTTATATGGCCAAACCTCTTATGCCAAATCAAAGGATCACTAGTATTAGTCATAAGACATAGGTTATCACCAAAAAAATTTATACTTAATATATAGATATTTTTCTTTCTATCTCCTTCGAATATTACTTTTGAATTCCTATTTTCTATAAAGCATTTATCTTTTTCAAAATTGATCTTATAGCCTTTATCGCAAAGTTGACTTATACTTAGTAGGTTATGTTTTAAATTCCTAATTAATAAAACATCAGAAATAGTTGGAGGTTTAGAATTACCTACAGTATAGATGCAAATTATATATCCTTTAGAGTTATCATCGAAGTTGACCATTCCTCCATCTTCGTATACTAGATTATTCAGTGATTCTAGATTTCCAGTCATATGCCTTGAACAACCACTATCCAATATCCATTTGTCCTTTTTGATCTCCACCATTTGTCCATCAGAATTTGAATTTTCAATAGCCATGTTAAACATCTTTTCAGAATTTGAATTCCCAACAGTCATATAACACATCTTTTCCTGTATTGGACAACAGTTCAGTAGATCACTTGAATTTTCAACATAATTGAATGCAGACTCATTAAACAGTAATGTAATGCATGAATTAGTACTAGTGTTATAAATCATTTCAAAATTTTCCCTTTAATATTTTCAAAAATCAAATTATGAACTTTTTAAAACCTATGCTTTGATACCAATTGTTAAGGATGTGAAATGCAGATCTTAGGGGGTAAATAGCGTTTTAAAGAGATTATGGAAACTTTAAACAATCTTGAATAATTATATGAATCAAGCAATGATTATCACACCATAAATGATCAGAATCATAGAAACAATCATAGACACGTATATAAGTAAATGTAAAATGCAGAAAAGGAAAGAACACACCGGATTTTATACTGGTTCAGATTACTCCTACATCTAGTCCCACACAACGCTGCATTGCATAGAGTTTTATTATTTCCAATATCCAACTACAATACCCTTGACTTCACAGCTACGAGTTTAACACTGATTCCACCACCCTTGATTTCACGGATATAAGGTTAAATCCGCTCCCTTTCCTTGATTTTATGGCTACAAGGAACACACCCTTTCCCAAACAATTCCCAAATGATTACAATAGCCCTAGAATGTTTCAATTAGCACTTCAAAGAGAGGGTAGATGATAGAGAATGAAAAGAGAAGAAGAATGATATAAATTTTGTTGAAATTGGCAGAGTATATGTGTAGAAATCAAGAATTTTAGTGGTGGTAAGTAAAGGGGTGAAGAAGGGGAAGAAAGAATGATAAAAAGTTCAAAATCAACCCCTTTTTATAGTGTCCCAATGTTTGCAATGCTTCTGGAACGTTACAAATAATGAAAACACATTCCTTTGAAAATTGAAAAAATGACAGTTATATGTCGACATGTCATTACCCCTATGTCTACATGCCCTTTGTATTTTTATTTTTAAAATCAAATTTCAAGTGTTTAAACTAATATATATATTCTGGAAATCCTTGAATCAAAACTAATGTTTTAAATGATGTTTCTAAAGTATAAAAACATATAAAAAGCATAGTGATTTATAATATAAACATATTTATAAAGTTATATGATTTAAAACTATATATAATATATATTGTTAACATATTATTATAAAAACTTTATAAACTATATATTTGCAATCATTAAGTAAAATACTTATAATAATTTGAAATCATTTAGAAAAGAAATTTAAGAATACTTTGAAAAGGAATTAAGGAAGGAATTTGAAAATAGAATTTGAAATCAGAATTTGAAAGTGCTAACCCGAGTTTTACATATAAACTACACTCTACTTATTTGATAATCTTGAGCTCTTGAAATCTTGATATCTCGATACTCATATGTCTTGAATCTCTTCTGAATTTTGAATCTCTTAGAACTTTAAAACTGTACAGTCTTCAGTATTTAATTCTGTATACAAATCATGCATATATATATATATATTCTAATCAAGGACGTTAGTATATATTTTATGATCAACGATAATTGAAATAAGGTTGTTGTCATCAAAAATCCACTCTCCAGCATGATTACTATGAAGTGGACATAGGTGTTAGTACCGAACCACTATAAAAAGTTGCCTTCTCCACGCATTTCATTACTTCAGATTTAGATTATTATTCTCCCACAAAACATACACTCGGGGGTTGGTGTGCGCGAGTAGCGACAATTCCTCTCATCAGCACTTTGGTGCACCAGGTAAGGGCTACACATAGCTTCACCTTCAGTCTCAATTCTCGACTATGGTTTTCAACTTTAGTTCTCGAGCTTAGATCTCAACTTTAGTTTACGGATTTTGGAATTCAATTTCAACTTTCTTTCGGAAATGAATCTCACTCACTTTCTGCCATGTTTAAGACGAAGCAGTTAATTCGCTCAGAAGGAGCAGGTGTGGAGGAGGAGAAAGAACTCTCCTCGACCGGACACCCATCAAACTTCGTTACTCACGACGACATCGACGGAGTCGTCAAGGATTTAACCAAAGATCTGGTCTTACTTCTCGCTTAGAACAACATGAAGAGCATTTCCGCTGACATAAAGCCACTATGTCCACTCTTCTCGCTCGACTTGAAGGATTTACAAGGTAGTCGAGCCAAGGCAACATGGCTGGAACAAGTGCTATCTTTCCTTATGGATTAGCTCAGGACTTGGGGGCAATTCCCGAAGAGAAACCGCATGTTGACACTAATCTGCAGACCGCTATCAGATCGTGTAGGTTCGGCGGAAACACCCCCAATCATATTCAAGGTTCATCTCCGGCTGTCGTCAATCGGATCTCAGAATCAGATATCGCAAGTACCACTCAAGTGCCAATATGCGAAAATTTGGATACAGGAACTCCCGTAGTTCCAAAAATTGTATTTTTTCCCGTTAAGGCGCCTCAAATCGGGATCGAGCTAGATATTCTACTTAGCGCTTGAACTTTTTCTTATATTGGACTTGACATTTGGGGTACCGACATTAGTTTGCATAATCTAAACCAATATCTTGGCATGGGAAGTGAAAGTAAAGTCGTTGATGTCATTCGACACTACACCCATAGCGGGGCACCCCATGCTATCTTGGATTGCGTTACTCGCAGCCCGTTTTCTTAAGATATCAGGAAATCTCAAAACCTACCGGACTCCAAACTCCTGGTGTTGGAAGCTTTCGGTGGTAGGTAGGATCCTACTGTCCATCTCATGCGCAACATGCACCATATGGAAGTACATTCAGCCTTAGGCAATGTCATGGCCAAAAGCTTCGTGCTTTACCTCAAAGACATAGCTACGTTATAGTTCAAACTGTTGGAACCAGAATCTGTTTGCAGTTGGAATGTCTTGGATGGAAAATTTATCAAGCAATTCAGAGTTCACATTGCCCAACCAAGGAACTTCATGACTTTGGCATCAGTCAAGAAGAGATCGTTCGAGACTCTGCATATATTTCTTGAAGGATTCAACGTGACGGTGGCCTCTGTCGATGGGCCTGATTCGTCTTGGTCCTGCAACACCCCGTAAAATACATAAGTGTTAATAATAAATTAAATAATTATAAATAAGAAATTAAATGATATGGCTAGAAAATGAGACTTTGCAGCTTTAGGAATTTGGCTATGAATTTTTTTTATTTGGATTCGTGGCAAAATTCTAAATCGTTTTCATATATAATATGCTGAAAACAGTCAACGTATGAAAAAGTTATAAACAAATGAATCTGAATAGTGTACACTGAATATATATATATATGATTGTGTAAATATTATATATATTTTCCAAATAATAATTTAAAATAAAAAGAAGGAAATTCAAATTTTGAAATTTGGGATAAGATTTAGGGGACAACGTATATTGGATATATGGAAAAGAATGAAGCAAATTAAGAATGTAATTAAGAAAATTAGCAGCTCATCAACGGAACCGACCGACATATCCAGCAACCACAAGTAGGCCCTACTAATGTGAGATGTCTAGGTGCCATGGGCCATTCATAAACTTAGTACACTAGACACGAGGTTAAACCGACTTGTAGTAGAAGCCTGCCCGAAACTGACCGGCATATCCAGCATCTACAAGTATATGGGTTAATGTGAGAGGTTTAGTGCGTATATATATGTTTATATATCTGACTTCTACCTCATTAATGGAGACTAGGGCTCCTGCGATTTTCCGCCGCCGCCCCTTCTGGTCTTCGTCTTCTGCTAATCCACCTTCCATCTTCGTTCTTTCCCCAATTCTTGCCCTAGCTTTCTCTGTTTATGGGTAGATCGGCTCCTTCCCTTCCTCTCAAACCCTCCGAGTCTCCTCAAATCACTTCCGTTTCTAAACCAGGCCTCCTTTTGCGATCCCACCCACTTCCTGTCTCAATGTTGGTTGTTCTGAGCTTCCGCAACTGCTTGGAAATCTAAGGCCTTCTTGTGGATTTGGTGTTCAAGCTACTGGGTGACTGGTTCCGGCATTGCCGGCGGGTTCTGAAGCTTCTTCAGACGCAGTCTACTCCAACCGATCCTCTGGTGTCCTCGAAGTTCTTCTCTTTCCTTGTATGTGGATTGCGATTTGTTCTGACTTTGGTAGGTAGCTTGGTTTGTTTTGCAATGATGTTGAGACGGTTTTGTTTTGATCTGGTGTGTGTTGGTTTTGTTGATTAAGTTGGGAACTATATTGTTCTCTGTAAAGATTGTGACTTCACAATCTTCTTAAGTCGTTTTTTGGTGGTATGTTTGTGGTGATGCTCGGCAAGATGGAGCGTTCTTGTTTGGTTTTTCAGCAGTTTATTGGCTTATTTATTTATAATCCGGTTAGTATGCTAACTGAAATCATGTAATGTTTCTGATCAATATATGTTACCAATTTTCAAATATATATATATATATATATATATGTATAACTATATATAAATTGATGTGTGAAAACAAATAGGCTTACTATGCCTTAAGAAGGCCTTAAGTGGCTAACTCACCTCTTCATCTAATTCGCGTCTTAAGTGGTTAGGACTAGGATCCCTTCGAAGGTTAATTTCTTAAAGAGGAGCCCAAGTCATGGGACACACCCTTATTAGTATTAATGTAGGTCTTTGGGTCCTCCTTCTTTAAAAGTGGTAAGGCATAAAATGGTTAACGGAGTAGGGTAGTTCACGGGGTTGTCCACTTCCTTTAGAAGTTTGTAAGGTCTCAACTAGGGATAGATCGGTAATTGAATGATATGTGTCCATTGCAAGCTCACCAACTGTCTAAGAGAAGTCTTAAGTGACATAGGTATCCTACCGGGTAATGTCAGTTAAGTAGTAACGTTCGTAATAGTACTTCTCATATACAAATGAGAGAATAGACATAAGAACATCAGCGTACTAGGACGGGTTTCTTAAAGGGCTAGGGATCCGCCTTAGGGTCATAAGAGATTGTAAGAATCCACCTTTAATAGGGCCATAAGTGATCGAGAATGTCACCTCGTTGGGTTTTTACCCTAAAACACTAATGGGCGATTGACTTGGATATCGACCCCATTGGTTAGAAACTTGATATTTATTGTGTGAAATCTTGTGCGCTGCATAGACATATCTTGACATATGTAAACTGCTAAAAATATAGTGTATGGACATTAAGTAACACTATATTTTAGTCACACAAAACTTTATGTTCTGACCCGCTCTCCTTAACATCCAACAGGTCAGTAGATGGGGTAAAGCCATGGTTGAAGTCATGATTGAAGTCGAGGAGGAAGAAGAAGTTATTATGATATTATTAGCTGTTATTACTTTGCTTCTTTTGGAATCTTATAAGATTGAACAATTTGATGTACCTCTTGAATAAATGTAACCGTGACTATGTATTTCTGCGATTTTTGAAATAATGGTACATCTTATTTGAATATTATATTTTCTCTTTCTGCTATGTGAGATTTTCATTCAAAGTATATGTTATTGTTATCTGTACAAATGTAATCCTTACAGGAACTAATGACCCGTTTAGAATGGCTATAAGTTTCGGTAGGCCTTTTCTGGGTCGAAATTTAGGCTCATTCCGGGCGGGTTGTTACATTTGATATCAGAGCATAGGTTACTCGATTATAAGGGAAATATACGAATGAGAGGCGTATTTGTGATTTGAAAAAGATTTTTCAAACTATATATATATATATATAATATGTTTACCCCAATAAGCATACACATTTATACTAGGCACCTTTATCGTTTCTTCTTTTTCTGCTTAAATGTTATATCACCAGTATCCACTGAGAGATTTTTCCTTTTATTTTCAGATAGTAGAATGGATGAAAATCCTAATGAGCAGAGCAACTAGGCAAAACCCCGTTACTATCCAGAATGGTTCAAGTAGTACCTCCATACTGTGGAGCAGGTCCCTGTAGCTAATCCTGCCCCGGCGGCTCCCGGAGCTCCTACCGCTGATGTGGCCTTTGATTTTTCTCGCTTTTGTAAGGTATTTATGGATTTTGGAGGGAAACCATTTTCTTGAAAGGAAGGCTTTGCTAGTGCCCAATCTTGTGTTGTGGACTGTGAAAGAATCTTTGAGGCTACTACCTGGCCCAATGAAATAAAAAGAAGGATAGCGGTCTGGCATTTGAAAGATGAAGCCTTAGAGTGGTGGAACTTAATATCAATGGAGAACGAGGGTCGGATCTTCATGTGGGCTGAATTCAAGACCCGTTTTGAAATAATATTTTTGCCAAGGGCAGAAACGAGTACTCAGCTAGAGAAATTTATCAACCTCAAGCAAGGAAGCTTGAGTCTGCAAGAATACATATCCAAATTCACTGAGTTATGTAAATTTGGTAGAGGATTGGTAAACACACCCATGAATAAATCCCTTAGATTTGTGAAAGTACCGAACTCCCAGTTGAAGGAAACCTTATTAGTCCAAGTAGCATTTGGGGAAACTTTTGAGACTCTAGTTGAGACAGCTACACTTTGCATGGCTTAAAGCTTGAACGTGAGAAAGGAGAAAGCTCCAACAAAAATAAGAAGGAAGGGTGGAAAAACAAGAAGAAGAACTTCAAAAAGGATGCAAAGACTTGCACGAGGTGCAACCGCAAGGGACATGAGGCCAAGGATTGTAGAGTCTCATTGGTGAAAAAGGAGTTCAAGGGAAAATGTTACAACTACCATGAAGAAGGAAACATGTCCAAACACTGCCCAAAGCTACCAAAAGTGGCCAGAGCTATGCAATTAAAGCAACCCCAATCCAAAGCCGACCCCCAAGAGACAAAGGGCAGCCCGCACTCGAAGGTATAATCTCTATTTTAGGAAATTCAACATACACCTTGTTTGATTTCAGAACGACCCATTCTTTTATCGCCAAGCGAATAGTAAATCTATTGAACCTTTCCATATCTACCTTGGATAGTCTGATTGGGGTAGCCAACCCTATCGGTTGATCTAGGTATCTTGATCTGTTGTGTAAAGACATATTGTTGGAGGTCGACAATGTCGAGTTCCATTTTGAAGCATATGCATTGGATTTTATGGGGTATGACTTTGTCTTAGGTATGGACTGGCTAACATTTTATGGGGCCATCTTAGATTGCGATAAGAGACTCGTTCAGCTTGGGAGCCGAGGAGGATGCAACCTAAATATTCCTTATAATGTTAGAAACAAGGACAAAGCCTTTTTATATTCCTTGTCTCCTAGTTATGAAGGACCATCTTCGACCCCTATAGTTTGTGAGTTCTTGGACGTTTTTGAGGAGATCACAGGACTTCCGCCCCATAGAGAAATCTCCTTTCGCATTGACCTAGAGAAGTACGCTAGACTTGTAACACCGCCCTTGAGGCATATGATGCCCAAGGAAAGAAGGGATTTAGATAGGCAGATTTCAGAGTTGTTACAAAAAGGTTTTACTCATCGAAGTACCAAAAAATGGGGTGCACCTGTTGTATTTGCCACCATAGCAGATGGATCTTTGAAACTTTGTGTGGACTATAGAGAACTTAATAAATTGACCGAAAAGAACAGGTACCCTTTACCAATAATCGATGACCTTTTTGACCACTTAGGAGGAGCCCGAGTATTTTCCCAACTAGACCTTGCTACTGGATATCACCAGTTGAGAATTGCGAAGGACAACAAGGACAAAACTGCGTTTAGGACACCAGACGAATTGTTCCAATGGGAAGTTATGCCCTTCTAACTAACGAATGCACCCGCCTTCTTTGTAGACCTCATGAGTAGAGTGTTTAGGGGCATTATAAATAAAATTGTGGTAGTCTTCGTAGATGATATCCTTATATTTTTGAAAGATCGTGAAGAGCATGAAAAAAACTTGAGATAAGTGTTAGGGATATTAAGAAAGAACCAACTGAAAGAAAAATTCTCGAAGTGCCATTTCTGGAGGAAAGAAGTAAGATTTTTACGACATATCGTGTCGAGTAAAGATTGGTCGTAGACCCCGCGAAGATCAAGGCAATCAAGGAATGGAGGATACCTCGAAATGCTACAGAGATAATAAGTTTCCTTGGATTGCCCGGATATTATAGGAAATTCATTAAAGACTTCACAAAGATTGCTACTCCATTAACCCAATTGACGAGAAAGAATTTTGTATTCACTTGGAGTAATAAAAGCGATATAGCCTTTAAGAAATTAAAGGAAGCATTAACTAGCGCACCAATCCTAATTATACCCGACAGTTTAAAGTTTTTCACCATTTGCACTGACGCATTTGGGACCGGTTTAGGAGTAGTCCTTATGCAAGAAGGAAGAGTATTAGCCTATGCTAGTAGACAACACAAGGGTCCAGAGAAAAGATATTCAGTGTATGACCTTGAGTTAATCGTAGTAGTGTTCGCCCTTAAGATGTGGAGGCATTGTCTCTTAGGGGAGAAGTTTGAATTGTTTACCGACATAAATCCCTTAAGTATTTATTTCCTCAATGTGACTTAAACATTAAACAATAAAGATGGATGGAATATATTGCCTAGTTTGACTTTACAATTCAGTATACCCCGGGCAATGGGAATGTTGTGGCGCATGCTTTAAGTAGAAAACATGCGACATTGAATGTAATAATAGAATGGAAATAGTTAGAGTTCCTCGCTAATTTTAATTTGCAACCCTCACCGACCACTTCCAATGGTTTTCTTGGGGCAATGATAATTAGACCTACCCTAAGAGAAAGAATCTGGAGTGCACAAGACATTGACGAAGAGTTAAAAGGCATAAAGAGAAAGCAGTGAAGAGAGAGAGAGACCTCTCCTCATTACGTTTAGGTATTTGATCTATGAAGATGGGAGTTTACTTTGGGATGGATGACTTTACGTCCCTAAGGATGAAGGATTGAGGAAAGAAATTTTAAAAGAGTGCTATGGGTCGAGATTGACCATACACCCCGCTGGGGATAAAATGTACAAGGATATGAAGAGGAATCTCCATTGGGAAGGAATAAAGAGAGATGTAGCCGAGTTCGTGGCTAAATGTTTAACATGCCAAAAAGTCAAGACGGAACAAGGGAATCCTAGAGGACCGTTGTTACCTTTAGAGATCCCCAAATGGAAGTGGAACATATTTCCATGGACTTCATAGATGGACTTCCTAGAATCCACAAAGAGAATGAGGGCATTTGGGTTGTGGTAGATCATTTAACCAAAAACGCCCAAATCATACCAGTCAAGAAGACAAGGACTGCAGCCTCGTTAGCCCAATTATATGTCAAATAGATAGCTAGACTCCATGGTATTCCATCAAGTATCGTGAGTGATAGAGATCCCTTATTCACAAGCGAATTTTGGAGAACCATACAAGCAACAATAGGGACAAACCTTAACTTAAGCACAACTTATCATCCACAGATCGACAGATAGACAGAGAGAGTAAACAAAATCTTAGAAGACTTGCTCAGAGCTTGTATCATCGACTTTGGAGGAGTTTGGGAATAGCATCTACCACTTGTGGAGTTTACGTATATTAATAGTTTTTAAGCGACGATTGGTATGGCCCCTTTCGAAGCGCTATACTGGAAGCCATGCAAATCACCAAATTTTTGGTGGAAAACTACCGACAAGGCTACACTCAGACTATACTTCATCCGTGAATCAAAGGAGAAGATACCCTTGATTAGACAGAGAATGAAGGCAGCCAAAGACCATCAGTAATCGTATGCCGATGAGCGTAGGAGGGAACTAGAATTTAATGTTGGAGACTTTGTGTTTGTAACACCCTGTAATTTTAAAGAACACTATAATAATAAACTAAAGAGTACTTAATTAAATATTGGTAATTAAGTGAAATGTACTAGACATTGCGTTCATCTTGGAATTCTTCTTAAGATAGACTCCGAGTTTGAGTAAAACGGATATCGTATGAGAAAGTTATTAAACTTAGAAGTTTGTATACGTATAAGAGAATTATATATACACAAAACAACTCAAAATTTTCAAGATAAAATTTCAAAAATAGTGAGGTGAGAAAATAGGAAGGAATCGACACTTTGGGGGCCGACCCGAGACCCGGATGGATCGACCCAGTCAAGGAGGGTCGACCTAATACAGATCCGGGCGAATTCTCTTGGCTGAACGTGGACTTGTTTTGTTGCTTGGTTTGTTGCCTTTAGGCTATAAATAGGACCTCATTTCTATTGTTTTCACACATAAAAAACAATGAAGACTATGAGATGCTGCCCCAGCTTGGATTGAACTAGCCTATTTTTCTTTAACAACAGCTTATACGCA
Source organism: Allium sativum (assembly GCA_030737875.1). Classification (NCBI taxonomy): domain Eukaryota; kingdom Viridiplantae; phylum Streptophyta; class Magnoliopsida; order Asparagales; family Amaryllidaceae; genus Allium; species Allium sativum. The sequence goes on from CM060918.1 coordinate 552,397,115, forward strand.
TACAAAAATTTCTTCTACAGCTTCAGCCAATTGTTCCCTGTTCTTTAGATCCAGTCTCTGTGAGTTTATGCTGCTTTTAAATATAAACATTTAACAAGTAATCCTGACATGTTTATAAATCTGGATCTAAACCTATGCCTGTTAAGAATCTAAACAGATCCGCTATTACATGTATTCCTCTATACACTTGATCTACTATTCAGTGCTTATATGCCTATTTCTGATATGCCTATTTCTGTTATCATATGCCTATCCTATTACTATTCCTATTTTTGTTTGTCTTCCATTTTCATTCCCTTTTTATTTTTATAGCTAGGCTACCTTCGAGCCTAGGCCGGTATTGCTGAAATATGCGTAAGAACGAAATTGGTTTAAATTGGGAATGATTGGGAATAGTAATTTGGGGACATAATTTGTACTATAAATCATGACTGGGATTTGAGGGCATAAACTATACTATGAAATATGATTCAACTTGGGGCATATCATAGACTGTGAATTATGACTTGTGATTTGGAGGCATATAAATTTGTAGGCTTAATTTAGAGATTAAGCGAGACATGAAAATGAAACTGTAAACAACATGTGAAACTTGTTTAGATCTATGGGGGTTATATGAACCTATTAAACTGTGGGGTTAAGTAAATCTGTGTGTGCATGTAGGGAGGCGGGTCGGTTATACGAAACCGTTAAACTTAACATGTTTTACCTGTTGTGGTTATGTGGGCTTGTTAATCTGTTAGGCATAACCTGTCAAAATCCTAGTAGTTGGAGGTACAAGCCTAGGGGTGGCTAGTGTCATTTGTTGTGTGGGACCCATATCATTAAGTAACCCATTCTAGTATCAAAGGGTGACCCCGAACTAGGTAGGTGTCAGGGCTCGCTAACTAAGCTGATTATAAAATGATCATACGGGTGAAGGTGTTCTAATGGCGCGTTCCAATGGAGTCATGTGCGTGCATGGGTCCGGCTTGCTTAGGAAAATAAGTCGTTGTAACACCAGTAAATAGGTTTTGTCCTTTTGGGGGTTGGCACTTCATAAAGTGATACATCCTATTGTGGGACCGACACAGGGTATTTATGGGATAGGGAGCCAATCGATTGGGGGTAGTAATTAGGGTACATATAGTCCTGCCTTTTAGATGCTTGTTGTTTCTGGTTGGGTAACACCCGTTATTTCTGTTGGGGTACCTGTTATTACTGTTTGGGGGTAAAACCCGAGCCTAGAAGTACACCTAAGTCTACCATTATGTTTCTGTGGGGATCATATATGTTATAATAGTATTGATGTAGAGAAAAGTATTTGTAAAGAGCAATCTGTTCAGTTCATTTTGTTATCCTGTTCATATATGTTATATGATCTAGTTTATATGTCTGGCATGATGCTTTTACTTATTATATTATAAAAGTAACTGGACTCGCCAAACTTCATATCTGACCCATTTTGTTTCCTTTTCTCTCTCTTCCTTCCCCCCTTGGTTCTTAGGGTGAGAATGCTCAGGCTTGACTAGGACTCTCTCTTCTGTTTCAGCTTGGATTTGGATATTGCTTAGATGTACCGCTTTGACTATCTATCTACTTGTCTATGGCTACTTTTGGGGACTATGGCTTTTTACTTCTATACTCTAATGGTTTTTTAGTAATAGACGGATATTTTTATTTGATGTATTTTATTACAGTATTTTAGTTTGGTGTTGTAACTGGATTTTGAGACCACAATATTTTCCGTTGCAAAAATAAAGTTTTAAATTTCAACTACTATTTTATATGTCTATCTTGTGAGATTATGTTCTATTTACCTATAACGCTTCATGAAACTTAATGTGTTATGTTGAAGAGTGAAATTAACAAACGTGGGGTGTCACATTTGGTATCAGAACTGAAGGTTACAAGATCGGATAAAAGGTTTTGAAAATTAGTTTCAAATGGTCTAAAAAAGAAAGTATTTTAAAAGAGAAGTTTGTTTTGAAAAACATATTCCCCAAAGCCATATGAAATATCTTTTGTTTCTCTATTTGAATACCTTTTCCTTTTCTTTTCAGCATGTCTAGGGAACCGAATATTCCCGAGGGCATTCAATACTGGCTTGGTTCCGTTGGTATCTCGAGGTTACAACACCTGTCGAAGGCTAAGAAAACGCCCCTCCCCCAGCTGCAGCCACTATTCCTCCTCCTCCGTGAGCGGATAATTTCTCTAAGATACGCAAGGATTTCTTTGCTGTGGGAGGAAAGCCACTCCATGGAACTAAGAGCTTTGTGGAAGCACGGAACTGGCTAAAAGAGATAGAAGATTTGTTTGGGATTTTTGAGGTTGACGACCGTAGGAAGATTCAGTTGACCGCTTGGCAGCTAAAGGATGAGGCTTCATTCTGGTGGGAAGTGATGCAAGTAGGGCATCTAGTTGAGACTTGGAATGATTTCCAATAGAGATTCGAGATGAAGTTTCATTCTCAGGTAGAAGAGAGTATGCAAATGAAAAGGTTTCTGGCACTTAAGCAAGGAAGCACGTATGTTAAAGAATATGTCAGTAGGTTCAATTAATTTGCAAGGTTTGGGCTGGAATTGGTGAATACCCAGCACAAGAAAGCTTTGAGGTTCATGAGAGGATTGAATGAACCTCTCCAAAGATTGGCATTGTCTCATATTCCGATGGGGGGTACTTTTGAGAAGTTGGTTGATATGGCATTAATGATCGAAGATAGTAAGGATGAGAAAAAGGAGGCTAAAACTGAAGAGATACAAAACAAGAAAGTGTGACACAAGAAAGAACAGCAACAACAAAAGAAAGGTGGAAAGAACGACAAAGCTCAAAGCAAGAATAAATGTCACGGTTGTAGGAACGTGGGTCATTTGGTCAAAGATTGCTGAAAAAGGAAGAATTCTTATTTCCACTGTGGTGAGGTCGTACACTATTCTAGGGAGTGCCCGAAGAAGCAAGGACATGGCCAAAGGGAAGGATCTTCTGGAGAGCAGGTGCATGCTCTCGAGGCAAGCGTACTGAATAGAGGTTGTTAAGTTTCTGTTGAAGATTTGATTTCTCTTTCCGATCATCCTTTTAGGACTCTTTTTTATTCTGGAACTTCACATTCTTTTATACCTGATTCTGTGCTTGAGTCCCTGCACCTTAGTACTAGTATGGTTTCGAATCTCCTCGTCCCGTGCTGATTGGACTTCCTTTACATCTCGGGTTCCTGAGTAATAACTTCCCACTTGGACTTCCTTTACATCTTGGGTTTTGGTCGAATTGGAGTTGGTCTTCAAAAGAGTCTTCACGTAGAAGTAGTGGAAGCTCAATTCGGTTCAGTTCGATCTACTTCAGTCGGTTCCGTTCAAATACATCGTCCCCATGCTTTCTGTTCAGTTCGGTGCTCCACTTCAAGTCGGTTCGGTTTGGTCATCTCCATTCGGTTCGGTTCATATGGTACCTCATCTCCAGGTTTCGATCTGATTCTCTCCTCCGTCTCCGATCTGATCCCCTTCTCCAATTCAATCAAGATGAACTTCCTTGTTGCCATGTTGCTGAAGATTCCACTACCCCGGTTCGGTTCGTTCCATCTGATCCGATCCCCAACCGATCTGATCCGGATCCTACAGAATTTCCGGCAAGCTTGTATCATCCAATCTCGCCATATGACGGCGTTTTCAACCATTATAACTTTACTAAACAATCATAGAACATCCCAAACAACATTAACAACATATAAGTTCAATCAAAAAGATCAAAGCATCAAACATATAGGTTATTTTAGATCAAACATACCCAAATTCATGGTTTTTCCCTTAATCATGTTTAACTATATTTAGCAATAGAATTAACAAACTTAATCCAAATTAACCCAAATTTTTACCTATGACATAAAGTAATATTTCAGAATGTTTACATATTTTTCCTGATTTTTATGATGCATAATTTCGCTAATTATCACTAATCACCTATAATTAGCCGTAATTAGTGAAAAAGTGCAAATCACTCACGTTAGCCATAATGAAATCTTAGATCGGAATCTTTACTATTGTGGCATGGATTCCTAAGCATTGCAACTGCCCTATCTCTGATTTGATGCTAATCAGCCTTGATTTGACGTAGTTTTGCTTAATATATGATTAAAAAGGTGATTTGGGAGTAATTTAGGAGATGGAGGCCATTGTTAGGGTTCAAGAGAGGTTAGTGGTGGCTGGAAAACTGAAATGAAATGTTTTACCAAACCCTTTCAGCCCTCCCATAACCCCAATCCCGAAATGAGTAATGGGCCTAGTCGCTAATCACCCTATTAAGCCTGGTTAAGCTGTTTTTCCATCTCCAAACCCTATTTCAGCCATATCTCTCAAACGGTAAGTCCGTTTGATTAATGTGATCACTCTACGGAAAGATAAACCATCATCCGAATTCAGTGGAAGCAGTTTTAGGTTAAAACTCCTTACAATCCAAAGTTATAGGCGAAATAAGATTCGCCAGGGGCAAAATGGTCATTTAAAATTTAGCAAAAATCGTGAACATGGGAAATGACCCCAATAATCGTTCCCTAAAGTAACACGACCATACGACTTCATATGAAAACAAAATAAATATTCTACGATCCTTCGATACGTAGAATGCGGGTTGTTACACTTTTCCCTCCTTGAGAAATTTCACCTCCGAAATTCCTTAACCAAAACATATAATGGTGTTCCGCATGCTTATCATCCATTTACAAACAATCAAACATACATGATAACACAACAAGCCTATCCTAGCATGCAGTTTACTAATAAGGGAATAATTATCACTATTAAAATCTTACCAGGCAAAGAGTTTTGGATGCGTCTTCCTTATGTTCTCCTCTATTTCCCAAGTACAGTCGTTCTCATTATCACCCTACTGGACCTTGACTAGTTTCACTGTCTTCCTTCGAAGTTGCTTTGTATCGTGTCTGACAATACGAATCGTCATGGGGCTCCCAACTGCCACGGATTCTACCTCGATATTGTCCAACTGATATGGTGAAATAGTCATATCAGAATTGTGCACAAACTTCCTTAATTGGGAAACGTGTAATACGTCGAGAACTCCCGCCATCTTGCCTGGTAATCCAACTTTATACGCTAAATTTCCAATTGGCTCGAGAACTGGGAACGGACCAACAAATCTTCGTGCCAATTTGCCTCTCCTACCACATCGAATGACACTCTTCAACTGAGAAATCTTGATTGAATACCAATTCGCCAACGGAGAATTTCAAATCTCTTCGTATTTTACTAGCATAACTCTTTTGCCTATCTTGGGCAACCTTCATTCGCTGTTGAATAACCTTGATCTTATCTAAGGTTTCTCTTATTACATCTAGCCCAAGCACAAATTTCTCACCAGTTTCCAGCCAACATGATGGTTAGTTGCACGGTCTTCCATACAAAGCTTCAAATGGAGCCATACCAATACTGGATTGATAACTGTTATTATATGCGAACTCAACCAGATGCAAATGGTCATCCCATGACCCTCCAAAATCCATTATACAAGCTCTCAAGAGATCCTCTAATACACGATTCACCCTATCTGTTTGACCGTCGGTTGAGGACAGTACATGGTACTAAGATGTAACTCTAACCCTAAAGCCTCTTGTAAGCTCTTCCAAAACCCACTAGTTTGGATTTGGATATTCCTTAGATGTATCGCTTTGACTATCTATCTACTTGTCTATGGCTAATTTTGAGGACTATGGATTTTTACTTTTGTACTATGACGGTTTTTAGTGAAAGAAAGATATTTTTATTTAATGTATTTTATTCCAGTATTTCAGTTTGATGATGTTACTGGATTTTAAGACCACGATGTTTTCTATTGGAAAAATAAAAATTTTAAATTTCCATGGCTATTTTATATGTCTGTCTTGTGAGATTTTGTTCTATTTATCTATAACACTTCACGAAACTTAATGCAATCTGTTAAAGAGTGACATTAACGGACGAGGGGTGTCATAGTGTTTGTAGAGGTATTCCATCTTAAGAAGACTGTTCGGTTTGGGAAGACTGGGAAGTTGGCTCCCAGGTTTTTTAGGCCTTTAGTATCATCGGGAAGATAGGATCTTTGGCTTATCAGTATATCTCCTAGAGCGTCTATCAGGAATCCATAATGTTTTTCATGTATCTCATCTAAGGAATTCCTTCATGATTTTGCTATCAGACTCGAGCTTGATGAAATTGGGGACATAGAGAAACTCGAGTTAGAGTCCAGGGTTCCCCGTGCAACTGCAAGGATTGTGGAGCACGGAATCAAGAGACTCCAAAACAAAACCATTTGCCTTGTCCGAGTACAATGGGGGAATGACCCTGCGGAATGCACATGGGAGACCGAGGATAAGATGAGACGGACTCACTTAGAGCTTTTCACAAGTAAAATTTCTTCAAAATTTCTGTTTATGGATGCATCGTGATAACTAGATTAGATGCTAGGGAATGAATGCAACACCATCACAACAAGCACTCATATAGAAATATATGCATATTTAGGTTGTTTGCATACATGCTACATCACTTAATACACCTACATGATAGGGTGGAGCTCACTTTAGTGGGTCCGCAGTTCATAATCACTGCGAGTCATGGATGCTTATGGATGAATTATAAATAACATGGGTGTACAACATGGATGTTTCATGCAAGTTGTATTTTTCGCCCCTTAAACAGATTTTGGGATGAAATCTATTTTAAGAGGGGAAGAATGTAACACCCCGTAAAGTTCATAAATGTTAATAATAAATTAAAAATAAGCAATTAAATGATATGACTGGAAAATGAGATTTTGCAGCTTTAGGAATTTGGCTACGAAATTATTTTATTTGGATTCGTGGAGAAATTCTGAATCGTTTTCATATATAATATGCTGAAAACGGTCAACATACGAAAAATTTATAAACAAATGAATTGGACAGAGTACGCAGAATATATATATATATATAATGTAAATATTATATATTTTCGAATAATATTTTAAAATAAAAAGAGGAAAATTCAAAATTTGAAATTTGAGATAAGATTTAGGGGACAACATATATTGGATATATGGAAAAGAATGAAGCAAATTAAGAACATAATTAATAAAGTTAACAGCTCATCAACGGAGCAATTTTAGGCGTTCCAGCCGAAGGGGGGTCGACCGCTAGTCGGCTGGCAGGCCCAATTCTTCCTACATGGATTAGAGTTTTATTAGAGGATATGTTTAAATGGATAGCTTGGATTAATTTTAATTAATCCAATGGCTCCTGCACACACGAGCAAGTATAAATAATCCCTCTAAACCCACACTAGAAACCCTAATTATTCTATGCCTCTTCCTCCATTCTACTGAATTCCATAGAAAAATAAAGAGATTAGAGTGAAGGTTTCTTCTCCTTTTCTACCTCCATTCTATATCTTTATATTTCAAACTATATAAGTTTAGGAAATTGGAATTTAGCATAAACAATATATATAAGAAACTAATTATACGTTTCTTATATGTATATTGTTAGGAGATCAACCAGAGCTCGCTTGAACGTTGAGATCCGTTGCAGATCTTGGATTTTCTACCACATCTCCACTTTCTTATATGTATATTGTTAGGAGATCAACTAAAGCTCGCTTGAACGTTGAGATCCGTTGCAGATCTTGGATTTTCTACCACATCTCCACTTAATTTGTGAGTGGAATTGAGTTTTGCTTACAGGCTTATTCATATTATTATTAGTTTGTTATATGAATTGTTATGCCTCTGAAGATTTGGTTATGCGATAATATAACATGAAAAATCCCCAAATCTTCTACTTTGTAATCACGTAGGAATTTGTTTTGTGAAATTGTGGTTTTGTATTGGATTAAAGGTAAAAATGAGTATTATATTATTATTTGTATTTTATGCAATTCACCGTTATTATCATTTGATTTGGTCTAAAAAGGTTTGGATTTGAACTTGTTTCATAGTTGAATTGGGTTTGGATCCTAATTTGGGTGTAAACGCATTCATAAATTGGAATGAGTCAAATGTAAATATTTTTGGGTGCATAACACTGCAAAAAGGGTGAATTTGGTGAAATATAGATTGTAAACATACATGTGTGTATGTATGAAATACTCTACTTTTAATTTAATATTGAAAGCTTTTCTACATGCCTTGGATATAAGTTGTAATTGTTATGTATATGTATATTTTTCATTAATGTTATTCGTGATATGTTCATTATGCCATCATGTTATGTTGTAGCAGTAAAATATGGAAAGACCTAAACTTGTATTCCTTAATTTGGATAAATGACAATTGCTATCCCGATTAGAACGCTTCCCAGTTTATGAATGTTACGTTAATTAGGCGCTATTATTATATTATTTATTTAAACGTAATTAACATTGTATTAGTGTAATAAATGCAATTAGCTTAGAGTTTGAATTTGAAATGTCACCTTAACAAATATATATTTGTTTGCTTGTGTGTGCGTATATTTAGAATGACTTATATATAGATATATACATATATATATATACATAAGTGACACATAGACACGAGGTTAGTTTCCATTTATGGTAGAAGCCTGCCCGGAACCGACTGGCATATCTGGCAACCACAAGTAGGCCCAACTAATGTGAGATGTCTAGGTGCCATGGGCCATTCATAAACTTAGTACACTAGACACGAGGTTAAACTGACTTGTAGTAGAAGCCTGCTTGGAACCGACCGGCATATCCAACATCTATAGGTATATGGGATAATGTGAGAGGTCTAGTGTGTGTATACATAAATAACTATATATAAGTTGATGTGTGAAAACAAATAGGCTTACTAAGCCTTAAGAAAATCTTAAGTGGCTGACTCACCTATTTATCTAATTCGGGTCTTAAATGGTTTGGACTAGGATCCCTCTGAAGGTTTATTCCTTGGAGAGGAACCCAAGTCGTGGGACCCACCCTTATTAGTATTAAGCTATGTCTTTGGGTCCTCCTTCTTTAAAAGTGTTTAGGTATAAAATGGTTAACGGAGTAGGGTAGTTTACGGGGTTGTCCACTTCCTCTAGAAGCTTGTAAGGGCTCAACTAACAGATTAACAATTGAACAATATGTGGCCATTGCATACTCACCAACAGTCTGAGGGAAGTCTTAAGTGACATAGGTGTCCTACCGGGTAAAATCAGTTAAGTACTAACATTTGCAATACTACTTCGCATATTACAAATGAGAGAATATACTTAAGAATGTTGGCGTACTAGGACGGGGTTCTTAAAGGGCTGGGAGTTCGCCTCAGGGTCATAAGAGATTGTAAGAATATACCTTTGATAGGGCCATAAGTGATCGAGAATGCCACCTCGTTGGGTCTTTACCCTAAAACACTAAGGGGCAATTCACTTGGATATCCACCCCATTGGTTAGAAACTTGATATTTATTTTGTGAAATCTTGTGTTCTGCATAGACATACCTTGACATATGTAATCTGCTAGAAATATAAGGTGTGGACATTACGTATCACTATATTTCATTCACACAGAACTTTATGTTCTGACCCCCTCTCCTTAACATCCAACAGGTCAGTAGATGGGGTAAAGCCATGGATGAAGTCATGATTGAAGCCGAGAAAGAAGACAAAGTTATTATGATATTATTAACTATTATTGCTTTCCTACTTTTGGAATCTTATGAGATTGAACAATTTGGTGTACCTCTTGTATAAATGTAACTGTGACTATGTATTTCTGAGATTTTTGAAATAATGGTACATCTTATTTCAATATTATATTTTCTCTTTCCGCTATGTGAGATTTCCATTCGAAGTATATGTTACTGTTATCTGTGCAAATATAATCCTTACAGGAACCAATGACCCATTTAGAATGGCTCTAAGTTTCGATGGGCCTTTTCTGGGTCGAAATTTAGGCCCGTCATGGGCGGGTTGTTACAATGGTCATCGTATCTAGCATTCTTGACAAGACATACTTCAAAGTATCACTGCAACGAGACCTGCCAAGGGATCTCACTGAATTCTACTTCGAGGATGAAAGATTTCTCAGGGAGGAGTACTCCCACGACAAAAAACCTGTGCATCGAACCAACTCTATGGCAGGCTCAGGGTCGTCTATGCTCGAAAAAGGAAAGGGAAAAGCCTTGGGACAATCAGAACACACGGCCTCCATTCGTGCCAAAGTTCCCAGCCTAAACTGAGCTTACTTGTGGCATAGAAAGGATTTATCTCGACACACATGAAACTGCGCCTTTCCAAAAGCCTCCCAAGAGAGACCCGACTCCGCAATAAGCAAACTCTAACATGTACTGCCTTTCCCATGAACTGTCGAGTCATGACACTGACCACTGCACACAGTTTTGTGATCTAGTCGAAGTGTGTATCGCGCATTGCAAACGACAGTAGTACGTCCTGAATTCAGAAACGGCTGCATTTCCCTACTTTGCCCCTACAAAATCTCAGGATGGGGGCAAGCCCGGGAGCCCCCAGGGCATTATCATAAACTATCAAGCTCTATGGATCTTTCTGGAGACTCGGGCTCCATCCCATCACTTATGCTTGTTCATACTGTTGGCGGCTTCTCGCCTTTTTTAACCTTTTCTTGCTTGTAATCAAAGCAGCAACGCCGGCTCACGCACGGAACCGGCTTGTGGTCTCCGGTCATGCGCGAGGTTGGATTAATGACTGTTGTACTTTTGTGACATCAGTAAAGATTTTCCATAGGGCTCCGGCCCTTCACTAGGTTTATCTAGTATAAACATAGGGCTTCGGCTCCTCACTCGATCCGTCCAATATAAACATACAGCTCCGGCTCCATACTAGATCCGTCCAGTATAAGCATAGGGCTTCGTCTCCACACTAGACCCATCCAGTACATATATAAGGCTCCGGCTCCACCCTGGATCCATCGAGTATAAATATGGTGATCCGTTTCTACACCGATTCTGCCCAGTATAAACATAGGGCTTTGGCTCCACACTAGATCCATCTAGTATAAGTATAGGGTTCCAGCTCCACAAGGATCCGTGCAGTATAAATATAGGGCTCCGGCTCCACATTTTATCCATCTAGTATAAATAGAGGGCTCTGACTCCACACTAGATCCGTCTAGTATAAACATAAGACTCTGGTCTCCCCCGCACTGGATCTGTTCAGTATAAACAGAAGACTCAGGTCTCCTCTGCACTAGATCCGTCCAGTATAAAAATAAGACATCGGCCTCCCCCTCCCTGATCATTTGGGCATAAAAATTTGATCTCTGGTTCTCATCTTTGGACTCTGGTCCAAGACTTCCCAAAGATTGGGTCTATCGGGTGTTAAGATTCCCTAGATGGGTCTACCAAGCATAAGAACTATCTGACTTGGTCCGCCAAGCACGGAAGTTCCTTATCGTAACCCTCTTAGCGCGGAAATCTAAATAACCTAGCCCGTCGAATATATAATATTACATAACTGCATCTGCCAAGTACAAATCCTCCTTGGAAGGTACATACTTGCCCCGACAAGACTCAACAAGCTCACAACTTCTCATTTTCTGGATCTCAGGCATCCTAAACTCAACAATCCATTCTAAATACAATCTTAACGGTCGTCGGATTCCTATTCTAATGCGATCTTAGGGATCGTCAAATTTCTCGTTTATTACAACCATAATGGTCATTGGTTTTCTATCCAAATACGATCTCAGTGATCATCAACCATCTATTATAATACGATCTCAGCTGTCATCAAGGCTCCATCTTATTACAGCTTCGATTGCCATTGGATTTCTATTCTATTATGATCCCAGTGATCATCAAATTCTTTTCTATTGCAATCTCGACGATCGTCATACTTTTCCTAGGACTTTGCTCACAGATTTTCGGACTACTTACAAACCATATGTTCCTTCAATCAAGAAAGACATGTTTTGGAGGGACAAAGTGTTGACATGCTTTTTGGTCAAAGGCATCACATGTCAAGCTCACGCTCGGAAATGAGTCAGAATATATTTCACCCTTGGAATAAACATCGTTTCAAGCAGTTTGGAAAACACGTGTCGATTACTCTGAAAAGCTTGCACGCGCCGAGCTGATCACTCAAAACTGCTCTCATAACCCAACCTGGAAAATTCAAGAATTAGGAAGTAAGTCCCATATTTTCGCATCCCCTAGGATGCGAAAAAGCATATTTCGTATCCCTCATAGGATGTGAAAACATGCATTTCGCATCCTCATGAATACAAAATTGTATCCCTCTGGGGATGTGATTTTGTATCCCTCAAGGGATACTGTTGACATCAAAAGTTGGTCACAAGTGATAGTCAACCCCGAGTCATGCTAATGACACATGAATAATGATTATAAAGTGCAAAAAAGGTTAAAAGAACAAGGGACACGCAAGGCTTTTATAGTGGTTCAGCAAAAGGATGTGCCTACATCCACTTTATATGTATTGATTTTCTTTTGATTACAAGTACAATGCTATTTATCTTTGAAGAAAGATGGGAGATGAGAAATTTTAGAGGAATGTGAGTTGGCTATTTGAGGAATAAGCCGTAAATCTTCCTTTTCCAGAGCTTGGAGTACCAAAACCTACCTCCTTCCTTTTCTTCTTTGGGGAAGAAGGTATTTATAGATGGAGAAATTAGCTAGGGCCGATGTGACGTTGCCCGACCTTTTTGGGAAAGCTTGAATATGTGGAGATCGATCCTTTGGCATAGTTTCAGCTGAAAGACTAGTTCTACTATTCACAAATAGTACCTTCGAAAATCGTGGCTTATCTGGCATTTAAGGTGAGGTGTATCAAAAGTAGAGCTTTGGACGAACATGCATGGTTGACCAGCTTTACTACCTTGAAAGTCAGGCCAAGCATCTGAATGACTCAGTTGAAAATTTCCATGCTGATCTGAGATATTCGGCCGATGTGCTTTTTATGAGAGCGAGATATTCGATCGACTGGGGGAAGCGATTCTTTCGAAGTGAACGAATTATTGGTGGGAAGGAACTAGCTCGGGCTGGCGCCAGAAGAAGGCTTGTTTGGGCCGAGCTTTGGTTGTTCGCGCATTTCTAGACATTGGGCTTTGATCTTATTCATGGTAGCTTTTGCCAAAAAGATGGTTAACACTTTGCCCCTCAGAATACATCTTCTTCAGGAGGTGTGTTCTTAAATGTGATCCGAAGCTCAATTGTTCAAGTAGCTATGGTCACACTGGACCATATTAAGTCCAGAAATCCGGCGGCCCTGATGATTGTATTAAGACCAGAAAACCGATGACCGAAGGAGGTCCTATTCAGGCCAGAAGACCAACAATCATCAAAGACCGTATTAAGGCCGGGGAGGTAGTTGTAAACTGCAGTCGATAATTTTAGTACCTGCAGAAATTGCATGATCCGTTCTTGGTCTAGGGAAGGCTTTTAGTTTCGAGAATATACTCAATTTGAAGATAAGTCGGGTTATTCGGGCGAGCAATAGTTACACTTGTCTTTAGAGAGGCGGCGAGAATTAACCATACTCGGCTTACGCAGATGGCGAGTATTGACCATACTCGGCTTACAGAGGTGGTGAGCATTAACCATACTCGGCTTATAGAGGTGGCGAGTATTAACCATACTCGGCTTACAGAGGTGGCGAGTATTAACCATACTCGGCTTGCGGCAAGTGACTTTTATGCTCGACCTATGTATAATCATTTGGTATGTTTTTAGGAGGGGCGAGTGTTGTCCATACTCGGCTTATGGAGTTCTAACCGTACTCGGCTCAAGAAGTAGATTTTCAAAGATGATGGTAGGCTTTCGCGCTGACCATATTCAGGAAGGGCGAACGTTAGTCGTGCTTGGCTTAAATTACTCAAACACAATACATGTTTGAAAATGAAATCTCATAGTCGCTAAGGAACAATTAAGGAGACAGTGAAAATAATTTCTAAGAGAACAACTGTTGATTCCAGAGAATACCTAGGAGCTAAATCCTAATGCCATACATGTGTACATCAAAGTGTCCTTTTTATTGAAAATAAAAATACATCGAAAAAAGAAATTTAAATATAATTAATGATAATGTCGCGAGTGCTAGTCTTAGGGACCTTTACGTTTCTAGGAGGTCGAGGATCGCCTTAAGGAGCTTGGGCAGAAGATTGTGGTGGCATGGCATGTGGGTTCTTCTTGACATATTCGGGAAGCTCCCCACGCCTGACCCTATCCTCGATGAGGTCGCGCAAGTGCCTGCATTCATTGGTGCCATGACCAGTGTTGTTGTGGAACATGCAGTGCTTTCCAGATTTGAGTTCTTTCTGGGTCGGTTCTCTTCGAGGAGGTCTTGGGAAAGGTAGGGACCATTGTACATCAAGTTAGACGTCAACCAAAGAAGAATTGAGCTTGGTATACTGATCATACTTACTTTCCCTTCAAGGTCGTACGTTGCGTTCGTTCTTTTCCGGGGCCATTCCTCTTCCTTTATTCTAGCCATTGGTGTTGGATGGACCTCCATGTTTGGTGGCTAAGACTTCAAGGCTCTCTATCTCAATGTTGGTGTCTTCTTGTCGGAGGAAACATTTGGCTTCGGTATAGAAGTCCTCTATGTCTTTGGGAGGATCTCTAGTTAAAGAGATTGAGAATTCTGATCAGTTCTGAACTACTGCAATAACGGCCATAAGTTCCATTGATGGCTCGGGTCGATCGACTGATGTCACGGCCGCGTTGAATCTTTCAAAGAATGACCGTAGTGTTTCTCCTGGGCGTTGCTTGATGGTGGTTAGGAACATGACACTTTTTAGCTGAGAAATATGAACTTTGAATTGCTCGATGAAACGGGTGACCGGCGTATTCCATCTATTGATCGTCTCCATTGTTAGCTGCCAAAACCACATGTCGGCTATATCTGTGAGGAAGAGTGGATAGCACTTAGCCAAGACGTCGGTCGATGCACCGAGCACTCCCATATGTCGTATGTATCGCATGAGATGGATGGTCGGGTCAATGCGACCATTGTACGGTTCGATAGCTGGGAACTTGAAGCCCGGAGGATTTCGGGAGTTCCTGATCTCCCTAGTGAAGGGGCTACGGTGGATGTTATCAACATCCTGTTGAAAGGGATTGCCCCAGGTGAAACGTCGGACAATGCTTGCAAGCTGGCATCCATCTCCGAGGAGTTGCTGCCATGAGTCCAGCCCTGTATTCAGGAGAGTTACAGCACTGGGATCCAACGAATGCATGCTCGGATGGGTGGCCACTGGTTGGGCTCGAACTAGTAGCTGCCCGTGCGGAAAATAAATCAGGATTCTATGAATATAAATCTGCAAAACCAAAACTAGTAGCTGCCTGTGTGGAAAATAGGGGCACCCAGAGTTTAGGTTGAAACAATAAACTCCAGGTCAGTCATGGGACTGGTGTGAGAACTAAAACAGTTATTAATCTTTATTTTAAAGTTAGGTAAATCAAGGGACCACGCCGTATAACACTGAACGGGTTTCCTCCCAAGAGCACCAGTGCATAAAACAAACAGTGCAATGCTAAATAAAGAAAAATGAAGCTATTATAAGACGCAGGTCCCATCACAAAATGCAACACAAGCCGGAGGATAGGGTTTTACCTTATAATAGCCAAAGAATGCTTGATACGCTAAATTTCATCTTTTTTTATTACTATAAGTGTATAGTATTAAAACAATTTCAATCATAAGTACTAATCATAGACGGCATGGGTACCATATATCATGTCGCCATACTAGGCTCTACAATCAAAACCGCAAATGTCACGTATTTGGAAATTGGATTTCCATCTGCGAACTGAGGCTAGGGATCGTCCTCCACCGATTCGATACTGTCTAGCCCGAGCCTCAAGCAAGTACTCAGTCAAGCCTTTGGATCGTCAGGGCCAGTCCACCGATGTGGATTAAAATGCCTGAACACTGCGTTTCCCCGCCCTTTGGGGCGTAAATGAGCCAACGAATGACTCCATCGGCTTCACATAGTCACCGACATATCCGAGGCGCCTCGCAACAGCAACAACCACATAAGTCAAACTTGTCAGGGCGTGTAAAACCACTGACACCACTTCTAACTAGAAAGAAACGCATGTCCTCCCTGAGGTCCTCTCCCGTTTTTGGTTCACAACCGGGGTGTGAGGCTTGCGAATCAATGCTACACAAAGCTACACCACAAAGGTCATGCTTTGATCATCAACCACAAGACTCTGCTTTTCAACAGAAGCCTTGATCATATTGCCACTTGGGCATGCCACACAGGCAATTCATTCATGTGTTTGATATCCATCAATATATAACCCCTGAGCTCGTACGTCTCAGAGAAGGGCGTTAAGCAAGAGAATAAATTCTCCGCCGCCAAACAGATATATATTTAATAGAAATCAATCACACAGACTAAAATCCAATGTCAGACACACAGTCCATTTACAAGTTCGTTCTGGGTCTGAACGAAACCGGAGGCACCTAGTACCCCGCTTATCCATTGATCTCCAAGTACGTCTGGACGACCACTAACTGATTCCCTCCTCTTAGGTGTACGACCCAATCAATATCATCAGTAATTATCCAAACGACGTGAAGACCTCCGGTCTTCTACCATCGTCTTCATCTTCGACTTATCGTCGTATCAGTTATTCAGAATGGGATAAACCCGGTCTTTCCGAATAACTCGCGTATATAATAAGCAAATGTTACACAAACACAACATACGCCTCATTCCAATTCATCAGTCACTAACCGTAAATTAATCAAGAGAATAATTCCCCTAATATTAACCACGAAGGCCGAAACCAACATCAGATCAATATCCAGAAAACTATTCTGCTTAGCTAACCGATAGTTAGTTTCTAAATTTCACATTCTTAGGGAAAGGTTCCCATTAATTTTATCAAAGATAAATCCTTTTAGATTTATTCTTTAATCTACTTTTGAATATAAATTCAAACTAGTCGGGATTAGCGAACCACACCGAAGTGATCATTTATTTTATTTTCCCAATCCCAACCTATTCATCCCATCAAGTAAAACTGGTAATACTTCATATCATACACCACGGTGTTATCGGTAAATTCAATTACCATTTCACGTTTAAATATAATTAAAGATTTAACTTTCGCCTGGAGCAAAACTGGTGATACTCCATTCTCGATCTTTTCAATCTAATTAAAGATTCATTAAAACTCCACTTAGTTTTAATCACTGACTGGGTTAAAGAATCAGTGTCATTTAAAACACGGTTCGCGATAAACCCCAAAATCACATCACATTTCAATCAGTCCCTAACCGTAAATTAGCTAGTGAGCAATTCCCTAAGTATTAACCCCGAAGGCCGAAACCAACATCAGATCAATACCCCAGAAACCATTCAACTTAACTAACCTCCAATTAGTTTCTGGTTTTCTTAACTTCTTTTTGGGTCTAAGAACAGTATTATTGAAGATACCGTTCACGACAACCCAAAATCACATTTCATTAATTATTGGGTTAAAGAACAAGTGTTATTTAAAACACTGTTCACGATAAACTCAAAAATCACATCACATTTCAATCAGTCCCTAACCGTAAATTAGCAAGTAACAATTCCCTAAGTATTAACCCCGAAGGCCGAAACCAACATCAGATCAATACCCCAGAAAACATTCAACTTAACTAATTTCCAGTTAGTTTCTGATTTTCTTAACTCCTTTGGGTCTAATAATCGTATATTGAAGATACCGTTCACGACAACCCAAAATAACATTTCATTAATTATCGGGTTAAAGAACAAGTGTTATTTAAAACACTGTTCACGATAAACCAAAAAATCACATCACATACCAATCAGTCCCTAACCGTAAATTAGCAAGTAACAATTCCCTAAGTATTAACCCCGAAGGCCGAAACCAACATCAGATCTATACCGCAGAAACCATTCAACTAAACTAATCTCCAGTTAGTTTCTGATTTTCTTAACTCCTTTGGGTCTAAGAACAGTATTATTAAACATACCATTCACGACAACCCAAAATCACATTCCATTAATTATCGGGTTAAAGAACAAGTGTTATTTAAAACACTGTTCACGATAAACCCAAAAATTAATACCAATTCAATTCCAATTAAATATTATTTAATTGGTACACTTCATTAAATCTAAATAAAAGGATTTAATCTTTTCCTCAGCTGGGCTTAAGAACAGTGTTAATGAAGACACCATTCACGACAAACCCAAATCACATTTGATATTAAATACAAGGCTCTGAATAGAAAATATATCGGCTTATATTCAATATCAAATTCTACGACCAACAAATATCGTATTGGAAATAACGATATATATATATCTTTCAAATTTCCATAACAACATCCGTATAATCACGAAATCCAACATCGAAATATTCCGAAGACAATTTCAATTCAAATCCATTCCAATGCAATTATTGGAAATTCTGGTTATTTTCAAAACTATTTCAAATCCAGTTTATTTACTTTAAAAATAAATAAATTATTATTCTAGTTCAAAACTAGTTCATTTCGATAAAAAAAACTATTTTTATCTTTTCAAATATGGAGTTTTTCATCCCAATTCTTCATAAATCATTTATGATTTTACAAAAATTATCACTATTTTTAATAATTTTATCAAGGCCCGTACAGTCGATTTCCATCAACGGCCATCAAACTGCACTTACAGCGACCTTTTCCAAACTTGATTTGGACATAATTCCAAATCCAATTGTTAGATTTTTGATTTCTAATATTCATTAGAAAGATCTTTTCGATACGAACCCAACGGTTCCGGTTTTAGGAGAATCCGACGGTCGGATCTCCCGTAATATCTGTTCGAAGTCAATGGTCGAAATTCGCGAACTGCCGCGGTGCGACGTGTTCTATTCAGGCCATTATATATATAATATATATATTATATAGATATTTCGTCGATTTTCTATCAAAACGTATTTTATAAATCGTTTAAAATTCGTTTTCAAAACGATTTCAACTTCCTTTTCAATTTCAAATCAAAATTGAATTTTCCCTTACAACTTCGTTTTGTATTCATTTCAAATTGATTTCAATTCAAATCGATTTTTAATTCAATTTCAGTTCGAATTCATTTCTAATCAATTTCAATTCGAATTCATTTCGAATCAATTTCAATTCGAATTCATTTCTAATCAATTTCAATTCGAATTCATTTCTATTCAATTTCAATTCAATTCGAATTTTAAATCATTTCAGTTTATTTCGAATTTCAAATCAATTCAATTTAATTCGAATTTCCATTCACTTCAGTTTATTTCGAATTTCAAATCAATTCAATTTAATTCGAATTTCAATTCACTTCAGTTTATTTCGAATTTCAAATCAATTCAATTTAATTCGAATTTCAATTTAGTTTAATATTCATTTCAATTTGAATAAAATCGATATAAATATCGTTCACGTCAAAATGGCGTAAATCTAATCAACACGGCTTTATATATTTCTATTTTCCAATATTCTATTTCAAATATCTCTTTTCAATTATTTCTGTTCAGATATTCTATTTCAAAACCGGAATGAGGCCCAATCAATTACCGTATAATATTAATTATATGGATTTTCTACAACACATGTGTAAAATAACAACGATAAATAATTAACCATCATCCAGAGTGCATTCTACACCGTATAAGCATCAAATATAAATATTTAACGCTTATGACAGCCTGTCAATCAATCGATCGACATACAACTAATTATTGGGATTAGTGTATGTCATATATCATCCCAATACCCGTGTAGGGTTTCAACCAATCAAACACAGATTTTATTTGTATAGTTGGGCGATGTGTTAAATTTATCATCCCAATCAATATCAGTCAAATGTGTGTATATAAACAAATTGTCCGATTTGTTTATATTTATTTCATTTTAAATACACGTTAAAATTTCTATTTTTAACTATAAAATATTTTTACCTATATAAATATTTTATTTCATTTCACATCACATCACACAATCAACTACACATCAAAATCAAACAACCAAGCATACAAGCCGTCCATGGTCTGTGGACGACGGGTGTCGGGTGCTACTAAACACCATCTACATCCTAGCATATATTTTAACTAGAAAAATTAAATTAAAGGTGAGGAATTTTCACCGAGGGCTCCACTCCGTCATGCTTTGCTTCTGAGCTGTTGAACCATCTAGATCTGTTTGTAGTTCTTTTCACGCTGTTCAAATATAAAAATTATATTTTTATTGCTTCATTAAATAAATAAAAATCATATTTTTATTCCCACTTCATATATTTTTATACTTCTACTTTATATATAAAGATCGAATTTTTATAGCTTCGCTATAAAAATCACATTTTTACTTCACTATATATATAATAAAAATTAGATTTTTATTTCACTGCATATATAAAGATCAACTTTTTATATTCTCTATTATATAAAAATCTTATTTCCAATACTTCTACCTTAAAAAATCAGATCTTTATCTCTTCTATAAATTAAAAATCGAATTTTTATTCTTTATATAATATAAAAATCATATTTTTATTCTTTACATTATATAAAAATCATATTTTTATCTTCCTATTCACTTCTTTATATTTTTAAAACCTTATCTTTTCTATCTATAAAAATATAATCCTTTATTTAAAAATAATATAAAAACCCTATTTTTGTTTCTAATAAACTAATGACCTACTTTTTACATAAAAATCACAACAACGAAAAAAGAAAAGAGAAAATAAAATAAAAAGAGAACTTACAGTATGAAGAGGAGATGGGGTTTGTTTGGCGTTGTCGGTGGTGGGGGTTCAAAGCACCGGGGGCGGCGCGGGGTTAGATGGCCAGAGCGGTGGCTTAGAACAGGGGGGTGCTCGCGAGAGGCTGAACGGAGAAGGAGGTGGGGGTTAGGGCGGAGCGGTGCACGTCACTAGAGGGGGGACCCGCGTTGATCGGTGGCAGCGCAACGGCGGTAGGGGGCGCATTTGATTTGCTGAGCGTATTTTTTTCTCTAAAAATCGATTTGGAAAATGAGGGGAGAGGGAGAGAGAATAAAGAAGGGGGCGATATAATATAATATATATTTAATTATTTTATTTTCCACCAAAAAGTAACTTTTTATTTCGAACTCGAAACGAAACCCACCGCCTGTTGCCCCTAGCTAATTACCCCCATTCCGAACCCAATGGGATATGTATCGTAAGCTGATTCGATCGTTTCGATCAGTTTTCGTCAAAATCAAAATATAACTCTATATACTGAATTTGAACGCGCATTTCAATTTACCGGGGTCACATACTACCTCGAAAAATTCCCGAAAAATCATTTCTAGCTTCGTATCGACGATACGGTCCTAACAAAACCCATTTTGTCAAATTCTGAGACCGTTTGAAAAATGGCCATTTTCTAGTCGAATAAAATCAACTAAAACTGGTCAAACGCGTTTTCCTTTGCCATGCTCACATATTGATTCAAAAAATTACAAAAATTGGAATCTAGCAATAACTAGACATCGCGGATCCAACAAAAGTGGTTTCGTCGAAATCCGAGGTCGTTTGCAAAATGGCCATTTTTAGGGGCCAAAATTTCATAGCGACTATTCTGAATTTTCAAATGGACATAACTTTTGATCCCCACTATAAAATTTTGATTTTTCGGATTCGTTAGAAAGATAATCTCAAATAGATTCTAATATTTTTGGTTTCACTAAAATCCGGTTTTTTTTTCACCTGGTATGTTCAATTGAAATTTGAAATCGAATTATCGAACTACCGCGCCATTTTCAATTCCTTTTATATATATAAATAAATATTTATATTCTAACGACGATCTATATAAATATATACGTTCTATTTCTATTCGAAGTAAATTTCTCGTCGTTATTATTTAAAATAATTCATTTTAAATAATCAAAATTCGCTAAAACTGCCAAAATAAAAAATCTAAATTGGCTCGGATTTCCGGGTTATTACAATCTCTCCCACTTAAAACTTTTCGTCCCCGAAAAGGAACGAAGCCGAAAGTTGTTTAACTAATCAACTCAAGTTTCACTATTTTCTTTACGGCTTAAGTTCTTCAACTTTTCAGTTTTTAAGAAATTTTCAAATTTTTCAAAAATTTGGCTAACACCCTAAATTTTCGAAAAATTTCGCCATAACCTCCCCTGCACCGGGGACTTCGGGATATTTCATATAGCCTCCCATGGCCTTCTACAATCCAAAAGAAAAAGAAAAAGCCAAGCGGCTAGCCAATCGGCTCATAAAATCATCCAAAACCCAAGAAATACAATAAACATGTACCTATTTGTCGGCAAACAATTTTATTCATCTTCTCTAGCCTCCTTGCTATGACCTATTCAATGTAAGTACATGTACAAGCATGCATATGCGATAAATTTTCAATACAATTCACCATTTGGTTCAATTTGGCTAAACGGTTCAACATTTAATTAGACAAACAATAATCAAACAACACAACCAGCAATCAATTAGTTGATTAGCTTTTCAAATTCATAACTTTGATATATAGCTTAAAATCACATTTTTGATGCAAAATCACAACAATATGCCCTATCTAATTTTGGTTCTCACACCAGTCAATTGGAAATATATAGAAATCTCACTTTTGAAACTCGAACACTAATTCTGATGATGTAGCTACAGTCATTAAAATCATCTCCGGGCGACTAGAGTGTGGATCTATATCTATCCAGTATATTAAAACTTCAAATACACGCGGATCAGATGTATAGTAAAATCTCTATATACTAGATAGTCCAAATCAATAAAAATAAATATTCAAATATGAATAATTGATTTAAATTTTCAAAACAAAATTTGTTTTCATTTTAAAAATATACCCTTCACACTCGTTCTAGGATACTACTGATCCCATCTCTAACGAGTCATTCTCATTGGATATTACTAATCCAATCTTTGATGAATTCTTTCATATGGTTCAAATGTGTCAAGTTCACAAAGCTCTGATACCAGCTGAAACGACCCGAACTTCCCCGGTGAGGAAAGACCGGATTGAGTCGAGGACAAGCCACAAAAGAACGCAGACAGAAGAACATTTCATTGTTTATTACAACAATTCCATCAGAATACAAGAATATACAGAGTATGAATAAATCTACATTCGATTAATATCAGAGATTACAATAAGTTACATAGCAGCGGAAAAACATTATAAAACACAACTGAAAGTAATACACCGATACAGAGCTTTCCGATCATTGTTCCAGCTATAAATCAGGATCCTGTGAATATAAATCTGCAAAACCAAAACTACTAGCTGCCCGTGTGGAAAATAGGGGCACCCAGAGTTTAGGTTGAAAAATAAACTCCAGGTCAGTCATGGGACTGGTGTGAGAACTAAAACAGTTATTAATCTTTATTTTAAAGTTAGGTAAATCAAGGGACCACGCCGTATAACACGGAACGGGTTTCCTCCCAAGAACACCAGTGCATAAAACAAACAGCGCAATGCTAAATAAAGAAAAATGATGCTATTATAAGACCCAGGTCCCATCACACAATGCAACGCAAGCTGGAGGATAGGGTTTTACCTTATAATAGCCAAAGAATGCTTGATACGCTAAATTTCATCTTTTTTTATTACTATAAGTGTATAGTGTTAAAACAATTTCAATCAAAAGTATTAATCATAGACGGCATGGGTACCATATATCATGTCGCCATACTAGGCTCTACAATCAAAACCGCAAATGTCACGTATTTGGAAATTGGATTTCCATCTGCGAACTGAGGCTAGGGATCGTCCTCTACCGATTCGAGACTGTCTAGCCCGAGCCTCAGGCAATTACTCAGTCAAGCCTTTGGATCGTCAGGGCCGGTCCACCGATGTGGATAAAATGCCTGAACACTGCGTTTCCCCGCCCTTTGGGGCGTAAATGAGCCAACGAATGACTCCATCGGCTTCACATAGTCACTGATATATCCGAGGCGCCTCGCAACAGCAACAACCACATAAGTCAAACTCGTCAGGGCGTGTAAAACCACTGACGCCACTTCTAACTAGAAAGAAATGCATGTCCACCCTGAGGTCCTCTCCCGTTTTTGGTTCACAACCGGGGTGTGAGGCTCGCGAAGCAACGCTACACAAAGCTACGCCACAAAGGCCATTCTTTGATCATCAACCACAAGACTCTGATTTTCAACAGAAGCCTTGATCATATTGCCACTTAGGCATGCCACACAGGCAATTCATTCCATGCGTTCGATATCCATCAATATAAAACCCTTGAGCTCGTACGTCTCAGAGAAGGGCGTTAAGCAAGACAATGAATTCTCCGCCGCCAAACAGATATATATTTAATAAAAATCAATCACACAGACCAAAATCCAATGTCAGACACACGGTCCATTTACAAGTTCGTTCTAGGTCTGAACGAAACCGGAGGAACCTAGTACCCCGCATATCCATCGATCTCCAAGTACGTCTGGACGACCACTAACTGATTCCCTCCTCTTGGGTGTACGGTCCAATCAAGATCATCAGTAATTATCCAACGACGTGAAGTCCTCCGGTCTTCTACCATCGTCTTCGTCTTCGACTTATCGTCGTATCAGTTATTCAGAATGGGATAAACCCGGCCTTTCCGAATAACTCGCGTATATAATAAACAAGTGTTACACAAACACAACATACGCCTCATTCCAATTCATCAGTCACTAACAGTAAATTAATCAAGAGAATAATTCCCCTAATATTAACCCCGAATGCCAAAACCAACATCAGATCAATATCCAGAAAACCATTCTGCTTAGCTAACCGACAGTTAGTTTCTAAATTTCACATTCTTAGGGAAAGGTTCCCATTAATTTTATCAAAGATAAATCCTTTTAGATTTATTCTTTAATCTACTTTTGAATATCAATTCAAACTAGTCGGGATTAGCGAACCACACCGAAATGATCATTTATTTTATTTTCCCAATCCCAACCTATTCATCCCATGAAGTAAAACTGGTAATACTTCATATCTAACACCACGGTGTTATCGGTAAATTCAATTACCATTTCACGTTTAAATCTAATTAAAGATTTAACTATCGCCTGGAGCAAAACTAGTGATACTCCATTCTCGATCTTTTCAATCTAATTAAAGATTCATCAAAACTCCACCTAGTTTTAATCTTTGACTGGGTTAAAGAATCAGTGTCATTTAAAACACGGTTCATGATAAACCCCAAAATCACATCATATTTCAATCAGTCCCTAACCGTAAATTAGCAAGTGAGCAATTCCCTAAGTATTAACCCCGAAGGCCGAAACCAACATCAGATCAATACACCAGAAACCATTCAACTTAACTAACCTCCAGTTAGTTTCTGGTTTTCTTAACTTCTTTTTGGGTCTAAGAACAGTATTGTTGAAGATACCGTTCACGATAACCCAAAATCACATTTCATTAATTATCGGGTTAAAGAACAAGTGTTATTTAAAACACTGTTCACGATAAACCCCAAAATCACATCACATTTCAATCAATCCCTAACTGTAAATTAGCAAGTAACAATTCCCTAAGTATTAACCCCGAAGGCCGAAACCAACATCAGATCAATACCCCAAAAACCATTCAACTTAACTAATCTCCAGTTAGTTTCTGATTTTCTTAACTCCTTTGGGTCTAAGAACAGTATTATTGAAGATACCGTTCACGACAACCCAAAATCACATTTCATTAATTATCGGATTAAAGAACAAGTGTTATTTAAAACACAGTTCACGATAAACCAAAAAATCACATCATATTTCAATCAGTCCCTAACCGTAAATTAGCAAGTAACAATTCCCTAAGTATTAACCCCAAAGGCCGAAACCAACATCAGATCAATACCCCAGAAACCATTCAACTTAACTAATCTCCAGTTAGTTTCTGATTTTCTTAACTCCTTTGGGTCTAAGAACAGTATTATTGAAGATACCGTTCACGACAACCCAAAATCACATTCCATTAATTATCGGGTTAAAGAACAAGTGATATTTAAAACACTGTTCACGATAAACCCAAAAATGAATACCAATTCAATTCCAATTAAATATTATTTAATTGGTAAACTTCATTAAATCTAAATAAAAAGATTTAATCTTTTCCTCAGTTGGGCTTAAGAACAGAGTTAATGAAGACACCATTCACGACAAACCCAAATCACATTTGATATTAAATACAAGGCTCTGAATAGAAAATATATCTGCTTATATTCAATATCAAATTCTACGACCAACAAATATCGTATTGGAAATAACGATATATATATATATATATATATATATATCTTTCAAATTTCCATAACAACATCTGTATAATCACGAAATCCAACATCGAAATATTCCGAAAACAATTTCGATTCAAATCCATTCCAATGCAATTATTGGAAATTCTGGTTATTTTCAAAACCATTTCAAATCCAATTTATTTATTTTAAAAATAAATATATTATTATTCTAGTTCAAAACTAGTTCATTTCGATAAAAAAAATCTATTTTTATCTTTACAAATATGGAGTTTTTCATCCCAATTCTTCACAAATCATTTCTTATGATTTTACACAAATTTTCACTATTTTTAATAATTTTATCAAGGCCCGAACAGTCGATTTCCATCAACGGCCATCGAACTGCACTTACAGCGACCTTTTCCAAATTTGATTTGGACATAATTCCAAATCCAACCGTTAGATTTTTAATTTCTAATATTCGTTAGAAAGCTCTTTTCGATACGAATCCAACGGTTCTGGTTTTAGGAAAATCCGACGGTCGGATCTCCCGTAATATTTGTTCGAAGTCAATGGTCGAAATTCGCGAACTGCCGCGCCGCGGCGGGTTCTATTCAGGCCATTATATATATATATATATATTATATCTTTTTTGTCGATTTTCTTTCAAAACGTATTTTATAAATCGTTTAAAATTCGTTTTCAAAACGATTTCAACTTCCTTTTCAAATTCAAATTAAAATTGAATTTTCCCTTACAAATTCGTTTTAAATTTATTTCAAATTGATTTCAATTCAAATCGATTTTTAATTCCATTTCTATTCGAATTCATTTCTAATCAATTTCAATTCGAATTCATTTCTAATCAATTTCAATTCGAATTCATTTTTATTCAATTTCAATTCAATTCGAATTTCAAATCATTTCAGTTTATTTCAAATTTCAAATCAATTCAATTTAATTCGAATTTCAATTCACTTCAGTTTATTTTGAATTTCAAATCAATTCAATTTAATTCGAATTTCAATTCACTTCAGATTATTTCGAATTTCAAATCAATTGAATTTAATTCGAATTTCAATTCACTTTAATATTCATTTCAATTTGAATAAAATCGATATAAATATCGTTCACGTCAATATGGCGCAAATCTAATCAACATGGCTTCATTTATTTCTATTTTCCAATATTCTATTTCAAATATCTCTTTTCAAATATTTCTATTTAGATATTTTATTTCAAAACTGGAATGAGGCCCAATCAATTACCGTATAATGTTAATTATATGGATTTTCTACAACACATGTATAAAATAACAACGATAAATAATCAACCATCATCCAGAGTGCATTCTACACTGTATAAGCATCAAATATAAATATTTAACGCTTATGACAGCCTGTCAATCAATCGATCGACATAAAACTAATTATTGGGATTAGTGTAAGTCATATATCATCCCAATACCCGTGTAGGGTTTCAATCAATCAAACACAGATTTTATTTGTGCAGTTGGGCGATGTGTAAAATTTATCATCCCAATCAATATCAGTAAAATGTGTGTATATAAACAAATCGTCCAATTTGTTTATATTTATTTCATTTTAAATACACGTTAAAAATTCTATTTTTAACTATAAAATATTTTTACCTATATAAATATTTTATTTCATTTCACATCACATCACACAATCAACTACACATTAAAATCAAACAACCAAGCATACAAGCCGTCCATGGTCTGTTGACGACGGGTGTCGGGTGCTACTAAACACCGTCTACATCCTAGCATATATTTTAACTAGAAAAATTAAATTAAAGGTGAGGAGTTCTCACCGAGGTCTCCACTCCGTCATGCTTTGCTTCTGAACTGCTGAACCGTCTGGATCTGTTTGTAGTTCTTTTCACGCTGTTCAAATATAAAAATTATATTTTTATTGCTTCATTCAGTAAATAAAAATCATATTTTATTCCTGCTTCATATATTTTTATACTTCTACTTTATATATAAAGATAGAATTTTTATAGCTTCGCTATAAAAATCTCATTTTCACTTCACTATATATATAATAAAAATCAGATTTTTATTTCGCTGCACATATAAAGATCAAATTTTTATATTCTCTATTATATAAAAATCATATTTCCAATACTTCTACCTTATAAAAATCATATCTTTATCTCTTCTATAAATTAAAAATCGAATTTTTATTCTTTCTATAATATAAAAAACATATTTTTATTCTTTCTATAATATAAAAATCATATTTTTATTCTTTACATTATATAAAAATCATATTTTTATCTTCCTATTCACTTCTTTAAATTTTTAAAACCTTATCTTTTCTATCTATAAAAATATAATCCTTTATTTGAAAATAATATAAGAACCCTATTTTTGTTTCTAATTAACTAATGACCTACTTTTTACATAAAAATCACAACAACAAAAAAAGAAAAGAGAAAATAAAATAAAAAGAGAACTTACA
The DNA here is from genome assembly GCA_030737875.1 of Allium sativum. Classification (NCBI taxonomy): domain Eukaryota; kingdom Viridiplantae; phylum Streptophyta; class Magnoliopsida; order Asparagales; family Amaryllidaceae; genus Allium; species Allium sativum. Next base: position 552,425,750 of record CM060918.1, read on the forward strand.
GTATGAAGAGGAGATGGGGGTTGTTTGGCGTTGTCGGTGGTGGGGGTTCAGAGCAGCGGGGGCGGCGCGGGGTTAGATGGCCAGAGCGGTGGCTTAGAACAGGGGGGTGATCGCGAGAGGCTGAACGGAGAAGGAGGTAGGGGTTAGGGCGGAGCGGTGCACGTCACTGGAGGGGGGACCCGCGTTGATCGGTGGCGGCACAACGGCACAAGGGGGCGCGTTTGATTTGCTGAGCGTATTTTTTTCTCTGAAAATCGATTTGGAAAATGAGGGGAGAGGGAGAGAGAATAAAGAAGGGGGGACATATAATATAATATATATTTAATTATGTTATTTTCCACCAAAAAGTAACTTTTTATTTCGAACTCGAAACAAAACCCACCGTCGATCGCCCCTAGCTAATTACCCCCATTCCGAACCCAATGGGATATGTATCGTAAGCTGATTCGATCGTTTCGATCAGTTTTCGTCAAAATTAACATATAACTCTATATACTGAATTTGAACGCGCATTTCAATTTACCGGGGTCACATACTAACTCGAAAAATTCCCGAAAAATCATTTCTAGCTTCGTATCGACGATACGGTCCTAACAAAACCAATTTCGACAAATTCTGAAACCGTATGAAAAATGGCCATTTTCCAGTCGATTAAAATCAACTGAAGCTGGTCAAACGCGTTTTCCTTTGCCACGCTCACATATTGATTCAAAAAATTACAAAAATTGGAATCTAGTAATAACTAGACATCGCGGATCCAACAAAAGGGGTTTCGTCGAAATCCGAGGTCGTTTGCAAAATGGCCATTTTTAAGGGCCAGAATTCCATAGCGACTATTCTGAATTTTCAACTGGACATAACTTTTGATCCCCGCTATGAAATTTTGATTTTTCGGATTCGTTGGAAAGATATTCTCAAATAGATTCTAATATTTTTGGTTTCACCAAAATCCGGTTTATTTTGCACCTGGTATGTTCAATTGAAATTTGAAATCGAATTATCGGACTACCACGCCATTTTCAATTCCTTTTATATATATAAATAAATATTTATTGTAACGACCCAGCGAATTTCAGCCCCGAAAATCGACATGAACCCCCTTTACCGTACTCATGTCGATCCTGCAAGCACCGAAAACACTGGAACGTTTAGAAAGAAGTTAGAGGGTGAGATAAGAAAGAAAGAAAGTTAGGATAGAAGAAAAAGAGGAATCAACACAGAGTCTCACATCGCAGCGGAACAAAATATATTACAGAAATAAATCTTTACTGGAAACTTTAAAATACTTACAATATCGGAGTACAACACACAACTGGATAGTTTTGAAATATGTCCTGATATATATTATCACACAGCGGAATATCATTCATTTGAACATCTTCAGCTCGTCTTTGGACTTATCAGTACCTGATAACCTGAACCTGTACACCTCGGTCTAACCCGAGCATTTACAAAACACCGGGTCAGTCTGGTGAACCAGAGTGAGAAAAACTCGCACAGCAATTAAGGTTATCACACAACTTGATTTTAAAGTTAAAATCCTTTCGAAAGGAAAAGATAATCGTAAGACCGATCCACACATAAACACGGACAGTATTTACCATACGATAACCCAAACCAGTTTTTCGAAAATCAAAATCTTGATCTGATATTATGATAATGTCTAGATACAAATAATTAACAAATCTAGAGGAACGCTTGCATCTCACGCTCCCCATATATAGTATACAATCGAAAACCGCGGGCGCTTATTGGATATTGGATTTCCAACTTGACAAGGTATGGGACCACCTTCCGCACGTGTATCTCTAGAGGCGAATACACAGGGTTCAACAAGAACGTCTTGCAACCCGGCCCTTACATGACCGACCACACATTTCGCTTGAGTGTATCGAATGTATATCACCAACGGATGGACTCAAACCACCGTTCCCGAATGGGCAGAATCGATAAAGTAAGAAACAAAAAGGAATTTCTCTAGATAGGTGATTATACACCCTAATGGGAGCGACCCACGTAGCCATCTTGCCTGCCCGATTTTTGTCATTTCCTGGTTGACGAGGCTTGAGGTTATAATCTTTTGAACACCAGGCCACCATTCACTTTGAATGCCACATCGTCAGATCCGCCAGGTATCACTGAATACTGATTTCCACAAAAATACTCTGAGCGTTAAGCCAAAGAAGGTTTACGGCCTTCTTCACCACCAACAGAGATACGTTTGTAGAAAATCAACATACGTAATCCCTTTAGAAATACTTTGTCAGACACTCATCCATACAAGTCACTGAGGAACAGGATGAACCGAAGATACTCTCCTACTGCATCCGATATAGGAATCACCCCATAGATCAGTAACGATCGTCCTTGCAATCCACAGTTTCAACCACGACAGAACCCCAGTATATCTCCGGGTCGAATCAGAGATTGTAAGTGGTTCTTCCGCTTTATGAAGATCTATGGTCTTCACATGCTCCATCTCGATCGTCGCCAGATCTCTTCTATATATTTCGTATTTGTTGGTTGGAATGGTTTTCGAATATATATTCGATTCCGGTCTTTCCATACCAACATTCGTAAAAGCCAAACTTGATAGTCGGTTATTTAATTATCAAGCAAACATCCATTCAACCATAAAATATAAATAGAATTTATCGTTCAGTATTCAGCATCACTTGCCCTTCTAATTCAAATAATTAAACATCTTCTTTCTCAATATCTTGGAGACTCGGTATTTACTTCTTATTTAATTATGAAAAACCTCTCAACTTCCTTTCTTCTAATGTTTGCAAAACATTGGCTAAACATTATTTAAAAATCCATAATAGAAGAATCAAATCAACTTATTATTCGTAAAACATTGTGAAGTATATTTCATTTATTTATTTCACAGCTTCCAGTGTTTATTCTTATTGAATAAACTAAATCTTATGGTTTTTCTTCTGTGGAAATTCTCTTAGATTTCCTTTTTGACCTTGGGATTCTCATTCTGTATGTATACCCCCAATGTTTCACTAAACATTGCGTTATTATTTCTAAATGAATAATATACCCTCACTGTCCTTCGTTTCATCACAACAAATATCATCTTCAGATAATTTCGAAGTCGTTCAAGTTGGGGTATTTAATTACCTCTCAGACCTTAATCAACAACGTTCCTATCTTCAGATAAATATAAGTCATGACCCAAAAACCCATATCTCGTTTCAATACCAATTCAAATTCTGATTAACTAGTTAATCCAAACTATAGCTTTACAAATTCACTTTATCTTTTGGAAACCCCTCTTATATATATATATATATATATATATAAAACCAATATTGCTTAATCCATTGATTATTAAATTTCTTACCAAACATTGCTCGCACTAAATTCCCATTTTGATTAAGTACTTTGTTTCCTATCTGGGTTATTATCACGGACCTTGTTACTTAATCCTTTTACCAAACTTAATTATAAATCCCCCTTTTCCCATTTCCTTTTTCCTTCTGGGAAATCTCCAGGTCCAATTACCGACCTTAAGTATTTCTAATTCCAAATCAATTTCTTCACTTCTCACTTGCTTTATAAACCTTGTTTTCATCTCAGGTTAATCATAACTCCTTTATACCCTCATTTTCCTTTACTTAATCAAATTGTTAAGTAACCCTCTGTTGGATCTAGATTAACCCTAGAGGGGGGGTGAATAGGGTTTATCACAGTTTATCAAATAATTAAAAAATTAATCCTAGCACAGATAAAGCAGAGTAAGTAAGTACAGAAAGTAAATAACACACAGAGATACACAGCTTCGGCAAATCTTGCCTACTGCTGCATTCCTAAGGTTTCTACTAGGTGTTAATAACAGATCCCGCTTACAGACACTGTAAACTCGCACTCCCTGCTCCTGTACTAACCCTACGCTCAAAACCGTAGACTGATCGATATCCCCTCGATCAGATTTTCCCGTAATCCGTATCCCAGAATTTTACAGACTCTGAAACTGACAGTCAACACCCTGACTGAATTCACCTAGATTTTTACAGAACTCTAGAAACTGTTTTGAGAATTTACAACAATACAAATAAAAACTAAAAACAATGAATTTAAAATCAAATAAACCCTAGGCTTTAGAATAGAAAAGCATCTCCCTTTTGTCTTCACAAATTGGCTTAGCCCAAATGAACTAGACCGACCCCTTTTTCATTTAGCCCGATCTCATTTCCTCTTTGCTCTGGGAAAGATTAATGGCGGCGGCTAACACTAGGGTTTTTGAAATCCTCAAATCGTGACTTCGTTGGCTGATGAAAATTGGTTCTCTGATGAACTTCGTGTGTCTCTGTTCTTGCTCGTCAACGATTTGGGTTGATCTCTATCGAAAAACTATGTGAGTATTTCTGAATTTGATTTCTGCTCTTTTGAATTGTGAATTTTGTTTTCGATTTTCTGTGTCTTGCCTATGATGAATTTGGTGTTAGAAATAGGATTATAACATCCTAAAATCGCTCTGATTTCAATGAATGACTCGGCTGATTTGCTGATTGATGCTTTCCCCTTTTGTTATATGGCTTGAATGAAATTTTGACTTTCCTATTTTGATTTCCTCGGCTTTGAATTGAATTGGATTCCTTGGATTTGTTATGGCAATTCAGAAGGACAATTTGCGGTCCCTTAAAGATATTGCCATGAAAAACACTTGCTGATTTTGTTTCCACTTATGAAATCGGCTTTGATTGGTATGCTTGATTAAACCTTGAATGGATGTTCTTGTGACCCCTTGCGAAGATTGTGAGTTGTTGCCTTAAAACTGTGAGCACTTAATTTGTAAACAATATTGCCTTGAATAAATTCCTAAAAGCATATTTATCAAAACAGAAAAAAAAATTGATTTCGACCCCTTATGAAATAATCTCTGATTGATTCCATTGCCTTAAAACTGATTTCGAAAATCAAGAGAATATTTTGAAGATAAATAAGTTCCTGAAATTGTTGGCTTTCCCTTTTTACTTGATTGTAAATAAAAGCTTTGTCCATAATTCCTGTGAATTTCTTTGGCTTTGAATACTTTTTCAGGTCTTAAAAAAAAACTTGTCACATTTGTGTCTTTGCCTTTATTTCCTGATTTGAAACTTGCCAAATATTATTTTCGATTTTCTTTGACCTGATCTGTACCTTGCCATGTAAACTGCTCAAGCATTGATGCCAAATGTGAATGCATAATTTCTGAAACCAATATCTTGATTGAAGGGTTATCTTGCATGATTTCTGCCATTGTTCTAATTAACTTACACACTTTTGATTGTGAACCTGATTTCTGGAATGATTTAAACACTTGCCAAACAAACTTTTTCCAAAGTTGATACTATCCATAACAGAACTGATTTCATGCTCTAGATTCAGACAGAGATTTCTGTCTTGTTCACATACTGCTCCACCATGTTTTGATATGTTGAATCACTTGTACATGCATAACCTCTGAATATGCTGCTGGACCATACATCAATGTCTCGACCATTTGCATGCTTAACTCATCACATTCATGCAACTGCCTTGTCTATGCTGATCATACATTTTCTTCCTTGCTCCACTACTATGGCTTGTATTTGCTTTGCTGATCTAACTTGAGAATATAATTGCATTTGCTGAAAGCATGACCATATTATTGAGCTGCCTTGTGCATTCATGTATGTCCAGAAATTTGTGTACACAGTTTGTACATGTCTCATTGTTGTATCACTATATAACTGCTACATTGACTAGTTTAGTTACTCCATTTGATCTACATGCACCAGAACAGTTTGTGTTGACCACATGTATAAATTTTTTGCATCATACATGTATATAGCAGTAGTGCAATGGTTTTGTTCCACCCATGCTTGTCACCATTCATTTTGCACTTGTTCATCTTTGAGCTGCTATGCATGTTATCCATTTCACCATGCTTCATTGATATATGCCATTGTACACCTTGTAGCTGCACCAGTATATTTTGTAAAGCTTGTGCCTTCTTGTTTGGGTTTGCTGAAAATTTTGAAATAATGCTTTGACCTTTTGCTCTAACTTTTGTTGTACTGTTATTTGTGCGACTTCTCTGCTTTGACTCACACTTGATCATACTGTGTATGCTTCTTTTTTCCAACCTTTGTTTGGCCATATTGAAATGGCTCGACCACTTTGTTTTCACACTTGAAACCTGAATTTTGCAAACTGCTTCCATGTTCTCTACACTCATTTGTGCCATCTGTGTTGACTTGTTTATTGTACCATTGATCAAACTGCTTTGCTTTATGTTTGTGCATGGCTCGACATTTGGACTGTTTGCTGGTTTGACTTTGCTTTTTGTTGAAACTGTTTTTGTGCACTTTGACTTTATTTTCATGTGCACTGAGTCGAGAAGGTCCACGTGGCTACTCCTCAGTTGCACACTGAATTGGCGTGGCAGTGCACACGTGTATATCTATACATGTGTGTATATGTAGTCATTCAGAAAATTTCCTGTCCCTGTACATATACAAACTGTCTGCTAGACACAGATGAATCAGATCAAGTCATGAAAAATGATGAGAAACACACCAGAAAACTGAGGCAAATAGAATTTTAAAAAATAAATTATTTTTGCATGTGTTCAGTTTTATTTCTATTGCAGTGTACTGTGTGTTTTCTGTTTCATGTGACAGGTAAGCAGACGGTGACTGGACTGACAGTGAAGATGCTGTGAAGACAGAAGACTGAAGATAAGAACAGTGTGAAAAAGTGTATATGTATACGAGTCTGTGTAAAAGAATGAATGAGTGAAACTGTGACTGAAAGATAGAGTGTTGTAGTGGAGAACACTGTATATGGAATTTTATTTGATATGTAATACAGTGATGTACAAATAGTGAAGTTAAAAAATTTGTACTGTTTGAATATTGAAATAAAATATTATATTTAAATAAAACACTGTGAATATTTGAATTTCTGTACAGTCGTATTTTATTTAAATATAAATATTATATTCCAGTCTGTGATTTACAATAACAGTAAAATATCAAACACATTAAAATAATATATATTTGGTTGTTATCATCAAACAAAAATCATACAATTGTGTATACAACACCGTTATATACAACAATCTCCCCCTTTTGATGATGACAAACAAATATATGATTTTGAGCATAAATGTGTTTGAAAAAAAAAATGAAATATATATTACTCCCCCTATTTGAATGCTCCCCCTACAAGTGTGCATGAGTGAAAGAATTAATAAATTTTCATAATTTTTCAAAAGTAAAAATATTTATAAAATATTCACTCATAAATCAAAATCTAATCCATTTTCCCCCTTTTGTTATCATCAGAAGGATACAGAGTTCAAAATATAGATGAAGAATTGACTAAAAATATAATTTCAGCTTAAGAGGAAAAACGGTCATCATAAATTTCAACCAGTCAAACAAAAATCATAATATTCTAAGAACAGGTGGCACATTTCACATTGTAGAGAATGACGGATATACGATGAATTTTTATATATTATGGAGAGAGTTTAAAAAACAAATCATTTCCAATTATTTTCCAATAAAAATTTATAAAAATGAGACACAAAAACAGTGATGGATTTGGACTATAATTTCTATTTAAGTGACAATATCAAATACTCTCAAATCCCAGTAGCTATCAATCGACAAATCATAATACGTCATAAAATTTCAACATATTTCACAGAATTGAAAGATGGATTGATAGGTCGGTTTTTATACTCAGAGGAGAATTTCAATTTTATTTCTATTTTTAGCACTCTATATTTCCTTTTTATTTATTTTTTATTTAAGAGCACACTGACCACGCATAACCAGAGCTTGGATTTTTAAATGGGATCAGTCGCAGCTTAAATTATAAGACGTCTCATAACCATGCATAACCAGTGCTTGGATTTTTAAATGAGGTTTAGAGACACTCTTATTAATTATATTTTTATCATTTACAGCTTTATAAAGGAAAATCTCCTCGGTATATGAAACCAATATGAATGATAGAAAGGTGGTAGATACAGAAATGGACTGTGAAATAAATTTCTAAATTATTTATATTATGAAATATACTCGACTGTACCGGGATCATTGAAAATTTTCAATTATCACTAATTCTGAATAATAACATAATCCAATTCTATCACAAATATTTTCACTGCTTATTCGAAAAGATTTTAAAAAAAAAATAAACTCTCCACATTAAAAAAAACAAAATGGATGGCAGAATGATGATAGATAAAGGAGATGGTCGTGAAATAATTGCCAGTTCAAAGATATTATAATAAATATTCAATCATCATGAAAATCCAGATAAAATCTCCTCTTGTTGTGAAATATATTGCAGTCATAATTCATCACAATTTCAGATTCTGATATATTTTGATGAATTATAAATACAGTAAAATTTGGATATTGATTTCAATTTCTGAATGAATAAAAAATAAATAATCTTGAAATTAAAAATTAATTACAAGAGGAATATAAAGAGCTATACAGGACAAGAGTGATTAAAAAAAATTCAGCACATCTGATACCAATTGTAGTCTCCCTCTCGAGGATTTTAATTACACCCTGATGGACCATCATGGACATCTCAGACCAAAGAAATTTAAACACAAACCCAGCCAGACAAATTTAGCACATTTATTTGTATAAGGCAAAAAAAATGTATGGATCTATACAAGGTGAAAATTTGAATCTCAGTACAAATGGGTGAAACAAAAATAAGCACTTCTGATACCACTTGTTCTCGCTTTCTCGAGGATTTTACCAAGACAATGGAGACAAACTATGATATCACAGACAACAGAAATTTAAAGCCCAAGCAGACAAATCAAACAATAAGCAATTATCTAAGAACAGTATCAGAGCAGTGCAGAACACAATATCACATCAGACTTGTCTGGGGATGGTCACATAAGAACTTTCATGATCCAAGATTAGAACTACCGTTTATTTGAAATCATTTGAGGAATATGAAAAATCTCTAGATTCAATGAATCGATCACACCAAATTATTATTTTCACATTCAGAATATGTGTGTGATTCAATAAATCAATAATTTCAAATGATTTTAAACAAACAATCATTCAAATCAAATAACCATGAAATAGTAGAGAGATTTAACACCAATTTTTCAAAGAATTTTTCACAAGAATTTCAGACAAGTCCAAAGAAAAACAGATCATTTACATCAGATTTGATAGATATTCATGATCCAAAATGATTTATTTGAAATCACTTGAATCAATGTCAAGTTTTGAAATATAATGAATCAGTCACACAAGGTTGATAATTTCAAATTTAGGAGGTGTGTGATTATTCAAGATATTAATAGTTTCAGATGATTTCAAACAAACAGATTCTAACCATAATGATCATGAGTAACAATGATTTTTAAGATGTATCACTGAGATTCTAGACAATTTTAAAAAATTCAAGCCAATCTGAATATTTCTGAAATTATCACAACTGATGAATAACAAAGTGCTGTAATGAGTATAATATATTGAGCTTTTCTAAAATAGATTAGAAGAGACTCAAAAACAACAGAGGTGTGTGAAATTTCATTAAATTTTCAGATCTTCAAAATTTTTGAATTTATACTAACAGTGTTCAAGATATGATATGAATGCTTCAGCACTGTTAGAATTTCAGAAAAAAAATAAACTCCAAAACAATTGCAGATATATATAAGTTTAAATTCAGATTATGGAAGAATTAAAACATGACAGTTTTATACAGATTAAACGAATTTCCAGAAAATCATAAGTACTGCAATCGGAAGTTGATGAAGCGCAGAATAAGAAGAATATGTCAGTGTCAAATCAACTCAGGACAAACAAAAAGAAAAAAAAAGAAAAACAAAAGGGGTAGAAGAAGAAATAAAAAAAAAATATTTACAAAGACAAGTTCAGAGATCATACCTGAAATCAGTGTAAACCAGAATCTCTAACTCAGTAAATCTTGGCCAAGGAACTGTAAAGAATACAGAAATATAGAACAGCTTGAAATCAATCTCTTTTCAGCATAGCAGTTCCTCAACCTTCACTGGTACCTAGCAGTTAAGTGGATCAAGTGGTCTAACAAAATTTGTAAAACCACTCTGAAATTTGTTTACCACTTTTGGTACCCAAACCTGTTTGTATAACATCCCATTCGAATCTGTCTTTGTGCCTTTAGGAACCAAAACTTGTTTAGTTTTTCCAAAAATCATTTTATTTCCTTTTGGGGTCCACATCTGTTCAACTGGATTGTTATCAAACCAATTCTTGTCTCGTTTGTGATTTAAAAACCTTTTGGAATTGTCAAAATTCAAATTTTCAGAAAGACCCTTTTTAAAGCAATTTAAAGGATTTTTAAAATCACAAGAATTCAATTTTTCAAAAACACTTGTTTTTCCAAAACCAAGACCTTGTTTATGACCAACCGAAAATTGGTTTTGTAACAGCATATTCAACGATTTTTCTCCATTCGAAAATTTATCCAAAGTTGATTCTAATCGTTGAATTTTGGATTTAAGATCAGAGTTTTCTTTTATCAGATTTGAACAACGATTAATGTTGATCTTTCTCCTTTCAGTATCATTTTGTTTCAAAGACAAATTTTCGTTTTCAAGAAGTTTGATTTTGGTCTTGGACTCAAAGATTTCAGATTCAAATTTAACTTGTTTTTCAAATTCAAGTTTCTTGAAATTCTCAATCTCTTTTTCAAGCTCGTTTAAAATTAAATCACTTTTCAACAAGCTTTCTTTCTCAGCAACTTCATGTTTGGAACTTTTGATGGCCTTAAAATTATTAAATTCTTTTTGCAAAGAATTGTTTGAATCTTTTAGCTCAACCTCGTTATCTTTTAAAATCAGAATTTCCTCTTTAAGCCTTTGAATATTTTTATTGAGATGAACGAGGTCAGTTTTCAAATTCAAACAACTTTCACAGTCAGAATTTTCTAATTTCATGACATTTGTAGATTCTGATTCCAAACAGTTAATTTTGCTATTTAACTCGTGATTTTTAGATTTCAAGTATTTGTTTTTACGATGGAGTTTATCAACGATTTTTGTTAAATCAGTACACATATAAACCAACTCTTCATATGAGAAGCTTTCAGTCTCATTGCCTGTTAAGTCTCCATCGTCTGATCTACTTGAATTTTCATTTGTTTCTTCTCCTGAGCATAGATCTGAATCTGAGTTGACCACTTTGGGTTTTGAGCTGCTGTTGTCGATCTTTCCATACTTTCTATTGAGAAAATCCCATATTTCCTGCGCAGTCAAGCAATGAGAAATGAGGTTATATTGGACATCATCAATATAAGAATACAAAGTGTGAATAGCACGAGAATTAAATCCAATATCGTTCCTATTGACCATATCATAACCATTAATAACAGTATCCCAACATTTAATATCAATAGATTTTAAATATAATTCCATTTCTAATTTCCAATTTGAAAAATCTGTACCATCGAAAATAAATGGAGTACGACTGGACTGATTCTCAGAAGACTGACAACTAGAATTCACCATTTCTCTAGAGTTAAAAAATACCTGCTCTGATACCACTTGTTGGATCTAGATTAACCCTAGAGGGGGGTGAATAGGGTTTATCACAGTTTATCAAATAATTAAAAAATTAATCCCAGCACAGATAAAGCAGAGTAAGTAAGTACAGAAAGTAAATAACACACAGAGATACCCAGCTTCGGCAAATCTTGCCTACTGCTGCATTCCTAAGGTTTCTACTAGGTGTTAATAACAGATCCCGCTTACAGACACTGTAAACTCGCACTCCCTGCTCCTGTACTAACCCTACGCTCAAAACCGTAGACTGATCGATATCCCCTCGATCAGATTTTCCTGTAATCCGTATCCCAGAATTTTACAGACTCTGAAACTGACAGTCAACACCCTGACTGAATTCACCTAGATTTTTACAGAACTCTAGAAACTGTTTTGAGAATTTACAACAATACAAATAAAAACTAAAAACAATGAATTTAAAATCAAATAAACCCTAGGCTTTAGAATAGAAAAGCATCTCCCTTTTGTCTTCACAAATTGGCTTAGCCCAAATGAACTAGACCGGCCCCTTTTTCATTTAGCCCGATCTCATTTCCTCTTTGCTCTGGGAAAGATTAATGGCGGCGGCTAACACTAGGGTTTTTGAAATCCTCAAATCGTGACTTCGTTGGCTGATGAAAATTGGTTCTCTGATGAACTTCGTGTGTCTCTGTTCTTGCTCGTCAACGATTTGGGTTGATCTCTATCGAAAAAGTATGTGAGTATTCTGAATTTGATTTCTGCTCTTTTGAATTGTGAATTTTGTTTTCGATTTTCTGTGTCTTGCCTATGATGAATTTGGTGTTAGAAATAGGATTATAACATCCTAAAATCGCTCTGATTTCAATGAATGACTCGGCTGATTTGCTGATTGATGCTTTCCCCTTTTGTTATATGGCTTGAATGAAATTTTCACTTTCCTATTTTGATTTCCTCGGCTTTGAATTGAATTGGATTCCTTGGATTTGTTATAGCAATTCAGAAGAACAATTTGCGGTCCCTTAAAGATATTGCCATGAAAAACACTTGCTGATTTTGTTTCCACTTATGAAATCGGCTTTGATTGGTATGCTTGATTAAACCTTGAATGGATGTTCTTGTGACCCCTTGCGAAGATTGTGAGTTGTTGCCTTAAAACTGTGAGCACTTAATTTGTAAACAATATTGCGTTGAATAAATTCCTGAAAGCATATTTATCAAAACAGAAAAAAAATTGATTTCGACCCCTTATGAAATAATCTCTGATTGATTCCATTGCCTTAAAACTGATTTCGAAAATCAAGAGAATATTTTGAAGATAAATTAGTTCCTGAAATTGTTGGCTTTCCCTTTTTACTTGATTGTAAATAAAAGCTTTGTCCATAATTCCTGTGAATTTCTTTGGCTTTGAATACTTTTTCAGGTCTTAAAAAAAAACTTGTCACATTTGTGTCTTTGCCTTTATTTCCTGATTTGAAACTTGCCAAATATTATTTTCGATTTTCTTTGACCTGATCTGTACCTTGCCATGTAAACTGCTCAAGCATTGATGCCAAATGTGAATGCATAATTTCTGGAACCAATATCTTGATTGAAGGGTTCTCTTGCATGATTTCTGCCATTGTTCTAATTAACTTACACACTTTTGATTGTGAACCTGATTTCTGGAATGATTTAAACACTTGCCAAACAAACTTTTGCCAAAGTTGATACTATCCATAACAGAACTGATTTCATGCTCTAGATTCAGACAGAGATTTCTGTCTTGTTCACATACTGCTCCACCATGTTTTGATATGTTGAATCACTTGTACATGCATAACCTCTGATTATGCTGCTGGACCATACATCAATGTCTCGACCATTTGCATGCTTAACTCATCACATTCATGCAACTGCCTTGTCTATGCTGATCATACATTTTCTTGCTTGCTCCACCACTATGGCTTGTATTTGCTTTGCTGATCTAACTTGAGAATATAATTGCATTTGCTGAAAGCATGACCATATTATTGAGCTGCCTTGTGCATTCATGTATGTCCAGAAATTTGTGTACACAGTTTGTACATGTCTCATTGTTGTATCACTATAAAACTGCTACATTGACTAGTTTAGTTACTCCATTTGATCTACATGCACCAGAATAGTTTGTGTTGACCACATGTATAAATTTTTTGCATCATACATGTATATAGCAGTAGTGCAATGGTTTTGTTCCACCCATGCTTGTCACCATTCATTTTGCACTTGTTCATCTTTGAGTTGTTATGCATTTTATCCATTTCACCATGCTTCATTGATATATGCCATTGTACACCTTGTAGCTGCACCAGTATATTTTGTAAAGCTTGTGCCTTCTTGTTTGGGTTTGCTGAAAATATTGAAATAATGCTTTGACCTTTTGCTCTAACTTTTGTTGTACTGTTATTTGTGTGACTTCTCTGCTTTGACTCACACTTGATCATATTGTGTATGCTTCTTTTTTCAAACCTTTGTTTGGCCATATTGAAATGGCTCGACCACTTTGTTTTCACACTTGAAACCTGAATTTTGCAAACTGCTGCCATATTCTCTACACTCATTTGTGCCATCTGTGTTGACTTGTTTATTGTACCATTGATCAAACTGCTTTGCTTTATGTTTGTGCATGGCTCGACATTTGGACTGTTTGCTGGTTTGACTTTGCTTTTTGTTGAAACTGTTTTTGTGCACTTTGACTTTATTTTCATGTGCACTGAGTCGAGAAGGTCCACGTGGCTACTCCTCAGTTGCACACTGAATTGGCGTGGCAGTGCACACGTGTATATCTATACACGTGTGTATATGCAGTCATTCAGAAAATTTCCTGTCCCTGTACATATGCAAACTGTCTGCTAGACACAGATGAATCAGATCAAGTCATGAAAAATGATGAGAAACACACCAGAAAACTGAGGCAAATAGAATTTAAAAAAAAAATTATATTTGCATGTGTTCAGTTTTATTTCTATTGCAGTGTACTGTGTGTTTTCTGTTTCATGTGACAGGTAAGCAGACGGTGACTGGACTGACAGTGAAGATGTTGTGAAGACAGAAGACTGAAGACAAGAACAGTGTGAAAAAGTGTATATGTATACGAGTCTGTGTAAAAGAATGAATGAGTGAAACTGTGACTGAAAGATAGAGTGTTGTAGTGGAGAACACTGTATATGGAATATTATTTGATATGTAATACAGTGATGTACAAATAGTGAAGTTAAAAAATTTGTACTGTTTGAATATTGAAATAAAATATTATATTTAAATAAAACACTGTGAATATTTGAATTTCTGTACAGTCGTATTTTATTTAAATATAAATATTATATTCCAGTCTGTGATTTACAATAACAGTACAATATCAAACACATTAAAATAATATATATTTGGTTGTTATCATCAAACAAAAATCATATAATTGTGTATACAACACCGTTATATACAACACCCTCCCATTTAAGCTTATAAGTTCACTTAAATCCCCTTTATAACTTCATTATAATCTCGAGTTAAGATATAAAACTCGTTCAAAATCTCTTTTCAAAATTTAAATCAATCCCAGTAATTTTTTTTTTGAAAATTAAATCAATCCCAGTAAATTTCTCCTTTAAAATAATATAATTAATTCAAATAACTTCATATAATTGTTTTTTCGAAAAAATAAATCGAATTCTTAATTGTTGGGTTATTCCCTACTTACCTGCTTATACTTTCTCTTAACATAAGCAGTTACTTTATCAAAAAAAAAAAAATTACTGCTGACTTATAAACCTTTGAATAACAATAATAATCCTTATTTTCTTTAAAAGTCACTTTATTCAAAATAATATTTTTAAACCTTATTTTGGTTATAAACTAAATTTATACCTCAATACGGTCAGTTCACTTGACGATAAAAAAAGTTCACAATTTTATAATGACTGACTTCTAGACAGTGATGCCACAATACTGAACCAATATATTCACTAGTTAAAACAAATCACATAGTGAATTTTCAATTCAACTGTTTTCGATCAAATCAATTGTTCAATCAAAACTATTTCCTTTATCTGATAACTACACCCATCCATCAACAAACAGATCACACAACAATTCAAACCATTTCAATCACGTTCAAATAATAAACGTGAACAATCAAGTGGAAATTTTCTTTATCGAATTTGAACAAGGGTCGGTGTCTTACTGGAATTAAATGTCCATTTAATTCCACTGACTAAATCAAAAATAAATATCCATAACTAGCAGATGGTCAACTACTAGCAACCAGAGCACACAGAAATAAAACCCAATTTATATGAAATATAAATCGGAGGAAACTGAGTGAGGTTAACTCACTTTGATCGGTTGGGTCGTTCAACGCTGGTTTTAATTAAATTAAACAACGTTTAATTAAATTAAAAGTTTTCCGCCTTTCCAGTCCTGACAGACACTGCTCCATCCCGATCTCCTCGTCTCTACGGTTCCAACGAGCCTGATTTTGTCAAAATCCGTTAACGTACGGACGAGATATCGTCAAAATAAGTTTTAAATCAAATTAAATTAAACATAGGTTTTATATTTGAACTTAGATGGGCTTTACCTTTAACCGGCGGCCCACATACAAATGAACCTGACCCGCTCCTGTTTAAAACCCCTCACCGATCCTTATCCTCATTTCAATCGGCCGCCATAAAAATTTTCATCCCAAATAGAAAAACCCTAATCGCGAATCCTCTACCAACTCGAGATAATTGGCGTCGCCTTCTCCTCCGATCCTCCCCTACCTTCAATCGACTGTCAAACAACAACTCCTACAACCCCTACCGATACCCGCTGAGCCTACCACCACTTCCACAGCCTCCACGGCTTTGCCAGTCAACCCCAAACACCCAGATCCAACCGAGGCCTCCGTCGTGAACAACTCCAACAGCAATCAGCCCTACACCGAAAGCTAAGTTTTTCTTTTCCCTTTAAATTTCACTAATATTTGTTTTGATTTTTCTGATTCTTGAATGGGATTTTCTTTGATTGACTGTGTGTGTTTGTGTGGTCTGTGATGTATGAAACACCATGTCGTGACCCTTATTTATAGTTGTGGATTGAAACTAGATGAGAAAACTGTCTAAATCATACTGAAATATGTTGTAAAATCATAGGTTTAGGTTCTAGTTTGTTTAGTTCTTAGGTGCTGCTTCTTTTCATTCAGTTGTATTATCAACTGTGGTACTGCTTGATGGACGTTGATGATTGTTTGATGTTTGCGAGATGGTCCTAGCATAGATTTATAAATTACATAGGGTCTTTGCAATGCAGTTGTCTTGTTTGAAAAGAGATAGTGATTGAAATGGCCTAGGTTAGGGGAGATAGGAGCTATGACTTGTTCAACCAAATGTTTGAACTGCAGGTCATGGAATTTGTATTGGGTTTCCTACTGTATGGTACGGTCTTGCCTAAATTTGCATAAAATTGACTGCTTAGCAATTTATTGGTCTGTAGATTTGATGTCAAAAATATATACACAATTCAGTTTTCTTTTGCTGTTCATGTCCTTTTTTTCACAGCTACTCCTACTCTATCTCCTTAGCTGTTTATTTCCAATGCATATTATCTGAAATATATACATAGATTTAGTTGTTTCCTTTTGTTATGTATTGTCTTGTCCCCTCCAACTGAGCATATTTACTTTTTAACTGTTTGAACTTATATATATATATATATATATTTCTTCATCATCTGATTTCCTTAGTTATTCTAGCCATATGGGTTCACTATTTCTTGGATGAAACAGGTCTTCTTGCAATTTGTATTTTTAATGCAATGTTCTGTCTATCCATTTGTTACTGTTCTATAGTTGTTTAATTAAATTTCTGTATATGGATTTGTTGTTTCAAAATATACCTACCTATGCTTGATTTTCCCTAGCTGTTCTTGTGTTGTCCCTTAGCCAATTAGTTGTTTTAAAATATTTAGCTGTACATTTAGCTTTTGCGATTTGATGTTACACCTTTGTTTCAATACGGCTATGCATTGCCTTAGTTGTGCATTTCACTGTTCTCTTTAATTTATTTTTCCCTTTTTTTCTTCTTTACTGTTCAAATGATGTCATTACCCTTTTTAATGGTTTCTTCTTTCTCGCAGATCAAAGAGTTGGGCACTTCGGTTTGGGAAGAGACATGAAGAGCTTTTATTTACAAATGTTGATTCGTGTTTTGAAGTTTGAACTTGTATTAGCTGTTGATGTATATGTTTAGTTTTTTACAGGTTTATGTTGTGGGTCTTGGTTTGTAAATTTAATTAGCAAAGTGTATACATATTCAAATGGATAATTATTATATACGCTCCTAAGAAGCTATTAAAGATAGATTTGACTACTTTTAAACAGTTGTAAAGCATCAGTTGATATGTTGAGTAACGTGTAAAATTTTAAGAATCAATAACATAAAGTAGGTAAAAGAATTAACGGCCATATAACATGGACAGTGAAGTTCTCAAATGAAGTTCATTTGCAACTAACAAATTCTCATTTATTCTAAGATACGTTTCCTTTCGAAATATTTACAAACTGCCCTAATCTTTTATTTGAAATATCATCACAGTTCAACTTTATTGTATATATATATATATATATATATATTTATACTACCACATATATGTATTTAGGTCTCCAAGGCTTCAGATCCTGATTCCGTCGTGCAGTCATTCCAAATTCTTAAAGAAAAGAAGCCTCGATAATGTACTTATCCAAATATTCCTAAGCTGCGTTTAGCCGGTTTGTCTTGCCTTGTTGTATGAGTATGATATATGTTCGTATTTTATTCGTTTTTGCCAAACCGAGCGGGACGTAAATAAACACATACACTTACATAAATGTCATCGCATTTATTAAATTAACAACTTCATATTTCAATTCCGTATGGCAGTCAAACTCTACATAAAATTCTCGTTTTAATTAATATATAAATATATATATATTCGAACTCTAATTTAAATAATAAATTCGATTAAAAATCTATTATATTTCAAATATAATATATAAACTGATTTAAATATTCGAATTTAAATGGCCGAAAAATCCGGGACGTTACATTCTTTCCTCCTTAAAATAATTTCGTCCTCGAAATTGTAAAATAAGAAGAATATTGAATTATTTTAAAATCCATTACTTGAATAATAAATTCGAACTTTTAAAAAAAAATCTAAAAACTTGCCAGCACTCCCTCTGCATGGCTCGGTCGGTACGATTACCACTGCCACTCTAGGCCTCAACTTCTTCGAAAAGAAAATTCAAAATACAAATGGCAACTTACTTTATTTGGATCCAAATTTATTTTCAATAAATTTTCAAACCCCAATTCATTCAAGTTCTCTCACTTTGAATTCATTCTTAAATGGGTTTTACTTAACCAGGCTCAGCTTTACTTTCATATTCGATTTAATTGACGAATTGATTTTCTAATCAATTCAATTTTATTTCAAAATTCAAATTTGATTTCAAACCAAATTAACCAGAACAAACAATCCACATTATTATAATATAGAAAATAAATTCCTTTTTCTATATAAAATATACGTTGGGTAAAATTATTTCATCTACCCATCTTTATAAAATAATATCGTATCCATTCACTAGTTCAATGCTTCTCAACACTTGAACCAGTCAAATAACACAATACAAAACGTCTTTATATAAAATTTTACAAATATGCTCTCATATATATATATATACACACTCAAACTCAATCTAGGGTGTTACTAACCCCATCTCTATTGAGTTACGCCACAGAGCCAAGGTTACTACTCAACCAATAGCTCTGATACCACTGTAACGACCCAGCGAATTTCGGCCCCGAAAATTGACATGAACCCCCTTTACTGTACTCATGCCGATCCTCCAAGCACCGAAAACACTGGAACGTTTAGAAAGAAGTTAGAGGGTGAGATAAGAAAGAAAGAAAGTTAGGATAGAAGAAAAAGAGGAATCAACACAGAGTCTCACATCGCAGCGGAACAAAATATATTACAGAAATAAATCTTTACTGAAAACTTTAAAATAAATACAATATCGGAGTACAACACACAACTGGACAGTTTTGAAATCTTTCCTGATATATATAATCACGCAGCGGAATATCATTCATCTGAACATCTTTAGCTCGTCTCTAGACTTCTCAGTACCTGATAACCTGAACCTGTACACCTCGGTCTAACCCGAGCATTTACAAAACACCGGGTCAGTCTGGTGAACCAGAGTGAGAAAAACTCGCACAGCAATTAAGGTTATCACACAACTTGATTTTAAAGTTAAAATCCTTTCGAATGGAAAAGATAATCGTAAGACTGATCCACACATAAACACGGACGGTTTTTACCATACGATAACCCAAACCAGTTTTTCGAAAATCAATATCTTGATCTGATATTATGATAATGTCTAGATACAAATAATTAACAAATCTAGAGGAATGCTTGCATCTTACGCTCCCCGTATATAGTATACAATCGGAAACCGCGGGCGCTTATTGGATATTGAATTTCCAACTTGACAAGGTATGGGACCACCTTCCGCACGTGTATCTCTAGAGGCGAGTACACAGGGTTCAACAAGAACGTCTTGCAACCCGGCCCTCACATGACCGACCACACATTTCGCTTGAGTGTATCGAATGTATATCACCAACGGATGGACTCAAACCACCGTTCCCGAATGGGCAGAATCGATAAAGTAAGGAACAAAAAGAAATTTCTCTAGATAGGCGATTATACACCTTAATGGGAGTGACCCACGTAGCCATGTTGCCTGCCCGATTTTTGTCATTTCCTGGTTGACGAGGCTTGAGGTTATAATCTTTTGAACACCTGGCCACCATTCACTTTGAATGCCACATCGTCAGATCCGCCAGGTATCACTGAATACTGATTTCCACAAAAATACTCTGAGCGTTAAGCCAAAGAAGGTGTACGGCCTTCTTCGCCACCAACAGAGATACGTTTGTAGAAAATCAACATACGTAATCCCTTTAGAAATACTTTGTCAGACACTCGTCCATACAAGTCACCGAGGAACAGGATGAACCGAAGGTACTCTCCTACTGCATCCAATATAGGAATCACCCCACGGATTAGTAGCGATCGTCCTTGCAATCCACAGTTTCAACCACGATAGAACCAAAGTATATCTCCGGGTCGAATAGGAGATTGTAAGTGGTTCTTCCGCTTTATGAAGATCTATGGTCTTCACATGCTCCATCTCGATCGTTGTCTGATCTCTTCTATATATTTCGTATTTGTTGGTTGGAATGGATTTCGAATATATATTCGATTCCGGTCTTTCGATACCAACATCCGTAAAAGCCAAACTTGATAGTCGGTTATTTAACTGTCAAGCAAACATCCATTAAACCATAAAATATAAATAGAATTTATCGTTCAGTATTCAGCATCACTTGCTCTTCTAATTCAAATAATTAAACTTCTTCTTTCTCAATATCTTGGAGACTCGGTATTTACTTCTTATTTAATTAGGAAAAACCTCTCAACTTCCTTTCTTCTAATGTTTGCAAAACATTGGCTAAACATTATTTAAAAATCCATAATAGAAGAATCAAATCAACTTATTATTCGTAAAACATTGTGAAGTATATTTCATTTATTTATTTCACAGCTTCCAGTGTTTATTCTTATTGAATAAACTAGATCTTATGGTTTTTCTTCTGTGGAAATTCTCTTAGATTTCCTTTTTGACCTTGGGATTCTCATTCTGTATGTATACCCCCAATGTTTCACTAAACATTGCGTTATTATTTCTAAATGAATAATATACCCTCACTGCCCTTCGTTTCATCACAACAAATATCATCTTCAGATAATTTCGAAGTCGTTCAAGTTGGGGTATTTAATTACCTCTCAGACCTTAATCAGCAACGTTCTTATCTTCAGATAAATATAAGTCATGTCCCAAAAACCCATATCTCGTTTCAATACCAATTAAAATTCTGATTAACTAGTTAATCCAAACTATAGCTTTACAAATTCACTTTATCTTTTGGAAACCCCTCTTTTATATATATATATATATATATATATATATATATATATAACCAATATTGCTTAATCCATTGATTATTAAATTTCTTACCAAACATTGCTCGCATTAACTTCCCATTTTGATTAAGTACTTTGTTTCCTATCTGGGTTATTATCATGGACCTTATTACTTAATACTTTTACCAAACTTAATTATAAATCCCCCTTTTCCCATTTCCTTTTTCTTCTGGGAAATCTCCAGGTCCAATTACCGACCTTAAGTGTTTCTAATTCCAAATCAATTTCTTCACTTCTCACTCGCTTTATAAACCTTGTTTTCATCTCAGGTTAATCATAACTCCTTTATACCCTCATTTTCCTTTACTTAATCAAATTGTTAAGTAACCCTCCCATTTAAGCTTATAAGTTCGCTTAAACCCCCTTTATAACTTCATTATAAACTCGAGTTAAGATATAAAACTCGTTCAAAATCTCTTTTCAAAATTTAAATCAATCCCAGTAAATTTCTCCTTTAAAATAATATAATTAATTCAAATAACTTCATATAATTGTTTTACGAAACAATAAATCGAATTCTTAACTGTTGGGTTATTCCCTACTTATCTGCTTATACTTTCTCTTAACATAAGCGGTTACTTTATCAAAAAAAATTTACTGCTGACTTATAAACCTTTGAATAATAATAATAATCCTTATTTTCTTTAAAAGTAACTTTATTCAAAATAATATTTTTAAACCTTACTTTGTTTATAAACTAAATTTATACCTCAATACGGTCAGTTCACTTGACGATAAAAAAGTTCACAATTTTATAATGACTGACTTCTAGACAGTGATGCCACAATACTGAACCAATATATTCGCTAGTTAAAACAAATCACATGGTGAATTTTCAATTCAACTATTTTCGATCAAATCAATTGTTCAATCAAAACAATTTCCTTTATCTGATAACTATACCCATCCATAAGCAAACAGATCAAACAACAAATAAAACCATTTCAATCACGTTCAATTAATAAACGTGAACAATCAAGGGGAAATTTCTTTTATCGAATTCGAACAAGGGTCGGTGTCTTACTGGAATTAAATGTCCGTTTAATTCCACTGATTAAATCAAAAATAAATATCCATAACTAGCAGATGGTCAACTACTAGCAACCAGAGCACACAGAAATAAAACCCAATTTATATGAAATATAAATCGGAGGAAACTGAGTGAGGTTAACTCACTTTGATCGGTTGGGTCGTTCAACGCTAGTTTTAATTAAATTAAACAACGTTTAATTTAATTAAAAGTTTTCCGTCTTTCCAGTCCTGACAGACACTGCTCCATCCCGATCTCCTCGTCTCTACGGTTCCAACGAGCCGGATTTTGTCAAAATCCGTTAACGTACGGACGAGATATCGTCAAAACAAGTTTTAAATCAAATTAAATTAAACATAGATTTTATATTTGAACTTAGATGGGCTTTACCTTTAACCGGCGGCCCACATACAAACGAACCTAACCCGCTCCTGTTTAAAAACCCTCACCGATCCTTATCCTCATTTCAATCGGCCACCACAAAAATTTTCATCCCAAATAGAAAAACCCTAATCGCTAATCCTCTACCAACTCGAGATAATCGGCGTCGCCTTCTCCTCCGATCCTCCCCTACCTTCGATCAACTGTCAAACAACAACTCCTACAACCCCTACCGATACCCGCTGAGCCTACCACCACTTCCACAGCCTCCACGGCTTTGCCAGTCAACCCCAAACCGTCAGATCCAACCGAGGCCTCCGTCGTGAACAACTCCAACAGCAATCAGCCCTACACCGAAAGCTAAGTTTTTCTTTTCCCTTTAAATTTCAGTAATATTTGCTTTGATTTTTCTGATTCTTGAATGGGATTTTCTTTGATTGACTGTGTGTGTTTGTGTGGTCTGTGATGTATGAAACACCATGTCGTGACCCTTATTTACAGTTGTGGATTGAAACTAGATGAGAAAACTGTCTAAATCATACTGAAATATGTTGTAAAATCAAAGGTTTAGGTTCTATTTTGTTTAGTTCTTAGGTGCTGCTTCTTTTCATTCAGTTGTATTATCAACTGTGTTACTGCTTGATGGACGTTGATGATTGTTTGATGTTTGCGAGATGGTCCTAGCATAGATTTATAAATTACATAGGTCTTTGCAATGCAGTTGTCTTGTTTGAAAAGAGATAGTGATTGAAATGGCCTAGGTTAGGGGAGATAGGAGCTATGACTTGTTCAACCAAATGTTTGAACTGCAGGTCATGGATTTTGTATTGGGTTTCCTACTGTATGGTACGGTCTTGCCTAAATTTGCATAAAATTGACTGCTTAGAAATTTATTGATCTGTAGATTAGATGTCAAAAATATATACACATTTCAGTTTTCTTTTGCTGTTCATGTCCTTTTTTTTCATAGCTACTCTTACTCTATCTCCTTAGCTGTTTATTTCCAATGCATATTATTTGAAATATATACATAGATTTAGTTGTTTCCTTTTGTTATGTAT
Organism: Allium sativum; assembly: GCA_030737875.1. Classification (NCBI taxonomy): domain Eukaryota; kingdom Viridiplantae; phylum Streptophyta; class Magnoliopsida; order Asparagales; family Amaryllidaceae; genus Allium; species Allium sativum. The sequence goes on from CM060918.1 coordinate 552,449,859, forward strand.
TGTCTTATCCCCTCCAGCTGAGCATGTTTACTTTTTAACTGTTTGAACTTATATATATATATATATATATATATATTTCTTCATCATCTGATTTCCTTAGTTATTCTAGCCATATGGGTTCACTGTTTCTTGGATGAAACAGGTCTTCTTGCAATTTGTATTTTTAATGGAATGTTTTGTCTATCCATTTGTTACTGTTCTATAGTTGTTTAATTAAATTTCTATATATGGATTTGTTGTTTCAATATATACCTACCTATGCTTGATGATCAACGCTAGAAAAGCGCGATATTTGTAATAAAATTCTGCAAGCGCACAGGTGTGTAGCATACAGGTCGAACACGGGGAGGTAAATTAAAATCAAATTATTTATTTAATCTCTTGGGCGAGTTAGACGATTTTCGAGGTTGGTTTTTGAAGACAATAAAAATTGAAACTGCGATCCGATTCAGAACAAATCTAATTGAACCGATGAACAAATCACAACTATCAATTGGAAATTAAAATGCAAAACAGAAATAAAATGCAGAAAGTAAAATTGCAGGAAAAGAAGAACACAGAAAGTAAATTAGGATTGTCATTGAAACTAATCAAACGACTAATCACTAACAAAAAATGTAAAATACAATTGATGCTCTTCCAAAACTAATTGTGAAGACAACACCTATTGCTAAGAAAAAGAAAAATGCAGAAATAAAAGAAGAACTTTTATTAATGGAGAAGAGAATACAGAAAAATGGAGATGATTGTTACAATGGGTATACATGTGCTTATATAGGTGAACTGAAAAACCCTAATCCTCTAATGGGCCATGACTCAACCTCTTGAAAATAATATATTCACAAATAAAAGGGATAAGATAAACTTGAAATATTCCATGCAGCTTTCCTCTTTTGATTGGTCATGTGGCAAATTGTTTGGCATTTTCCAAGAGATTTGAGGTTGATTGGTAAATTGATTGGCATCATGATAGGCATCTATCTAATCAAATCTTCATCTTTATGGAGAGTAAAAATGAAAGATTCCCTTTGATTTATCTATGAAGAATACTTCCAATTCTTGAAATATTTATTAGTGTATATCATATATTCATACATATGAATATATATATACACCATAAATCACTAATCCATAAATTCTTCAAAGCAAGGGAGGCAGTGTGAACGCGTTCCATTCTTCAGCAAAAAGAGAGTTTGATGGGAATCGAACCCAGGTCTTTCTGTACAGATTTCCATGCCTTAACCAATGTGCTACATCTTCCTTTGTGATTGAAAACTTGTTGAGATGGGAAAGTAGCTTCTTTTTCTTATCAGTGGTCTTTTATTTAATGTAGGAGACCATTAATCAATGACCTGTAAAAGCACACAAAATACCCAAAGTAGCATTTATTTATATACAATAAAGATAAGATATAAGCATAAAAATAAACACATTTCTGTGCTAATCAAATACCCCCACACTTATCTTTTACTCGTCCTCGAGTAAAACAAGAAATGAAAAACTAAACTAGATAGGTCACACTTTCATAGGAAACACGATTGCATTGAGCGTATGCAACAAGCTGTTAAACCTCTAGGTGTCCCTAGTAGGACGAGTGGTGTCTCGTGAGGGTTTTCAGCGGATACTACCCACAAAATCCAAATGCAGTATGCTATGATTCTAATGAAACTACATGATGCAACGGACATATGTAAAATAAAAACAAAAATGAAAACAAGACTTGTTTCTGAAATGGTACAACAAATTAAATTAACAATTTCTAGTCAGTTGATTTTATTTTAGATACCTCAACTTGTCAAAAAATTTCAATATAAATCAAGTTTTCAAATGTTAAATTCCAGTTTGGCCAGTTAGTTCGGTCGATAACATAGTTGTAACGACCCAGATTTTTGAACAGTTATTTTAAATATTTAGTATTGTTTAAATATTAAATTAACAATATAAAAGAATTTTTATAGTGAATTATCGATCAAATAATCGAAATACGAGAACAAAAATATAATTGAAATCGAAGAAAAACAGAATCAAAACAGTTCAGTTGATTTATATAAATTCTGTTTGAATTAGAAAGATAATAATAATTTATTTTCGTGAAAGTCTATCTTCTGAAATCGATTTATATATTAAATCGATATTTATTTAAATTGTTTTCTGCTTGATACAGTTAAATTAAAAATTCCAGAATCAATTCCGTGGAGTTCAAAATAACGTTATAATCCGAGAACATCGGTCGTTAGGTTAGAGTAGCGGTTTAGAATTTCGGGTCTGAGGACTCCGAGATATTTGGTTGTTAAAATTAGATCACTTCAAAATCACATCGAATTAATTTAAAACTTTTAGAGCCGACCTACATTGTTTTCCTGCAAGCCTACCTTCTAGCTTCAACCTCTTCTTCCATTGCGCAGACAATATTGTCTCCCACGCTCAACATCGCAGATTTATTTTGCATCGAGCTGACAAATTTGTTCCTCCTTAGTTCTTAGGTAATAAGAGAATTTAATGGCGTTGTACGAGATGTCTCCATTCAGGGCCAAATAACTCCTCATCTATAAATCGCGACATCCTCCTATTTCAGTCTTCAGTAGAAAATCAAAGCTTCAATAAGAAATAAAAATGGCTTGCGTTCTCTTATCCTCCAATCCAAAACAAAAGCCGCTACCCTCATTCCTTTCTGCAAATCGAATATGCCGATCTTATATTCTCAATTGAAATCAAAGGGAAACCGTGACTTCCCCCTTTTCTCAAATCAAATCCGTAATAATCCTCTGAGAGCTCGACTGCGAAATGGGTTCTGGTGGTTTTTGTCGCGATTGTTGTAGGTGTAGCGATGGATCTAGGGTTACGATAGGGTTCCCCCTAAACCTCGATTTGAGCGGCAAGTGTTTTCTGGGTTCGAAGCAGGAATAGCTCGCACATGATTTAAAAAGGGGGTTGCGATGAAACTGGTTGCGTGATTTAGGGCAACTCGAAGTCGTGAGCTTCGAGAGTAGGTCCGAGTACAGGTTCGAGATTTGGAGATGCGAATTTGTGATGTCATGATGGTGCGATGGTGGAGGATGAGGCTTGCGTGGAGGTCGATCTGGGACACAATGATCTGGAGTTGGTCAAAGTGCAAGGAAATGGAAGTTGACAGCAAGTTGTTCGGGAGAATGCCAAAGTGAAGAACGCTGGATTTTAGTGATGTTGCAGCGAAGAGGGTCAATGATATTTGAATATGCTTCGTGGTGTTCAAGAAATAAGGTATAAGTTTTCGAAATTTAAATAAATATAGTAATTTATTTAATCATTGCAGTAGTTAAATTAAATGAAAAATAGTTTGATTTCTAAATTAAAATAAATTAATCATAGGTACGAAAATAATTATCCAAGTCGATTGCAGCTGCGAAGATACAATGTTTAACAGGATATTCAGAAAATAGAAATCGATGTGAGTAAATCTCACTCACCTTTTATTTATAATTATTTTTATTCATTAAAAATAATTGTTTGCTGCTTGTGTTGTTTTCTGGTTGTTTTATATATATTAGTTATTTAGGCTATATATATATATATATATTGGGTTGATTGATTGGTTGGATTCCCGCAGTCTCATTAGCGGATGCCCGCAGTTTCATAGCGGATGATTACCCTATACGCCCCACGCTATGATTAGTGGATGACCTTCTATACCGCGATATTCTGCCACGAAGCAGAATTGGTATTATTTATGTGCTAACATCTGTGGATGCAGGAAAAACAGGTTGGAGGAATCCAACTGGATTCCTCAAAAATATATTATCTGTTTGTTTATTTGTTTGTATATATATTTTTATATATGATGTGTTAGAAAAATAAATAATTGGTTGCTTTGTGTGTTTTATCACTGGGCTTAAGTAATGATATTTAAAAATATCGTGAAAGGATATTGGAGATTTAAAAAGGAAAATTCTATTTTTTTTTAAATAGAATTTGAATTTTAAATGGAATAAAAACATAACTTGTTTTTTTGAAAAATAAAACAAGTAGTTTTCTTTTTTTTAAACGAAGTTATAAATAGTTCTTTTATAACGAAGTTATAAATGAAATAAAAGAATTATCATTAGATAATTCAAAAATAGAAATACAAGTATGAAATTGGAAATGGGAAATCTATCTTCAAGGAAAAGTAGAAATATCTATTGAAGTCGAGACTTGTTTAAAAGAAATAGGATGTGAAATGGGATTTTTAAATATAGAACTCGAATGAAAAGTGAGTATAACATTTGAATTTTAAAAGGGAGTTTAAATATTTGAATTTTAAGAGGAGATTGAATATTAGAAATTTAAAATAGAAGTTCAAATAGAATTTGAATAGACAAGATTAAAAATGAAAAGTAAAATTTGAATTCAAGGAATTAAAAGTAAAATTTGAATTCAAAGGAATTCGAATAAAGAAATTCAAATAGAGATTTGAATGTAGAATTTCAAAATAGAATTTGAAATATAGAATTTCAAAGAAGAATTAAATAGAATTTGAAATATGGTATTTCAAGGGAGAAATTCAAATGTGAAATTTGAATAGAGATTTGAAATAGAAATTCGAGTATTGAATTTGAACATTAGAATTCAAATGGAAAATGAAATTTGAATATAAGAGATTCAAATTGAATTCAAATCGGATTTGATCTATGGAATTTGAATATGAAATTCAAATGAGTTTTAAACTATGGAATTTTGAATATAGAATTTAAAAAGGAGTTTGAATATTTGAACTTCAATAGAATTCAAATATAGAAATGGGAATATAGAAGTTCAAATGGAATTTAAGTATAAAGTTTGAATAAGAGAATTCAAATGAATTCAAACATGGAATTTGAATATAGGGAATTCAAATAGAAATTCAAATATTGAATTTGAATATCAAATAGAAAAGGAATTAGAATTTGAATTTAGAATTCAAATAAAGGTGAGATTTGAATTTGAATCAAGCAGAGTTAAATGGAATTGAATTCATTTTAAAGAAGTTAGAAGTTTAAAGGTTTATATTTATAAATAAAATTAAACCGAACTCGCCGCAGCGCTGCAGTTCGAAAAATAGCGATTCGAACTTCAATCGAGTATACAGAACCCAATTGAAGTCGGAATTCTTCGAAACAAGAAACGTCAGGACCAGTTTGATAATAGTTTTCTAATGAAGGAGAAAAATCTGAATTTCGTCGTATAGATTTTGAGTTATGTCAAAATCAAATTTTCAGAAAAACAGCGCCAGAACTATTTAAAAACCATAACGGTTTATTTCATTTATAAAAGGATTTTAAGCAAGAAAATCCGAAGTTGCTATTTAGGAATTTTCAGAGTTGAGCTGTAAAATATATGCGAATTCAAGTTGTGTAAATGAATATGATTTTTGAAAACAGAAACCAGATTTTGATTTATTGAATGGAATTAACTAAATTGAATTGAAATTAGTTAATGAATTTTCGAATTAATATTGGGCTTTGAATAAGTGAATTCGATTTGAGAATTTATATTCGAAATCAAAAAGGAAACTAAAATTGAAATTGAAATTCAATTTGGTTATGAACGAGTTAAACATTTTATTTGAACATGTTATGTTCAAACAAAGAAGTGAAATAGGAAAAAAGGGCTAATTAAAGAATAATTAAGCGAAACCGAATTCAAACGATTCAAATTTGAATTCAAACGAACCGATTGAGTTGAATTGAATTGAAAACAGGTGAACATGTGTAAGCAGGTTTGTTATGAAGCATATGAAGATTTAAATTTATGTGCTCGACAAAAAGGTACATGTTTAATTCATATATGGGTTTTATGCGCCGTATCGGCAAGCCGCTTGGCTTTTCCTTTTTCTTTTTGAGATTGGAAGATACCGGGATGCTATTTGAAATTTCCCGATGCTCCCGATACAGGGGAGGTTATGGCGAATTTTTCCGGGAATTTAAGGAGTTAGAATATTTTTAAGAAATTTGACAATTGGAAATCTATATATCGATATATATAGAATTCGATAAGGAAACGAAACCAAAAATAGTGTAAATGGCCAATATGGTTATTGAAAATATTTGGTTAACAAATATTGATAAGAGAATATAGAAGAGATTTAATTAATGAAATATTAATTAAAGAGCCCAGTGATTTGTTTGATATGTTGGATGAACACTTGTTTTTATTCGATAGTTAAATCACAGACTATCGAAGTTTTTGACCATCGTTGTCAATATGGAGAGACCGGTTGGATTATTATCCGTGAACCACTCCGTATCGGCATAAGCGTTGCGAACCAAGTATGCTGAATATATTGAAGACGGAGTGAAGTGCAAGGGCTTTTCTAGTAATAGAAATAGTGCCTTCGGTTTCGTTCAATCCCAGAACGAACGTAAATGGACGAATGTCTGACAAAGTATTTCCAATGATCAAATGGGTTGGTCTGTATGGATATATATGGTTGCAACGGATTTATCCCTTAGCATAATATCCAGAATATTTGTGCAAACTCAACTAGTGATTAACGGATCTGACGATGTGGCATTCAAAGTGATTGTGCTATCAATGACTGGTAAGTATTCGTAGCCTCAGGCCTCAACAACCGGGAAAGGACAAAAATCGGGCAGGCAGCATGGCTATGTGGGTCGCACCCATTAGGGTGTATAATCACCAATCTAGAGAAATTCCTTTTGTTTCTAAATCTATCGATTCTGCCCATTCGGGAACGGTGGTTTGAGTCCAACCGTTGGTGATATACATTCGATACACTCAAGCGAAATGAGTGGTCGGTCATGTGTGGGCCGGGTTGCAAGACGTTCTTGTTGAACCCAGGTGTATTCGCCTCTAGAGATGCACTGTCGGAAGGTGGTCCCATACCTTGTCATGTTGGAAATCCAATCTCCAATAAGCGCCATGCGGTTTTTGATTATACACTATATATGTGGAGCGTGAGATGCAAGCGTTCTGCTATTTGGTTATTCACTTGATGTAGACATTATTATAATATCACTGGATTTTTGTATCAAAGTGTTTTGGGTTATAGTAAGGTAAAAACCGTCCGTGTTTATGTGTGGGCTGGTCTTACTATTATCATTTCTTTTGAAAGGATTTTTAAAGTTAAACAAGTGGTTGGAGTTTACTCACACCAGTCCCATGACTGACCCAGAGTTTATTTTGTTTTGTTTTCCCTAAACTCTTGGGTGCCCAAATTTGTACGGGCAGTCAAGTGTTTCAGGCTTTTACAGATACACTTGGAGGAGCTTGAAGCTGGAGGCTTCAATGTTAGTTATTTAGAGTTACTTCCGCTGAATCAAATGTTATGTGTACTCTGATGATGGTATGTATATATGTACAAAACAGATTTGTATTTCGAAGCTTATGTTATATAATATATTTTATTCGTTCCGCTGTGAGTTGTGATCTTCGTTTTTTTCTTCTATTCTAATATTTCTTCCTTCCTATTTCTCATCCTCTAACTTCTTTCTAATAATGAGTCGTATTTCTGTGTTATTTGGGTTGGACTTATAGTGTATTTAGTCAACTCAGGTAGCTCAGATTTGCGGGCCTTTACAGTGGTATCAGAGCTTAGGTTGAGCGAACACCTAGGCTTGTGTGGATGTGCTCATTAGAGATAGGGTCAGTAGTACCCTAGAATGAGTTGAGTGTATATATATACCAGAGAGCGTATTTGTTAGTTGATATAAAAATTGTTTTATATTGTGTTGGCTAGTCTGTTGAGTGGTTTATGAATTCTGGTCGAATCGTGGGACGCCACGACGTCGATAGGAGTTTGTAAATACTTGAACAGAAGATTGAACACAATATTGTTTTAAAGTGGGTAAATGAAATAATTTTACCCAAATCTCTATTTTGATATAGAAAGAATTATTTTCTAGAATTCTTATTACATGGATGTGTTGGATGTTGATTTTATAATCAAATGAGATTATAAAAATTAAAATGATTATTTATAACCAAATAAAATTTGTATATGAATGAAATATATACAAATGAGATGAATTAGAATTGAATTCAAACCAGAATTTAAGAATTCAAAATCCTGGGAAGTTGAAAAATATTTTTCAAAGTATATTAAAATAATATAGATTTGTTTTAGAAGGATTTGAAAGAAAATCGTTTTAGGTGAATTTTGAAATAATAAAGCACTGAACTCACTTCAGTGGCTGGGAAATAATTCTGATGATGATTGCAACATCATCAGTGTTCATTTTCGAGTTTCTAAGTGATGAATTGCTACCTTAGAAAGAGTTTTGATGGAAATTTGTTTGAAAGAAAACAAATTGGTTTGAATATTCAAATGTTTTGAATTTGAAATGAAAATAAATATATGTATATATTTATGGGATTTCAAAAGAATTTGAAAAGAAAACCCAGGGATTTGAATTCTGGAATTGGAATTTAACTTAAACAAGTTAAATAAATCAAGTGAATGAATTGATTTAGAATCAATTTGAATGCATATGAATGGAAACCAAAAGTTTTGATTGAAATTAAAGTCATAGAAATATGAGGAGTTGAGTTTCAACATAAAGGAGTTTTGAAAAGTTAGTGAGTTTATAGTATTTTTCTACCTTAGCAATTTCGAGGACGAAATTATTTTAAGGGGGGAAGAATGTAACGACCCAGATTTTTGAACAGTTATTTTAAATATTTAGTATTGTTTAAATATTAAATTAACAATATAAAAGAATTTTTATAGTGAATTATCGATCAAATAATCGAAATACGAGAACAAAAATATAATTGAAATCGAAGAAAAACAGAATCAAAACAGTTCAGTTGATTTATATAAATTCTGTTTGAATTAGAAAGATAATAATAATTTATTTTCGTGAAAGTCTATCTTCTGAAATCGATTTATATATTAAATCGATATTTATTTAAATTGTTTTCTGCTTGATACAGTTAAATTAAAAATTCCAGAATCAATTCCGTGGAGTTCAAAATAACGTTATAATCCGAGAACATCGGTCGTTAGGTTAGAGTAGCGGTTTAGAATTTCGGGTCTGAGGACTCCGAGATATTTGGTTGTTAAAATTAGATCACTTCAAAATCACATCGAATTAATTTAAAACTTTTAGAGCCAACCTACATTGTTTTCCCGCAAGCCTACCTTCTAGCTTCAACCTCTTCTTCCATTGCGCAGACAATATTGTCTCCCACGCTCAACATCGCAGATTTATTTTGCATCGAGCTGACAAATTTGTTCCTCCTTAGTTCTTAGGTAATAAGAGAATTTAATGGCGTTGTACGAGATGTCTCCATTCAGGGCCAAATAACTCCTCATCTATAAATCGCGACATCCTCCTATTTCAGTCTTCAGTAGAAAATCAAAGCTTCAATAAGAAATAAAAATGGCTTGCGTTCTCTTATCCTCCAATCCAAAACAAAAGCCGCTACCCTCATTCCTTTCTGCAAATCGAATATGCCGATCTTATATTCTCAATTGAAATCAAAGGGAAACCGTGACTTCCCCCTTTTCTCAAATCAAATCCGTAATAATCCTCTGAGAGCTCGACTGCGAAATGGGTTCTGGTGGTTTTTGTCGCGATTGTTGTAGGTGTAGCGATGGATCTAGGGTTACGATAGGGTTCCCCCTAAACCTCGATTTGAGCGGCAAGTGTTTTCTGGGTTCGAAGCAGGAATAGCTCGCACATGATTTAAAAAGGGGGTTGCGATGAAACTGGTTGCGTGATTTAGGGCAACTCGAAGTCGTGAGCTTCGAGAGTAGGTCCGAGTACAGGTTCGAGATTTGGAGATGCGAATTTGTGATGTCATGATGGTGCGATGGTGGAGGATGAGGCTTGCGTGGAGGTCGATCTGGGACACAATGATCTGGAGTTGGTCAAAGTGCAAGGAAATGGAAGTTGACAGCAAGTTGTTCGGGAGAATGCCAAAGTGAAGAACGCTGGATTTTAGTGATGTTGCAGCGAAGAGGGTCAATGATATTTGAATATGCTTCGTGGTGTTCAAGAAATAAGGTATAAGTTTTTGAAATTTAAATAAATATAGTAATTTATTTAATCATTGCAGTAGTTAAATTAAATGAAAAATAGTTTGATTTCTAAATTAAAATAAATTAATCATAGGTACGAAAATAATTATCCAAGTCGATTGCAGCTGCGAAGATACAATGTTTAACAGGATATTCAGAAAATAGAAATCGATGTGAGTAAATCTCACTCACCTTTTATTTATAATTATTTTTATTCATTAAAAATAATTGTTTGCTGCTTGTGTTGTTTTCTGGTTGTTTTATATATATTAGTTATTTAGGCTATATATATATATATATTGGGTTGATTGATTGGTTGGATTCCCGCAGTCTCATTAGCGGATGCCCGCAGTTTCATAGCGGATGATTACCCTATACGCCCCACGCTATGATTAGTGGATGACCTTCTATACCGCGATATTCTGCCACGAAGCAGAATTGGTATTATTTATGTGCTAACATCTGTGGATGCAGGAAAAACAGGTTGGAGGAATCCAACTGGATTCCTCAAAAATATATTATCTGTTTGTTTATTTGTTTGTATATATATTTTTATATATGATGTGTTAGAAAAATAAATAATTGGTTGCTTTGTGTGTTTTATCACTGGGCTTAAGTAATGATATTTAAAAATATCGTGAAAGGATATTGGAGATTTAAAAAGGAAAATTCTATTTTTTTTTAAATAGAATTTGAATTTTAAATGGAATAAAAACATAACTTGTTTTTTTGAAAAATAAAACAAGTAGTTTTCTTTTTTTTAAACGAAGTTATAAATAGTTCTTTTATAACGAAGTTATAAATGAAATAAAAGAATTATCATTAGATAATTCAAAAATAGAAATACAAGTATGAAATTGGAAATGGGAAATCTATCTTCAAGGAAAAGTAGAAATATCTATTGAAGTCGAGACTTGTTTAAAAGAAATAGGATGTGAAATGGGATTTTTAAATATAGAACTCGAATGAAAAGTGAGTATAACATTTGAATTTTAAAAGGGAGTTTAAATATTTGAATTTTAAGAGGAGATTGAATATTAGAAATTTAAAATAGAAGTTCAAATAGAATTTGAATAGACAAGATTAAAAATGAAAAGTAAAATTTGAATTCAAGGAATTAAAAGTAAAATTTGAATTCAAAGGAATTCGAATAAAGAAATTCAAATAGAGATTTGAATGTAGAATTTCAAAATAGAATTTGAAATATAGAATTTCAAAGAAGAATTAAATAGAATTTGAAATATGGTATTTCAAGGGAGAAATTCAAATGTGAAATTTGAATAGAGATTTGAAATAGAAATTCGAGTATTGAATTTGAACATTAGAATTCAAATGGAAAATGAAATTTGAATATAAGAGATTCAAATTGAATTCAAATCGGATTTGATCTATGGAATTTGAATATGAAATTCAAATGAGTTTTAAACTATGGAATTTTGAATATAGAATTTAAAAAGGAGTTTGAATATTTGAACTTCAATAGAATTCAAATATAGAAATGGGAATATAGAAGTTCAAATGGAATTTAAGTATAAAGTTTGAATAAGAGAATTCAAATGAATTCAAACATGGAATTTGAATATAGGGAATTCAAATAGAAATTCAAATATTGAATTTGAATATCAAATAGAAAAGGAATTAGAATTTGAATTTAGAATTCAAATAAAGGTGAGATTTGAATTTGAATCAAGCAGAGTTAAATGGAATTGAATTCATTTTAAAGAAGTTAGAAGTTTAAAGGTTTATATTTATAAATAAAATTAAACCGAACTCGCCGCAGCGCTGCAGTTCGAAAAATAGCGATTCGAACTTCAATCGAGTATACAGAACCCAATTGAAGTCGGAATTCTTCGAAACAAGAAACGTCAGGACCAGTTTGATAATAGTTTTCTAATGAAGGAGAAAAATCTGAATTTCGTCGTATAGATTTTGAGTTATGTCAAAATCAAATTTTCAGAAAAACAGCGCCAGAACTATTTAAAAACCATAACGGTTTATTTCATTTATAAAAGGATTTTAAGCAAGAAAATCCGAAGTTGCTATTTAGGAATTTTCAGAGTTGAGCTGTAAAATATATGCGAATTCAAGTTGTGTAAATGAATATGATTTTTGAAAACAGAAACCAGATTTTGATTTATTGAATGGAATTAACTAAATTGAATTGAAATTAGTTAATGAATTTTCGAATTAATATTGGGCTTTGAATAAGTGAATTCGATTTGAGAATTTATATTCGAAATCAAAAAGGAAACTAAAATTGAAATTGAAATTCAATTTGGTTATGAACGAGATAAACATTTTATTTGAACATGTTATGTTCAAACAAAGAAGTGAAATAGGAAAAAAGGGCTAATTAAAGAATAATTAAGCGAAACCGAATTCAAACGATTCAAATTTGAATTCAAACGAACCGATTGAGTTGAATTGAATTGAAAACAGGTGAACATGTGTAAGCAGGTTTGTTATGAAGCATATGAAGATTTAAATTTATGTGCTCGACAAAAAGGTACATGTTTAATTCATATATGGGTTTTATGCGCCGTATCGGCAAGCCGCTTGGCTTTTCCTTTTTCTTTTTGAGATTGGAAGATACCGGGATGCTATTTGAAATTTCCCGATGCTCCCGATACAGGGGAGGTTATGGCGAATTTTTCCGGGAATTTAAGGAGTTAGAATATTTTTAAGAAATTTGACAATTGGAAATCTATATATCGATATATATAGAATTCGATAAGGAAACGAAACCAAAAATAGTGTAAATGGCCAATATGGTTATTGAAAATATTTGGTTAACAAATATTGATAAGAGAATATAGAAGAGATTTAATTAATGAAATATTAATTAAAGAGCCCAGTGATTTGTTTGATATGTTGGATGAACACTTGTTTTTATTCGATAGTTAAATCACAGACTATCGAAGTTTTTGACCATCGTTGTCAATATGGAGAGACCGGTTGGATTATTATCCGTGAACCACTCCGTATCGGCATAAGCGTTGCGAACCAAGTATGCTGAATATATTGAAGACGGAGTGAAGTGCAAGGGCTTTTCTAGTAATAGAAATAGTGCCTTCGGTTTCGTTCAATCCCAGAACGAACATAAATGGACGAATGTCTGACAAAGTATTTCCAATGATCAAATGGGTTGGTCTGTATGGATATATATGGTTGCAACGGATTTATCCCTTAGCATAATATCCAGAATATTTGTGCAAACTCAACTAGTGATTAACGGATCTGACGATGTGGCATTCAAAGTGATTGTGCTATCAATGACTGGTAAGTATTCGTAGCCTCAGGCCTCAACAACCGGGAAAGGACAAAAATCGGGCAGGCAGCATGGCTATGTGGGTCGCACCCATTAGGGTGTATAATCACCAATCTAGAGAAATTCCTTTTGTTTCTAAATCTATCGATTCTGCCCATTCGGGAACGGTGGTTTGAGTCCAACCGTTGGTGATATACATTCGATACACTCAAGCGAAATGAGTGGTCGGTCATGTGTGGGCCGGGTTGCAAGACGTTCTTGTTGAACCCAGGTGTATTCGCCTCTAGAGATGCACTGTCGGAAGGTGGTCCCATACCTTGTCATGTTGGAAATCCAATCTCCAATAAGCGCCATGCGGTTTTTGATTATACACTATATATGTGGAGCGTGAGATGCAAGCGTTCTGCTATTTGGTTATTCACTTGATGTAGACATTATTATAATATCACTGGATTTTTGTATCAAAGTGTTTTGGGTTATAGTAAGGTAAAAACCGTCCGTGTTTATGTGTGGGCTGGTCTTACTATTATCATTTCTTTTGAAAGGATTTTTAAAGTTAAACAAGTGGTTGGAGTTTACTCACACCAGTCCCATGACTGACCCAGAGTTTATTTTGTTTTGTTTTCCCTAAACTCTTGGGTGCCCAAATTTGTACGGGCAGTCAAGTGTTTCAGGCTTTTACAGATACACTTGGAGGAGCTTGAAGCTGGAGGCTTCAATGTTAGTTATTTAGAGTTACTTCCGCTGAATCAAATGTTATGTGTACTCTGATGATGGTATGTATATATGTACAAAACAGATTTGTATTTCGAAGCTTATGTTATATAATATATTTTATTCGTTCCGCTGTGAGTTGTGATCTTCGTTTTTTTCTTCTATTCTAATATTTCTTCCTTCCTATTTCTCATCCTCTAACTTCTTTCTAATAATGAGTCGTATTTCTGTGTTATTTGGGTTGGACTTATAGTGTATTTAGTCAACTCAGGTAGCTCAGATTTGCGGGCCTTTACAATAGTGCAGCCATGAAATATATTCTTAGTTTGCTTGGCACAGTTTGCAAAGTGGTGTTCTAATTTTCTCATGTATGGCTAGTCAAATCAATAAGGTCAAGAAGTGCTTGGCATTATCGCTTATATAAAATTTTAAAATTTATGGTTAAGTACATACACCTAACTTAGAAGACCAAGGTTTATCACCCATGCACTGCCTCGCGGACTAACGGAGAGTAGGTAAAGAGCTTGGCGGATTGTGCAGGCCGACTTCAACTTTGTCAACAACGTGTCGATAATCCTTAGATGTCCAATCTCATAAAATGAGACCAAGATATTCCAACGCTGACTTTGTCAACAACATGTCGGATAGAGCTTAGCGGGTTTGCACACCAACGCTTGATATACAAGCAATGTTGGATACCCTTGGATTACTGTTATTATTATTGAAAATATAAGCACAAAAGAGAGTTACGCGAATTCAACTTAAGACAACTTAGTTTTAAAGATTTGAAAAGCCAATATAAGTATTTTAAGTCCTCCACTTATTTAAACAAAGTCTACAATATAGAATAGATTTCATGGCCATCACCTAAGAATCTCCCTATGCACAGGTTACACTATTATCCCTCAAAATTAAACTTTTCATTATATTTCTTATTCGATCTAAGTTGAGATAAAAAAATACTATAAACTGACTAATAATTGTTAACTTATTTTGTTGTATCAAATCTAAAATGAGTCATGTTTCAAAAAAAAAATGGCATGTTAGTACAGTCTAAAATGCATGATGGTCCTATTTAAATGGCTGAAATTGAAAAGAAAGAAAAATAAGAGAAAAATCAAAAGAATGCAATGCAGACTCCCCCCCCTCCCCCCACACTAGAACTATATAGTGTCCACACTGTAAACGTTTCCTAAATTTGAAAGATCGTACCCAAAGGTGAATGAGATGCAAAATAATTTGAAGAATGAAACGCAGTTTAGCTATATATAGGAATGGATCATATATACAATGATATATATGTTTGCGATGCACGCGATGCAAAGAATGCCACCAACTTTGTCCCCCACACTTGTTTCCAGCCCGATGAGTCCCATTCCCACTATGTCTAGGCATGCTTTCTAACAAGCAGGAGTTTTTGAAAACCATCTCATCTTTATACCTAGAATTATAGTCCAGTAGATAAATATCCAGTCCCAAGAAATTTTTCAATCAAGCCAACATTCCAAAAGTAATTCATGTGCTCAACAAATTTATCAGTGTAATTGTTCAAAAATTTGTGATCGTATATAAATTCAGTGAAATTTGAAATCTGAGTGTTGTTCAAGACTATATGATCATATTTCTCATCATTAACTGACAACGTATTTTCGACACTGATAATTTCATGTTCGTTTGAAATTTTCTCAAAGTTAAAATTTTCGAACTCATGATGTGAATCTATTTCTTCCTCATTTGGCAATTCTTCCTCATACAATCCAAAGAATTCATGTTCGTTAAAATCCTTTTCCAATTTTGAGTTTTCGAAAAATTCAACATTTCTATTCTGTTCAGTTTCAAAAATTTCAATTTCCTCGCAGCCCAGAAAAGGAAGATCAAAATCTAAGCTTACATCTTTTTCCTGAAAAGAATTGAAGTCCAAATCATTTACTGAATTGTGAACAACTTCATTTAGATCGTTATTCTCAATTTTGAAAGTTGTTATTTGAAAATTTTCACTATCAGTAAAGAATGGATTATTTTCTGAATCATCGCATGTTTGAATTTGATTTTGTTATTCAAGTTGTTCTTTAAAAGATGTCATTAAACAAAGAAGTTCATCAAGCTGTCTATCTTTTTCACCAAGCTGTCTATCTTGCTTTTCTACCCTCTCTCTAAGAACGTTAAGATGATATCCTTCAGAATTGTTGATTTCAGTGCTCTCATTTTGGATTTCTTGATTCTCAAAATTATAGTCCACATCAATTTCACAATCAAAATTATTTCCAATGTTATAGTTATTTGAAATTTCAGAAAAAAGATATTGGAAATCATTTTGATCATAGAAATTATGTTCATAACCAAAACTGTTGAAATTCGTGGGAAAATTGCAATTTTGGTTATTTTCAAGATGTTGATATGAGCTATAATTTTGAAAATTTTGGTTTTCAACCCCACATGGATGTGGGTCAAATCATATTGAGATTCAGAGCTATTTTGATATGGATGTGGCCCATAATCGAAATTATTGAAATTTGAATTGAAGTTGCCATTTCGATCATAACTTTGAAAATGTTGGTCATTTTTAAAATTTTGAAAATTGTTGCCATTTGGGTCGCGAAATTTTGGAAAATATTGCTTCATAAGTTGTAATTCAAAATCATACTCTTCAAGAGGACGTCTACTCCGATTATTATCCCACATATCTCTCAATGATTTTTTGAATAAGACATTTTAAATGAAATCACGGCAAGACAGAAATTATTCTCAATTCAAAATAATATAAAATAATGAGTTGTGCTCTATTAATTAACTGACTCAATTAGAAGGGGGAAGAGGGTCTTATGGCCGTTCACGTATAGTATAAATACTAAGGGATACGACCAATGTTTTACGGGTAGTATGCAACCTCTTTTGCTAATAGTTCAATAAATTGAACTACTATATATCCGCGATCCAATTATACGAGACAATCAACTTCACAAAGCACCACTTTTCAATTATATTATTTTGAAAAATCAAAATTTTATTGTTGAAAAACGATGAGAGTGATGGCCGTAATTATAGAAATTCGTTTCTCACTAAATGTATTCGGATATTTCAGTCACAGAACAGTCACAGAATAATAACAGAAAATTAAAATATTGTACAAGGAAACCGCTACCCCTGCAGAAGATTTTTACAAGCAATTTCTATATTTTTCAAAGCAGCAGAGCACCTGTAGAGTTTAGAAATTATTACAGTGGGGCATGGCTGTCCATCCAGAAAAAATGAGTAGCGTCAATGATTGAAATCTCACTATTTGCAATTTCTTTTGATTTCTGAAATCTTGATTTGTTGTTTGAACTCCAGTCACCTTGTCCTTAGTTCGAAACTCTTTTTTTTTTGAATGAATTGAATAACAAAAAAACACAAGAAAAAGAAAAAGGAATTAACAAAAAAAGCTAACTTTTTGGAAAAGATGGTGCTGAAGTGTGGATTGAAAAAAAACTGTGGTGAAATGAGATTATGTGAGAGGAAAGGGTATTTGATCAGAGGGAATAAATGAAGCATGGAAAAATAATTGGAAAAAAAAAGAATGAATCTTTTTATGACCTTCCCTTTTTTTATTATTGTTGAAAAAGTGGACAAATAGGAAAGAAACAAATGCAAAAAAAAAAGGAAGAGAGATTTCAGGAAAGAAAGAGAATTATAAAGGAAGGAAGGAAAGTAATTGTAAAAGATTTGGAAAAGAAATTGAGAAGGGAAAACAATAAAAGAGAAGACAAAAACAGAAAGAAATTTTTTTCTTTTGTTTATTGTTGTAAAATTAGAAGAGGATTTTTTTGAAAAGAAATGGAATTTGTAAGAGAAGAAAAGAAATCAAATGTATTGAGAACAAGAAAGACAAAAGAAGAAAGAAAAAAAATTTGCAAAAGAGGAATCTATTTTTTTTTTTTTTTTTGAAATTTGTAAAAAGAAAAAGAATGTAGATGATTGGAAAGAAAGTGGAAAGATGGAAAGAATAAAGGAAAATTGAAAGTTGTTTTTTTTTTCAATGAAGGAGAGAGCCGGAAAGAAATAAATGAAAAAAAATGGAAAGAGAGATTGTAGGAGGTGAATGAGAAATGCAATTGGAAAGAAATAAAATAAAAAAAGAATGCAAGTTTTTTTTATGAAAATTTGAATAAGAAGAAAGGGAAAGAAATGAATGGTAAAAACCCAAACAAAAAAGGAAAAAAAAATTAAAGAGGAAGGAAATAAGAGAAAAAAAGCAAGGTTTTTTGAGTAGAGAGGAAGGGTAGAAGAAATTGAGGAAAGAAATAAAAGCAGACAAAAACAAGAAATAAATCAAAGTAGACAGAGAAGAAATTGCAAAAGTTTTTTTTTTAGAAAGTTGTAGACAAAAGATGGAAACAAATAAAAAGAAAAGGAAAGGGAAAAGAAAATTGTAAAAATCAGCAAGGTGGTAGAAAGATGGAAAGAAATTGAAGAAAAATTAGCAACTTTCTTTTTTGTATATATTTTTTTTTCTTCTTGAAGGAAGTAGATTGGAAGAAATGCAAAATAAAAAAAGGAAAGAAATAAATGAAAAAAAGAAGGAAAATTAAAAGAAAAAGTGGAAAGATTTTTTTTTCCTTGTCTTAGAGATTATGATATCAATAGGTGATACACAATCAACTAATCAAGATTTTTATCTATATATATCTACAAGAAAACAATAGGAAAATAAAAGAAAATTTGGCAAGATTTTTTTGTTTACAAAATCAAACAAAAAGAAAAAAACTAACACGAATCAGAAATTAAATAAATAAAAAATTCAATTGTTACCTCCCCGACAACGGCGCCAAAAACTTGATCGACGCTAGAAAAGCGTGATATTTGTAATAAAATTCTGCAAGCGCACAGGTGTGTAGCATACAGGTCGAACACAGGGAGGTAAAATAAAATAAAATTATTTATTTAATCTCTTGGGCGAGTTAGACGATTTTCGAGGTTGGTTTTTGAAGACAATAAAAATTGAAACTGCGATCCGATTCAGAACAAATCTAATTGAACCGATGAACAAATCACAACTATCAATTGGAAATTAAAATGCAAAACAGAAATAAAATGCAGAAAGTAAAATTGCAGGAAAAGAAGAACACAGAAAGTAAATTAGGATTGTCATTGAAACTAATCAAACGACTAATCACTAACAAAAAATGTAAAATACAATTGATGCTTTTCCAAAACTAATTGTGAAGACAACACCTATTGCTAAGAAAAAGAAAAATGCAGAAATAAAAGAAGAACTTTTATTAATGGAGAAGAGAATACAGAAAATTGGAGATGATTGTTACAATGGGTATACATGTGCTTGTATAGGTGAACTGAAAAACCCTAGTCCTCTAATGGGCCATGACTCAACCTCTTGAAAATAATATATTCACAAATAAAAGGGATAAGATAAACTTGAAATATTCCATGCAGCTTTCCTCTTTTGATTGGTCATGTGGCAAATTGATTGGCATTTTCCAAGAGATTTGAGGTTGATTGGTAAATTGATTGGCATCATGATAGGCATCTATCTAATCAAATCTTCATCTTTATGGAGAGTAAAAATGAAAGATTCCCTTTGATTTATCTATGAAGAATACTTCCAATTCTTGAAATATTTATTAGTGTATATCATATATTCATACATATGAATATATATATATACACCATAAATCACTAATCCATAAATTCTTCAAAGCAAGGGAGGCAGTGTGAACGCGTTCCATTCTTCAGCAAAAAGAGAGTTTGATGGGAATCGAACCCAGGTCTTTCTGTACAGATTTCCATGCCTTAAACAATGTGCTACGGCTTCCTTTGTGATTGAAAACTTGTTGTGATGGGAAAGTAGCTTCTTTTTCTTATCAGTGGTCTTTTATTTAATGAAGGAGACCATTAATCTATGATCTGTAAAAACACACAAAATACCCAAAGTAGCATTTATTTATATACCATAAAGATAAGATATAAGCATAAATATAAACACATTTCTGTGCTAATCACTTTATTTTCCCTAGTTGTTCTTGCGTTGTCCCTTAGCCAATTAGTTGTTTTAAAATATTTAGCTGTACATTTAGCTTTTGCGATTTGATGTTACACCTTTGTTTCAATACGGCTATGCATTGCCTTAGTTGTGCATTTCACTGTTCTCTTTAATTTATTTTTCCCTTTTTTTCTTCTTTACTGTTCAAATGATGTCATTACCCTTTTTAATGGGTTTCTTCTTTCTCACAGATCAAAGAATTGGACACTTCGGTTTGGGAAGAGACATGAAGAAGTTTTATTTACAAATGTTGATTCGTGTTTTGAAGTTTGAACTTGTATTAGCTGTTGATGTATATGTTTAGTTTTTTACAGGTTTATGTTGCGGATTTTGGTTTGTAAATTTAATTAGCAAAGTGTATACATATTCAAATGTATAATTATTATATACGCTCCTAAGAAGCTCTTACGGATAGATTTGACTACTTTTAAACAGTTGTAAAGCATCAGTTGATATGTTGAGTAATGTGTAAAATTTTAAGAATCAATAACATGAAGTAGGTAAAAGAATTAACGGCCATATAACATGGACAGTGAAGTTCTCAAATGAAGTTCATTTGCAACTAACAAATTCTCATTTATTCTAAGATACGTTTCCTTTCGAAATATTTACAAACTTCCCTAATCTTTTATTTGAAATATCATCACAGTTCAACTTTATTGTATATATATATTTATACTACCACATATATGTATTTAGATCTCCAAGGCTTCAGATCCTGATTCTGTCGTGCAGTCATTCCAAATTCTTAAAGAAAAGAAGCCTCGATAATGTACTTATCCAAATATTCCTAAGTTGCGTTTAGCCGGTTTGTCTTGCCTTGTTGTACAAGTATGATATATGTTCGTATTTTATTCATTTTTGCCAAACTGAGCGGGACGTAAATAAACACATACACTTACATAAATGTCATCGCATTTACTAAATTAACAACTTCATATTTTAATTCAGTATGGTATTCAAACTCTACATAAAATTCTCGTTTTAATTAATATAAATATATATATATATATTCGAACTCTAATTTAAATAATAAATTCGATTAAAAATCTATTATATTTCAAATATAATATATAAACTGATTTAAATATTCGAATTTAAATGGCCGAAAAATCCGGGACGTTACATTTATATTCTAACGACGATCTATATAAATATATACATTCTATTTCTATTCGAAGTAAATTTCTCGTCGTTATTATTTAAAATAATTCATTTTAAATAATCAAAATTCGCTTAAATTGCCAAAATAAAAAATTTAAATTGGCTCGGATTTTCGGGTTATTACAGAGACGGCATAAGATGAGTCTGCAGTAAGATATTGGGTTGTAATGGGAATGGCATTGATCCTGACTGGCCCAGTGGTTGCTCGATTAATCCGAGGGGTCGAGCTATCCCTAAGAGTGAATAAAAAGCGACCAAATGACCTGGATCTTGATCACGGGCCTCATGAGAATCTGCAATTTGCGGCTGCGCTGGTCGTTGAAAGCGATACTCCTTGCTGTGATTGGTCGGGAGGTGGAGCCGACCCAGGATGAAGTAAAGGTGGAATCTGATCAGTGGCTTGATTCGGCGCAAACCGAAGATTAGTTGTTGCCCCAGTCCCGGGGATGGAGGAATTGATTTTGAAGTATTTAGTCCCATCTCCACTCAACCGAGAAGGTGATCCATCAACTACTGCTGACGTTCAAGGAGTTTACCCTGAGATATCATATAGCTACTGAACTCGACCATGATTTTGTCCACGTCATCCCGGGAAAGATGTCGGGACACGTCTTCATGAGAGGAGGCTTCCTGGCTTGCTTCTGTAGTGTTTGTATCGGCTGCATCAGCATTAGTGGGGCAAGAAGATGTTGCATCTTTCTTCCGTTTGTTCTCCATGGACTGAAACTAGCAGAAGGTCATAGGGTACGTTGGTTTTCCTCCCACCTGGGGCACCAAAGTGTTGATGTCAAAAGTTGGTCACAAATGGCAGTCAACCCACAATCGTGCTAATGACACACAAATAATAATTATAAAGTGAAAAAAGGTTAAAAGAACAAGGGACACGCAGGGCTTTTATAGTAGTTCGGCAAAAGACTATGCCTACGTCCACTTTATATGTATTGATTTTCTTTTGGTTACAAGTACAATTCTATTTATCTTTGAAGAAAGATGGGAAATGAGAAGTTTTTAGAGGAATGTGAGTTGGCTATTTGAGGAATAATCCATAAATCTTCCTTTTCCAGAGCTCGGAGTACTAAAAACCACCTCCTTCCTTTTCTTCTCAGGGAAGAAGGTATTTATAGATGGAGGAATCGGCTATGGCTGATGTGATGTTGCCCGGCCTTTTTCGGAAAGCTTGGACACATGGAGATCGATCCTTGGGCATAATTGCGGCGGAAAGACTGGTTCTACTACTCATAAATAGTATCTTTGTAAATCGTGGCTTATGTGCATTCAAGGTGAGGTGCATCAAAAGTAGATCTTTGTCCGGACATGGTTGACTGCCTTTGCTGCCTTGAAATTCAGGCTAAGCGTATGAATGACTCAGCTGAATATTTCCATGCTGATCCAAGATATTCGGTCGATGCGCTTTTTATGGGAGCGAGATATTCGGTCGATTGGGGAGAGCGATTCTTTTGGAGTGAACAATTTATTTGTGGGAAGGAACTGGCTCAGGCTGGCGCCTGAAGAAGGCTTGTTTGGGCCGAGCTTTGGCTTTTCACGCGTTTCTGGACATTGGGCTTCGATCTGATTCGTTGTAGCCTTTTGCTAAAAAGATGGTTAAAGATACGATCTCCATCTTCCTTGCATCGCAGTGCTTCTTCTTCCATTACCTCATAACCACAATTTTTCGTATCCCTAATGTTGACTCATTGAATCCCCCTCCACTTCGCGTTCCTGGCTTCGCATCCCTCGAACAGCCTTAGCTTCACATCCCTCAACGGCCTCGCCACCTATATCTCAAATCCCTATCCACTTTGCATCCCCAAAGTCTGACTCCCTTGACATCGACTCCCTCCTTCTTTTCGTATCCCTGGAACACTCACTCCTCTTCAGTTTTGTATCCCCTCGGATACGAAATTGGAATCCTAGGGGTGTGTTTCGTTTCCCCTCGAGGATACGAAATTTTCTATCCCCAAGGGATACAAAGCCATCGTATTCTCACGGCAGTATACGAATTTCACATCCCTTGGGATGCAAAATTCGTATCCCTTGGGTGGGATATGAAATTAGCTAGCATGCGAAGGAGGGTTGCGAATTTCTGAAGGTATCGGTTCTGGGATGCGAAAATCGTTGTAGTGGTCCCCAAATCTCACCTACTCACACCTAATCCACTTCCTATAATATCCCCCACCTCATTCTTCAAAGGAGTTGAATTTTTAACACCTTGGAAGCTCTCAAGCACCTTTAATGGCTTCCATCTTCCTCTCCAAGACTATTGGACATAGCTTGGACCTATAAAGCGTTGCATACATGTTTTTCTTCAATATTTGGAGAATCCCTTGAACATTTACACTACCTTTGGACTGCTTTGGGGAAATTTACACACTTTTGGACATTGAAGCTATTTCTCGGACGTTGTTGACCAAGTCAACAAACTTTTCACTCAACGAGGAAGAAGAAGGACAATTTAGACAAAGTTTGGAATTAACAAACCATTTGTTGTTCTATTATACAACTTTGTACACAAATATTGCCCGAACTTGTGCAACAATTGTAATCAAATATTGTATGATGAATGATTACTATAAAGTGGATGTAGGTGTTTGTGCCAAACCACTATATAATGTTATGTTCTCCTCGCATTTCATTACTTCATATTAAGATTATTGTTTTCCTGCAAAACTTACACTCGGGGGTTGGCGTGTGCGAATAGCTACAATTCCCTACGTCAACAATGCTTTGAATAATATTTCAATTTTTTTTAATATTTAAAAATAAAAATCTATTTTTAAAAAGTCATTTGAATCGGGATCAGATGTGTGCAATCGAGTTTTAACATATAAAACTAAGACTCTAAGACTTATCTTCATCATTCTTGAATTCTTAAACTCTTGATGACTCACGAACCCTATTTGCATCACCGTTCTTGATCAGTATCTTCATATCATATCCTTAAATCATCACCAACAGTCTTACTACTGTACAGTCTTGATTATTAGCACTTGTTATAAAGCCTATACTATACACTATATATAATCATTAGTAATAACTATAGATATATTTTATACCAGTACATGTTATACATGTTGCTGTTATCATAAAAACATCCTTCAAATGCACTAACAATCTTCCCCTTTTTTATTATAACAATCGTTTCACAAAAATTATTTCCTAACTCCCTATTACCTCGACAACTCCTCCTCATTACAATAACTTCCTCTTGTTCCAACACCATATTTTATTTCTCCCCTTTGTTATCCATCAAGAAACCCAGATAAATATGAGTAATACTATTTCCAAATAGAAACTCCTCTTGATTGATTTTACTCTAATACTATTGGACTTGAATCATATTTAAGTATTATAGTTCAAGCATTTCAATCCAATACAAATAAGTATTTGGCAGAGCCGACTAGTTTTTAAAGTGATTGCAAACAATTATTATTATAAAAAATAATAATTACAATAGTTCCAGGAGATTGGCCATTTACCAACCTACTACAAATATGGTTTTTAAGCTGGATCGTCCACCTTCGACGTTTTTATAGTGGATTTACTACAACTACTAGCCTAACTAACAGTACAAGAGCTAATCAGAATGATTAGACTACTGTTTCATACCCACGTAGGGGTAACAAGTTACAATATACGGGAACATAGCCTAGTTACAAATACAATGAGTACAGCAGCCTAGCTACATTCATAACTTCTCTAAAAAGCAATTACATCAAGCATATAACAAATAGCAGATTACATCCTACAACACACAATAGCTAGCTGTGCAAAGGCCAATGGAAGAATTCCATCTCCATGTAGACTATAAGGATCCAACAACAGAACTGGTAGCAGCTAACTTAGAGACCATCTCGAGCTCTAAACTCTAAATAAAATGCCAACACGCCACAACATAATAGCCTCCTTCCACCCATAGCCAATCACACAGCCTTAAAATCATCATCAACAAGACGACACACCAAAGAAAACAATGCCAATAAAACACCACAAATGCACCAATAGCTAACTAACCACAAAGACCATACAAACCAAATGAACTCAAATAGCTCACCAAGCTAGAGACATTGCTCAGCCTCCATACTAGGTAAATGAAGAGTTAAGTGCTTGGCTTACCAGTCAAGGTGGAAAGGATCAGCCGTGAAGCAGGTTATAGTGTTCGACCAATCAACATTATCTTAATACTCCACAAAGGTGAAAGAACCAACCACATCTAAGAAAGTCAAACCAAATCCAAATAATTCATTACCCCTTCAGCTACTACCTACACAGACTCTTCCCAATAAGCACCAGCACCCAGGCCAACTGACAAAGTCAAACATTGCAGAAGGAAATCGTGAAAACAAATTTTCTTAGACAGCAATGATGAGATAGAGAAGGCCTGGTACAACACTGCACTAGAGAGCATGGAAGAATGAAGATTATTTTGGGTAGAAAATGGGGTGAATAGGTGTTGGAAATGGAAAGGCAAGAGTTTGGGAGGGAAAAAGGGGTATTCAGATCTGAAACATTTGGTTAGGTTTTGAGCCACGCTAGATAAAGCAGGGTAGAAGGAGAAGAAAGAATGTAAGTTGATTAGTAATGGAAAGATAAGGAAAATTGAAGCGAATAAGAAGGCGGAGAAAGGAGAGAACAGGGAAGATTCCCGGTCACCATTAACGACCGAAGCCCTAACCAGAAGCCTTAGAATACAAATAAGTATTGAATTCTATTAAATCAAACGTTTTTTACATATTCAAACCAATCATTACATATCCAAGTTATATATATAATTAAACAATTTGAATTGGATCAATCTAAGCCACATCATGCATTCAACTCCAGGTATTTCAAACAATATACAATCAAACAATTTGAATTCAAATGACATAATATTAGTCTAAAACTGATTTAAATGAATACTCCTCTATTTAAATATTTCTAGGAACATCAATCAATCCATCTTTGTCGAAGATCCGATTAGCCTTAATGGCATCCCATTCTTCATCTTCCTTGTTTATAGTGCATTCTGGGTTTTGATTTGGTTCTTCTTTGATCGGGGAGGATATCATTCATTGAATTGCATCGAAAGGCTTTTATTGCTCCTTGATCATCTATGTTTGGCTTAATTCTAAATGTCTATGATTTTGGTGATGAATAAGGGGATATTTATTAAATATTCGAGGGGTTGTTCAAATTTTTTAGTTGGATATGATTTTCCATTTGCATAAGAGACGAGTAGGGAAAAAGATAATGGAGTTTTCAATTGAATTTATGATTGTAAAGGGGTATATATAGGGATTTAAAACTATTTGAAGTGAAAAGACAAGAGGTAATTTATAAAAATTTCAAATTCCAAAACTGGTTATTGTATGTCGACATGGCGTGTTCGGGTATCTCGACATACTTAGTCATATTTTCTTATTTTGAAAATTTGAGTTGTTGTGAATGTTTTTGCCAATTTCTAGAGACTATATAGATGGCAATAAACATAACTAGGAAATTTCATTAATAGTTGATATAGGTTACATTCGTCATAGAAAACAAACAATACAATGCATGAAAACTAGAAATAGCACCCAGAAATAGCTAGCAACTACTACTTAATGCAATAAATAAAACTCTAAAAGGTGGTTGATGAAGAGATGATGACAAGATGCCAAGTTTTCAACTAATCTTCTTAAAAAATTTGTCCATTTTGCATGAAATTTTCTCGAATTTCTTGCTTATGAACCTCTTGTAAGATAAATACCATGAAAAATAGAGTTTAACGATTTGCAAGATTTTTGGGATGAAATTCATCCAAAATGACTTGTGTTTCAATTTATGCCATATTGATCAAAAAGAGAAAAAAGAGCTTTACACACTTTAGATGTTGGGTTCTTGTATTTTTCCGATCTAGATGTGATGGTTTGTTGCAAAAGAAGATTAACTATTCATACCTTTGGATGAAAATAGCGATTGATAAAATTTTGGTATTTGTCATTCTCAAAAAGGAGGTGGAGGGTCTCTCTATCATGTTCATAAATTCGAAATGTAGAGAGATCCAAACTGGTAAATTTGCATCTAAGAATAGCACTAAAAGTTTTACAATTTAAAATAATTTGGGCCCCTTTGGCACTACTTCAAATTTCACCATTATTTCCTTCATAGAACTTTCCATATAGATTCGCATAAAACATTTTAACAAGACTAGGAGAGCAATCAAAATTATTTTGAAGAGAATCGGCTAAATTAAGAACACCATTATTTTCAAAAATAGAGTTGATTCATAAGAGGGAAAATCAGAAGAAAATCGCAGATCTTCTGGTATAAACTTTTCCAAAGTTCAAGTAGGTGATATGGGCTTGCATAGCTTCTTGATCACGAATAATAAAAGCTTTAGTGGCTTTTGGCAACCTCATGGTTTTTGGAGTGGATGATGATGAGCCATTGATGAAAGTTTTGAAGAGATAAGTTTATAAAGAGAGTTTTGGAATTTGCATTGAAGTGAAATGGATGTATAGATATGAAGTGAATATATAGAAACTGAAACTATATAGATGGATTCTCTTGTAAAAAATGTAGTCATCGATGACATAGAAGTTGGTGGGTAAATTTTTATTTTGAATTCAAATATGAACACACTGATTCTGCATAATACGTCGACATAGGGCAAAGGCACATGTGAACATGCCAATTTAAACTAGAGGACATGACCTTCTGAGTTTTATCTATTTGTCTAACTAATTGTTTACATACATGTTTATTTTACTATTCCTAGATTTTAAAGAAATTAATATATATAGTCAAAATTAAAAAATTTAGAGGTTAAAATAATATAATATTATTATTTTGAAATTTAAAAATTCAAAATCTTAAAATTTCTTAAAATCAACCAATCGATCAAAGAAGCCATATGAAATCAAAATTTAATATAAATGCGTACCTTTATGAGATCTTTTACTGGTATATTACAATAAAAAAATTATTTGCCATTTTAGTGTATAAATCATTATCACTTGTCAATGTTTCTAAATCAGAATCATCAAATATTGTTTTATATGCTCTTATTTTTCTAGATGCATTGTTGTTAGGAGAGATCTTTTGTTTATCTAGATATGGATAGAATCGTTTCATTTGCCCTGGTTTTTTGCAGTTATGACACCTAACATATGTTTGACCATCATTTCAGCTTCATTGATCTTTATTATCATTCCTTTTGGAACTATTCAACTTTTATATTTTAGGAACTTTTGAATTTTTTAGTCATCAGTGCAATCTACTAATAATCATTTTCTAAGTTAGATATATCCATCATGGCATTTAAAGCAATTGTCTTCTTTTCGACTTCCTTATTTTCTCTTCTATCCTGCATTTATGCTTCAAATAGCATTACATTACCAATTAGTTCTTCTATTTTTAGAGTATTAACGTCATTAGTCTCTTCAATAGCAAGTCTTTTGATCATAATCAGGTGTGAGTGAATTTAATATTATCCTAACTTGATCTTCCTCAGAGAATTTTTTACAAAAGCAATTAGACAATGCACTATATCTTAAAATCTACTATACGTATCAGATTCCGACTCATTTGGATTCATCTTAAATAATTGAAACTGATAAGTTAATATAGAAATCAAGGTTCACTTAACTTTACTAGTGCCTTCACGAGTAACTTGCAATGTTCTCCAAATATCATATGTAGACTTACAAAGTGATACCCTATTTAATTCATTCCAATCTAATGAAAAAACTATGTATTCATGGCTTTAGAGTTACTTTATGCAACTGGCTTTTGACCAGCAGTCTACTACGCAAAATTAGTCTCAGTTTCCAATGTACTCAATTTATGTAACATTCCAAATATCTAATCCTGTAGACTATAAACAAAATTTTATCATGCATGCCCAATAAGTGTAATTACTACCATTAAAAAGTGGTGGTCAGGTAGTAGATTAACTTTCTATAAATGAACTAGTGATCGTGTTACCATTATCAGTGTTGGTGGCCCTTGTTACTATTTTCAAAAAAAAAATCAGATAATGAAACATTTTGAAAACTTTGCTCTAATACCAATTGTAGTGCAATGAAAGTGGATCTTAAGGCAATTCTAACAATAGAGGGGGTGAATAGTGTTTGTGCAATTTATATGAATCTTTCGAATTACTTAAATTATACTCGTATATAAGCAAATTATAACAGTTTTATCCCAAAACTCACAAAAATCACAACCAAATCAAAACTAGTAAAAACAATATAGTAAAGTAAGGGACAAAACGAATTTTATGCTGGTTTAGAGTTACCTTACTTCCAACCCCGCACCAAAAATTGTATGGATTTTTAATCACTACAAAATCTATCAAACTCTACTTGATTTCAAGGCTACAATGAGAGAATCTCTAGAATCTCGGCTTCTAGGCAAAACCAACCTGATTTTCGGACCAACTAATCACACCGAATTTCTTTTCGGGTATAATCAAACCAGTTTGATTTATAGACCAAAAGTCATACCCTTTTAGGTATATTTAGGTAGATTTTACAAAGGAATGAAGACCTGACCTTGCGATCGTGATTACAATAGCCTTGTAACTCTGATTTGAACTCTGATCTTGATAGATTGTGGATAGGATGACGGAGAATCAAAAAGTGAGTAGAACTAGATTGATTTGCTTGAAAATTTGACTAAATATAATCTTGGATTTTTATTAAAAATAGTGGAGAAGAAAAGGGGTGAAGAAGAAGATAGAAATAAAGAATGAAATTTCGAAATTAGAACCCCTTATTTATAAAAGAGAAGTGAAATGTTAATTCATGAAGTGGTGCAATGGAAAGACACTTCAATTCGAATTTTGAAAAATGGTTATTATGTCAATATAATATGTTTGGTCATGTCGATATAGTTCCTCTGTAAAAAAATTATTTTTTATTTTAAAACTATTTTTTAGCAAAGCCGACCGATTTTTATAGTGATCCATAACACTTATTATTATAACAAATAATAATTACAAATATTACAGGAAATTTGTAGGGAACCAACCTACTACATCGATTTTTAAGGTGGACCGGCCCCCATTGACGGTTTATAGTGGTCTACTACAACTATACAAGCTTATAGCACTAGAGCTATACTAATACATCTAGACTACACATTTCTTACTCCACACAAGGAGATAAAAATAACACTTACACGCCACTCAGGGAGGCAAAATAAACCAGATGACATGTTAATAAAATAACTAAGGAACCCGCAGACCTAGTAACTAGGAAGTAAAAAATATCCATTTCACATAGAGCCACATAAAGAAAGCAACAACAAGCCTTGCTTGGAGCACCGAGTAAACACATATAAGGACAGGGGCCTTCTTTGCATGAATTCCATACTGAGAAAGCAGTGAATTTCCACACTTCACATCAAAAAACATCATCCCTCAATAACAAAAGCAAGATGGACGTTCAGAACAGATGACATGAAGAAATTGCATACGTCACAGAACAAAGACCAAACAACAAGCTCGAACTGAATGTATATAGCTTGGACCAAACCAACATTACAAGGCACACAGGCTACCACAATAACTTAGCATACGCACTAACCATAACATCCCAACACAAAACCTAAAGTCACCAGATAGTCGTCACACAAAATACAGAGTAGCAAGCGAAGTAACAACATAACGAAGTGAGTAAAATTGCAACATCAAAAGGATTAGAACAACAACAACAAACCACGTACAGACTGATCCAAAATCGTAAGGACTATGACCTAGCATGATCAAGACTAATGTGGTTTATCAAAAGGAAAGGGAAACCAACTCATCCACCAAGGCTTAGAAACTGGAACACCTCACATGACTAGCAAAACATAAACCCAAGTCAGAAAATGACATAACATAGAAATACCCAAAAAATACTCACTTGGAACAATATCAAGAACCGTTTAATCACACAGATAGACTAAATAACCAAGCAAGAACAAAATTATAAGCATTGCAAACTCACAGCAAAGACTAGTAGAGCCATCACACGAGGCCAACATATAGCAAGAACAATACCACTAGGAAGCAAAGTTCCTCTAAGTCCAATCTAGCTCCTACCAAAACCCACTTTTAATATTGTTTTGAAAGTCTAAAACTGCATAATTCAATTTGAAACTTGGAAAACTATTTAAAAATATATAAGACAATTTTAGACATAAAAATAATTAAGAAAAATTATTTGATAATTTTAAATAATCTAAACTCAAATACATACTATACAATCAAAATCAATATATAAAGTAAATTTAAAATCCAAAACTAAATGTTCAAAATAATAAAGATTAAAATAGTAATACATATAGCACAAATAATATATAAAATATGTAATACTACAACTATAAAGTATATATTATCTAAAATTAAAATATGTGTTGATGCCAAAAAGTGGCATGACACCAAAATAGAGAATGCTAAGAGAATAAAAGGGAAGAAAAGTAAATGAAAACGAGAATAAAGTAATCACAAGTTTAAAGCGGTTTGGCGTTAATAAGCCTACGTCCACTTTATATGTTCTTATATAACTTAAAGTAAATGATTACAATAATGAATTATCTCTCCTAAAACCGAGTACAAGTATGAAGTACAGAGTCAATAAGAGAGAAAATGCCAAAAGTCCTTTTTCTAGAGCTTTGGGGGACTATTTATAGGTGACATTGGCTCTGGGTCGTTATGCCACGTGGTGCTCATCCCGATTCAATAGGGAGGTGGTGGATCTATTCTTTAGCTCGTGAGATATGTCTTCTCCGGTCAGATATAGGATACATGTAGCATGATCCGAAGTAGTAGGTGTTGTTAACCATGAATTCAACCAATAGAATAGGTCTTCAATGTGCTATAATTAAGGCGGTATGGTTCAAGTTGACATGGTTTGGGTCGATACACCAAGCCATACCCATTTCCTATCTCGTTTCCCTTCGTACTTTTGAAAATAATACCATGTCGAGGAAGGCAGAGCCGGATAAGTCAAGTCGAAACAGGCTGAGCCGAAGAGTTTGAATGGGGTTAAAGTTGCTTCCATTGGTAGCAAATGGAGATGCCTTGATCACGTCTTGAATGCTTCATTTATGAACTTTGACGACCTTGCAAAAAGGTAGCTCAACATTTTTCCCTCTAAAGTACATTAGGCAGATCAACATTTTTCCCTTTAAAGTACATTAGTCACAGATGGGATGTGCTTTGAATCTGCATTTTTTCAAAATGTCTTTAGTCTTGAAGTGTTCATTGAGCAGTCACATCTTTTCTCGAGAAGTCGTGATGCTTGAATGTTCTCTTTTATATAAATAGGCAGTCATTTTTCATACTATGCTCGGCAATATTTGTTAATTCAAAATTGTTGACTAAAGCAATCAAAAGACATAGGTAAACATTCGTATTTTTTTGAGTCAAGAAGGTTGAACGCGCTAGTCATATAGATGAGTTAAATCGAGTCGTTTATTCCCATATGTGATGTCTTACACGCAGATCGTTACCAAACAACGTCATCTCCTCACAATTGGGAGAGTGCTTTCCACTCCTCCCTTTTTAACATGTGCTTAAATTCATTTTTCTCTTTTCCTTTTCCCCTCTTTTTATATCAAATCCAGCTCGGTTCAGTATTTGAGTAGGGTTTCAGGTCGACATATTTCCAGTTCAGTATATCGGTCCGGAACAAGTGAACTGGTCACATCAATAGGGAGACGAAAGGACTTCGATTTCCACTATATATATCGGGCCCACTCAACTTCTTTTTCTTTTTCCTTTACCATTACTATACCAGAAATCTGCAGAACCATTTAATCCACTAGCTAATCTGCACTTACTCGATCCTAATCACTTAGTTAGGTTATAATCCAAGGATTTTTATGTTAATTCAAACAATCTGATATTAATCCTTCATGATCACGTCCGTGTTTGCATTCGATCCGAGAGGCATGGCCACATCCATCATCGTTGCTATTTTCGATGACCATGGTCAACATATGTTGGTCGTGAAGTCTCCAAAGTGGTCGCTAAAGAGAAGTTTTTGCGATGATTGGTTGGATTCGTTGAGGAGGATGAGGAAGTCGAAGCCTGTCTTCCACATGATCGGGTCGGCCTAGAGCTCCAAGGAAGATGGTGGACAATATTGGGAGTAGTGTGGGACCCGTGGTGGAAGTGAAGATATCGCTGCGTTCGGGTCGGCGCTGGCATAGTTCGAGCAAGGTCTAGGTCGATCTGATAGCTTGTTGAAGATTTGGCAAAGTACTATAATCCTCAATCAATACTACCAACTAGGGCTAGGCCGAGTCAGAGATACCGACTCGGATGAGGCCGAACCAAAGAAACTTCCTACTCTCCATCAATCCAATTGAGCTTTTACGATCACGATCGTTCTAGATATGAAGACAATAATGAACTAAATTCAATGATCATCTGGACAGTTATTATGGAGCATATTGAGACGTCCAGATTATCTTATAAACTTAAATGGATACAAATTCGAATAACTTGCATACATCTAATCCTTTGTCTTCATTTCTATATGTACACAATCACTACACGCACTACATTAGAACACACATAGAGGATTCCGGTTACTCACACAAACCCTACATAGTCTTCTTATACATCACAACAAGGATGTATAGAAGATACAAAATAAGGGTTCTGGAGTAAGGAGAGGAAAGATACTTCCCCAGAGACCTAACATTGAACCTAACTCGGAGATAGAGACAGATGAAGTTTCTCCTTAAAGAGTTGAACCTCGTGATCTAGAAGCTAGTTTTTTGTCGTTAGGGGAAACATTGTCATCGGGAGAAGAAGCAGAGGAGAAGAAGTTTCCGATGATTTTGTCGAGGTTGTGTTTGTAATGGCCCGAAAATCCCCCTCGTGGGGAATCGCCGGATACACTAACTTTGGGTATACAACACATCAGAACAAATAACAGAAGACTTTTATAAACATTATAATAAAGTTACATCAGAGTACAGAATATCAGAGTACATCGAATAAATAATAATACAATGGAAGATTAATTTGCAATAATTTAATACAATGCAGTGGAAGACTATCATTGCTTTGGCCACAGCTTTAAGCTTCGATCCAGAATCCTGCCTAATAACTAGATATCTGCAAAACAAGCCACTCGACTGCCCGTGTTGAAAAGAGGGCACCCGAGTTCGCAAAGTGAAACAAACTACGAGTCAGTCATGGGACTGGTATGAGAAATCTTACTTAACTTATCTAATAATAATAAGGGTAACCACAGGGCTACGCCACTAACGCGGAACGGGTTTACTCCATTGGATTGCCGGTGCATAAATAAAGTAAATTGTTAAACAACGCAATGCTTTTTAGAAAAATGAAACCATTATAAGACTCAAGTCCCATCACACAATGCAACGCAAACCGAAGGATAGAGTTTTACCTTATAATGGTCAAAAATGCTTGATACGATAAAACGGATTTGATATTACTATTAGTGTATATATGTTTCAAAAACATTTCAATCTTAATGTGTAATGACCCGCATTCGCAGAGGGTACTATAATTAATTTATTTAATTATTTATATAGTGAATTAGATAATATAGTGGTCACGGAATTAAATAATGGTGAATAATTAATTAAAATAATAAATTAAATAATATATCTAATTCTGAAATAAACAGAATTGGCTGAAATGGCGATATGGTGTGAACTGGATCATCTGTGATATTTAATTCAGCTTGGGATTGAATTTGAATAACGAATATATTATATAAACGACAGTTTGAACGTAGAGTTATAGTATAATTAAAATCGAGCTCGAAATGGCGCTGTAGTTCGTAAATTGGCCATTCGAATTTCAATTGAGTGTACATGATTGGTTTTAAGTCGGATTTCTGTGAAACGAGAAACGTGTGGAGCTGGTGGAGTATATCTTTCTAGTGAAAGAGAAAAATTGGGATTTCGTCATGTAGATTTTGATTTATGTCCAAATCAAATTTTAGAATAGTCAGTGTGAAATTCCTTTATAATTTATAAAGGAATTATTTATATTTTAAAAAGGAATTTCAATATAAATCGAATATCGGGTTGACCCAGAAGTGAATATCAAATTAGAAATTCATATAGGTATATTCTAGAGCAGTATGATATTCTGTTGTGAATATATACGATAAATATAAATTTATTAATACTTAATTTAATTATAATTAAATATATTTATATATTTAAATGGGTCATTCACAGCTGTAAAAATAAGCCACTTTTGCAAACGAAGTCGGAATTCGAAGAAACTAATTTTGTTGGATCCGCAATATTAAATTATTGCTAGAGTTCAGTTTCCGTTATTTTTGAAGTCAGTGGGTGGCCGTACGAATTTTTAGAGTGAAAACAGTAAGTATTTTGATGGTTAAAAATACGCTGTGTGAGCATACGAAGTGGAATTCAACGAAACCAGTTTCGTTGGGACCGTAATGTCAAACTCTAGTGGCATGTCAATTTTCGTGATTTTAGGAGATCGTGTGTGGTCAAAGGGATTTTTAAAGATGAGAGACAAGCATATAAAAGAGAAAATAAAATATAAAAATCCAATCAAAAAATATCCCACCATTTTCTAAGTTCATGAACAAGGCCACGCCTCACCATTTCTCAGCCACCAGTGTTACCAAACCCCAAATAGCCTATATAACCCAAATGAACCGAACACAGCAAAAGTTGGAAAAAGTAAAAATCAATGGAAATCAAATAAAATCCAGTAAATCTCTAAACACTCATATTTGATTTCGTACGAAGTCCTCTTCCTTGCGGTGTCAATTGGTGTGAGATCGATGGCCTGTTCTGTCATGGGTTTGTAGACATAGCAAGATAGGGTTCGGGATTTAAGGAGATTAAGGCGATCGAAGTGGGAATTAATGTTGGATTTGGGTTCGTAAAATGATATTGAGCTTCTGGTGAAAATTTGGTGGATTTCCGTTGATAGAAGTGTTGCACCTTTTTTTTGATGTAGCTGCTCGTCGTCGACGAGTTTTCCTTTGAAGAGCTCGAGCTCGAGCTCGATGGTATAGTGATGAAGAGGGAGAGAAATGAAGGAGGAGAACATTAGTTTTTGTTTGAGATTGAATCATGAAGTAACGATGTGGTTGTGGGTGAGGAAGGATCCGTTCATGGCTGTGTGGATAGGAGAGGAGCACGGCATCAGAATTTGTGGAAGAAAGGAAGCGGTCGGGTATGAGAAGGTAGAGCGGGTCTGAGGGATTTGGGCCAAGGAATAAGGTTAAGGCCCGTTTGATTTTTAAGTCCAAGTTTTAATTTAAATTTTTATATGTAAACTTAAAAATAGTATAACTCGATCATACGATATCAGAATCCGACGAAACAAGATCCGACGGAATCGTATGGAAGGGAGCAACACAATGAGACTGATTGGGAGTGAATCGAAGCCCGTTACAATTTACAGCAAAATAAATTGTTCGATCTGAATCAACGACAATTATCGTTAATTAACGATGATAGTCCAATGTGAGTAATTCTCACTAACTCTGAACAGTTTATAATTTCATGTTGTATTTTTAGAACTGTTAGAAATGGTCTGATTGACTGTGTGTTGACTATTTGATTGAACTGCTAGTCAGTTAGTTAAATTTCTATATTGATTCTATTTAACAGAATATATCATATGGAACTAAAAATGATTTTATCTATATTGTTTAACATCTGTGATGCAGGGAAACAGGTTGGAGGAATCCAACTGGATTCCTCAACATTTATTTTACTGTGATTCATATATTGTGATATATGATGTGATATATAATCTGTTGTTGATTTTGTGTGTTTGGATGATATTTATCATTGTTATATGGCATGTTAAATACCATAAGAAATACTGGATGTGGGAAAGGGGATTTTCAAAGTGTATTTTGAAAATGAATTATTTATATAAAATCGATGGATTATATACAGAAAAGGAAAAGGGTTTTATAAAGGGAATAGATTTATATAATAGAATGATTTTATAAAAGAAGGATTTATATCATCAAAGGATTTTATAAAAGGAGATATTTATTTGTTAAATAAATAGGATGAGATAAGGAGATATGTATTTGTATAAATAAGTAGAATTAAAAGGAGATATTTATTTGTTAAATAAATAGGATGAGAAAAGGAGATATGTATTTGTATAAATAAGTAGAATTAAAAGGAGATATTTATTTGTTAAATGAATAGAGTTAAAGGGGAGTGATTCGAATATAGTTTAATCATATAGAGTTAATCAGTAAGAGTAAATCAGTAAGAATAAATCAGTTAGAGTTAATCAGTAAGAGTAAATCAGTTAGAGTAAATCAGTTAGAGTTAATCAATTAGAGTTAACCAGTGAGTTAATCAAATAGAAAAAAAAACTAGACTTAAACAAGATTAGAAACTGACTAGAGATTAGTTAAGTTGAATAGTTTTCTGAGTATCGATCTGATGTTGGTTTCGGCCTTCGAGGTTTATTGATCGTCGCTAATCTATGAATCAGAAAAGCGTGACATTTAAATTAAATTCTGCAAGCATACAGGTGTGTAGCATACAGGTCGAACACAGGGAGGTAAATTAAAATCAAATTATTTATCTAATCTCTTGGGCAAGTTAGACGGAGCCTGGAGATTTTGTTGAAATAAAAACAAACTGAAATTGCGAACTTAGGATTATCGTTGAATCTAATCAACGATTAATCACTAAAGAAAGTAAATTGCAAAACAAGAACAACAATGCAGAAAATAAAAGTGCAGAATAAGAAGAACAACAAAAATAAAATTAGGATTGTCATTGAAACTAATCAAATGACTAATCACTAATGAAACAAATGTAAAATACAATTGGTGCTCTTCCAAAACTAATTGTGAAGACAACACCTATTGCTAAGAAAGAAAAATGCAGAAATAGTAAAAAGGAAAAACTTTTATTAATGGAGAAGAGAATACAGAATAATGGATAGGATGGTGGCTACAATGATACTACAAGGGTATATATAGGGGATAACCAAACCCTAACCCTAACCCTAATACAATGATAGATGGGCCTTAGAAAATTTACACAAGAGTTTACAATGAGAATTTCAAATGGGCTTTAGTTAAATCTATTAAATTTTTGGCCTTTCTTCTTTTCCTCTTGGTTCTTAGACAAGCCTCCCTTGATTTGAGATGTGCATGGCCTTTTTATCAATCATTTACTTGTCCAACAGCAACTAGATGTGGGATCTTCATCTACAATTCTTCAAAATATAAATATATAGATATCTGATCTCCATTTCTCTACTTTTCTGGTTGCATGCGGGCTGGTTTGGAATATCTGTAAAAGTGACAAAATAATACCCAAGTAATATTTATTTATATACAAAATATAAGGTATAAGAGCATAAAATAAACACATTTCTATGTCAATCAAATACCCCCACACTTATCTTTTACTCGTCCTCGAGTAAAACAAGAAATGAAAAAACTAAACTAGATAGGTCACACTTTCATAGGAAACACGATTGCATTGAGCGTATGCAACAAGCCGTTAAACCTCTAGGTGTCCCTAGTAGGACGAGTGGTGTCTCGTGAGGGTTTTCAGCGGATACTACCCACAAAATCCAAATGCAGTATGATATGGCTTTAACGTAACTACATGAATGCAATGGACTTATGCAATTGAAAACAAAAATTGAAAACACAACTTGTTTCAGGAAAGTGGTACAACAAATTAAATTAACAATTTCTAATCAGTTGATTTTATTTTAGATATCTCAACTTGTCACAAATTTTCAATATAAATCAAGTTTTCAGATGTTAAATTCCAGTTTGGCCAGTTGGTTCAGTCGATAACATAGTGCAGCCATGAAATAGATTCTTAGTTTTCTTGGCACAGTTTGCAAAGTCGTAATATTATTTTCTCATGTATGGCTAGTCAAATCAATAAGGTCAAGAAGTGTTTGGGCATCATCGCTTATTCTTTATTCTATAAAATTTTAGAATTTATGATTAAGTACATACACCTAACTAAAAAGATCACGGTTTACCACCCATGAACTGCCTCGCGGACTAACGGAGAGTGGTGAAAGAGCTTGGCGGATTGTACAGGCCAACTTTGACTTTGTCAACAACGT
The DNA here is from genome assembly GCA_030737875.1 of Allium sativum. Lineage (NCBI taxonomy): Eukaryota > Viridiplantae > Streptophyta > Magnoliopsida > Asparagales > Amaryllidaceae > Allium > Allium sativum. The sequence continues at coordinate 552,489,088 of CM060918.1, forward strand.
GTCGGTAATCCTTAGGTGTCCAATCTCATAAAATGAGACCAAGATACTCCAACGCTGACTTTCTCAACAACGTGTCGGATAGAGCTTGGCGGGTTTGCACACCAAAACTTGATATACAAGCAATGTTGGATACCCTTGGATTACTATTATTATTATTGAAAATATAAGCACAAAAGAGAGTTACGCGAATTCAACTTAACACAACTTAGTTTTAAAGATTCGAAATGCCAATATAAGTATTTTAAGTCCTCCACTTATTTAAACAAAGTCTACAATATAGAATAGATTTCATGGCCATCACCTAAGAATCTCCCTATGTACCGGTTACGCTATTATTCCTCAAAATTAAACTTTTCATTATATTTCTTATTCGATCTAAGTTGAGAGAAAAAAATACTATCAACTGACTAATAATCCTTAACTTATTTAGTTGTATCAAATCTAAAATGAGTCATTTTTTTAAAAAAAATGGCATGTTACTACGATAAAATGCATGATGGTCCTATTTAAATGGCTGAAAATGAGAAGAAAGGAAAAAAAAATAAACAAAATGAATGAAATGCAGACTCCCCCCCCCCCCACACTTGAACTAAACAGTGTCCACACTGTAAACGTTTCCTAAATTTGAAAGACAGTACCCAAAGGTGGATGAAATGCAAAACGATTTGTAAAATAAAATACAGTCTAACTATATGTAAGAATGGATCATATGTACAATGATATATGTGTTTGCGATGTATGCGACGCAAAGAATTCCACCAACTTTTCCCCCCACACTTGGTTCTTGCCCTATGAGTCCCATTCCCACTATGTCTAGGCATGTTTTCTAATAAGCAAAGGTTTTTGAAAACCATCTCATCTTTAAACCTAGATTTATAGTCCAGGAGATAAATATCCAGGGTCGTCCTAACATGAAGTTTTTCAATCAAGCTAACATTCCAAAAATAATTCATGTGCTCAACAAATTTATCAGTGTAATTGTTCAAAAATTTGTGATTGTATATAAATTCAGTGAAATTTGCATTTTGAGTGTTGTTCAAAACTATGTGGTCACATTTCTCAGTTTCATTAATTGACAATGTATTTTCGACACGGACAAATTTTGGTTCGTTTGAAACCTCAAAATCAAAATTTTCAAACTTGGATTGGTGGCTTGATTCTATCTCGTCCTCATTTGGTAACTCCTCCTCATACAATCCAAAAAATTCATGTTCGTTAAAATCCTTTTCCACATTTGAATTGAAATTTTCAACATCTTTATTTTGTTCAATTTCTAGAATTTCAAGTTTTTCGCAGCCTGAAAGATGAAGATCAAAATCTGAGTTTAAATCTTTTTCTTAAAAAGAATAGAAGTCCAAATCATTTACTGAATTGTGAACAACTTCATTTAGATCATTATTCTCAATTTCGAAAGTTATTATCTGAAAATTTTCACTACCAGTAAAGAATGGATTATCTTTTGATTAATCGCTTGTTTGAATTTGATTTTGTTGCTCTTGTTGTTCTTTATAAGACGCCATTAAACAAAGAAGTTCATCCATCTTTTTATTTAGCCTTTCCGCCCTCTCATCAAAATTACATTCTTCAGAGTCGTTGATTTGAGAGCTCTCGGTTTGGATTTCTTGATTTTCAAAATAGTTTGAATTTTCAGAAAATTGAAATTGAGATTGGAAATCATTTTAATTTTGAAAATTAGGTTCGTAACCAAAATTATCGAAATTCGAGGGAAAATTGCAATTTTGGTCATGCTCAAGATGTGGATATGGGTTGTAATTTTGAAAATTATGATCGATTTGAAAATCATTTTCAAAATTATTTTCGAATTGGTTTCCAACCCCATATTGATGTGGATCAAAGCTATTTTGGAATTCAAAACTATTTTGATACGGATATGGCCCATAATCGAAACTATTGAAATTTGAATTGAAATCGTCATTACGATTACAATCGTGATTTTGAAATTGTTGGTCATTTTGAAAATATTGCAAATTGTTGACATTGGCCTCACGAAATTTTGGAAGATTTTGCTTCATGAGTTGTATTTCAAAATCATACTCTTCAAGAGGACGTCTACTCCGATTATTATCCCACAATTCTCTCAAGGATTTTTTTAATCAGACATTTGAATGAAGTCGACGGAAGACAGAAATTATTCTCACTTCAAAATAATATAAAATGTCGAGTAGTGCTCTATTAATTAACTAACTCAATTAGAAGGGGGAAGAGGGTCTTATGGCCGTTCACGTATAGTATAAAACTAAGGGATACGACCAATGTTTTACGGGTAGAATGCAACCTCTTTTGCTAATAGTTCAATAAATTGAACTACTATATATCCGCGATCCAATTATACGAGACAATTAATTTCACAAAACACCACTTTTCAATTATATTATTTTGCAACGTCTATTCTTATTGTTGAAAACAATGAGAGTGATGGTTGTAATTATAGAAATTCGTTCCTCACTACACAAATTCAGAAATTTCAACAACACAGAACAGTCGAAGAATAATAGCAGAATTAAAAAAATATTGTACAAGCGAGTTGCTGCCCCTGCAGAAGATTTTTACAAGCACTTTCCATATTTTTCAAAGCTGCTGCAGCACCTGTAGAGTTCAGAAAATTTTACAGTGGGGGTATGGCAGTCCGTCTAGAATATTTGAGTAGTTACAGCGAATCGAACTCCACTATTTTGCTATTTGAAATCGGTTGACCTTTGAATTTCCTCTTCATTAGCTTGAACCTGGTCCTCCCTTTGGGCTTTGGTTTTTGTTTTTTGTTTTTTTGAAAAAGAAAGGAAAACAAATGAAAAGAAAACAGAAATGGACTTGACAGAATAAAAAAATGAAACTGACTGGACTCCCTTTTTTTTGAAATGAAAAAAATCAATTGAAACAAATGAAATGAAAGATGGCATATCGACGACTAACTAGGACCTAGAAAAAAAAGAAAAAAAAACAAGACAAAATAAATAAAACTAGACCCAGCTTACAAACTAAGAGCGCTAACAAATAAAACCAAGATCATGCGAATAAGCCAACACAAGATTAAGTTCAACCACATACTCAACACTTTACTAAATTGGCTCGCTCACAAACTAAAATCACGAATCACAATTTCAAAGCCACAATCCCAGTTGCCCTTTAAAGGCTCAAGCCCCTCATTGTTTTCAGGAAACAAATCAAAAGTCACGCCCCCTTGTAAGTGAAAAAAAATCACGCAAGAAATCTCACCCCCCTTTGATTTCGACTGACAAGCACGCTCCCTTTCACTTTTTTTTTCTTTCTAATCGATTGAATTGGTTCTCAAGTGATGGTCTTGGAATCGGATTTAGGGTTCGCGATTTGGTATGTTGTGGTTCGGAATCAGGTATTGAAGTTTGTGGCTGCGAATTGGGTTTGGGGTTTTGACGAGGTGAGTTATGGGTTGTGGTTTTGAGTGGGTTCGATTCTAGATAGGGTTTCTGAAAATTTCTACTGCGATTTTGGTTGGCGAGGATAATTGTTTGAGGAGGTGATGACTTCGTGATGCGGGAAGACAAGTGGACCTTGAAGTTGACCGGAGACAGTTGATGGATGGAAGTAAGAATTGGCAGATAGAATTTCAACCAAACAAAAGAATAAAAACGCACGCCCTCAATAACAATCGAAACCCCATAAATAAACACACCACGAAATCCCCAATTGTTTCTCTTGATTTCAAACTAGAACGTGTGGAGGGGGTTTTGTGGTTAGGATGAACTGTGATGCGAATTTGTGGAGTTTGTCATATGTTTTAGAGGTTTGGTTTACTAAAGGAGTTGAAGTTCAGGCAGTTCGGTGGTGGATGGATTGTGATGAAGATTTAAGTGGGTTTGTGGAAGCAACGATCTGGTTGTTGTAGTTGTATTGTGGGACGTGATTTGCGGTTGGACTGAATGGTGATTTAGTGGGTTCGACAGATGAAGGGGTAGTGTCAGTGCGGTTTTGATGAAGGTTGAACGTGGTGATGTTGTATTGTGATGATGAAGGTGTTTTTTTTGGGTCTGATGGGAGGTTGGCGTGAGGACTGCGATTATGGTGGTAGGACTATATTGTGGTGTTGCGTGACTGTGGTTTGTGGGCGACGGTGGTTATTGGTGAAGGGGGACATAGCGCTTGTTTGGTTTTTGTGGATCCAGGTAGGGGATTTGAACGTTGGAGAGAGGTTGTTTGGATAGTATGGAGTTTGTGGTATGGCTATTTTCAAGCAGTGTGAAACTTGGTGATGTATGGCGTGATAGGGAATTTGGTTGAAATGGTGTTTGTGCGTGGATGGTATATGAGGGATATTTGCTGTTTTGAACTGATGGGGTACTGTGGTGTTGGGTTTGCAAGGGGAGGTGATGAACTTTATGGATCGATGCAGTGGGAATTCAGGTTTGTTCTTTGCGGCAATGGAGGAGAATTTGGTATGAGGAACAGATGGGTATGGTGATGTTGACGTGTGGTTGATGAATAGAAGATTGTGGAGATGGGGAGATTGGCTCGGCAACGAAGATGAATGGTGTATGGAGGAGAGGATTTGCAGTGGGATGGCAGAAATAAATCGATGGCAAGAAAATATAGAAGATTGATTTTTTTTTTGTGTCTTGTAAAAGAAGAAAGGGAAGACTATGTACTGAAAAGAGGAAAGAAAGTGAAAAGAAAAGAAATCAATGGAAAATTGGCAATCTTTTTTTTTTCCTTGTGCAGAAGATTACGGTATCAATGATCAATACCAAATCAACCAACAAATTTATTTATTTTATATATACAGGAAATCAAAAGGAAAAAACAAATAAAAACCAACACGAATCGGAAATTAAATAAATAATAAAATTTAATATTTGCCTCCCCGGTAGTGGCGCCAAAAACTTGATCGTCGCTAATCTATGAATCAGAAAAGCGCGACATTTAAATTAAATTCTGCAAGCATACAGGTGTGTAGCATATAGGTCGAACACATGGAGGTAAATTAAAATCAAATTATTTATCTAATCTCTTGGGCGAGTTAGACGAAGCCTGGAGATTTTGTTGAAATAAAAACAAACTAAAATTGCGAACTTAGGATTATCGTTGAATCTAATCAACGACTAATCACTAAAGAAAGTAAATTGCAAAACAAGAACAACAATGCAGAAAATAAAAGTGCAGAATAAGAAGAACAACAAAAATAAAATTAGGATTGTCGTTGGAACTAATCAAACGACTAATCACTAATGAAACAAATGTAAAATACAATTGGTGCTCTTCCAAAACTAATTGTGAAGACAACACCTATTGCGAAGAAAGAAAAATGCAGAAATAGTAAAAAGGAAAAACTTTTATTAATGGAGAAGAGAATACAGAATAATGGATAGGATGGTGGCTACAATGATACTACAAGGGTACATATAGGGGATAACCAAATCCTAACCCTAACCGTAATAGAATGATAGATGGGCCTTAGGAAATTTACACAAGAGTTTACAATGAGAATTTCAAATCGACCTTAGTTAAATCTATTAAATTTTTGGCCTTTCTTCTTTTCCTCTTGGTTCTTAGACAAGCCTCCCTTGATTTGAGATGTGCATGGCCTTTTTATCAATCATTTACTTGTCCAACAGCAACTAGATGTGGGATCTTCATCTACAATTCTTCAAAATATAAATATATAGCAATCTGATCTCCATTTCTCTACTTTTCTGGTTGCATGCGGGCTGGGTTGGAATATCTGTAAAAGTGACAAAATAATACCCAAATAATATTTATTTATATACAAAAGATAAGGTATACGAGCATAAAATAAACACATTTCTATGTCAATCATTTATACTTAGAGAATTGTTCTCCTACTAGTTTACAGTCAGGGACTGATAGTTGTGAAATGATAATGATGCGTGAATAAGCCATGGAAATGTTTTCCAGTGTTAATAACGTGTATTTTCTAAATATAGAAAATAAGGAAATATATATATATATATATATATATATATATATGATTGATGATTGATTGATAGAATTTCCATTTGGAAATAATATCGTTGTTTGCACACGTGTTTTTCTTCGATAGTTAACTCGCCGACTATCGAAGATTTTTGACCATTTTAACGTTGTTAATATGGAGAGACCGGTTAGATTTTTATCCAAAGAACCACTTTGTATTGGCATAAGCGTTGCAAATCATATATGCCAAAGATAATTGAAGATGAAGTAAAGTACAAGGGCTATTGTATAAGTCTTAGATAACAGTGCCTAAGATGGATGTACTGAATAGTGCCTTCGGTTCATCCTGTTCCTGGATGACTTGTATGGATGAATGTCTGACAGAGTATTTCCAGAAAGGTCACGTACATTGATTTCTTCAACCGTACCAAGAGTGGAAGCGGAGAAGCAAACTTCTTTTAGCTGAAACGTAATGTATGGTTGTAGACGTCAATTAGTGATTTTTGATGGATTTGACGATGTGACATTCGAAGTGAATCTGGTGTGATGATAAAGCGTAGCTTCTAGCCTCACAACCGGTAAATGACAGAAATCGGGCAGGCAGTATGGCTAAGTCGTTCGCTCCGAAGTAGGGTGTATAATTACCTGATCTAGAGTTTCATTTATTTCTAAAAATCTATTGTTGATGCTGTCCCATTCGGGAAATGGTTGCTGATCCCAACCGTTGGTGATATACATTCGATACACTCAAGCAAAATGAGTGGTCGGTCATGTGTGGCCGGGTTGCAAGATGTTCTTGTTGAACCCAGTGTATTCCTTTCTAGAGATACACTAGCGAAAGGTGGTTCCATACCTTGTCATAGTTGGAAATCCATTACCCAATACGTGCTTGCGGTTTTTGATTGTATACTATATATGTAGAACGTTAGATGAAAACGTTTCTGCTAGATGATTATTATTGTTGTGGTTGGTAGACATTATTATAATATCAAAAGGGTTTGATATAAAGATATTTTGGATTCTCATAAGGGAAAACCCGTTCCGTTATACGGCGTGGTCTTATGAGATATCGTTTACTTGTTCAACCTGTTTTAAAATTGTTTTACTCATACCAGTCCCATTACTGACCCGGAGTTTATTTTTTTTGTTTTCCCTAAACTCTTGGGTGCCCAATTTTGTACGGGCAGTCAAGTAGTGGGGATTTACAGATACTTGAAGAGCTGGAGAAGGAGGCTTCAGGATCATATAGCTATAGTTATTTCCGTTGTGTTGTAAGTGCTATACTTTGATAATGATGTATATTCAAGTACAGATGTATATTTCAGGTTATGTTATATATATTATATGTTATTCGTTCCGATGTGAGGTTCGTGTTACTCTGATGTTGTGTTCTTCTTGTTCTTCTATTCTAAGTTTCTATCTTATCTATTCTCACCCTCTAATTTCTTTCATTTATGACCGGTATTTTCGATCCTTGGATGTTCGATATGTGTGGTATATCGGAAAACCAAGATCGACAAAATCCCGGGTCATTACAATTGGTATCAGAGCATAAGTTAAGAATTACCTTGGCTATGTGGCGTGACTCGGTAGAGATAGGGTTAGTAATACCCTAGATTGAGTTTGAGTGTATATATACGAGTGAACGTATTTGTTATTTGATATAAAATTGTTTTATATTGTGGGGATTTATCGGTTGAGTTGTTTATGGGTTCTGATCTATCAGCTTGATCCACTGTATCGGTAGGGATTTTGTAAACACTCGAGTACGATGAACCGTCATGGTATGTTTTGAAAGAGGGTAAATGGGAAAAATTTACCCAAATTATATTTTGATATAAAGGATTTATATTGGAATAATTATAATATAGTGGATATATTGGTTGTTATTATAATCGAGTAAGATTATAAATTAAATGGGTACGTAAATAGCCAATCAGAATTCGTATAAGTGAAATACGTGAAATCAGTTGAATTAAATCTGAAATTTAAATCAGAATTGAAATTAAAACCCTGGAAAATTGGATAAGTGTTTGTAAATGGATTTGGATTAAAAATAAGGAAAATTTAAGATCCTGGGAGATTTTAAATTGTTTTACAAGCAGGGTGAATTATATTTTGAAATGAATTTCAAAGTGGAAATGTTTAAGAATGGTTTTATAGTATTGAACTCACTTCGGTCGCTGGAAAATAGATTCTGATGATGACAGCTGCATCTTCAGTATTCATTTTCGAGTTGTAAGTGACGAATTACTACTAGAGATACTGTTTTGAATTTTTTTTGGAAAAGACAAGTTGTGTAGAAATTCAAATGGGATTTATAATATAGAATTTGAATATAGAAATTCAAATGGGATTTATAATATAGAATTTGATATATGGAATTTGAATTATAAAATTTGATATATAGATTTGAATAATAGAAGTGATATAAAATTTGAATAGAAATTGAATAGAATTAACTAAGTTGAAGAGGAATTAGTTAATCGAGTTTTGAATTTGAAGTTAAACTTTGAAAGGTGAATTGGATTTGTAAATGGATATTCGAAATCGAATATAAAACTTAAATTTGAAATTTGGATTCAAATTAGTTAATAAGCAAGTTAAAATATATTTGAACATGTCATGTTCAAATATAAAAGTGAAATAGACTAAAGAGTTAATTAACAAATTAATTACCGAATTGAGTTAAAACGATCAGGTATAGTTAAAATAGATTGGGCAGGTATAAATATACATGAGATAGGTATGGATAAGGTATGAAGGTATATAATAGAATGCTCGATGAAAAGGTATGTATTTAATTCATATATTAGATTTTATGCACCGTATCGGCTAGCCGCTTGGATTTTTCTTTTTCTTGTGGATTGGTGAGGGCCATGGGAGGCTATTTGAAATATCTCGATGCTCCTAGTACAAAGGAGGTTATGGCGAATTTTTCCGGGAATTTAAGGAGTTAGAATATTTTTAAGATAATTTTGATAGTTAGAAATCAACGTTTCGATATATATATAGAAGTCGATAAGAACGAACTTAGAAATAGAATAGTAAAATCAAAAAGGAAGACTAAGAATAGAATCTAGTAAGAATAGAAAGAGGAAGCGTATACGTGTTTAAAAGTGGATAAGTAGTTGTATGGTATTGATTATTCGAGTAAGTAGTCATATCTGTTTTGACGTTATAAATGTTATTCAGTCAAGATCTGAGAGGTAGTTATACCCCAACTTGATTGATTTCATTGTTAACAAATAAATAGTAAGATTTCAGGCTCGAAGATCAATGTTGAATAAGAGTTAGTAGAATATAGTATTTGGGTTGTCGTAACGATGTTTTACACAACATCCGTTTTAACCCAAATAAGTGTAAGCTTGGAAATATAATAAAGAATATTTCCTAAGTATAGAAATGAACGAGATCAGAAAAGAGATAAGTAATTGGAATATTTTCCAATTATAAATAGCATATATTTTCTAAAGTTTAGAAAATAAAGGAAGGCGATATTCGGAAATGTTTTCCAAATAACATAAAAGGCCAATATGGTTATTGAAAATATTTGGTTAACAAATATTGATAAAGAAATAGAGAAGTGATTTAACTAATGGAATATTAATTAAGGGCTCAGTGACATGTTCAAAAGGAAAATTTGATTTTTGAAAGGAGTAAACTGTTTAAAAACTCCCAGGGAAAGATTGTTTGAATTAAAAAAAATTAACAGAAATTTGTGAAAGCAAGATTGAATTAAAGAAAGCCAGTAAAGTGATAATGGAGATTGAATTAGAATGATATCAAAACAAATTGGATTATGAGATTCAAATTTGAAGTGAAATGTGATAATCAAGTTAAGAGTTGGGAATCGAGAAGAAACTCGAGTTGAAATGATATTTGGCTCGGATATAAGCGAATGGTTGTGTCGTGGATAAAAGCAGATTGGAATTTGACTGGGATGACCCTTGTATCCGCTAAATTGATAACAGGTGGAAAGTATAAAATGATATGTCGACAAAAAGGTACAAGTTTATATTTCTATTAGATACAAGATTTATGAGCCGCATTGGCAAGCCGCTTGGCTGTTAGATTTTCTTTTGGGTGGGAGATGGCCCAGAGAGGCAAGTTGGAGTTTGACCGATTGACCAATACAAAGGAGGTGCTGGCGAAATTTTTCGAAAAGTTAAGGTGTTAGAAAATTTTCAGGATTTTTGGAAATTTTCGTTGATAAGAATTAAATAAATTTTTAATTGAAATTAAATTATTTCAGTTGAAACTGAAGTTAAGAAGTGACCAAATATGTTCTAACCAGTCGATAGGGTCGTCCTCTACCTTTTAGCAATTTCGAGGACGAAATTATTTTATGTGGGAAAGATTGTAATGACCCGCATTCGCAGAGGGTATTAGAATTAATTTATTTAATTATTTATATAGTGAATTAGAGAATATAACGGTCTTGGAATTAAATAATGGTTAATATTTAATTAAAATAATAAATTAAATAGTATATTTAATTCTGAAATAATCAGAATTGGCTGAAATGGCGATATGGTGTGAACTGGATCATTTGTGATATTTAATTCAGCTTGGGATTGAATTTGAATAACGAAAATATTATATAAACGACAGTTTGAACGTAGAGTTATAATATAATTAAAATCGAGCTCGAAATGGCACTGCAGTTCGTAAATTGGCGATTCGAACTTCAACTGAATGTACATGATTGGTTTTAAGCCGGATTTCTGTGAAACAAGAAACGTGTGGAGCTGGTGGAGTATATCTTTCTAGTGGAAGAGAAAAATCGGAATTTCGTCGTGTAGATTTTGATTTATGTCCAAATCGAATATTAGAAAAGTCACTGTGGAATTCCTTTATAATTTATAAAGGAATTATTTATATTTTATAAAGGAATTTCAATATAAATCGAATATCGGGTTGACCCAGAAGTTAATATCAAGTGAGAAATTCATATAGGAATATTCTAGAGCTGTATGATATTCTGTTGTGAATATACACGATAAATATAAATTTATTAATACTTAATTTAATTATATTTAAATATACTTATATATTTAAATGGGCCATTCAGAGCTGTAAAAATAAGCCACTTTTGCAAACGAAGTCGGAATTCGACGAAACTAATTTTGTTGGATCCGCAATATTAAATTATTGCTGAGTTCATTTTTCGTGATTTTTGAAGTCAGTGGGTGGCCGTATGGATTTTTAGAGTGAAAAACAGTCAGTATTTTGATGGTTAAAAATACGCTGTGTGAGAATACGAAGTCAGAATTCAATGAAACCAGTTTCGTTGGGACCGTAATGTCAAACTCTAGTGGCATGTCAATTTTCGTGATTTTAGGAGATCGTGTGTGGTCGCAGGGATTTTTAAAGATGAGAGACAAGCATATAAAAGAGAAAATAAAATATAAAAATCCAATAAAAAAATATCCCACCATTTTCTAAGTTCATGAACAAGGCCACGCCTCACCATTTCTCAGGCACCAGTGTTACCAAACCCCAAACATCCTATATAACCCAAATGAACCGAACACAACAAAAGTTGGAAAAAGGAAAAATCAATGGAAATCAAATAAAATCCAGTAAATCTCTAAACACTCATATTTGAATTCGTACGAAGTCCTCTTCCTTGCGGTGTCAACTGGTGTGAGATCGACGGCCTGTTCTGTCGTGGGTTTGTAGACAGAGCAAGTTAGGGTTCGGGATTTAAAGGGATTAAGGCGATCGAAGTGGGAATTAATGTTGGATTTGGGTTCGTAAGATGATTTCGAGCTTCTAGTGAAAATTTGATTGATTTCCGTTGATAGAAGTGTCGCACCTTTTTTTTACTATAGCTGCTCGTCGTCGACGGGTTTTCCTTTGAAGAGCTCGAGCTCGAGCTCGATGGTATAGTGATGAGGAGGGAGAGAAATGAAGGAGGAGAATGTTGGTTTTTGTTTGAGATTGAATCGTGAAGTAACGATGTGGTTGTGGGTGAGGAAGGATCCGTTCATGGCTGTGTGGATAGGAGAGGAGCACTGCATCAGAATTTGTGGAAGAAAGGAAGCAGTCGGGTATGAGAAGGTGGAGTGGGTCTGAGGGATTTGGGCCAAGGAATAAGGTTAAGGCCCGTTTGATTTTTACGTCCAAGTTTTAATTAAAAATTTCATATGTAAACTTAAAAATAGTATAACTCGGTCATACGATATCAGAATCCGACGAAGCAAGATCCGACGAGATCGTATGGACGGGAGCAACACAATGAGACTGACTGGGAGTGAATCGAAGCCCGTTACAATTTATAGCAAAATAAATTGTCCGATCTAAATCAACGACAATTATCGTTAATTAACGATGATAGTCCAATGTGAGTAAATCTCACTAACTCTGAACAGTTTATAATTTCATGTTATATTTTTAGAACTATTAGAAATGGTCTGATTGACTGTGTGTTGACTGTTTGATTGAACTGCTAGTCAGTTAGTTAAATTTCTATATTGATTCTATTTAACAGAATATATCATATGGAACTGAAAGTGATGTTATCTATATTGTTTAACATCTGTGATGCAGGGAAACAGGTTGGAGGAATCCAACTGGATTCCTCAACATTTATTTTACTGTGATTCATATATTGTGATATATGATGTGATATATAATATGTTGTTGATTTTGTGTGTTTGGACGATATTTATCATTGTTATATGGTATGTTAAATACCATAAGAAATACTAGATGTTGGAAAGGGGATTTTCAAAGTGTATTTTGAAAATGAATTATTTATATAAAATCGATGGATTTTATATAGAAAAGGAAAAGGGTTTTATAAAGGGAATAGATTTATATAATCGAAGGATTTTATAAAAGAAGGATTTATATAATCAAAGGATTTTATAAAAGGAGATATTTATTTGTTAAATAAATAGGATGAGATAAGGAGATATGTATTTGTATAAATAAGTAGAATTAAAAGGAGATATTTATTTGTTAAATAAATAGGATGAGATAAGGAGATATGTATTTGTATAAATAAGTTGAATTAAAAGGAGATATTTATTTGTTAAATAAATAGAGTTAAAGGGGAGTTATTCAAATATAGCTTAATCAGTAAGAGTAAATCAGTAAGAATAAATCAGTTAGAGTTAATCGGTAAGAGTAAATCAGGTAGAGTAAATCAGTTAGAGTTAATCAATTAGAGTTAACCAGTGAGTTAGTCAAATAGAGAAAAAAATATAGAGTTAAACAAGATTAGAAACTGACTACAGATTAGTTAAGTTGAATAGTTTTCTGAGTATCGATCTGATGTTGGTTTTGGCCTTCGGGGTTTATACTTAGAGAATTGTTCTCCTACTAGTTTACAGTCAGGGACTGATAGTTGTGAAATGATAGTGATGCGTGAATATGCCATTGAAATGTTTTCCAGTGTTAATAACATATATTTTCTAAACATAGAAAATAAGGAAATATATATATATATAGATATATATTTATATGATTGATGATTGATTGATAGAATTTCCATTTGGAAATAATATCGTTGTTTGCGCAGGTGTTTTTCTTCGATAGTTAACTCACCGACTATCGAAGTTTTTTGACCATTTTAACGTTGTTAATATGGAGAGACCGGTTGGATTTTTATCCAAAGAACCACTCTGTATTGGCATAAGCGTTGCAAATCGTATATGCCAAAGATAATTGAAGACAGAGTAAAGTACAAGGGCTATTGTATAAGTCTTAGATAACAGTGCCTAAGATGGATGTACGGAATAGTGCCTTCGGTTCATCCTGTTCCTGGATGACTTGTATGGATGAATGTCTGACAGAGTATTTCCAGAAAGGTCACGTACATTGATTTCTTCAACCGTACCTAGAGTGGAAGCAGAGAAGGAAACTTCTTTTAGCTGACACGTAATGTATGGTTGTAGACGTCAATTAGTGATTTTTGGTGGATTTGACGATGTGTCATTCGAAGTGAATCTGGTGTGATGATAAAGCGTAGCTTCTAGCCTCACAACCGGTAAATGACAGAAATCGGGCAGGCAGCATGGCTAAGTCGGTCGCTCCGAAGTGGGGTGTATAATCACCTGATCTAGAGTTTCATTTATTTCTAAAAATCTATTGTTGATGCTGTCCCATTCGGGAAACGGTTGCTGATCCCAACCGTTGGTGATATACATTCGATACACTCAAGCGAAATGAGTGGTCGGTCATGTATAGCCGGGTTGCAAGATGTTCTTGTTGAACCCAGTGTATTCCTTTCTAAAGATACACTAGCGAAAGGTGGTTCCATACCTTGTCATAGTTGGAAATCCATTACCCAATACGTGCTTGCGGTTTTGATTGTATACTATATATGTAGAACGTGAGATGAAAGCGTTTATGCTAGATTATTATAGTTGTGGTTGATAGACATTATTATAATATCAAAAGGGTTTGATATAAAGATATTTTGGATTCTCATAAGGGAAAACCCGTTTCGTTTTACGGCGTGGTCTTATGAGATATCATTTACTTGTTCAACCTGTTTTAAAACTGTTTTACTCATACCAGTCCCATGGTTGACCCGGAGTTTATTTTGTTTTGTTTTCCCTAAACTCTTCGGTGCCCAATTTTGTATGGGCAGTCAAGTAGTCGGGATTTACAGATACTTGAAGAGCTGGAGCAGGAGGCTTCAGGATCATATAGCTATAGTTATTTCCGCTGTGTTGTAAGTGTTGTACTTTGATAATGATGTATATTCAAGTACAGATGTATATTTCAATTTACGTTATATATATTATATGTTATTCGTTCCGCTGTGAGGTTCGTGTTACTCTGATGTTGTGTTCTTCTTGTTCTTCTATTCTAAGTTTCTATCTTATCTATTCTCACCCTCTAATTTCTTTCATTTATGACCGGTATTTTCGATCCTTGGATGTTCGATATGTTTGGTATATCGGATAACCAAGATCGACAAAATCCTGGGTAATTACATAATGTATCAATCATAAATGGCGTAGCTACCATATACTATGTCTCCATACTAGTTATACAATCAAAACCGCATGGTATCGTATTGGAAGTTGGATTTCCATCATGAACCAAGGCAAGGGATCGTCCTTACCAAATTTCGGGACACTCTAGCCCGTGCCTCATGAACAGAACGCATCGTCCCTTGGAGCCACAGGATCGGTCCACAAATATGTTAGTGGATTATAACACCTGAACAATACGTTTCCCCGCCCTATGGGGCGTAAAAGGAGCCATTAGGGACTCAAATACCAAGGCGCCTCGCAATCCATCATCCACATAAGTAAAAATGTCTGGGCTTGTAAAACCCTAACACCACTTCAAGATAGAAAGAAACACATGTCCTCCCTGGATCCTTCTCCCGTTTCTGGTTTGTACCGGGGTGTGAGGCTTGCGAAGTATTGCTACACAAAGCTATGCTAAATAAAGCTGTGCTTTGATAATCAACCACAAGGCTCTGCTTTTCAACAAAAGCCTTGATCATTTGCATCTTAGCATGCCACATTGTCAATCCATACCATACCATTGATTTCTGCCAATATATAACCTCTAAGCTCGTACGTCTCAAAGAAGGGTGTTAAGAAAGAGAATAAATTCTCCACCACCAAACAGATATATATTTAGCAGAGATCAACGAATACAGCATGAAGGAATACAACGTCAGACAAACCATCCATTTACAAGTCCATTCTGGGTCTGAACGAACTGGAGACACCTTATTCCTTGTCCCATATGTCCAATACAGGAGAGAGGTTCTCGCATATCCAACGACCTCCAAGTACAGCTGGACGATCACCACTTATTACCATGTCTTGGGTTTCCTCCCAATCAAGACACCAGTAATCATCCAAACAATGTGAAGACCTCCGGTCTTTAACCACCGTCTTCAACTCTTAATCATCATAGTAATTATTCAGAATGGGTTAAACCCGGTCTTTCTGAATAACTCGCGTATTTTATAATTAATATTTAAGTGCTATAAAACACATCATACGCCTCATTCCAATTCAGAATATTCTTTTAAATAAAATATTCACATTATTAGGGAAAGGTTCACATTAATTTTATCAAAGATAAATTCTTTTAAATTTATTCTTTAATCTTCTTTTTAAAGATTCATTAAAACACCAATTTGGTTTTAATATCAAAAATCATTACTTTATGATTATTCAACCTTAAGAAATTAATCTTGTCTTTAATTGGGTTAAAGAACCAGTGTCATTTAAAACACACTTCACGATAAACCCAAAATCATCTTCCATTAAATATGGAATTTTCACAGAAATCAAATCAATATATAATCAATATAAATTTCCGTATCAGACATATAATATAAATGAAATAACGGCAAAGCCTTTTAAATTCCATATATAATAACGGTCTTCTTTCACAGAAGCTCATCTCGATTATTATTAAATCGAATTCCATTCAATTCCAATTTAATATATTAAATTGGAAAACTTTACTTTGGAAAATTTCCATTAAATCATAATAAAAAGATTTATAAATTTCAAATCATATTTTCACTGTTAATTGGGTTAGAGAACAAATGTCGTTTAAAACACACTTCACAATAAACCCAATTCACATTCATTTTATTCCAATTACCAAATATAATTGGAAACTCTAATAATCTTAATTAAAAGATTTATTCTTTTCATACGGGGTTTAAGAACAGTGTTATTTAAGACACCATTCGCTACAAACCCATAAATCCAATTTATTTTATTTAATTCCAATTAAATATTAATTAATTGGAAAACTTCATTAAATCTTTATTTAAAGATTTATTCTAGTTAATAACTAGTTCATTTCAATAAAAATATATTTTTATCATTTCAAATATGGAATTTTCATCCAAAATTTTTCCAAATCATTTATTATGATTTTACATAATTTATTAATATTTTTAATAATTTTATCAAGGCCCGTACAGTCGGTTTTCAATAACGGCCACTGAAATGCATCCATAGCGACCTTTTCTGAAATTGTTTTGGACATAATTCCAAATCTAACCATTAGGTTTCAAATCTCATATATTCATTGGAAATCTCTTTTCTATATGAACCCAACGGTTCTAGTTTTATAAGAATCCGACGGTCGGATCTCCCGTTACATCAATTTGAAGTTAATGGTCGAAATTCGCGAACAGTCGCTGCGCGGCGCGTTCTATTCAGGCCATTAAATATATATAATATATATATTATATATATTTCTTCGATTTCCATTTAAATCGTATTTATAAAATATTTATAAATTCATTTTAAAATGATTTTTAATTTCATTTTCAATTTTAAATCAAAAATCAATATTATATATTTATATCATATTAAAATATTTATATTTTCAAAATGTTATATTTTGGAATCACTACTTTTTTATATTCATTATAAAATGAATATAATTGATCGATAAACCCATTCGGGTTAAAATAACGTTTCTATACTTAACCCGACTTCATATTTTTATATTTTTGCGTCCATCAAAAAACGGGCATAAAAATCATAATTTTATCCTTCACTAAATTTATTTTAAAATACTCTTTATTTAAAACATTCTTTATTTCAAAATATTCTTTTAAAAATGTTCTTTATTCTGAATCAGAATGCGACTCAATCAATTACCATATAATTTTAGTTTTATGGATTTCATACATTGCATAGATTCAACGATAATGATAAACAATTATCAAACAATCCATTCGCATCTAAAGTGAAGTTTATAACTACGTGAGCATTAAAATAAATAAATAACGTTCATCACAGACTGTCAATCCATCGACTGACAATTAATTAAATATTAGGACTAGTGTATGTCAAATATCATCCCAATACCCGTGTGGGGTTTTCAAACAACAACAGTTTATATAAATAAATCATTGGTTAATAGATTTAACCAATTATAATTCAGTTTGAATTATTTTCTATTTAACCAATTTTCACTATTAAATTATAAATAAATATTTATAATTTAATTTCAATAAAACATATACTTTAACAGGCAATTATTTTTATTCTTGTCTAACATGATAAAGGTAACATTTTTATTTCACAAACATTATTCTAAATAAATGACATTTTTATACTCTAACATAAATGACATATTTATTCTCTAACAATAATGTTTTTATTCTCTAACATAAATGAAATTTTTATCTCTAACATAAATGACATTTTTATTTCTAACATAAATGACATTTTTATCTCTAACATAAATGACATTTTTAACTAAAATGACAATTTTATTCTGACATATGACATTTTTAACTAAAATGACAATTTTATTCTAACATGACATTTTTAACTAAAATGAAAATTTTATTCTAACATGACATTTTTAACTAAAATGACAATTTTATTCTAACATTACATTTTTAACTAAAATGACAATTTTATTCTAACATGACATTTTCTAAGTTGTTAATGACAAATAAAAGGAAAGATTTTTTTTACTGTCATAACATGTTCAATGTTTCTAATAACAATTAAAAAGAATATTTTATATGCATAACATGTCCTATGTTCCTAATGACAAGATAAAAAGAGAAATTATTTACATGACATGTTTATTTATAAAATATGTTTTCTATGTAAATGATACATTTATTTATAAAATATGTTTTCTACATAAATGACACATTTATTTATAAAATATGTTTTCTACATATTTGACATATTTATTTATAAAATATGTTTTCTACGTATTTGACATATTTATTTATAAAATATGTTTTCTACGTATTTGACATATTTATTTATAAAATATGTTTTCTAAGTATTTGACATATTTATTTATAAAATATGTTTTCTACATGTTTGACATATTTATTTATAAAATATGTTTTATACATATTTGACATATTTACTTATAAAATATGTTTTAAATAAATGACAATTCTTATTATTGTCTAATCTTTTTATTTAAAACAAGTCTCATTTTAATGATTCAACATACAATAAAATGTATATCTTATTGTTTAAAACATATTATTTAAAACATGAATATTTTTATTTTCATAAATACAACAAAGATATGATTTTTATTGTAAGTAAATCCTAGATCTACACAATTTAATCCAATCAGTTCATCTCCACCACAAATAACCAAATCAAATCTCATACATCACATATATGAAAATTACATGTAAATTTCACATCGAATCAACACTTAAATTTAATTTAAATCAGAGAGCTCACCGAAGGTTTTCCACTCTGCCAAAATTTAGACAAGCTCCAAATCAGTTTCTGTCAGTTCCATCACGAAGATGTCGCTTTCACGATTCAAACACTTTCATTTTTGTGTAATTCCACTTCTGTTTGACAAAGTTATGATGTTATAAAGTTTATATAATTTAGACTAATAATTAATTCACTAATCCTTTTAATTAACAAATATAATTATGTTTTAACTTAGCCTAATCGTGGACTCTTTCTTCTTCATTTTCTGGTTCATTATTGAACCCATCATTGACATAATTAGGGCTCGCCATAATCACCAATCCGCCACTCCAGAGATCGATCGTCAGTCATCACGTCGAAGGCCCCCCCCCCCCCCCCCCCGTCCGCCACTGACGCCCTGAATTCTGCGCCACTCGCACGTGCAGGCGGTGAAGAAAACGCCTCCAAAGTCGGGCTCTTTTAGCTCTGATTTTGAGAAACCCAAGGCACTTGGGATGATCTCCACCGTTGAGTGTGTAGCCCACCCCTAGATCTTTGATTTTTATTTGGAAATTTGTTCTAATTTGAAGTGGATTTGAAGAAAAGGGGAGGAGAAGTCTGGAGTGTATCGGCCATTGAAATTGGAGGAGCAGTGGCTGGGTGTACTAGTATTGGAGAATTAGGGTTTGCGTATTGGACCGTATTTATACAGTGCATTTTATATTATTTAATTATTCTTTTAATTCCGAAAATCCTTGTTTAATGCCACGTAATCCAAATCGAACCCAACGACCATTGCCCCTAGCTAAATACCCCCGTTTCGGACACAATGGAATATGTTTTGTAACCCAATTCGGCTGTTAAGATACGTTTTTCTTTAAATTAAAATATAAATCATTAAATATTAAATTTGATTGTACATTTAAATTTACTGGGGCCACATACTGACTCCAAAAATTACAGAAAAATTATATCTAGCTATGTTTTGACGATATGGTCCTAGCAAAATTATTTTCGTCGAATTTGGGGACTATTTGGAAAATGGTCATTTTCTGGTTGATCCAATTTGACTAAAATTGATAAAACACTTTTATATTTATCACGCTCACATATTAATTTCAAAAATTATGAAAATTGGAATCTAGCAATAATTTGACATTCCAGATCAAACCAAAGTAGTTTCGTTGAAAACGGAGGTCGTTTGTAAAATGGCTATTTATTATATTGAAATATATATAAAAATTCCATAGTGACTATTTTGAATATTTAACTAGCCATAACTTTTGATTTTCGTTATGAAATTTCAATTTTTTAGATTTGTTGGAAAGATAATATTAAACAGATTTAAATATTTTTAGTTTCACTAAAATCCGATTTATTTTGAATCAATCAGTCAAAGTTCAAATTCAAATTTTCAAACTTCCGCGCTATTTCTAACTCCTTATATATTCAAAATAAATATATTCGTTCTAAGTTCAATTTAAATAAAATTTTATCATTATTATTTAAAATAAATTATTTTAAATATTTAAAATCCATTAAAATTGCTAAAATAAAAAATTTAAATTGGTTCCAAAATTCCAGTTGTTAAAGTGTTACTGGAAAAACGACCAGATTCCTATCCTTCCAGCTTGGACGAGCCAAAGTTACGACGACTTTGTGTGATGCATAGAATTCCTTTTGGTCAAGTCCGAGTGCCTACTCCATGCGACACAGTGCACAACCCCTTGAAAGCTTCATGACTATTAGTCGTCAGATGTGCTCGGTAGGGTGCATCTTACCATTCAATCCTTTCATCATCAATTTTCTTTATTGTATGGAAATGAACCCATGCAACTACATCCAACTGCTTATGCATATCTACTCTCCCTGTACATCATCTATAGTGAACGTTTGCATCACGAGCCATTTTTAATGACATCATCTTCCTTTCCAATTTTAAACACCGAAAGGATAACCTATCCTTCCTTTTTCTCGAGTTTACCATGAAAAGACGAGTGGTGTTGGAAGGGCTTAGCAAGATGAACAATATAAGGACTGATTAGTTCTATGTCTTGCAACAAGAAGGCTACGCGCGACAGTGGATAAAAAGTCTTAAGTGCTCGGTCGACACCTATTTCATGAAATTTTGTTGAAGGGATTCTAACATTGATGCTTTCTTACAGGTGAGAGTCTATAAAACCCATTGACGATGAATATCACGCTCGTCAGGATACTTTGAAGGAAGTTCTGGGGAATGCTCAGGGTATTAGGAGATGGATAGCAGATGAGTTTCTTCATCGGTTTAGTTTGTTTAGTGCTGATCAAACCTTAAGAGTGGGCGACACTCCGGCTTTAGTTGTTGTGCCAGTGGTAGTAATGATCCTTGTCAGGGAGCCAGTGGGCATGCCCCTAATCGGAGGGAAAAGGTCAAAAGACGTGCCTATAGTTGGGTGGGGGGCAAAGAGAAGTTGCCTATCCTAGGGTCGTAAAATAACAATATATCAGAAGGAGGGATGTTCTGGGTCCAGACATGATCCCAAAGGAGAGGCAAAGGAGAAGACACCTAAGAAGGTGGCTGAAGAAGGACGCAAGACTCCTTCTCCAAAGAAGTTGATAACAGAGAAGTCCCCCGTCATTCAAGGAGGAGGTACAGAGCAGTCCGAGTCAGAACGTACTCCTTCACAGAATCAGCCAGAACATCGACTTATTCAATAAGGTGGATCACTCTCTTTAGAGGATTGTGACAACCCAAATTCCGACAGACTGATCATTTTTCAAAATTCCAATCCATCGGAACTCGGATTGGTTTTCTCTAGTATCCTGCAGAAAAGACAGAGACATAAAATATGTCAGAGCTCAAAAAATATCTCACAGCAGAATGGATAAAATATAGTATAATCAAAACATAGCCTTACTGTACTATTAATACTGCCTAACCAGTATCCAAAGCTATCATGTCACTGCCAGAAATCTAACTTGCGAGTATATTATGAGGAGGGGGTCAGAACACAAGTTCTGGTGACTGGATTTAAACTATACACTTTGGACGATCCTACATATAACGTTCAATCATATTATCTTATTTATTAGGTTACTAGGGTTATCGGCACTCAACGCTTACACACACATCGTACCCATTTACTTCCCAGTGGATTAACCTAATATAGTATATATGTAGCTACCCCCATTATTGAAGTACACCCCATGGTACCCCACTCGCACAGTCTCCACCGTAACACCATCGAAATATACGTAGTCCCTCATCCTACGTCGTAGTGACGTACGGATAACAATACTACGTTCCATATATACCTCTCATTACTATGTTACGCGAACGTACAGACTGCCACCTTTGTTCGAGACAGAATTCATAACGGAGTAATGCCCATAAGTCTACGATACACCACCCAGAGCCGCCATGCATGTATCTAGACTGTCCACCATACGTAGCTTCAATTGTAGCTCGATGCCTCAATCGCACATCCTCTAATGTGAACTGAGTTCCATGGCAGGGCGATGCAAGAAACATGGAACTCGGTCGGGAGCTTTTCCATACATGTATAGGCCTGTCTTAAGAGCCTCTACAGATATTCCTAGGGTCTGTTTCACGGTGGATATGGCCCCACCTAGGCCGCTCCCTCAACTAGTAAAGACTACAAGAGTTAAGCGACATGCCCCTAATAACACACAATCTAAACATCCATTTGGTTTCTCCCCTCAACGCCTTACCACGATAGTGAAGGGTGAAATGGTATCTTGGGTTCAGCTCTAGTCTTTTCACATCCCACTGGCTGTCGATGACGGGTATCCGACGATCTACTATCCTTGGTCGTGAGCCTCCGCCTCCTAGTTGAGGCAACCGCCGAATTACCCTGGTGTCACTGCGTCACAACATTCTGACTGCATAGCTACTTCTACAGTCAAGGCCCACCCACCTTGTAGTTACGCGCAGACCCAACCCCTGCGTACAGCCTAAGTCATCTGTCACCGCACAGAGGACTACTAGGAGCACCTTACGTACCTCAGGAAGCCGCGTACTTCCCCTCCAATCCTTTAGAGCCATCAGAACAATTAGATGAATGTGCGCTCCCCTTGTGCCTTATAACACCCCGATGATCTACCCCGTTGGGTTATTCAGCATCAAACGTACGGATTGGTCCAAGCGCCTCACTTTAATATGTTGTTAGACCCTATGTCTAAACATTCTATTACGCACTTGCCTTACCTCACAGGGTTTCCATTTAACTTGGTTATTCCCATTCATATTGAATTCTTATTCAAATTACCAAATTTCTCTTGCTTATTAATTTCATTCATATCGCTTAACCCACTTAAGTTTATTAATAAGCCCACAACATGCTATTCTCTAGATTGTGGCTTAAGGTATGCAATCCACAATCTCTTTTATATTCTTGTTTGATTTCATTATTTCAATAACATGTTCTACTTAATATGTAATTAAGTACATCCCAATTCACATGTTTTTAATTAACATGTCACT
Source organism: Allium sativum (assembly GCA_030737875.1). Taxonomy (NCBI): domain Eukaryota; kingdom Viridiplantae; phylum Streptophyta; class Magnoliopsida; order Asparagales; family Amaryllidaceae; genus Allium; species Allium sativum. The sequence goes on from CM060918.1 coordinate 552,512,644, forward strand.
TACATTTATGATTAAATATAACTTATTTCATTTTATAAGTTTTCCTCATCCTTTCTTATTTATTCATAATTCCATTTTTCATTATCAATACAACTTATCGTTGTTTACATATTAACTTGGTTCTATTAACTAAGGCCCATTAATAAGTTTCCCTACCCATTTATTATAACATGTGTTATAATTTCCCCTGGTCCCTAGGACAAGTCTAAACATGTTATTCTTATCAGCGGGTTTCAGATTTCCAAGCTTACAGACTACCTAATTTATAATTAAGTACAATATATTTTCCCCATTTTCTTAATTGGTTTCAGGTTTTCCCCTTACTGATTACTTAATTTACAATTAATTGTCCGTTATCTCATTCCACCAGTTATCCAATTTCCTTATTAGTTTATTATAACCTAAGTTATAATCCCCACTTGTCCCTAGGACAAGTCTACCTATTATACAACATTTTCATTAATGTAATTTACTTATAATAGGTGATTATCATTCCCCTTTTAAACTAATTTCTTTTATTGAGTATTCTTCATTCACTGTAATATATGTTCCTTATTTTAATTAAGGAAAACACTTCATGCACCTATCAGTTTGATAGAAGGAACCAGTGATTTATTTTCATAACGTATTCCCATCTAAATTCGTGGTAGCAAGTAATTTCTTTAATTTTCTTACTTTATTTAATGTGGCTTACTTGCAACCTCGTTCTCAGAATTAGGTCATTTAGGGAAATACATAACTTTTCCTTTGCATCGCACTAACTCAGTCCACTGCATCCCTTCCTTTCTTATTTTCTGAGTTAGACATTTAATTACTATTATTGCCATTTATTCATATCTGGTTATATACATATATTTATATATTTGTACATACATATGCCTAGACCTCTCACATTAAGCCTACACTTGTGGACGCTTGATTTGTCGGGCGGGTCCGGGCAAATTTCTACCAGAAGTCGACTTGCCTTAGCACCATTTTTAGTTATGCACTTAGACCTCTCACATTAGATTTACCACTTGTGAAAGCTGGATATGCCGGGCGGGTCCGGGCAGACTTCTATCACAAGTGCAATCTAACCTCGTTTCTAAGGCGTTACAGTTTCAAAATACTGTGTATTTAGGCATGTTCATATTTTAATAGTTATCCCTTTTTCCATGTAAATTTTTAGCATATTGTCCTCTTCATATGTTTACTGTAATTCAATTTACATGTCATCAAGTTAAGCCTATACTTTGGCGCATATCCCTTTTAACATGTATTTAATACTAATGTTTGACATGTAAGCATTTAATCGGATAATTATTCAAATCTAGCAAGTTACATGTCAATTACTCAATTAATATGCCATAAGTAAATCATGTAGCTACAATCACTGAATTGGCTATTCATATCCTAACAAGTTTATTTTCTCCAACATGTAAACATTCAATACTTTAGCCAATTCAACATAAGAATTTCCTGACATATTCATATTAACATTTCAACTCGTTACAACAACAATTTATAATCAACCTGGCAATTTCACAATTAATAAAAAGGGGAATGCTAAACGATTATGTACCATTATCTAAAATAATATGGCTTGAATCCACTCACAATTAATAAAAAGGGGATTGACTATTTTCATTAAAAGAGAAGGGAAATAAAATAGCAAGAATATGAATAGATTAGATATGGAACGTTACCTTGCTTTCATGATTCAATAATCTTTTTTTTATTAATGCTGATTCTCTCTTCCAGATCTAGATTCACAATTTTCCTAGGCTAATATTTTAATTTTTAGAATAGATTTGAGGAGAGAGAGAGAGTAATGGAAGAGCTCCAGCATAGCCGCCAAATTATGAGGTTTAGGGTTAGGTCTACGGTCTTATTTATAGGTATATGGAGCAACCAAGACCCTTCGATTTGACCAAAAGCTATTAGAATCGTCCAGAAACACAAAACCCTAATCTGCCAAAATCTGCCGTAGGTGGGTAGACCCACCCTTAAGGGGGTCGACCATGGTGTCGACCCACCTTTGAGGTGGTCGACCCACCTGGGCGGAAAATCTGCCGCCTTCTGAAATTTTGAATTTTGAACCGATTTTCGAATTTCTAGACCCATTTTTGAATTTTTGAACCAATTATATATATATATATATATATTCTTCCTACGCATATACAAACTTCAAACCTTAATAACTTCTTCATACGGTGTCCGATTTATGCAAATCAGGTGTCTATCTTGACCAGAATTTCGAGATGGATGCAATGGGGCAGTCCATTTTACTTAATTCTAAGTATTTAATTAGGTTATGCTTATTTAATTATCTTAAAAATAAAGGTATTACAAGGATCCTTTCAAGGGCTTGGAAAATTTGGAGCTCCCTCATGAGAAATACCACTTTTTAAATATAGATTCTCAATCGTTCTTTCCAACGCCCGAGAAAGAACATGTTATAACCATAACTGAAGATGTTCCGCCCACTAGCAAGGTGTTGAATACTATTTTTTTTGGAGGGGGGGATGCACTAGGATACACACGACACCTGCATTGCACAGCACCGTAATTGTTTATTTTGTAACTCCCTAGGTTTAACATTTGTTCATTTAGGATTGTAGGAACTATTTCTACTCGAGCGTACGATCCTACAAAACTCTAGAGCAGTGTTTACAAGGACATGGCTCCCCCACAATCTTATTCCGACCAAGAAAGAGAGTATAAAGATGACTATGATAGAGAGGAGCGGGAGAGGAAGTGAAGGCGTTGTCAATACAAGAACCATCCTCATTCTTATTCCTATTCTCTGCTCCTCCATGACAACAACAAGCATAAGAGCCAATATGACCCTCGCGAGGGTGATAGACCAGTAGTCAAGGCCCTAATCCCTTAAAAAGAGGCGACACCTCAAGAAAACCTTATAAATGCATTTTGATCTTAAGGGAAAAGATAAGGAGCAAATAGTAGTCGTCAGGAGCAAGAATAAATCTACTGAGATATCTTCTTTGAAGCCTATTGTCCTTAACGCTACATCTGAGGAAAAACTGAAGATCTTACAGGGGAAATTTACTCAGTATTACTTTGGACATATGCACTTTGTCCTGAATCTGCATCTCATGCCTGAAAACTTTGGCGACAAGCTCAAGAAGGAGATATATTTAATCACTAGACTGTACAAAGAGACTTGCAATTAACCCCGAAAACTCTCTGAAATTATACGCGACCTCGAGCTAGATTTAACTAATCAAAAGTAGATATGGTATTGAGACAATTCGGTCTTAGACTCTGTTGAGCAAGAATTTACTAATGCCCAGGCTAAATTGAAAGTCATAGAACAAGAGGACGAGAAGTATAAAAAAATGTGTACCATTAGGAAAACTGTTTCCACAAAGAGCTTGACCACAACAGTAAGGAAATAACAACCTTCAAGGAGGAGTGTAAGACTATTAGGACTGAAAATACCAACTTAAGTCTTTCCTTCACTCTTTCATAGATGGAGAAAACTTCCCTCGAGAAGGAAAATGCTGACTTGAAGGCCAAACTAGCAGAGGCTGAGGTAAGGGAGAAAGGAGCTTAGGAAAATGTCGACATTGCTTTGGAGTATGTCTCCAATCACAAGGCTCAATATGACATTGAAGTGGTTGGGATGAAGAAGGAGCTTACTAATGAAAAACAAGAATTGGATGACTTCGGGCCTGTGATTATGTCTTTTTTCTCTCAGGTTCTCCAGCATCATGACATCTCTTGGGTAGACAACTACCCCACCACTCTAGTTGATGCCTAGAGTGAATTGGTTGAGGATGAGTGGCACAAATCTAAGAGCGGAGCTATGGATGAAGAGGAGTTAATGAAGATATTATTGAGGAATGATGAGCCTAAGCACTTGGCAGAAGGTAGAAGGCTGTAAAAGGAGGTTAAGGACGCTCCTAGGCGTCAAGCTAAAGGAAAGACCTCGGTCGAGGGTAGTTCCGGCTCCTTATCTACAGTCCCCCGGTCCTTGGAAGTGGAAGTTTACAACATTGACTTCATCGCTTTCAAAATACCAAAGCCATTAACTCATATAACTGAAGCACCTGAGATTCTTTAGCTTACAAATGGAAGCTCTACTAAAGGTATTTCCCTAACTCCGCCCAAATTCGAGAGAGTTTATCCACTGTTAGATGGATCACTGATTGTTTCTTAAGGACTAATCATGATTTCTCTTCATGTTACAAGTACCCATCTGGTTCATATTTCTCCTGAGGCCCAATTGAAGGCTGTAGGTGAGCCACAACTGTCCCTTACTGAAGATCCCGATAAGAATGAATTCATGATTGATGCGTTGAAGGGACTAGACGATAAGGGCTCTCAAGGTGAGGGGGATGAAGATTTTACTTACATTGGAGAGTCTGTATAGAAAGGACCTTTGAGAATGGAAGAGATCCAAGTATAAGAAACAGGGCAGCACCAAGAGCTAAAAGCTGAATGTGACGAAAAGGAATTTCGCTCGGTCCGATCCAGTCGCTAAACTGACCCAGACCGTTTGAAACGCCCTATCGTTTTGAGAACACGACAAAATAGAATGCATACTGAAGAACATTTCATTGTATATTACAACAATGCATCAGAATACAAGAATATACAGAGTATAAATGAATATTACACAGAAATATCAGAGATTTAAATTACATTTAAATACATAGCAGCGGAAAATAATACAATACACAACTAGAAGAGATATACGGATACAAAGCTTTCCGGATATCATTCCAGCTGTAAACCAGGATCCTGTGAATATAAATCTGCAAAAACCAAAACTACTAGCTGCCCGTGTCAAAATAGGGGCACCCAGAGTTTAGGTTAAAACAATAAACTCCAGGTCAGTCATGTGACTGGTGTGAGAACTAAAACAGTTAATCTTTATTTTTAATGTTAGGTAAATCAAGGGACCACGCCGTATAACACGGAACGGGTTTCCTCGCAAGAATACCGGTGCATAAAACAAACAGCGCAATGCTAAATAAAGAAAAATGAAGATGTTATAAGACCCAGGTCCTATCACACAATGCAACGCAAGCCGGGGGATAGGGTTTTCCCTTATAATAGCCAAAGAAAGCTTGATACGTCTAAAACAAATCATTTGATACTATTATAAGTGCATAGTGTATAAAACAACTTCAAATCATAAGTATCAATCATAGGCGGCATGGGTACCATATATCATGTCGCCATACTAGTTCTACAATTAAAACCGCAAATGTCACGTATATGGAAATTGGATTTCCGTCTGTGAACCGAGCAAAAGATAGTCCTCAACCGATTCGAGACGCTCTAGCCTGCCCCTCAGGCAAGTACTCAGTCAAGCCTTTGGATCGTCAGGGCCGGTCCACCGATGTGGATTAAAATTCTTGGATAATGCGTTTCCCCGCCCTTTGGGGGCGTAAATGAGCCAACGAATGATTCCATTGGACCCGGATCGTCCGATCAAACCGAGGCGCCTCTCAACAGCAACAACCACATAGGTGAAAAGTATATAAATGTCAGGGCTGGTAGGTCACTGACACCACCCTAGCTAGAAAGAAACGCATGCCCTCCCTGAGGTCCTCTCCCGTTTTTGGTTCACAACCGGGGTGCGAGGCTCGCGAATTCACGTTACACAAAGCTATGCCACACAGGCGGTGCTTTGATCATCAACCACAAGACTTTGCTTTTCAACAGAAGCCTTGATCATTTGCATCTTAGCATGCCACACAGGCAATTCACTCCATGCAATTGATATCCATCAGTATATAACCCCTGAGCTCGTACGTCTTAGAGAAGGGCGTTAAGCAAGAGAATAAATTCTCCACCGCCAAACAGATATATATTTAATAGAGATCGATCACACAAACTAAAATAAAATGTCAAACACACAGTCCATTTACAAGTCCGTTCTGGGTTTGAACGAAACTGGAGGCACCTAGTACCCCGCATGTCCATCGATCTCCAAGCACGCCTGGACGATCACCAACTGTTTCCATCTTCTTGGGTGTACAGCCCAATCAAGATAATCAGTAATCACCCAAAGGACGTGAAGACTTCCGGTCTTCAACCACCGTCTTCATCTTTGACTTATCGTCGCATCAGTTATTCAGAATGGGATAAACCCAGTCTTTCCGAATAACTCGCGTATATTTTAAATAAGTGTTACACAAACACAACATACGCCTCATTCCAATTTATCAGTCACTAACCGTAAATTAATCAAGAGAATAATTCCCCAAATATTAACCCCGAAGGCCGAAACCAACATCGGATCAATATCCAGAAAACCATTCTGCTTGGCTAACCGACAGTTAGTTTCTAAATTTCACATTCATAGGGAAAGGTTCCCATTAATTTTATCCAAGATAAATCATTAAAATTCATTCTTTAATCTACCTTTGAATATCAATTCAAACTAGTCAGGATTAGCGAACCTTACCGAAGTAATCATTTGTTTTAATTTCCCAACCCCAACCTATTAATCCCATGAAGTAAAACTGGTCCTACTTCATATCTAACACCACGGTGTTATCGGTAAATTCAATTACCATTTCACGTTCAAATCTAATTAAAGGTTTGACTAACGCCTGGAGCAAAACTAGTGATACTCCATCCTCGACCATTTCAATCTAATTAAAGATTCATTAAAACTCCACTTAGTTTTAATCGTTAACTGGGTTAAAGAATCAGTGTCATTTAAAACACGGTTCACGATAAACCCAAAATCACATTCCATTAATTATCGGGTTAAAGAACGAGTGTTAATTAAAACACTGTCCACGATAAACCCAAAAATCAATATCAATTCAATCCCAAATATTATTTAATTGGTACACTTCATTAAATCTAAATAAAAAGATTTAATCTTTTCTCAACTGGGCTTAAGAACAGTGTTAATGAAGACACCATTCACGACAAACCCAAATCACATTTGATATTAAACACAAGGCTCTGAATAGAAAATATACCGGCTTATATTCAATATCAAATTCTACGACTAACAAATATCGTATTGGAAATAACGATATAAATATATCTTTCAAATTCCCATAACAATATCTGTATAATCACGAAATCCAACATCGAAATATTCCGAAGACAATTTCGATTCAAATCCATTCCAATGCAATCATTGGAAATTCTGGTTATTTTCATAACCATTTCAAATTCAATTTATTTATTTAAAAATAAATAGAATTATAATTCTAGTTCAAAACTAGTTCATTTTGATAAAAATCTATGTTTATCTTCTAAAATATGGAGTTTTTCATCCCAATCCTTTCTAAATCATTTCTTATGATTTTACACAAATTATTAATATTTTTAATAATTTTATCAAGGCCCGTACAGTCGATTTCCATCAACGGCCATCGAACTGCACTTACAGCGACCTTTTTCGAATTTGATTTGGACGTATATCCAAATCCAACCGTTATTCGTTAGAAATCTCTTTTCGATACGAACCCAACGGTTCCGGTTTTAGGAGAATCCGACGGTCGGATCTCCCGTAATTTCCGTTTGAAATAAATGGTCGAAATTCACGAACTGCCGCGGCGCGGCGCGTTCCATTCAGGCCATTATATTATATATATAATATATATAATATATATTTCATCGATTTCTATTTAAAATGAATTTTATAAATAGTTTTTAAATTCATTTCAAAAACAATTTCAACTTCTATTTCAATTCAAATCAAAATTGAATTTTTCCTTATAAACTCGTTTTAAAATTCCTTTCTATTCAATTCAAGTTTCAATTTAATTTGAATTCATTTCACTTTGTTTTAAATTCAATTCGAATTCGTTTTCAATTCGATTCAATTCATAGTGGTTTTCTATTCGTTTCAATTCAAATTTGTTTTCTGTTTGATTCAAATTCGTTATATATTCAATTGAAATCGAATTCGTTTTCTATTCAATTCATTTCGAAATCGTTTTATATCCTATTCCTTTCGAAATCACTTTCTATTCAATTCATTTCAAAATGAATAAAACCGATATAAATATTGTTTACGTCAAAATGGCGTCAGTCTAATCAACACGGCTTCATATATTTCTATTTTCGAATATTCTATTTCAAATATTTCGTTCAACACATGACTAATCTCAACGGATGAGTACAGTCAACACATGAACTTTTATTTTATAATATTCTTTATCTTCTAAATTGGAATGAGGCCCAATCAATCACCATATAAAATTAATTATATGGATTTTCATACAACACATGTATATAATAGCATTGAAAAATAATCAACCATTAACCAAAGTGCACTACCCTGTATAAGCATCAACTATATATATCTAACGCTTATAACAGCCTGTCAATCAATCGATCGACATATTTAATCAATCAGGATGAATGAACTTCATATTTCATCCCAACACCCGTGTGGGGTTTCAAACAATCAAACACAGATTTTAGTTGTGCAGTTGGGCGATGTGTAAAATTTATCTTCCCAATCAATGTCCTTCAAATAGGTGTACATAAACAAACCGTCCGGTTTGTAAATAAATATTTATTTATTCACATTCATGTTAAAAATTATATTTTTAACGATCAAACTATTTTATTCAACCTATGAATATTCTATTCGATTTATTTATTAAACAAAATGTTATCTTAATTTTTCTAACTTACTTTTAGAAAATTTCGGTGGCATAACGGAACGATACTAGAAACGGGACGAGGCATAGCCTTATCCCCGGTCTAGTGAAGGCCCACGCCATTCGCACATCAATCCAATCAATTTCATTTCACCAAACAATTCAATTCAAACCAAATAATCTAACCAACTACACAACCAAACAGTTAAACAAACAAGCCATCCATGTTCTGTGGATGACGGGTGACGGGTGTTACTAAACATCGTCTGCATCCTAGTATATATTTAACTAGAAAATTAAAATTAAAGAGTGAGAAATTCTCACCAAAAGCTATCCAATACCACGACTCTTCATTTATAGAAATCTTCGTCGTTCTCGCCTTTTTGTCATCTTCGTTGCCCGTATTCTCTACATATGTAAAAATCGAATTTTTTACTTTACTATTCAATATATAAAAATCATATTTTTACTTTGTTAATCAATATATAAAAATCGAATTTTTACTATGCTATTCAATATATAAAAATTGAATTTTTACTACGCTATTCAATACATAAAAATCGAATTTTTACTACACTATTCAATATATAAAAATCGAATTTTTACTACGCTGTTCAATATATAAAAATTGAATTTTTACTATGCTATTCAATATATAAAAATCGAATTTTTACTACGCTATTCAATATATAAAAATCGAACTTTTACTATGTTATTCAATATATAAAAATCGAATTTTTACTACGCTATTCAATATATAAAAATCGAATTTTTACTATGCTATTCAATATATAAAAATCGAATTTTTACTACGCTATTCAATATATAAAAATCGAATTTTTACTATGCTATTCAATATATAAAAATCGAATTTTTAATCTGCTATATTAAAAATCTAAATTATCTCGTATTAAAAAAAATCAAGGCTTTCTTGTATATAAAAAAAATCTAGTTTTCTATTCTACAATTTCCATACAAAAAATCCCATTTTAATTCCCTAAACAAATCAAACAAAATTAAAACTCACTGTATGTCGATCCCAGGCTAGAAGGGGTGTGCGCGGCGTCGGATCCGGTGAGGTGGCTCGAGGACTGGTGGTCTGGTCTGGTGGCACGGCGGGTTTCTAGGACTTCAGGGGGCTAGGGTTGCGGTTCTACGGGAGGGGGGGAGGAGAAAACGGAGAGACGGAAGGGAAGGGAGGGGGTGGCCTCGACGGCGATGTGGAGGTGGGGGGTGGCTGACGAGGTGCGGTGGTGGTTGGGTGATGATTTGGGGGTTGCGGTGGTTCCACGCGGGGGAAGAGAGGACTGAGGGGCACGTGGAGGAGCGAGGGAGCTGGGGCTTGGCGGAGGGAGGCGGCTCTCGGCGAGTTCGACGGTGGGTGGAGTGGCGCCGATGATCGTTCGTCGTTTCTTTTTTTTTCTTTTTTTTTTTGGTAATGAATTCAACGTGGAGGGCAAAATAAATAGGGAGGGGGCTTTCTGAAAATATATTTTTTATTTATTATTTATTTATTTTAATCCACGAAAAGTTGACTTTGTATACAAACTCTAAACGAGGCCCGACGACTGTCGCCCCTAGCTAATTACCCCCATTCCGAACATAATGGGATATGTATCGTAGGCTGATTCGACTGTTCCGATCAGTTTTCGTCGAAATCAACATATACCTCTATATATTGAATTCGAACGCGCATTTCAATTTACTGGGGTCACATACTAGCTCGAAAACTTCCACAAAAATATTTTCTAGCTTCGTATTGACGATACGGTCCTAACAAAACTAGTTTCGTCGAATTCTGAGACTGTTTGAAAATGGTCTTTTTCCAGTCGATTAAAATCAACTGAAACTGGTCAAACGCGTTTTCCTTTGCCACGCTCACATACTGATTCGAAAAATTATGAAATTTGGAATCTAGCAATAACTTGACATCGCGGACCCAACAAAAATGGTTTCGTCGAAATCCGAGGTCGTTTGCAAAATTTCCATTTTTAAGGGCCTGAATTCCATAGCGACTATTCAGAATTTTCAACTGGGCATATCTTTTGATCCCCGCTATGAAATTTTGATTTTCCGGATTCGTTGGAAAGATATTCACAATTAGATCCTATTGTTTTTGGTTTCACTAAAATCCGGATTGTTTTGCACCCGGTACATTCATTTGAAGTTTGAAATCGAATTATCGACCTACCGCGCCATTTTCAATTCCTTTTATAATTATATATATAATTATTTATATTCTGACGACGAACTATATGATATATACGTTCGAATTCTATTAAAAATAAATTTTCTCGACATTTATATTTAAAATAATTCATTTTAAATAATCAAAATTCGCTAAAATTGCCAAAATAAAAATTTTAAACTGGCCCGGATTTTCGGGTTGTTACAATCTCCCCCACTTAAAACTTTTCGTCCCCGAAAAGGAACAAAGTCGAAAGTGGTTTGATTAATCAACTCTACGTTCTATTTTGCTTCCATTCTCCAACTTTTCAGTTTTTGAGAATTTTCAAACTTAAAAAAATTTGGCTAACACCCGAAATTTTCGAAAAATTCCGCCATAACCTCCCCTGCACCAGGAGCCACGGGAAAATCCCGAAATTGCCATACAGGCCTTCTGATCTCAAAAAGAAAAAGAAAAAGCCAAGCGGCTAGCCAATAGGCTCATAAAATCATCATCACCCAAACAAAACAGTAAATTATGTAGTAAACATGTACCTATTTGTCGGGCAAACAAATTTTATTCTCTGCTCTAGCCTCCTTGCTATGACCTGTTCAATGTAAGTACAAGTATATGCAAGCAAATGCGACTAATTTTCAATATAATTCAATATGTGATTCAATTAGGCTGATTGGCTAAAGATTAGCAAACAAATAAACAAACAACACAAACATTAATCAATTAGTGAATTAGAGTTTCAAATTCATAATTTTGATACATATACAAAAATCATGTTTTTGATGCCAAATCACAACAATAGGCCCTATCTAATTTTGGTTCTCACACCAGTCAGTTGGAAATATATAGAAATCCCTCTTTCGTCGCACGAACATAAATTCTAATGATGGAGCTCCATCATCAAAATCATCTCCGGGCGATTAGGGTGTAATTCTATATCTATCCAGTATATTAAAACTTCAATTGCACGTTTGCAAGGCGTATATGAAAAATCTTTATATACTGGACTGTCCAAATCTATACAAATAAATAATCAAATACGAATAATTGATTTAGATTTTCAAAACAAAATTTGTTTTCACTTTAAAAATATACTCTTCACACTCGTTCTAGGATACTACTGATCCCATCTCTAATGAGTCATTCCCGTTGGATATTACTAATCGAATTATCTGATGAATTCTTTCGTAGGGTTCTAATGTGCCTTGTTCTCTGAGCTTTGTAAACCAAAGCTCTGATACCAAATGTGACGAAAAGGAATTTCGCTCGGTCCGAACCAGTCGCTAAACCGACCCAGACCGTTCGAAACGCCCTATCGTTTTGAGAACACGACAAAATAGAACGCATACTGAAGAACATTTCATTGTATATTACAACAATGCATCAGAATACAAGAATATACAGAGTATAAATGAATATTACACAGAAATATCAGAGATTTAAATTACATATAAATACATAGCAGCGGAAAATAATACAATACACAACTAGAAGAGATATACGGATACAAAGCTTTCCGGATATCATTCCAGCTGTAAACCAGGATCCTGTGAATATAAATCTGCAAAAACCAAAACTACTAGCTGCCCGTGTCAAAATAGGGGCACTCAGAGTTTAGGTTAAAACAATAAACTCCAGGTCAGTCATGTGACTGGTGTGAGAACTAAAACAGTTAATCTTTATTTTTAATGTTAGGTAAATCAAGGGACCACGCCGTATAACACGGAACGGGTTTCCTCCCAAGAATACCGGTGCATAAAACAAACAGCGCAATGCTAAATAAGAAAAATGAAGCTGTTATAAGACCCAGGTCCTATCACACAATGCAACGCAAGCCGGGGATAGGGTTTTCCCATATAACAGCCAAAGAATGCTTGATACGTTTAAAACAAATCATTTGATACTATTATAAGTGCATAGTGTATAAAACAACTTCAAATCATAAGTATCAATCATAGGCGGCATGGGTACCATATATTATGTCGCCATACTAGTTCTACAATTAAAACCGCAAATGTCACGTATTTGGAAATTGGATTTCCGTCTGTGAGCCGAGGCAAAAGATAGTCCTCAACCGATTCGAGACGCTCTAGCCCGCCCCTCAGGCAAGTACTCAGTCAAGCCTTTGGATCGTCAGGGCTAGGTCCACCGATGTGGATTAAAATTCCTGAACACTGCGTTTCCCCGCCCTTTGGGGCGTAAATGAGCCAACAAATGACTCCATCGGACCCGGATCGTCCGATCAAACCGAGGCGCCTCGCAACAGCAACAACCACATAGGTGAAAAGTATATAAATGTCAGGGCTGGTAGGTCACTGACACCACCCTAGCTAGAAAGAAACGCATGCCCTCCCGGAGGTCCTCTCCCGTTTTTGGTTCACAACCGGGGAGCGAGGCTCGCGAACTCACGTTACACAAAGCTATGCCACACAGGCGGTGCTTTGATCATCAACCACAAGACTTTGCTTTTCAACAGAAGCCTTGATCATTTGCATCTTAGCATGCCACACAGGCAATTCACTCCATGCGATTGATATCCATCAGTATATAACCTCTGAGCTCGTACGTCTCAGAGAAGGGCGTTAAGAAAGAGAATAAATTCTCCGCCGCCAAACAGATATATATTTAATAGAGATGGATCACACAGACTAAAATCCAATGTCAAACACACAGTCCATTTACAAGTCCGTTCTGGGTCTGAATGAAACCGGAGGCACCTAGTACCCCGCATGTCCATCGATCTCCAAGCAAGCCTGGACGATCACCAACTGTTTCCATCTTCTTGGGTGTATAGCCTAATCAAGATCATCAGTAATCACCCAAACGACGTGAAGACTTCCGGTCTTCAACCACCATCTTCATCTTTGACTTATTGTCGTATCAGTTAATCAAAATGGGATAAACCCGGTCTTTCCGAATAACTCGCGTATATTTTAAATAAGTGTTACACAAACACAACATACGCCTCATTCCAATTTATCAGTCACTAACCGTAAATTAATCAAGAGAATAATTCCCCAAATATTAACCCCGAAGGCCGAAACCAACATTAGATCAATATCCAGAAAACCATTCTGCTTGGCTAACCGACAGTTAGTTTCTAAATTTCACATTCATAGGGAAAGGTTCCCATTAATTTTATCCAAGATAAATCATTAAAATTCATTCTTTAATCTACCTTTGAATATCAATTCAAACTAGTCGGGATTAGCGAACCTTACCGAAGTAATCATTTGTTTTAATTTCCCAACCCCAACCTATTAATCCCATGAAGTAAAACTGGTCCTACTTCATATCTAACACCACGGTGTTATCGGTAAATTCAATTACCATTTCACGTTCAAATCTAATTAAAGTTTTGACTAACGCTTGGAGCAAAACTAGTGATACTCCATCCTCGACCATTTCAATCTAATTAAAGATTCATTAAAACTCCACTTAGTTTTAATCGTTAACTGGGTTAAAGAATCAGTGTCATTTAAAACACGGTTCACGATAAACCCAAAATCACATTCCATTAATTATCGGGTTAAAGAACGAGTGTTATTTAAAACACTATCCACGATAAACCCAAAAATCAATATCAATTCAATCCCAATTAAATATTATTTAATTGGTACACTTCATTAAATCTAAATAAAAAGATTTAATCTTTTCTCAACTGGGCTTAAGAACAGTGTTAATGAAGACACCATTCACGACAAACCCAAATCACATTTGATATTAAACACAAGGCTCTGAATAGAAAATATACTGGCTTATATTCAATATCAAATTCTATGACTAACAAATATCGTATTGGAAATAACGATATAAATATATCTTTCAAATTCCTATAACAATATCTATATAATCACGAAATCCAACATCGAAATATTCCGAAGACAATTTCGATTCAAATCCATTCCAATGCAATCCTTGGAAATTCTGGTTATTTTCAAAACCATTTCAAATTCAATTTATTTATTTAAAAATAAATAGAATTATAATTCTAGTTCAAAACTAGTTCATTTCGATAAAAATCTATGTTTATCTTCTCAAATATGGAGTTTTTCATCCCAATCCTTTCTAAATCATTTCTTATGCTTTTACACAAATTATTACTATTTTTAATAATTTTATCAAGGCCCGTACAGTCGATTTCCATCAACGGCCATCGAACTGCACTTACAGCGACCTTTTTCGAATTTTATTTGGACTTATCTCCAAATCCAACCGTTAGATTTCAAATTTCTAATATTCGTTAGAAAGCTCTTTTCGATACGAACCCAACGGTTCCGGTTTTAGGAGAATCCGACGGTCGGATCTCCCGTAATGTCCGTTTGAAATGGTCGAAATTCACGAACTGCCACGGCGCGGCGCGTTCCATTCAGGCCATTATATTATATATATATATAATATATATTTCATCGATTTCTATTTAAAACGAATTTTATAAATAGTTTTTAAATTCGTTTCAAAAACAATTTCAACTTCTATTTCAATTCAAATAAAAATTGAATTTTTCCTTATAAACTCGTTTTAAAATTCCTTTCTATTCAATTCAAGTTTCAATTCAATTTGAATTCATTTCACTTTGTTTTAAATTAATTTGAATTCATTTTCAATTTGATTCAATTCAAAGTGGTTTTCTATTCGTTTCAATTCAAATTTGTTTTCTATTTGATTCAAATTCGTTATATATTCAATTGAAATCAAATTCGTTTTCTATTCAATTCATTTCGAAATCGTTTAATATCCTATTCATTTCGAAATCACTTTCTATTCAATTCATTTCAAAATGAATAAAACCGATATAAATATCGTTTATGTCAAAATGGCGTCAATCTAATCAACACGGCTTCATATATTTCTATTTTCGAATATTCTATTTCAAATATTTCGTTCAACACATGACTAATCTCAACGGATGAGTACAGTCAACACATGAACTTTTATTTTATAATATTCTTTATCTTCTAAATTGGAATGAGGCCCAATCAATCACCATATAAAATTAATTATATGGATTTTCATACAACACATGTATATAATAGCATTGAAAAATAATCAACCATCAACCAAAGTGCACTACCCTGTATAAGCATCAACTATATATATCTAACGCTTATAACAGCCTGTCAATCAATCGATCGACATATTTAATCAATCAGGATGAGTGAACTTCATATTTCATCCCAACACCCATGTGGGGTTTCAAACAATCAAACACAGATTTTAGTTGTGCAGTTGGGCGATGTGTAAAATTTATCATCCCAATCAATGTCCTTCAAATAGTTGTACATAAACAAACCGTCCGGTTTGTAAATGAATATTTATTTATTCACATTCACGTTAAAAATTATATTTTTGACGATCAAACTATTTTATTCTGCCTATGAATATTCTATTCGATTTATTTATTAAATAAAATGTTATCTTTATTTTTCTAACTTACTTTTAGAAAATTTCGGCAGCATAACGGCACGATACTAGAAACGGGACGAGGCCCTGCCTTATCCCCGGTCTAGTGAAGGCCCACGCCATTCACACATCAATCCAATCAATTTCATTTCACCAAACAATTCAATTCAAACCAAATAATCTAACCAACTACACAAACAAACAGTTAAACAAACAAGCCATCCATGGTCTGTGGATGACGGGTGTCGGGTGTTACTAAACACCGTCTGCATCCTAGTATATATTTAACTAGAAAATTAAAATTAAAGAGTGAGAAATTCTCACCAAAAGCTATCCAATACCACGACTCTTCATTTATAAAAATCTTCGTCGTTCTCGCCTTTTTGTCATCTTCGTTGCCCGTATTCTCTACATATGTAAAAATCGAAATTTTTACTTTACTATTCAACATATAAAAATCATATTTTTACTTTGTTAATCAATATATAAAAATCGAATTTTTACTATGCTATTCAATATATAAAAATCGAATTTTTACTACGCTAGTCAATATATAAAAACCGGATTTTTACTACGCTATTCAATATATAAAAATCGAATTTTTACTACGCTATTCAATATATAAATATCGAATTTTTACTATGCTATTCAATATATAAAAATCGAATTTTTACTACGCTATTCAATATATAAAAATCGGATTTTTACTATGCTATTCAATATATAAAAATCGAATTTTTACTACGCTATTCAATATATAAAAATCGAATTTTTACTATGCTATTCAATATATAAAAATTGAATATTTACTACGCTATTCAATATATAAAAATCGAATTTTTACTATGCTATTCAATATATAAAAATTGAATTTTTAATCTGCTATATTAAAAATCTAAATTATCTCGTATTAAAAAAATCAAGGCTTTCTTGTATATAAAAAAAAATCTCGTTTTCTATTCTAAAATTTCCATACAAAAAATCCCATTTTAATTCCCTAAACAAATCAAACAAAATTAAAACTCACTGTATGTCGATCCCAAGCTAGAAGGGGTGTGCGCGGCGTCGGATCCGGTGAGGTGGCTCGAGGACTGGTGGTCTGGTCTGGTGGCACGGCGGGTTTCTAGGACTTCAGGGGGCTAGGGTTGCGGTTCTACGGGGGAGGGGGATGGGGAACGGAGAGACGAAAGGGAAGGGAGGTGGTGGCCTCGACGGCGATGTGGAGGAGGGGGTGGCTGACGAGGTGCGGTGGTGGTTGGGTGATGATTTGGGGGTTGCGGTGGTTCCACGCGGGGGAAGAGTGGACTGAGGGGCACGTGGAGGAGCGAGGGAGCTGGGGCTTGGCGGAGGGAGGCGGCTCTCGGCGAGGTCGACGGTGGGTGGAGGGGCGCCGATGATCGTTCGTTGTTTCTTTTTTTTTCTTTTTTCTTTTTGGTAATGAATTCAACGTGGAGGGCAAAAGAAAGAGGGAGGGGGCTTTCTGGAAATATATATTTTATTTATTATTTATTTATTTTAATACATGAAAAGTTGGCTTTGTATACAAACTCTAAACGAGGCCCGACGACTGTCGCCCCTAGCTAATTACCCCCATTCCGAACACAATGGGATATGTATCGTAGGCTAATTCGACTGTTCCGATCAGTTTTCGTCGAAATCAACATATACCTCTATATATTGAATTTGATTGCGCATTTCAATTTACTGGGGTCACATACTAACTCGAAAACTTCCACAAAAATATTTTCTAGCTTCGTATTGACGATACGGTCCTAACAAAACTAGTTTCGTCGAATTCTGAGACTGTTTGAAAAATGGTCATTTTCCAGTCGATTAAAATCAACTGAAACTGGTCAAACGCGTTTTCCTTTGCCACGCTCACATATTGATTCGAAAAATTATGAAATTTGGAATCTAGCAATAACTTGACATCGCGGACCCGACAAAAATGGTTTCGTCGAAATCCGAGGTCGTTTGCAAAATTTCCATTTTTAAGGGCCTGAATTCCATAGCGACTATTCAGAATTTTCAACTGGGCATACCTTTTGATCCCCGCTATGAAATTTTGATTTTCCGGAATCGTTGGAAAGATATTCACAATTAGATCCTATTGTTTTTGGTTTCACTAAAATCCGGATTGTTTTGCACCCGGTACATTCATTTGAAGTTTGAAATCGAATTATCGAACTACCGCGCCATTTTCAATTCCTTTTATAATTATATATATAATTATTTATATTCTAATGACGAACTATATGATATATACGTTAGAATTCTATTCAAAATAAATTTTCTCGACGTTTATATTTAAAATAATTCATTTTAAATAATCAAAATTCGCTAAAATTGCCAAAATAAAAATTTTAAACTGGCCCAGATTTTCGGGTTGTTACACTGAAACTGCAACATCCTCTTGTCGATTTCTCCTACTCAAATGATACCGCCTCCCTATCCAGTCTTTCCTATCAATCAGAATCCTCCACTACACAATCAAGCGTCTTAAGAAGAAACGTGATGTGCCTATGTCAGGAGCTTATGATTCTTCTAAATGTATGTCCAAGAAAAGGCACAACATTAGTGCTGATGAGCTGGTTGAGGTAGCTGAAGAGAAGAAGAAGAAATAGACTTATGGTAAGCCATCAAAGGCTTAGTTGACCTTACTTTTGTATCACTTTTAGGCCATTTGGTGTTGTTGCAAGTGCGCCTCTCACGTTTTTGCTTGTAGTCTATATAAAAACTACATATGTAAATAAACCACTATTTACAATGCTACCAGACTGCAAGCTTGTATATTTCTTTCCATTCAGTGTACTCGCAATTAAAATATTACTAAGTCAAGTAATAAGTAGTAAGCTGCAAAACCAGCCAAAAGCAAATTTTGAGTGTCACAATACTAAGCGTTGTAGTACCGAGTGTCATAGTGTGGAGGTATAATGTATATGCCCCAATTAACTTTGAATCACGAGTCGCATCCGAGTCGTGCTCAAAGCAAATTTGTTAGTATATACCCCTGCCCCCAATGAAGGTGGGGATCATGTTAGGTCAATTTGGATGTGCGGTCCTTAGGCGTTTATACTCCTGCCCCCTGTCGGAGGATAGCAGAGTTTATGTGGACATCGTTGTATCGTCCTTTATACTCTACCGAAGTTAGTCCGGGTCAGAGTTATGGGATTAGCGGTCGTAAGTCATAGTGCCCCATTTTCACTAACCCAGTTAATTTATACTCTCTCTCTCTATCTCTCAAGTCATGGGAGTTAGAGTAAGTTGTGTGAATGGTTGTATCATGTTCTATTTGGCATCGTTCCTAGACTTTGGTTTCCAAAGTGAGAATTGCCATATCGAGTGTCGATGTCAAACTCGAATTTAGTTAACTCATACTCGACTAGTCATAGAGTTGAGTTAGCTCGTCGAAAAGTGAGCCAATGAATGTCATTAGGGAAGTAGTCACTCCATTCATTCAAGTTTTGGCATAGGTTGGTTGAATCACAACACATAGTCAAATTTATAGACACATTCATGGAGCATGGAAAGGATCCTTTATTCATAAACAATTGGCAAGTCATGCCTTATTACATTGCCATAAAAGGAAATAATAATTACAAAATTTGAAAGAAATTAATGGCTTAAGTTAAGTAAGACTTTAAATATTTAGCGTTCCATGGTCTTTGAATATCATCAACAGTAGTTAGCCCGAAAGTTCCATCACCAAGCTTCTGTCAAATGACATATGGTCCTTCCCATCTTGGTCCCATTTGAACTGGTGCTGGGAAGACGCAATTTAGTATAAGGTTGCTTAGCTCAAAGGTCCTAGGTTGAACCTTATTGTTTTAGTATCGGGCAACACAGTGTCTACGTGCCAAAGTGCACAAGTTAGCCTCCTCCCTCTTCTCATCAATCACGTCAAGTGATTCTAGGAGAAGTGCCTTTTTAGTCAAAGGGTCATAGTACGTTGTTCAATGAGAGGGGACTTCAAGCTCCACAGGCATCACTGCCTCAAAGTTATAGGATAAGGCAAATTAAATGTAGCTAGTTGCAGACTTGTGGGTGGTTTGATAAGCCAAAAGGGATTATGATAACTCATCAACTCACTTTCCTTTAGCCTACTTCAATCACTTCTTTAGAATGGACATGATGATATTATTCACAACTTCGACCTGTCCATTCGATTGTGGGTGCGCAACTACTGTGTATTTCTTCTCAATGTGATGTCTTTGACAAAAATCTCTGAATTCTGAACTATCAAATTGTGTCGTGTCATCAATGATGATAGTCTTGGGTAGTCCAAACCAACATACAATACTCCTAGTGATAAAATTGATCACATGCTTTGTCAAGATCGTGGTTAGTGACTCAGCTTCCACCCATTTCGTAAAATAGACAACTTCCATGATCGCCTACTTTGTTCCACCATTCAAGATCAGAAGATTACTGATAACGTTTTTCTTCCGGACCGCGAATGCCAAAGGACCGACCATCTAAGTGAGTTGAGTGTTGGTGGAGCCCTTAGAATCTATGCAAACCTCGGGAACTTGTCATAGAATCATGAATAATCAGCCGCATCTCGATTGATGGTAGATAGAAATAGTCATACCGAAGTATCTTCTTTACCAAATTTCCCCCCAGTTTGATTGCTACCTTCGCCTTCATAAACTTCTCGCAACACACTTTTGGCATTGTCATTGGCAACACATCGGAGCTAAGGAACTAAGAAGCCGTTCTGATACAAAGTATCTCCTTGGATGATGTATTTCGAGGCTTTACGTACGAAAGTACACCTTATATTCCTTCGCTCTGGAAGAGTTCCCTACAAAAGAAAGTCTTTAATCGGAGTCATCCATGATTCCTTTTCATGCTCGGTATCCAACACCATTGTAAAACCCTGTAATTTTATAACACATTGAAATGATAAACTAAGGAATACTTAATTAGATATTGGGAATTATTAAAATAGATTGCGCCATTGCGTTCGTCTTAGAATTTTTCTTAAGATAGGCTCCGAGTTTGCGTGAAACAGACATATGAAGAAGTTATTAAGCCTAGAAGTTTGTATACACGCAAGAGAATTATATATACAAACAAATCAAATATTAAAAAAATTAATCCAAAACAGCGAAGCGGAAGCCCCAGAAGCGGAACCGACCAATTCTAGAGGTCGACCCGAGACCCTGATGGGTCGACCCAGGGGTCGACCCAGGTTCTTTAGGGTCGACCCATGGGTCAACCCCAGGGTCGCCACCCAAAGGGGGGTGACCCCCAAACGAATCTGGGAAGATTCCCAATTCTGAATGTTGAATGAATTCTTGGATTGGTTCGTTGGCTTTAGGCTATAAATAGGACTCCATTTCTCTTGTTTTTACACACCAAAGACAATGGAGAACTAGATGCTACCTCTGCCTTGATAAAAATAGCCTATTCTTCTTCAACAACTAGACTTACACGAATTCAGAGATCTGTTCTACAATAGCTGCAATCAAATTCCTTGTTCTTTAGATCCAACCACAATGAGTCTACATTATTTTTAGATATGAATACTTAAAAGATAATCTTAACATGTTTATGAATTGGATCTAAGCCTGTGACTAATTAAATCATATTAGATCTGCAATAACCTGTGTATCTAAGTTATTTTGACATGATTATGAACTGGATCTATGCCTATGCCTATTTATCATGTCAGATCTTCCATTATTTGTATATCTAATTCAATGTTTAGATCTCATCATGCCTGCTTATGATGTGCCTATTATATTAGAATTAGTTCTATTATCACATGTTCATCAGATCAGTTCCTATATGCATGTCTTGTCATTGTGCCCAATTTTGTCACTATATGCTTATTAGTGATATGCATATTTCTACCATCATATGTCAATCTTGTTATTATGTTTTTTCTATTCTCTTCCCTTCTTCTTTTCCCTTTTTATTTTATAATCAGGCTACCTTCGAGCTTAGGCATACCGCTGAAACACACGAACGTACGAAATTGGGAACGATGGGAATAATTAATTTGGGGCATAATTCATGTTTTGAAACATGATTGGGAATATTGGGCATAATTAATTCCTTGAGCCAAGACTTGGGATTTGGGGCATAGTTTATATGTTGATCTAAATTTTAATTGGGCATGACTTGTATTGGGAAAATTGGGAATAACTTGAATAGAAAACATGAATATGGATTTGGGGGCATAAATCAAAGTTGTGATTAATTTGGGGCATGATAAACATGAAAATTTGTTAGTAATGAATAGGACTAGGAAAAGGGGCATGAAAACCTATAATAAAATAGGGATAATTGTTAAATAGTGAAAATGCCTAGATTTACAGTAATTAGAAACAATAATTGCGCTTAGACATGAGGTTAGTGTAACACCCCACGTCCATAATGTCACTCAAAAAGGGAATGCATTAACTTCCATGGAGGTTTTAAGTGAATATAAAACAGAAAAATTACAACAAGACAGATAATAAGTAGTACTTGGAAATCTAAAACTTCATTTTATTGCAGCGGAAATTAAACATGTTTGTTACAACATAAAACCATAAATCAGAGCCAAGTACAATATCCATCTTGATAAAACAAAATACATAATCCCATTACATAAATAGCCATTAAAGAAGATAACAAGCTGGACTTTACTTCAATGGTCCAAGCTTTCCAAAAGAGAGATAAAGCAATCCAATCAAACTCCGCTAGAGCTGGGACCACCCTGAGGACCTGGAGGGAGAAAAAGGATGGAAATAGAGGGGGTCATACATAAAGCCTGGCGAGTATGATAATTCTAACAATACTATTATCAAAGTAACTAGACTAAGGCATAAGCTGGAAAACAAGGAAATGTCTATGAACTATGGGGTATGGGAGAGCAGATAAAGATAACGTTAAAGGAACACCTAATTACTAACGAGTAATTACAACACTGCACCACACCAGTCACCCTCAAAGTTGATCCCGCTTGCTTCACTTAGAAATTATATAAATAGCCTTGCGTAACCCTAGCTGACTACATAAGTGCCGCCTGCCTCTATCTCCACTAGGTGTACCCCACTACCCACTTTAGATCGGCTCCCTACTCGTAGATACCCGTGCTGGCCCCACAGTGGGGTGTACCACTCCCCTAAAGTGGCAACCCGATACAACATGAGAATGCACGGCTTATACCTACACGATGCAACAATGTCTTACCTACCAGCTCGGGTCCACACACGCATATGAAACCCGTTGGACTTGCGTTGCCACCGCTAACCCGTTTGGCCTCTTATAGTCAATCCCAGTATGCGTGTCCCGTCCTCGACTTGGGTCGAGCTCACAAAGATACGTTTGGATTACTGGTTGAATTGGGCCCCCACAAACTATCCACCTAAGTTTATCCCCACTAGTATATCCCACTTAACCCTCTTAGTCATGTTCATTTACATGTGTGTTTGGTTAAGTCTTACTAATCATATTTCAAATGCCACTAAAGGCAACCACTAGATTCCTCATGCTACCCAAGGCACCTACTTAACCCCCATGTCCCACCTTACATGTTTATCTGGTTAAGTGTTTCTTAATTCATTCAGGCCATAACCTCATAAAGACCTCTCACATTAGACTGGCATTTATGGCAGCTGGATTTGCCGGGCGGGTCCGGGCAGTCTTACGCCATAAAAGAGTCTAACCTCGTGTCATTACAACTTTTATGCTTTAATTTGGGCCTAGGACCTCTCACATTGGGCTGACATTTGTGACTACTGGATTTGCCGGGCGGGTCCGGGCGGGTCCGGGCGGGTCCGGGCAGTTTTACGTCACAAACGAGTCCAACCTCGTGTCCTAAGCATTGATTAACACTTACAATCTTTTACCCCAGTTTTAAATTTATCCCTATTCAAATTATTAATTAATTCCAATTTTCATGATGTCCATAATTGACTCAATTATGCTCATCCATTCATGGCATGCAAAATCATATCCATTGCACCCCAACTTCTTAATATTAAATCCTTAATATTACCCCTATCCACGCAAAATATACGTTAGACTCGAATAGTCTAACTCATAGCACAAAGATAAATTATCACTACATATAGACAAATAAAATAGATCTAATCATAATAGGGGTGAAACTTGCATAAAACTACACATGTTATGGATCTAAAGGTGTCAACTTGTTTGGTTAAATGTCACAATTTACATAATGTGATCATAATCGAAATTCATGTATAAACTGGCAGATGTGGTTTATGCAACATAATGATGGTGTAAACTACAATCTAACCCATAGAACTCACCCATGTCATAGCATAATTCTAGCTCTAAATAGATGTCATGGCATATGTTCATAATCTTTACTAATCAATCTAAACTTGCATACATGGTTTGTCATATAAATACACATAGCCCAAATAATATCAACATTATGATTTGATTAACATGAACTAATTAGCATAGACATTAACATCATGACTTTATAACATATATGATTTATCACAACTTAGCATAGAAAATTACAACCTATACGATATCATCATAGCATGATTTACAACATATAGGATATCATCATCACATAACATAGGATTTACAACCTACATGATAGCATAAGGTTTACAACAACATATATGACAATCCACATCATTCACTTATAATCCATTCATAACTTAATCTAATTAGTTTAATAATAATCTTGTTAAGATCATCATACTCACAATTAGAAGAGAAAGAGAGTCTTGATTTGCTTTAGAGTTGAGTAGAATTAGGGTTTTGATTAGCTTTCTTCCTTCTTAGTTGACGGCGGCTAGACTGAGTTCCATGGCGGCGGTAGGACGGTGGCTATTCTATTTTTCACGTGAGTTTAGAGTGAGAGACTACCAAGGTATATATAGAGTTTAGGATTTATTTAGGTTGTCAGATCACCTCAGAACTAAACTGAACCGTTTAATTTGCCAACTCAGCCCTAAAGACACATCAGCAGCTCAAGATTGGGCTCAGCCAAATCCTAGCCGACTGGACCAGGTCGACACCCAGGTCGACTGCCCAGTCGACCTGGGGGGGTGTTGACTGCCCGTCGACTCCCCAGTCGACCTGGGGAGCTGGGCGGGAAATTTCCCGCCTAGCCTGTTTGACTTCGAATTTTGAATTTTAAATTTTCTGAAATCTGTTTTGAATTTTCTGAAACTTCCGATGGCCATAACTTCTTCATACGAAGTCCAATTCACGCAAACTCGGACTCTATTTCAATCAGAATTCCGAGATGAACACATGGCGCAACCCTTTTCCCACAATTCTCATGTCTGAGATTAGTTACTCTATAATTTGTGAATATTAATATTAACAGAATTACTGGGTGTTACATTCTCCCCTCCTTAAAGGATTTCGACCCCGAAATCGTTAAGTCAAGAAGAATGTATATCCTAACATCCAATCGTCCATCTACTCAACCATCAAACACAGGCATCCATTGTCCTTATAGACTTCTAATGCTTTCATGTTTAAATGCACAGTGTGTGTATATGTCCATATCTAATGCAAAATCGGGCGGTCCACTGATTCAGTTGACCTTCTTAATGCAAATCATGATAGTGCCATGTGTCCATTATATATGCAAAAGTTCTTTAATGCTACATATTATCTCCATATGTGTGCACAATCATCATCTGAAGGCAGCATCCATATGATAAAAAAAATCCTCATACATCCATTTTACTAGATACATCCATTTATATGCAATATGCAGTATGAAGTGACTGAGTCGATCTAGTGCCTAATAGTGTGTGTATATGCGTCCACGAGCAACCACTAGCAAACACTTGCATCCACTTTGCATCCATCATACATAACATGTCTCAAACACATGTTTCAACCATTGGATTATCCTAACTAAAGGTCAAAAATACTAGCGAGAGGATACTCTAAAGGTAAGATAAGTACAAGATAAGCGATAAAGGAGAAATTAAAGGACATACCCTCAAAAAGAAAAGGGTACAACGAACGCATCTTCTCTTCCGTCTCCCAAGTAGCGTTGCTCTCATCATCTCTCCATTGTACTTTGACTAGTTTGACCTCTCGATTTCTCAGCTTCTGCATCTCCGACCCAAGAATGCATGTAGGAGCTCGTCGAATCGTCGCATCACGCTCTATCTCCACCTCTCTAATCAAGCTCGGCTCTACCACCTCCGCGGTCTCGTGTAGGCACTTCCTCAAATGTGATACATGGAATACGTCGTGTACACCACTAAGTCTCTCAGGCAACTCCACTCTATACGCCATCTGTCCAATCTTCTCCTTAATAGGAAACGGCCCTACGAACCTTGGTGCTAATTTCCCAACGGATCCAAAGCGAACAACGTTCCGTAATGGAGACACTTTGATAAAGACCATGTCCCCAACTTCAAACTCAAGATCTGTCCTCCTCTTATCCGCATAAGATTTTTGCCTATCTTGCGCTGCTTTCATCCTCCTTTGGATCAAATCAATCTTTTCCGAAGTCTCTCTAATCATATCGGGCCCAAGTAAGATCTTATCCATAGATTCCCACCAACATGTAGGCGAACGACAAGGTCGTCCATAAAGAGCTTCGAAAGGTGCCATGCCAATGCTGGACTGAAAGCTATTATTATATGCGAACTCTACCAATGGAAGATGCTCTTCCCATGTACCCCCAAAGTCTAGGATACATAGCCTCAAAAGATCCTCTAGAATGCGATTCACCCTCTCGGTCTGGCCGTCCGTCTGAGGATTATATGCGGTGCTCAAACATAACTGAGTCCCTACCGCTTCTTGTAAGCTCTTCCAAAATTCGCTAGTGAAGATAGGATCGCGGTCGCTTACTATGCTAGAAGGAACACCATGCAAATGAACTATCTCTCAGACGTACACAAAAGCTAACCATGGAGCAGTCCTCTTACTCTTTACAGGAATAAAATGGGAGCTTTTAGTAAGTCTATCTACTATAACCCAAACCCCCGTATTACCCTTCCTTGATCTTGGTAATCCATCCACAAAGTCCATTGAGACACTCTCCCACTTCCATAGTGGAACCTCCAATGGGTGAAGCAACCCACCGGGTTTCTTTTGCTCCGCTTTTACTTGTTGGCACACCAAGCATCTAGCGACATACTCGGCCACATCCCTCTTCATACCGGCCCAAAAGAAATCTCGCTTCATGTCTTTGTACATCTTGTCCCCGCCGGGATGAATGGTCATCTTCGAACGATGTGCTTCGTCAAGAATAGCCTTCCTCAAACCTTCGTCTCGAGGTACACAAAGTCTACTATCCCTACGTAACCAACCCTTATCATCTAGGGTATACCTATGGAGATGGCTTGATGACTCCCCTCTTTTGAGCTTTTCTACTAACTCAACCAACTGTGGGTCGTCTCGATGTGCCTCACCAATCCGTCCCAAGAGCGTAGGTCTGACCTCCAAGGATGCTAGCAAACCGGATACAAAGTCAACGGAAGGTCTAAAATCAAACATAGAGATGAATTCTAAGTTTTGCCGTTCAACAAACAATGGACTCAAGGACCGCCTTTTCCTACTTAAGGCGTCCGCCACCACGTTACCCTTGCCAGGGGTATATGCTATTTCGAAGTCGTAGGACGCTAAGAATTCCATCCACCTTTGCTGTCTTAAGTTCAAGTCCTTCTGAGAGAATAAGTATTTTAAAGATTTGTGGTCAGTGAATAATTCGAATTTCTCGCCAAGAAGATAATGACGCCAAGACTTAAGTGCGAAAACAATAGCGGCCAACTCTAGGTCATGTGTAGGGTAATTTTCTCATGCGCTCTCAACTGTCTTCCCCCATAGGCTATTACTCTGCCCTCTTGCATTAAGACTGCACCTAGACCTGTCCCACAAGCATCGGTATAAACAGTAAATGGCATACTCCCGTCTGGCACCACTAAGACTGGAGCTGAGGTCAAAGCTCTCTTTAAACGTTGGAACGCATCATCACAATCCACGTCCCATGCGAAGACTAGGTTCTTCTCCGTCAGGCGTGTCAATGGAGCTGATATTTTTGCGAAGTCTTTGATAAACTTCCTATAGTAGCCAGCCAAACCCAAGAAACTTCTTACTTCGGTAGCATTTTTAGGGGCCTTCCAATCTTGGATGGCCACCACCTTTGCGGGATCCACAGCTATCCCTTCCTTGGAAACAATGTGCCCTAAGAATTGTACTTCCTTCCTCCAAAAGTGACACTTAGAAAATTTAGCTTTAAGACTATGCGCTCGTAGTGTCTCCAACAGTTCCCTAAGATGTAGGGCATGCTCTTCTTCATCCTTAGAAAAGATCATGATGTCGTCTACAAAGACTACCACGAATTTGTTAAGGTACTCCCTAAACACCCTACTCATCAAATCAACAAAGTATGCGGGAGCGTTTGTCAAACCGAAGGGCATCACTAGCCATTCATAGAAACCGTCCGGAGTCCTAAAGGCAGTCTTGTCAATGCTATCCTCAGCCACTCTCAACTGATGGAAACCAGTGGCTAAGTCCAACTGCGAAAACACTGAGGCGCCAACTAACTGATCAAAGAGATCATCAATCCTCGGCAGTGGGTGTCTGTTTTTCTTAGTAAGTTTATTAAGTTCTCTATAGTCCACACAAAGTCTAAGGGACCCATCCGCCTTTGTGGCAAATACTACTGGAGCACCAAACTCTGATATACTTCATCTTATGAACCCTTCTCAAGCAACTCCTTCACTTGCTTATCGAGTTCCCTCCTTTCACGAGGAGGCATGTGGCATACTGGCAAAGATACTGGTTTTGCATTATCCACAAGATATATTCGAAAATCTATCTCCCGCTTTGGAGGCAAGCACTTCACCTCCTCAAACACATCCGAGTATTCTCGGACCACTCTAACAGATCGTAGATTCTCCACAGATGCGTCAAGCGATTCTAGATAACTTAGCATAACGGAATTTATGGGACTACAAAAGATTTTGAGAGTGTTGCCAAGGAAAGTCATGAGCCTAACTACTCTCTATTCACAATCAAGAACGGCCCCATTTGTGGATAACCAATCCATTCCTAAAATTAGCCCATAGCCCGTGAAGCCCAAAACATAAGCATCACATCTAAACTCAACGCTAAGTATAGAAATTTTCAAATCCAAACACATCATGGACAAATAAGCTGAGCCCCCAATTGGATTCGAAACAATTAAGGGATCCTCTACTAAACTGGTGTTTAAGTACAGTGATTCAACTAATGATGTAGAGATAAATGAATGCGATGCGCCCGAATCGAATAAAGTACGGACAGGATGATCAAACAGAAAAACTAAGCTTTCAAAAGAAATGGTTCTACCTCGTTCTTGCAGCGGTGGGACCGAGAGAGCCTGAACTTGTCCCCTTACCTGCCCCGGTGCCATAAGAGCCTGCACCTGTCCTCCCGAGGTAGACCCTGCCCTCTGCCCCTTCCTTGGGCAGTCCTTCACTAGATGTCCCGCTTCGCCACAGTGAAAACAGCCAGTCTTCTTTTTCTTTCGGCAATCCATGCTGAGATGGCTTGGTGTCCCACAGTTAAAGCATTTCTTCTTTCCCTTGCCATTATTGTCTTTACCACCCTTCTTGTTTTGCTGTTGTGGTTTCTTCTGATCCCCTTTCTTCTCGGGTTCCTTATTAGCATTAGCGCCTTCCTCCTCGTGCATGAGTGCCATGTCTACTAGCTTCTCAAAGGTGGCCCCCATAGGGATGTAGGTCATAGCCAACCCTTGCAATGGCTCATTCAATCCATTAACGAACCTCAGAGCCTTCTTCTCCGGTGTGTTCACTAAGTCCAAGCCAAACCTTGCTAACTGATTAAATTTGTTGACATATTCCTTCACTGATGAGCTTCCTTGCTTTAATGTCAAGAACATTTCCATATATAGATTCTCTTCTGCCCTTGAGAGAAACTTCGCCTCAAACCTACGCCTAAAATCCGCCCAAGAATCAACAGGATGCTCCCCATTAGTGACCTCCCACCAAAACGAGGCCTCTCCCTTCATTAACCAAGCTACTAATTTGACTTTCCTCCCTTATTCTACTTCAAATATTTCTACCAATTCTTCCACCTCCTTAAGCCAATCTCTAGCTTCCACAAACGTTTCTGACCCTTGAAAAGGTTCTCCACCCATAGCCTTAAATTCCTTGCATGTCTTTGCAAAAGTATCAGCGCGAGGAGGAGGAGGAGGAGTGGGTGCAACTGGTGGTGGAGGGACATTGGCTGGACCTGCAGCGGCCCTAGCCTCTAATAACCTCCTATACCACCTTGTATCGTTACACCATCCGGAAGGTTAAGATCTTCAGCCATGCTAAAACGAAAAAGGAAAGATTCAAAATGGAGAATTCGAAAGATAAAGATATATGGCTATTGGGGATTATGTTTTTCATAAAAACTTTCCTCTTTAAATTACTCATCAAGACATGTTTTTGAAAACACTTCTTCCAAAAATACTTTAGAAAAATAGTTTTTCTAAACAAATTATCTGTTCTGGTAACCTTAAGCTTTGATACCACGTGTAACACCCCACGTCCATTAATGTCACTCACAAAGGGAATGCATTAACTTCCATGGAGGTTTTAAGTGAATATAGAATATAAAAATTACAACAAGACAGATAATAAGTAGTACTTGGAAATCTAAAACTTCATTTTATTGCAGCGGAAATTAAACATGTTTGTTACATCATAAAACCATAAATAAGAGTCAAGTACAATATCCATCTTGATAAAACAAAATACATAATCCCATTACATAAATAGCCATTAAAGAAGATAACAATCTGGACTTTACTTCATCGGTCCAAGCTTTCCAAAAGAGAGATAAAGCAATTCAATCAAACTCCGCTAGAGCGGGGTCCACCCTGAGGACCTGGAGGGAGAAAAAGGATGGAAATAGAGGGGGTCATACATAAAGCCTGGCGAGTATGATAATTCTAACAATACTATTATCAAAGTAACTAGACTAAGGCATAAGCTGGAAAACAAGGAAATGTCTATGAACTATGGGGTATGGGAGAGCAGATAAAGATAACGTTAAAGGCACACCTAATTACTAACGAGTAATTACTACACTGCACCACACCAGTCACCCTCAAAGTTGATCCCGCTTGCTTCACTTAGAAATTATATAAATAGCCTTGCGTACCCCTAGCTGACTGCATAGGTGCCACCTGTCCCTATCTCCAATAGGTGTACCCCACTACCCACTTTCGATCGGCTCCCTACTCGTAGATACCCGTGATGGCCCCATAGTGGGGTGTATCACTCCCCTAATGTGGCAACCCAATACAACTTGAGAATGCATGGCTTATACCTACACGATGCAACAACGTCTTACCTACCAGCCCGGGTCCACACACGCATATGAAACCCGTTGGACTTGCGTTGCCACCGCTAACCCGTTTGGCCTCTTATAGTCAATCCCAGTATGCGTGTCCCGTCCTCGAATTGGGTCGAGCTCACAATGATACGTTTGGGTTACTGGTTGAAATGGGCCCCCACAAGCTATCCACCTAAGCTTGTCCCCACTAATATATCCCACTTAACCCTCTTAGTCATGTTCATTTACATGTGTGTTTGGTTAATTCTTACTAATCGTATTTCAAATGCCACTAAATGCAACCACTAGATTCCTCATGCCACCCAAGGCACCTACTTAACCCCCACGTCCCACCTTACATGTTTATCTGGTTAAGTATTTCTTAATTCATTCAGGCCATAACCTTATAAAGACCTCTCACATTAGACTGGCGTTTATGGCAGCTGGATTTGTCGGGCGGGTCCGGGCAGTCTTACGCCATAAAATAGTCTAACCTCATGTCTTTACAACTGTTATGCTTTAATTTGGGCCTAGGACCTCTCACATTGGGATGACATTTGTGACTACTGGATTTGTCGGGCGGGTCCGGGCAGTTTTACGTCACAAACGAGTCCAACCTCGTGTCCTAAGCATTGATTAACACTTACAATCTTTTACCCCAGTTTTAAATATATCCCTATTCAAATTATTAATTAATTCCAATTTTAATGATCATAATTGACTCAATTATGGCCATCCATTCAAGGCATGCAAAAT
Organism: Allium sativum; assembly: GCA_030737875.1. Classification (NCBI taxonomy): domain Eukaryota; kingdom Viridiplantae; phylum Streptophyta; class Magnoliopsida; order Asparagales; family Amaryllidaceae; genus Allium; species Allium sativum. Next base: position 552,544,864 of record CM060918.1, read on the forward strand.
CATATCAATTGCACCCCAACTTCTTAATATTAAATCCTTAATATTACCCCTACCCCCACGTTATACGTTCGCTTATTCAACGCAAAATATACGTTAGACTCGAATAGTCTAACTCATAGCACAAAGATAAATTACCACAACATATAGACAAATAAAATAGATTTAATCATAATAGGGGTGAAACTTGCATAAAACTACACATGTTATGGATCTAAAGGTGTCAACTTGTTTGGTTAAATGTCACAATTTACATAATTTGGTCATAATCCAAATTCATGTATAAACAGGCATATGTGTTTTATGCAACATAATGATGGTGTAAACTAGCATCTAACCCATAGAACTCACCCATGTCATAGCATAATTCTAGCTCTAAATATATGTCATGGCATATGTTCATAATCTTTACTAATCAATCTAAACTTGCATACATGGTTTGTCATATAAATCAACATAGCCTAAATAATATCAACATTATGATTTGATTAACATGAACTAATTAGCATAGATAATAACATCATGACTTTATAACTTGTATGATTTATCACAACTTAGCATAGAAAATTACAACCTATACAATATCATCATAGCATGGTTTACAACATATAGGATATCATCATCACATAACATAGGATTTACAACCTACATGATAGCATAAGGTTTACAACAACATATATGACAATCCACATCATTCACTTATAATCCATTCATAACTTAATCTAATTAGTTTAATAATAATCTAGTTAAGATCATCATACTCACAGTTAGAAGAGAAAGAGAGTCTTGATTTGCTTTAGAGTTGAGTAGAATTAGGGTTTTGATTAGCATTCTTCCTTCTTAGTTGGCGGCGGCTAGACTGAGTTCCATGGCGGCGTATGACGGTGGCTATTCTATTTTTCATGTGAGTTTAGAGTGAGCGACTACCTAGGTATATATAGAGTTTAGGATTTATTTAGGCCGTTAGATCAACTCAGAACTAACCTGAACCGTTTAATTTGCCAACTCATCCCTAAAGACACATCAGCAGCTCAAGATTGGGCTCAGCCAAACCCTAGCCGACCGGACCAGGTCGACACCCAGGTCGACTGCCCAGTCGACCGGGGGGGGTGTCGACAGCCCAGTCGACTCCCCAGTCGACCTGGGGTGCTGGGCGGGAAATTTCCCGCCTAGCCTGTTTGACTTCGAATTTTGAATTTTAAATTTTCTGAAATCTGTTTTGAATTTTTTGAAACTTCCGATGGCCATAACTTCTTAATACGAAGTCCAATTCACGCAAACTCGGACTCTATTTCAACCAGAATTCCGAGACGAACACAATGACGCAACCCATTTTCCACAATTCTCACGTCTGAGATTAGTTATTCTTTAATTTTTTGAATATTAATATTAACAGAATTACGGGGTGTTACAGTTAGATTACACTTGTGGTAGAAGTCTGCCCGGACCCGCCCGACATATCCAACAACCACAAGTGGTGAATCTAATGTGAGGGGTCTAAGTGCATAAACACGTAACATCCTGAGACACGAGGTTAAGTCCGACTTGAGGAAGAAGCCTAGCGGACCCATCCGGCATATCCAGCATCCACACGTTGTAGACTTAGTGTGAGAGGTCCATTGCATAAACATATATACGAATATATGTATATAAAAGTGTAGAAATAAATGGCACTAATTATAATTAATGGAAATGAATTGGAATAAACGGGGAATGAGAATAACCTATTGTAGTTAATTACATTAATTAGAATGTTATATAATAGGTAGGCTTGTCCTAGGGACAAGTGGAAATTATAAAATAAGTTATAATAAAAGGAAGGAAAACTTATCAGTATACCTTAGTTAAGAGAACTAAGTTAATAAGTAAACAACGACAAGTTGTAGTGACATGTTAGATAGAAAACAGGTGGATTGAGATGAAGTATACTTAATTACATATTAAGTAAAACATGTTATTGTAACTATGGAAACAGTTAATGAATAATTGTGGATTACTTTCGTTAATTAAAATCCGGGGATAATATATTGCAGATTATAGATTTTGGATTACAATCTAGAGAATAACATGTGATGGGCTTATTTATAAGCTTAAATGGATTAAGCTGTATATATATGAAATTAATAAGCAAGTGGAACTTGGTAATTTTAAAAGAAGTCAATGTCAATGGGGATAACCTGTAATACTTAAACTCTTTAAATCCATAAGGATTACATGAACATGTTAACTTGAGTAGGGGTTAAGTAAACTTGTTTGAAATGGTAGGAGGGTTAAGTATATCTTAGGGTGGTGGGATACACACACACACAGATATATATATATATATATATATATATATATATATATATGCCCACAATCTTAACCTATGGGGTTATGCAATCTTTTTACACTGGTAGGGAATAACCTGTGGAAATTCGTGTAGTGGGGATGCAAGACTAGGGGGAAGCTTGTATCATCTTTTTAGTGGGACCCGTTTTAGTCAGTAACCCATATATAGGTATCAAACGAGTACACCGAACTAGGTGGGAGTCGGGGCACGCTTACTGGGATGATTGTAAGAGATCCAAACGAAGGGCCAGTGTGGGCGGCGCATTCCGACGGGATCATATGCGTGCACGGGTCCGGACAGGGGAGGATTAAGATGTCGTGGCACCTGTAGATATGGTTGTGCACATCCTGAAAACAAAGGTTTGCCACTTTAGGAAGTGATACTTCCTATTGTGGGGCCAGCACAAGGTATATACGGAGTAGGGAGCCGATTGATTGGTGTAGTAATTAGGGTACATCTAGACATAGGTATGTTTAGGAGCCCGTTATTATCCTTAGGCGTAACTCTGGTATGTTTAGTTGGGATGCCTGTAATTGTATGGAGTAAAACCTCTCACTAGAAGTATGCCTAAGTCTACCATCTTATACTTGTTAGGGGTCATCTTGGTCATATGACACTAGTATTGGTGCAGAGAGAGAGAGAGAGAGAGAGAAAAAAAAAGTGTTGGAGAAGTGCTACTTATTCTATCCTGTTATCCTGATACTTTGTCATAATTACCTTATATGCTGTTATCTACCTCTTATCCAGTATATATGCTTGTCATGATGCTTTTACTAATTTATATGCTAAAAGTAACTGGACTCGCCAGACTTTATGTCTGACCAATTTTGTTTCCTCCTCTTTCTCTTCCGTTTCCGCCTTCCCAAGTTCTCCGGGTGGAATACTCAAGCTTAATCAGGATTCTTCTTTCCTTCTGCTTGGAGCTACTTAGATGTACTGCTTGATTTCATACCTTTTCTAATATGGCTATGCTTTTGGGGATTATGCTCTTTTCATGTTTATTGTACTCTGATGATTTTAGTACAAAACAGAAATTTTAAGTGGATGTACATGGTTTTATGTATTTCAGACTCATGATGTAACTATGTTTTGAACCACGTTGTTTTCTACTTAATAAAATTTTAAAATTTGTTGTTATTTTATATATGTCTTGTAATATTTATGTTTTCTTTTACCTATAACGCTTCATGAAACTTAATGTATTCTCTTAATGAGTTACATTAATGGACGTGGGGTGTCACACTTGGTATGAGAGCTGAAGGTTACCAGATCGGATAAAAGATTTTGAAAATTGTTTTCAAAAAGGTTTTAAAAGGAAGCATTTTCAAAAGAAAAGTCTATTTTGAAAAAAATATTCCCCAAAGCCATATAAAATATCTCTCGATTCTTCGCTTGAGTCCCTTTTCCTTATTTAGCATGTTTGGGGAACCGATCCTTCCCAAAGAGTGTCCCAAATGCGGAATGGTTCCATAGGAATGTTAAAACTATGGCACATGTTGAAGGGCAAGGAAGTGCCCAACCTCCATCTGTACCCGTAGTAGTTTCACCTACGGCTAATTTTCTCTCAAACTTAGTAAGGTTTTTCGTGCGATGGAGGCAGCTTTCAGGAGACTTGTTAACACGTTACACAAGGATGGTGAAAAGGAGATTAAGGGAGTTAGCGCTGAGGAGCACAGCCCAAGGATGGGAAAAAGGGTGGCCCAAGAAAGAACAACAACAACAACAAAAGAAGGGAAGAAATAACGACAAAGCCCGAGATAAGAAGAAATGTCATGAGCACTTGGGTCATTTGGTCAAGCAAAGCAAAAGAAGCGATAACGCTTGTTTCAACTGTGATAAAGTCAGACACTAAACTAGGGAGTGCCAGAGAAGTTAGGACAGGGCCAAAGGGCAGGATCTTTTGGAGGGCAGATGCATGCTCTGTTGGTCGGTGTATCGGATAGAGGTAGGAAAGTTTTGTCGAGGGTTTGATTTCTCTTTCCAATCATCTTGTTAGAACTCTTTTTTATTCTGGCGCTTCGCATTCTTTTATATCTGATTTGTGGTTGAGTCTCTGCACCTTAGTACTAGTATGGTTTTGGATCATATAGTTGTCTCAAACCCCATTGGTGGTATGACTCATCTGTCTATGATATGTTGGGGTTGGAGGATATCTGTGTTAGGCGTCGAGTTTGAGTGCAACGCATATGTGGTTGGTTTCATGGGCTATGGTTTAATTCTAGTAATGGATTGGCTAGCCATGTATGGTGCCATTCTGGATTGTGAGAGTAGGGTCGTTAGACTTTTGACTTGCAATGGAAGGACCCTCGAGATTTCTTATGACCCTAAGGGGTCTATCATGCTTAGTTCCTAGAGTCGCTTGATGCATCTATTGATGATTTACGATCTGTACCAGTAGTCTGTAAGTATCCAGATGTTTTTGAGGAGATTAGGGGCTTACCTCCGAGGCACGAGATTGATTTCTGTATATGCTTGGTGGACAATGCAAAGCCAATTGCATTGCCGGTGCTCCATATGGCTCCAAATAAACGATGGAGCTTAGCCAACAAGTAGGGGAGGCACTTGAGAAAGGGTTTACTAGGTGAAGCATATCTGAATGGGGTGCTCCATTGGTATTCGCAACTAAGGCGAATGGTTCGCTTTGCTTATGTGTAGACTATAGAGAGTTGAATAAACTCACTAAAAAGAATAGGAACCCACTTCCAAGGATAGATGATCTGTTTGACCAACTTGTTGGTGCATCTGTTTTCTCTCAGCTAGACTTGGCCACGGGGTTTCATCAGTTGAGGGTAGCCGAGGACGGTATAGACAAGACTGCCTTTAGGACTCAAGGTGGTTTCTTCGAGTGGCTCGTCATGCCTTTTGGGTTGACGAATGCACCCGCCTATTTTGTGGATCTGATGAGTAGAATGTTTTGGGAGTTTCTAAATAAGTTCATTGTGGTCTTTGTCGATGACATCTTGATTTTCTTGAAGAGCACTGAAGAGCATGCCCGACATTTAAGGGAGGTTTTGAAAACTCTCCGAGCGCATAAGCTAAAGGCAAAATTCTCCAAATGTCATTTTTGGAGAAAGGAAGTGAGATTTCTAAGGAATGTGATCTCTAAGGATGGGATAGCAGTATAAACAAGACCGCTTTTATAACTCCAGATGGTTTCTTCAAGTGGCTTGTCATGCCTTTTGGGACTGACGAATGCACCTGCCTATTTTATTGATCTGATGAGTAGGGTGTTTCGGGAGTTTCTAAATAAGTTCATTGTGGTCTTTGTTGATGACATCTTGATTTTCTCGAAGAGCGAAGAAGAGCATGCCCAACATTTAAGGGAGGTTTTTAAAACTCTTTGTGCGTACCAGCTTAAGGAGAAATTCTCTAAATGTCATTCTTAGTGAAAAGAAGTGAGATTTCTAGGGCATGTGGTTTCTAAAGATGGGATAGCAGTAGATCCCACAACGGTAGTTGCAGTTCAAGATTGGAAGATCCCAAAGAATGCAACGGAGATGAGAAGTTTTCTTGGTTTACCGGGCTATTATAGAAAGTTCATTAAGGACTTTGCAAAGATATCAGCCCCACTCACCAAACTGGCGAAGAAGAATCTGACATTTTCTTGGGATGTAGATTGTGACGATGCTTTCCAGCAATTGAAGAGGGATCTAACAATAGCTCCAGTCCTGACCATGCCCGATGGGAACAAAGTCTTCACAGTATACACTGATGCATGTGGTACAGGGCTTGGTGTAGTTCTGATGCAAGAGGGAAGGGCAGTATATTATGGAGATAGATAGCTAAGGTTCACGAGAAGAACTACCCTACCCATGTTTTGGAATAAGCCGATAAAATATTCACGCTTAAGACATGACGGCGGTATCTGCTTGGAGAGAGGTTCGAGTTATTCATTGACCATAAGTCACACAAGTATATGTTCCCGCAGAAGGATCTCAAATTTAGGCAGCAGATATAGGCTTCTATTTGGACCTGAGACGGTTAGAGAAACTTCAGAAAAGACAGATCTTATCTACAGGCGCATGAAGACACTCAGGATAGGAAGAAGTTATACACAGATAAAGGAAGGACCGACATTGAATTGAGATCAGAGACATGGTTTATGTCAAAGTATCTCCTTTGAAGAATGTGGTTCGTTTTGGATTTATAAGGAAACTGGAACCAAGGTTTGTAGGACCATTTCCCATAATGGAAAGAATAGGTCAAATGTCTTATAGGGTAAAGATACCAGAAAATTTAGCGGATGTTCATTTGCGGAAATGTTTGCATGATACAACAGAAGTAGTTGAGCCAAGTATGCTTGAAGAAGTAGAAATGGAACGGGAGGCAACAATTAGACGAGTTCCTACCCGTATTCTTGGATGAGAGGTTAAGAAGTTATGCAACCGAGAGGTCAAGTTGATAAAAGTTCAGTGGGGAGATAACCAAGAGGGTACAACTTAGGAGACTGAAGACAAGATTTGCGCTTCGTACCCTTTTCTTTTTAAGGGAATGTTCTTAACTTCTCTTCTTAATGCTTTTATTCGTTCTTGCTTCTATCATTTAGGTATATCCTATCGATCGAATTTTCGACCTTTAGGTAGGAATCCAATGGATGTAAACATGTGTTTGAGACATGTTAGGTTTGATGGATGCAAGTGGATGCAAGTGTTTGTTAGTGGTTACTCATGGATGCATATACACACACATTAGGCACTAGATCGGCTCAATCACTCTAATACTGCATATGGATGCATGTGCATTTTTCTTTTTTTTACGGATGGAAATGGTTGTATCATCATATGGATGTTGCATTTGGATGAATGATTGCGCACACATATAGAACTTATATGTTGTAATAAGATTATTTGCATACATGTTGGATTCATGGCACTAACATACTGTGCATTAAGGAGGTCGAATGAATCAGTAGACCTCCTGGTCTTTCGCAGTAGTATAAGGACATATACACACACCTTTGCATATGTTCATATAAGAATTATAAATCTTTTAAGGACAATGGATGCTTGTGATTGGTGGATGAGTAGGTGGATGTGGATGTTAGGATATACATTTTTCTTAACTTGGAGATTTCGGAGACCAAATCCCATAAGTATGGGAGAATGTAACACCCTGTAAGTTTTGTAACACATTAAAATGATAAACTAATGAATACTTAATTAAATATTGGGAATTAAGTAAAACAAACTACACCATTGCGTTTGTCTTGGAATTTTGCTTAAGATAGGCTCTGAGTTTGCATGAAACGGACATCGTATGAAGAAGTTATTAAGCCTAGAAGTTTGTATACATGCAAGAGAAATATATATATACAAACAAATCAAATATTCAAAAAAAATTCAAAACAGCGAAGCAGAATCTCCAAAAGTGGAACCGACCGATCTGGGGGTCGACCCGAGACCCTGCTGGGTCGACCCAGGCTCTTTGGGGTCTACCCCCGGGTCGACCCCTATACGGATCTGGGCAGATTCGCAATTCTAAACATGGATTGAATTCTTGGCTTGGTTCGTTGGCTTTAGGCTATAAATAGGACCCCATTTCTATTGTTTTTACACACCAAAAACAATGGAGAACTAGATGCTGCCTCTGCCTTGATTAAAATAGCCTACTCTTCTTCAACAACTAGAATTATATTAATTCAGAGATCTTTTCTACAATAGCTGCAATCAAATTCCCTGTTCTTTAGATCCAATCATGGTGAGTCTACGTTGTTTTTAGATATGAATAATTAAAAGATAATCTTAACATGTTTATGAATTGGATCTAAGCCTATGACTAACTGAATCATATCAGATCTGCCATAACCTGTGTATCTAAGTTATTTTGACATGACTATGATTTGGATCTAAGCCTATGCGTATTTATCATGTCAGATCTACCATTATTTGTATATCTAATTCACTGTTTAAATCTCATCATGCCTATTTATGATGTCCCTATTATATTAGAACTAGTTCTATTATCACATGTTCATCAGATCAGTTCCTATATGCCAATCTTGTCATTATTCCCAATTTTGTCACTACATGCTTATTAGTGCTATGCCTATTTCTACCATCATATGTCAATCTTGTTATTTTTTTATTTCTGTTCTCTTCCCTTCTTCTTTTCCCTTTTTATTTTATATCCAGGCTACCTTCGAGCATAGGCATACCACTGAAATACACAAACGTACGAAATTGGAAACGATGGGAATAATTGATTTGGGGCACAATTCGTATTGTAAAACATGATTGGGAACATTGGGCATAACTCATACCTTAAGCCAAGACTTTGGATTTGGGGCAAAATTTATATGTTGATCTAAATCTTAATTGGGCATAACTTGTATTGAGAAATTTGGGCAAAACTTGAGTTGAAAACATGAATATGGATTTGGGGGCATAAATCAAAGTTGTGATTAATTTGGGGCATGATAAACATGTAAATTTGTTAGTAATGAATAGGACATGGAAAAGGGGCATGAAAACCTATAATGAAATAGGGATAATTGTTAAATAGTGAAAATGCCTAAATTTACAGTAATTAGAAACTGTAGCCGCGCTTAGACACGAGGTTAGATTACACTTGTGGTAGAAGTCTGCCCGGACCCGCCCGATATATCCAGCAACAACAAGTGGTGAATCTAATGTGAGAGGTCAAAGTGCATAAACACGTAATGTGCTGAGACACGAGTTGAAGTCCGACTTATGGAAGAAATCTACCCGGACCCGCCCGGCATATCCAGCATCCACAAGTTGTAGACTTAATGTGAGTGGTCTAATGCATAAACATATATATATATATATGTATATAAAAGGATAGAAATAAATGGCACTAATTGTAACTAATGGAAATGAATTGGAATAAACAGGGAATGGTAATAACCTATTGTAGTTAATTACATTAATAAGAATATTATATAATAGGTAGGCTTGTCCTAGGGACAAGTGGAAATTATAAAATAAGTTATTATAAAAGGAAGGAAAACTTATCAAAAAACTTTAGTTAAGAGAACTATGTTAGTAAGTAAACAACGACAAGTTATATTGACATATTAAATAGAAAACGGGTGGGTTGAGATGAAGTATACTTAATTACATATTAAGTAAAACATGTTATTGTAACTATGGAAACAGACAATGAATAATTGTTGATTACTTTCGTTATTTAAAATCTGGGGATAATAGATTGTAAATTACAGATTTTGAATTAAAATCTAGAGAATAACAAGTGATAAGCTTATTAAAAAGCTTAAATGGATTAAGTTGTATATATATGAAATTAATAAGCAAGTGCAACTTGGTAATTTGAAAAGAAGTCAACGTGAATGGGGATAACCTATTAACCTATAATACTTAACCTGTTTAAATCCATAGGGATTACATGAACATGTTAACTTGAGTAGGGGTTAAGTAAACTTGTTTGAAACGGTGGGAGGGTAAAGTATATCTTGGGGTGGTGGGTAATATATATATATATAGGCCCACAATCTTAACCTATGGGGTTATCCAATCTTTTTACACTAGTAGGGCATAACCTGTGGAAATCCTAGTAGTAGGGATGCAAGCCTAGGGGAAAGCTTGTATCATCTTGTGTGTGGGACCCGTTTCAGTCAGTAACCCATATATAAGTAACAAACGAGTACTCCGAACTAGTTCATAGTCGGGGCACACTTACTGGGCTGACTGTAAGAGATCCAAACGAAGGGGGGATGGACAACACATTCTAACGGGGTCATGTTCGTGCATGGGTCCGAACATGGGTGGATTAAGATGTCGTGGCACCTGTAGATATGGTTGTGCACATCCTGAAAACATAGGGTTGCCACTTTAGGAAGTGATACTTCCTATTGTGGGGCCAGCACAAGGTATCTACGGAGTAGGGAGCCGATTGATTGGGGTAGTAATTAGGGTACATCTAGACTCAGGTATGTTTAGAAGCCCATTATTATCCTTAGGGGTAACTCCGGTATGTTTAGTTGGGATGCCTGTAATTGTATGGAGTAAAACCTCCCACTAGAAGTACGCCTAAGTCTTCCATCTTATACTTGTTATGGATCATCTTGTTCATATGACACTAGTATTGGTGCAGAGAGAGAGAGAAAAAAGTGTTGGAGAAGTGCTACTTATTCTATCATGTTATTCTGTTACCTTGTCATAACTACCTTATATGTTGTTATCTACCTCTTATCTAGTTTATATGTCTGTCATGATGCTTTTACTTATTTATATGCTAAAAGTAACTGGACTCGCCATACTTTATGTCTGACCTATATTGTTTCCTCTTCTTTCTCTTCCGTCCCCCCCAAAGGTTCTCAGGGTGGGAATACTCAAGATTAATAATGATTTTTCTTTCCTTCTGCTTTAAGCTGCTTAGATGTACTGCTTGATTTCGTACCTTTTCCACTATGGTTATGCTTTTGGGGATTAAGCTCTTTTCATGTTTATTGTACTCTGATGATTTTAGTACAAGACAGAAATTTTAGGTAGATGTACTGGGTTTTATGTATTTCAGACCCATGATGTAACAATATTTTTGATAGCTTGCTTTGTGACCAAGCTACCCAAAGCTTAAGGGATCAACGATCACTTGAATGAAGTAATAAAGGCTTGGAAAAAACTTGGTTCATATATACATGGAGGCCCCGGGGTCATATTCTTTCCTCGGGTCAGTCCTTGTCTCGGTTTGGATCTAACTTTGTGGCTCAAAGCAACAGCCCCAGGTCGGAGCTTGGCGTCGAATTGGTTCGAGGTACTTCTACCTCTCCTTCAGTGGAAAAGAATTCGGATCGGATAGGAACAATAACACCGGTTCGGGTCGGATGAACTCACATCTGATCCACCGGTACAAATGAATATGACATGATTCTCTGGCATACATCTCCGGATCAGATTGGACCATTCAGGTCGGATGGCTTTACTGCTTCATCATTTGCCGATTGCTTTCGGTTCGGATTGAATAAAGGCTGGCCTGATCTCATGTCCACACAGCAGAAGCGGTTACCAAGTCTCCACTCACTCCACTACTTTTGAGATTTACTCTGAAGCTGCCAAGTGGCCACTCAGCCCTAACCGAATTTCTTCCTATAAATACATGAATTCGCAGCCATTTTGGGGGGTTTTTTGGCAGTTATCTTCTTCATGGCTTCTATGGCCGAATTTTCCTACTGAAAATGACCAACTTCTTCAATAGATTCAATGAATTCAGAGAGAATTATTCGTCGAATTTGAGCGATTGAGTGATTAAATTCATTGTAATTGTAATCCATGAATGAAATGAGAAACTATGAATTGGATGTAGGCTTGTTAACGCCGAACCACTATAAATCTCGTGTCTCTACTTGATTTTTTATGTTTTAGATCGTTATTCTGCACAAATCCTAGTCAATTGGGTGTTAGTGCCATTTTTTGGTCTAACATTTTGGTGCTTTCACTGAGAAATATCTGATTCTCAACCGTAGATCTTCTCTTCTACTAATGGATATCGTATTTCATTGAGGGGAGATCTGTATGTGGCTTGAATTATTCGCTGAATACACAGATGTATAAACCTTCGTGACCCAGATCTGTGCTGCCCCGAATAGGTTTGAAGTATCTGGGATTGAAGAAATTGTGGATGCATTGTACCAGCAGCATCTTTATTGCATGGGATCGGATCGGCTCGCGAATCAGATTGAAGAAGCAGCACTCATTTCGAATTGAAGAAGTCGCATTCACTTTGCGGATCGGATCGAGTAAAAGGTCATATCGGATGGAAATTGGTGTGGACACAGCAGAAAAACAAACCACCGGCTCGGATCGAACTGGGAACGAACAGTAGATTGAATTAACATCGGTTCGGAAAAGGAAGATGAGTATACCACCGATCCAAAGGTGACACCACGATCCGACCTGTAAGTGTGACCCCAATCCAAACCGTAGGAGTGGCAGCCGACTCGACCAACCGATGATTTACCCCCGATCCGACCCGGATATATGACTCGAACCGCACCCAGAAGGCATCTCTGAACCGCAATTTGAAGGGACGATCCGATCCGACCCGAAACAGCTATTTTTGGGAAAAATACATTTTTTTAGATCATTTCAGAAAAGGCTTCATCTTCCAAAACCGAAAAAATCGCGCGGTGCCCACATTTTCGACCTAACCGGCTAGGTCGATCGCCTCCAGGACTGTGGGGCCCCGGACCCCCATCGGCGCTGCGCTCGGACCCGCTGACGGCCTCGCCTACGGCTCGGAGCACGGCTCGCCTTCGGCTCGACATATATTTTAGCCAACAATAGTCATCAAACCTTGTCAATGAAGATTAGACGGATAGTCCAAGGATATCACAGCAAAATGGCAACGACTGGGATTCTTCCAAGAGCTATGATCCCTGTTTACTAATGTTATTCAATGTGAGGAGCTATTGGGAAGGTTCTGCATGATGGCTATGACAGTATGCGAGACGTGATTGTCTCATAGCAGCCTCCTATTCCAGAGTTCCAATGGTATATAGATTTCACCAATGCAAATGATGTTTTCCATGAGCGAGTAATGATCACCTGGTTTACAAGACTTAAACCTGTCCGACTGGCGGAGTCCCAGATGGCATTAATATGGAGCATTCTAGGCACTATTCCTAAGATGACTTGGATGATCATAGCAACGATGATTCACAATGACAAGATACTAGAAAGTGGCTAAGGATCCTATCATTACAAATCTACACTTCACTTGTATGGTGTGATGAAAGAGGGAAAAGCTCGTTTACAGCCTGTTGATTGCTTGGAGAAAAAATCCGCCACTATTTTCAAGTTCGTCTGATTGTGATACACACTGATTAACCACTACAACAGGTCCTGCAGCAACCTAAGGTATGTGGGAGATTGCTCGAATGGAGCATCAAGCTTAACCAATTTGATCTCAATTCTCTCCTAAATAATTCCATAAGGGGCCAAGCATTAGCCATCTTCACCGCTGAGTTTACCGGTCCTGAAGAAGATGTGTTATATGAAGAAGATGGCCCCTCAAAATGAAGAATGAAAAGAAACACCTGGAAGCTGTATACAGACGGGGCAAAGAATGATCGATGGTCCGGCATCGCAGTTGAATCTATAACTCCCTAAGGACCGTCCATTTACTATACCTTACGATTGAAATTTTATGCTATTATCAACAATTCCGGATATGAGGTCCTGATTGCCAGATTCGAAGGGAATCCCAGATGAAGGGACCGCGACTCGCAGCTTACCTAGAACGAGTAGAGGAGCTGTTGGATGGGGGGAACATTACAACATGTCTCGCATCCTGCACATAGAAAATAAGAAAGCAGATAATCTGGCCAAGTTAGAAAGTTCTGACAATCAAGGAGAGATGGAGATGATCTTGATCAAGATCGTACAAACTCTGACCATTGATCAGATGGAAGTTGATCCAATGCTAGAGACCGAATCCAAAAGAAAATCATGGGCAACCCCCATAAAGAACTCCCTGCAGCACGGAATGCTTCCGGCAAGCAGAAGTGAAAGACGTGCCATCATTTGTTATGTCTCAAGATATGACATGCAAGGCGGTATTGCTTATTTCCCTTTGAAGTTTGTCCTAAGATAGACACCACCGAGTTCCATTGCTGAATTCACCTCCATAAATGGTTCGATAATATCACTAATCAACATCCTGCTAGATGGGAGATGTACATGAATGAAACTTCTTATGAACGATGTTTTGGAGGTAGGAAGTGAAGATTCACAATTCCATTCCTTTCATCGATTATCTACCAAGTGAGTCATGCCCTCAAACACGGGGACAATTGGGGATTCGAGCGTGGATTGCTCGTGATTACATCATCCAATCCAAAGCTAATATATCATAACCTCGCATGGCCTGCTGCCTCAGTATTTCCCGAAGATTGGAAAGCTAAAGGTTTGGAGCACCTATGCCTAGATCCTGATTGATTGTCTGCACTCCAACTGTTGTCCCTGACGAGGGATTGTAGGCATGTCGATGGATTTATGAGATATGACTATCTCTCAAGTAGTCATATCCTATTTCCAGGCATAGAAAGTGTAAAAGTGTCTATAAGCATGAATCCTTTGTTCTCATGCCAACTGCCATCCTAACACCAATGTGATGATGTGCTACCGTTAGCGGTACAAACATGACTCCCTAACACCCAATCCTTGCCCTTGGCATGGGAGCAAGAAGGCGATTCAAAGGAGATGCGACCTCGCTATTCGCTTACAATATTTACCTGGCTGCCTTTGTTGCTCTAAGACCCCAATCAAGGTCTGTTCACTCTTGGAACCACCATCCTACGACGGTTTGAAAAGACGTTCATCACCAGCTGAAGATTTTGGTAGCCATCCCCTGGCAGAGATTAGGCGAAGCAAAATGTGACCTGCAATGAACATGCAACGCCATTTTCACTCATAATGATAATCACTCCTTTAACAGGATTATTCTTTAACCATGACTCTTATATTTGCATGCCTTATGAATTGTTAATGCAATTAACTTAGACGAATTCATATGTGGATGGTATAGGTACCTTGGATTTGATACCGATCAGACTTCTATCACCCGCATGCAGAACTATGGAGCACTTTCATAACAAGCCCGACTGAACTGCTCATTTACAAAGCCACACCCTCCGTTTGAAGGGAGTTGTATAACTCAAGATGGATTTGATATGACCATCCACTTGTTTACTTTTGCATTTCAAAGTCAAAATCCGATTCCAGATGGACGCAGTTCAACCGTTTACATGGCTCGATCTTATGCTTGACACCACCAGATCACATGAATCCAAATAAAGGAGGTAGCAATGCCCCTTGATATGCTTACTTTTCAATCATGAAATTTACTTTTGCATGCCTCTTGAGTTATTGACATGACTAATTCATGCGATATGAATGATGAAGGTACCCGAAGTTTGGTGCCTATCACTCCTCCCATAGATTGATCGAAGGAACGCAGAGCCTTGGCAAAACGTTTTCTGACTGTTTTCCCAACTAACTCTAATCCTAAAAGCTTGGATAGAAGTATAAACCCAGGAAGAGTTTGACGGGCGCGCCATGATTAAAGACCACTCAATCTGTGACTCTAACTCTTATGACTTGAGAGATAGTATAAGGAACGATATCACGATGTCAGAACAAACTCCATCCCACGAGTCTACGGAACGAGAGAGACTTGATTATTGCAAACGACCACCTTTACCCATGAATCAGGGATTATGAGGTTGCGCCTCGGTGAGTGTGATCCGACCGCTTGCCGAAAAGCTCCATCCGCCAGAGTGAAGCGTAGAGTAAGGACTAAAACCGAGTTTGAGAATGACACTCGAGACGGCAGACTCCTACTCTTTGAAATAGAGTGAAGAAGGAGCGCCGGGGCGAATGAGACGACCGTTCTCCTGCACAACTCTAACTCTCATGATTCGAGAGAGAGTATAAAGGACGTGGAAATGACATCCCCAAGGCATGATGGTGCACCACGACTAAAGACCGTCTTGATTCCACTCTACCCTTGGTATTCGACGGGAAAGTATAAAGGCGCCAAGGACTGAGCGCTGCAAATGAACTCCTACCCCACTGAAGGATTGGGGGGCAGACTGAAAGCTGAGTTCGAACTCTATCCTAAGCATACGACAGGAGAGTATAAAGGCATTGCGATTAAATGCCATGGAAGGGCTCCTTCCCCGCTGCAAGATAGGGGGCAAGAATGAAAGCTGAGCCCGAACCCCTTATTTCTAGACATGGGGGTAATACACTGTCGATCCTAATCAATCCCAAAAGCCCTGGACAAGCACTTATTCACTATTGATCGGGGACATACACACACATCACACCCCTATGATGACTGCAATATGATATGCTATTTATTTGCAGGGATACTGAATTGATACCCTTATCTGATTTGTGATGCGATTATTGCTTGCTACTCAGTGTAGTAATGTTATGACTACAAGTATATTTGATTGAAATATATATAACAAGCTTGCAAATGTATGATATTGCAGGAATACCGCTTTGTTTGCTTTTGGTAGATTTACAGAGGATAACTAGTCAAGAACACTAGCCCGCACTCGCAACAATAGCAGGCTAGTAGAAAACAAGTAAAGGGCCATGTTTAGAAGGCTAATGCTGATGCCCAATGCTAAACTTCTCACGCGACTCAAGGCGATGACCAAAAGGAGGCCTTGAGAGTGAGTTTTTTAATGACATGTCACACAACTTAAGGCAACGACCGAAAGGAGACCCTAAGAGTGATATATCAAACCAACATACAACTGGCCATAGTCCAAGTGCAACAACAAGTGCCACCTCGCAAATACACTAAATGGAAAGCCCGATGACTCGAGCACTTGGATAACTAAACCACTTAAGTTTTGAAAGCAATGTCTCTTTTCCATGCATCCATGTCCAAATTTGAAAGGGATGTGATACGACTACCGACCTTTCGCCATTACCCCTGAACTGGGGGCATAACTACTGAAAGTACTTACAAATGCATAAATTATTGGTCTTTGTCTAATTTATGTTTTGATCCTGACAGGCTTCTTAAGAACCACAAAACGGATGCAGAGTGAACGTCCATTTGCTAAGTCCCGACCGCCTTCTCGATTGGATGGCTTTGGACAAGGGGGCACACTATTGCTTCAACTTTTAGCTTGCAAGGAAAAAGATTCCTTGATACTCAGACTCAAGGGTTAAAAAGAAGGAAGATAGAACCTTCTTCCATGCTGAGGATGTTGGCGCAAGAGGTGCTACAAATGAAGGAGGTCAGAAGATTTCCTCTCACGGTGATCCCACAGCATATTAGACTAGATATGAAACAGATGGAGCCATTGCTGACTTGAGAACCCAGAGGGTTCGGCAAAATGAACTTCTCCAGAAGCGACAAAAAATGATGGATAACTTAGCTCGATCACTACCTGTTCCGCTGTGCAGATCGCATGAGGCCCTAGGATGAGCCGACAACGTCGTCTTGGATAAAACAATATGCAATCAACCTCCTCCCAGACATGTGCAGCATGCAATTTCCGACAATAAGATTTTGGATGAAAACGATGACAAACAAGGGTCAATGAAAACTTAAATGAAGTCCAACCAACCCTTGCTTCGAATCAGATGAATGCTTCAAATCCAACTCAACTTCAACATGAAGTTCCCCATTCCTTAATGAAGGGGGCAAGTGGAAGCATTTGAAGCGACTATAATTTGACCTTATCACCACCCAACTCCGATCCTTAGAACTTGGATGGGAGACCAAAGACTAACATGAGCTGGACACGTACAAAACATTTTGTATGAAACTTTAACTCATGACTTGATGAGGGAGTATGAATTAAGGGAAGACATGGATTTAATGCTTACCGCTTAACAAAACCCCCGTGGATGGGGAGCATGGGATGTGAGCTTCGAGCAACGTAATTCGACAATCTGCCGACTTTATGCACATTTACTATCATCGGAGTGCTGCAAAATCCAAGACTATAACCAAAGGAATAACTCGTTAAGCCTAACCCGCATACGTCCTAGTAGCGGATCACCATCTAGAATTAAAGGACGGAAGCCTAATTGACGACTGTTAAGTGTGCGGAACCAAGAAGCCAGAGACCGGCTTCCACCTGCTTCAAGACTTCATGCTAGGGATGCCAACCCTAAATTGGATAATTGGTGACAACTTCTCAAAGACGAAGGCTAGAATGCCGATGTTAATTGATGCTTCGCCATAGGTGGCACACCTCAAAGCCAGCGTGAGCCACGTCAATTAAAACTCTTTCACATGAGACATCAGGGACTTCAACAATCACCCCACTACAAGCCACTATTTATAACTCTTGACTTATATTGTTGCTAAACTGTTTTTGTGGCATGCACCTGAATCGATCAACCGCTGAAACACCTTGGTCACCCACTTCATTGAACAGTCAGTTGTCCACATATATCGACCCAAGAACGTTGGGTTACTCATTTCAGTTAAACAGTGACCTTACGGGATCCTGCATTCATTCTGAGAAAGATTCAATGCCGTAGTGAAATTGAAAGATCGACTTGAACCGTCTACGGTGTTGATGGCGGCAATACCCAGTATTTTGGATAACTCTGACTTCGAAGTCTCTCTGTATCAAGACTCACCAGGAGGCCTTGGCGAATCCACCTTTGACACAGATAGATTCGTGCAACCAGAGGATACTAACGTTGAGATGGATGGTCTCAATGTTATCATTACAAAGGATGGAGGATCATCTGACTCTTGAAATGATAAAGACAAAAGAAAAGCCCCAAAAAAGACTAACATGAATGCGCAATTCCAGGAAGGACCAATTTCATTGATCGAGCCCCCGATCTTGATTGTCAAGCTCAATGGAACTAAGCATGAGAAATAGACTCAACAAGATAATGGTGGCTATTTCATATTATGCAAAGATGAACGAAAGAGCTCGAATATCTCCCTAACAATGTTCACTCGATTGCATGATTGACGAGCTTACTTAACTCTGTGGCTAATGCAAGGAGAGTATCTAAGTTCACTGACACTCGATGAGGCAATACTTGCTTTCTAACTAAAGAAATGGCATGACACCGAAGCGAATGTGATTCAACTATTAATATATACAATTCCAACCCTTGACGAATTGAGAAAGAGCACAGAATGACATAGGTTGGCTAAGATTGCTTGACCTGCAGCTCTAACCCGATATGAAGAAAGAAAGTTTAAAGGCTAGAAGACTAGATGTCCGATTGACTTTGTCCAACCTCAAACGACGATGGGAGCATAAGCGCTAACTTCGCTCGTCCTCCATTGACGCTGGGAGCATGAGCTTCAACTGACAGACAAATTTTGAACATGATCCTTACTCGATGCTTGATTCAGAACATATAAACTATATCTCCGGAATATGATATGATTCGTCTTGACCGTTAAAGAAAGACTGACTCAGTAATACACTTGACTTGCATAGGAAGACAACGTCGTTTGGCATTAACTTGTGCATGTATGATCTCACACGGAAGCCAACGATCCTACTTGACTTATGATGAAGGAATTCAATCTCTTAATTTGACGAGATCTAGATGATTACTTGATCATCTTAACCACTCTAGCCATGGAATTTGGCCCGGTAAGCATCAACGGAAGTAGTGCGATATATGACAAGCCATTTATATAGGAAAAAATCCATATGATGGGACTACTCAATAGGACACAACAATCTGGTAAAGCTTCCTCAATAGTGGATGAAGTTTCAAAAAGATTCAGCTCGACTAATACAAAGCACATCTCATCTGCGATAAGATGTACTTTGGGGGGCAAAATGTTAGCTTGCTTTGTTACCAAGCTACCCAAAGCTTAAGGGATCAACGATCACTTGAATGAAGTAATAAAGGTTTGGAAAAAACTTGGTTCATATATACATGGAGGCCCCGGGGTCAGATTCTTTCTTCGGATCGGTCCTTGCCTCGGTTCGAATCTAACTGTGTGGCTCAAAGCAACAGCCCCAGGTCGGAGCTTGGGGTCGGATTGGTTCGAGGTACTTCTACCTCTCCTTCAGTGGAAAAGAATTCGGATCGGATAGGAACAATAACACCGGTTCGGGTCGGATTAACTCACATCCAATCCACCAGTACAAATGAATAATGACATGATTCTCTGGCATACATCTCCGGATCGGATTGGACCATTCAGGTCGGATGGCTCCACTGCTTCATCATTTGCCAATTGCTTTCGGTTCGGATTGAATAAAGGCTGACCTGATCCCATGTCCACACAGCAGAAGCGGTTACCAAGTCTCCACTCACTCCACTACTTTCAAGATTTACTCTGAAGCTGCCACGTGGCCACTCAACCCTAACCGAATTTCTGCCTATAAATACATGAATTCGCAGCCATTTTGGGGGGTTTTTTGGCAGTTATCTTCTTCATGGCTTCTATGGCCGAATTCTTCTACTGAAAATGACCAAATTCTTCAATAGATTCAATGAATTCAGAGAGAATTATTCGTTGAACTTGAGCGATTGAGTGATTAAATTCATTGTAATTGTAATCCATGAATGAAATGAGAAACTATGAAGTGGATGTAGGCTTGTTAACGTCAAACCACTATAAATCTCGTGTCTCTACTTGATTTTTTATGTTTTAGATCGTTATTCTTCACAAATCCTAGTCAATTGGGTGTTAGTGCCATTTTTTGGTCTAACAGTTTTGAACCACGATGTTTTCTACTTAATAAAGTTTTAAATTCCGCTGTTATTTTATATTTGTCTTGTAATATTTCTATTTCTGTTTACTTATCACGCTTCACGAAACTTAATGCATTCTCTTAATAAGTAACATTAACAGACGTGGGTGTCACAACCATATTATCTTCCATCTGATTTATGCTGGGAGTTGTTAATGTCTCTGTCAGGACCGACTCAGTTTCCTCCTAACAGTTTGAACTGGCCATCTTAGCCAACTAGTTATCTTGTTGATTGTAGTTTCTACTCCCTTGGAATATAAGAGATGTTGTAGTGCTCGAACCATCCTAGTAATTGCTCTACCTGATTGAGGTAATCAGCAAGTCGATCCCCTTTCGTTTGGAACTCTTTCTTGATCTGAAACACAACTTGCGATTCATAGAAAATGTCTACTAATTTTGCTCTCAGTTCGTTTGCGAGTCTCAGCCCGACAATCAGGGCTTCATACTCGGCTTCATTGTTAGATGTCAGAAATTTCAGCCTCAATGCATAACCTACAAATCATCCATCAGGAGTTAATAATACGACTTCGATGTCAGAACGTTGGTCATCACAGTCTGCGTCGGTGTATAGTTTCCATGTGACAGTAGGAGGGCCCATTTTTACATCTCCATCATCTTCCACGGCATTGAATTTCGCTAAGAAGTGTGCTAATGCCTGTCCCAGAATTACTTTTTGAGGAATGTAAGTGACATTGAACAGGATTAACTCAATATTCCATTTGAGTAACCTCCCAGACGCCTCTGGGTTTTGGAGGACATGTCGTAGCGGTTGGTCTGTATAAACTTTTATTGGATGGGCTTTAAAGTATGGAGAAGCCTCCTGGATGTTATTAATAAACTGTAAGCTAGTTTTTTGATCTTCGGATAGTTGCGCTATGCTTCTGTCAACTTTTTGATAATAGACTGGTCATTGTACCTGGTCCTCTTCACGAATTACGGCTGAACTGATTGCATGTGGTGACACTGGCAGGTATACAAGCAAGTCTTCGTGATAAACAGGCTTCGACAGGATAGAAGGTCTCTCTTAGTGATCCAAGGGATTCTGGAATGCTTCGACACATTCAGATGTCCAATAAAAACTGCACTTCCCCCACTTGATCAACTCAAAAAAGAGTAGGCACTTGTCAATAGCCATAGATACAAATCTTCCTAAAGTTTCCACCTTCCCAGCCAGACTCTAAATATTCTTGATCCTTTAGGGTTCCTGCATGCCTCTAATAGCCGCTATCTACTCAGGGTTGATTTCGATTCCTCGAGAGCTGACGATGAAACCCAAGAACTTCTATGATTCAACGCCAAAAGTGCTTTTAAAGGGGTTGAGCTTCATCCCATATCTACGAAGAACACTGAACATCTCTACTAAGTCCAGGACATGATCGATTGATTGCTTTGACTTCACCAGCATACCATCTACATATACCTCCAACGTCTTTCTGATTTGATCACAGAACATGCGGTTAACCAACCATTGATATGTTGCTCCAATCTTTAGTCAAAATGGCAAAACCATATAGCAATACAGCCTGAGATTCGTTAGGAAACCGGTATGCTCCTGGGCTAGGACATGCATCCCGATCTGGTTATATCCTGAATAAGAATCCATGAAAGAGAGGAATTCGTGTCTAGTCGTTGAGTCAACAAGCTGGTCAATCATAGGAAGTGGAAATCTGTCTTTGGGGCACGCCTTATTCAATTCCGAAAAGTCGATGTATGTTATCTACTTCCCGTTATCCTTCTTCACTAAAACCGAGTTTGATATCCACCTAGAGTACGTCGTGTCTCGGTAGTCTTTTGACTGCTTCTTTCAAAGCGGATGACCTCTCCGGGCCAAGCATACGCCTTTTGACATACTTCTGGTCAGATAATCAATGAATGAGTCATGATGAATTGAGATATCACACACATGTCAGCATGGGTCCATGCAAACATGTCAAGGTTTGTACAGATGAATTCAATCAACTACCTCGTCTGAAGGGGATCTAGATGAGATCTGATCTTCAAGACCTTGGTTGTATCGTCATTATCGATCAGACTCTCTACCTTGGTTTCATTAGGAGTCGCCCTTTTGCATGCCGGCTCTTTTTCTTTCCTTAGATCAATATCCTCGAGATGGCGACTAATTGGCCCTAGCTGGGATTTTTTTTATTTGCTATGCTACCGCCTCCTTGGAAGAAGGAGTATTGTATTCAGACTCCTTATTTTCTTTGTCGCGGACTTCCTTCCATTCTGCTAAGAAGCATGCTCATCCTGCTATTTGATCTTTTCGTACTACTTAGACTTAACCTTTCGTTGAAAACTTTAAGAGCTAGCACTAAGGAATAATGCAGGCTTTGAATCCAGCAAGGATCGATCGACCTAGAAAGGCATTGTATGGAGAGTTTATTTCCATCACAAGGAACGGAAGGATCCACACTCTCATGCGGTGCCCCTCACCTAACTCCACCGACAACTCAACAATCCCGACCGGTTCATTAGTCGAGCTATTGAAGCTACATATGCAGCCTTTGCATGGATTAATATCTCTTTCTTCGAGCCTCATTTGATCATAAGCTCTCTTGAATAGGATATTCACAGAACACCAGCAATTCATAAGGACTTTCCATACGATGGCTGGGCCAATGATGGCCAAAATCACTAGTGTGAATACTTATGGTCTCCACCTCCTCAAATTATTTATCGCAAAAGACGATGTCGTCAGTCATTGTCCTTCATTGCTTCATAGGTGCATTTTCTCCATGGGAACCTACACTTCCCTATTTCCAGATGTTCGACAGCATTCACATACTGCTCTATGTCTTCGCACTATGGCTCATCGGATGCAGTCCTCTAACAATAGTATTAATAATTATTCCTTTAAATTTAGCTTTCTGCTAGACGGTGGCCCTAGGGGCTACCTGACCTTGTTTGGGGGCCGAGGTCCTCTGCCTCCTGTCCCTCGAGGCAACTTTGTATTCATCGAGCTTTCCTTCTATAATTACCTTCTTGATGATATTCCTGAGATGACGACACTTGTTAGTCATACGACCGTAAATGTCATGGAACAAACTAAACTTCCCAGTTTCACATTCATTTTCCATGGATTCCCGTGGAGGTTGTTTCTTGTACTGCACATATCAAGATAAATATTTTCCAACGTGTCATTCAGCGTTGTGTAGATGTCAAACTCTTGAAATAGGGGTCGCTTCCAAGGATCCCCTTTTGGCTATGTGCTCCATTTCCGTTCTTTTGTTAGTTACCACTTCACTTGCCACGATTTCCAACATTCACTTCAACCTTTCCATAATTATCTTCGGACTGCTTCACCACCACGTTGCTTTGAATGCCTTCGTTCAACACATCATTCGACCCCATTTTTCAATTCAATTGCACATCTTCCTGTCATTGACACACATTGGCCTTTGCACAAAACAATTCAAGCGATGTAGAAGGTTTTACGATCAAATACATCCCGAATGTTGTTCCTTTATCGATCTCATCGACCATCGCCATCAACACAGTCTCCGGGTTGGGATTACTAACTTCAGTAATGGTCATATTGAATTGTTTAAGATAACCCGCCAAAGATTCTCCCGGGGCTTGCTTAATTGCAGAAAGGGACATGACGTGTTTCAACTTAGTAGCGTGAAGGCGGAACAGGTTTAAGAAATTCTCACTTAAGACTTTGAAGTTAAGCACTGATCTTGGGGGAAGACGCGTAAACCATAAAAGTGCTACCCCATTAAGATATATCGGAAGGCCTAGCACTTAACCGCTTCCTGGGCAGTTGATGTCTCCATGTACCACGGTTATCTCATCAAATGCTATTGGGGATTTGTCGTGCCCGATTAGTGGCTTGTTTGTGGCATATCTTCTTGGGAATTTCGCTTGTAGAATATCGTCCGTAAACAGAGTGTAACTATGCTTAACCCCCCATTCTTCATTCTTGTAACCTTTGCTGTCATTTATGATCTGCCGCACCATGGCAGTCAAATCGATAGTGTTGAAAATGATAGGTTTCATGCTCTTGCCTAACCTAACCCTGTCTACTTTTGCCTTAGGCAATGTTGAATGGGCTGTTATCCAGATAATGCTTCCTTGGCCCCTATTGTCCTGGTCAATCACAAGACGAAAGGGAGAAATATCTGGAGTGTGAGATGTTCTAGAAGCATCACAAGCTCTGAGGGTTTCCAGGTCGGTATGGACATGGGGTTGACAATGTTCGGGTCGGTAGTGCCGAGTCGAGATAGATCTGTACTACAAGCCGGAATTCTGTCGAATGAAGATTGTCCACATTCTGGGCCCCAGTGAACTGCTGCGTTGCTCCTTCACTTCGACTTGAGGATGATGAGCCCTCGTCCGCTTGGTGATGTGTTTAGGGAGTAACTTGTCGAGTCCTGATGTCTTTCCATGGTGAAAATAATATAAATTGAAGAAAAGTAAATGAAAATGAGAATAAAGTAATCACACACAAATTTATAGTGATTCGGCGTTAACGAGCCTACGTCCACTTTATATGTTCTTATATAACTTGAAGGAAATGATTACAATAATGAATTATCTCTCCTAAAACTGAGTACAAGTCTGAAATACAAAGTAAATAAGAGAGAAAATGCCAAAAAATCCTTTTCTAGAGCTTTGGGGGACTATTTATAGGTGAGGTTGGCTCCAGGTCGGTATGCCGTATGGCGCTCATCTCGGCTCGGTAGGGAGGTAGTGGATCTATTCTTTAGCTCATGGGAGATGTCTTCTACAGTCAGATATATGACAAATGTAGCTTGATCTAAAGTAGTAGGTGTTGGTGACCATGAATTCAACCAATAGAATAGGTCCTCAACATATGCTATAACCGGGTCGGTACACCGAGACAGACCTGTTTCCTATCTATTTTTCCATCGTCCTTTGGAAAAGAATACTGTGTCGAGGAAAGCCGAGCCGGTAGGCCGAGTCGAAACAGGCTGAGCCGGAGTTTGAATGGGGTTTAAGTTGCTTCCTTCAGCTTAGTAGAAAATGGAGATGCTTAGATCATGTCTTGAATACTTCGTTTATGAACTTTGATGGCCTTGCCAAAAGGTGGGTCAACAATATAATATCAAATATCAAAAATATCAAATATGATTAAATTTGAAATGTCAAATAGATTTAAAACTTGAAACATAAAATATAAAAACTAATTTAAAACTTAAATTAAAAAAACAATTATAATATATGCCTTGAATTTTCTTTTCAAATTAAAATTAAAAATCTATTTTGAAAAACCATTTGAAAAGGGATCACATGAGTCCATTCATGTTTCAACATATATAACTAAAACTTTAATACTTACCTTCATCATTCTTGAGTTCTTGTAATCTTGATAACTCATGAGCCTTGATTTACATCACCAGTCTTGATCAGCATCTGCATAGAATCTCCTTAGTTCACCACGAACGATCTTGTTACTATACAGTCTTGATTATCAACACCTATTATAAAGTCTGTACTGTACACTATATATATAATTGTTGGTAATAACTATAAATATATTTTATACCAATACTTTTTATACCTGTTGTTGTCATCATCAAAATATCATTCTATTGCACTAAAATCCTTATCCACCGTAATTTTATATTAAACATGATTTGAGTATGTCGATCCTCTTAAGGTAAGGAAAATTTATACACCCAATGAAACACCCCACCTCCGTTAGGGTCACTCTCAAAGGGAATGCCCTAATTTTGGTGGAGCTTTATAAGTATAAGTCACAGATACACAAGACAGATATAAATACACATATTTTTGAACAGCGGAAAACAACAGCACTTTTATTCCATCAAAATACGTGTTTACACAAACCATGCCATAATTGGCTTACAATACTTCCAAAACCATTACATTTTCATAACTGTCTTGATTTCATAACTTAAAGAAGCATAAAAACAAAAGTAAACTGCATAAGTCCTCATAGTTGCAATCCAAAGCCATAGTCCAAAACGAAAGAGATCCAAGCAATACATTCTTTCTCTTCAAGCTGGATGTGAAAACTGGTCAAGCTGCGGTATTCCCTCCCTGTGGACCTAGGGGGGGACGAAAGAAAAGAAGACGAAAGAAAAGTAGAGTCAGACATAAAGCCTGTGTAAGTCTAGGACTATTCAGTCTATGAATAAAGAATTGGGCATGATAAGTATAAACTGGGAATGGGAAAGCACTATAAACTAAGTTAAGTTGTTTAGAGTCGAATATACTATCATACCCCATATTAATCTCTGCACCCCTATAAACTAGTTCCCAACAGGCACCCCATAATCAGGGTGAAGTGATCCATTTCTAATGATCGGCTCCTACTCGCATAGTTTCATGTGTCTTATGGCCCCCGATGTTGTAGTTACCTATGTTGGTCCCACCATGGGGTGTATCAAGTCCCATGGTGGCGGCCCGACACAATTCTAGAATGCACAGGTATACTACTGGTGCCCAGTGCCTAATTTTCCTGCGCCGGAGTGTGTGCACGCTCGCACCCCGTTAGAACCTATACTGCTGCACCACCACCGTCGATTTGACCTCTTACAGTCAGCCCAGTAATCGTGCCCCACCCTGCCTAGTTCAGGGTATCCTGATACACCTTGTAGGGTTAATGCTGAAAAGGGTCCCCCGCTACTAGGTTTTCTATTTCTAGCCAACATGCTAAGTTGGTTAAGTGTTTTGTAAACCTAACCCCCAATCAGTCTGTATAGTTTAGCATGTTCCATTTTGATTAATTATTAATTCAATTTACTTAATCCTATCAATCCTGACTCAGCCTTAATTGTCTTATTAAAGCCTCGACCTCTCACATTAGACAGGTATTGTTGTGACTGCCTGTTGCCGGTTGGTTCCAGGCAGTCTTAGTCTAACCTCGGGTCTTTATTGGGCTCAATGTTTAACCACCCACATTGGATAGGTATTGTTGTGACTACTGGACAGCCGGGCGGTTCCGGGCAGGTTTACATCACAACTCAATCCAACCTCGGGTTAAACACATCGTATTTTCTAAGTTTACATATTTTGTCTCTTTTCTTTTTTATATGTAAATATTTGCAGCCCATTATTCAAATTCATCTTTATTGGGTAAAATTAATTTATACCCCTCAAATGTTATCAAGGTCGTTGGCATGCGTCAAACATGCCAACACATATGTTTTATATTTTTAACCCAACGTCATTACCCCCGTCCTATACGTTTGCTATAATATAACATATGTTGGGTTTAACATTTAAACCCAACTTAGCCACATGAAAAAGGGGAGGCTTAGAACATGGTGTTTATATATATTCTAAGTAACATCAAGAGGGGAGTGTGAACACATGAACTTGCAACATAACGATCTAATTAACGTAAATTAGGCACTTGTAAACTTGTATTGTAATAGCATATCATCTTGACATGAAACATACCTAACATGAATCATGGTTCTAATCTATTCATGTAAACTTTCATTTAAAATGTAAATCTAACTTAATTATGTGTCGCATATATTATCATATGATTTTGATAACAACATAGGCCTAAAACCTATTTTGTTTGAGCATAAAGTTAAACATAAACTAGCCATGTTCAAAAAGTCAACACAAGTTCACAAAGATGCTTACTTTTGTCACTAATACAAAAGTATAGTTTTACACTTGAATCATGATGCCAATTCCAACATAAATTCATACGAGTCATAATACCCAAATGGATCCAACTACACTAAAAGTGATTATAAAAATATACATCATGTTGGCATAATAGTGAACCATATACTTGCATGAATCTCAAATAAAATACCACAAACATATAGTCGTTAACTTTCAACATGAATCATATACTTGCAATTATCCAATAGGTGTTGAAATAAACTACCACAAACATATAGTTGTTAACTTTCAACATGAATCATATACCTGCAATTATCCAATAGGTGTTGAAATAAACTACCACAAACATATAGTTGTTAACTTTCAACATGAATCACATACTTGCAAATATCCAATAGGTCTAACATCGTTATACCACAACATCCCAAATCGATTAGAATCATAGCAACATACAATTATGAATTATTATCACCACAAATTAAGTACAATTCCATTTCTCATTTTACACAAGTCAAAACACAACTATTCATTCACATCGGAATAGCACTCTACTTGCAACGTATGACGAATCTTCGATTCAGGTTTCTGAATTCTAAATTTGGAGATGCTATGCTTTGTTGTAGGCGTTGTTTTGATTTAGTTGTCGTTGCTTTAAGCTTTCGAACTGCCTCCTAATCGTCTCTCAATTTTTGACGGCTATTCTAGTGTTTCCTCAGCAGCATGACAGTCTCATTCTAATTTTTATTTGTATGAATTAGGTGGAGTCTTAGGTCCTTTTTATAGAGTTTGTGAATTGATTAGAACCGTCGATGGAGCTTGGATTAATATTAGTCGTTCGTTTGAAGGAGAAACCAATCAGGAGCTGACACCTAGCCCTAGTGATAAGGCAAGGCTCAGAAATTCGGCCAAGCATAGACCAGGCCAGCCAGGGGGGCTGGGTTCGACCTAGCTCAGGGGCCAGGTCGACTCCCCAGTCGACCCCCAGGTCGGCTACCCAGTCGATCTGGGTGCCTTGGGCGGGAAAATTCCCGCCCAACCCATTCTGGTCCGATTTTTTTTTTGAAATTTGAATTTGTTCTGAGCTGTTTCTGTCTGTTTGAATTTTAAACTGAATTCTGAAACTTCCGGAGGCCATATCTTCTTCGTACGGAGTCCGTTTTACGCAAACTCGGACTCTATCCCTAGAAGAATTCCGAGACGAACGCAATGGCGTATCCCGTTTCCCTTAATTCTTTGATTTGAAATTAATTATACTTTAATTTGTGAATTTCGCTGTTATAGAATACACGGGGTGTTACATTCTCCCCCACTTAAACGAATTTCGTCCCCGAAATCTTCAAGTTTAGGAAGAATGTATATCCTAACATCCAAACATCCATCTACTCATCCATCAAACATGAGCATCCATTGTCCTTAAAAGACTTCTAATGCTTCATGATCATATGCGAAGTGTGTGTACATGTACTTATCTAATGCAAAATCAGGCGGCCTACTGATTCAGTTGACCTGCTTAATGCAAATTATGTAAGTGTCATGAATCCATTATGTATGCAAATTTTCCTATTCATGATTCTACATGAGTGCACAATCATTCATATATAAATGCAATATCCATATGACAATACATTAAACTTCAACCATATACGAATATAAATACATATATGCATATGCAATATGAAGTGACTGAGCCGATCTAAAACCTAGATTGTGTGTGTATATGCAACCACGAGTAATCACTAGCAATCACTTGCAACCACTTGCAACCATCATCCATAACATGTTTCAATTACATGTTTTCATCCAAAGGGTTTCTACCTAAAGATAAGGTCGAGGAGATATACCTAAAAAGATAGATAAAAGCATAACTTAGGGAAAAAGAGAGATCAAAGATGTACCCTCGAAAAGAAAAGGGTATGCTGCGCGTATTCTAGCCTCAGTTTCCCAAGTTGTGTCTTCCTCGGCGTCGCTCCACTGAACTTTGACGAGCTTGACTTTGTGGTTGCGTAGCTTTTTCACTTCCGTTCCTAATATGTGGGTTGGAACTTTCCTCACGGTTGCTTCGCGTTCCACTTCAGCTTCCTCAAGGATGTTTGGCTCTACCACTTCAGCAGATTCACGTAGACATTTTCGGAGGTGCGAAACATGGAAAACGTTGTGAACTCCGGCCAGCTTTTTGGGTAGCTCTAATCTATAGGCCATTTTCCCAATTTTCTCGATGATAGGAAATGGCCCTACGAACCTTGGTGATATCTTTCCTTTGGTTCCAAAACGAACAACGTTCCTTAGCGGAGATACCTTAAGAAAAACTCTGTCCCCAACCTCAAATTCAAGGTCGGTCCTCCTCTTGTCGGCGTAGGATTTCTGTCTGTCCTGGGCTGTCTTCATTCTTCTTCGTATCAAGTCTACTTTCTCTGAAGTCTCTCGGAACATATTTGGCCCAAGCATGAGCTTATAAGTAGACTCCCACCAACAAGTGGGCGATCGGCATGGTCTTCCATATAAAGCTTCGAAGGGCGCCATTCCGATGGTGGCTTGGTAGCTGTTGTTGTAGGCAAATTTCACCAAAGGAAGATGGTCTTCCCATGTCCCTCCGAAGTCAAGGACGCACAGTCTTAAAAGGTCCTCCAAAACTCTGTTCACTCTTTCCGTCTGGCCGTCGATTTAGGGGTGATAGGCTGTACTCAAGCATAACTGTGTGCATACCGCTTCTTGCAGACTCCGCCAAAACTCACTTGTGAAGATAGGGTCTCGGTCACTAACAATGCTGGATGGTATTCCATGGAGTCGAACAATTTCCTTGAGATAAAGAGATGCTAGGGATGAGGCAGTTCTTTTACTCTTGACAGGTAAAAAGTGGGCGCTTTTAGTAAGCCTATCCACTATTACCCAAATGCTAGTGTTGCCTCTTCTAGACCTAGGCAGCCCATCAATGAAGTCCATTGAGATGCTATCCCACTTCCACTGTGGGACCTCTAGAGGATGGAGCAGACCGCCAGGCCTTTTCTGTTCCGCCTTAACCTGTTGGCACACCATACGCTTAGAAACGAAATCTGCCACGTCCTTCTTCATGCCGTTCCAAAAGAAAGTTCTCTTTATGTCCTTGTACATTTTATCTCCGCCTGGGTGTATCGTCATCTTGGAGTGATGTGCTTCCTCGAGAACCGTCTTTACTAAATCCCTTGTCTGTGGGACGCATAGTCTTCCGTCTCGCCTTAGCCAACCCTTATCGTCGATGGAGTATATGTTGAGGTGACTTGAAGTCTCACCCCTAATTAGCCTATCAATCGTCTCCACAAGCTGAGGGTCTTCACGTTGTGCTGTCCCTATTGAGTCCACTAAAGTCGAGCGTACTTCAAGAGATGCTAGCAAGCCCGGTACAAAATCGGAGAAGGGGCTAAAGTTAAAACTGGCTATAAACTCTAGGCTTTGCCTTTCAACAAACAGCGGGCTTAGGGTCAGTTTCTTTTGGCTCAACGCGTCCGCCACTACGTTGCCTTTGCCCTGAGTGTACGAGATCTCGAAATCATACGAGGCAAGAAACTCCATCCATCTCTGTTGCCTCAAGTTAAGGTCTTTCTGCGAGAAGAGATATTTCAACGATTTATGGTTAGTGTAAAGTTCGAATTTCTCACCTAGGAGATAGTGGCGCCAAGACTTAAGCGCAAAGACGATGGCAGCTAACTCAAGATCGTGGGTCGGGTAGTTCTTTTCGTGCACTTTCAACTGTCTCCCGCCATAAGCTACTACCCTTCCTTCTTGCATTAAGACGGCGCCTAGTCCTGTCCCACATGCATCTGTATAAACTGTGAACATCTTGCTTCCATCTGGCAACGTCAGAACTGGGGCTGTTGTAAGAGCCCTTTTTAGTCGTTGGAAAGCAAACTCGCAATCCAAGTCCCAATTGAACACTAGATTCTTCTTTGTCAGCCTTGTGAGTGGAGCTGATATTTTTGCAAAGTCTCTGATGAATTTCCGATAGAAGCCTGCTAGCCCGAGGAAGCTTCGGACTTTTGTTGCATTCCTTGGTGTCTTCCAATCCTGTACCGCTACTACCTTAGCAGGGTCCACAGCTAACCTTTCTTTGGATACTATGTGCCCTAGGAACCTCACTTCCTCTCTCCAAAAGTGGCATTTGGAGAATTTGGCTTTTAGATGATGGACTCGTAGAGTTTCCATGATTGCCCTTAAGTGTTGACCATGTTCTTCTTCACTCTTTGAGAAGATCAAGATATCGTCTACGAAGACCACTACGAACTTGTTGAGGAATTCTCTGAACACCCTACTCATTAGGTCCACGAAGTAAGCGGGTGCGTTTGTCAAGCCGAAGGGCATGACAAGCCATTCAAAGAAGCCGTCTGGGGTTCTGAATGCTGTCTTATAGATGCTATCTTCAGCCACCCTTAGCTGATGAAATCCGGTCGCCAAATCGAGTTGGGAGAAAACAGACGGTCCTACAAGCTGATCAAACAGATCGTCAATTCTGGGGAGAGGGTGCCTATTCTTTTTCGTTAGCTTGTTGAGCTCCCTATAGTCAACACACAGACGGAGTGAACCATCCGCCTTTGTAGCGAACACCACAGGAGCGCCCCATTCTGAAATACTCCTCCTAATGAACCCCTTCTCTAGAAGCTCTTTAATCTATTTACTGAGCTCTTTCCTTTCCCGCGGAGCCATCTGTCTAACGGGCAACGCAACGGGCTTTGCATTATCTACAAGATATATGCGGAAGTCTATCTCCCGCTTCGGAGGTAAGCCCTTCACCTCTTCGAAGACATCCGGATATTCACGGACCACTCTAACCGATTGCAAACTCTCAACAGAAGCATCTAGCGATTCAAGATAACTAAGCATAACCGCATACGAGGGATTACAAGTAATTTCCAGAGTGTTACCGAGTTGGGTCAGAAGCCTAACCACCCTTATCTCACAATCAAGGATAGCACCATTACTGGATAGCCAGTCCATGCCCAAAATAAAACCATATCCCGAGAAGCCCAAAACAAAGGCACTACATCTAAATTCTACGCTTAGAATAGAAATTTTCAATTCCACACAGATCATAGACAAATGAGCCGGGCCCCCAATTGGATTTGAAACAATTAAGGGGTCCTCTACCATACTAGTTTCTAGGTGTAGAGATTCTACTAAAGCAGATGAAATAAAGGAGTGTGATGCGCCAGAATCAAATAAAGTGCGAACTGGGTGATCATAAAGATAAACTACACTTTCTACAGAAGTATTTATACCTCGTTGTTGCAGAGGTGGCGCTTCTAGCACATGAACCTGTGCCCCTGAGGTGGATCCAGCCCTCTGCCCCTGCCCTCGTTTCTTTGGCCAATCCTTAGCCATGTGGGCTGTCTCACCGCAAGAAAAGCACCCACCATTCATCTTGGCCCTATTTTTCCGGTAATCTTTCACTAAGTGCCCCACTTTGCCACAGAAATTACACTTCCTCTTCTCTTTGTTGTCTTTCCCGCCCTTCTTAAAGTCTGTCTTCTTAGGCTGTAAACCCTCTTTCTTCCCTTGAGAGCTTTCTGCCTTTGTCTCCTTCTTTCCCTTTTCCTCTTCGTTCAGCAATGCCATCTGCACCAACCTTTCATACGTAGCTCCCATGGGTATATGGGTCATGGCCAAACTGTGTAATGGCTCATTCAATCCTTTGACAAAGCGGAGAGCCTTCTTGTGCGGAGTGTTGACTAGGTCCAGTCCGAACCTAGCCAGTTGATCGAACTGAATAACAAACTCTTTAACTGTCATATTCCCTTGCTTAAGAAATAAGAATTTTTCCAATTGAAGGCTCCTTTCAGCTTATGAGAGAAATTTAGCCTCAAACCTCGCCCTAAAGTCCTCCTATGTTTCCACTGTTCTTTCTGCATTGGTAACTTCCCACCAGTAGGAAGCCTCACCTTTAAGTAGCCATAATGCCAGTTGTACCTTCTGCCTATCTTCTACCTCAAAGGTGACGAATAAGTCCTCGGTTTCCTTCAGCCAATTCCTGGCTGCCACGAAGGACTCGGTTCCATGAAAGTCCTTTCCTCCCATAGCTTTAAAATCTTTACAAATCTTAGCAAAAGTATTACCACGCGGAGGAGGTGGAGGAAGAGGTGCTGCTGCAGCTGGATGATTTCCTGCAGCTGGGGGAGGAGGAACAGTGGGACCTGGATGATTGGCCCTTGCTTCTAAGAATCGTCTAAACCAACCAGGTATTGGTACACCCTCTGGCAAGTTAAGTTCTTCGGACATGATGAAACAAAAAGGATAGATTCAAAATGAAGGATAAGAGATATTATCTATGGCTTTGGGGGACTATGCCTTTTTTTAAAATAATATTTTATCTTTAAAAATGCTTCTTTAAATTTTCTTTTGAAAATAAATTTTCACAACTTTTTATCTTATCTGGTAAACCTATGCTCTGATACCAAGTGAAACACCCCACCTCCGTTAGGGTCACTCTCAAAGGGAATGCCCTAATTTTGGTGGAGGTTTATAAGTATAAGTCACAAATACACAAGACAGATATAAATACACATATTTTTGAACAGCGGAAAACAACAGCACTTTTATTCCATCAAAATACGTGTTTACACAAACCATGCCATAATTGTCTAACAATACTTCCAAAACCATTACATTTTCATAACTGTCTTGATTTCATAACTTAAAGAAGCATAAAAACCAAAGTAAACTGCATAAGTCCTTATAGTTGCAATCCAAAGCCATAGTCCAAAACATAAGAGATCCAAGCAATACATTCTTTCTCTTCAAGCTGGATGTGAAAACTGGTCAAGCTGCGGTATTCCCTCCCTGTGGACCTGGGGGGGAAACGAAAGAAAAGAAGACGAAAGAAAAGTAGAGTCAGACATAAAGCCTGAGTAAGTCTAGGACTATTCAGTCTATGAATAAAGAATTAGGCATGATAAATATAAACTGGGAATGGGAAAGAACTATAAACTAAGTTAAGTTGTCTAGAGTCGAAAATACTATCGTACCCCATATTAATCTCTGCACCCCTATAAACTAGTTCCCAACAGGCACCCCATAATCAGGGTGAGGTGATCCATTTCTAATGATCGGCTCCTATTCGCATAGTTACATGTGTCTTACGGCCCCCGATGTTGTAGTTACCTATGTTGGTCCCACCATGGGGTGTATCAAGTCCCATGGTGGCGGCCCGACACAATTCTAGAATGCACAGGTATACTACTGGTGCCCAGTGCCTAATTTTTTTGCGTCGGAGTGTGTGCACGCCCGCACCCCGTTAGAACCTACACTGCTGCACCACCGCCGTCGATTTGACCTCTTACAGTCAGCCCAGTAATCGTGCCCCACCCTGCCTAGTTTAGGGTATCCTGATACACCTTGTAGGGTTACTGCTGAAAAGGGTCCCCCGCTACTAGGTTTTCTATTTCAAGCCCACATGCTAAGTTGGTTAAGTGTTTTGTAAACCTAACCCCCAATCAGTCTGTATAGTTTAGCATGTTCCATTTTGATTAAGTATTAATTCAATTTACTTAATCCTATCAATCCTGACTCAGCCTTAATTGTCTTATTAAAGCCTCGACCTCTCACATTAGACAAGTATTGTTGTGACTGCCTGTTGCCGGTTGGTTCCGGGCAGTCTTACGTCACAACTCAGTCTAACCTCGGGTCTTTATTGGGCTTAATGTTCAACCACCCACATTGGATAGGTATTTTTGTGACTACGGGACAGCCGGGCGGTTCCGGGCAGGTTTACATCACAATTCAATCCAACCTCGGGTTAAACACATCGTATTTTCTAAGTTTACATATTTTGTCTCTTTTCTTTTTTATATGTAAATATTTGCAGCCCATTATTCAAATTCATCTTTATTGGGTAAAATTAATTTATACCCCTCAAATGTTCTCAAGGTCGTTGGCATGCGTCAAACATGCCAACACATATGTTTTATATTTTTAACCCAATGTCATTACCCCCGTCCTATACGTTTGCTATAATATAACATATGTTGGGATTAACATTTAAACCCAACTTAGCCACATGAAAAGGGGGAGGCTTAGAACATGGTGTTTATATATATTCTAAGTAACATCAAGAGGGTAGTGTGAAAGCATGAACTTGCAACATAACGATCTAATTAACGTAAATTTGGCACTTGTAAACTTGCATTGTAATAGCATATAATCTTGACATGAAACATACCTAACATGAATCATGGTTTTAATCTAGTCATGTAAACTTGCATTTAAAATGTAAATCTAACTTAATTATGTGTCGCATATATTATCATATGATTTTGATAACAACATAGGCCTAAAACCTATTTTGTTTGAGGATAAAGTTAAGCATAAACTAGCCATGTTCATAAAGTCAACACAAGTTCACAAAGATGCTTACTTTTGTCACTAATACAAAAGTATGGTTTTACACTTGAATCGTGATGCCAATTCCAACATAAATTCATATCAGTCATAATACCCAAATGGATCCAACTACTAAAAGTGATTATAAAAATATACATCATGTTGGCATAATAGTGAACCATGTACTTGCATGAATCTCAAATAAACTACCACAAACATATAGTCGTTAACTTTCAACATGAATCATATACTTGCAATTATCCAATAGGTGTTGAAATAAACTACCACAAACATATAGTTGTTAACTTTCAACATGAATCATATACTTGTAATTATCCAATAGGTGTTGAAATAAACTACCACAAACATATAGTTGTTAACTTTCAACATGAATCACATACTTGCAAATATCCAATAGGTCTAACATCGTTATACCACAACATCCCAAATCGATTAGAATCATAGCAACATACAATTATGAATTATTATCACAACAAATTAAGTACAATTCCATTTCTCATTTTACACAAGTCAAAACACAATTATTCATTCACATCGGAATAGCACTCTACTTACAACGTATGATGAATCTTCAATTCAGGTTTCTGAATTCTGAATTTGGAGATGCTATCCTTTGTTGTAGGCGTTGTTTTGATTTAGTTGTCGTTGCTTTAAGCTTTCGAATTGCCTCCTAACCGTCTCTCAATTTTTGACGGCTACTTCTAGTCTTCCCTCAGCAGCATGACGGTCTCATTCTAATTTTTATTTGTATGAATTAGGTGGAGTCTTAGGTCCTTTTTATAGAGTTTGTGAATTGATTAGAACCGTCGATGGAGCTTGGATTAATATTAGTCATTCGTTTGAAGGAGAGACCAGTCAGGAGCTGACACCTAGACCTAGTGATAAGGCAAGGCTCAGAAATTCGGCCAAGCACAGACCAGGCCGGCCAGGGGGACTGGGTTCGACCTGGCTCAGGGGCCAGGTCGACTCCCAAGTCGACCCCCAGGTCGACTACCCAGTCGACCTGGGTGCCCCAGGTCGACTACCCAGTCGACCTAGGTGCCTTGGGCGGGAAAATTCCCGCCCAGCCCATTCTGGTCTGATTTTTTTTTTGAAATTTGAATTTGTTCTAAGCTGTTTCTGTCTGTTTGAATTTTAAACTGAATTCTGAAACTTCCGGAGGCCATATCTTCTTCATACGGAGTCCGTTTTATGCAAACTCAGACTCTATCCCAAGCAGAATTCCGAGACGAACGCAATGGCGTATCCTATTTACCTTAATTCTTTGATTTGAAATTAATTATACTTTAATTTGTGAATTTCACTGTTATAGAAGACACGGATTGTTACATCCAATTGATGTTTTCAATATTCGTTTAATGTAAGACTTACGGAAGGTTGCTCCTAATCAGTCATATTCTCCGCATTAGCAGACGACATTGCATGTTAACGCTCTCGGCGTGGATCTCATGGTGGGGAGTTACAATGATGAGTTACCAGATGAATATGATGCATCAAACATTATGTTTCTTGAAATTATGTAGTATGCAAAGTTTCTTCGATAGATATTGCAGATTAATGTGTTTTTGTCACAATAGCATGCTTTGTTATCGCAATATAAATTTTTAGCACTTTCATTCCATTAGAAAACATAGAATTAACATAATCATCTTTCAAATCAATAGCAGATGAACCATCGTATCTAACCCGTTTCAGTGCTAGCTTTAAATAATTTTTGAAAGTATAAACTTAATTTTATCACACATTGTTTAAGCTTCACAAAACTATAGTATTTTTTTATTTTCTCACTTTTCCATTTACCATCAACATACCGAAGTTTACCATTCTCACCAATCAACAATTCTCCATCATAATGAAATATATTTGAAAACATTGACATTATTTATATAAAAACAATCCTAGATTCAAAAACTACAATTTAAGGAAACTTTTTTAAAAAATAACTAAATTAGTACATTTATTTGAAAAATCATGATGTTTTCTTAACCGTTGTTCAACCGTGAACAAAAACAATAAGATGTAGGGTCCGTTTGTCACAGGTGCCTATTAAGTTTCAAAATTAGGCTCACATCCAGTCCAAAAAATATTGTAAATTAGGTCCCTATTTTTTGAAAATTCATTAAAAAAATATAAATAAATCATGAAAATTCATTATTAAATATAACACGTCCATGCCAAAAAAATTCAGGTGGAAAAACAACCAATTACCACATCAAAACCCAAAATAACATAAAAACAACGAAACAACAGGTTTTTGCATCAAAAAATGCACCTATTCGTAAATATTTACATACATTCATGCTTATATTTCATTGTTGCGCCAAACTCCAGTATAAATGCATACATGTACGCAGCTACACAACATTATATGCATGCTTTTATGCATATATTTAAATTTGACCTGTTTTTTCAAACATTCACCGTTTTCAGACATTGTTGCACTCATTTATGCACTTGTACAGAATAAATGCATGCATTCATGCGAATATTCACAAGCCGTCGTCCCTTTTAAATTTGTTGCACGCATGCATGCATATATACAGAATAGTTGCATACATGTATGCAACTATTCGTAACACATGAATCTCAGTTCAACTTCGTATGCATAAATGTATGCAGTTATTTGCTAATAGTTGCATACATGTATGTATATATTGATCCAGGTTTTCAACAGAAATACACTATACGAATATATGCATGTATTGTAACACCCCACCTCCGTTAAGGTCACTCACAAGGGAATGCCTTAACTTTGGTGGAGCATTTTAGTAAACAGAACAGAAACTTACAAGACAGATAAAACAGTACTTGAAAAATTTATAACTTTATTTCAACAGAAGCTTGGTTACATCCTTTCAAATCACAATATCAGAATTCAAGTACAAAATATCAGTCTTGTACAAAAGCCTTCAGAATGCATAGTTTAAAATCATAATCCCCACAGAAGAAGACAAGCCATACTTTAAGCACTGCAAGCGGAAGAAATCTGGATCAAGCTAGAGTATTCCCTTCTACAAAAACCTGGGGGGGGGGGAGGAGAAACGGAAGAAAGGAGGCGAAACAACAAGGGTCAGACAAAAGTCTGGCAAGTCCAGTGATTTTCAGTTATGAACAGATAATAATAACATGACATGAAAATAAAACTGGATGAGAGATAACTGTAACAGATGTAGCAGATATGACAGAAGAACAGAATGATATAAGTTATTGCTTTACACTTCTCTGCACTAATAATAGTATAACAGAATTAGGTGTCACCCTAATGTCTAAACTGAAAAAGAAACAGGCACAGAATAATTTCCACGCTAGTAATGGGCCTTTACCACCCAATCAGAAACAGACAGAAGCAGAATGTAGCATAAGGTGTACACTAGTAATTGGGCCTTTACCACCCGAACAGACAGTACCATGCAGAAACAGATAGGTGTTGCCACCCAACAGAAACAGACGGTACCAACAGAAACAGACAAAACTAAGTGTACCCTAAAACCCTACCCCAAGCGATCGGCTCCCTAATACATAAATACCCTATGCCAGCCCCACCGAAGGGTGTATCATTCCCTAAAGTGGCAACCTTTGAATGACACAGACCTATTTACAGATGTCACGGCGTCTTACATCCTCAGAGGCAGACCGGGATCCATGCACGCACATGATCCGGTTGGAACGCACCATCAACACCCCTAGCCATTATCAGAATGAACCTCTTATAATTAGTTCAGTAAGCGTGCCCGGACCCTACCTACTGTTGGGTCAAAGTTTTGATACTAGAAAGGGTTACTGACTAATATGGGTCCCAAACAACAGATGACACAAGTAATTCCCCTCCTATCCTTGTGTCTCCAGACTAACAGATTTCAGATTAAAAAGTTCAGACATATAGAATTCAGATCAACTAGTTCACAGGTCAGACAAGTTTTAGACTAACGGATCATATATACGGATTTAACAGATTTACAGATTTGTCTAACTTTGTAACTGGGCCTACCGATTCATGGAACAGATTTATTAAACTCATCAGTCTAGTGGGTTTAACCCTATCCGCCCAACACGTTTTAGACATTATATTTATCTCATATTTTCATTAATTAAATATTAATGCCCAGACCTCTCACATTAGACTGACAGTTTAAGGCTACTGGTTAGGCCGGTTGGTTCCGGGCAGATTTCTGCCGCAAACTGAGTCTATCCTCGGGTTTCAAGCACGTTATGACTAACTTCTCACATTAGAACCTATTGTTTGCGGCCACTGGATGTGCCGGGCAGTTCCGGGCAGGATTACGCCGCAAACTCATTCTAACCTCGAGTCAGCCATGTTTATCTTTACGGCCAATTAATTATTAATTTACCATTTATGCCCACGCCTAATATACATGTCAATTTTCATAATTATAGCCAATTCAGATTATGTCAATAACAGACTAAATATATCAACTCAACAGATATGGCAGATAACAGATTTAGCAGATTAGGCGACTTAACGGATTCAGTAGATTAAGCAGTTTAGCAGATTTAGCATATAACAGTTTAGGCATCTTCAGCAGACTTAGCAGATGACAGATTTGGTATATGAACAGATATAGCAGATTATAGCAGAACTAGCAGATTAAGTAATATAACAGAACTAGCAAATTAGGCAATATAACAGAACTAGTAGATTAGGCCATATAACAGATTTAATCATTCCTTAAAGTTTCATAAACATATCTTGCCTAATTTTAAATTTGGTCTAAGTTTGCATGCCTAAATAGTTGTCATGATTCACATTATGATCATATACCCCACGTTTGCATTGAATTTACATGGCATAGATTATGGTCATAATTTACCATATAACACACGTCTCAAATTTAGTTAAACTTGCCTAGTACAAATGATTCACATATAAATTATACCAAATATAGCCATCGATTTCAATGCATGTCATATATTCAAAAATCTCCCACTTAGGTGTTATTCACATTTAATAGTTATCAAATCTTAACATAAATCTTCACACCTAAGTCATATTCCCTTTTTATCCCAAATCATGAATCTCTATATAAACAATATGCCCAACAATCTAGAACTTTAAATTATAACAGATCTTTAATTCAAAAATATGCGTTATGTCCAATGTCTCAAGTCACATGTTAATATACAATGGTTCCTCTTCTTCCAATTCACAGAATATGCACAGATCTAAATCTAGTTTACAAGCTATGTCCTTTTAGTCACAGATTAGCCATGTCCAATTATGCCATCATTCATTATTTGTCCCAAAGTTTAACGTTCGTGCGTTAATCTCTTATGAGATTTGGCGCAGGCTCGGGGTAACCTGGCTATAGTACAGAAAGAAGAAAGAGATATAGAATAAAATAGATCAGAACAGAACATACGCAATCTCAAATTCAGATTTACAATCATGTCACAATTATAATTAAAGTTTATATCGGAAAATAACTGCACTTGCCTTGGTTGGATTCTAAAAGAAAAAGGTGTTGTAGCTGTTCTCTTTTAATCCTAATCAGAATTGGAGGAAGAAGAAGCACAAGTCCTAGCTTAGGTTTCAGCAGAGTAGAGACGCCATTGATTTATTTATTTTTAGAGAGGAAGAGAGCAATGGAGGCTGGAGAATTGTATATGAGATTTAGGTTTAGGTTAGGGATGTATATATAGGTGTAGGAAGTTATTTAGGACCATTAGATTAACCCTGAATCATGAGAACCATTCAAATCCAAAATCTACATTTGAGCGAATCGACCCACGGGATGACAGCCAAACACACTGGATTAACCGCTAGTCGACCCAGCGGGGCTTGGGTCGACCTCAAAAATGGGCCGACTTGGTTATTCTCCCTCCCAATTCGCTGTTTTGAACCTTTTTTGCATGTTTATTTATTTAATTTTTATATATATCTATATATATTTCTCTCATATGCATACAAACTTCAAGGCTTAATAACTTCTTCATAATTAACCATTTAAATATTCTCAAAAAATACGGGGTGTTACATTCTCCCCTCCTTAAAGGATTTCATCCCCAAAATCTTCAAGTTAAGAAGAATGTATCCTAACATCCAACATCCATCTACTCAACCATTCAATCACAGACATCCATTGTCCTTAAAAGGTTTCTAATGACGTATGAACATATGCAAAGTGTGTGTATATGTTTCTTATCTAATGCAAAATCAGGCGGTCTACTGATCCAGTTGACCTCCTTAATGCGAATCATGTTAGTGTCATGAGTCCAAATATGTATGCAAGAAATCCTATTTGATACACATCATT
Organism: Allium sativum; assembly: GCA_030737875.1. NCBI lineage: Eukaryota > Viridiplantae > Streptophyta > Magnoliopsida > Asparagales > Amaryllidaceae > Allium > Allium sativum. Next base: position 552,587,603 of record CM060918.1, read on the forward strand.
TCTATATGAGTGCATAACCATTCATCCAAATGCAACATCCATGTGAGGAGTCAATCATTCTACATCCACAAAAATTGAAAAATGCACACACATCCATATGCAGTATGAGAGTGTTTTTGAGCCGATCTAGTGCCTAGTGTGTGTATATGCATCCACGAGAAATCACTAGCAACCACTTGCATCCACTTGCAACCATCAAACATAACATGTCTCAAACACATGTTTACACCCATTAGTTTCTACCTAAAGTTCGAAGATTCGATCGATAGGATACAGTCGAATGATGGAAGCGAGTACAGATAAGACAAAGACTTGGTTCCCATTAGACATTGGTTGAGAAAATAATTCCCCTAAGTATCAACCCCGAAGACCGAAATCAACATCAGATTGACAGCCAGAGGATTACCTCCTTTAGACAATGTCAAAACTGGAAAGCAGAATTATTCAAATATTTATAGGCTACTGGTACAGATCAGGTTCCCTAATGATTCTTAGGAAGCTAAGCATGATAAAATCATATCCCACAAAAACTCAGAATGTATGCGTCATACTTGACGTCTAACACAGATATCCCTCAAACCCCAATCTATCATAAACAGATGAGTCATAACCCTTATAGGTTTGAGTCTACAACGGAATCAGAAACAATACTAGTATTAAAGTGCAGAGTATCAATTACAAAATCAAAATACCAGAATCAGAAAGAGTCTTAACTCCATAATCAAATAAAGAAATTAACCTACTATAGGAATTTTCCACCTTCTATCCTAGCCACTAGCCTCAAGAGTGTTCGCCTGCCCTCTTTGACCTCATCTCTTCGGGCAGTCCCTAGTGAAGTGTCCCATCTCCCCACAGTTGAAGCAAGCGCCCTTCCTTTTTCTGCAATCCTTGTTCAGATGAGTCGAGCTTCCACAAGTAAAGCACTTTTTCCCCTTCTTATCTTCAGACTTCTCATCCTTCCTTTGCGTTTTCTTTTTGGGCCCCACTTTCTTATTCTGTGGTTCTTCCTTCTTTGTCTCTTTCGGGCCTTTTTCTTCCTCGTGCAGTAGTGCCATGTCCACCAATCTCTCGTAAGTCGCTCCCATGGGTACATGAGTCATGGTTAGGCCGTGCAGTGGCTCGTTCAATCCTTTAACAAAGCGGAGAGCCTTTTTATGCTGAGTGTTGACTAAATCCAATCCGAACCTAGCTAGTTGGTTGAACTGGTTGACGTATTCCTTGACCGTCATACTTCCTTGCTTAAGAGATAAGAACTTTTCCAGTTGTAAACTTCGTTCAGCTTGCGAAGGAATTTTGTCTCAAACCTTGTTCTGAAATCCATCCATGTCTCAACCGGCCTCTCGGCGTTAGTGACTTCCCACCAGTAGGAAGCTTCGTCTTTGAGCATCCATACCGCCAACTGTACCTTCTGCCTATCGTCCACCTCAAAGATAATGAATAGATCCTCAGTTTCTTTGAGCCAGTTCCTCGGTTCTACGAATGATTCAGTTCCTTCGAAATCCTTCCCACCCATGGCCCTAAAATCTCTACAGATCTTTGAAAAAGTAATTGCACGAGGAGGGGGTGGAGGAGGAGGATCATTTGCTGGACCTGCGGCGGCGGTCCTAGCCTCAAAATATTGACGAAACCAACCGGGTACGTGAACACCCTCTGGTATCTCAGATGCTTCAGACATGCTGAAACGAAAAAAAAAAAGGAAAGATTCAATACAAAAAAAAGGACTGAAGGGAAGATATATGGCTCTTGGGGATCATGTTTTTCAAAATAAGCTTTATTTTTAAAAATACTTCCTTTCAAAACCTTTTTGAAAATAGTTTTCAAAAACTTTACCCAATCTGGTAACCTTCAGCTCTGATACCAAGTGTAACACCCCACCTCCGTTAAGGTCACTCACAAGGGAATGCCTTAACTTTGGTGGAGCATTTTAGTAAATAGAACAGAAACTTGCAAGACAGATAAAACAGTACTTGGAAAATTTATAACTTTATTTCAACAGAAGCTTGGTTACATCCTTTCAAATCACAATATCAAAATTCAAGTACAAAATATCAGTCTTGTACAAAAGCCTTCAGAATGCATAGTTTAAAATCATAATCCCCACAGAAGAAGACAAGCCATACTTTAAGCACTGCAAGCGGAAGAAATCTGGATCAAGCTAGAGTATTCCCTTCTACAAAACCGGGGGGGAGGGGGGAGAAATGGAAGAAAGGAGGCGAAACAACAAGGGTCAGACAAAAGTCTGGCAAGTCCAGTGATTTTCAGTTATGAACAGATAATAATAACATGACATGAAAATAAAACTGGATGAGAGATAACTATAACAGATGTAGCAGATATGACAGAAGAACAGAATGATATAAGCTATTGCTTTACACTTCTCTGCACTAATACTAGTATAACAGAATTTGGTGTCACCCTAATGTCTAAACTGAAACAGAAACAGGTACAGAATAATTTCCATGCTAGTAATGGGCCTTTACCACCCGATCAGAAACAGACAGAAGTAGAATGTAGCATAAGGTGTACACTAGTAATTGGGCCTTTACCACCCGAACAGACGGTACCACGCAGAAACAGACAGGTGTTTCCACCCAACAGAAACAGACGGTACGAACAGAAATAGACAGAACAAGTGTACCCTAAAACCCTACCCCAAGCGATCGGCTCCCTAATACATAAATACCCTGTGCCAGCCCCACCGAAGGGTGTATCATTCCCTAAAGTGGCAACCTTTGAATGACACAGACCTATTTACAGATGTCACGGCGTCTTACATCCTCAGAGGCAGACCGGGATCCATGCACGCACATGACCCGGTTGGAACGCACCATCAACACCCCTCGCCATTATCAGAATGAACCGCTTATAATTAGTTCAGTAAGCGTGCCCAGACACTACCTACTGTTGGGTCAAAGTTTTGATACCAGAAAGGGTTACTGACTAATATGGGTCCCAAACAACAGATGACACAAGTAATTCCCCTCCTATCCTTGTGTCCCCAGACTAACAGATTTCAGATTAACAAGTTCAGACATACAGAATTTAGATCAACTAGTTCACTAGTCAGACAAGTTTTAGACTAACGGATCAGATATACGGATTTAACAGATTTACAGATTTTTCTAACTTTGTAATTGGGCCTACCGATTCACGGAATAGATTTATTAAACTCATCAGTCTAGTGGGTTTAACCCTATCCGCCTAACACGATTTAGACATTATATTTATCTCAGATTTTCATTAATTAAATATTAATGCCCAGACCTCTCACATTAGACTGACAGTTTGCGGCTACTGGTTAGGCCGGTTGGTTCCGGGCAGATTTCTGCCGCAAACTAAGTCTAACCTCGGGTTTCAAGCACGTTATGACTAACTTCTCACATTAGAACCTATTGTTTGCGGCCACTGGATGTGCCGGGCAGTTCCGGGCAGGATTACGCCGTAAACTCATTCTAACCTCGAGTCAGCCATGTTTATCTTTGCGGCCAATTAATTATTAATTTACCATTTATGCCCATGCCTAATATACATGTCAATTTTCATAATTATAGCCAATTCAGATTATGTCAACAACAGACTAAATATATCTACTCAACAGATATGGCAGATAACAGATTTAACAGATTATGCGACTTAACGGATTCAGCAGATTAAGCAGTTTAGCAGATTTAGCATATAACAGTTTAGGCATCTTCAATAGACTTAGCATATGATAGATTTGGTATATGAACAGATATAGCAGATTATAGCAGAACTAACAAATTAGGCAATATAACAGAACTAGTAGATTAGGCCATATAACAGATTTAATCATTCCTTAAAGTTTCATAAACATAACTTGCCTAATTATAAATTTGGCCTAAGTTTGCATGCCTAAATAGTTGTCATGATTCACATTATGATCATATACCCCACGTTTGCATTGAATTTACATGGCACAGATTATGGTCATAATTTACCATATAACACACGTCTCAAATTTAGTTAAACTTGCCTAGTACAAAAGATTCACATATAAATTATACCAAATATAGCCATCGATTTCAATGCATGTCATATATTCAAAAATCTCCCACTTAGGTGTTATTCACATTAAATAGTTATCAAATCTTAACATAAATCTTCATACCTAAGCCATATTCCCTTTTTATCCCAAATCATGAATCTCTATATAAAAAATATGCCCAACAATCTAGAACTTTAAATTATAACAGATCTTTAATTCAAAAATACGCGTTATGTCCAATGTCTCAAGTCACATGTTAATATACAATGGTTCCTCTTCTTCCAATTCACAGAATATGCACAGATCTAAATCTAGTTTACAAGCTATGTCCTTTTAGTCACAGATTAGCCATGTCCAATTATGCCATCATTCATTATTTGTCCCAAAGTTTAACGTTCATGCGTTAATCTCTTATGAGATTTGGCGCAGGCTCGGGGTAGCCTGGCTATAGAACAGAAAGAAGAAAGAGATATAGAATAAAATAGATCAAAACAGAATATACGCAATCTCAAATTCAGATTTACAATCATGTCACAATTATAATTAAAGTTTATATCGGAAAATAACTGCACTTGCCTTGGTTGAATTCTAAAAGAAAAAGGTGTTGTAGTTGTTCTCTTTTAATCCTAATCAGAATTAGAGGAAGAAGAAGCACAAGTCCTAGCTTAGGTTTCAGCAAAGTAGAGACGCCATTGATTTATTTATTTTTAGAGAGGAAGAGAGCAATGGAGGCTAGAGAATTGTATATGAGATTTAGGTTTAGGTTAGGGATGTATATATAGGTGTAGGAAGTTATTTAGGACCATTAGATTAACCCTGAATCATGAGAACCATTCAAATGCAAAATCTGTATTTGAGCGAATCGGCCCATGGGATGACAGCCAAACACCCTGGATTAACCCCTAGTCGACCCAGCGGGGCTTGGGTCGACCTCAAAAATGGGCTGGTTCGGTTATTCCCCCTCCCAATTCTCTGTTTTGAACCTTATTTTGCATGTTTATTTATTTAATTTTTATTTATATCTATATATATTTCTCTCATATGCATACAAACTTCAAGGCTTAACATCTTCTTCATAATTAACCATTTTTTTTTTAATATTCTCAGAAAATACGGGGTGTTACATGTATGTATGCTACTTTTCAGACATCGTTGCACAGAAGTATGCAACTTTTTTTTTTACGAATGCTTCTGCGAATATTTCCTATTTTTTGAATTTTTCTTTTTTATGCCAGAGCGCATTTTTTTTGGTTCAAAAGGGGAAAAGGCGAAGTGGGCAGGACGAGAAGGAGGAAGTGCCAAAAAAAATTGGGCGGCAGCTTCATTTTAGGGATCGGAAACGTATTAAAAGTTTGGGTGGACGTGGCGTGAATTAAGTTTCGTTTTAGGGATGTGAGCCTAATTTCCACTTTTTTATACATATTTATAGGAATATAAGAATTGGGGGAGGAATGAATTGGGTTTTGGCGAAAAGGAACGAGTGAAGTGAAATAAGGAGGCGGGTTTTGGTGAAAAGAAACGAGTGAACTGAAATAAGAAGGAGGAACAAGGGGGTTGTTCATTTCAGTCCCAACAAAGTATTTGTGTATTCCACAAACGCTCATTTGTGGAATGCGCAAATTACAAATTCTTTTCTGCGTGTTACATAAACGTGCAAACTACACGAAAATGAGGCATATTTTTTCAATTGGCATTTTTTAGCCTAGAGCTGTAATTAGTTTTTTTAGGGACAGTTTGGATAAGGTCCATGTTAAGTTTTAAAATACACAAAAACTTTCTGCTTTAAAACTATATAAACCAGGTCCCTGTTTTTTGAAAATCGTCAGAAAAAAAAAAAAAAAAAAAATGATAGAAAGAGACTAAAAATCAACATAAAAAATTGCTATACTTCGAAACTTAATTCAGTACATAAGCAACTTCATTTCATGTAAGAAAAGCACAAAAAATACTTTAAAAACGAAGAAAATTAACAGTTCAGCAAAAATCCTGCAAATTTTCATAAAATTGCAGACATCACAACAATATTATAAAAATGTTCCACTACTTTCTGCAGTTATTTTTATTGCTTCAAACTTTCAAATTCAATGCCTACACTTGTTCAAACATCATATTATTGCAAAAAATCATCAAAAAATGATGAAAATTGCATATAAATGAAAAATATATCACTTCCGGTAAAGTTGGAGCATATGAAGCAACTTACAGAAAAATTGAAGATATTTCAGTAATTTTTCTATGTACTGAGACATTATGTGACTATGGTGCTTCCGCGGGCGTTCCTAGCAAATCCTCCTGGCCTTCCGAATGGCGAAGACGAGTGCAGAAATTTCCGGTACAACGCGCGTTTCGGAGGCTCGGACGGTTCCGTATCGCTGTCGGCCCAACTGGAGAAACGATCGGCTTCCCGTGGGGTGGGTGGGTGGGGCGGGCGGCTGACCAAACTGGACTTAAGGTTACTATGGTGCTTCCGCGGGCGTTCCTAGCAAATCCTCCTGGCCTTCCGAATGGCGAAGACGAGTGCAGAAATTTCCGGTACAACCCGCGTTTCGGAGGCTCGGACGGTTCCGTATCGCTGTCTGCCCAACTGGAGAAACGATCGGCTGCCCCCCGTGGGGTGGGTGGGTGGGGCGGCTGACCAAACTAGACTTAAGGTTACTATGGTGCTTCTGCGGGCGTTCCTAGCAAATCCTCCTGGCCTTCCGAATGGCGAAGACGAGTGCAGAAATTTCCGGTACAACCCGCGTTTCGGAGGCTCGGACGGTTCCGTATCGCTGTCGGCCCAACTGGAGAAACGATCGGCTGCCCCCCGTGGGTTTGGTGGGTGGGGCGGCTGACCAAACTAGACTTAAGGTTACTATGGTGCTTCCGCGGGCGTTCCTAGCAAATCCTCCTGGCCTTCCGAATGGCGAAGACGAGTGTAGAAATTTCCGGTACAACCCGCGTTTCGGAGGCTCGGACGGTTCCGTATCGTTGTCGGCCCAACTGGAGAAACGATCGGCTGCCCCCCGTGGGGTGGGTGGGTGGGGCGGGCGGCTGACCAAATTAGACTTAAGGTTACTATGGTGCTTCCGCGGGCGTTCCTAGCAAATCCTCCTGGCCTTCCGAATGGCGAAGACGAGTGCAGAAATTTCCGGTACAACCCGCGTTTCGGAGGCTCGGACGGTTCCGTATCGCTGTCGGCCCAACTGGAGAAACGATCGGCTGCCCCCCGTGGGGTGGGTGGGTGGGGGGGGCGGCTGACCAAACTAGACTTAAGGTTACTATGGTGCTTCTGCGGGCGTTCCTAGTACATTATGTGAATAATTGCAGCAAAAGATGGAAACATTTTCTGCATCTTTAATTTTTTTTTTTCATTTTTATTACCTGCAATACACTAAGTGAATAACTGCAAATATAACCCTTGTTCATGATAAATGCAGATATTTGTATAAAAAAATTTGCCAGCAATCTTCAGTTTATGTTTACAATTCTTTTTTTTTTTTTTTAATTAGCCGTGCCAAAAACATGAAAAATACTTTGCTGCGGTACAATATTATTTTATTTCACATTGAAAGTAAAGGAGGGATCCACTTTGAATTAAGTTTGGTTTTACCAACATCTCCCAAATGTTCGTTTTTTAAAGGGTTTCTTTTGAAAATTTGTAACAAATGGTTGCAGTTAATTTTCTGTAAGGAAAAAGGTATAATTTTTAAGTGTGGTTATTGTATGTAGTAAATTGTATAAGCATGATTATACAAAAATTGTTTGATATTATATTCGAGAAAAGCATTTGATTACTTTAGGGTTCAAATGATTTACTTAGGTTAAAAATTCAATTGATATGTGCACTACACGCAGTAAATCAAATGTTAGTGACACCTCAGCTAATCAAGAAACACAGTACTGCCCGTTTCTAGTGTGTAACCATCATCGACACTGTCGTTTTGTAAGCCTGTCTGGTAACATAATAACAAAATGTGGCACCTTATCAGTTCTTATCTACATAATAATCAATACTTACATCATCACTTTGCTATCATCCCTTCTTTCTGTAATACAGCAATCCGAAACGTAAACAATTGTACTAAACTGATTATATACAGAAACTTACAGAAGAAATAAGAAGAAGAAGAAAATGTCCAGCAATGTCAGGCAGGTCATCAAATGCAGAGGTACATGCAGTCTCCTAATCTTCCTATTCATTTTATTTCATCTGTAATATTGGTTTTGTTCTCATAGTTGAATTCACGATCTTTAAACTTTTTTCGAGTAAACTCATCTGTTGCAGCATTTGTTTGCAATGATAAGTTTGATCATATCTATTGATAAGTTGATAGTTTGCAATCACAACTTTGTTGCTTTGTAAACTTAGTTGATTTAGGCTGTACTTTAAAAAATAAATTGATGTGTTCTAATGATCCCTTTATATATTTGCGATGCATATTTGATTATGGTACTTAATGATTTGTTGACTCAATGCAAAAAAAAAAAGCTGCGGTTGCATGGGAAGCAGGGAAGCCTCTTGTAATTGAAGAGGTGGAGGTAGCACCACCACAGGCTAACGAAGTTCGTATTAAGATCCTTTTCACTGCACTTTGCCACAGTGATGTTTATTTCTGGGAAGCTAAGGTAACTTATTAGTACTTTGATTTTTATTTATTTTTCTTTTTTCTCCCTTTTTCAATTAATGGAAGGACAGAATTGTAAGACTAGCTTATAACCTGTTGATGTACTTCTAGTTTCTCTGGTCTGTGTAGTGAACATATTGTCTTCTTTTTTCTATAACATGGGGTTAAATGTTTTAAGTTTTAACATAAGTATTTAACCTTTGACAATTATATTGTGAGCTGTTTGAATTACAGGGTCAGGCCCCATTGTTTCCCAGGATCTTGGGTCATGAAGCAGGAGGGTAAGGCCTCCCTTTCATTCAATATCTTGTTATAAAATCTAGCGTATATAATAAATTTCAATTGATGTGAAATAATAATCTAAGGATTGTGGAAAGTGTTGGGGAAGGAGTAACCGAATTAGCTCCAGGAGACCATGTGCTCCCAATTTTCACAGGCGAATGCAAAGAATGCAGGCACTGCAAATCAGAAGAGAGCAATTTATGCGATCTTCTAAGGGTCAACTGCGATCGAGGAGTCATGATCAACGATGGAAAATCAAGATTTTCTATTAACGGGGAGCCCATCAATCATTTTCTTGGAACTTCTACTTTTAGTGAATATACAGTTGTGCATGCCGGTTGTATCGCAAAGATCAATCCTAAAGCTCCTCTTGACAAAGTTTGTGTCCTTAGTTGCGGCATTTCTACTGGTACATCATCAGTTCATGTTTTATTTTAAAATTTAATCTCTTATGTCATGCATTGAATATACTCAATGTGACACATGCGTATATGTTTTGTATGCTATATTTATTTAAAAAATAAAAGTAAAGTGAACCTCAAATGAAACAGTTTATCGGTTTGGGTTTTTAGGACTTGGTGCTGCATTGAATGTTGCAAAACCAGCAAAGGGGTCGACTGTGGCTGTTTTTGGACTGGGGGCTGTTGGTCTTGCTGTATATATCTCCTCTTTATTTAGTAATAGATATAATGCTTATTTTTTGCTTCCATTGATGCATTTTTGTGTTCATATAAACATATGTAGGCCGCTGAAGGAGCAAGGATTGCTGGTGCATCCAGGATTATCGGTGTAGATGTCAATCCTTCAAGGTTTGAACAAGGTAAAATTATTTATGTTTCAAATTTATTTTCACTGCTGACCAATAAACATTTTTCATGTTCAAATTTATGTACAGTACTGTATATATAGTTATATAATCAGTGTTATTCTATCTTATATGAAATCTACAACGACTTATGCTGGCATTTTGATTTGTAACTGTTGCAGCTAAGAAGTTTGGAGTAACTGAGTTTGTCAATCCGAAAGATCACAACAAGCCACTTCAAGAGGTTGGTTTTTTTACTTCATACAAAATTGAAGATGAACTTGCCATCGCTGTAAAAGCTAGCAATGTCTGTTTTTACTTTTTAGCTGTTACCCATGCAAGTTTCATACATACATACAACTAAATCTAATTTTGTTAATATTCTATAAGGTTATAGCTGAGATGACCAACGGAGGAGTTGACCGGAGCATAGAATGCACCGGAGTTGCAGATGTTATGATATCTGCCTTCGAATCTGTCCATGATGTAATTTTTTTTTTCAACACAAGGAAAATTACTAAAAGCAAACATAACATCATAAATTTAAGCAATATTTTATTTATCATTAGTTTTAATTTCTCCACAGGGGTGGGGAGTAGCAGTACTTGTAGGTTTACCTCAAAAGGATGCCGTGTTCAAAACCAACCCTATTAATTTTCTGATGGAGAGAACTCTTAAAGGAACTTTCTTTGGGAATTATAATCCACGCTCAGATATACCTAATGTTGTTGAAATGTACATGAAGAAGGTTTGTGCATCTGTTCTACATGGCATAGAAATTACTAACATAACTCAAAACAGGGTGTTAATGTTTGTATTGGATTGATCATTTTAGGAGCTGGAATTAGAGAAGTTCATCACCCATGAGGTGCCATTTTCAGAGATTAACACGGCTTTCGACTACATGCTTAATGGTGTTGGCATCCGCTGTGTCATTAGAATGGATGGTTGATAAAACGGCACACTTTCACATTAGCTTCATTTTATGTACATGTACTAATAAAATATCAAGCAGCCTCAACTTTTATGCTTTACAACAATAATGTTAGATGCTGTGTTTGATCAAATAAGGAAATAACAACAACGCATGTTTGCGCTCTGCCTTTTGTTGTATTTCCCTCTTGTGATTTGCTTTTCTGTTTTGCTTTTGTTACATGCTAACGAGTGAGCCGTGGTGCTATATGCACAACTGTTAAATGAAATTATAGTTGAATTTTGGTGACACTATATATTAAATCGAGGAGATAATTAAGAAGTAGCATGTTCTCGCCTAAAACGGCTTGGGAATCGATTCACGGATGCTCAAGATATCGCATGTTGAAGCTGGTAGATTCACAATTGGAAGCACGGAAGTACGTCCACTTAAATTTACAGAAGTCTGACAAGGTTGTGGAAATCGTAGAGTTAGTCAAGCGTCTGGTTGAGAAGTTCAAATGTTTGAGTTGCAGGTCTTTGGAAGCCAAAAGTTCAATTTGACGTCTTATTTATAAGTTTATAAATGTGACCATCAAGAGCAAAATTTGCCGGGTTAAGGTTTAGACGTCTTAGAGCATCTCGAACGGTGCTTGATTCATCTTCAACGGTGCTTCACAGTGTGCCGATATAATCGGCCCTTTCCCTCACCAAATTGCACTAACCATATTGTTTTCCTACGATCCAAACGGCTATACAACGATAAATTTTTACTCCAACGAATATAAACCTTTCACATTTTCTTGTAATGAGTATAGAACGGCCAAAATACAGTTAAGAAAGCTATATTTGTTTTGACCGGAATGAGTGTTTTTATAAATTTTAGACATTTCCACTACAAGAAAAATACCCTATTGCAACTAGGTATTTGCAACAGGCGACACATGACTGTTGCAGTAAACGATATTTAGCAACAGACCTATTATAGCCGTTGCAATAGATGAGATTTAGCAACAGGCCTTTTATTTCTGTTGCGAAAAACATATTTTTAGCAACTGCGCTTCCAGTCCTGTTGCAACAACATACTTTTAGCAACTATACTTCCATGACAGTTGCAACAAACATATTATTTGCAACTGCTCTTCCAAGCCAGTTGCAAATAGATATCTTTAGCAACTGTTTTCGCCACTTGCAATAACTGCATTTATTTACAACTGGTAAAGACAGTTGCGAAAAACATACTATTAAAAATAAGTTTCAACATTTAATGATTAACTTTTAATAATTAATTTTAAGTAGTTACTATCAAATGATTAACTGCTAGTAATTATATAATAACTAAGATTAATATTTAATAATCATTAATTAATAACGAAATTTAAGTATTTTACAGTGATATTTATAACTGATAATTAAATAATAATAATTAATAATTAATAATTAACAAAATAATAATAGTTAACATTGAAAATAATAATAATAATAAATAACTATTATTATTAATAAAAAACTAATGGTGGCTATACTTTAAAAATTGACATAAGCACAAAATTCTAATTTTAAATACACACCCTTAAATGTAATAAACAATCAAGAATCAAAACTCACTGCACTTTCTTAAATATTTGCTAACGTGAAGGTTCAATTTTTTTTTATTTCTATTCATAACAACTTATTTTTCTTCCGCCATTGTTTTTTAGCATTGGTGTATATTTGGTTTTCACATGTAAAGATCCAAATTGTGGACCTTTTAGCAATGACAATGTTCTAAACTTTTCGTTGAATTGAATTTGCTATTTTTTGATCATATTTTACTATTTTCAAAAAAAATATTTCTGTAAATTACTTTCAAAGCAATAACGTTTAACTTGAAATTGCTATTTTCCTTTAATCTAATGTTTTCATTAATGCTCATTTTCTTCATTCTTTAGTCTTTATCATGTATTATTATTTGTTGCGACATGGTTACAGCATAATCAAAACGTATGATCATATACTGGAACGATGATTAAAGTTCCGTAAACTCTAAACTAAATTTCCCGTAAATTATATTGGTGTATATTTGTGTAGATACTCTAATTTCATTTCCCGCTTTCTAATTTCATTTCCCGCTTTCCAAACAAAACCCTAAATTATATTTCCCCTAAATCCTTAGATCCGCTCCTAGATCGCTGCGTTCCTTGAACTTCCCCTCCACATGTCGGATCCGCTCTTCAGATCTTCTCTTCAATAGCGCAACCACACATCATTCCGTAAACTCCTCCCCCCTCGAGATCTTTATTTTTGTCGGCTATGATTGTTTATTTTAACCTCTGGTGACCGGAATCGGCTCTGAAAGCCGCCACCTTTCGAACGCTCTTGGGTGCTTAGGAAGACGTCGGGGCGGCTGCAGATCGTGGCGTAGGACGGCGATGAGGCGACGCACCTTCTAGTGTCACCTGATCGAACTCTGGTTGAGGAGATGGGAAGCGACGGTCAGTTCTTCGAAGGAAAGCCGTGTTCTACGGTGTCTGGAGCGAAGAAGATGGAGGTAAGTTTGGATTTCATTGAACAGTTTCATGCACATAAGTTATTCGAAACAATGATTCAGTAGAAAGTTGTGAAGCATGTACTGTATAATTCAGTTTCATTTCTAAACCAGTGTTGTGATCTTTACTGTTTTCACTTCTACTCTTATCTTTCTCTGTACCATGAATTTTGTGCTTTCGTTAAATGGAAATGGTAGTTATCTGAGTGGTGAGTGAGATAACTTAAGAGTGATACCTTTTATATATACCCACCTAGTAGCGAACGACCTGTATTATACAATTAAAATTTTGTTAACATACATGCGTACATATCTAACCATGATATCCTTATTTTTCCCGTTGATGTTCACGTATGGATGCTTGAGATTTGCTGTTTTGTTTTCTGAGCTTTAAAATCTGAGTAATCATAGTATTCTAATGGCCAGACATTGAAAATGAAGCACTCAGAAATAAAATTCATGAAACTTTATTTTTCTTCCCCATATTCTCCATTTTTCCTTTTTAATGATGTCTTTAGGCTGAGTTCACATTTTGCAAAACAGTACTTATCAACCGTTTTACTTTTAATGTTGTAGTTGCTTTTGTTTTGAGCGTATGATGATTGGTGATGGCATTAGCAGTGTAATATGATGTGATGTTACAGACTTCAGAATGTTGCAATATTCTATTATCTGTGGCTGGGCGTGGTATGTAATTTGTGATCACAAGATTTGTTCAGTTTATGATCATAAAGTTTGCTTTTATCTACATTAGCTATTTTTTTTCCAGAGAAGCATTTCTTTTTGTTTGAGCTTCACTGATTTCGTTTGGAAAATCTTTATAACGTATTAAACTTGTCTTGTTTTTTTTTCTTGTAGCATTTCCGTTGTTCTATTGATTAAGAGACGAGGATTGTTTAGAATTTTTGCATTTTTAGGAAGTAGTTCTTCAAGTCTTTGTTATACCTTTTTGGTTTTATTTGCTGATGATGCATGTATATGCGTTTACAAATTCATTACAGACGATGAACAAGGTGCTAGGGAATTCTTAAAACTATTATTTCGAGCATTGTGCTTATGCTGGGATAGACGGACATAGGATGGCAGTTTTAATTTGTGACTACTTTCTCATCTTTATCGACCTTTTGTTTCTTTAACTAACAAAATTTTATCGTTCTTATTTCAGGTTCGCTTGAATGACATATATATTTCTGGATAGTCACGTGCATGTTCATGTCCGACAACAAACTTGGAGCATGAAATATGGGTAGAAAAATACTCTATTCGAGAAAAATATGTTGTATGAGAGAAGAAATTGTTATACATGAATGGTGTATGAAAATTGTAGAAACTTTTATTCTAATTGTTTGTACTATCAAAACTTTGTTAAAATAAAAATTTTATTTGTTTATTTCATTCTGTGATATACATTATTACTAAAACAAGTACATTTAATATATAATATCTGTAAGCTATAATATTTTTTTTTTTATAGATTTATGAATCTATTGCAACGGTCATTTACTGTTGCAAAATGGTCTGTTGCAACAGCAAAAGCCTGTTGCAAAAAGGTATACCGCAACATCTTATTGCAACAGGCCGAAAATGTTGCAGACTTTTAGCAACTTCGGCTATACCAACAGGCGCAGGCCTGTTGCAATAAGTCTACTGCAACAGATATCGCCTGTTGCGAAAAGTGTTTTTTGTTGTAGTGTTCCGAAAATATGATAGCTTCAAATGTTAATAATAGCTGGTTAATAACACGTAAAAATACGATCGAACGATTATGTTTAAATAAAGAACTAAATTAACATTAATGTATAATTTCGTACAAGCATAAAATAAAACACAAGTTCACACAAGCATACATAATAATAAAGGCATTAAGATAACTAATTATCATCATAGTGGTTTCATAAATGATTCATAAGGTCTTTCTGCAGGCTATTATGGAGTTGTGCATCTCTAAACATAAGCTGACAATCCAAATGAATGTTGAATTCCTCTTCTGTTATTTATGTGTATTGTCGGAAAACATTGAGTGGTTACGAAGCACCTTCGTATTCGTAGTGGCTTTGCTCGTCATTCATATCCCTTTCATCTTCTATGATAATGTTGTGTAGAACAATGCAGACAAGCATGATTGTAGACGTCTTTTTCCTAGACCACAACCGACATGGATTATTTATCATTGCAAATCTAGCTTGTAAAACACCGAATGCCCATTCCACATCTTTTCTTTATCCCTCCTGCATCACCGCGAATTTGGCTTATTTAGGAGTCAATGGATTTGGACATGTATTAACAATTGTGCCCCATTTCGGGTAATTGCCATCATGTAGGTAATAGCCGTGGTTGTAAATATTTTGGCCAATGGTAAATTTTAAAGGAGGTACCCGGCCTTGAGCAAGATCATTAAATATATAGGATCTTTCTATAACATTTAAGTCATTTTTCGAAACAGGCATTCTGAAGAAAGCATGCAATATCCACAAATCATATGATGTTACGGCTTTCAAAATGATGGTTGGTCGCCTTTCCTTACCGTTGTACGTACCTTGTAATCCCTTAGGGAAATTCCTCCATTCTCAATGCATACAGTTCAGACTTCCTAACATGCTCGACCATTGTAAGCATTTTATTTCAGTTTTCATTTAAGAAGAACTAAGATCCAATGAATCAACTTGATATGATTCAACCAAAATAGATACCATAAAAAAGAAAAGGAAAAACACTTACCCGATTCCATGTTAACTTTTGCACTGATAATAATATTTCTCCTCTCTTGCCTTTTTCCTTGTAAGTTCTTTAATGGATAGATCTGATTTGTTGTACCTTTTTCTTTTTATTCAGAGATGGCAACCTTTTGTTTCTTTTCCTTTTATTTTTACGAGACGTATAGGCACGCGCTTCGCGCGTGGTGATGGCACGCGTTTCACGCATGGTCATGGCACGCGCTTCGCGCGTGACTATGGCACGATATGTTCTTTCGAGTATGCTAAAAAAACAATTTTTTAGAATAAAGATATGCTAAAAAAACAACATTGCAGAGAGTAAAGAATAAACTTACAATTTATAGATGTGGTAGAGGTGGTTCATATATAAAATTGTATAAACTGGTAAATGTGCCTGGAAAGGTCGAAGTGGAGAAGAACTTCAAATCATAATGCTTCCTATTCCTATTTACAAATCCTAGGCGTCATCGAAACTCGCAAATTACAAATCGCCGAGAAAATTAAAACTGAGGAGCCTGAAGCTTTGAAATATTCTCAAAGTTTAACAACTAAATAATAAGAAAGAACTAAAAATAAATGACTAACCATACAATATTTACTAATTAACGTGCATTAGTTTCTTTGTTAACAAACATTAATTAAAATTGCAATGTACATTAATTGTTATTAAATATTTCATTATTTTTCTCATTTTCTATGTATGCCCTCGTATATAAATATATATTATATGTATAGACACACATTTGTTTTCAATAAACTTTATTTTCAATTTTAATTATAATTAATTTAAGTTACTAGTTTCATATTAATTAATCAATCAATCAAATAATCAATTGTTTTGCGACTACAATTTATGGTTGAAAATATCAAACGAACAAACATTTAGGATTTTAATTTTTTAAATATTCTATCTAGTTTTGATAATATATATAGAGAAGCGGTTAAAATTTGTAATGAAAGCCTATTTACAGATCCTCTTTTTGAGCGATATTAGCGGGGTAATTTGAATTTGTTGAAAAAGTTTATTATATCCTAATTTAAATGACATTGAATGTCTAATTTATTAGGGAGATTATGTTAAATAACAATTTAGTATATTTTAAAATGCATACATAAGGGATTTTGGGAAGTTCATAGCCGGAGCAAAACTTTGCGCTTCAAAGAGAATTATTAACAAAGATAATGATATAAATTATATTATATGTATAGATATACACTTTATTTCCAATAAACTTTATTTTCAATTTTAATTATAATTAATTTAAGTTACTAATTTCATATTAATTAATCAGTCAATCAAATAATCAATTGTTTTGCGACTACAATTTATGGTTGAAAATATCAAACGAACAAACTTTTTGGATTTTAATTTTCTAAATATTCTATCTAATGTTAAGTTTTGATAATATATATAGAGAAGCGGTTAAAATTTGTAATGAAAGCCTATTTACAGATCCTCTTTTTGAGCGATATTAGCGGGGTAATTTGAATTTGTTGAAAAAGTTTATTATATCCTAATTTAAATGACATTGAATGTCTAATTTATTAGGGAGATTATGTTAAATAACAATTTAGTATATTTTAAAATTCATACATTAAGGATTTTGGGAAGTTCATAGTCGGAGCAAAACTTTGCGCTTCAAAGAGAATTATTAACAAAGATAATGATATAAATACATATTATATGTATAGACATACACTTTGTTTCCAATAAACTTTATTTTCAATTTTAATTATAATTAATTTAAGTTACTAATTTCATATTAATTAATTAATCAATCAAATAATCAATTGTTTTGCGACTACAATTTATGGTTGAAAATTTCAAATGAACAAACTTTTAGGATTTTAATTTTTTAAAATATTTTATCTACTATTAAGTTTTGATAATACATATAGGGAAGCGGTTAAAATTTGTAATGAAATCCTATTTGCAGATCCTCTTTTTGAGCGATATTAGCGGGGTAATTTGAATTTGTTGAAAAAGTTTATTACATCCTAATATAAATGACATTAAATGTCTAATTTATTGAGGAGATTAGGTTAAATAACAATTTAGTATATTTTAAAATTCATACATAAGGGCATTTTGGGAAGTTCATGGTCGGACCAAAACTTTGCGCTTCCAAGAGAATTATTAATAAAGATGTTAAGTTTTGATAATATATATAGAGAAGCGGTTAAAATTTGTAATGAAAGCCTATTTACAGATCCTCTTTTTGAGCGATATTAGCGGGGTAATTTGAATTTGTTGAAAAAGTTTATTATATCCTAATTTAAATGACATTGAATGTCTAATTTATTAGGGAGATTATGTTAAATAACAATTTAGTATATTTTAAAATTCATACATTAAGGATTTTGGGAAGTTCATAGTCGGAGCAAAACTTTGCGCTTCAAAGAGAATTATTAACAAAGATAATGATATAAATACATATTATATGTATAGACATACACTTTGTTTCCAATAAACTTTATTTTCAATTTTAATTATAATTAATTTAAGTTACTAATTTCATATTAATTAATTAATCAATCAAATAATCAATTGTTTTGCGACTACAATTTATGGTTGAAAATTTCAAATGAACAAACTTTTAGGATTTTAATTTTTTAAAATATTTTATCTACTATTAAGTTTTGATAATACATATAGGGAAGCGGTTAAAATTTGTAATGAAATCCTATTTGCAGATCCTCTTTTTGAGCGATATTAGCGGGGTAATTTGAATTTGTTGAAAAAGTTTATTACATCCTAATATAAATGACATTAAATGTCTAATTTATTGAGGAGATTAGGTTAAATAACAATTTAGTATATTTTAAAATTCATACATAAGGGCATTTTGGGAAGTTCATGGTCGGACCAAAACTTTGCGCTTCCAAGAGAATTGTTAATAAAGATTTTGTGTAAAAGATGATTCGGTTACTAGACAATAAAAGAAACTGCCCACTATATACTCCTTGCATTTGAATTTAAAATTACTTTATCCATAACTGCTACCCAATCTTTTAATATGTCAAATTGCAACCGTTATATATAACAAACTGCAATCACCACATCACTATAAACAGAAAAAGATAAACACATAATTAGGCAAGGAAGAAGGATAATAAATACCCCAAATTCTAACGACTTTAACCAAAACCGATCCATCACGATGTCGACTTTAATGTTAAAATTCCAACATATAATATGAACTTAATCCTTGCAATTAAATCATAAGACACGTAGGCCACTTGAACATAGAGATGTTCTTACATTCTCCCACTTGGCCTCTGTGTCTAATTGACAATTCAGTAACTTTAATGCGCACTTTTATTTCAAGTTCAAATGTTCTTTAATCAAATCAGAACTGATTAAATCATGGCGGTCCCACGTCATTTAAGCGACATGATCCCTTCCATGTATCACAAATCAATCCAAACTCAATTTCAATTCCAAGTTGAGAAATATCATAATTCTCAAAATAATCACATGTTATCTAACAACCATAAGTGTACACACATGTTGTAATAATAACATGTTCAATAAAACAGAAATGTAACTATAATTGAATTCATAGTGTCACAAACATAATGAGCGTATCAGAATTAAAATAGCAAGGCCTTATCTATAATACCCATGCGCTCTACATGGCCAATAAATGCCTTGGGTGGTAGTACCTTAGTCAACGGATCCGCTACCATCAGATCTGTTCTAATATGCTCAAAAGACACTCTATGTTTCTCCACCTTCTTTTTGATTGACAAGTACTTCAACTCCACGTGTTTGGCACCCTTAGAATACTTGTCATTCTTCGAAAAGAAAACGGCTGCGGAATTATCACAATAAATTCTTAATGGTCTGGCTATGCTATTGACAATCCCAAATCCCGAAATAAAATTCCGCATCCACAATGCTTGAATAGTAGCCTCAAAGTATGCCACAAATTCGGCCTCCATAGTGGAAGTAGCAATGACGGACTATTTTCCACTCTTCCATGATACATCCCCTTCGGCTAATAAAAACAAATAGCCAAATGTTGATTTTCAACTATCTTTGCATCCGACATAATCTAAATCTAAATATCCAATGACTTCTAGATGATCAAATCTCTTGTATATAAGCATGCTCACTTTGGTGCCTCGCATATATCTAAGAACTTTCTTTGAAGCTTTCCAATGGTCCAATCCGGGATTGCTTTGATATCGACCTAACATACCTACAACAAAGCTGATATCTGGTCGAGTACATGTTTGAACATAGTTCAAACTCCCTACCGCTGATGCATATGGGATTCTTTCTGTTCCAAATCATTCTTGGGACATTGATTATTATTGAACTTGTCCCCTATCTGTTAGGAACTATTCCTATGGAGCATTTATCCATTCTGCATTTATCTAACACCTTATTAATATAACATTTTTGAGACAACCCTAGCCATCCTTGCGATCTATTTCGTATTATTTCTGTTCTGATCACATAGGATGCCTCACCCATATCCTTCATTTTGAAGTTATTAGAGAGATACTTCTTAACATTACATAACATCTATATGTCATTTGCAGAAAGCAAAATGTCATCAACATATAAGACTAAAATCACAAACTTGCTCCCACTAACTTTAATGTAGATACACTGATCAACGATTGTCTCTACAAAACCATATGACGTAATGATATCGTTAAACTTTAAGTACCATTGTCAAGAAGCTTATTTTAGTCCATATATTGACTTTTTTCAACTTACACACCTTGTTTTCATTCCCAGTTACCACAAATCCTTCAGGTTGGTCCATATATACTTCTTCCTCAAGCTCACCATTCAGAAAGGCCGTTTCACATCCATTTGGTGAAGCTCAAGATTATAATGAGCCATAATAGCCAAAACAATTCTTAAAGAATTCTTCTTAGATACTGGAGCAAAGGTTTCTTTATAGTCACTGCTATTTTGTTGGGTGAAACCTTTAGCAACAAGTCTAGCTTTATATCTTTCAATGTTGCCCTTTGGGTCACGTTTAGTCTTAAAGAGCCATTTAGACCCAACAGTTTTAGAATGCTTAGGTAACTCCACTAAATCCCATACTTTGTTATCAACCGCCCCACACCCGCTACGGTCACTCACTAAGGGAATGCCATAGCATTGGTGGAGTATCTTAAGTGAATATAGAACAGAAAAGTTTCAACAAGACAGATATAAGTAATACTTGAGAATTTAAAACATCATTTCATTGCAGCGGAAAGTAAAACATGTTTGGTTACATCACTAAACCATAAACAAGAGTCAAGTACATAATATCCATCTTGATAAAACAAAAGTACATAATCCCACTACATGAACTGTTAGCCATGAAAGAAAAGATAAACTGAGCTTTACATCAATGGTCCAAGCTCCAAAAGACAGATAAAGCAATCTGATCAAAGCCCACTAGTGTTAGGCCCACTCTGAGAACCTGAGGGTTGGGGAAAAAGATAAAAACAACGGGGTCAGACATAAGTCTGAGTGAGCCCTATAACTTTAACAATACAATCATTAAAGTAATTAGGGTATGATATAAACCTGGTACGGTACGACTGGGGATAAATGACTACACTAAGCAGCCAACTAGACTTAGGATAAACTAAGATAACGGTAAAGACGCGCCTATCCACCTAAGGATAAATACTACCCTGCACCACACCAGATCTACCCATCCAAGGGTAATTCCTACACTGCACCACACCAGATCTACCCACCCAAGGGTAATTCCTACTTAAAGGTTGATCCCACTAAGTGTAAATTTTAATAGTAGTTTCGTGTACCCCTAACTGACTACATAGGTGCCATCTGTCCCTATCTCCACTAGGTGTACCCACAACTTAGTAATTTTAATAGTAGTCTCGTGTACCCCTAGCTGACTACATAGGTGCCGTCTTCCCCTATCTCCACTAGGTGTACCCACTACTCCCATTCGATCGGCTCCCTAACGTAGATACCCGTGCTGACCCCACATAGGGTTGTATCACTCCCCAAAGTGGCAACCCGATACAATCAATGGTGCACGGCTTATACATACACGATGCAACAACGTCTTACCTACCAGCCCGGGTCCACACACGCATATGAAACCCGTTGGACTTGCGTTGCCACCGCTAACCCGTTTTTGGCCTCTTATAGTCAAGCCCAGTACGCGTGTCCCGTCCTCGACATGGGTCGAGCCCACTAAGATACATATGGGTTACTGGTTGAAATGGGCCCCCACAAGCTACCCACCTAAGCTTGTCATTTTTTTCTAGTGCATCCCACTTAACCCTTTTTAATAATCATGTCCACTTACATGTTTAAAGTTTGGTTAAGTCATCTACTCATATTTCGATTGCCACTCAAGGCACCCACTAGATTTCCCCATGCCACCCAAGGCACTTACTTGATTTCCACATGCCACCCAAGGCACTTACTTAACCCTTTAATCATGTTTAATTACATGTTCCACTTTGGTTAAGTATTTTAATCTTATCTTCCATTGCCACCCAAGGCAACCACCAGATTTTCCCCATGCCACCCAAGGCAATCACTTAACCCTTTAATCATGTTTAATTACATGTTCCACTTTGGTTAAGTATTCTAATCGTATTTTCTATTGCCACCCAAGGCAACCACTAGATTTTCCTCATGCCACCCAAGGCACTTACTTAACCCTTTAATCATGTTTAATTACATGTTCCACTTTGGTTAAGTATTCTAATCGTATTTTCTATTGCCACCCAAGGCAACCACTAGATTTTTCCACATGCCACCCAAGGCACCCACTTAACCCCTCATGTCCCTCTACATGCTAATATGGTTAAGTGTTTCTTAATTGATTAAGAACGTAATCGTTGTAAAGACCTCTCACATTAGACTATCTTTTATGGCAGCTGGATTTGCCGGTCGGGTCCGGGCAGCCTTACGCCATAACCGAGTCTAACCTCGTGTCTTTACACTTGTCACGTATTAAGTTTGTGCCTAAGACCTCTCACATTGGGCCAATTATTTGTAGCCGCTGGATTTGCCGGTCGGTTCCGGGCAGTCTTATGCTACAAAAGGGTCCAACCTCGTGTCTTAATCGATTAATTACACCTAATTAATCACCCCCATATTTCGAATTAATTTTCCCTAATTAATTCCAATTTTAACAATGTACATAATTGACTCAATTATGTCCATCCACTTTATGGTATGCATAATCATACCAACTTCACACCATTTCATGAACATGTATATTAACCCCATCGTTCCCCACGTAATTCGCTAACATGACATAAAAGGGAAGATTCATCACAAATACAATGGGTTCAACTTGCATAACATTAGCATCAACATGGGTTTAAAGGTGTCAACATGCATATAGCATCAAACCCAACTAGCATAAATAATCAACCCAAACTTGCATGAATCACATATGTCATAAAGAGGTTAACTTGCATAAGTTACTTATGTCATACAAAGGGGTAAACTTGCATATGTATGTATGACATACAAAGGGGTTAACTTGCATATGTATGCATCTCATACAAAGGTGTAAACTTGCACATGTTACTTGCATATAATCAAACACCAAACTTGCATAACATGTCATATATGAACTTGCATATAATCATACACCAAACTTGCATAACATATCATATATGAACTTGCATATAATCATACACCAAACTTGCATAACATATCATATATGTACTTGCATATAATCAAACACCAAACTTGCATAACATGGTGTCATAATGGATCAATGTTTATCATAGCAATTTGCATAACTAGCATCATGAACACATAGCCTAACACTTGCATAACTTGCATAACATCATGATCATGTAGCGTATAACTTGCATAACTTGCATAACATCATGAACATGTAGCATATGACTTGCATAACTTGCATAACATCATGAACATGTAGCATATAACTTGCATAACTTGCATAACATCATGATCACATAGCATATGACTTGCATAACTTGCATAACATCATGATCACATAGCATATGACTTGCATAACTTGCATAACATCATGAACACATAACACATAACTTGCATAACTTGCATAACATCACAAACACATAGCATATGATAACATAATCTTGCATTGATCCACATTCATAGCCATAACCTCATTATATCCTATCATAATCATTTCAAAAATTGGTCATTAAGGCTATAGAAAACTCACAACTTGTTTATTAGCACTCCTAAGAAGAAGATTAAGTTGCTAGAGTTGATTAGAAGTTGATTTGAGAAGCTATCTTCCTCTTTAATTTGATGGAGGCTCCTTCAAGTTGCATTTTGACGGCATAACGGTGTTGTATCTATTTTTAGTATGAATTAGGGTAGTATTAGGGTGTATTTATAGATTAGTTAGGTGTTTTAGGCCATTAGATTAACCCTAAATCAGATTAGAGCCGTCAGATCTCGTCCTAGCCACCAAAACACAGCCCAAAAGCCAAACTGGTGCACCCAGGTCACCTGGGCTCGACCAGGGAGGTCGACCCCCAGGTCGACACTAGGGTCGACACCCTAGTCGACCTGGTGGGCAGGTCGACACCCCTGTCGACCCCCAGGTCGATCCCTGGGTCTGGCGGGAATTTTCCCGCCACTTCTGAAATTTGAAATTTTTGTATTTAAAATCTGTTTTGAATTTCTGGAAACTTCTTCGGTCCTTAACTGGGTCATACGGACTCCGATTTTCGAAAACTCGGACTCTATTTCGCGTATTTTTCCGAGACGAACACAATGGCATAGCCCGTTTCCCCTGATTCAGATTTTAAAATTTAATTATGCACTGTTTTATATTATAGCAAGTTATTCAACATGCGGGGTGTTACATTCTCCCCTACTTAAAGGATTTCGTCCCCGAAATCTCTAAGTCAAGAAGAACGTATCCTACCATCCAAACAACCATCTACTCAAACCATCAAACACTGGCATCCATTGTCCTTAGAGTTTCTAATGCTATATGAACATATGCAAAAAGTGTGTATATATGTTCCCTGTCTAATGCAAAATTAGGCGGTCCACTGATTCAGTTGACCTCCTTAATGCAAACCATGATAGTGCCATGCGTCCAATATGTATGCAAAAGAACCCTATCTACACATACTATTTCTACATGTGTGCACAACCATACACCAAAATGCATCATCCATATGATAACGCAACCATTATACATCCATTAATATAGCTACCTACACACAATTTTATGCAATATGCAATATGAAGTGATTGAGCCGATCTAGTGCCTAGAGTGTTTGTATATGCATCCACGAGCAACCACTAGCAACCACTTGCATCCACACGCATCCATCAATCATAACATGTCTCAAACACATGTTTCAACCATAGGTTTACCCTATCTAAAGGTCAAAGGTACTAATGAGAGGACATACTAAAGATAAGATAAGTACTAGACAAACGATAAAGGAGAAGTTAAAAACATACCCTCAAAAAGGAATGGGTATAGTGAATGCATCTTCGCTTCTGTCTCCCAAGTAGCATTGCTCTCATCTTCTCCCCATTGCACTTTGACTAGTCGCACCTCTCTGTTTCTCAACTTCCTAATCTCTGACCCAAGGATGCGGGTAGGAGCTCGTCGAATAGTCGCATCACGCTCTACCTCTACTTCCCTAAGCAAGCTCGGCTCTACCACCTCTGCGGTCTCATGTAGGCACTTCCTCAAATGTGACACATGGAATACGTCATGTTCCCTATGCAACTGAATTATCTCTCGAAGATAAACCGAAGCTAGCCATGGAGCAGTCCTCTTGCTCTTCACGGGTATGAAATGGGCACTCTTAGTAAGTCTATCTACCACAACCCAAATTCCTGTATTACCCTTCCTCGATCTTGGTAACCCATCAATAAAATCCATCGAGATGCTATCCCACTTCCATTGCGTAACTTCCAATGGGTGAAGCAACCCACCGGGTTTCTTTTGCTCTGCTTTCACTTGTTGGCACACCAAGCATCTAGCGACATACTCGGCCACATCTTTCTTCATACCGGCCCAAAAGAAAACTCGCTTCATGTCTTGGTACATCTTGTCCCCACCGGGATGAATGGTCATCCTAGAACGATGCGCATCATCAAGAATAGCCTTCCTCAAACCCTCGTCTTGCGGTACACAAAGTCTACCGTCGTCTAGGGTGTACCTACTCAAATGGCTGGACGACTCCCCCCTTATGAGCCTCTCTACCAACTCAACCAACTATGGGTCGTCCCGCTGTGCCTCGCCAATCCGCCCCAAAAGAGTAGGTCTGACCTCTAAGGATGCTAGCTAACCGGGTATAAAGTCAACAGAAGGTCTGAAATCAAACATCGAGATAAATTCCAAGCTTCGTCGTTCCACGAACAATGGACTCAAGGACAACCTTTTTCTGCTCAAGGCGTCCGCCACCACGTTACCCTTGCCAGGGGTATACGCTATCTCGAAATCATAGGATGCTAAGAACTCCATCCACCTTTGCTGTCTCAAGACTATGCGCTCGAAGAGTCTCCAACACTTCCCTAAGATGTAGGGCATGCTTTTCTCCACTTCTAGAGAAAACCAGGATATACTTTCATACAAAATCGTCACAACTATCCATCTCTCACGCAGACCATCCTAGTCGAACTCGACATCCCCCAAGTGCAAGCCCCAAAGGCCTAAACCAATATCTGACAAACACCCAAGCGATACCTCCTTCGAATTCAGACGACCTACGTGAGATGATACTAGTAAAAACGGCTAAATAATTAAGCCCTTGTCCAACTCTGGATATCCTTGCCAGTCTCACTCCAAAACCACCGTTGATCAAATAACTGGCTTTGCTTAACCTATTAAGCACATATGAAAACTTATTTCGTTCTTAGAAAAGACCAAGATGTCATCCACAAAGACCACTACAAAGTTATTTAGGTACTCCCTGAACACCCTACTCATCAAATCAACAAAATATGCGGGGGCGTTCGTCAAACCAAATGGCATCACAAGCCACTCATAGAAACCATCTGGAATCCTAAAGGCAGTCTTGTCTACACTATCCTCAGTCACTCCCAACTGATGAAACCCCGTGACTAAGTCCAACTGTGAAACACTGAGGCGCCAACCAACCGATCAAAAAGATCATCAATCCTTGGCAATGGGTGTCTATTCTTCTTTGTGAGCTTGTTGAGTTCTCTTATAGTCTACACAAAGTCTGAGGGACCCATCCGCCTTCGTGGCAAAAACTACTGGAGCACCCCACTCCGATATACTTCGTCTTATGAACCCCTTCTCAAGCAACTCCCCTACTTGCTTATGGAGTTCCCTCCTCTCATGAGGAGCCATGTGGCGCACTGGCTAAGATACTTGTTTAGCATTATCCACCAGGTATATTCAAAAGTCTATCTCCCGCTTCGGAGGTAAGCCCTTCACCTCCTCGAACTCATCCGAGTATTCCCGGACCACTCTAACAGATCGCAAATTCTCGACCGAAGTGTCAAGCGATTCAAAATAACTTAGCAAAACAGAATCTATGGGATTACAAGAGATCTCGAGAGTGTTACCCAAGCGGGTCATGAGCCTAACAACTCTCCTTTCGCAATCAAGAACGGCACCATTACTGGATAACCAGTCCATGCCCAAAATCAACCCATAGCCCGTGAAGCCCAAAACAAAGGCATCACACCTAAACTCAACGCTAAGTATGAGGATCTTCAAACCCAAACATATCATGGACAAATAAGTGGAGCCCCCATTTGGATTTGAAACAACCACGGGACCATCTACTAAACTGGTGTCTAGGTGCAGTGACTCAACTAATGATGATGAGATAAACGAATGTGATGCGCCAGAGTCGAATAAAGTTCGAACAGGATGATCGAGAGAACCAAATTTCAACTTAGACGGTCCTACCCCCATCAGGTATACCCGTCGTGAGGGAATACATCTACCCTCCAGAAGATCCTGTACTTCGTCCTTACCTCTTTGGACAACCTTAATAAGGTGTCCTATTTCTCCAAAACAACTAGCCTTCCCCTTCTCATTCTCCTTTCGTGGCCTTCTTGCCACGATAAGGTTTCGTCCTTTATTTACCTAACAGCTATTTGAACCTTCCTCTCTCGTCCATCTTAAAGGTACCCATAAGCCCTCCACCTCCTTGGACTAACTTCTTAGCCTGGCAGACGACTTAGTCCCTTGAAGTGGTTCTTCCGTCCTTCATACGGAAGTCCTTATTTATCTTTAAAAGACATCTATACACGGAGGGGAAATTCAAAAAGAGAAAGAGGAAGAGATTCAAAACGGAGAATCGAAGGAAGGATATATGGCTCTTGGGGATTATGTTCTTTTCTTTCAAAAACTTTTCTCTTAAAAACATGTTTTTGAAAATACTTCTTCCAAAAATGTTTCTAGAAAAACAATTTTCTAAAAGTTTTATCTGTTCTGGTAACCTTAAGGTCTGATACCACGTGTAACACCCCACACCCGCTACGGTCACTCACTAAGGGAATGCCATAGCATCGGCGGAGTATCTTAAGTGAATATAGAACAGAAAAGTTACAACAAGACAGATATAAGTAATACTTGAGAATTTAAAACATCATTTCATTGCAGCGGAAAGTAAAACATGTTTGGTTACATCACTAAACCATAAACAAGAGTCAAGTACATAATATCCATCTTGATAAAACAAAAGTACATAATCCCACTACATGAACTGTTAGCCATAAAAGAAAAGATAAACTGAGCTTTACATCAATGGTCCAAGCTCCAAAAGACAGATAAAGCAATCTAATCAAAGCCCACTAGTGCTAGGCCCACTCTGAGAACCTGAGGGTTGGGGAAAAAGATAAAAACAACGGGGTCAGACATAAGTCTGAGTGAGCCCTATAACTTTAACAATACAATCATTAAAGTAATTAGGGTATGATATAAACCTGGTACGGTACGACTGGGGATAAATGACTACACTAAGCAGCCAACTAGACTTAGGATAAACTAAGATAACGGTAAAGACGCGCCTATCCACTTAAGGATAAATACTACCCTGCACCACACCAGATCTACCCACCCAAGGGTAATTCCTACACTGCACCACACCAGATCTACCCACCCAAGGGTAATTCCTACTTAAAGGTTGATCCCACTAAGTGTAATTTTTAATAGTAGTTTTGTGTACCCCTAGCTGACTACATAGGTGTCGTCTGCCCCTATCTCCACTAGGTGTACCCACAACTTAGTAATTTTAATAGTAGTCTCGTGTACCCCTAGCTGACTACATAGGTGCCGTCTGCCCCTATCTCCACTAGGTGTACCCACTACTCCCATTCGATCGGCTCCCTAACGTAGATACCCGTGCTGGCCCCACAGTGGGGGTGTATCACTCCCCAAAGTGGAAACCCGATACAATCAATGGTGCACGGCTTATACCTACACGATGCAACAACGTCTTACCTACCAGCCCGGGTCCACACACGCATATGAAACCCGTTGGACTTGCGTTGCCACCGCTAACCCGTTTTTGGCCTCTTATAGTCAAGCCCAGTACGCGTGTCCCGTCCTCGACCTGGGTCGAGCCCACTAAGATACATATGGGTTACTGGTTGAAATGGGCCCCCACAAGCTACCCACCTAAGCTTGTCATTTTTTTCTAGTGCATCCCACTTAACCCTTTTTAATAATCATGTCCACTTACATGTTTAAAGTTTGGTTAAGTCATCTACTCATATTTCGATTGCCACTCAAGGCACCCACTAGATTTCCCCATGCCACCCAAGGCACTTACTTGATTTCCACATGCCACCCAAGGCACTTACTTAACCCTTTAATCATGTTTAATTACATGTTCCACTTTGGTTAAGTATTTTAATCTTATCTTCCATTGCCACCCAAGGCAACCACCAGATTTTCCCCATGCCACCCAAGGCAATCACTTAACCCTTTAATCATGTTTAATTACATGTTCCACTTTGGTTAAGTATTCTAATCGTATTTTCTATTGCCACCCAAGGCAACCACTAGATTTTCCTCATGCCACCCAAGGCACTTACTTAACCCTTTAATCATGTTTAATTACATGTTCCACTTTGGTTAAGTATTCTAATCGTATTTTCTATTGCCACCCAAGGCAACCACTAGATTTTTCCACATGCCACCCAAGGCACCCACTTAACCCCTCATGTCCCTCTACATGCTAATATGGTTAAGTGTTTCTTAATTGATTAAGAACGTAATCGTTGTAAAGACCTCTCACATTAGACTATCTTTTATGGCAGCTGGATTTGCCGGTCGGGTCCGGGCAGCCTTACGCCATAACCGAGTCTAACCTCGTGTCTTTACACTTGTCACGTATTAAGTTTGTGCCTAAGACCTCTCACATTGGGCCAATCATTTGTAGCCGCTGGATTTGCCGGTCGGTTCCGGGCAGTCTTATGCTACAAAAGGGTCCAACCTCGTGTCTTAATCGATTAATTACACCTAATTAATCACCCCCATATTTCGAATTAATTTTCCCTAATTAATTCCAATTTTAACAATGTACATAATTGACTCAATTATGTCCATCCACTTTATGGTATGCATAATCATACCAACTTCACACCATTTCATGAACATGTATATTAACCCCATCGTTCCCCACGTAATTCGCTAACATGACATAAAAGGGAAGATTCATCACAAATACAATGGGTTCAACTTGCATAACATTAGCATCAACATGGGTTTAAAGGTGTCAACATGCATATAGCATCAAACCCAACTAGCATAAATAATCAACCCAAACTTGCATGAATCACATATGTCATAAAGAGGTTAACTTGCATAAGTTACTTATGTCATACAAAGGGGTAAACTTGCATATGTATGTATGACATACAAAGGGGTTAACTTGCATATGTATGCATCTCATACAAAGGTGTAAACTTGCACATGTTACTTGCATATAATCAAACACCAAACTTGCATAACATGTCATATATGAACTTGCATATAATCATACACCAAACTTGCATAACATATCATATATGAACTTGCATATAATCATACACCAAACTTGCATAACATATCATATATGTACTTGCATATAATCAAACACCAAACTTGCATAACATGGTGTCATAATGGATCAATGTTTATCATAGCAATTTGCATAACTAGCATCATGAACACATAGCCTAACACTTGCATAACTTGCATAACATCATGATCATGTAGCGTATAACTTGCATAACTTGCATAACATCATGAACATGTAGCATATGACTTGCATAACTTGCATAACATCATGAACATGTAGCATATAACTTGCATAACTTGCATAACATCATGATCACATAGCATATGACTTGCATAACTTGCATAACATCATGATCACATAGCATATGACTTGCATAACTTGCATAACATCATGAACACATAACACATAACTTGCATAACTTGCATAACATCACAAACACATAGCATATGATAACATAATCTTGCATTGATCCACATTCATAGCCATAACCTCATTATATCCTATCATAATCATTTCAACAATTGGTCATTAAGGCTATAGAAAACTCACAACTTATTGATTAGCACTCCTAAGAAGAAGATTAAGTTGCTAGAGTTGATTAGAAGTTGATTTGAGAAGCTATCTTCCTCTTTAATTTGATGGAGGCTCCTTCAAGTTGCATTTTGACGGCATAACGGTGTTGTATCTTTTTT
This sequence comes from Allium sativum, assembly GCA_030737875.1. Taxonomy (NCBI): domain Eukaryota; kingdom Viridiplantae; phylum Streptophyta; class Magnoliopsida; order Asparagales; family Amaryllidaceae; genus Allium; species Allium sativum. The sequence goes on from CM060918.1 coordinate 552,619,121, forward strand.
AGTATGAATTTGGGTAGTATTAGGGTGTATTTATAGATTAGTTAGGTGTTTTAGGCCATTAGATTAACCCTAAATCAGATTAGAGCCGTCAGATCTCGTCCTAGCCACCAAAACACAGCCCAAAAGCCAAACTGGTGCACCCAGGTCACCTGGGCTCGACTAGGGAGGTCGACCCCCAGGTCGACACTAGGGTCGACACCCTAGTCGACCTGGTGGGCAGGTCGACACCCCTGTCGACCCCCAGGTCGACTCCCTGGGTCTGGCGGGAATTTTTCCGCCACTTCTGAAATTTGAAATTTTTGTATTTAAAATCTGTTTTGAATTTCTGAAAACTTCTTCGGTCCTTAACTGGGTCATACGGACTCCGATTTTCGAAAACTCGGACTCTATTTCGCGTATTTTTCCGAGACGAACACAATGGCATAGCCCGTTTCTCCTGATTCAGATTTTAAAATTTAATTCTGCACTGTTTTATATTATAGCAAGTTATTCAACATACGGGGTGTTACACAACCGTTGACTTGATTTCTTCTTTCATGGCAGTAAACCATTTTTCAGAATTATCACTTTCTATGGCTTTCTTAAATGAGATCGGGTCTTCATCAAGGCTTAAATCATATTCACTTCCAACAGCATAAACCACATAATCATCTGAAATAGCGGATCTTCTTTCCCTTATAGATCGCCTTAAAGGTTCACGTGGTTCATGATGTTCTTCTTGAATTATGATTGGTTCATCAACCATAACTTTGTCTTGTGGGATTTGAACATCATCATGTTGTTCCATTGTATCATTTGAATGTGAAGCAACAATGGGTACAACTACTTTAGAAGAAATAACAGGTGAAGGAAATTCAACCTGAATTTCTTGTATGTCCAATTTTCGTGATTCACCACTCCCACTAGTTTGACCATTTTCAGTGAACCTAGCATTTCCCGTCTCTACTATTCTCGTACTATGGTTAGGGCAATAAAATATATACCCCATTGACTTTTTAGGATAGCCAATAAAAGAGCCACTGACTATCCTAGGATCAAGTTTCTTTTCATGTGGATTATACAACCTCACTTCTACTTGGCATCCCCAAACACGAAGATGCCGTAAACTAGGTTTCCTTCCTGCCACGGTTCATAAGGAGTCTTAGGAACCGCTTTGTTGCAGTCTTCAATGCATACATTCACAATGAAAGAGGTAATGAACAATTACTTAACATGCTCCTAACCATACCTATTAATGTACAATTCCGCCTCTCAGCTACACCATTCTGCTGAAGTGTACCATGCATTGTATATTGTGCACAAATGCCTCTACTTTCAAGCAACTTTGCAAATGGACCTGGACATTGTCCACTTCCATTAAATTTTTCATAAAACTCGCCACCTCTATCAGACCTCACTACCTTTATTTTTCTATCTAACTGCCTTTCGATTTAATTAATAAACACCTCTAGGACGTTCACATATTGAGTCTTTTCATGCAGTAGATATACATATCCATAATGTGAGTAATCATCAATAAAGGTGATAAAGTATCTTTCACCGCGCCATGAAGGAGCATGAAAAGGGCCACATATATCGGTGTGGATTAACTCAAGTAGTTGATTACTTCTCATGGCTGGCTTCTTTACTGTGTGTTTAGTATGCTTGCCTTTAATGCAGTCTACACATACAGCTAAGTCACTAAAATCCAATTGAGAAAGAATTCCATTCTTTACTAACCTCAATATTCTTTCCTTGGAAATGTGACCTAATCTTTGATGCCACAATAAAGCAGAACTTCATTGGATGCACTACGCTTAATGCCTTGATTTTCAACACTAAATAGAGATTCAGAAAACTTAACATCAAGATTGAACCTATAAAGTGAATCAATCAAAGTACCACAACCATAATAGTAATTATTTTGATACAATGAAAAACCACCATGTCCAAACTTTACATAAAAACCTAAATTATCCAATTTACTCATAGAAACACGATTTCTAGCACACTCAGGTACATAAAGACATCCTTCAAGATCTACATGACAACCAGTGTTAAAATACAATCTATAAGTCCCAATGCCCTCAATTTGCGCCTTTATCCTGTTTCCCATGAACAAGTATTGTTCAGCTCCTTTTATGGGCTGGATCGAACAGAATCCCTGTTTAATGTGAGATACATGAGTAGTGGCACCAGAATCTAACCACCAAGTATTATTAGGAACTTCTATAAGGTTTGATTCAAAGAAAACCAAACTATAATATGTACCTTTCTTTTCGAACCAAGCCTTCCTTTTTGGACAATCTTTCTTGAAATGCCCCATTTTCTTGCAAAAGAAACACTTCTGCTCTCCTTCCGGATTTGACCTTCAGGTCCTTTTATGGATGCTTTGCCCTACTTCTTATACTTCTTACTTGGTTTTTCTTTACTAATGCCAACACCATCATGACCTGTGAGATGAATTGCATGATCCTTCATCTTCTTTAATCTCCCTTCCTCTTGAACCAACATGGCCTTTAATTCCTGAAAGTTCCGTTTATCCTTAATGGTGTTGTAGTTAACCTGGAACTGACCAAACTCAAAAGGTAGAGAGTTAATGATGAATTGAACCAAGAATGCTTCATTAACTTCCATTCCCATGGTCTTTAACTTTGCTGCCAAGTTAGACATATGTGTTACATGATCATGGATGGGCTGAGACCAGTCAAACTTCTTTGTAGTTAGCTGACACATGAGGCTTCCTACAATTGATTTGTCTGCCAGATCCGATTTTGAACACTCCTTAATCATACGCATAAAATCCATTGCATTCTTTGTCTTAGGCAGAGATGGCTGAATACTTTCAGCCATTGTCATTCTCATGAGGTTTAAACTCAACCTATTAGATTTCTCCCATGCCTCATAACGAGACTTCTCAGTCTCAGAGCTATCATCTGTAATGATTGGAGGTTCATCTGTTAATATTGCAAGGTCCAATGCCATTATACCCAGTGTAAACCAGATCTGTTCAGACCATTCATCATAGTTAAGCCCATTGAACTTCAGGACAGAGTTGGCGGTTGCAAACATATTTGATGAAGCTGCAAACATTAATACATACTTATCTATTAGTACTTTGAAAAATCTGATGCAGATGCAAGATTTCCAACTAATGTATTTAAAGCATGCATCTAAGTAACCTTTAGGCAATACTTAAACAATGCACTATCATTGATGCTAAAATATCATAATTTAGTGTAATATACTTAGCTAAACAAGCATGTTATCTTTGGATATACGCACTATTCAATCTATGTAATTATGACTAATTCCTTTTATCTTATTAATCTACATTCAATGACCAACCTTTGGGCTGTCTCATAGAATATAGATAATAAAACAAATGATCATTCTTTTTTTTCTTTTCTTTTTAATGTCATTTCATAGCATCTCTACAATCATGATCAATCAAATTATATTATTTTTCAATGTCAAAATGTAATATAACAAGACCACTTTGGTGACTGACATGTTAGTACCGACATTGAATTCTAATGAATAGTGTTCTTCTTATAATATCATAATATTCAGAACACAATTACTTAAATAGCTTAACTAACATGGGTTATATGATACATAATATACATTTATAAATGAAGCGCAACATGTTATTTAGAAACGTACAGTCCAACTGCATACTATTTTGCTGTCTCAGTTGTTAATTCAAGAACAACATACCGTTCTCAATAGCATACCATTCAGAAAAAGCATATTGTTCACCAAAATTCATGGCGCACAACATAAAGAAGACAACAGTACAAGGCTATACATGAACTCAAACCCAAATAGTCAAAACCAGTCAATGACATGGTGAATCACTCAAGTTTCAGTGGCTTTGATACCAATTGTAAGCATTTTATTTCAGTTTTCATTTAAGAAGAACTAAGATCCAATGAATCAACTTGATATGATTCAACCAAAAATAGATAGCATAAAAAAGAAAAGGAAAAACACTTACCCGATTCCATGTTAACTTTTGCACTGATAATAATATTTCTCCTCTCTTGCCTTTTTCCTTGTAAGTCTTTAATGGATAGAACTGATTTGTTGTACCTTTTTCTTTTTTATTCAGAAATGGCAACCTTTTGTTTCTTTTCCTTTTATTTTTATTTTATGTAAAAGATGATTCGGTTATTAGACAATAAAAGAAACTGCCCACTATATACTCCTTGCATTTGAACTTAAAATTACTTTATCCATAACTGCCACCCAATCTTTTATTATGACAAATTGCAGTTGTTATATATAACAAACTGCAATCACCATATCACTATAAACAGAAAAAGATAAACACATAATTAGGCAAGGAAGAGGGATAATAAGTACCCTGAATTCTAACGACTTTAACCAAAACCGATCCATCACGATGTCGACTTTAATGTTAAAATTCCAGCATATAATATGAACTTAATCCTTGTAATTAAATCATAAGACACATAGTCTACTTGAACATAGAGATGTTCTTACATCCATCCTCTTCTTTCGTGCATCTCTCTGATGCGCATTATATTGACTTCGTTCGGGGATCTTAAGTACTCCTCCCCGTGGACGTCCACCTCAGCCTAACAGAATATTTCAAATGTTTCAAGTGTCGTGCTCTCCGCAATTCAGTATGCATCCTCTAGTGCATCTGCTGGAGTGCCATAAGTTAACACTCTCATAGCGGACGTCATTTTCTGTTCACCGGTTAGCCCTATGTCTTTTATGCATTTTGTTTGTACTTACAGTAATCATTGTTACCTTGTATACCCTCCAATATTCGAAGAAATAGATCACTTTTCATCCTGTATCTTCTACAAAAAATATCAGGCTTGTAATTGCAGTTGTCGTTGAAGTAATCTTGCATCAGAGATTTATGTTATGCAGCTTGGTTTCGGTGTATAAACTTCCTTCCAGGAACCGATCCCCGGGGAGTTGTGGATGATGAACCATAGGCTTCATGGTATATGTTCCGTATTTCTTGTATTTCTTCTGCTTCCTCTTGAAGAGTTTCTTCTTCATCCGAATCGCTCTTAAAAGCTACCATGCATTGCATAAAATAGGAATCCATTTTTTGTAACTTTGTATGGAAATGAGATATGGTTTGCAATGTTGCTAAAGTATATAAGGTATGAGATTTCGGTTATTGTGTAGCTTTATTTTTCTATGAGTTGCTTTATTAATTTGTGTGCAGATTTATTAGTTGGAGTGTACATTTGTCGATAACCGTGTAGTTGCTCAGCTTTATTGGTTGGAGTATCCATTTGTCGATAATTGTGTACATGCAGTGCTCAGCTTTTATTGGTACGAGTGTCTCTTTTTCGATAAATGTGCAAATGAAATGCTCAAATTTAATAGCTAACGAGTTAAATGTGCAAGGCCATCCCCTCATATAGCTAAGGAGTTAAACGTGTAGGATCGTCCCCTAATATAGCCAAGGAATTAAACGTGTAGGGTCATCCCCTAATATAGCTATGGAGTTAAACGATTAGGGTCGCCCCCTAATCTAGCTATGGAAAATTTGAATTCAATTTAATAATTGATCGATGTTTGAATGTAAAAATTATAAACCATATAAAAACGAGCTCGTAATGTCACGGTAGTTCGTACTTATACGTTTTGAACTTCAAGCGACTCTACAAAGTCCAATATACGTCTGAATTATTTAAAAATACAATCATTTGGATCTATTTGATTATTGAATTGCAATGAAAAAGAAATATCGGGATTTCGTATTGTAGATTAGGAGTTATGTCAAAGTCAAATTTTCAAAAGGTCACTGTATAATCGTTTCTGAAATTTATCTATTTATTTAAATAATCGAAAGGAAAATTTAAAAGGTTAAATTCCTCATTTGGACATTACTTCAAAAGGTCATTGTATAATCATTTATGAAATTTTCCGTATTACATACGAATTTTCAAAAGGTCGTCGCATTATATCCAAAGTTGTTGAAGCATACAGTGTTACAGTAAATAGTATATAGGACAAAGTGGCTGCAGTATCCAATGTCGAGTCTAAATCGTAGACTCTTCCACGTTGCACAAATGTCAAAGAACTTAGTAGGTTTGACTCATTTTCCCAACTGTTTAATTAGGGCCCGTTAGTAATTAACAATAATTGTCATTACCCACTCAGCTATAATGCATATGACTTCTCGGCACGATTCCAATGTGGCTACAGTATATAATATACAATACATCGTATACAGTAAATGGTATTCATTGTTGATACCATCATCATTTTCCTATGGTAACTCATTTTCCTCCTTTTCCTTTGTAGCCTTTGGTCATAAATACCAGAGATAAGCCAACTAGGAAAATTACATCAACTAATAAAATGCCAATTTCTTATCCCTCCTCTTACAGTTACACTGATATTCTGGTTGGATCATCAAATCCTAATCTGTCTTCACCAAGAGAACCGAGTGAGTGGTATATCGAAATGGAAGAGTGACTCCATGACGATTTGCGACAAATGGAACTGGAAGAAGGGATGCAACAAGTGGAAACAGGCCATCAACAGCAACAACAGGTTCAATAACGTGCCCAAAGGTCACGCACTGTAACTCCTCCTGTGAGAGATAAAGTTGAAGAGGATGAGATACACTCTGCAAATATTGTATGTTTTTGTGGTTTTGAGGCTCCACAACTAGTCGTTTGACATGGAAACAACGTTGAACGCTGATATTATTATTGTCCCGTGCATACGAACGGATGTGACTTTGGACAGTGGGTAGACAAACATTTTCTTTCTAAAGAAATTATATATGCTTTGAAACTTGAAGAAGAGATAAGAAAGTTACGAAATCAAGTTAATGACCTTAGCCATGCCAATTACCGACTGCGGCATGGTTTAAATTATAGGTTTAGTATTTTATATTATGCCAGTCAGGAATGTTTATGACCTGTTTGATCTTTATGCTTAGTATTATTTGTATCTTTATGCTTAATATCAGTTGTATCATTCTGCTTAATATTAGTTGTATCGTTATGTTTTTAGTAGTTGTATTTGTATGCTTTATTATCAGTTGTATCGTGAGTTTTATATGTACATTCAGACGTTTTATAACAACCTAAACTGATAATAAGCCTAAAATAAAAAATGTTTAATTTTTTAATGCGCGCCATTATTATCAGCGCGTTAACGTAATGCGCCGATAATATCGGCACGCCATTAAAATCGGCGCGCGCCTGTTTGGAGATTTAGACAAATCTCCCCTTAATATTACGAGTCGTAGGATTACGACTCGTAAAACTGTTGGAGATGCTCTTAGTAATAGGGTAAGACACCTGACTAGATATTCATTGACAAATTTGTTTGGGCTGATATGTAATTTTCTGAAGGTTTCAAGGGGAAAATTGATTATTTGCCTATGCAAAAATGCTCACTATATAAGCTACGTTTAGAATTCAAAGAAAGAGGAAATAGGCTTGATTAAGTATTTGATCATGGTATGTCTAGCCTAAAGAAGGGGTTTCCAGTATCTCTTTCTTCAATTCTAATTTCCTCAAATCGAACTTTATAAAGAATTTGACGATCATTATAGTCAACCTCTTGTGCTCTTTTGATTGTGGTAACAAAAAGCTCTCTACGAAATAGATGTACACTAACACAGCGTTAGTGAAACCGCTACAAATCTTGTGTGTGACCTATTTTATCATTATTGTCTATTATTTTATTTTTTCCAATTTAGACTAGTTTACGTGGATTGTTATTTTTTAACTTTGTTGATAGAGATATTAAGATTGGTTGTTTTCACACATCATACAATGATTTCGTCTTCCACTATGCTCTAGAGTTTGGATTTGAGAATATATTTTTAGTTCAAGTTTTATAACACTTGGTATTAAAGAATTGATGCTTGTTTGGTGTTGGTGGAATACTGGAACCAGACAATATCTCGAAAAGCCCCCTAATTGTTGGCCCAAGTAGTGTAGCTCTATATGTACATGGATCACATGCGGTTTTTGTTTCTCAATTAGTTATTGAGAAGTCGATGATGACAATGATTTTGAAAATGGTAATTGAAGATGAAAACGGTACTTTTAAGAGTTGTGTGCATCAGATTGCGTCTGACATGTATTCATTGTCAACGGACACAACAATCTTAAATGAGAGGAAATGTAAAAGTGGACATTCACCACACTTCAACTTATTCTGAAAGAAAATGTGATCTCCAAAACTAGCGATGAGACTAACCCTAAGGGAAACTAGGATAAGTAGGAGGAATTGTATAATCAGATATCACTAACTATTTGTTGATCTTTTATCGAATGTTCTTATACTTCGCTTAAAGCACACTTGAGTAGCTCTATTGTTTGCTTATAAAGATAATGGCGATAAATCTGAATATTGAGGAAGAGAAAATCACAACGATACTATTATGTTCGTTGTTTAACCATTATATGGGTTCCCCGGATAGCTCTATCTATAGACTATAAACTTCGACTCTTAAAGCTAGTCTTCTTATTGAGGAGTTGGAGGATGAAATTAAGGAGTTAAATGATAGTAGTAGTGGTACTAATAGTGGTCTCAGTTTGTTTGAAAAGAAGGAGAGATATGAGAAAGAGGGATATTGTGGGTGATCTAAATCAAGGAACCATGGTTGGAGAGGAAATTCTATGGTAAGAAATAATAAGTTCCTTATTTGCAAGAAGTTCAATCATTGGAAGAACGAGTAATCAGATAAGGATAAGAAGAAGAAGAAAATTGCTTCTTCATCCATTGTGGTAGAGAGTGGAGTCGTGAGGTTGATGATAACACATTCATAGTGGCAACATCAGATATTTTGTGTAGTGTAACAACCCGTAAAATGCGAGCCTGTTTGAAATTTTTATTTTGGCAATTTTAGCGAATTTTGATTATTTAAAATGAATTATTTTAAATAATATCGACGAGAAATTTATTTTGAATAGAATTCGACGTATATATTATATACGTCGTCGTTAGAATATAAATAATTATATATAATTATAAAAGGAATTGAAAATGGCGCGGTAGTTCGATAATTTGATTTCAAACTTCAATTGAATGTACCGGGTGCAAAACAATCCGGATTTTAGTGAAACCAAAAATGATAATATCTAATTGATAATATATTTCTATCGAATCCGAAAAATCAAGATTTCATAACGGGAATCAAAGGATATGTCCAGTTGAAAATTCTGAATAGTCGCTATGGAATTCAGGCCCTTAAAAATGGACATTTTGCAAATGACCTCGGATTTCGACGAAACCACTTTTGTTGGGTCCGTGACGTTGAATTATTGCTAGGTTCCAAATTTCATAATTTTTCGAATCAATATGTGAGCGTGGCAAAGGAAAACGCGTTTGACCAGTTTTAGTTGATTTTAATCGACTGGAAATTGGCCATTTTTCAAACGGCCTCAGAATTCGACGAAACTAGTTTTGCTAGGACCGTATCGTCAATACGAAGCTAGAAAATATTTTTGTGGGATTTATAGAGTTAGTATGTGACCTCGGTAAATTGAAATATACGTTTAAAATTCAATATAATGATTTAAATGTAAATGCAACGGAAACTGATCGAAACGGTCGATTCAGCTTGCGGTACATATCCCATTGTGTTCGGAATGGGGGTGAAAAGCTATGGGCGACAGGCGGTGGACCTCGTATAGAGGTCGTATGTAAAAGTCAACCTTTTTAGAAATTAAAATAATTAAATAAAATAATAAAATTTAAAATTCTTTTCTTCTTAACTACCCAGGCCCCCCCCCCCCCGATTTCATTCTACAGAAAAAAAAAAAGCGCTCGAGCTCCAGACCTAGCCGCCAGGGACGACGCCGCCACCGCCGACCGCGACCTCCCCCAGTCCGGCGCCTCCTCCTGCTACGCCCCCTTCACCATCTCCCCCTCCCTTCGATCGAACGCGCGAACCCTTTCCCCTCCGCCTCCCTTCAGCCCTAGCCACCCATCCTCCCACCGCCGCCTCGTCCAGATCGCCAGACCCCGGCGTCGACAGTCCCCCCCCCTGTAAGTCGTTTTTTTTTAATTTATTTGTTTTATTTTAATTTTATATAAACAGGAAAATTAAAAACTGATTTTAACAGGAAAATTAAAAACTGATTTTAACAGGAAAATTAAAAACTAATTTTTATAGAAATTAAAAACTGATTTTTATAGAAATTAAAAACTGATTTTTATAGAAATTAAAAACTGATTTTTATAGAAATTAAAAACTGATTTTTACAGGAAAATTAAAAACTGATTTTTACAGGAAAATTAAAAACTGATTTTTACAGGAAAATTAAAAACTGATTTTTACAGAAATTAAAAACTGATTTTTATAGAAATTAAAAACTGATTTTTATAGAAATTAAAAACTGATTTTTATAGCAATTAAAAACTGATTTTTATAGAGTTTAAAAATAGGATTTTCATATTTTGAACTTCGAAAAGAAAATAGGATGTTTATATTTTGAACTTCGAAATAAAAATAGAATTTTTATATATTGAACTTCGAAATAAAAATATGATTTTTATATATCGAATAGTGAAATAAAAATTCGATTTTTATATATCGAATAGTGAAATAAAAATATGATTTTTATATATCGAATAGTGAAATAAAAATTCGATTTTTATATATTGAATAGCGAAATAAAAATATGATTTTTATATGTCGAATAGTGAAGTAAAAATTCGATTTTTACATATGTAGTGGCTACGGTCAACGAAGGTGACAAGAAGGCGAAACGACGAAGACTTCTGCAAAGGAAGTGCCGTGGAGCTAGGATAGCTATAAGTGAGAATTTCTCACCTTTCAATTTCTTTTTCTAATTATATATATATACTAGGATGCAGACGGTGCTTAGTAGCACCCGACACAATCGTCCACAAACCATGGACTTGTTTGTTTGGTTGCATAGATTAGTTATATGATGTGATTTGAATTGGTTGTTTGGTGATTTTGATTGATGTGTGAATGGCGTGGGCCTTCACTAGACCGGGGATAAGGCTAGGCCTCGTCCCGTTTCTAGTATCGTGCCGTTATGCCGCCGAAATTTTCTAAAATATGTTAGAAAATAAAAATATCATTTTATTGTGTAAATGAATAATAGAAATTCATATGTTGGAATAAAATGTTTTATCGTTAAAAATATAATTTTTAACGTGAATATGAATATAGTGAAAGTGAATAAATAAATATTCATTAACAAACCAGACGGTTTGTTTATGTACACCTATTTGAAGGACATTGATTGGGTCAATAAATTTTACACTTCGCCCAATTGCACAAATAAAATCTTTGTTTGATTGTTTGAAAACCCCACACGGGTGTTGGGATGAAATTTGAAGTTCACTCATCCTGATTGATTAAATATGTCGATCGATTGATTGACAGGCTGTTATAAGCGTTGAATATCTATATTTGATGCTTATATAGTGTAGTGCACTTTGGTTGATGGTTGATTATTTTTCAATCCTATGATATACATGTGTTGTATGAAAATCCATATAATTAACTTTATATGGTAATTGATTGGGCCTCATTCCAATTTGAAAAATAAAGAATATTATAAAATAAAAGTTCATGTGTTGACAGTACTCATCCTTTGAGATTGGTCATGTGTTGAACGAAATATATTGATAATAACAACTATTTTGAAAAAGAAATATTTGAAATAAAATATTTGAAATAGAAATTTATGAAGCCGTGTTGATTAGACTGACGCCATTTTGACGTGAACGATATTGAAAACGATTTCGAAATGAATTGAATTGAAAACGATTTCGAAATGAATTGAATTGAAAACGATTTCGAAATGAATTGAATTGAAAACGATTTCGAAATGAATTGAATTGAAAACGATTTCGAAATGAATTGAATTGAAAACGATTTCGAAATGAATTGAATTGAAAACGATTTCGAAATGAATTGAATTGAAAACGATTTCGAAATGAATTGAATTGAAAACGATTTCGAAATGAATTGAATTGAAAACGATTTCGAAATGAATTGAATTGAAAACGATTTCGAAATGAATTGAATTGAAAACGATTTCGAAATGAATTGAATTGAAAACGATTTCGAAACGAATTGAATAGAAAACGAATGTGATTTCAATTGAATATATAACGAATTTGATTCGAATAGAAAACCAATTTGAATTGAATCGGATAGAAAACCAATTTGAATTGAATTGAATAGAAAACGACTTTGGAATTGAATTAAATTGAAAACGAATTCAAATTGAATTGAAAGCGAATTGAAATGAATTCAAATTGAATTGAAATTTGAATTGAATAGAAATGAATTCTAAAACGAATTTATAAAGAAGAATTCAATTTTGATTTGAATTGAAAAGAAAGTTGAAATTGCTTTTGAAACGATTTTAAAAATATTTATATAATTCGTTTTAAATAGAAATCGACGAAATATATATTATATATATTATATATATAATATAATGGCCTGAATAGAACGCGCCGCGCCGCGGCAGTTCGCGAATTTCGACCATTTATTTCAAACGGACATTACGGGAGATCCGACCGTCGGATTCTCCTAAAACCGGAACCGTTGGGTTCGTATCGATAAAAGCTTTCTAACGAATGTTAGAAATTTGAAATCTAACGGTTGGATTTGGAGATACGTCCAAATCAAATTCGAAAAAGGTCGCTGTAAGTGCAGTTCGATGGCCGTTGATGGAAATCGACTGTACGGGCCTTGATAAAATTATTAAAAATAGTAATAATTTATGTAAAATCATAAGAAATGATTTGTGAAGATTTGGGATGAAAAACTCCATATTTGAAAAGATAAAAATAGATTTTTATCGAAATGAACTAGTTTTGAACTAGAAATATAATTCTATTTATTTTTAAATAAATAAATTGAATTTAAAAAGGGTTTTAAAAATAACCAGAATATCCAATGATTGCATTGGAGTGGATTTGAATCGAAATTGTCTTCGGAATATTTCGATGTTGGAATTCGTGATTATACAGGTGTTGTTATGGAAATTTGAAAGATATATATATTTATATCGTTATTTCCAATACGACATTTGTTAGTCGTAGAATTCGATATTGAATATAAGCCGATATATTTTCTATTCAGAGTCTTGTATTGAATATCGAATGTGATTTGGGTTTGTCGTGAATGGTGTCTTCACTAACACTGTTCTTGAACCCAGTTGAGAAAAGATTAAATCTTTTTATTTAGATTTAATGAAGTGTACCAATTAAATAATATTTAATTGAAATTGAATTGATATTGATTTTTGGGTTTATCGTGGACAGTGTTTTAAATAACACTCGTTCTTTAACCCGATAATTAATGGAATGTGATTTTGGGTTTATCGTGAACCGTGTTTTAAATGACACTGATTCTTTAACCCAGTCGAAGATTAAAACTAAGTGGAGTTTTAATGAATCTTTAATTAGATTGAAATGATCGAAAGTGGAGTATCACCAGTTTTTCTCCAGGCGATAGTTAAATCTTTAATTAGATTTGAACGTGAAATGGTAATTGAATTTACCGATAACACTGTGGTGTTAAATATGAAGTATTACCAGTTTTACTTCATGGGATGAATAGGTTGGGATTGGGAAATTAAAACAAATGATTACTTCGGTAAGGTTCGTTAATCCCGACTAGTTTGAATTGAGATTCAAAAATAGATTAAAGAATAAATTAAAGAATTTATCTTTGATAAAATTAATGGGAACCTTTCCCTATGAATGTGAAATTTAGAAATTGACTGTCGGTTAGCCAAACAGAATGGTTTTCTGAATATTGATTTGATGTTGGTTTCGGCCTTCGGGGTTAATATTTGGGGAATTATTCTCTTGATTAATTTACGGTTAGTGACTAATGAATTGGAATGAGGCGTATGTTGTGTTTGTGTAACACTTATTTAAAATATACGCGAGTTATTCGGAAAGACCGGGTTTATCCCATTCTGAATAACTGATACGACGATAAGTCGAAGATGAAGACGATGGTCGAAGACCGGAGGTCTTCACGTCGTTTGGGTAATTACTGATGATCTTGATTGGGCTGTACACCCAAGAAGATGGAAACAGTTAGTGATCGTCCAGACGTACTTGGAGATCGATGGATATGCGGGGTACTAGGTGCCTCCGGTTTCGTTCAGACCCAGAACGGACTTGTAAATGGACTGTGTGTCTGACATTGGATTTTAGTCCATGTGATTGATCTCTATTAAATATATATCTGTTTGGCGGCGGAGAATTTATTCTCTTGCTTAACGCCCTTCTCTGAGACGTACGAGCTCAGGGGTTATATATTGATGGATATCAAACGCATGGAGTGAATTGCCTGTGTGGCATGCCTAAGTGGCAATTGATCGAGGCTTCTGTTGAAAAGCAAAGTCTTGTGGTGATGATCGAAGCACGGCCTTTGTGGCGTAGCTTTGTGTAACGTTTACTTCGCGAGTTTCACACCCGGTATGAACCAAAAACGGGAGACGGACCTCAGGGAGGGCATGCGTTTCCTTCTAGATAAAAAGTGGCGTCAGTGGTTTTACACGCCCTGACGAGTTTGACTTATGTGGTTGTTGCTGTTGCGAGGCGCCTCGGATTGATCGGTCGTTCTCGAACCGATGGAGTCATTTAGTTGGCTCATTTACGCCCCAAAGGGCGGGGAAACGTAGTGTTCAGGCATTTTAATCCACATCGGTGGACCGGCCCTGTCGCTCCAAGGGTCACTCGAGCTCTGATCTTGAGACATGGGCTAGATTGTCTCGAATCGGTTGAGGACTATCTTTCGCCTCGGTTCATAGACGGAAATCCAATTTCCAAATACGTGACATTTGCGGTTTTAATTGTAGAACTAGTATGGCGACATGATATATGGTACCCATGCCGCATATGATTGATACTTATGATTTGAAGTTGTTTTATACACTATGCACTTATAATAGTATCAAACGATTTGTTTTAAACGTATCAAGCATTCTTTGGCTGTTATAAGGGAAAACCCTATCCCCCGGCTTGCGTTGCATTGTGTGATAGGACCTGGGTCTTATAACAGCTTCATTTTTCTTTATTTAGCATTGCGCTGTTATTTTATGCACTGGTATTCTTGGGAGGAAACCCGTTCCGTGTTATACGGCGTGGTCCCTTGATTTACCTAACTTTAAAAATAAAGATTAACTGTTTTAGTTCTCACACCAGTCACATGACTGACCTGGAGTTTATTGTTTTAACCTAAACTCTGGGTGCCCTTATTTTCGACACGGGCAGCTAGTAGTTTTGGTTTTGCAGATTTATATTCACAGGATCCTGGTTTACAGCTGGAATGATATCCGGAAAGCTTTGTATCCGTATATCTCTTCTAGTTGTGTATTGTATTATTTTTCGCTGCAATGTACTTAAATGTAATTTAAATCTCTGATATTTCTGTGTAATATTCATTTTTGCTCTGTATATTCTTGTAATCTGATGCATTGTTGTAATATACGATGAAATGTTCTTCTGTATGCGTTCTGTTGTGGCTTGTTCTCGAACTATCCGACGCTTTCCTTTACGGGGAAGTTACGGGTTTTTACAGTTGGTATCAGAGCTTTGGTTTACAAAGCAGAGAACAAGACACATTAGAACCATACGAAAGAATTCATCAGATATTGGATTAGTAATATCCAATTAGAATGACTCGTTAGAGATGGGATCAGTAGTATCCTAGAACGAGTGTGAAGAGTATATTTTTCAAATTAAAACAAATTTTTGTTTTGAAAATTTAAATTCAATTATTCGTATTTGATTATCTATTTATATTGATGTGGACGATCCAGTATATATAGATTTTGCGTATACGTCTGATCCGCGTGTATTCGAAGTTTTAATATATTGGATAGATATATAATCATACTCTAGTGGCCCGAAGATGATTCTGATGGTTGAGTACTCATCGTCAGAATTTAAATTCGTGTGATGAAGGTGTGATATCTATATATTTCCATTAGACTGGTGTGAGAACCAAAATTAGATAGGGCCTATTGTTGTGATTTGGCATCAAAAACATGATTTTTGTATATGTATCAAAATTATGAATTTGAAACGTTAATCCACTAATTGATTGATGTTTGTGTTGTTTGTTTAATTGTTTGATAATTTTGAACCATTATGCCTAACTGAATCAAATATTGACTTGTATTGAAATTTGGTCGCATTTGCTTGCATATACATGTATATCATTGAACAGGTCATAGCAAGGAGGCTAGAGCCGAGAATAAAATTTGTTTGCCCGACAAATAGGTACATGTTTACTACATAATTTCCTGTTTTGTTTGGGTGATGATGATTTTGTGAGCCTATTGGCTAGCCGCTTGGCTTTTTCTTTTTCTTTTTGAGATCTGAAGGACCGGGGAAGCTATTTGAAATTCCCCGATGCTCCCGGTGCAGGGGAGGTTATGGCGAAATTTTTCAAAAATTTAGGGTGTTAGCCAAATTTTTGAAATTTTAGAAAATTCTCAGAAACTGAAAAGTTAGAGAATAGAAGCCAGATCGAGCGTAGAGTTGATTAATCAAACCACTTTCGACTTTGTTCCTTTTCGGGGACGAAAAGTTTTAAGTGGGGGAGATTGTAACAACCCGTAAAATGCGAGCCTGTTTGAAATTTTTATTTTGGCAATTTTAGCGAATTTTGATTATTTAAAATGAATTATTTTAAATAATATCGACGAGAAATTTATTTTGAATAGAATTCGACGTATATATTATATACGTCGTCGTTAGAATATAAATAATTATATATAATTATAAAAGGAATTGAAAATGGCGCGGTAGTTCGATAATTTGATTTCAAACTTCAATTGAATGTACCGGGTGCAAAACAATCCGGATTTTAGTGAAACCAAAAATGATAGGATCTAATTGATAATATATTTCTATCGAATCCGAAAAATCAAGATTTCATAACGGGAATCAAAGGATATGTCCAGTTGAAAATTCTGAATAGTCGCTATGGAATTCAGGCCCTTAAAAATGGACATTTTGCAAATGACCTCGGATTTCGACGAAACCACTTTTGTTGGGTCCGTGATGTTGAATTATTGCTAGGTTCCAAATTTCATAATTTTTCGAATCAATATGTGAGCGTGGCAAAGGAAAACGCGTTTGACCAGTTTCAGTTGATTTTAATCGACTGGAAATTGGCCATTTTTCAAACGGCCTCAGAATTCGACGAAACTAGTTTTGTTAGGACCGTATCGTCAATACGAAGCTAGAAAATATTTTTGTGGGATTTATAGAGTTAGTATGTGACCCCGGTAAATTGAAATATACGTTTAAAATTCAATATAATGGTTTAAATGTAAATGCAACGGAAACCGATCGAAACGGTCGATTCAGCTTGCGGTACATATCCCATTGTGTTCGGAATGGGGGTGAAACGCTATGGGCGACAGGCGGTGGACCTCGTATAGAGGTCGTATGTAAAAGTCAACCTTTTTAGAAATTAAAATAATTAAATAAAATAATAAAATTTAAAATTCTTTTCTTCTTAACTACCCAGGCCCCCCCCCCCCCCGATTTCATTCTACAGAAAAAAAAAAAAAGCGCTCGAGCTCCAGACCTAGCCGCCAGGGACGACGCCGCCACCGCCGACCGCGACCTCCCCCAGTCTGGCGCCTCCTCCTGCTACGCCCCCTTCACCATCTCCCCCTCCCTTCGATCGAACGCGCGAACCCTTTCCCCTCCGCCTCCCTTCAGCCCTAGTCACCCATCCTCCCACCGCCGCCTCGTCCAGATCGCCAGACCCCGGCGTCGACAATCCCCTCCCCTGTAAGTCATTTTTTTTTAAATTTATTTGTTTTATTTTTATTTTATATAAACAGGAAAATTAAAAACTGATTTTAACAGGGAAATTAAAAACTGATTTTTATAGAAATTAAAAACTGATTTTTATAGAAATTAAAAACTGATTTTTATAGAAATTAAAAACTGATTTTTACAGGAAAATTAAAAACTGATTTTTACAGGAAAATTAAAAACTGATTTTTACAGAAATTAAAAACTGATTTTTATAGAAATTAAAAACTGATTTTTATAGAAATTAAAAACTGATTTTTATAGAAATTAAAAACTGATTTTTATAGCAATTAAAAACTGATTTTTATAGAGTTTAAAAATAGGATTTTCATATTTTGAACTTCGAAAAGAAAATAGGATGTTTATATTTTGAACTTCGAAATAAAAATAGAATTTTTATATATTGAACTTCGAAATAAAAATATGATTTTTATATATCGAATAGTGAAATAAAAATTCGATTTTTATATATCGAATAGTGAAATAAAAATATGATTTTTATATATCGAATAGTGAAATAAAAATTCGATTTTTATATATTGAATAGCGAAATAAAAATATGATTTTTATATGTCGAATAGTGAAGTAAAAATTCGATTTTTACATATGTAGTGGCTACGGTCAACGAAGGTGACAAGAAGGCGAAACGACGAAGACTTCTGCAAAGGAAGTGCCGTGGAGCTAGGATAGCTATAAGTGAGAATTTCTCACCTTTCAATTTCTTTTTCTAATTATATATATATACTAGGATGCAGACGGTGCTTAGTAGCACCAGACACAATCGTCCACAGACCATGGACTTGTTTGTTTGGTTGCATAGATTAGTTATATGATGTGATTTGAATTGGTTGTTTGGTGATTTTGATTGATGTGTGAATGGCGTGGGCCTTCACTAGACTGGGGATAAGGCTAGGCCTCGTCCCGTTTCTAGTATCGTGCCGTTATGCCGCCGAAATTTTCTAAAATATGTTAGAAAATAGAAATATCATTTTATTGTGTAAATGAATAATAGAAATTCATATGTTGGAATAAAATGTTTTATCGTTAAAAATATAATTTTTAACGTGAATATGAATATAGTGAAAGTGAATAAATAAATATTCATTTACAAACCAGACGGTTTGTTTATGTACACCTATTTGAAGGACATTGATTGGGTCGATAAATTTTACACATCGCCCAATTGCACAAATAAAATCTTTGTTTGATTGTTTGAAAACCCCACACGGGTGTTGGGATGAAATTTGAAGTTCACTCATCCTGATTGATTAAATATGTCGATCGATTGATTGACAGGCTGTTATAAGCGTTGAATATCTATATTTGATGCTTATACAGTGTAGTGCACTTTGGTTGATGGTTGATTATTTTTCAATCCTATGATATACATGTGTTGTATGAAAATCCATATAATTAACTTTATATGGTAATTGATTGGGCCTCATTCCAATTTGAAAATTAAAGAATATTATAAAATAAAAGTTCATGTGTTGACAGTACTCATCCTTTGAGATTGGTCATGTGTTGAACGAAATATTTTGATAATAACAACTATTTTGAAAAAGAAATATTTGAAATAAAATATTTGAAATAGAAATTTATGAAGCCGTGTTGATTAGACTGACGCCATTTTGACGTGAACGATATTGAAAACGATTTCGAAATGAATTGAATTGAAAACGATTTCGAAATGAATTGAATTGAAAACGATTTCGAAATGAATTGAATTGAAAACGATTTCGAAATGAATTGAATTGAAAACGATTTCGAAATGAATTGAATTGAAAACGATTTCGAAATGAATTGAATTGAAACCGATTTCGAAATGAATTGAATTGAAAACGATTTCGAAATGAATTGAATTGAAAACGATTTCGAAATGAATTGAATTGAAAACGATTTCGAAATGAATTGAATTGAAAACGATTTCGAAATGAATTGAATTGAAAACGATTTCGAAATGAATTGAATTGAAAACGATTTCGAAATGAATTGAATTGAAAACGATTTCGAAACGAATTGAATAGAAAACGAATGTGATTTCAATTGAATATATAACGAATTTGATTCGAATAGAAAACCAATTTGAATTGAATCGGATAGAAAACCAATTTGAATTGAATCGAATAGAAAACGACTTTGGAATTGAATTAAATTGAAAACGAATTCAAATTGAATTGAAAGCGAATTGAAATGAATTCAAATTGAATTGAAATTTGAATTGAATAGAAATGAATTCTAAAACGAATTTATAAAGAAGAATTCAATTTTGATTTGAATTGAAAAGAAAGTTGAAATTGCTTTTGAAACGATTTTAAAACTATTTATATAATTCGTTTTAAATAGAAATCGACGAAATATATATTATATATATTATATATATAATATAATGGCCTGAATAGAACGCGCCGCGCCGCGGCAGTTCGCGAATTTCGACCATTTATTTCAAACGGACATTACGGGAGATCCGACCGTCGGATTCTCCTAAAACCGGAACCGTTGGGTTCGTATCGAAAAAAGCTTTCTAACGAATGTTAGAAATTTGAAATCTAACGGTTGGATTTGGAGATACATCCAAATCAAATTCGAAAAAGGTCGCTGTAAGTGCAGTTCGATGGCCGTTGATGGAAATCGACTGTACGGGCCTTGATAAAATTATTAAAAATAGTAATAATTTATGTAAAATCATAAGAAATGATTTGTGAAGATTTGGGATGAAAAACTCCATATTTGAAAAGATAAAAATAGATTTTTATCGAAATGAACTAGTTTTGAACTAGAAATATAATTCTATTTATTTTTAAATAAATAAATTGAATTTAAAAAGGGTTTTAAAAATAACCAGAATATCCAATGATTGCATTGGAGTGGATTTGAATCGAAATTGTCTTCGGAATATTTCGATGTTGGAATTCGTGATTATACAGGTGTTGTTATGGAAATTTGAAAGATATATATATTTATATCGTTATTTCCAATACGACATTTGTTAGTCGTAGAATTCGATATTGAATATAAGCCGATATATTTTCTATTCAGAGTCTTGTATTGAATATCGAATGTGATTTGGGTTTGTCGTGAATGGTGTCTTCACTAACACTGTTCTTGAACCCAGTTGAGAAAAGATTAAATCTTTTTATTTAGATTTAATGAAGTGTACCAATTAAATAATATTTAATTGAAATTGAATTGATATTGATTTTTGGGTTTATCGTGGACAGTGTTTTAAATAACACTCGTTCTTTAACCCGATAATTAATGGAATGTGATTTTGGGTTTATCGTGAACCGTGTTTTAAATGACACTGATTCCTTAACCCAGTCGAAGATTAAAACTAAGTGGAGTTTTAATGAATCTTTAATTAGATTGAAATGATCGAAAGTGGAGTATCACCAGTTTTGCTCCAGGCGATAGTTAAATCTTTAATTAGATTTGAACGTGAAATGGTAATTGAATTTACCGATAACACTGTGGTGTTAAATATGAAGTATTACCAGTTTTACTTCATGGGATGAATAGGTTGGGATTGGGAAATTAAAACAAATGATTACTTCGGTAAGGTTCGTTAATCCCGACTAGTTTGAATTGAGATTCAAAAATAGATTAAAGAATAAATTAAAGAATTTATCTTTGATAAAATTAATGGGAACCTTTCCCTATGAATGTGAAATTTAGAAATTGACTGTCGGTTAGCCAAACAGAATGGTTTTCTGAATATTGATCTGATGTTGGTTTCGGCCTTCGGGGTTAATATTTGGGGAATTATTCTCTTGATTAATTTACGGTTAGTGACTAATGAATTGGAATGAGGCGTATGTTGTGTTTGTGTAACACTTATTTAAAATATACGCGAGTTATTCGGAAAGACCGGGTTTATCCCATTCTGAATAACTGATACGACGATAAGTCGAAGATGAAGACGATGGTCGAAGACCGGAGGTCTTCACGTCGTTTGGGTAATTACTGATGATCTTGATTGGGCTGTACACCCAAGAAGATGGAAACAGTTAGTGATCGTCCAGACGTACTTGGAGATCGATGGATATGCGGGGTACTAGGTGCCTCCGGTTTCGTTCAGACCCAGAACGGACTTGTAAATGGACTGTGTGTCTGACATTGGATTTTAGTCCATGTGATTGATCTCTATTAAATATATATCTGTTTGGCGGCGGAGAATTTATTCTCTTGCTTAACGCCCTTCTCTGAGACGTACGAGCTCAGGGGTTATATATTGATGGATATCAAACGCATGGAGTGAATTGCCTGTGTGGCATGCCTAAGTGGCAATTGATCGAGGCTTCTGTTGAAAAGCAAAGTCTTGTGGTGATGATCGAAGCACGGCCTTTGTGGCGTAGCTTTGTGTAACGTTTACTTCGCGAGTTTCACACCCGGTATGAACCAAAAACGGGAGACGGACCTCAGGGAGGGCATGCGTTTCCTTCTAGATAAAAAGTGGCGTCAGTGGTTTTACACGCCCTGACGAGTTTGACTTATGTGGTTGTTGCTGTTGCGAGGCGCCTCGGATTGATCGGTCGTTCTCGAACCGATGGAGTCATTTAGTTGGCTCATTTACGCCCAAAGGGCGGGGAAACGTAGTGTTCAGGCATTTTAATCCACATCGGTGGACCGGCCCTGTCGCTCCAAGGGTCACTCGAGCTCTGATCCTGAGACATGGGCTAGATTGTCTCGAATCGGTTGAGGACTATCTTTTGCCTCGGTTCATAGACAGAAATCCAATTTCCAAATACGTGACATTTGCGGTTTTAATTGTAGAACTAGTATGGCGACATGATATATGGTACCCATGCCGCCTATGATTGATACTTATGATTTGAAGTTGTTTTATACACTATGCACTTATAATAGTATCAAACGATTTGTTTTAAACGTATCAAGCATTCTTTGGCTGTTATAAGGGAAAACCCTATCCCCCGGCTTGCGTTGCATTGTGTGATAGGACCTGGGTTTTATAACAGCTTCATTTTTCTTTATTTAGCATTGCGCTGTTGTTTTATGCACTGGTATTCTTGGGAGGAAACCCGTTCCGTGTTATACGGCGTGGTCCCTTGATTTACCTAACTTTAAAAATAAAGATTAACTGTTTTAGTTCTCACACCAGTCACATGACTGACCTGGAGTTTATTGTTTTAACCTAAACTCTGGGTGCCCTTATTTTCGACACGGGCAGCTAGTAGTTTTGGTTTTGCAGATTTATATTCACAGGATCCTGGTTTACAGCTGGAATGATATCCGGAAAGCTTTGTATCCGTATATCTCTTCTAGTTGTGTATTGTATTATTTTCCGCTGCAATGTACTTAAATGTAATTTAAATCTCTGATATTTCTGTGTAATATTCATTTTTGCTCTGTACATTCTTGTAATCTGATGCATTGTTGTAATATACGATGAAATGTTCTTCTGTATGCGTTCTGTTGTGGCTTGTTCTCGAACTATCCAACGCTTTCCTTTACGGGGAAGTTACGGGTTTTTACAGTTGGTATCAGAGCTTTGGTTTACAAAGCAGAGAACAAGACACATTAGAACCATACGAAAGAATTCATCAGATATTGGATTAGTAATATCCAATTAGAATGACTCGTTAGAGATGGGATCAGTAGTATCCTAGAACGAGTGTGAAGAGTATATTTTTCAAATTAAAACAAATTTTTGTTTTGAAAATTAAAATTCAATTATTCGTATTTGATTATCTATTTATATTGATGTGGACGATCCAGTATATATAGATTTTGCGTATACGTCTGATCCGCGTGTATTCGAAGTTTTAATATATTGGATAGATATAGAATCATACTCTAGTGGCCCGAAGATGATTCTGATGGTTGAGTACTCATCGTCAGAATTTAAATTCGTGTGACGAAGGTGTGATATCTATATATTTCCATTAGACTGGTGTGAGAACCAAAATTAGATAGGGCCTATTGTTGTTATTTGGCATCAAAAACATGATTTTTGTATATGTATCAAAATTATGAATTTGAAACGTTAATCCACTAATTGATTGATGTTTGTGTTGTTTGTTTAATTGTTTGATAATTTTGAACCATTATGCCTAACTGAATCAAATATTGACTTGTATTGAAATTTGGTCGCATTTGCTTGCATATACATGTATATCATTGAACAGGTCATAGCAAGGAGGCTAGAGCCGAGAATAAAATTTGTTTGCCCGACAAATAGGTACATGTTTACTACATAATTTCCTGTTTTGTTTGGGTGATGATGATTTTGTGAGCCTATTGGCTAGCCGCTTGGCTTTTTCTTTTTGAGATCTGAAGGACCGGGGAAGCTATTTGAAATTCCCCGATGCTCCCGGTGCAGGGGAGGTTATGGCGAAATTTTTCAAAAATTTAGGGTGTTAGCCAAATTTTTGAAATTTTAGAAAATTCTCAGAAACTGAAAAGTTAGAGAATAGAAGCCAGATCGAGCGTAGATTTGATTAATCAAACCACTTTCGACTTTGTTCCTTTTCGGGGACGAAAAGTTTTAAGTGGGGTAGATTGTAACAACCCGTAAAATGCGACCCTGTTTGAAATTTTTATTTTGGCAATTTTAGCGAATTTTGATTATTTAAAATGAATTATTTTAAATAATATCGACGAGAAATTTATTTTGAATAGAATTCGACGTATATATTATATACGTCGTCGTTAGAATATAAATAATTATATATAATTATAAAAGGAATTGAAAATGGCGCGGTAGTTCGATAATTTGATTTCAAACTTCAATTGAATGTACCGGGTGCAAAACAATCCGGATTTTAGTGAAACCAAAAATGATAGGATCTAATTGATAATATATTTCTATCGAATCCGAAAAATCAAGATTTCATAACGGGAATCAAAGGATATGTCCAGTTGAAAATTCTGAATAGTCGCTATGGAATTCAGGCCCTTAAAAATGGACATTTTGCAAATGACCTCGGATTTCGACGAAACCACTTTTGTTGGGTCCGTGATGTTGAATTATTGCTAGGTTCCAAATTTCATAATTTTTCGAATCAATATGTGAGCGTGGCAAAGGAAAACGCGTTTGACCAGTTTCAGTTGATTTTAATCGACTGGAAATTGGCCATTTTTCAAACGGCCTCAGAATTCGACGAAACTAGTTTTGTTAGGACCGTATCGTCAATACGAAGCTAGAAAATATTTTTGTGGGATTTATAGAGTTAGTATGTGACGCCGGTAAATTGAAATATACGTTTAAAATTCAATATAATGGTTTAAATGTAAATGCAACGGAAACCGATCGAAACGGTCGATTCAGCTTGCGGTACATATCCCATTGTGTTCGGAATGGGGGTGAAACGCTATGGGCGACAGGCGGTGGACCTCGTATAGAGGTCGTATGTAAAAGTCAACCTTTTTAGAAATTAAAATAATTAAATAAAATAATAAAATTTAAAATTCTTTTCTTCTTAACTACCCAGGCCCCCCCCCCCGATTTCATTCTACAGAAAAAAAAAAAAGCGCTCGAGCTCCAGACCTAGCCGCTAGGGACGACGCCGCCACCGCCGACCGCGACCTCCCCCAGTCCGGCGCCTCCTCCTGCTACGCCCCATTCACCATCTCCCCCTCCCTTCGATCGAACGCGCGAACCCTTTCCCCTCCGCCTCCCTTCAGCCCTAGCCACCCATCCTCCCACCGCCGCCTCGTCCAGATCGCCAGGCCCCGGCGTCGACAGTCCCCCCCCTGTAAGTCGTTTTTTTTTTAATTTATTTGTTTTATTTTTATTTTATATAAACAGGAAAATTAAAAACTGATTTTAACAGGAAAATTAAAAACTGATTTTTATAGAAATTAAAAACTGATTTTTATAGAAATTAAAAACTGATTTTTATAGAAATTAAAAACTGATTTTTATAGAAATTAAAAACTGATTTTTATAGAAATTAAAAACTGATTTTTACAGGAAAATTAAAAACTGATTTTTACAGGAAAATTAAAAACTGATTTTTACAGAAATTAAAAACTGATTTTTAGAGAAATTAAAAACTGATTTTTATAGAAATTAAAAACTGATTTTTATAGAAATTAAAAACTGATTTTTATAGCAATTAAAAACTGATTTTTATAGCAATTAAAAACTGATTTTTATAGCAATTAAAAACTGATTTTTATAGAGTTTAAAAATAGGATTTTCATATTTTGAACTTCGAAAAGAAAATAGGATGTTTATATTTTGAACTTCGAAATAAAAATAGAATTTTTATATATTGAACTTCGAAATAAAAATATGATTTTTATATATCGAATAGTGAAATAAAAATTCGATTTTTATATATCGAATAGTGAAATAAAAATATGATTTTTATAAATCGAATAGTGAAATAAAAATTCGATTTTTATATATTGAATAGCGAAATAAAAATATGATTTTTATATGTCGAATAGTGAAGTAAAAATTCGATTTTTACATATGTAGTGGCTACGGTCAACGAAGGTGACAAGAAGGCGAAACGACGAAGACTTCTGCAAAGGAAGTGCCGTGGAGCTAGGATAGCTATAAGTGAGAATTTCTCACCTTTCAATTTCTTTTTCTAATTATATATATATACTAGGATGCAGACGGTGCTTAGTAGCACCCGACACAATCGTCCACAGACCATGGACTTGTTTGTTTGGTTGCATAGATTAGTTATATGATGTGATTTGAATTGGTTGTTTGGTGATTTTGATTGATGTGTGAATGGCGTGGGCCTTCACTAGACCGGGGATAAGGCTAGGCCTCGTCCCGTTTCTAGTATCGTGCCGTTATGCCGCCGAAATTTTCTAAAATATGTTAGAAAATAAAAATATCATTTTATTGTGTAAATGAATAATAGAAATTCATATGTTGGAATAAAATGTTTTATCGTTAAAAATATAATTTTTAACGTGAATATGAATATAGTGAAAGTGAATAAATAAATATTCATTTACAAACCAGACGGTTTGTTTATGAAACGACCCGCAAATCCGTACCCTTTGAGTTGACTAATCATACCACACGTCCAACTCAAATTGCACAGAAATACGAACCATTTTTAGAAAGAAGTTAGAGGATGAGAAATAGAAAGAAAGAAATATTAGAATAGAAGAAAACGAAGATCAGAAACTCACAGCGGAACGAATAACATATATTATATAATATAACTTTGAAGCACAAATCAGTATTTGTATATACGTACCATTATCAGAGCACAACGATTATCCTTGGAACAGTTATAAACACCTGTTTCCAGATACAACAAAATACACAGCGGAAAGTAAGATAGTCTATAGCTAACTGGTGAAGCCTCCTGCTTCAAGCTTCTTCAAGTGAATCTGTAAAATCCTAACTACTTGACTGCCCGTACAAATTCGGGCACCCAAGAGTTTAGGGAAAACAAACAAAATAAACTCTGGGTCAGTCATGGGACTGGTGTGAGTAAACTCCAATCATTTGTTTAACTTTCAAAATCCTTTCGAAAGAAATGATAATCGTAAGACCGATCCACACATAAACACGGATGGTTTTTACCTTACGATAACCCAAAACACTTTGGAAATCATATATTACCTGATATTATAATAATGTCTAATCACAAGTAATTAACAATCTAGCAGAACGCTTGCATCTCACGCTCCACATATATAATATACAATCAAACTCGCAGGCACTTATTGGAGATTGGATTCCAACTTGACAAGGTATGGGACCACCTTCCGAACGTGTATCTCTAGAGGCAAACACACTGGGTTCAACAAGAACATCTTGCAACCCGGCCCACACATGACCGACCACTCATTTCGCTTGAGTGTATCGAATGTATATCACCGACGGTTGGGATCAGCAACCGTCTCCCGATAAGGGACAGCATCGATAGATTTAAGAACAAAAGAATTTCTCTAGATAGGTGATCATACATCCTAATGGGTGCGACCCACATAGCCATGCTGCCTGTCCGATTTTTGTCCAATTCCGGGTTGATGAGGCTTGAGGTTTGAATTATCTTCCAGAACATCTGGCCATCATTCACTTTGAATGCCACATCGTCAGATCCATCGGAAATCACTAATTGATTCCCACAAAAATACCCAGATTGTTAGGCTAAAGAAGTTTCCCTTCTATGCCACCAACTTCGTACGTTTGAAGGAATCAACGTACGTAACCCCCTTTGGAAATACTCTGTCAGACACTCGTCCATACAAGTTGTCCTGGGTCTGGACAAACCGAAGGCACTATCCCGTAAACATGATAGCCCTTGCATAACTCCGTCTTCCATTTTCTTCAGCATAAGTTGCTTCATAACGCTTACGCCAATACGGAGTGGTTTTCAGATATCAAATCTGATCCCGGTCTCTCCATATTGACGACGGAGGTATAAAAAATAAAACTTTGATAGTCGGTGATTTAACTATCAAAGACACATCCATACAATCAACGGTTCTATTCCCAAAGGGAAATTCTATCAATCAAGCATTAAACAACACTGGGCCCTTTTTGTATTAATTATCATTCCCAATTTCCATTTCCCATCTTTCGTGTTCCTCCAAAGCACTATTTTCTCTCACGATTATTGGAAAACATTTCCAATATATATATAATTCCTTTATTTAGAAAATATCTTTTACTCCAGTTAGAAAACATTTCTAAATTCTTTGAATTAACTGATGTTATCAACATCGTTATTATAACTCAAATCATAAATCATTCGTTAACTAACGATATCACTCACCACCCCTTGCTATCGAGCCTTAACCATTTCTCCGTCAATAATGCAGTCAGTCAAGTTGGGGTATAATTACCTCTCAGACCTTAACTGAACGACATTCTTAACTTTGAAACAGTCAAAATTCACAACTTCAAATATTGCTTTCAACAACAGCGTTAAAACCGCTGTCTAGCATTATAGAACACTTATCATAACCATAGCATTAAGATTGCTATTAAAACAGTTATTATAACGGCAGCGTTAAAATTGCTATTTAGATTTACCAAGACATTTATTATAACAGCAACGTCTAAAATTGCTATTAAGTTTTATAAAAGCATTTCTTACAAAGACAGCGTTAAAATCGCTGTTTAAAAGCATTTCTTATAACAACAGCGTTATGATTGCTGTTTTGAATAAAATACCGTGTGCGGCGCACACGCTTCCGTTGTTCATTTATAAACTCTGTTTATTTTCAACAATTCAAGTTCTCCTTTAAAACATATTTATAAACTATACATTCTTCTAACCACTTAATTCGATTTCCATAAATTCCTTTTTATATACATTTTATTTGCAAAATATTTCCTTGTTTTAAACTATTATTCTTTTACTTTAAGCATTTGAAAATCTTTCTTTAAACTTTCCTCTGTAATTTGCTAAATTCGGATCCATTTCCAAATATTGGTTTCAAAACCGATACTCACTTTCAAATATACATTCATATTTGAACTCACCTTTTAATTTATCCAATGGTTAATGATCCACTTAATTTATATCTTTATTTATAACATTTTTCTTGGTTTACCCAATGGAATAGGTTTCCATTTGCAACTCAATGAAAAAGAAATTATTTCTAATTTGGAAATAAACTCTGCTTTTAAATTCTAATTTCCCTTTTTCAGATTCGATGATATTTTACGGTATCTAAAATACCAGGTTCCTAAGGCCAGGGTAAATCAAACACACAAATTCAACCATGGATAATGTAGCATAACATATATCATCATCAAATAAAACAGTAAAATAAAATGTTGAGGGATCCAGTTGGATCCCTCCAACCTGTTTCCCTGCATTCACAGATGTTAGTAACATCAAAAATATCGCATTAATAAAAAAAAAACAATCAACGATGATTATATCAACCAATTTATCAACTATTCAACCAAGCAACCATTTCACATTATAAAATAATTTTAAACGAGTGAGTTTACTCACCTCGTCTTTGCAGTTGATGGTTCTGCTCTTGGTTTCATGTAAAATCGAACGGACGTTTGATTTTATCCTGAAATTCTAGTAATTTCGTTCTCAGCACAAAAGACAACACCAAATAGATTTCGTCCTTACGATTCCAATGGATCCGCCATTGTCCAGTTCTTCTTCCCGGTTTTAACACTTCTCTTTTTCACAGTAAAAATATCCCAACTCCATCCATGACCCAAACATGCCGCCACTTACATTCATCTCAAAATCTACTTCCTTGAAGACAACTATCCCATCGTGCTAACCATCGCTAATTAGTTCATTAATTGTAAGTACCACTATTAGGCTTAATCACTTTCTTAGGTTCCCTAACTCTTCGTGTAACTCCAAAGACCAAAAGCCACTCCTCCAATGTACAGTTTAATGAAACCCGTACCTTCCATTCCCACCACAAGAAATTAACAACCACAGTTAATCACGTTTTACTCATCTCCCAATACCATATATAAATCCCACTGCTTCCACCAAGTTCAAAACGAACTCCATCAGTGACGCCCCCTTTCCTTCTGAATTAACGCGTCGCATACCAGGGTAAATATTGAACTCATCCCACGATCAAACAATTGACCTCTCTCCTCCTGGTAATGTTTCTTCCTTAACAAACATAGTAGAAAATACTGCTCCCCTCCATAAAATAGTTCTTCACAAAAACCAGCACTGACAACACTGTCTCCCTTCTCACCGCATCCTCCATCACCCTAATACTATCGGCATCCCATATATTTCCTACCAAATAGCATGCACCAATACTCCAAAATCACTCACAGTTCCCATATTCAACACAAATGCCACCACGAACTCCATGGATCCCTCACAAAATTCTCGGCGTCACTTCCAATCAATGTCTTTAACCCTGTGTTGACATCAAAACATCCACCGATCGTCGAAATGTCAAGTTGCGGTCAGCCCTAGACCACCGATAGTTTACTGTGAACTCCAGAAATGCGTGCGCACCAGAAGAAATCGTAAGGAGATGGCGAGCGAGCCCAAAGATCAGAGTTTTACCAATTTACGGATTTTATATTCGAATTCCTTTTGACTCTAGAGAGGAGCGATTTTATTATTTTGAGGGAAGAGTTTCAGCTTTTACTGAAGGAAAGGAGAACCCCAAAAAAAAAAAAAAAAAATGATGACTGCGTTTTGCTTTTTCTTCAGAAAGAAATGAAGGTGTTTGGTATTTTAAAAAGGGAAGATGGTTTGGTGGCCACGCAATTTGTAGGTAGCTGTAAAAGTAGGGACAAGTAGACTGATTCTCATTGCTTTGTCTGCACGTTTTGATAATTGGCCAGCAGATGTCTGCGTTCTTTGAAGACAGGTGATGCTATATGTTTTAGCTGTGGTTTAACACTTTGTCGGCAAGGCTTCGGTAGTAGGTTGGCAATTTCTGACATATACTTCTGTATATATTTACTAGAGGTTTATATGGTATCCGTTATAAAGAATTTCGTTTATTTATGACTGCTACAAACAGAGGTAAGAATGCGGTCATGTCCAGCGAGATACCACGATCCCAAAAATATAATAATATCGGTAGTTTAACTGATATTATGAAACCCCAAAATGTTGATATAGGGTGCAAAATAACCCAAATAAAAAGTTGCATATTTAATTAATTAAAATTTACAGTAAAATTCTAAAAATTAATTTATCACTACGCCTCAAAAGAACCTTGCCCAAGTTCGTAACCAATCTCTAGTTATATTAAACAAACCGTTATGGCTTATATACGATTCTACAGCGACTATTTCTAATTTTGATTTGGCCATAATTAACAAATTATAATACGAAATCTGAATTTTTCTCTTCTATATGAAAATTATCGTCAATACGGTTCCAACATGTCTTGTTTTACCGAAATCCGACTTATATCGGATCCTGTATCCTCAGTTGAAGTTCAAAACTCTATATTACGAACTGCCGCGCGATTTCGAACTCGTTTTATAATTATATTATAAATTATACGTTCAAACTTCGTTTTTAATTAATAAATTCCTATATGTAATTCAATTAAAATTTTTAAAACAAATTTAAATATTCAGAATTCAACGGCCGAAAATCCGGGTCGTTACATTCCTTCCCCCTTAAAATAATTTCGTCCTCGAAATTGCTAAAGTAGGAAAAGATGCTACGTACTCTATTAACTAGGTCCAATAATCCTTTTTGTTCACTTCTTAACTTCAGTTTAACTGGGCCAATTTATTTCAATTAAAAATATTAATTTATTCTTACTAACGAAAATTTCAAAAATTCTGAAAATTTTCTTAACACTTTACATTCTGAAAAATTTCGGCAGCATCTCCTCTGCACAGCTCAATCGGTAAAACCACAACTCGCCTTTCTAGGCCTTATCCAAACCAAAATAAAATCAAAAAGCCAAGTGGCTTGTCTCATAGGGTCATAAAACCATCAAACTCAAGTAATATTGTAAACATGTACCTTTTTGTCGGCAGAAATTCTATCTCTTGCCTTTGCTTTCATTCAATATCTGCTCAGCATATCCATTCCAACTGATTTCCAATCAGTCCAACTTCCAGTCTTTAACTCTCTAATCAACTTCTGATTAGTCCATTCCAATTCTATCAAGTCCAATCTGATCTCTACTTCAGGAATCAATCCACTTATTCCATTTGAGTTTCAATTTCCATTTAACTTTCAATCCATTTGATTTATTTCCACCAATTTATTCAACTTATACAAGTTAAAGATTTCAGAATTCAAATTCCCGGGTTTTATTTCAACTAGTTTGAAATCATATATATGTACATATATATTTATAATCAAATCAATTCAAAACATTTGAATTTCTAAATCATCTTGTCCTTTTCAAACAGATTTTCATTTTCAAATGACTATGGTAGCAATCCGTCACTCAGAAACTTGAAGATGAATGCCGATAATGCTGCAGTCCATTATCAGAATTATTTTCTCGCCACTGAAGCGATTTCAGTGCTTAATCGCTTTTAAAATCCATTTAAACCATTCTAATTCAAAAATCTCTTCAAACCAATGCTATATTACCTTTAAAATACTTCAAGGAATATTTTCAAAATATCCGGGATTTAAATTCCAATTTATGGTTTGAATTAAATTTCAGTTCAGCTTATTTGTATATCCTATTCTTATACAAATTCAATTTGGTTTTATACAACCACTTCAATATTTTATAATTTCCTTTGATTGTAATAACAATCAACACATTCGATAATTTCAGAAAATTATCCCTTTATATCAAAATAACTTTTGGGCAAATTATATCACTTACCCACTTTAAAATAATACTGAGTCGATTTGTTCTGTTCGAGAGTTTAGAAACACCTATCGATACGGTTGTACTTCCTGTATCGACCAGAATTCATAAACCACTCAACAAACCAGTCAACACAATATAAAACAATTTTATATCAAATCTACAAATACGCGCTCATATATATACACTCAAACTCAACCTAGGGTGTTACTAACCCCATCTCTATTGAGTCACGCCACAGAGCCAAGGTAATAACTTAACCTTCAGCTCTGATACCAACTGAAACGACCCGCAAATCCGTACCCTTTGAGTTGACTAATCATACCACACGTCCAACTCAAATTGCACAGAAATACGAACCATTTTTAGAAAGAAGTTAGAGGATGAGAAATAGAAAGAAAGAAATATTAGAATAGAAGAAAACGAAGATCAGAAACTCACAGCGGAACGAATAACATATATTATATAATATAACTTTGAAGCACAAATCAGTATTTGTATATACGTACCATTATCAGAGCACAACGATTATCCTTGGAACAGTTATAAACACCTGTTTCCAGATACAACAAAATACACAGCGGAAAGTAAGATAGTCTATAGCTAACTGGTGAAGCCTCCTGCTTCAAGCTTCTTCAAGTGAATCTGTAAAATCCTAACTACTTGACTGCCCGTACAAATTCGGGCACCCAAGAGTTTAGGGAAAACAAACAAAATAAACTCTGGGTCAGTCATGGGACTGGTGTAAGTAAACTCCAATCATTTGTTTAACTTTCAAAATCCTTTCGAAAGAAATGATAATCGTAAGACCGATCCACACATAAACACGGATGGTTTTTACCTTACGATAACCCAAAACACTTTGGAAATCATATATTACCTGATATTATAATAATGTCTAATCACAAGTAATTAACAATCTAGCAGAACGCTTGTATCTCACGCTCCACATATATAATATACAATCAAACTCGCAGGCACTTATTGGAGATTGGATTCCAACTTGACAAGGTATGGGACCACCTTCCGAACGTGTATCTCTAGAGGCAAACACACTGGGTTCAACAAGAACATCTTGCAACCCGGCCCACACATGACCGACCACTCATTTCGCTTGAGTGTATCGAATGTATATCACCGACGGTTGGGATCAGCAACCGTCTCCCGATAAGGGACAGCATCGATAGATTTAAGAACAAAAGAATTTCTCTAGATAGGTGATCATACATCCTAATGGGTGCGACCCACATAGCCATGCTGCCTGCCCGATTTTTGTCCAATTCCGGGTTGATGAGGCTTGAGGTTTGAATTATCTTCCAGAACATCTGGCCATCATTCACTTTGAATGCCACATCGTCAGATCCATCGGAAATCACTAATTGATTCCCACAAAAATACCCAGATTGTTAGGCTAAAGAAGTTTCCCTTCTATGCCACCAACTTCGTACGTTTGATGGAATCAACGTACGTAACCCCCTTTGGAAATACTCTGTCAGACACTCGTCCATACAAGTTGTCCTGGGTCTGGACAAACCGAAGGCACTATCCCGTAAACATGATAGCCCTTGCATAACTCCGTCTTCCATTTTCTTCAGCATAAGTTGCTTCATAACGCTTACGCCAATACGGAGTGGTTTTCAGATATCAAATCTGATCCCGGTCTCTCCATATTGACGACGGAGGTATAAAAAATAAAACTTT
This sequence comes from Allium sativum, assembly GCA_030737875.1. Classification (NCBI taxonomy): domain Eukaryota; kingdom Viridiplantae; phylum Streptophyta; class Magnoliopsida; order Asparagales; family Amaryllidaceae; genus Allium; species Allium sativum. Next base: position 552,653,828 of record CM060918.1, read on the forward strand.
GATAGTCGGTGATTTAACTATCAAAGACACATCCATACAATCAACGGTTCTATTCCCAAAGGGAAATTCTATCAATCAAGCATTAAACAACACTGGGCCCTTTTTATATTAATTATCATTCCCAATTTCCATTTCCCATCTTTCGTGTTCCTCCAAAGCACTATTTTCTCTCACGATTATTGGAAAACATTTCCAATATATATATAATTCCTTTATTTAGAAAATATCTTTTACTCCAGTTAGAAAACATTTCTAAATTCTTTGAATTAACTGATGTTATCAACATCGTTATTATAACTCAAATCATAAATCATTCGTTAACTAACGATATCACTCACCACCCCTTGCTATCGAGCCTTAACCATTTCTCCGTCAATAATGCAGTCAGTCAAGTTGGGGTATAATTACCTCTCAGACCTTAACTGAACGACATTCTTAACTTTGAAACAGTCAAAATTCACAACTTCAAATATTGCTTTCAACAACAGCGTTAAAACCGCTGTCTAGCATTATAGAACACTTATCATAACCATAGCATTAAGATTGCTATTAAAACAGTTATTATAACGGCAGCGTTAAAATTGCTATTTAGATTTACCAAGACATTTATTATAACAGCAACGTCTAAAATTGCTATTAAGTTTTATAAAAGCATTTCTTACAAAGACAGCGTTAAAATCGCTGTTTAAAAGCATTTCTTATAACAACAGCGTTATGATTGCTGTTTTGAATAAAATACCGTGTGCGGCGCACACGCTTCCGTTGTTCATTTATAAACTCTGTTTATTTTCAACAATTCAAGTTCTCCTTTAAAACATATTTATAAACTATACATTCTTCTAACCACTTAATTCGATTTCCATAAATTCCTTTTTATATACATTTTATTTGCAAAATATTTCCTTGTTTTAAACTATTATTCTTTTACTTTAAGCATTTGAAAATCTTTCTTTAAACTTTCCTCTGTAATTTGCTAAATTCGGATCCATTTCCAAATATTGGTTTCAAAACCGATACTCACTTTCAAATATACATTCATATTTGAACTCACCTTTTAATTTATCCAATGGTTAATGATCCACTTAATTTATATCTTTATTTATAACATTTTTCTTGGTTTACCCAATGGAATAGGTTTCCATTTGCAACTCAATGAAAAAGAAATTATTTCTAATTTGGAAATAAACTCTGCTTTTAAATTCTAATTTCCCTTTTTCAGATTCGATGATATTTTACGGTATCTAAAATACCAGGTTCCTAAGGCCAGGGTAAATCAAACACACAAATTCAACCATGGATAATGTAGCATAACATATATCATCATCAAATAAAACAGTAAAATAAAATGTTGAGGGATCCAGTTGGATCCCTCCAACCTGTTTCCCTGCATTCACAGATGTTAGTAACATCAAAAATATCGCATTAATAAAAAAAAAACAATCAACGATGATTATATCAACCAATTTATCAACTATTCAACCAAGCAACCATTTCACATTATAAAATAATTTTAAACGAGTGAGTTTACTCACCTCGTCTTTGCAGTTGATGGTTCTGCTCTTGGTTTCATGTAAAATCGAACGGACGTTTGATTTTATCCTGAAATTCTAGTAATTTCGTTCTCAGCACAAAAGACAACACCAAATAGATTTCGTCCTTACGATTCCAATGGATCCGCCATTGTCCAGTTCTTCTTCCCGGTTTTAACACTTCTCTTTTTCACAGTAAAAATATCCCAACTCCATCCATGACCCAAACATGCCGCCACTTACATTCATCTCAAAATCTACTTCCTTGAAGACAACTATCCCATCGTGCTAACCATCGCTAATTAGTTCATTAATTGTAAGTACCACTATTAGGCTTAATCACTTTCTTAGGTTCCCTAACTCTTCGTGTAACTCCAAAGACCAAAAGCCACTCCTCCAATGTACAGTTTAATGAAACCCGTACCTTCCATTCCCACCACAAGAAATTAACAACCACAGTTAATCACGTTTTACTCATCTCCCAATACCATATATAAATCCCACTGCTTCCACCAAGTTCAAAACGAACTCCATCAGTGACGCCCCCTTTCCTTCTGAATTAACGCGTCGCATACCAGGGTAAATATTGAACTCATCCCACGATCAAACAATTGACCTCTCTCCTCCTGGTAATGTTTCTTCCTTAACAAACATAGTAGAAAATACTGCTCCCCTCCATAAAATAGTTCTTCACAAAAACCAGCACTGACAACACTGTCTCCCTTCTCACCGCATCCTCCATCACCCTAATACTATCGGCATCCCATATATTTCCTACCAAATAGCATGCACCAATACTCCAAAATCACTCACAGTTCCCATATTCAACACAAATGCCACCACGAACTCCATGGATCCCTCACAAAATTCTCGGCGTCACTTCCAATCAATGTCTTTAACCCTGTGTTGACATCAAAACATCCACCGATCGTCGAAATGTCAAGTTGCGGTCAGCCCTAGACCACCGATAGTTTACTGTGAACTCCAGAAATGCGTGCGCACCAGAAGAAATCGTAAGGAGATGGCGAGCGAGCCCAAAGATCAGAGTTTTACCAATTTACGGATTTTATATTCGAATTCCTTTTGACTCTAGAGAGGAGCGATTTTATTATTTTGAGGGAAGAGTTTCAGCTTTTACTGAAGGAAAGGAGAACCCCAAAAAAAAAAAAAAATTGATGACTGCGTTTTGCTTTTTCTTCAGAAAGAAATGAAGGTGTTTGGTATTTTAAAAAGGGAAGATGGTTTGGTGGCCACGCAATTTGTAGGTAGCTGTAAAAGTAGGGACAAGTAGACTGATTCTCATTGCTTTGTCTGCACGTTTTGATAATTGGCCAGCAGATGTCTGCGTTCTTTGAAGACAGGTGATGCTATATGTTTTAGCTGTGGTTTAACACTTTGTCGGCAAGGCTTCGGTAGTAGGTTGGCAATTTCTGACATATACTTCTGTATATATTTACTAGAGGTTTATATGGTATCCGTTATAAAGAATTTCGTTTATTTATGACTGCTACAAACAGAGGTAAGAATGCGGTCATGTCCAGCGAGATACCACGATCCCAAAAATATAATAATATCGGTAGTTTAACTGATATTATGAAACCCCAAAATGTTGATATAGGGTGCAAAATAACCCAAATAAAAAGTTGCATATTTAATTAATTAAAATTTACAGTAAAATTCTAAAAATTAATTTATCACTACGCCTCAAAAGAACCTTGCCCAAGTTCGTAACCAATCTCTAGTTATATTAAATAAACCGTTATGGCTTATATACGATTCTACAGCGACTATTTCTAATTTTGATTTGGCCATAATTAACAAATTATAATACGAAATCTGAATTTTTCTCTTCTATATGAAAATTATCGTCAATACGGTTCCAACATGTCTTGTTTTACCGAAATCCGACTTATATCGGATCCTGTATCCTCAGTTGAAGTTCAAAACTCTATATTACGAACTGCCGCGCGATTTCGAACTCGTTTTATAATTATATTATAAATTATACGTTCAAACTTCGTTTTTAATTAATAAATTCCTATATGTAATTCAATTAAAATTTTTAAAACAAATTTAAATATTCAGAATTCAACGGCCGAAAATCCGGGTCGTTACAGTTTATGTACACCTATTTGAAGGACATTGATTGGGTCGATAAATTTTACACATCGCCCAATTGCACAAATAAAATCTTTGTTTGATTGTTTGAAAACCCCACACGGGTGTTGGGATGAAATTTGAAGTTCACTCATCCTGATTGATTAAATATGTCGATCGATTGATTGACAGGCTGTTATAAGCGTTGAATATCTATATTTGATGCTTATACAGTGTAGTGCACTTTGGTTGATGGTTGATTATTTTTCAATCCTATGATATACATGTGTTGTATGAAAATCCATATAATTAACTTTATATGGTAATTGATTGGGCCTCATTCCAATTTGAAAATTAAAGAATATTATAAAATAAAAGTTCATGTGTTGACAGTACTCATCCTTTGAGATTGGTCATGTGTTGAACGAAATATTTTGATAATAACAACTATTTTGAAAAAGAAATATTTGAAATAAAATATTTGAAATAAAATATTTGAAATAGAAATTTATGAAGCCGTGTTGATTAGACTGACGCCATTTTGACGTGAACGATATTGAAAACGATTTCGAAATGAATTGAATTGAAAACGATTTCGAAATGAATTGAATTGAAAACGATTTCGAAATGAATTGAATTGAAAACGATTTCGAAATGAATTGAATTGAAAACGATTTCGAAATGAATTGAATTGAAAACGATTTCGAAATGAATTGAATTGAAAACGATTTCGAAATGAATTGAATTGAAAACGATTTCGAAATGAATTGAATTGAAAACGATTTCGAAATGAATTGAATTGAAAACGATTTCGAAATGAATTGAATTGAAAACGATTTCGAAATGAATTGAATTGAAAACGATTTCGAAATGAATTGAATTGAAAACGATTTCGAAATGAATTGAATTGAAAACGATTTCGAAACGAATTGAATAGAAAACGAATGTGATTTCAATTGAATATATAACGAATTTGATTCGAATAGAAAACCAATTTGAATTGAATCGGATAGAAAACCAATTTGAATTGAATCGAATAGAAAACGACTTTGGAATTTAATTAAATTGAAAACGAATTCAAATTGAATTGAAAGCGAATTGAAATGAATTCAAATTGAATTGAAATTTGAATTGAATAGAAATGAATTCTAAAACGAATTTATAAAGAAGAATTCAATTTTGATTTGAATTGAAAAGAAAGTTGAAATTGCTTTTGAAACGATTTTAAAACTATTTATATAATTCGTTTTAAATAGAAATCGACGAAATATATATTATATATATAATATAATGTCCTGAATAGAACGCGCCACGCCGCGGCAGTTCGCGAATTTCGACCATTTATTTCAAACGGACATTACGGGAGATCCGACCGTCGGATTCTCATAAAACCGGAACCGTTGGGTTCGTATCGAAAAAAGCTTTCTAACGAATGTTAGAAATTTGAAATCTAACGGTTGGATTTGGAGATACGTCCAAATCAAATTCGAAAAAGGTCGCTGTAAGTGCAGTTCGATGGCCGTTGATGGAAATCAACTGTACGGGCCTTGATAAAATTATTAAAAATAGTAATAATTTATGTAAAATCATAAGAAATGATTTGTGAAGATTTGGGATGAAAAACTACATATTTGAAAAGATAAAAATAGATTTTTATCGAAATGAACTAGTTTTGAACTAGAAATATAATTCTATTTATTTTTAAATAAATAAATTGAATTTAAAAAGGGTTTTAAAAATAACCAGAATATCCAATGATTGCATTGGAGTGGATTTGAATCGAAATTGTCTTCGGAATATTTCGATGTTGGAATTCGTGATTATACAGGTGTTGTTATGGAAATTTGAAAGATATATATATTTATATCGTTATTTCCAATACGACATTTGTTAGTCGTAGAATTCGATATTGAATATAAGCCGATATATTTTCTATTCAGAGTCTTGTATTGAATATCGAATGTGATTTGGGTTTGTCGTGAATGGTGTCTTCACTAACACTGTTCTTGAACCCAGTTGAGAAAAGATTAAATCTTTTTATTTAGATTTAATGAAGTGTACCAATTAAATAATATTTAATTGAAATTGAATTGATATTGATTTTTGGGTTTATCGTGGACAGTGTTTTAAATAACACTCGTTCTTTAACCCGATAATTAATGGAATGTGATTTTGGGTTTATCGTGAACCGTGTTTTAAATGACACTGATTCTTTAACCCAGTCGAAGATTAAAACTAAGTGGAGTTTTAATGAATCTTTAATTAGATTGAAATGATCGAAAGTGGAGTATCACCAGTTTTGCTCCAGGCGATAGTTAAATCTTTAATTAGATTTGAACGTGAAATGGTAATTGAATTTACCGATAACACTGTGGTGTTAAATATGAAGTATTACCAGTTTTACTTCATGGGATGAATATGTTGGGATTGGGAAATTAAAACAAATGATTACTTCGGTAAGGTTCGTTAATCCCGACTAGTTTGAATTGAGATTCAAAAATAGATTAAAGAATAAATTAAAGAATTTATCTTTGATAAAATTAATGGGAACCTTTCCCTATGAATGTGAAATTTAGAAATTGACTGTCGGTTAGCCAAACAGAATGGTTTTCTGAATATTGATCTGATGTTGGTTTCGGCCTTCGGGGTTAATATTTGGGGAATTATTCTCTTGATTAATTTACGGTTAGTGACTAATGAATTGGAATGAGGCGTATGTTGTGTTTGTGTAACACTTATTTAAAATATACGCGAGTTATTCGGAAAGACCGGGTTTATCCCATTCTGAATAACTGATACGACGATAAGTCGAAGATGAAGACGATGGTCGAAGACCGGAGGTCTTCACGTCGTTTGGGTAATTACTGATGATCTTGATTGGGCTGTACACCCAAGAAGATGGAAACAGTTAGTGATCGTCCAGACGTACTTGGAGATCGATGGATATGCGGGGTACTAGGTGCCTCCGGTTTCGTTCAGACCCAGAACGGACTTGTAAATGGACTGTGTGTCTGACATTGGATTTTAGTCCATGTGATTGATCTCTATTAAATATATATCTGTTTGGCGGCGGAGAATTTATTCTCTTGCTTAACGCCCTTCTCTGAGACGTACGAGCTCAGAGGTTATATATTGATGGATATCAAACGCATGGAGTGAATTGCCTGTGTGGCATGCCTAAGTGGCAATTGATCGAGGCTTCTGTTGAAAAGCAAAGTCTTGTGGTGATGATCGAAGCACGGCCTTTGTGGCGTAGCTTTGTGTAACGTTTACTTCGCGAGTTTCACACCCGGTATGAACCAAAAACGGGAGACGGACCTCAGGGAGGGCATGCGTTTCCTTCTAGATAAAAAGTGGCGTCAGTGGTTTTACACGCCCTGACGAGTTTGACTTATGTGGTTGTTGTTGTTGCGAGGCGCCTCGGATTGATCGGTCGTTCTCGAACCGATGGAGTCATTTAGTTGGCTCATTTACGCCCCAAAGGGCGGGGAAACGTAGTGTTCAGGCATTTTAATCCACATCGGTGGACCGGCCCTGTCGCTCCAAGGGTCACTCGAGCTCTGATCCTGAGACATGGTCTAGATTGTCTCGAATCGGTTGAGGACTATCTTTTGCCTCGGTTCATAGACGGAAATCCAATTTCCAAATACGTGACATTTGCGGTTTTAATTGTAGAACTAGTATGGCGACATGATATATGGTACCCATGCCGCCTATGATTGATACTTATGATTTGAAGTTGTTTTATACACTATGCACTTATAATAGTATCAAACGATTTGTTTTAAACGTATCAAGCATTCTTTGGCTGTTATAAGGGAAAACCCTATCCCCCGGCTTGCGTTGCATTGTGTGATAGGACCTGGGTCTTATAACAGCTTCATTTTTCTTTATTTAGCATTGCGCTGTTGTTTTATGCACTGGTATTCTTGGGAGGAAACCCGTTCCGTGTTATACGGCGTGGTCCCTTGATTTACCTAACTTTAAAAATAAAGATTAACTGTTTTAGTTCTCACACCAGTCACATGACTGACCTGGAGTTTATTGTTTTAACCTAAACTCTGGGTGCCCTTATTTTCGACACGAGCAGCTAGTAGTTTTGGTTTTGCAGATTTATATTCACAGGATCCTGGTTTACAGCTGGAATGATATCCGGAAAGCTTTGTATCCGTATATCTCTTCTAGTTGTGTATTGTATTATTTTCCGCTGCAATGTACTTAAATGTAATTTAAATCTCTGATATTTCTGTGTAATATTCATTTTTGCTCTGTATATTCTTGTAATCTGATGCATTGTTGTAATATACGATGAAATGTTCTTCTGTATGCGTTCTGTTGTGGCTTGTTCTCGAACTATCCGACGCTTTCCTTTACGGGGAAGTTACGGGTTTTTACATGTAGCGAGTGAGTGCTAGATTTAGGTGTGTCTTACCTTATGGCACCCAAAAAAATTGTTTTTCTCTTATGTTGAAAAGAAGGAAAATTTAATTATTATCGGTAATGGTTCTATTTGTACATCAATGGGTATTGGCTCCATGCAAATTAGAATGTCTGGTTGAGTTATTTTTACCCTCACTAATGTATACTATGTTTCTGGCCTTCATAAATTTATCATTTCCTTGGGGACAATTGGATACTTTAGGATTTAGGATTGTTATTGAGAGTGATGGTTTGCAGGTACCGAAGGATGCTTGTGATGATCAAAGACATAAGAGATCATGGAGTTCATTTGCTTCATCGTGTAACTATTAAAAGTGGCTTGGATGCAATACGGTTATGGTATTTGAGGTTAGGATACATTTTAGAGAGAAGTTTAGATATTCTTTGGAAAAAGGGAGACTATGAATGGAGAGAGCTTCAATGAACCTGAGTTATGCAGGGATGTGTCAAGCAATATAAAGTATCACTCGATTAGAAAGTATGATTTAAGATTTTTTTTTTTTTTTTTTTTGAGTATGGTCTGAGAGAACGGTCTTGAGTATGTTCATTTAGACGTTTGGGAACTGTCGGATATAGGTTATCTGAGAGGAGCTCGTTATCATATTTCTTTTACTGATTTATTTTTTTCTTGGAAGGCATGGGTGTATGTAAGGGAGGCCTAGTCCGAGGTATTTGCAAAGTTCAAAGCTATAAAGGTTTTGAGGTCCTATATTATCAAAGAGTAATTTTTAGAGAATTTATGAAGTTTCGCAACCATCATGGCATTTAGAAGCATTTTATTGTAGTAAGGATCCTAAATCTAATGGTGTTGCACAGAGGATGAACCGTACTCTACTTGAGAAAGCTCGACGCTTAAGGTTGGCATCTGGTTTGTCAAAGGGATTTTAGGCTAAAGCTTTGTCTACCTCGGTGCATATTGTGAATCAAATTCTAAGCATGACTATTGATAATAAAATTCCAAAGGATTAGGAGGGAAAAAACATTGACTTGAGCTATCAACATATGTTTGGTTGTCTGATTTATGTTTGTAATCCCGTAAATGATAAGTTTGAGCCCAGAGCTTTCAAATAGGTCTTGCTTGGTTATATGGACATGGTAAAAGGCTATTAGATTGAAAATTCAAAGACAAAGAAGGCTGTAAATCCCTTCATGTTACTTTGGATTTGTCGACTTTGTTCAAAGTGGATGATAGCTAATCGTATGTTCCGGTTTTGGTTCGTGATGAGTCAAAGGAGAAGAAAGTTATTTCCATATTTCGTCCAAAGAGTAAAATAGTTAGGAAAAACAGGTTATGTTACTTAATATAGTCTACATGGTTCTAGTAATGTTTGGTGTGTTACATAAGATGGTCTGCATATATACACGATTCTAGAGATGATTCGTCTCAAGGTGGAGCCGAAAGGAGTTTTGGTGATAGTATTACAACCCGGGTTGGTCATCATGCTATATGGGACCCGATAGATATGACTATTGGAATTATCTTTTCATTTGCAACCATCTAGACTATCCTCTTTATATACTCCATGATCAGCCAATGGCTCTTGATGACATCATGGATTCGAGTGATTGCTCGAAATGTATTTGTGCATTGATAAAGAGATGCAATCATTGTTGCAGACTCAAACTTGGTATTTGGTCCCACTTTCTAAAGTAAACCATGTTATCGAGCGCAAGTGAATACACAAGATAAAGGGTGATGGGAGGTACAAGGCTAGATTAGTGGCTAAAGGATTTGCACAAAGAAAGGGAGAGAAGTATGATGAGATCCTTGCATCCGTTGTCGCCATACTTCAATCTGATTTCTTTTACTGCTTTTCCTCCTTAGCCTTCTTTTACAATTTGATTTCTTTCAAAAAAAAAAAAACCAAAGTTTCCTTTTTTTAGGTTTCTTCCCTTTTATTTTTCTTTGTTCCCTATGATTATATTTCTAATCCAAATTTCTGCCTCTTACCATCTCTCTCATCTACATCTTCTCTCATCTTTAAAAGCCAAGACATAACAACCATCTTCTCTTCACCACTCCCCCACAATACATCCTTCATCTCACAAACTGTTTCACCAAAACTATCACCCCTTCTTAAAACCAACCTTCTACACACATAACAAACAAATTCATCATGCAAGAACCATACCACTACTCTTCCCCCTTCAATCCCTTTGTCTCTCATAAACTCTCTTCAGACAACCATCGCAAATCGCAATAACCCAAACCCGATCCGAACCATTGTACCAAAATCGAAACTCCAAACCCATCGTTTTATTATAAGTAGTGATTTGAATTGAGACTTTTGCTATTCGAATTTGAGTTTTCGTTCAATATTGAGTTTACTGGGGGTTTGGCTTGGGACTTAAAAGAAGGCCGATTTGATTTTTGAGCTTGTATGCACTAGTCAAAGTTTTTGTTCTGGGTTAGTGGGCTTTACTCGTTCACATTTGGATCAGTTTGCACTAAATCTTCGTTCACGTGAAATGTTGGGTTAGTGTTTCTAATTTGGTTTAGTTTTGTGTGTTGGCAAATTTATATATAGAAAAAGAGAGAGAGAGAGAGAGATAGAGGGGTTTTAGTTTTGTTTTAGACATGAATTTGGTTTGTTATTATGAAATTATGAGCATGAATTTGGCCTTGTCATTATATATTCAAGTGTGTAAATTTTTGTTTCTTTTCTCTTGTCTTAAAAAAATCATTTCCTTTGCTTTTTGTTTTTCATTCACCTTTTTTTAGTTTCATTTTGTTTTCAATGTGATTTTCCTTAAAAAAAAAGTCATTTTCTTTTTCATGTTATCCTTGTATAAAAATCATTTCAGGTTGCAGAGTTCAAGTGGTTAGAGTGGTTGCACACCAAGTGGGGTGTGAACGCGCTAGTACTACTCAATTGCCCTGGACGGATTACCGATCTATGTGAGAATTTTCTGAACTCTACAGGGACTGCTGCTGCTTAAAAAAAGTTGCTTGTAAACATTTTGTGCAGGTGCCGTGGCTTGCTTGTAAAAAATTTATTTCTGCAATATATTAATCTGCGACTGTTCCGTGATTGAAAAAAAAATTGCATTAATCTTAGTTTTGCTTTTATTTTCTAAGGACTTCATTATATTTTGACAAATTGGTTTATTTTTAACGAATAATTTCTCGGTATCTAGACTACGGCATAGTAATAATCGTTTATAAATATTACGGTGATTCGTAAATATTTTATCGGTTGTTCCTCTGAAGGTACTTAAACCTTTCGCTGCATTGCTAGGGTGTTTCCTGGTGGACCGATAACTCCTGTCCGTTAACTGGCTGAGAAATCTTTTATTGAAATTAATCTAACCATCATTATATAATTTTAGAAAATTTTTAAATAAGTAGGTAACATTCATATAGTTGCTTTAGGTTCATGCATATATAAAAAAACAAAAAAAATCCAAAATCTAATTAAAAACAATTTTTCTTTTGTGAATATTTCTTTTTCTCATACCAAAAAAAAAAATTCAAAAAAAAAAAAAAAAGCTTCCTTGAAAATGTCTCAATTTCCTTATCCTCATGAATTTTATGATAGTTATGAAAATCAGTATAATCCATATAATTTTACACCAAATTCATATGGATATTTTAATAACAACTATTGTACCAACAATTTGGATTTTACACTACCAACTTTTCAAAATTTTCAGAATAATCCTAATTTTGCGCAACAAAATTTTCAAAATCACGACCAACCTTTAAATCTTGAAACAAATGTCTTATCTTTACTTGAAATAAGCACACAACAAAATCAAAGAATAAGTGAATGGTGTAATTCATACTTGGGCAAAAATTCAAGTCAAAGTTTTCAAAATAATTAGAATTTGAATTCACTTCCAAATGCAAATGATTTTGATTATAACCCTTGTCAATTCATTTTCGAACTCCAAAATGAATGTCGAACTCCAAAATGGAAATGTGAATCACTTTACAAATGATTTTGGCAATGGGAATAATTTCAAAGTTGGTGCGATGAACGATTCTTGTTCTCTACAATATCAAATTGAAACTTCTCAAGTTAATAACTATAACTTTGATTTTGTTGAGCAAATGAACGAAATTCACTATAATCACACGAATTTGTTGTTTCAAGACTACTTGAATTTTTGTGAAAAACAAAATAATCAAAACCGAACGTGTGACGATTCAAATGATAATCCATCTTTTACCAAAATCGATGATCTTCAACTAACAACTTTTGAAATTGATGAAAATCTTAATGAAGTTGTTGAAAGCTCTGTGAATGATTTGAATTTAAATTCTTTTGAAAACGAAGACGTCGATCTTCAATTTGATCTTCTTCTCTCAGATTCTAAATTTTTTGAAAATTTAGCAAATTTAGATTGTCAACATGACAAAAATGATGAAGTTGTTAACAATTGTTTAAGTGAGGACGACTTTGATGAGCGAAAACTTCTTAAACTGATTGACAATGAAGTTGTTGTGTCTAAAACTGAAAATGAAACATTTGAAAAACTTTGAAATTCTTGAGGTTGAAAACAAAGAAACTGCTGAATGTGATCTCGAACACAATGACGATTTTTTAAAATTTTTTGAAACTTCTTGCGACTTAATCGTTTCAACTGAACCTCACTGTGATCACTTGTTTTTCGATGATAAATTTCTGCAGTATATGAACTCTTTCTGGAATAACACTGTTTTTGAAAAAACATAATTTCGAAATTTACTGAAAATTCATTTTTTTGGTTTTTAACTTTAGGTTTACGAATGAACCTTTAATCAACAAAATTTCAGATGTCAAAGCAAAACTGAACAATATTTCTCAAAACAAGTGTGGGGGTGAGAATAATGCACACATCTTTCAATTTATACATCATCTGAACAATATTTCTCAAAACAAGTGTGGGGGAGTTTCATATTTATTTTGGTTTTACATAGAATTTTCCTTTCTTTTTTTCATTCAAAAAAAATAAAAAATAATTTTGCATTTCTATTTACTTTTAAATAAGACATGATGGAGTTAGCATACAATTTTGGTCGTTCGATTAAAATGTTTGGAAATCTACTTAATTTAGCGGATAATGAAAGGAAAGTTTGAATTATGAGCAAATTTGGTGTAACTGGTATATAGGGAGATTCATAGGTGATGAGCATGAAATGTTTTATGAATTGTAATTCGATTAAACGAATGGTTGATTTAGACTACTTGCGATAACATTTTAGATCTTTTAAGTGAAGTTGTGCTAAGATATTCTCGCTTAACTCTTTCTCTTATATTAAAAAAAAGAAAAAAAAATATGTATATATATAATAATCCAAGGGTATCCAACATTGCTAGTATATCTAGCATTGGAGTGCAAACCCGCCAAACTCTTTCCTACATCTATTGACAAAGCCAGCATTTGTATACCTTGGTCTCATTTTATGAGTTAGACACCTTAGGATTACCGACCCTCATGTAAGTCGTAATGCAGTGTAGGGGTGGTATACCTAGGTATTTGTAAATAATAGTAATGTGAATATTTTGAAATAAAGAGAGAGTTAGCACTTAAAATCCAAGCACACTCTTCACTTATTTGACCTAACTTGTTAACAAAAAGGAAGTTGAGATGTCGTTTTACGACTATTGATATCGATTATAGAATTCATTTCATATTTGCACTATGTTTCTACCAAAACAACTGGCCAAGCTGGAGGAGTTTGTTATGGTATCATGACTTTTGTTTGAAGTTTTGATTAGTAACGGATTTAAATTTCATAGTGACAACCCAAACTTGTGTTTAACTCATTCGATGTCTTATTTAAATGTAAATTACCCATTTGTGTATATATATATATATATTGAAAACTTTCATTCATCTTGTAAATATTTTCGAATCTTGCATTTTGTACATATTTTTTTTCATTTACTTTTTGGATTTTGTGGGTATTATCCACTGAAAACCCTCACGAGACAACACTCGTCCTACTGGGGACATCCAGATGTTTAAAGGCTTGTTGCATACGCTTAATGCAATCGTGCTCCCTACGAAAACGGATTTATCTTAGTTTTTTTTACTTTATTTGAGGACGAATAAAAAGATAAATGTGGGGGTATTTGATGTGCATGTAAATATGCATATTTATTCACACATTTATTCTTGTTTTAGTTTAAATAAATGTCATATGTGGGTATTTTATCGCGATCAAACCATAATTCAATTTATTTCAAAATATCATACATTCATCATCATACAAGGGAAAAATGGTCATTTTTTTGCTTATGTTATTTTGAGAATGTTTTACTCGGACATTTCTCATTGTTTTTGTAGAAATATTGGTGCATATGGAACAGGACTTCATGAAGATTTATATGCATACAAAGGAATGAAGAAATAATTCTCATACATAATCATAGAGGACCCCACTTACTACACTTAAAAGCTAATGGACAAATTAGTGGATGTTAAAGCTTTAGGCAAATTTGATGATGGATTAATTAACGCTTGATGATTATTTGGTGGCCATACTTCATAAAGGGCATTCTTGGTAGCACACTAAAAGTGAATTAGTGTTTTACTCATGTATAAATAACCCATGTATGATGATGTAAAAAGGATCTTAGATCTTATTTAGTTTAGAGTGGTTGAAATCAAAACCTCTATTTTTCTTCCATGTCTTCTTAGCCATTTCTTTTTTGTAATCTCTCGTTTTAATGCAATCTTAATTTGTTGATTTTTATTTACATGTTATTTTCTTTTCTAGCAAGTAGTGTAGCTTTATTTTATGCCATTAGTTAGTTAATATCTTTTCTTCATTACTTACTCGTTGTTCTTTAACATTGAAATCTATTTGTGTTGAAATAATAACACAAATGAGGAGCTAAACCTCTACAATTTAGGGATGATGAAGCTTTTCCTCTCATTAGTAGATTCAACATGAATTTGTATGAATGATCTCTTTGGGTTTAGTAGGAATGGATGTTTTTGTGTATTTGTGTTTCATATTGAATTTAATAGCCCCTTTTGTTCATTTCATAACATTGAGGCTATGTTTATGGCATAAACAACAAATTCCCTCTTCATCTAACATTGTGATCATGGCAATGAAATGAGGTTTAAGTTGAAATTTGATGAGCTATATTACTATCCAATAGATCATACTCAAATTAGATTTTAGTTCCATTTCGATGGCATGTTTCATAAAAGTAAAAAAGTTAGATTAATTGTGTACTAAGCTTGATGACTTATTTTGTGTTAATTATTAGCACAAATAAGTTACTCTTATAATAATTACATAATTAATCTTACTTAGGTTATTGATAGATCTTCGAACAATTTTATGTTGAACAATGTTGAAAGAGAGAAAAGTGAAGTTACCCCTAAATTGTTTTTAGTCTCATAGTTTTAATCTATATTTTAGTTTATTTTTTTTCTAGTACTTAATCACAATCCGAATTTTGGTTTAATTTGATTGAATAAGATTGAGATTACTTCTTTCCCAGCAGATCTACTCGTATTCGCCACGTAATAACAATTGTACGCCATGCGCTTGCGGTTTATTATCATGATATTTCGTACGATGGAATTTTAATTCATAAAATATTCGTCGTCGAACATTGCCAAGGACGGTCGACTATTCCTTCAGATTGTCCAATGCAATGGTTGATTGTTTCCTAAGACGATCATCTGTACCGACACACCTCGATGTATTTTTTGGGCGAGTTCGGCTTGAATCTGGACACCATTTTTGTAAATTGTGAGCCAAATCTGGACAATATTTTGGGTAAGGCCAAGAATGTGTCCAAATGGTTAGATTTCTTTATGATGTGTTTGAATGGTAGGATGGTTATTTTGACATGTTCGGACGGATAGATCGTAAGGAGCAACATGATTGAATGGTTAGATGATGGCAATGATATTCATTTGGATTTATTTTAGCATTAATCTAACAGTAGTAAGGCCCTAAGTAAGATCATAAATAAACCATAATCTGACCCTAAAATCTTAATATCTTTTCACATAAACTAATTATTCTTCCTCTTCTTCCTCTAAACCCTTTTATCTTCCCAAAATTGAAATAAAACAAATTAAAGATAAATCAAATTGGGAAGGAGTTTCACAAAGGTCAAAAGCTAAAGGAAGTCTATACTATTAGAGCTTAGGCTTTCAAGTGAGTGGGATTTAAATTTTTAACCAAAATGATTAAATTCATTTTTTAACATGAGTAGTATAAGAAGATCGAAAAAAAATCAAATAATTAATCTTAATATACTGTGTTTGTAGGAATATGAACAACTCATTTATGTTTTGATGTTGTTTAATAGTCCATATCATGCTCAAATTATATGATTACTATGAAAATAATCATGTATGCAAGATTTAGACTCTTATATTTTTTGAGTTGTACCAAGTTGAAGTTTGAATAGTTTATATAAAATCTTTATATCCAGTAGTCATTTTCGATTATTGATGAGCAGCATGTTAAATTTTATTTAGCTTCGTACTACTGTAATAACCCGGAAAATCTGGGCCAGTTTAAAATTTTTATTTCAGCAATTTTAATGAATTTAGAACATTTGAAATAGATTATTTTAAATAATATCGATGAAAATTTATTTTGAATATATTTAGAACGTATATATTATATGCATCGTCATTAGAATATAAATAATTATATATAATTATATAAGGAATTGAAAATGGCGCGGTAGTTCGATAATTCGATTTCAAACTTCAATTGAACATACCGGGTGCAAAATAAACCGAATTTTAGTGAAACCAAAAATATTAGAATCTTTTTGGGGATATCTTTCCAACGAATCCAAAAAATCGAGATTTCATAGCGGGAATCAAAAGATATGTCCAGTTGAAAATTCTGAATAGTCGCTATGGAATTCAGGCCCTTAAAAATAGACATTTTGCAAACGACCTCGGATTTCGAAGAAACCACTTTTGTTGGATCCGTGATGTCAAGTTATTAATAGATTCCAAATTTCATAATTTTTCGAATCAATATGTGAGCGTGGCAAAGGAAAACGCTTTTAACCAGTTTCATTTGATTTTAATCGACTAGAAAATGGACATTTTTCCAACGGTCTTAGAATTCGACGAAACTAGTTTTGTTAGGACCGTATCGTCAATACGAAGCTAGAAAATATTTTTTTGGAATTTTTCGAGTTAGTATGTGACCCTGGTAAAATGAAATGCACGTTCAAATTCAATATATAGAGTTGTATGTTGATTTTGACGGAAACATATCGAAACGATCGAATCAACCAATGATACATATCCCATTGTGTTTGGAATGGGGGTAATTAGTTATGGACGACAGGCGGTGGGCCTCGTTTAGAGGTCATATGTGAAAGTCGACTTTTTTGAAATTAAATAATATAAAATAATTAACTTCATCTCCCCTCCCCTTTTCTCCCGTATAACGCGGTCAAACCCCCCTAATTTCCAAATCAAAACTCAGAAGGAAAAAAAAAGCATCGCGCCCCTTTCCCCGTCGACCACGCCACCAGTCGCCACCTCCAGGCGCAGCCCCCCCGCCCCCCCCACCGGAGACCCCCTTCCTCTCGGCGCAGCGAAACCCCCAATTCCCTAACCCTAAAACCGACGTCGCCCCTCCCTCGATCGAAGCCACCCCCGCCTTCGACCAAGCGCCACCACCGCGACCCCCTGCCCCCTCGTTGACCGCGCCACCAGCCACCCACATCACCGCCGCTCCACTGCTCCGCACCACCAACGATCCTCCGACGTGAAAACCCTCCTCCTCCGAAAACAGTAAGCTTTTCCTTTTTAGTTTATTTTAATTCAGTTTTAAATTTTAAAATGCTTTATTTAAATTCAGTTTTAGTTTATAAAAATACATAGAAATGATTAGATTCTTCGTTAGGGAAAGTGATGATCTTTGTTAAGATAAAGATTAGATTTTTAAAATAGAAAAGATTAGATTTTTAAAATAGAAAAGATTAGATTTTTGAAATGGAAAAAGGCGAAATCTTTATATAGAGAATAGCGGTGTAAAAAATAGAATTTTTATCTATATAGTAACGTTGTAAAAATAGGATTTTTATATATTGAATAGCAAAGTAAAAATTCGATTTTTATATATTGAATAGCAAAGTAAAAATTCGATTTTTATATATTAAATAGCAAAGTAAAAATTCTATTTTTATATATTGAATAGCGAAGTAAAAATTCGATTTTTATATATTGAATAGCAAAGTAAAAATTCGATTTTTATATATTGAATAGCGAAGTAAAAAAAAATCGATTTTTATATATTGAATAGCGAAGTAAAAAAAATCGATTTTTATATATGTAAAGAATACGGGCAACGAAAGTGACAAAAGGGCGAGAACGATGAACATGTTCTACATAGGAAGTGCCGTCGAGTTGGGATAGCTATCGGTGAGAACTTCTCACTCTTTAATTTCTTTTCCTAGTTATATATATATACTAGGATGCAGACGGTGTTTAGTAGCACCCGACACAATCGTCCACAGACCATGGACTTGTTTGTTTGGTTGTGTAGTTGGTTAGATTATTTGGTTTGAATTGAATTGTTTGGTGAAATGGAATGGATTTGATTGATGTGTGAACGGCGTGGGCCTTCACTAGACCGGGGATAAGGCTAGGCCTCATCCCGTTTCTAGTATCGTGCCGTTATGCCGCCGAAATTTTCTAAAATAAGTTAGAAAAAATATATCATTTTATTGTGTAAATGAACTGAATAGTAATTCATGTGTTAAATAAAATGTTTTATCGTTAAAAATATAATTTTTAATGTGAATGTGAATAGATAAATATTCATTTACAAACCGGACGGTTTGTTTATGTACACCTATTTGAAGGACATTGATTGGGACGATAAATTTTACACATCACCCAACTGCACAAATAAAATCTGTGTTTGATTGTTTGAAACCCCACACGGGTATTGGGATAATATATGACATACACTAATCCCAATAATTAGTTGTATGTCGATCGATTGATTGACATGTTGTTATAAGCGTTAGATATCTATATTTGATGCTTATACAGTGTAGTGCACTTTGGATGATGGTTGATTATTTATCGTTGCTATTATATACATTTGTCGTATGGAATCCATATAATTAACTTTATATGGTAATTGATTGGGCCTCATTCCAATTTAGAAAATAAAGAATATTATAAAATAAAGGTTCATGTGTTGACAGTACTCACTCGTTGAGATTTGTCATGTGTTGAACGAAATATTTTAACAATAAAATTTACATCTTTATATTATAAAATAAAGGTTCTTGTGTTGACAGTACTCATTCGTTGAGATTAGTCATGTGTTGAACGAAATATTTTAACAATAAAATTTACATCTTTATCATTATAAAATAAAGGTTCATGTGTTGACAGAACTCACTCGTTGAGATTAGTCTTGTGTTGAACGAAATATTTTAACAATAAAATTTACATCTTTATATTATAAAATAAAGGTTCATGTGTTGACAGTACTCATTCGTTGAGATTAGTCATGTGTTGAACGAAATATTTTAACAATAAAATTTACTTCTTTATATTATAAAATAAAGGTTCATGTGTTGACAGTACTCATTCGTTGAGATTAGTCATGTGTTGAACGAAATATTTTAACAATAAAATTTACATCTTTATCATTATAAAATAAAGGTTCATCTGTTGACCGTACTCACTCGTTGAGATTAGTCATGTGTTGAACGAAATATTTTAACAATAAAATTTACATCTTTATCATATATGAAATTAGAAACTAACTGGAAAATAGATGAGATGAGTGGTCTCCTGGATATTGATCTGATGTTGGTTTCGGCCTTCGGGGTTAATATTCAGGGAATCGTTCTCTTACTAATTTACGGTTGGAGTCTGATTTAAATCAAACAATAGATACCATAATTTTTATAAAATATATTAAATAACAAAAATAGTCACACATGGACAGTACTCATTCGTTGAGATTAGTCATGTGTTGACAAAAATATAGATTCACGTAATGAATAGAATATATATTCATTTGTTGAATAGAATAATGGAATTATTGAAATATATAAAGCCGTGTTGATTAGAGATGCGCTATTTTGATGCGAACGATATTTATATCGATTATATTCGAATTTGAATTGAATCGAATAGAAAACAAATTTGAATTGAATTGAATAGAAAACGAATTTGAATTAAATTGAATAGAAAACGAATTCGAATAGAATTGAATATATAACGAATTCGAATTGAATTTGATTTGAATAGAAAACGAATTGAATTCAAATTAAATTGAAAACGAATTGAAATAGAAGTAAAATCAATTTGAAATGAATTCAAATTGAATTAAATTTGAATTGAATTAAATTAATTTTAAAATGAATTTATAAGGAAAAATTCAATTTTAATTTGAAATTGAAATGGAAGTCGATGAAATATATATTATATATATTATATATATAATATAATGGCCTGAATAGAACGCGCCGCGCTGCGGCAGTTCGCGAATTTCGACCATTGACTTCGAACGGACATTACGGGAGATCCGACCGTCGGATTCTTCTAAAACCGGAACCGTTGGGTTCGTATCGAAAAGAGCTTTCTAACAAATGTTAGAAATTTGAAATCTAACGGTTGGATTTGGAGATACGTCCAAATCAAATTTGGAAAAGGTCGTTGTAAGTGCAGTTCGATGGCCGTTGATGGAAATCGACTGTACGGGCCTTGATAAAATTATTAAAAATAGTAATAATTTGTGTAAAATCATAAGAAATGATTTGGGAAAAATTGGGATGAAAAACTCCATATTTGAAAAGATAAAAATAGATTTTTATCGAAATGAACTAGTTTTGAACTGAAAGTAAAACCCATTTATTTTTAAATAAATAAATTTGATTTGAAATGGGTTTTAAATAGAATTGATCTGTGGGTTTATCGTGAATAGTGTTTTAAATACCACTTATTCTTTAACCCGATAATAAATAGAATGTGATTTGGGTTTATCGTGAACTGTGTTTTAAATGACATTAGTTCTTTAACCTAGAAAAAGGAGTTTTAAGGAATCTGCAATTAGATTGAAATGTGAATTGATAATTTAAATTATCAAATTTGGAAAATGAGCGAGAATGGAGTATCACCAGTTTTGCTCCAAAGCGATAGTTAAATCTTTAATTAGATTTGAACGTGAAATGGGAATTAATTTTACCGATAACACCGTGGTGTTAGATATGGAGTATTACCAGTTTTTCTTCATGGGATGAATAGGTTGGGATTGGGAAATAAAATAAATAATTACTCCGATGTGATTCGCTAATCCCGACTAGTTTGGAAAACCATAATTTGGTTTGAAATGACATCCAAAGAAAGATTAAAGGATAAAATTTAAAGAATTTATCTTGGATAAAATTAATGGGAACCTTTCCCTAAGAATTGAAATTTAGAAACTAGCTGTAGGTTAGTTAAGAAGAATGGTTTCCTGGGTATTGATCTGATGTTGGTTTCGGCCTTCGGGGTTAATATTTGGGAAATTGTTCTCTTGCTGATTTACGGTTAGTGGCTAATGAATTGGAATGAGGTGTATGTTGTGTTTATGTAACATTTGTTTTTAATATACGCGGGTTGTTCAGAAAGGCCGGGTTTATACCCATTCTGAATAACCGATTCGACGATAACTCGAAGATGAAGACGGTGGTTGAAGACCGGAAGTCTTCACATCGTTTGGGTGATTACTGATGATCTTGATTGGGCTGTACACCCAAGATGAGGGAATCAGTTGGTGGTCATCCAGACATACTTGGAGATCGATGGATATGCGAGGAAAGTGCCTCCGGTTTCGTTCAGACCCAGAACGAACTTATAAATGGATTGTGTGTCTGACATTGGATTTTATTCTATGTTGATTGATTTCTGTTAAATATATATCTGTTTGGCAGCGGAGAATTTATTCTCTTGCTTAACGCCCTTCTCTGAGACGTACGAGCTTAGAGGTTATATATCGATAGATATCAATCGCATAGCATGAATTGCCTGTGTGGCACGCTGAGTTGCATAGATCAAGGCTTCTGTTGAAAAGCAAAGTCTTGTGGTTGATGATCAAAGCACGACCTTCGTGGCGTAGCTTTGTGTATAACGTGAATTCGCGAGCCTCACACCTCGGTATGAGTCAAAAACGGGATAAGGACTGCAGGGAGAGCACGACGTTTCTTTCTAGCTTTGGTGGTGTCAGTGACTTACCAGCCCTGACATTTATATACTTTTCACCTATGTGGTTGTTGGATGAGGCGCCTCGATTTTAGGTCTGTAAGGACCGGGAAACGTGTATTCAGGAATAATTAATCCTCAAACGTAAGAGAGGACCGGCCCTGAAGCATCCAGGGGTTACCCAGAGTGTGTAGTCTCGAGGCATTTGCTAGAGTGTCTCGAAGCGGAGAGGAGCTTGCCCCTTGCCTCGACTCATGACGGAAATCCAATTTCCAATACGTGTATTTCGGTTTTATTTGTAGAGCCTAGTATGGCGACATGATAGATGGTACCCATGCCGCCTAGGATTGATATTTATGATTGAAACTATTTTGACACTATACACTTATTATAATATCAAATGATTTGTTTTAAATGTACCAAGCATGTTTGGCTATTATAAGGGAAAACCCTATCCTCCGGCTTGCGTTGCATTGTGTGATGGGACCTGTGTCTTAAAATAGCTTCATTTTTCGAAAAAAGCTTTGTGCTGTTTATTCTATGCACTGGTATTCTTGGTAGGAAACCCGTTTCGTGTTATACGGCGTGGTCCCTTGAATTACTCTCTTTTAAAGTAAAGTTTTAAATAACGGTTTTAGTTCTCACACCAGTCACATGACTGACCTGGAGTTTATTGTTTTAACCTAAACTCTGGGTGCCCTTATTTTCGACACGGGCAGCTAGTAGTTTTGGTTTTGCAGATTTATATTCACAGGATCCTGGTTTACAGCTGGAATGATATCCAAAAAGCTCTGTATCCGTGTATCACTTTCAGTTATGTTTTGTATATTTTTCCGCTGCTATTTAATTTATTGTAATCTCTGATATTTATCGAATGTAATTTATTCATTTATACTCTGTATATTCTTGTATCTGATGGAATTGTTGTAATAACAATGAAATGTTCTTCTGGCTGCGTTCTGATTCGTCCTGTTCTCAAAACGATCAGGGGTTGCGAACGGTCTAGATCGGTTTAACGACTGATTCAGATCAAGCGAAATTCCAGGCCGTCACATTTGGTATCAGAGCTTTGGTTTACAGAGCTCGAGAACAAGACACATTAGAACCATACGAAAGAATTCATTAGATAGTGGATTAGTAATATCCAATTAGAATGACTCGTTAGAGATAGGATCAGTAGTATCCTAGAACGAGTGTGAAGACTATATTTTTCAAATGAAAACAATTTTGTTTTGAAATTTAAACCATTTTATACGTATTTGAATATTTTATTTATTTTGAATTTGGACAATCCGATATATAAAGATTTTGCATATACGCGTCATGAACGTATATTCCAAGTTTTAATATACCGGATAGATATAGAACCGCACTCTAGTAGCCCGGAGATGTTCTGATGGTGGTTCGAAACATCATCAGCATTTATTTTCGAGTGACGAAGGTGTGATATCTATATATTTCCATTAGACTAGTGTGAGAACCAAAACTAATATAGTTAGAACACATTGTTGTGATTTGGCATCAAAAACATGATTTTCAGTATATATATCAAAATTATGAATTTGAAACGTTAATCCACTAATTGATTGATGTTTGAGTCGTTCGTTTATTTGTTTAATAATTTTTGAACCATTATGCCTAATTGAATCAAATATTGAATTGTATTGAAAATTGGTCGCATTTGCATGCATATACATGTACTTACATTGAACAGGTCATAGCAAGGAGGCTAGAGCAGAGAATAAAATTTGTTTGCCCGACAAATAGGTACATGTTTACTATAATTTACTGTTTTGTTTGGGTGATGATGATTTTATGAGCCGATTGGCTAGCCGCTTGGCTTTTTCTTTTTCTTTTTGAGATCAGAAGGCCTATATGGCAATTTCGGGATTTTCCCGTGGCTCCCGGTGCAGGGGAGGTTATGGCGAAATTTTTCGAAAATTTAGGGTGTTAGCCAAATTTTTGAAAATTCTCAGAAACTGAAAAGTTGGAGAATGGAAGCCAGATCGAGCGTAGAGCTGATTAATCAAACCACTTTCGACTTTGTTCCTTTTCGGGGACGAAAAGTTTTAAGTGGGGGAGATTGTAACAACCCGGAAAATCTGGGCCAGTTTAAAATTTTTATTTCGGCAATTTTAATGAATTTAGAATATTTAAAATAGATTATTTTAAATAATATCAACGAAAATTTATTTTGAATATATTTAGAACGTATATATTATACGCGTCGTCGTTAGAATATAAATAATTATATATAATTATATAAGGAATTGAAAATGGTGCGGTAGTTCGATAATTCGATTTCAAACTTCAATTGAACATACCGGGTGCAAAATAAACCAGATTTTAGTGAAACCAAAAATATTAGAATCTATTTGGGGATATCTTTCCAAGGAATCCGAAAAATCGAGATTTCATAGCGGGAATCAAAAGATATGTCCAGTTGAAAATTCTGAATAGTCGCTATGGAATTCAGGCCCTTAAAAATAGACATTTTGCAAACGACCTCGGATTTCGACGAAACCACTTTTGTTGGATCCGTGATGTCAAGTTATTGCTAGATTCCAAATTTCATAATTTTTCGAATCAATATGTGAGCGGGGTAAAGGAAAACGCGTTTGACCAGTTTCAGTTGATTTTAATCGACTAGAAAATGGACATTTTTCCAACGGTCTCAGAATTCGACGAAACTAGGTTTGTTAGGACCGTATCGTCAATACGAAGCTAGAAAATATTTTTCTGGAATTTTTCGAGTTAGTATGTGACCCCGGTAAAATGTAATGCGCGTTCAAATTCAATATATAGAGTTATATGTTGATTTTGACGGAAACTGATCGAAACGATCGTATCAACCTACGATACATATCCCATTATGTTCGGAATGGGGGTAATTAGCTATGGACGATAGGCGGTGGGCCTCGTTTAGAGGTCATATGTAAAAGTCAACTTTTTTGAAATTAAATAATATAAAATAATTAACTTCCTCTCCCCTCCCCTTTTCTCCCGTATAACGCGGTCAAACCCCCCCCAAATTTCCAAATCAAAAACTCAGAAGGAAAGAAAAAAAAGAAAAAACAAAAGCATCGCGCCCCTTTCCCCGTCGACCACGCCACCGGTCGCCACTTCCAGGCACAACGCCCCCCCTCCCCCCCACCGGAGCCCCCCTTCCTCTCGGCGCAGCGAAACCCCCAATCCCCAAACCCTAAAACCGATGTCGCCCCTCCCTCGATTGAAGACACACCGCCTCCGGCCAAGCGCCACCACCGCGACCCCCTGCCCCCTCGTTGACCGCGCCACCAGCCACCCACAGCACCGCCGCTCCACTGCTCCGCACAACCAACGATCCTCCGACGTGAAAACCCTCCTCCTCCGAAAACAGTAAGCTTTTCCTTTTTAGCTTATTTTAATTCAGTTTTAAATTTTAAAATGCTTTATTTAAATTCAGTTTTAGTTTATAAAAATACATAGAAATGATTAGATTCTTCGTTAGGGAAAGTGATGATCTTTGTTAAGATAAAGATTAGATTTTTAAAATAGAAAAGATTAGATTTTTAAAATAGAAAAGATTAGATTTTTGAAATGGAAAAAGGCGAAATCTTTATATAGAGAATAGCAGTGTAAAAAATAGAATTTTTATCTATATAGTAACGTTGTAAAAATAGGATTTTTATATATTGAATAGCAAAGTAAAAATTCGATTTTTGTATATTGAATAGCAAAGTAAAAATTCGATTTTTGTATATTGAATAGCGAAGTAAAAATTCGATTTTTATATATTGAATAGCAAAGTAAAAATTCGATTTTTATATATTGAATAGCAAAGTAAAAATTCGATTTTTATATATTGAATAGCGAAGTAAAAAAAATTCGATTTTTATATATGTAGAGAATACGGGCAACGAAAGTGACAAAAGGGCGAGAACGATGAAGATGTTCTATATAGGAAGTGCCGTGGAGTTGGGATAGCTATCGGTGAGAACTCACTCTTTAATTTCTTTTTCTAGTTATATATATATTAGGACGTAGACGGTGTTTAGTAGCACCCGACACAATCGTCCACAGACCAAGGACTTGTTTGTTTGGTTGTGTAGTTGGTTAGATTATTTGGTTTGAATTGAATTGTTTGGTGAAATGGAATGGATATGATTGATGTGTGAACGGCGTGGGCCTTCACTAGACCGGGGATAAGGCTAGGCCTCATCCCGTTTCTAGTATCGTGTCGTTATGCTGCCGAAATTTTCTAAAATAAGTTAGAAAAATAAAAATATCATTTTATTGTGTAAATGAACTGAATAGTAATTCATGTGTTGAAATAATATGTTTTATCGTTAAACATATAATTTTTAACGTGAATGTGAATAGATAAATATTCATTTATAAACCGGACGGTTTGTTTATGTAAACCTATTTGAAGGACATTGATTGGGACGATAAATTTTACACATCGCCCAACTGCACAAATAAAATCTGGGTTTGATTGTTTGAAACCCCACACGGGTATTGGGATAATATATGACATACACTAATCCCAATAATTAGTTGTATGTCGATTGATTGATTGACATGCTGTTATAAGCGTTAGATATCTATATTTGATGCTTATACAGTGTAGTGCACTTTGGATGATGGTTGATTATTTATCGTTGCTATTATATACATTTGTCGTATGGAATCCATATAATTAACTTTATATGGTAATTGATTGGGCCTCATTCCAATTTAGAAAATAAAGAATATTATAAAATAGAGGTTCATGTGTTGACAGTACTCACTCGTTGAGATTAGTCATGTGTTGAACGAAATATTTTAACAATAAAATTTACATCTTTATATTATAAAATAAAGGTTCATGTGTTGACAATACTCATTCGTTGAGATTAGTCATGTGTTGAACGAAATATTTTAACAATAAAATTTACATCTTTATCATTATAAAATAAAGGTTCATGTGTTGACAGAACTCACTCGTTGAGATTAGTCATGTGTTGAACGAAATATTTTAACAATAAAATTTACATCTTTATATTATAAAATAAAGGTTCATGTGTTGACAGTACTCATTCGTTGAGATTAGTCATGTGTTGAACGAAATATTTTAACAATAAATTTTACATCTTTATATTATAAAATAAAGGTTCATGTGTTGACAGTACTCATTCATTGAGATTAGTCATGTGTTGAACGAAATATTTTAACAATAAAATTTACATCTTTATCATTATAAAATAAAGGTTCATGTGTTGACCGTACTCACTCGTTGAGATTAGTCATGTGTTGAACGAAATATTTTAACAATAAAATTTACATCTTTATCATATATGAAATTAGAAACTAACTGGAAAATAGATGAGATGAGTGGTCTCCTGGATATTAATCTGATGTTGGTTTCGGCCTTCGGGGTTAATATTCAGGGAATCGTTCTCTTACTAATTTACGGTTGGAGTCTGATTTAAATCAAACGATAGATACCATAATTTTTATAAAATATATTAAATAACAAAAATAGTCACACATGGACAGTACTCATTCGTTGAGATTAGTCATGTGTTGACAAAAATATAGATTCATGTATTGAATAGAATATATATTCATTTGTTGAATAGAATAACGGAATTATTGAAATATATAAAGCCGTGTTGATTAGAGATGCGCTATTTTGATGCGAACGATATTTATATCGATTATATTCGAATTCGAATTGAATCGAATAGAAAACGAATTTGAATTGAATTGAATAGAAAACGAATTTGAATTAAATTGAATAGAAAACGAATTCGAATTGAATTGAATATATACCGAATTCGAATTGAATTGAATATAAAACGAATTGAATTTGATTTGAATAGAAAACGAATTGAATTCAAATTAAATTGAAAACGAATTGAAATAGAAGTAAAATCAATTTGAAATTAATTCAAATTGAATTGAAATTTGAATTGAATTCGAATGAATTTTAAAACGAATTTATAAGGAAAAATTCAATTTTAATTTGAATTTGAAATGGAAGTCGAAATTGTTTTTGAAACGAATTTAAAACTATTTATAAAATTTGGTTTAAATAGAGATCGACGAAATATATATTATATATATTATATATATATAATATAATGGCCTGAATAGAACGCGCCGCGCTGCGGCAGTTCGCGAATTTCGACCACTGACTTCGAACGGACATTATGGGAGATCCGACCGTCGGATTCTCCTAAAACCGGAACCGTTGGGTTCGTATCGAAAAGTGATTTCTAACGAATATTAGAAATTTGAAATCTAACGGTTGGATTTGGAGATACTTCCAAATCAAATTTGGAAAAGGTCGTTGTAAGTGCAGTTCGATGGCCGTTGATGGAAATCGACTGTACGGGCCTTGATAAAATTATTAAAAATAGTAATAATTTGTGTAAAATCATAAGAAATGATTTGGGAAAAATTGGGATGAAAAACTCCATATTTGAAAAGATAAAAATAGATTTTTATCGAAATGAACTAGTTTTGAACTGAAAGTAAAACCCATTTATTTTTAAATAAATAAATTGGATTTGAAATGGGTTTTAAATAGAATTGATCTATGGGTTTATCGTGAATAGTGTTTTAAATACCACTTGTTCTTTAACCCGATAATAAATAGAATGTGATTTGGGTTTATCGTGAACTGTGTTTTGAATGACATCAGTTCTTTAACCCAGAAAAAGGAGTTTTAAGGAATCTGCAATTAGATTGAAATGTGAATTTATAATTTAAATTATCAAATTTGGAAAATGAGCGAGAATGGAGTATCACCAGTTTTGCTCCAAAGCGATAGTTAAATCTTTAATTAGATTTGAACGTGAAATGGTAATTAATTTTACCGATAACACTGTGGTGTTAGATATGGAGTATTACCAGTTTTTCTTCATGGGATGAATAGGTTGGGATTGGGAAATAAAATAAATAATTACTCCGATGTGATTCGCTAATCCCGACTAGTTTGGAAAACCATAATTTGGTTTGAAATGACATCCAAAAAAAGATTAAAGGATAAATTTTAAAGAATTTATCTTGGATAAAATTAATGGGAAACTTTCCCTAAGAATTGAAATTTAGAAACTAGCTGTAGGTTAGTTAAGAAGAATGGTTTCCTGGGTATTGATCTGATGTTGGTTTCGACCTTCGGGGTTAATATTTAGGAAATTGTTCTCTTGCTGATTTACGGTTAGTGACTAATGAATTGGAATGAGGCGTATGTTGTGTTTATGTAACATTTGTTTTTAATATACGCGGGTTGTTTGGAAAGGCCGGGTTTATACCCATTCTGAATAACCGATTCAACGATAAGTCGAAGATGAAGACGGTGGTTGAAGACCGGAAGTCTTCACATCGTTTGGGTGATTACTGATGATCTTGATTGGGTTGTACACCCAAGATGAGGGAATCAGTTGGTGGTCGTCCAGACGTACTTGGAGATCGATGGATATGCGAGGAAAGTGCCTCCGGTTTCGTTCAGACCCGGAACGAACTTATAAATGGATTGTGTGTCTGACATTGGATTTTATTCTGTGTTGATTGATTTCTGTTAAATATATATCTGTTTGGCGGCAGAGAATTTATTCTCTTGCTTAACGCCCTTCTCTGAGACGTACGAGCTTAGAGGTCATATATCGATAGATATCAATCGCATGGCATGAATTGCCTGTGTGGCACGCTGAGTTGCATAGATCAAGGCTTCTGTTGAAAAGCAAAGTCTTGTGGTTGATGATCAAAGCACGACCTTCGTGGCGTAGCTTTGTGTATAACGTGAATTTGCGAGCCTCACACCTTGGTATGAGTCAAAAACGGGATAAGGACTGCAGGGAGAGCACGGCGTTTCTTTCTAGCTTTGGTGGTGTCAGTGACTTACCAGCCCTGACATTTATATACTATTCACCTATGTGGTTGTTGGATGAGGCGCCTTGATTTTAGGTCTGTAAGGACCGGGAAACGTGTGTTCAGGAATAATTAATCCTCAAACGTAAGACAGGACCGACCCTGAAGCATCCAGGGGTTACCCAGAGTGTGTAGTCCCGAGGCATTTGCTAGAGTGTCTCGAAGCGGAGAGGAGCTTGCCCCTTGCCTCGACTCATGATGGAAAGCCAATTTCCAATACGTGTATTTCGGTTTTATTTGTAGAGCCTAATATGGCGACATGATAGATGGTACCCATGCCGCCTAGGATTGATATTTATGATTGAAACCGTTTTGACACTATACACTTATTATAGTATCAAATGATTTGTTTCAAACGTACCAAGCATGTTTGGCTATTATAAGGGAAAACCCTATCCTCCGGCTTGCGTTGCATTGTGTGATGGGACCTGGTTCTTATAATAGCTTCATTTTTCGAAAAAAGCATTGCTCTGTTTATTCTATGCACTGGTATTCTTGGGAGGAAACCCGTTCCGTGTTATACGGCGTGGTCCCTTGAATTACTCTCTTTTAAAATAATGTTTTAAATAACTGTTTTAGTTCTCACACCAGTCACATGACTGACCTGGAGTTTATTGTTTTAACCTAAACTCTGGGTGCCCTTATTTTCGACACGGGCAGCTAGTAGTTTTGGTTTTGCAGATTTATATTCACAGGATCCTGGTTTACAGGTGGAATGATATCCGGAAAGCTCTGTATCCGTGTATCACTTTCAGTTGTGTTTTGTATATTTTTCCGCTGCTATGTAATTTATTGTAATCTCTGATATTTATCGAATGTAATTTATTCATTTATACTTTGTATATTCTTGTATCTGATGGAATTGTTGTAATAACAATGAAATGTTCTTCCGGCTGCGTTATGATTTCTCTTGTTCTCAAAACGATCAGGGGTTGCGAACGGTTTAGATCGGTTTAACGACTGATTCGGATCGAGCGAAATTCCTGGCCGTCACAACTATGTTTTTATTTAAATTTTTCTTTATGCCATCTTATAAGAGGGAAAACGATTACAAAAATGTATATAAAGTACTTGGTTGCATAATTATCATAACTCTGCACATGTGTGCGTGTTTCCGTTTAATGGTAACAATAAATTTTACCTAAACATCCATTAAAAATGCTAAATGTGTGAGAAATAAAACCGTAGTTATACACCCATGACTTATGTTAAGAGATATATATAAATATATTATATTAAAGAAATAACACTACAAAATATAAATCTAGTTGTAAATAACTAACTTATACAATAATATATAATAAGTAATAACTCATATCATAAAAGTAATTTTCTTGAGTTTATCTAAAGACGAGTATTATATATATATATATATTCATTCATCTTCATTCATTCATCTTCAAATATACGTGTATATATTTAAATAAATATATGTATATATACACAATATCCCTAAAGCACTCATATATCCGCTAGAAGTCTATATTCAAATAATAATTTGATGGAAGAGAATGAGCGGGTGAAGAAAGAAACAAAACTTATGGTTGATATCAGGAGGCATTTAAGGGTGCTTGCTGCATGTGTATAGTGCAACGAAACGCTCAAATACGCTCGCGCGTGTGCGCTCGCGCACACATACAGTAGTCTATTTGAACATAAGATTTTGACATTATTCTTCAACATTTATTTGTCCCCTGAATTCCACCTTCCAAAAAAAAAAAGATCCAATGCTACAAAAAAATTTTATCAACAATTTTGTTTTATTTTCAAGTAAGCAGCTCCAATATAATTACACACATACATACTGATACACATACACACACACACACATGTATGTATCTGAGTAGAAGATTAATTTGTAAACAAGTCTTTCATGTACAATACTAGCATTTAGTAAAATAACATTTGCACCACCTTTATCTCATAAACTATACAATCTTAGGGAACATGTGATGATGCGACATTCCTTTTCTATTTGACTAAATGCTAAAACAACTAGAAACTGATTAGTCAAAAAGTGTGGCACTTATAGGAAACATTGGATCACTTTCCTCCCGTGAATTGCGCTGCTTCCCTACAACATGATTTCAGTTTCGGTGATTTTCACCGCTTTTCTTTCGGTCGATGTAGCATCGTCCATTATTTTTAAATAGGATGGTAGAATCAACATCTTCATTTGAGTTACATATGTCCTTTTACTCTTTATTCTGCTATTTTTGGATTTAGTTCTTTTTCGTTACGAGGCAACTATAACTTGGAGGCAACTATTACAATTCCTTTTCGAAATTTAACTTCTCTTCCCCACCAAAATTAATACTTCTTCTTTCTAACATCCTAGTTTCAGTATGATACTAGAAAATTGTGGTCTAGCCCTAATAAATGCCACCAGGAAAGAATCAATATCCACCCTTACTTTAACAAAATGGTAGTTCGGTTTCAACTAATGTTTTGCAATATTTTCAATCAACTCTTCTAAACATACTAATGAACATATATCTTATCTTAGAGCACTTGTATGTTTCGAATTGAATATTCATTGGTATATTTAGTGTCTGATAAATTTTAGGGTTAGAATGAACATATGCATCATGAATTTGTAGTATGGATACATGATACCAAAAAAATACTTATGTACCTAACTAGTAATTTGTCGGTTCCAATTCATATTTAAAATGGCGTTAGTTTATAAGCGTTTCTTATTCCAGTAAGTTCCCTTAGTTGTATTTTACGCAAGCATGAATACAAATTATGAATTCGCTATAACCAATATTACTTAGTGCAAAAGAAGGATAATCGTTCCTACACATTTCAAGCTAACTTTATTTTGTATTTACTACTTTTGAGTGGGTCTGTTGGATTTCATTTCCTAGATTGTATAAGTTGGCTGCATGTGTACTTATTTTCTATTTTTTGTTATTTACAAATAATAATTTTTCAATTTCAGATAATAGAAAACAAGGCAATGTTACACTTTACTTTATTTCTATTACAATTTTTTTACATCGAACTATCTAATCTGAAACTATCAAAAATTGGTTATAAATTTTTAATTCATTTAAGATATGGTTGGTATGATTCTTTTTTATTTCAGTGGGAGTTTATTGCTATGAGTCCAATATAAAATATAGAATTGTACATTCGTATTCATTTCAAAATAAGTACATGCAATAATGTTACAAATATCTAATAATAAACATAGAAAGTAAATTAATGCTCTGAAAGTTTTATGATTTTATATAAGGAGAAAACAGTCCATATCTTGCAGAACGTAACTTCTTTGTCCTAAAAACATAAAGTACTGAATTATAACCGTGAAAGATCAATTTGAGACAAATATGTTTGTCTTTTCAATTTAATGACGATCAATATCATCTTCATTCATTTAATTAATGAGTGATTTAATTGTTGGTTTGGATTTTCCGGGAATGTATTCTTCATGAAAATGTACGCAACAAGGTGTTCAGCAACCCGTAGGTCAAATTGACAAGCTTGCTAATTCTTTAAACTTAAAAAGGTTTCTCTTTGTTTCTAAATCAATTTCATTAGGAAATTTGTCGCGTCTTACAAATTAATGTAAGATACATTGATGGATTCTAAATAGTAGTAGCAGATACCATAGCAATTTTTCTCACAAATAAAAGCATATAATATGTATGTACTGAGCATTGATAAAACAAATAATCATTGTACTGTGCCATTTGTTAAACGTCCTAGATCTGACATTGCTGATATTTGAGATTAGCATGTCTTAAAACATTCAAATATTGTATGCCAGAGCACCAATGGTCCAGTTAAAGATGTGAAATACTATATAGGTGAAGGGATTTGGTAATACTGAAGCACTACAACATGGACCTTGCAAGACTTGAGCAGAGGGGCCTTCGAGGTATAATTTCATTGCAAATTTAATTTCATCAAAAGTTGGAAGCATGAAGTACTGAATTGGAACTGTGAAATATCGGTTTGATGTTTATCTTTTCAATTTAATGACGGCTAAACATTAACTTCATTGTTATAATCAAATTGCTTAAAGAATATATAATGGCTTTATTGGGCTATATATTTTCTTAGATCATTTTTCCAAGTAAGTGGGAAAGAACATTCAACAAACGGTTTGTTTCAGAATTCAGTGGGCTTGCTTGCTAATGAGGTGTTGCATTATTCATTCCTTCTGTCTCAAAACATGGACAAATAATTTCAACAATGCACGTGTAATGAACAACTAAAGGCATAAAACCCTTCATATGGATTAGAATTAGTTCTTTGGTTCTCAATTTTAATTAAGTGAATGGACTGCTATGCATATGTATAAACAACCAAGGATCTAACGGTACCACTGAAAAGCATAATGATACATTTAAGCATTAGGAAACAGCTCCCCATTGTTGAAACATTACGGGTTACGACATCTTTGAGATCATGTTGTTCGGATTGTTAAGCAATTTTCAGATTTAGTACCCATAAATTAAAATGTAACATTGGCTGATAGAATATAATCGTAATGTTGCCACAACCAATGGAGATGTATAAATTTCTATAAACAATAAGCTCGGTGAACCATGATTATCTCATAGGCTTCATTTCCTATATAAATATGCATATAAATGGGCTATGTTTCATTTCCAGTTGCATGTCATTGCACCTATGTGTCCAATACTTTCACTGTTAATACAAGTATTTGTTTATTTTACAATAACTTATCTTAATGTTTCGCTAACTATGCCATTATGATTACCTCCAGATAAAATCACTCTCTCCATTAATTCTGTTCCATTCCAATCTGGACCAATGAAGTTCCAACGGTTTATATTCTCTTTTTATGGAACTATGAATTCCGATTCAAATTCTTTATGTCTAATATTTAGCTCTTTCAGTTTTTTATAAATAAAATGGTACATGTTTACATACTTCCATTCCGGTACCAAAATTACTGCTACATTAAAATTAAAAATTATTAAGTAGATAAATTGTGACGACCCCAAACCCCGTTGGACGTGGCGAGGGTAATCTTTGGAATATAACACATAAACAGATATTAACAGAACAGAAATAATTAAATACACCAGATAATGTACAATAGAATACACTGGATAAACATAATCATCAGAGTTACACAGTATACAGGATCATACTTAGTTCAAAATACAGTGAAGCTATACATAAATGTCTACAGCGGAAAAGAAAACATAATATGTACAACAAGAGCTGAACAACATAGAAAGAGATAAATGATAGAATCCATCTTCAGCTCTAGCTATCCAGAAAGAGCCTGCTAAAACCTGAATACAAGGCTGCCCGTGTAGAAATAGAGGCATCCGAGTTTGCAAGTGAAACAAACTACGAGTCAGTCATGGGACTGGTATGAGAAATCTACTTAACACATTTTACAATATGGCTAATCACAGGACCACGCCACTTTTGCGGAACGGGTTTACTCCATTGGATTGCCAGTGCTTTAAAACAAATAAATCTTTAAACATCGCAATGCTTTTTATAAAAATGAAGCGATTATAAGACTCAGTTCCTATCACACAATGCAACACAAACCAGAGGATAGATGTTTACCTTATAATGGCCAAAATATGCTTGATATGAATAAAACAAAAGCATTTGATATTATCACTAGTGTTTATATGTTTCAAAACAATTTTCAATCATAAATATCAATCGTAGATGGCATTAATGCCCTATACCACTATGTCGCCATATATAGGTATACAATCAAAACCGCGCGGTGTCGTATTTGGAAATTGGATTTCCATCATGAACCAAGGCAAAAGATAGTCCTTACCGAATTCGAGACTGTCTAGCCTGAGTCTTAGGCTATAGCCGCACCTGCACCAAGGAGCCATAGGGCCGGTCCACCGATGTAGATTAAAATGCCTAAACACTGCGTTTCCCCGCCCTTTTGGGGCGTAAATGAGCCCAATGACTCCATCGATCCCGGATCGACTGATATATCCGAGGCGCCTCGCAACAGCAACAACCACACAGGTGAAAATAATATAAATGTCAGGGCTGGTAGGTCACTGACACCACCCTAGCTAGAAAGAAACGCATGTCCTACATGGATCCTTCTCCCGTTTCTGGTTCATACCGGGGTGTGAGGCTCGCGAATTCACGTTATACACAAAGCTATGCCACACAGGCTGTGCTTTGATCATCAACCACAAGACTTTGCTTTTCAACAGAAGCCTTGATCATCTGCCACTTAGGCATGCCACACAGACAATTCACTCCATGCAACTGATTTCTATCGATATATAACCTCTGATCTCGTACGTCTGAGAGAAGGGCGTTAAGCAAGAGAATAAATTCTCCACTGCCAAACAGATATATATTTAATAGAGATCAATCAGCACAGAACAAAATCCAATGTCAGACACACAGTCCATTTAAAAGTTTGTTCTGGGTCTGAACGAAAACGGAGGCACTCAATACCTCGCATATCCGTACAATCAACAAGTACGTCCGAACGGCTAATACTTCAGCCCCGTCAAGGTAGCTACTCCTATCATGAGCATCAGTAGCACCCCTCCATTCGACGTGAAGATCATCAGTCTTGCATCGTCTTCATATCTTCGACTTTCACTCGTCGACCAATTATTTGAAATGAGAATTAACTCGGTCTTTTCAAATAATTCACGTATATTTAGAATTTCAAATCAATTCATTTCAATGGTTAAATTATTCGATATCACTAATTCTGTTCTTTAGTGTAATTTTCACGCCAAACACATTCAACCATCAAATATCACATAAACTGAGCAAATTCAGTTTATTTCCATTCCATATCATTTATAATATTTTATCACGATTTATCACTATTTTTATTTATTTAAAAATAGTCAATTTATTCAAACGACGCTTCAGGCCATAACGCGGTCGTGACGCTGTTTTTCTTCAGATTTGATTTACACATAACTGAAAATCTTACCGTTGGATCTTCACGAATTTTATACCATTAGAAAGATCTTTTCAAAACGAATCCAACGGTTTCAGTTTCGGGAAAATCCGACGGTCGGATCTCCCGCACTAATCGTTTGAAGTTAAGATTTCAAAATACGAACTACAGCGTCGTTATTCGATTTAATTTAATTATATTTATATATATATATATATATATATAAATATAATCGATTCTAGCACTTTTTTCTTCAGATTTGAATAAACATTCCAGACAATCCAACCGTTGGATCTTCACAAAGTGGGTGTCGTTGGAAAGATATTTCCAAAGCGAACCCAACGGTTGCGGTTTCGGGAAAATCCGATGGTCGGATCTCCCGCACTAATCGTTTGAAATCACGGTTTCAAAACACGAACTACAACGTCGTTATTCGATTTAATTTAATTATATATATATATATATATAATCCTTTCTTCAATTCAAAAACTATATTCTTTTCATATATTTGATAAAAATGCCATTTTTATCATCAAAAATATTTATTCGACACATTACCATTTTTAACACTTCATATTTCGCATAAAAATGATATTTTTAGCGAACACAAATATCTCTCAAGGCATGACTATTTTAATTAGTTCATACACATGTCAAAAATAATATTCCTATCAAACAAATATTTATTTCAACACTTGTGTATTTTTAGCGAGTCGTTCACATGATAAAAATGATATTTTTATCATCTAAAATATTTATTCAACACATGAATATTTTTAAGACTTCACATTCACAATAAAAATGTAGATTTTATTGTTCAATCTATATATTCAACACATGAACGTTTTCGACTTCACTCATACGACAAAAATTTATTTTTATTGTTCTAGTCCTTTATTCAACACATGAATATTTTCAATAGTTTATATATATATTAAAAAAATGTGATTTTTATTGTAAAACAATCTATTTCAAAACACGATTATTTTATATAGTCTATACATAAGGTAAAAATGTTATTTTTGGTGTTAAAACAATTTATTTAAAATGCTGATATTTTATATAGTCTATATATAATAAAAATGTGATTTTTATCTTTCAAATAATTTATTCAACACATGAAATTCATTCAACACATGAGTTTCTACTCAACACATGAATTTCTATTCAACACATGAATTTCTATTCAACACACGAATATAGTTTCAACACATAAAAATAATTCCAACACATGAATATTATTGAAAATTTCGTTAGCATAATGGCAGGGTAGTTAAAACTGGCACCGTCCCTAGTACGGCCCCTCGCTCTACCTTAAAACCTCGCGGTATTTGACAATGGGGATTTTCAATATCTAGTTTGCACGCAGGAGAATTTTCCCATATACTAATCCTATTGGGATTTCAATCACAATCAATCATTCAAGATATTCACCAAATTTCACATCAACCAATAATCCAAACAATATCACAACCAATATATATTGTCCATGGTCTGTGGATGAGGGGAGTATATATATATATATATATATATTCTTATATAACAATATTTCGATTTCATTTCAATTCATTTCAACACACATATCATTTATACAACGCATATATAACTTATACATCGAACATATAACTTATACAACGCTTATACATGTGGTGTACAACGCTCATATAACTCATACATCGACTATATAATTTATACATCGTTGTTTTCCATATCGTTTATAAATTAGAATTCTCACATTGGGTTCCACTCCACCAAAAATTGCAGAAGGCTCAGAAAAATATGCGGTCTCTTCTAAAATGTAGAAGACGTCCACACGAGTCCACTGTCTCTTGTTTCACTGGATTTCGCCAACATAGCAAAAAGATATGATTTTTACAGTGAAATCATAAACCGTAGCGCTTTAAAGTGCTATAGAATAGTTTAAATAATATCAGCCGTTGCCTTTCAATATTCTTCAAAACTAGTTTTGAACTTTTCGATCAAACGGTGAAGCGGATCGACGATCGGCATTTGCAGCGAGGAAGAGGGGAGAGATGCGCACTTGCGCCTGAAGCGGGGCCCACTTCGGTGGCCTATAGGCGGCGCGACGGCGTTGGAAAGGGCTCGACTTTCGAGACCCGTATCTCCCGAACGAAGCAACGATAAATTTCAAATCTTATATGGATTTGAAGAGAATTGGAAGAACTACAAAAAACTCTACTAGCGCTCGTGATTTTATTGCGTGGATTAATCAGATTTGAGGAGAGAAGGTTTAAACTCCTTTCTGTCGTCGCCTGGAACGATTACGGGGAGAGAGAAATTGTGTTGGCTAATCAGAATTTTTGTATTTATTTATATATTTTTAAAATTCTAAAATACCCCTTATCCCCTACGAACTCCAATCCAAACCCAATAAAATATAAAACATTCAATATTTGATTTGAACGTACATTTCAATTTGCTAGGGCCACATACTGATTCTAAAAATTCCAGAAAAATAAATCTAGCTATGTTTTGACGATACGGTCCCAACAAAATTAGTTTCGTCGAATTCTGAGACCGTTTGAGAAATGGCCATTTTCTGGTCGATCGAATTTAACAGAAATTCACCAAACACATTTTCTTTTGCCACTCTCACATATTAACTTCAAAAATTATGAAATTTGAAACCTAGCAATAATTTGACATATCGGATCCAAAAAAAGTGGTTTCGTCGAATTGTGATGTCGTTTGCAAAATGTCTATTTTCACAGGCTATATAGATTCTATAGCGACCTTTCTGAAAATTCATTTGGCCATAACTTTTGATTCCCGCTATGAAACTTCGATTTTTCAGATTCGTTAGAAAGATATTCACTAACAGATTTAAATATTTTTGGTTTCACTAAAATCCGTTTTATTGTACACCTGGTACAGTCAGTCAAAGTTTGAATTGAAATTTTGAAATTGTCGCGCCATTTCAGGCCTTGTTTATAATTCAAAGTAATTATATTTATTTTCAATTATCGATTCAAACATACTTTTCGTCATTATTATTTAAAATATTTATTTAAAATATTTAAAATCCACTAAAATAGCCAAATAAAAATTTTAAACTGGCTCAGATTTTCCGGATTGTTACAATCTCCCCCACTTAAAACTTTTCGTCCTCGAAAAGGAACAAAGTCGAAAGTGGATTAATTAACTAACTCTACTTTCCTTCTGGCTTCAATTCTCCAACTTTTCAGTTTCAAAGAATTTTCAAATTCTTCAAAAATTTGGCTAACACCTTAAATTTTCAAAAAATTTCGCCATAACCTCCTTTGTACGGAGGACTTCAGGATATTTCAAATAGCCTCCCATGGCCCTCATCAATCCAAAAGAAAAAGGAAAAGCCAAGCGGCTAGCCAATCGGCTCATAAAATCATCAAATCCCAAGAAACACAATAAGCATGTACCTATTTGTCGGGCAAACAATTTTATTCCTCTGCTTAGCTGTTTATCCATAACCTGTTCACACATATATAACGCACATGTATATATTTCTATCAATTGCTAAATCAGCTCAATGCTTGATTCACTTGCATACATTTAACTTCATTCTCTTATCGATTAAATTAACTATCCTTCTAATAATTCAATTAATCAAATCCACAATCACACAACGCAAACATCAATCAATTTGTTTTTAACTTTTCAAAATTATACTAATTAATTCATATACTCTTTTAAAATCATTAAGACTATATAATTAAGAGTTTACATGCATGAAAAGAAAACAACAGCAAAGTAGAGAACAAAACGGTAATGCAAAGATATGGTAAATGTACCTTGCACTAGAGTCAATCAGAGATATCCATCCTGCACTTAGGATAGGCTTTCTCAATGCTTTCCTCTGTTTCCCAAGTACAATCTCGCAGATCTCCACTCCATTACACTTTGACTAAGTGAACCTTCTTGTTCCTCAGCTCTTTGGTTTCTTTGCCAATTATCTTTATCGGCACTCTTCTTACAGCCAATTCTAGAGTAATTTCTATATCCTGTTGCGCTGCTTCTTCCACGACCAAGTCTGGATCATGAACATGCTTTCGAAGTTGAGATACGTGAAACACATTATGTACTCCAAGCCACCAATCAGGTAATTGAACCCTATAAGCAAGAGTTCCAACCCGTTCTAGAATAGGAAACGGGCTAATAAATTTGGGCGCCAATTTCCCTATTTTACCGAACCGGATAACTCCTCTCATCGGAGATACTTTCAAATACACATGGTCGCCAACAGCAAATGATATATCCCTTCTTCTCTTATCTGCATAGCTTTTATGTCGGCTTTGGGTGGCTAGCAATCGTTTCCTAACAAAATTGACTTTGTCCGCAGCTTCGCGAATCATATCGGGTCCCAATACGAGTCTATTACCAGGTTCTACCCAACAAGCAGGAGATCGACACGGTCTACCATACAATGCTTCGAATGGTGACATTGTCAGGCTCGCTTGGTAGCTGTTGTTGTATGAGAACTCGGCCAAATGCAAATGGTCTTCCCATGATCCGCCAAAATCAATAACGCAAGCCCGCAATAAATCTTCAAGAATTCGATTCACCCTCTCAGTTTGAACATTTGTTTGAGGATGATAAGCGGTGCTCAAGTTCAGTTTCGTCCCCAATTCTGCTTGGAATGCTTCCCAGAATTTACTAGCAAAAATCGGGTCATGGTCGCTAACGATGCTCATGGGAACTCCGTGCAGTCTAACTATTTCCTTGAAATAAACCTGCGCCAGACTCTGAGCGGTTCTGTTCGATTTGACAGGTATGAAATGGGCGGTCTTCGTGAAACGATCTACGATCACCCAAATACTGTCATTTCCTTTCCTGGTTCTGGGCAAACCATCTATGAAATCCATAGAAATCTGTTCCCACTTTCCACTCGGAACTTCCAAAGGTTGCAACAATCCAGCAAGCTTCTGCTGATCGCTTTTGACTTGTTGACAAGTAGAACATCGACTAACATATATAGAGATATCTCTTTTCATTGCCTTCCACCAGAAAGTTTGCTTGAGGTCATTATACATTTTACTAACCTCTGGGTGGATACACAACTTGGACTTGTGACACTCGTCCAATACTTCTCTTTTGAGCTCAATGTTGTCGGGAACACAAATTCTACCTTTCAATCTCAGAAATCCTGCGCCATCCACTTGGAAACTGGAGACTTTGCCCCTTTGAATTCTTTTGATCATCTCTTTAACAAAACTATCGTCTTTCTGAAGAATAATTATTTTATCAATCAACGATGGTGTAATGATAATACTGGCGATGATCACATTCTTCCTGCTGAGCGCATCAGCCACAACATTAGCTTTCCCCGGTGTATATAAGATATCAAGATCATATGCCGCGAGAAATTCTAACCAACACTGCTGCCGCATATTCAGATCCTTCTGGGTGAATAAATATTTCAATGATTGATGATCAGTGAATAATTCAAACTTCTCACCCAATAGATAATGCCTCCAGATTTTCATAGCAAACACAATAGCTAGCATTTCTAGATCGTGAGTTACATAATTCTTTTCATGTGGTTTCAATTGACGGCTAGCATAAGCGACTACATGGCCTCTTTGCATTAACACTGCACCAAGGCCTTCTTTAGAAGCATCGGTCCAGACTTTTAAATCCTGGTTGCCATCAATAATTGTTAGCACTGGAGCAGTCGTTAATTTTAACTTCAGCTCCTGGAAAGCTGCCTCACATTCGGGAGTCCTGTTGAATCTCGAATATTTCTTAGTAAGCTTTGTTAAGTGACTGGATATCTTCGAAAAATTCTTAACAAAACTTCCGATAATAACTAGCCAATCCGAGAAAACTTCTAACTTCCGTAGGTGTACGAGGCTGTTTCCAATTCTGAATAGCAGTGATTTTACTGGGATCCACTGAATTTCCTTGCTTTGACACAACATGGCCAAGAAATTTAACTTCTTC
Source organism: Allium sativum (assembly GCA_030737875.1). NCBI lineage: Eukaryota > Viridiplantae > Streptophyta > Magnoliopsida > Asparagales > Amaryllidaceae > Allium > Allium sativum. Next base: position 552,696,779 of record CM060918.1, read on the forward strand.
TTGCCAGAATATACATTTGGAAAACTTTGCTTTTAACACATTCTTTCTCAGAGTTTCTAGCACTTGTTCCAAATGTTTTTCATGCTCGCTTTCTGACTTAGAGAAGATCAATATATCATCAATGAAAACCAGAACAAATTTATTCAATACTCCCCTGAATACCCGGTTCATTAGATCGACAAAATAAGCTGGAGCGTTACATAAGCCGAACGGCATTACTAACCACTCGTAGAATAAGTCTGAGCCTCTGAATGCTGTCAAAGGAACACACTTTTCGGCAATACGAAGCTGATGGAAACCTGTAGCTAGGTCCATTCGTGAAAACACTTGTGCTCCATTCAATCGGTCCAACAAATCATCAATCTGCGGCAATGGATATTTGTTTTTCAGCGTCTGGTTATTCAAGTCACGATAATCTACACATAGTCTGAGAGTACTGTCTGACTTTGGAACAAATACCACTACTGCTCCCTAATCAGAGAAACTAGGCCTGATCAGACCTTTCCACACCAGCTGTCGAGTTTGATTGTCTAACTCTTCTTTTTCCTTCATGGTCATTCTTCGAGTAGCGTGAACTACTGGGCTTGCATTCGGAACTAAAGAGATTTTGAAATCAATTTCTCTCTGCGGAGGTAAGCTAACAACTTCTTCGAACACATCTGCATAGTTCTTGACAACAGGGATATCTGCAATGTCGACCTGAATATTCTCTGTAACGACAGGAACATGTTCTAATTGAGCAGGAGAAATATCCAGTGCTGCCCAGAAGTCTTTTCTATCAGAATTCGGACCTTCATAGGGAATTACAATATTGGCAAGCTTCGTTTTTGAGTGCCTAAGATGCCACTAATCTTTTCTGATCATCTCTTAGCTTGAGGAGCTTGAGAATTGTTTCAGCAGAACGCATCCAATCTTGGGTTTGACTAATGGTTCTTTAATAGAGCTTCTAGATCTGGTTCTGTATTCCTTCTTATGTTCCTAACACTCATTTTTCAATGTCTGCAAAGAGCAGACAAAGTGTTAAGCCAACAGAAAAGGTAATTTTAAAACATAGAGACATATACTTGAATGTTAGTGTGTCTATTGAGGTGTATCTCATTCTGCTATACTCATACTAGGATATTACTAATCCTATCTGTAATGAGTTATTCGCCCTAGAACACTAATGGTTCTATTTCTGACGAGTTCGTTTATATGTTATATTCCAGAACTAAGCTTAACCAAAGCTCTGATACCACGTTTGTGACGACCCCAAACCCCGTTGGACGGTGGCGAGGGTAATCTTTGGAATATAACACATAAACAGATATTAACAGAACAGAAATAAATAAATACACCAGATAATGTACAATAGAATACACTGGATAAACATAATCATCAGAGTTACACAGTATATAGGATCATACTTAGTTCAAAATACAGTGCATTTATACATAAATGTCTACAGTGGAAAAGAAAACATAATATGTACAACAGGAGCTGAACAACATAAAAAGAGATAAATGATAGAATCCATCTTCAGCTCCAACTATCCAGAAAGAGCCTTCTAAAACCTGAATACAAGGTTGCCTATGTAAAAATAGGGGCACCCGAGTATGCAAGTGAAACAAACTACGAGTCAGTCATGGGACTGGTATGAGAAATCTACTTAACACATTATAAAATATGGCTAATCACAGGACCACGCCACTTTCGCGGAACGGGTCTACTCCATTGGATTGCCAGTGCTTTAAAACAAATAAATCTTTTAAACATCGCGATGCCTTTTATAAAAATGAAGCCATTATAAGGCCCAGTTCCCATCACACAATGCAACACAAACAAGAGGATAGAGGTGTAACACCCCACCTCCGCCAGGTCACTCACAAGAGAATGCACTATCTTTGGTGGAGTATTATCTAGGTAAACATGCACAGATATATTACAAGACAGAACATATAAAACAGCGGAAGAAAACATGATTTCATTACTTTATAAAAGTAGTAAGGTCTAAAACCTTTTACATCAAGTGCCATCAAATTACTTACATCGAAACCTGTCTTGCAATAATAAAGAAGCATAAAACCATAGTCATAAATTATTCCCCAAGTAAAACAGTAAAATAGCCATAGCCAAGAAAAGTCCAAGCCATAGATGATGATCTTGAAGCAGAAAATCCGCACTAAGTAGCAACATTTCCTCCCTGTAAACCTGGCGGGGGGGGGGACGGAAGAAAAAGAGGCGAAACAAAATGGGGTCAGTCATAAAGACTGGTAAGTCCTAGCTACTTTCAGCCTAAAAACATGCAAAGGTAACATGACATGTATAAACTGAAAGTAAACATGAACATCATGACAAGATAAACAGATCAAACTAAGATAACAAGATAAACTCAAGTAACAATATAACCAAGGTAACAGGATAACCAAGGTAACAAGATAACCAAGGTAACAAGATAAACTCGGAATAGCATCGCATGTCTAACGTCCCCTGCACCAACCGTACTAGCATCCTAACTCGTATCATCCCTTCCATGTATATTTATAGTCCCTTGCCGTATATCGTACGGGTTCCATCACGTTATTCTGTACTACTACAACGTAGTGTCACCATCCTTGAAATCGCTCGGACTGCCACCCTTGATTTGGCCAGTTTTCCTTATCACGAATTATTGCGTGTTCAACTAGAATTTACGCCACCTAGGACCACTAGGGATTATGCTACCTATTGGATGTTTTCTAGATTCGATCAGGGTTTATGCCACCTAGTACCACTAGGGATTATGCTACCTATCGACTACGCCCTTTTTCCACGTAACGATCTAATCGATCGGCTCCCTACAAGTCCTAGCTCGTCGTGTGTTGGTGTCATACGGCCCAATCATGAATGTAGCTACTCTGTGCTAGGTCCACCCTAGGGTGTCAACCACTGACACCATTCCAAGCACGCACAGTGTACAACTACTGGTGCCCACGCCTGCTTTTTCAACTCCGGACTACGTGCACGACCATAGTTCGCCTGAACCTACAATGGCGCACCAAACTCAGCCATCGTTTTGGTCGCTTACAATCAGCCCAGTAATCGTGCCCTACCCTAGCCTAGTCCCTAGGGTATCGTGATACATCCAAGAGGGTTACTGCTGAAAAGGACCGCGTGACTAGGGATTCCGTCCAGCAGGATTAAGTGTTGTCATCTAAATTCAAGACTTAACCCTTATCAGTCTAGCATGTCAAGTTGGTTAAGTGTGGTCATTCATGTTCGTGACTTAACCCGTCTACATGTCATGTCAAGTTGGCTAGGTGTTGTCATTCAAGTTCATGACTTAGCCCTACGAATCACGTGTCAAGTTGGTTAAGCGTATTCCAGAGGTTCATGACTTAACCCTATCCCAATCATCGTGTCAAATTGGTTAAGTATATTTAAGCTTAACCCCATCAAATTACCGTGTTAGATTGGTTAAGTATATTCAAGCGATACGTGACTTAACCCCATCAAGTTACCGTGTTAGATTGGTGAAGTATATTCAAGCGATACGTGACTTAACCCCATCAAGTTACCGTGTTAGATTGGTTAACTATATTCAAGCGATACGTGACTTAACCCCATCAAGTTACCGTGTTAGATTGGTTAAGTATATTCAAGCGATTCATGACTTAACCTCATCCACTAGTCAAATTATAATGGTTAAGTGTTACCCTCGTAAGTTTACTTAACCCTACCATGCATCGCGTTACACTAGTCGGGTGTTATCGACTCATTCAGGTTAAACTAACCCATCCTCAAATCGTGTTATATGGTCAAGTGTCATCAAGTAATCAAGTAATCAAGTCCGGTTTTACTTAACCCACCCATCCACGTTATATTGGTTAAGTGTCATTAGTCTAATCAAGTTACTTAACCCACCCGTCCATGCCATATTGGTTAAGTGTCATTAGTCTAATCAAGTTACTTAACCCACCCGTCCATGTCCTATTGGTTAAGTGTCATTAGTCTAATCAAGTTACTTAACCCACCCGTCCATATCATATTGGTTAAGTGTCATTAGTCTAATCAAGTTAATTAACCCACCCGTCTATGTCATATTGGTTAAGTGTCATTAGTCTAATCAAGTTACTTAACCCACCCGTCCATGTCATATTGGTTAAGTGTCATTAGTCTAATCAAGTTACTTAACCCACCCGTCCATGTCATATTGGTTAAGTGTCATTAGTCTAATCAAGTTACTTAACCTTATCATGTGGCATTAATTAATGCACCCCAACCTCTCACATTAGACTTTGTTGTGGTTACTGGTTACGTCGGGCGGGTCCGGGCAACTTTACACCACAACCTAGTCTAACCTCGGGTTTTGAGCGCGGTATGACCAACTTCTCACATTGGGTCTTATTGTCTGTAGATACTGGATTTGCTGGGCGGTTCCGGGCAGATTTATGCTACAAACTCAACCCAACCTCGAGTTGGCTACTTTCATGTTTTTCTACTTGTCATGTTCATAACAAATTTAGGCTACGACAAAGTCCACATTTTCCACTTATGCCCATTGTCCCATTACTTAATTCATGTTAAGTTTCATAGCCCATCCCAAGTTTGCCTAAGCTACCCAAGGCGTATTCCCAACGCAAGTGAAAGCGAGTCAACATAGTAGGAATAATATGACAACATATTGGCCACAAACATGTATGATAGCATAAAGGGATTGGCCTCAAACATGTATAATAGCATAACATTGTAACAACCCGAAATTTAACAACATGTTAAATCAAGAATCAAGGCAGAATTATATTATAAAATCTGAATCAGGGAAAAAGGGTTGCGCCATTGCGTTCGTCTCGGAAAAATACGCGAAATAGGGTCCGAAATTTCGTAAATCGGAGTCCGTATGACCGAGATATGGCCTCTTGAAGTTTGATGAAAAATTCAAATTCAAAACAGATTCAAAATTTCAGAAAATCAGGGTAGGCGGGAAAAATCCCGCCCAGACCAGGTCGACCAGGGGGTCGACCTGGGTAGGACCAGGTCGACTGGGGAGTCGACCCCAGGGTCGACCTGGGGGTCGACCTGCCTGGTCGAACCCAGGCAGCCTGGTGCACCTGTTTTGCTGTTTGGCTCGGTTTTGGAGGCTTGTGACGATTTTTGAGGGCTTGGATCTATCCTAGGGTTAATCTAATGGCCTAAACTACTCCTAATCTCTATAAAAAGACGCCTAAGCCTACCCTAAACCCTCACAAATCACTCATGCCACGAAGTGCTTCCCAAATGCCAAGTGATCATGGCCTCCATCTCCAATTCCTAGAGACTATGCATTCAAATCGGGTTCAAATCAAAAGGTGCAAGCTTTCTACACCAAATCAAGGAGGGAGCAACATTGCTACGCAAACTCCATGACGATTCTTCGACAAAGGAGCCACCTTTCTTCGTCAAGATGATGCATGATCCTTTCCTAAGCCTCGCTATGTAAGTTCTAGCTACTTCGAGATGTTAACGGTAGTTTAATCATGGCATGGAATAAAATGTGGTTAAACATGAATGCTATAACCTATGCAAGCCTAGTTTGCTCCTTTATCATGAACATATGACTTTGGGTTATGTTTTAGCGACTAAACAATGCTATTCATGTTGCATTGGACTTAGTTTGCTATGCAAGATTGGACCTTTACTTGTAGTATGATAACATGAACACTTAGAGCCACTTTGACTTGTGAAATAGTTGCATAAATTGGACTTCGGGGCTTATGCATGTAAATGAAACCAATCCTCTTATGATATCATGTTTATGTGTGGCCAAATCCCGTTATGACATCATGCATGTTTATGGCCAAATCCCGTTATGATAATATGTATGTTTGTGGCCAAGTTCCCTTATGATAATATGTATGTTTGTGGCCAAATTCACTTATGACACTATGCATGTTTGTGGCCAAATTCCCTTATGAAACTATGCATGCTTGTGGCCAAATTCCATTATGATACTATGCATGTTTGTGGCCAAATTCCCTTATGATACTATGCATGTTTGTGGCCAATATGTTGACATAATACCCTACTATGTGACTCGCTTCCACTTGGGTTGGAAATACGTTTGGGTAGCTTAGGAAAAACGTGGGTATGACATGAAAAACTTGACATGGGGCTTACATGAGAACATGACATTCATGATACATTTAAATATGATCATGACACGTGGGAAAACATGGAACTTGAACTAGACATGGGTGGGTTGTAAGTGTAAAAAAGACACTAGACCAAACATGAAAGTGGCCAACTCGAGGTTGGGTTGAGTTTGTAGCATAAATCTACCCGGACCCGCCCGGCTTAACTAGTGGCTACAAACAATAGGATCCAATGTGAGAAGTTGGTCACGTCGCGCTTAAGACCCGAGGTTAGACTAGGTTGTGGTGTAAAACTACCCGGACCCGCCCGGCTTAACTAGTAACCACAACAAGGTCTAATGTGAGAGGTTGAGAGTGCATTAATTAAATTAATGCCACATGATAAGGTTAAGTAAATTTGACTAATGACACTTAACCGATACGACACGAATGGGCAGGTTAAGTGGGACCGGGCTTGATTTCTTAATGACACTTAACCATACAAGACAATTAGGGGATGGGGTTAAGTAATTTACGCTTAACTAATCCGACTTTGTAATTAGATGGGGTTAAGTAACTTAGACTTAACTAATCTAAACACGGTAATTAGATGGGGTTAAGTAACTTTAACTTAACTAATCTAAACACGGTAATTCGATGGGGTTAAGTTGAGCACTTAAACAATCTAAACGTGGTAATTCAAAGAGGTTAAGTAACCAATACTTAACCAACTTAACATGATAATTTAATGGGGTTAAGTAACTTATACTTAACCAATTATACATGATGATTTGATGAGGTTAAGTAACCTATACTTAACCAATCTAATATGCGGACCTGATAGGGTTAAGTCACAAGACCTTTTAAATAAACTTAACCATGGTAATACGATTAGTGGATGGGGTTAAGTTAACCTATACTTAACCCATCCGACTCGATAATCTGATGGGATTAAGATAATCTATGCTTAATCGATCTAACATGATAATCTGATAGGGTTAAGACAAATAAATACTTAACCAATTTGACTTGATAGGGTTAAGTCAGGAGCTTCTTGGTAAACTTAACCAACTTGTAGGGCTAAGCCTTGAACTTGAGTACTTAGCCAATCTTGACATGATTCGTAGGCGGGTTAAGTCTTGAACTTGGATAACAACACTTAACCCATTTGACAAAACCCTAGCTCAGGGGACTAGGTTGGAAATCGTAATTAACATGGATAGCGGAAAGAGGAGCTAAGTGGTAAACCTTAGTTAAGGGTAACTAAGTAATAATTATTAGCTAAGGACATGGGACTAGTTCATAAAGAGATGAGTAACCTGATACGGTAGGTCATCGCTTAGTATACAAGGAGGAGCAACTAATCTGACTTAGATAAAAAGCTCTAGCGAACTGGGTGATGAAGCGGTAGCTTCGGGGTACGTGAGGATACTCTTGGTATCCCTCTGTGAGGTGGCAGGTGGTCCATGAAACCCGGCCTCACAGAGGTTAAGGTCTGCGATAGAAGAGCCAAGAGTATGCCTTGGTTGCTATGCGAGCGACCTAAAGACTGGGATGGATTAGCGTGGAGTCGACGATACTTGATTTTGCCCTGGATAGCAAGTCGCCGACTACCTACCATCTTTAGTCAATCGTGTACGTACGGAAAGGCAGGGAACTCCCAATAGACCATATACTTGCTATCGAGTTATGGGTGAGGTTGGCTATCTGGAAGTGGGCATCGATGGGCCGTAGTGTAGTTCTCATACATGATTTTTCTTGGATTGCCTTTCAGTAGTTGAGGGAGGGGTCACATGGGACCATAGCCACGGGTACAAAAACAGACCTTGATATCTGTATCTGCAGACGACTTAAAGCTCCCGACCGAGTTCCGTATTTCTTGATTTGCCCTGGCACGGAACTCGGATGGCACATTGAGGAACATGTGCGTCTAGACATGGAAAACGATTCACGATACATACGCGGGATAAAGGGCGCGGTTGACGGGTGGCATAATCCCTAGTGGCCCTAGGTGGCTGAACCCAAACCGAGACACGGAAACGTTCATTAGGTATCATAATCCCTAGTGGTCTTAGGTGGCATAAATCCTAAGTGAACACGCGATAGTTCATGGTAAGAAAACATAACTTGATCAAGGGTAGCAGTCCAAAACAACTTCAAGGATAAAATGGTACTACGTTGATGTGGTATAGATTTACATAGAAAAGCCCGTACGGCCTACGGCAAGGGACTGAACTTATACATGGAAAGAAACATACGAGTTGGGAAAACCTACATATGCTATATATTAGGTTGACATGGGCCATTACATGACATTGGGCAAGGGACATTCATAGTTAACACATGACGCGGGTTGGGATACTAGTACGAGAGGTGCAGAGCAAATATACATGTTAGAACCAGGAGAAATATACATGATAGATACCGTGGGATGTTATACAGGATAGATACCTTGGGATAGTATACTTGATAGAAACCTGACGATGTGATACCTTGATTTATCATGACACCGTAGTTTATCATGATATCTTAGTTTACCTTGCTACAGTAGTTCAGCCTGTTACCCTGGTTTAGTTTATCTATCTTGTAGTCATCCTTATGTTTACTTTCAGTTTATGCATGTCATGTTACCTTTACCTGTTTTTATACTGGAAGTAGATAGGACTTACCAGTCTTTATGACTGACCCCGTTTTGTTTCGCCTCTTTGTCTTCCGTTTCCCCCCCAGGTTTCAGGGAGGAAACAATGTTATCTAGTTCAAATTTCTTCTGCTTGAAGGTCATCACGCATGGCTTGGACTTTTCTTGGCTATGGCTACTTTACTGCTTTACTAGGGTAATAATTCATGAAATGGTTTTATGCTTCTTTATTATTGCAAGACAGGTTTTGATGTATTCTGATGTAAAAGGCTTTAGACCTTATTTTATAAGGTAATGAAATTTGTTTTACTTCCGTTGTTTTATATATGTTCTGCCTTGTAATATTTCTGTGCATGTTTACCTCGATAATGCTTCACCAAACCTAGTGCATTCCCTTTGTGAGTGACCCTAGCGGAGGTGGGCTGTTACAAACACTAGGTTCATCATCATAGGCATGTAAATGGTCATGAGAGGTTTAGGTTCTTTAACATGCATAAGCCTCAAGTCAAGTTCATATGAATGTTCCACAAGTCAAATTGCTCTAAGGGTTCATGCCCCAAATAAACCCAAATCATGGTTCATGTTTCCAATTCTACTTATGCCTAGTTAACGTAAGCCCAACCCCTTGATTTAACTTGCATAGTCTCAAAACCCGTGATTTAATTCATATGTCAACTCATGTATGCCCAAACTTGCAAATAATATTGGCAGTACCCCAAATTTTCCTTGTTCATGTTATGCACAAATTTGACCACCCACACCTATATCCAAATAGGTGAAATCCCAATATTCCCCCGTATACAAATCGCACGTAAATCGTAGTTTAGGCCTAGGTCCGAAATCGACCATGGTTCATCAAAAGAAAATAAATAGGGGAAGGTAGAAACTTTTTATAAAACAAGATCCTATAGAAAATCATCATTACATGCATGATAAGAACATGAAAAAGTGATTTGCAACATGCATAGGTTCAAATTAATGTCATAGCAACATCCCCAAAGGTCAAGATCCAAAATGAACAAGAATGAGCATGGATTGAATATCATGCATAAATCCAATTCCAACTTTATCTCATGTCATATTCACGTTATCATTTCAATCTAAAAGCATCTAGAACTTACAAATCGTGGCTAGTGAATTAGGAGCAAGAATCGTCATAGAATCGTTGTAGCGACATTGATTTACTCTCTTGATTTGATGTAGAAAGCTTGCTCCTTTGTCATGGTTCTAGTTTGAATGCTCAAGCCTTTGAAGTTGGAGATGGCGGCCATAATCAAGAGAGGTTTTGGCAGTAGTTCGTTGTTAGAATGAATTGTAGTGAATTAGGCTAGGTCTTATGGTGTTTTTATAGAAGTTAGGATTAGTTTAGGCCCTTAGATTAACCTTAGTTTAGATCTGGACCACTGAAAATCGTCATAGGCCAACCAACCAGACTACACAAGCAAGCAGGTGCACCAGGCCAACCTGGCTCGACCAGGGAGGTCGACCCCCAGGTCGACTGGGCAGTCGACCTGGTCCCTGGGGGGTCGACTACCCAGTCGACTACCCAGTAGACCTGGGGCTGGGCAGGAAATTTTCCCGCCCAGTCTGTTTGGGGCTAAATTCGAAATTCGAATTTGAATTTGAACTGTTTTCGTTTTCTGATTTTTCGTGAAACTTCTAGAGGCCATATCTCGGTCATACGGACTCTGATTTACGAAATTTCGGACTTGTTTCCAACCAGAATTCCGAGGCGAACGCAACGACGCAACTCGTTTCGCTTGATTCTTATTTTAAAATTTAATTCTTCCTTGATTCTTGTCTTAACACGTTATTTAAAAATTCGGGTTGCAACATTCTCCCTTCCTTTAAGGATTTCGTCCCCGAAATCTCTAAGTTAGGAAGAACGTATCCTACCATCCATCATCCATCTACTCAAAACATCATCCACAAGCAAGCATTGTCCTTAAAAGATTTCTAATGCCATATGAACATATGCAGAAAGTGTGTGCATATGTTCCTTATCTAATGCAAATGATTAGGCCTGATTGATCTTCTAAATGCAAAATATGTTTAGTGCCATGAATCCACATGTATGCAAATAGTCCTAGTCACATAAACACTATATGTGTGCACAACCATTCATCCATATGCAATATTCACATGATAACACATTCAATTTCGTCCATAAACAAGTATAAACACTCATGCATATGCAACATGAAAATGTGTCTGAGCCGATCTAGTGCCTAATGTGTATTCATGCATCCACGAGCAACCACTTGCGACCACTTGCAACCATTTCGCAAACATCAATCATAACATGTTTCAAATACATGTTTGCATCCATAGGGTTCTACCTAAGGTTCTCAAGACAGGATCGAGAAGATAAGCAAGATAAACTCCTTTTTGGATTACAAGAAATCCCTTTCAAAGGCCAACCCATATCCTATAAAGCCCAAAAGGTTTAGTCAACCTAACAGACACCTTCAAACCCTGACATGTATTACTAACCGATGAGTCATAGCCCCTATGGAGTTTGCAACAGAAATAAGATCGAAAATAGGACCGAGAGGATATGCATAAAAGATAGCATGCGAGTAAGCTCTACGGAAAACAGGGATCAAGAATATACTCTTAAAAAGAGATATGATGCTCGTATCTTGTCTTCAATCTTCTAAGTCGCATTTCCTTGAGCTTAATTCCATTGTGCTTGGACCATCTTTAACTTCATGATTTCGTGGCCTCTTAACTCCTATTTCCAAATATGAGCCGGAACTCACTTCATTGTCGCCTCTCGTTCCACTTTTACTTATTCTCCCTCTAGTATACGTGGCTCAACCATATCCGTGTACTCTTGGTTTTCATGCAAACTCTCCAAAATTCACTAGTGAACTCTGGGTCTCTTTACTCACTATACGGCATTCCACGCAGAAGAACTATCTCTTGAAAACAAACAGATGCCAACCATGTTACCAAGTGTACTTACTAGAGTGATTTCCATAACGCATGCACAAGCGAAATGAACCATCCGCCTTAGTGGCGAACACTACTAGAATGGATTACCAACAAATGCATCAAGAGATTCTAGGTAACCCATCATGACAGAACCCTAAAGGTTACACGAGACTTCGAGGGTATTACCGAGGCAAGTCAAGAGTCTAACTACCCTCCTTTCCGACCCGAGGATTGCACCCTTACGGGATGACCACTTCATCCCTAGAATTAACCCATAGCTAAAAAACATAAGCATTATTCCCAAAAGTCATAGATGTCCTCAAATCCAAACAAGTCATGAATAAATGGGACGATTCCCCAATAGGATTCGAGACAAAAACGGGACCCTCTATTGTGCTAGTACTAAGGTGTAGGGACCCAACTATCGAAACAGGATTTAAAATGGATGCGATGTACAAAACAAAGTCCTAATGGGATGATAGAAAGGAAAAGCTAAACTATTACCAGAAACGTTACCACCCATCTTAGGCACGCTAGTAGTGAGAGCATACAATTGCCCTCTTGACGATCTTGTTCTTTGCCCATGTCCTTGTCCTATAGTACTTAACTACCTTCTTGTTCTGAGCCTCATTTGCCTTAACCATTCCCATCCTTTCTTGTATAACGCGGTAACAGGTTTCTTGAGAACTTCCTCCATCGCATGGAAAACATTTACGTAGCTAGAAAAGGATTAGTCATAGTTAAAACTACTGTGACTATAGGTGGAGGAAAGAAAGGAAAAGAGATTCGATCACAGGATAGTGCTAATGGCTTTTTGGGGAATAGCCTTTTTCTTTAAAACTTTTCTTGAAAAAAGCTTCTCTGTAAAATGGCTTTGAAAATAGTTTCAGAAGGTTTTAAAAACTTTTGCCTAGTCTGGTAACCTTCTGCTCTGATACCAAATGTAACACCCCACCTCCGCCAGGTCACTCACAAGAGAATGCATTAGCTTTGGTGGAGTATTATCTAGGTAAACATGCACAGAAATATTACAAGACAGAACATATAAAACAGCGGAAGAAAACATGATTTCATTACTTTATAAAAGTAGTAAGGTCTAAAACCTTTTACATCAAAGTGCCATCAAATTACTTACATCGAAACTTGTCTTGCAATAATAAAGAAGCATAAAACCATAGTCATAAATTATTCCCCAAGTAAAACAATAAAATAGCCATAGCCAAGAAAAGTCCAAGCCATAGATGATGATCTTGAAGCAGAAAATCCGCACTAAGTAGCAACATTTCCTCCCTGTAAACCTGGGGGGGGAACGGAAGAAAAAGAGACGAAGCAAAACGGGGTCAGTCATAAAGACTGGTAAGTCCTAGCTACTTTCAGCATAAAAACAGGTAAAGGTAACATGACATGTATAAACTGAAAGTAAACATAAACATGATGACAAGAAAAACAGATCAAACTAAGATAACAAGATAAACTCAAGTAACAAGATAACCAAGGTAACAGGATAACCAAGGTAACAAGATAACCAAAGTAACAAGATAAACTCGGAATAGCATCGCATGTCTAACGTCCCCTGCACCAATCGTACTAGCATCCTAACTCGTATCATCCCTTCCATGTATATGTATAGTCCCTTGCCGTATATCATACGGGTTCCATCACGTTATTCTGTACTACTACAACGTAGTGTCACCATCCTTGAAATCGCTCGGACTGCCACCCTTGATTTGGCCAGTTTTCCTTATCACGAATTATTGCGTGTTCAACTAGGATTTACGCCACCTAGAACCACTAGGGATTATGCTACCTATTGGACGTTTTCTAGATTCGATCAGGGTTTATGCCACCTAGGACCACTAGGGATTATGCTACCTATCGACTACGCCCTTTTCCCACGTAACGATCTAATCGATCGGCTCCCTACAAGTCCTAGCTTATCGTGTGTCGGTGTCATACGGCCCAATCACGAATGTAGCTACTCTGTGCTAGGTCCACCCTAGGGTGTCAACCACTGACACCATTCCAAGCACGCACAGTGTACAACTACTGTTGCCCATGCCTGCTTTTTCAACTCCGGACTACGTGCACGACCATAGTCCGCCATAACCTACAATGGCGTACCAAACTCAGCCGTCGTTTTGGTCGCTTACAATCAGCCCAGTAATCGTGCCCCACCCTAGCCTAGTACCTAGGGTATCGTGATACATCCAAGAGGGTTACTGCTGAAAAGGACCGCGTGACTAGGGTTTCCATCTATTAGGATTAAGTGTTGTCATCTAAATTCAAGACTTAACCCTTATCAGTCTAGCATGTCAAGTTGGTTAAGTGTGGTCATTCAAGTTCGTGACTTAACCCGTCTACATGTCATGTCAAGTTGGCTAAGTGTTGTCATTCAAGTTCATGACTTAGCCCTACGAATCACGTGTCAAGTTGGTTAAGCGTATTCCAGCGGTTCATGACTTAACCCTATCCCAATCATCGTGTCAAATTGGTTAAGTATATTTAAGCTTAACCCCATCAAATTACCGTGTTAGATTGGTTAAGTATATTCAAGCAATACATGACTTAACCCCATCAAGCTACCGTGTTAGATTGGTTAAGTATATTCAAGCGATACGTGACTTAACCCCATCAAGTTACCGTGTTAGATTGGTTAAGTATATTCAAGCGATACCTGACTTAACCCCATCAAGTTACCGTGTTAGATTGGTTAAGTATATTCAAGCGATTCATGACTTAACCCCATCCACTAGTCAAATTATAATGGTTAAGTGTTACCCTCGTAAGTTTACATAACCCTACCATGCATCGCGTTACACTAGTCGGGTGTTATCGACCCATTCAGGTTAAACTAACCCATCCTCAAATCGTGTTATATGGTTAAGTGTCATCAAGTAATCAAGTCCGGTTTTACTTAACCCACCCATCCACGTTATATTGGTTAAGTGTCATTGGTCTAATCAAGTTACTTAACCCACCCGTCCATGCCATATTGGTTAAGTGTCATTCGTCTAATCAAGTTACTTAACCCACCCGTCCATGTCCTATTGGTTAAGTGTCATTAGTCTAATCAAGTTACTTAACCCACCCGTCCATGTCATATTGGTTAAGTGTCATTAGTCTAATCAAGTTACTTAACCCACCCGTCTATGTCATATTGGTTAAGTGTCATTAGTATAATCAAGTTACTTAACCCACCCGTCCATGTCATATTGGTTAAGTGTCATTAGTCTAATCAAGTTACTTAACCCACCCGTCCATGTCATATTGGTTAAGTGTCATTAGTCTAATCAAGTTACTTAACCTTATCATGTGGCATTAAGTAAATTAATGCACCCCAACCTCTCACATTAGACTTTGTTGTGGTTACTGGTTACGTCGGGCGGGTCCGAGCAGCTTTACACCACAACTTAGTCTAACCTCGGGTTTTGAGCGCGGCATGACCAACTTCTCACATTGGGTCTTATTGTCTGTAGCTACTGGATTTGCCGGGCGGTTCCGTGTAACGACCCGGATTTTCAGCGACTTTGGTTATCGACATAAACACGATGTCGATAACCAAAACGTCGAAAAATCCTAGTAATTAGTGAAAGAAATTAGAGGGTGAGGAAAGATAAGATAGAAACTTAGAATAGAAGAAGAAGAAGAACACCATATCAGAGTAACACGAATCTCACAGCGGAACGAATAAAATATTTCATAACATAACTTTGAAATACAAATCTGTACTTGCATATACATATCATTATCAAAGTACAGCACTTACAACACAGCGGAAATAACTATAGCTATATGATCCTGAAGCCTCCTGCTCCAGCTCTTCAAGTGTATCTGTAAAATCCCGACTACTTGACTGCCCGTACAAATTTAGGCACCCAAAAGTTTAGGGAAAACAACAAAGTAAACTACGGGTCAGTCATGGGACTGGTGTGAGTAAAACAGTTTAAAGCAGTTATACAGGTATATGATATCTCATAAGACCACGCCGCATAACGGAACGGGTTTTTCCCTTATGAGAATCCAAAATCTCTTTATATCAAAAACCTTTTGATATTATAATAATGTCTATCAACCACAGCTATAATAATCATCTAGTAGAAACGCTTTCATCTCACGTTCTACATATATAGTATACAATCAAAACCGCAAGCACATATTGGGTAATGGATTTCCAACTATGACAAGGTATGGATCCACCTTTCGCTCGTGTACCTTTAGAGAGGAATACACTGGGTTCAACAAGAACATCTTGCAACCCGGCCACACATGACCGACCACTCATTTCGCTTGAGTGTATCGAATGTATATCACCAACAGTTGGGATCAGCAACCGTTTCCCGAATGGGACAGCATCAACAATAGATTTTTAGAAGTAAATGAAACTCTAGATCAGGTGATTATACACCTTACTTCGGTGCGACCGACTTAGCCATGCTGCCTGCCCGATTTCTGTCATTTACCGGATGTGAGGCTAGAAGCTACGCTTTAACATCATATCAGATTCACTTTGAATGTCACATCGTCAAATCCATCAAATCACCGATTGACGTCCTCAACCATACATTATGTGTTAGCTAAAAGAAGTTTCCTTCTCCGCTTCCACTCTTGGTACAGTTGGAGAAATCAATATACGTGATCGTCTGGAAATACTTTGTCAGACATCCATCCATACAAGTCATCCAGGAACAGGATGAACCGAAGGCACTATTCTGTAAACAGGATAGCCCTTGCATTACTCCGTCTTCAATTTCCTTTGGCATATATGATTCGAAACGCTTATGACAATACAGAGTGGTTCTTTGGATAATAATCCAACCGGTCTCTCCATATTAACGACATTAAAATGGTCAAAAACTTCGATAGTCTGTGATTTAACTATCGAATAAAAATAGGTGTGCAAACAATGATATTATTTCCAAATGGAAATTATATCGATCAAACATCATTCAACTTTTATCTCTTTATTTCATTAATATACTTATCTCCTGTTTCCCTATATTAAATATTTCTTATTTTCTAAATTTGGAAAATATACGTTATTAACAATGGAAAACATTTCCATTTCTTGTTTTCTTTATTAGAAAACATTTTTGGTTTCTTCTTTGGAAAACATTTCCAAAGCTTCTTCATTGGACTTAGACAGATGTTTAATCAAACCATCGCGATGCCAACCCCAACCATTTCCTTTACTACCGAACCTTAACTATTCCTTAGTTAAAAACGAAGCCAATCAAGTTGGGGTAGAACTACCTCTCATACCTTAACTGAACAACATTTCTAACTTCCTTACTTAACCCTCCTTCGAATAACTATATTCGATTGACTCTTATCAATTAACTCTATTGGACTAACACTATTTATTTACTCATTTCACTTACTCTTTTCGAATAAACTATATTCGATAATTCCTTTTACTTTCTATTCGAATAACTATATTCGATTTACTCATTTGCTTCTATTCGAATAACTATATTCGATTTAACTCACTTGCTTCTATTCTAATCGATTAAACTAACATCGATTATCTCCTTTCAACTTTATTCTCTAATCAATTAACTAACATCGATTAACTTCTTTTTAACTTTATTCTCTAATCGATTAACTAACATCGATTAACTTCTTTTTAACTTTATTCTCTAATCGATTAACTAACATCGATTAACTTCTTTTACTAAACTACGTTTTCCGTTACAACTATTTCCTTTTTATAACGTTTACTTACCGTTACAAATATATCCTATTTATAACTTCTATTTACCGTTACAAATATATCATATTTATAACTTCTATTTACCGTTACAAATATATCCTATTTATAACTTCTATTTACCGTCACAAATATTTCCTATTTATAACTTCTATTTATTTTCTAAATAAATATTCCTTTTCTATTTCTATTTAATTTCTAAATAAATATCCCTTTTATGAAACCGTGTTCGTTTTATAAATATTTCCTTTTATAAAATCCTGTGATTTTACAAAATTCCTTTATTTCAATATACATTGAAATAACTTCTTTTTACATCCCAGGGTCTTTTATGATATTTAAAATATCGAATAAAAATGATCAATATCATTCCAACACCAATAATCCATAATAGATTATATAACACATCATATATCACAATATATGAAAACAGTAAAATAAATGTTGAGGAATCCAGTTGGATTCCTCCAACCTGTCTCCCTGCATCACAGATGTTAAATAATATAGATAACATCACTTTTCAGTTCCATATGATATATTCTGTTAAACAGAATCAATATAGAAAATTTAACTAACTGACTAGCAGTTCAATCAAACAATCAACATACAGTCAATCAGCCAATATCTAACAGTTCTAAAAATATAACATGGAATTATAAACTGTTCAAAGTTAGTGAGATTTACTCACTTTGGCGCGTTAATCGTTAAATAACGGTTTGCGTTATTTGATTCAGTCGGACAATTTATTTCGCCATAAATTGTAACAAGCTCAGATTCACTCCCAGTCAGCCTCATTGTGTTGCTCCCGTCCATACGATCCCATCGGATCTTGTTTCGCTGAATTTCGATATCGTATGAACCAGATACAATAATTTCATGTTAACACTTTATTTATTTGAAATTAAACTGAACTTAACTATTTAATTATAATGGGCTTACCCATTATTCCCAACGGCCCATCTCCCCAAGCCTACAACATATCTGCACCCGTCCCCTTTCCTACTGTTCACCATGTTTACCCTTTTTACTTCTTTGCCTGCCAACGCGTTTTCTTCCCCTTTTCTCTTCTAAGGCCCTACTATCTTTTAGTCATGTCGGCCCAACAATCTTCTACCCACGTCCCCAATGTTTGTCTTCTTCCACTATGATAAACTTCAGCATCATCTCCCTTTAACACACCATTTCTAACGTCATAACAGTGCCATTTAACTCACGCCTCATGTACAAGATTTAGACCGCTACTCTTCATATTTTCCACTGTTCCTGAAACTTGCGAGACCTTCCCATCATGAATTGTTCCTCCTTTCACAAATACAACCCCCCTTTCGCTATTTTAATAACTTTCGCAGCAGGGATCAAAGGCGTTACTGCCTTCATGTGCCTCTTCTGTTTGTTGCCAAGTGCCAGGTCCCTCTTTGTTCCTTAAATTCACGAATGCAAACTCAGTTCATTTTCCTCTATTTGCCGATGTATATGCTTCAGCTCCAGCTATATAAAACTGCGTCCCTGATGGCCGAGCCTCATGCAGTCCCTCATGTTACACTCCTCCCCATCACTACTTTCAACACTTTCAGCTTGAACCCATCATGGCCACTTCGAAATGCTTGCACCCATGCTCCCTGATCCCTCATGAATACGCCTAGATCCGACAGACTCGCCACGCCATTTCGTTCATGCGTCCTTTTTCTTCCATTGGATCCGTGTCATCGAGCCCACACCGCACTCCCTCAAATGATCCTCCCCCCTTCTACTCGCGTTTCTCCCTTTCTTTTATATTTTTTTACTGTTTACTTTGTTTTCGAGAAACAGCAAAACCAAGTGAAGCCTTGTTGTGCTTCTATTATATAGAGGGAGTATAAATACTTAGATGCTGAGAAAAAGGTACCTAAGAATTTAGTGGACCACGTTGCACAGCAGAAGGATGTTGAAATGGAAGGCGTGTATTGATTTTAAACCATAATGGGTGTTCACTTGGTAGGTGTTGTTTTACGTGGAGGAATGTACACATAGAAATGGCGAAATCATATGTGGTAGCAATGCTCTTGTACACGTGAAGGAATGGGATGCACATATGTAGTTTTAAACGATCTCATTACTCGTTATATAAAGCTTTGTTGACGTACAGACTGCTATCGACAGAATTAAAAATACCGTTGTGACTAGTAATGTGTTCAGATCCTAAAAATATAATAATACCGGTAGATTCACTCATATTTTGAAACCCCAAAAATATTGATACAGGGTGCAAAACACTCCAAATAAAAAGTTGCTTATTTAATTTATTAAAAATTACAGAAAAATTCCAAAAATTAAGTTATCACTACTTCCCAAAAGAACCTTGTCTAAATTCGAATCTGATAACTAGTTATTTCGAAATAACCGTTATGGTCAATAAACGATTTCACAGCGACTATTTTAAAACATGATTTGGCCATAAATCAAAATCGATATGACGAAATCTCGATCTTTATTTTCCACTAGAAAGATATACTCTACCAGCTCCACACGTTTCTTGTTTCACAGAAATCCGGCTTAAAATGAATCCTGTACATTCAGTTGAAGTTCGAATCGCCAATTTACGAACTGCAGCGCCATTTCAAGCTCGTTTATAATTATATTATAAACTATACGTTCAACTGTCGTTTATATAATATATTCGTTATTCAAATTAAATTCCCAGCTGAATTAAATATCACAGATGATCCGATTCACACTATATCGTCATTTCGACAAATTCTGATTATTCAGAATTAAATATATTATTTAATTATTATTTTAATTAAATATTCACTATTATTTTATTCAATGACCATGTAATTCACTAACCTACCATTTATACAATTAAATAAATTAATCATAATACCCCTGCCAATGCGGGTCATTACAATCTTCCCCACTTAAAATAATTTCGTCCTCGAAATTGCTAATGGGTAGAGGATGACTCTATCGACTGGTTAGAACATATTTGTTCACTTTTAACTTCAGTTTCAACTGAACCAATTTAATTTCAATTAAATATTAATTAATTCTTATCAACGAAAATTTTCAAAAATACTGAAAATTTTCTAATGCCTTAACTCTTCGAAAAATTTCGCCAGGACCTCCTTTGTACTGGTCAATCGGTCAAACTCCAACTCGCCTCTCTGGGCCATTTCCATCCCAAAAGAAAATCAAACAGCCAAGCGGCTTGCCAATTCGGCTCATAAATCTTATATCCAATAGAATTATAAACTTGTACCTTTTTGTCGACATATCATTATATCCTTTCCACCTGTTATCAATTTAGCTGTGGATACAAGGGTCATCCCAATCAAATTTCAATCTGCTTTAATCCCCCAACACAATCATCCGCTTATATCCGAGCCATATATCATTTCAACTCGAGTTTCTTCTCGATTCCCAACTCTTAACTTGATTATCACATTACACTTCAAATTTGAATCTTACAATCCAGTTGGTCTTGATATCATTCTAGTTCAATTTCAGTTACCACTTTACTGGCTTTACTTTAATTCAAACTTGCTTTCACAAATTTCTGTTAAATTTGTTTTTAATTCAAACAGTCTTTCCCTGCGAGTTTTCAAACAGTTTACTCTTTTCAAAAAATCAAATTTTCCTTTTTGAACATGTCACTGAGCCCATAATCAATATTCCATTAGTTAAATCACTTCTCTATTTC
This sequence comes from Allium sativum, assembly GCA_030737875.1. Lineage (NCBI taxonomy): Eukaryota > Viridiplantae > Streptophyta > Magnoliopsida > Asparagales > Amaryllidaceae > Allium > Allium sativum. Next base: position 552,717,808 of record CM060918.1, read on the forward strand.
TTTATCAATATTTGTTAACCAAATATTTTCAATAACCATATTGGCCTTTTATGTTATTTGGAAAACATTTCCGAATATCGTCTTTCTTTATTTTCTAAACTTTAGAAAATATACGCTGTTTATAATTGGAAATTTATTTCAATTACTTATCTCTTTTCCGATTTCGTTTATTTCTATACTTAGGAAATATTCTTTATTATATTTCCAAGCTTACATTTATTTGGGTTAAAACGGATGTTGTGTAAAACATCGTTACGACAATCCAAATACTATATTCAACTAACTCTTATTCAACATTGATCTTCGAGCCTGAAATCTTACTATTTATTAGTTAATAATGAAATCAATCAAGTTGGGGTAAAACTACCTCTCAGACCTTGACTGAATAACATTTATAACGTCAAAACAGATATGACTACTTACTCGAATAATCAATACCATACAATTACTTATTCACTTTTAAATACATATACACTTTCTCTTTCTATTCTCACTAGATTTTATTCTTAGTCTCCCTTTTTGATTATACTATTCTATTTCTAAGTTCGTTTCCTTATCGACTTCCATATATATCGATACGTTGATTTCTAACTATCGAATTATCTTAAAAATATTCTAACTCCTTAAATTCCCGGAAAAATTCGCCATAACCTCCTTTGTACCGGGAGCATCGAGATATTTCAAATAGCCTCCCATAGCCCTCATCAATCCAAAAGAAAAAGAAAAAGCCAAGCGGCTAGCCCATACGGCGCATAAAATCTCATATATGAATTAAATACATACCTTTCCGTCTAGCATTCTATTTTTATACCTTCATACCTTATCCATACATATCTCATATATATCCATACATTCCTAATTCATTCCAACTTAATCCAATCATTTTAACTTTGTTCGTTAAGTGATTTTCAAATTACTGGTTTGCCCATTTCACCTTTTTAATTGAATATAACATGTTCAAATATATTTTAACTTGCTTATCAACTAATTGAATTCCATTTCAAATTTATTTGAATTTCCTATATTCAAATTCCATTTCGATTTCTCATATGTCAAATTCTATTCGATTTCTCATATATCAAATTCTATTCGATTTCTCATATTCGAATTCATCTATTCAAATTCTATATCGCTTCCATTGAATTTCATATATTCAAACTCCCTTTGAATTTCTATATTCAATTTCTATTTCAATTCCATTGAATTTCACATATTCAAACTCCCTTTGAATTTCTATATTCAATTTCTATTTCACTTTCGGTATTCAAATCCTATATTTCAAACTCTATTGAATTATATATTCCGATTCCCGTTTCAACTCTATTTGAAATCTATATTCGAATTCCTATTCTATTTTGAAATTCTATTTTCAAATTCCATTTCAATCTATTTGAATTCTATATTCAATTTTTTTTTATTATTACTCTATTTGAATTCTATATTCAATTTTCCATTATTTGAATCTTCTTTATTCAAATTTCATTTGAATTTCTATATTCAAATCCCCCTTGAATTTTCTATATTCAAATCCTCTTTGAATTTTCTATATTCAAATCCTATGTTTGAACTTCCTTTATTCAAATTCCTTTAAATAAGTCTCGATTTCAATTCCTTTTTAAAATCGATATTTCTACCTTTGGAAAATAGATTTCCCTTCCCATTCCACACTTGTATATATATATATTTTTTTTTTCTGAATTAACCAATGATAATTCTTTCCACTTCATTTTATAAACTTCGTTTATAAAAGAACTATTTATAAACTTCGTTTATAAAGGAACATCTCGTTTTATTTCTTTTAAAACAAGTTAATATTTCAAATCTATATTATAAATCCCATTTTGAAATTCAACACAACTTGTCTTTCCCAAAACAAATTCAAAACAGTATCTCTGGTAGTAATTCATCACTTACAACTCGAAAATGAATACTGATGATGCAGCTGTCATGATCAGAATCTATTTTCCAGCGATCGAAGTGAGTTCAATACTATAAAACCATTTTTAAACATTTCCACTTTGAAATTCATTTCAAAATATAATTCACACTGCTTGTAAAACAATTTAAAATCTCCCAGGATCTTAAATTTTCCTTATTTTTAATCCAAATCCATTTACAAACATTTATCCAATTCTCCAGAGTTTTAACTTCAATTTCTGGTTTAAATTTCAGATTTAACTCATCTGATTTCACGTATTTCACTTATATGAATTCTGATTGGTTATTTACATAACCATTTCACTTTATAATCTTACTCGATTATAATAACAACCAATATATCCACTATATTCAAAATATACGTTGGGTAAACTATTTCGTTTACCCTCTTTCAAAACATACCATGATGGTTCATCGTATTCAAGTGTTTAGTAACTCCTACCGATACAGTGGATCAAACTGATCGACCAGAACTCATAAACGACTCAACCAATGAATCTCCACAATATAAAACAAATTTTTATATCAATAACAAATACGTTCACTCGTATATATACACTCAATCTCAGTCTAGGGTATTACTAACCCTATCTCTACCGAGTCACGCCACAGAGCCAAGTAATTCTTAACTTAAGCTCTGATACCAACTGTAACGACCCGGATTTTCAGCAACTTTGGTTATCGACATAAACACGATGTCGATAACCAAAACGTCGAAAAATCCTAGTAATTAGTGAAAGAAATTAGAGGGTGAGGAAAGATAAGATAGAAACTTAGAATAGAAGAAGAAGAACACCATATCAGAGTAACACGAATCTCACAGCGGAACGAATAAATATATTTCATAACATAACTTTGAAATACAAATCTGTACTTGCATATACATATCATTATCAAAGTACAGCACTTACAACACAGCGGAAATAACTATAGCTTTATGATCCTGAAGCCTCCTGCTCCAGCTCTTCAAGTGTATCTGTAAAATCCCGACTACTTGACTGCCCGTACAAATTTAGGCACCCAAAAGTTTAGGGAAAACAACAAAGTAAACTCCAGGTCAGTCATGGGACTGGTGTGAGTAAAACAGTTTAAAGCAGTTATACAGGTATATGATATCTCATAAGACCACGCCGCATAACGGAACGGGTTTTTCCCTTATGAGAATCCAAAATATCTTTATATCAAAAACCTTTTGATATTATAATAATGTCTATCAACCACAGCTATAATAATCATCTAGTAGAAACGCTTTCATCTCACGTTCTACATATATAGTATACAATCAAAACCGCAAGCACGTATTGGGTAATGGATTTCCAACTATGACAAGGTATGGATCCACCTTTCGCTCGTGTACCTCTAGAGAGGAATACACTGGGTTCAACAAGAACATCTTGCAACCCGACCACACATGACCGACCACTCATTTCGCTTGAGTGTATCGAATGTATATCACCAACAGTTGGGATCAACAAACGTTTCCCGAATGGGACAGCATCAACAATAGATTTTTAGAAGTAAATGAAACTCTAGATCAGGTGATTATACACCCTACTTCGGTGCGACCGACTTAGCCATGCTGCCTGCTCGATTTCTGTCATTTACCGGATGTGAGGCTAGAAGCTACGCTTTAACATCATATCAGATTCACTTTGAATGTCACATCGTCAAATCCATCAAATCACCGATTGACGTCCTCAACCATACATTATGTGTTAGCTAAAAGAAGTTTCCTTCTCCTCTTCCACTCTTGGTACAGTTGGAGAAATCAATATACGTGATCGTCTGGAAATACTTTGTCAGACATCCATCCATACAAGTCATCCAGGAACAGGATGAACCGAAGGCACTATTCTGTAAACAGGATAGCCCTTGCATTACTCCGTCTTCAATTTCCTTTGGCGTATATGATTCGAAACGCTTATGACAATACAGAGTGGTTCTTTGGATAATAATCCAACTGGTCTCTCCATATTAACGACGTTAAAATGGTCAAAAACTTCGATAGTCTGTGATTTAACTATCGAATAAAAATAGGTGTGCAAACAATGATATTATTTCCAAATGGAAATTATATCGATCAAACATCATTCAACTTTTATCTCTTTATTTCATTAATATACTTATCTCCTGTTTCCCTATATTAAATATTTCTTATTTTCTAAATTTGGAAAATATACGTTATTAACAATGGAAAACACTTCCATTTCTTGTTTTCTTTATTAGAAAACATTTCTGGTTTCTTCTTTGGAAAACATTTCCAAAGCTTCTTCATTGGACTTAGACAGATGTTTAATCAAACCATCGCGATGCCAACCCCAACCATTTCCTTTACTACCGAACCTTAACTATTCCTTAGTTAAAAACGAAGCCAATCAAGTTGGGGTAGAACTACCTCTCATACCTTAACTGAACAACATTTCTAACTTCCTTACTTAACCCTCCTTCGAATAACTATATTTGATTGACTCTTATCAATTAACTCTATTGGACTAACACTATTTATTTACTCATTTCACTTACTCTTTTCGAATAAACTATATTCGATAATTCCTTTTACTTTCTATTCGAATAACTATATTCGATTTACTCATTTGCTTCTATTCGAATAACTATATTCGATTTAACTCACTTGCTTCTATTCTAATCGATTAAACTAACATCGATTATCTCCTTTCAACTTTATTCTCTAATCGATTAACTAACATCGATTAACTTCTTTTTAACTTTATTCTCTAATCGATTAACTAACATCGATTAACTTCTTTTTAACTTTATTCTCTAATCGATTAACTAACATCGATTAACTTCTTTTACTAAACTACGTTTTCCGTTACAACTATTTCCTTTTTATAACGTTTACTTACCGTTACAAATATATCCTATTTATAACTTCTATTTACCGTTACAAATATATCCTATTTATAACTTCTATTTACCGTTACAAATATATCCTATTTATAACTTCTATTTACCGTTACAAATATTTCCTATTTATAACTTCTATTTATTTTCTAAATAAATATTCCTTTTCTATTTCTATTTAATTTCTAAATAAATATCCCTTTTATAAAACCGTGTTCGTTTTATAAATATTTCCTTTTATAAAATCCTGTGATTTTACAAAATTCCTTTATTTCAATATACATTGAAATAACTTCTTTTTACATCCCAGGGTCTTTTATGATATTTAAAATATCGAATAAAAATGATCAATATCATTCCAACACCCATAATCCATAACAGATTATATAACACATCATATATCACAATATATGAAAACAGTAAAATAAATGTTGAGGAATCCAGTTGGATTCCTCCAACCTGTCTCCCTGCATCACATATGTTAAATAATATAGATAACATCACTTTTTAGTTCCATATGATATATTCTGTTAAACGGAATCAATATAGAAAATTTAACTAACTGACTAGCAGTTCAATCAAACAATCAACATACAGTCAATCAGCCAATATCTAACAGTTCTAAAAATATAACATGGAATTATAAACTGTTCAAAGTTAGTGAGATTTACTCACTTTGGCGCGTTAATCGTTAAATAACGGTTTGCGTTATTTGATTCAGTCGGACAATTTATTTCGCCATAAATTGTAACGAGCTCAGATTCACTCCCAGTCAGCCTCATTGTGTTGCTCCCGTCCATACGATCCCATCGGATCTTGTTTCGCTGAATTTCGATATCGTATGAACCAGATACAATAATTTCATGTTAACACTTTATTTATTTGAAATTAAACTGAACTTAACTATTTAATTATAATGGGCTTACCCATTATTCCCAACGGCCCATCTCCCCAAGCCTACAACATATCTGCACCCGTCCCCTTTCCTACTGTTCACCATGTTTACCCTTTTTACTTCTTTGCCTGCCAACGCGTTTTCTTCCCCTTTTCTCTTCTAAGGCCCTACTATCTTTTAGTCATGTCGGCCCAACAATCTTCTACCCACGTCCCCAATGTTTGTCTTCTTCCACTATGATAAACTTCAGCATCATCTCCCTTTAACACACCATTTCTAACGTCATAACAGTGCCATTTAACTCACGCCTCATGTACAAGATTTAGACCGCTACTCTTCATATTTTCCACTGTTCCTGAAACTTGCGAGACCTTCCCATCATGAACTGTTCCTCCTTTCACAAATACAACCCCCCTTTCGCTATTTTAATAACTTTCGCAGCAGGGATCAAAGGCGTTACTGCCTTCATGTGCCTCTTCTGTTTGTTGCCAAGTGCCAGGTCCCTCTTTGTTCCTTAAATTCACGAATGCAAACTCAGTTCATTTTCCTCTATTTGCCGATGTATATGCTTCAGCTCCAGCTATATAAAACTGCGTCCCTGATGGCCGAGCCTCATGCAGTCCCTCATGTTACACTCCTCCCCATCACTACTTTCAACACTTTCAGCTTGAACCCATCATGGCCACTTCGAAATGCTTGCACCCATGCTCCCTGATCCCTCATGAATACGCCTAGATCCGACAGACTCGCCACGCCATTTCGTTCATGCGTCCTTTTTCTTCCATTGGATCCGTGTCATCGAGCCCACACCGCACTCCCTCAAATGATCCTCCCCCCTTCTACTCGCGTTTCTCCCTTTCTTTTATATTTTTTTACTGTTTACTTTGTTTTCGAGAAACAGCAAAACCAAGTGAAGCCTTGTTGTGCTTCTATTATATAGAGGGAGTATAAATACTTAGATGCTGAGAAAAAGGTACCTAAGAATTTAGTGGACCACGTTGCACAGCAGAAGGATGTTGAAATGGAAGGCGTGTATTGATTTTAAACCATAATGGGTGTTCACTTGGTAGGTGTTGTTTTACGTGGAGGAATGTACACATAGAAATGGCAAAATCATATGTGGTAGCAACGCTCTTGTACACGTGAAGGAATGGGATGCACATATGTAGTTTTAAACGATCTCATTACTCGTTATATAAAGCTTTGTTGACGTACAGACTGCTATCGACAGAATTAAAAATACCGTTGTGACTAGTAATGTGTTCAGATCCTAAAAATATAATAATACCGGTAGATTCACTCATATTTTGAAACCCCAAAAATATTGATACAGGGTGCAAAACACTCCAAATAAAAAGTTGCTTATTTAATTTATTAAAAATTACAGAAAAATTCCAAAAATTAAGTTATCACTACTTCCCAAAAGAACCTTGTCTAAATTCGAATCTGATAACTAGTTATTTCGAAATAACCGTTATGGTCAATAAACGATTTCACAGCGACTATTTTAAAACTTGATTTGGCCATAAATCAAAATCGATATGACGAAATCTCGATCTTTATTTTCCACTAGAAAGATATACTCCACCAGCTCCACACGTTTCTTGTTTCACAGAAATCCGGCTTAAAATGAATCCTGTACATTCAGTTGAAGTTCGAATCGCCAATTTACGAACTGCAGCGCCATTTCAAGCTCGTTTATAATTATATTATAAACTATACGTTCAACTGTCGTTTATATAATATATTCGTTATTCAAATTAAATTCCCAGCTGAATTAAATATCACAGATGATCCGATTCACACTATATCGTCATTTCGACAAATTCTGATTATTCAGAATTAAATATATTATTTAATTATTATTTTAATTAAATATTCACTATTATTTTATTCAATGACCATGTAATTCACTAACCTACCATTTATACAATTAAATAAATTAATCATAATACCCCTGCCAATGCGGGTCATTACATTCCGGGTAGATTTATGCTACAAACTCAACCCAACCTCGAGTTGGCCACTTTCATGTTTTTCTACTTGTCATGTTCATATCAAATTTAGGCTACGAAAAAGTCCACGTTTTCCACTTATGCCCATTGTCCCATTACTTAATTCATGTTAAGTTTCATAGCCAATCCCAAGTTTGCCTAAGCTACCCAAGGCGTATTCCCAACGCAAGTGAAAGCGAGTCAACATAGTAGGAATAATATGACAACATATTGGCCACAAACATGTATGATAGCATAAAGGGATTGACCTCAAACATGTATAATAGCATAACACTAGGTTCATCATCATAGGCATGTAAATGGTCATGAGAGGTTTAGGTTCTTTTACATGCATAAGCCTCAAGTCAAGTTCATATGAATGTTCCACAAGTCAAATTGCTCTAAGGGTTCATGCCCCAAATAAACCCAAATCATGGTTCATGTTTCCAATTCTACTTATGCCTAGTTAACGTAAGCCCAACCCCTTGATTTAACTTGCATAGTCTCAAAACCCGTGATTTAATTCATATGTCAACTCATGTATGCCCAAACTTGCAAATAATATTGGCAATACCCCAAATTTTCCTTGTTCATGTTATGCACAAATTTGACCACCCACACCTATATCCAAATAGGTGAAATCCCAATATTCCCCCGTATACAAATCGCACGTAAATCGTAGTTTAGGCCTAGGTCCGAAATCGACCATGGTTCATCAAAAGAAAATAAATAGGGGAAGGTAGAAACTTTTCATAAAAGAAGATCCGAGAGAAAATCATCATTACATGCATGATAAGAACATGAAAAAGTGATTTGCAACATGCATAGGTTCAAATTAATGTCATAGCAACATCCCCAAAGGTCAAGATCCAAAATGAACAAGAATGAGCATGGATTGAATATCATGCATAAATCCAATTCCAACTTTATCACATGTCATATTCACGTTATTGTTTCAATCTAAAAGCATCTAGAACTTACAAATCGTGGCTAGTGAATTAGGAGCAAGAATCGTCATAGAATCGTTGTAGCGACGTTGATCTACTCTCTTGATTTGATGTAGAAAGCTTGCTCCTTTGTCATGGATCTAGTTTGAATGCTCAAGCCTTTGAAGTTGGAGATGGCGGCCATGATCAAGAGAGGTTTTGGCAGCACTTCGTTGTTAGAATGAATTGTAGTAAATTAGGCTAGGTCTTACGGAGTTTTTATAGAAGTTAGGATTAGTTTAGGCCCTTAGATTAACCCTAGTTTAGATTTGGACCACTGAAAATCGTCACAGGCCAACCAACCAGACCACACAAGCAAGCAGGTGCACCAGGCCAACCTGGCTCGACCAGGGAGGTCGACCCCCAGGTCGACACCCAGGTCGACTGGGCTGTCGACCTGGTCCCTGGGGGGTCGACTACCTAGTCGACTCCCCAGTCGACCTGGGGTTGGGCGGGAAATTTTCCCGCCCAGTCTGTTTGGGGCTAAATTCGAATTCAAATTTGAACTGTTTTCGTTTTCTGATTTTTCGTGAAACTTCTAGAGGCCATATCTCGGTCATACGGACTTCGATTTACGAAATTTCAGACTCGTTTCCAACCAGAATTCCGAGACGAACGCAACAGCGCAACCCGTTTCACTTGATTCTTATTTTAAAATTTAATTCTACCGTTATTCTTGTCTTAACACGTTATTTAAAAATTCGGGTTGTTACAAGAGGTTTACCTTATAATGGCCAAAATATGCTTGATACGAATAAAACAAAAGCATTTGATATTATCACTAGTGTTTATATGTTTCAAAACAATTTTCAATCATAAATATCAATCATAGATGGCATTAATGCCCCAAACCACTATTTCGCCATATATAGGTATACAATCAAAACCGTACAGTGTCGTATTTGGAAATTGGATTTCCATCATGAACCAAGGCAAAAGATAGTCCTCACCGAATTCGAGACTGTCTAGCCCGAGTCTCAGGCTACAGCCGCAACTGCACCTAGGAGCCACAGGGCCGGTCCACCGATGTGGATTAAAATGCCTGAACACTGTGTTTCCCTGCCCTTTGGGGGCGTAAATGAGCCCAATGACTCCATCGGTCCTGGATCGACAGATATATCTGAGGCGCCTCGCAACAGCATCAATCACACAGGTGAAAATAATATAAATGTCAGGGCTGGTAGGTCGCTGACACCACCCTAGCTAGAAAGAACGCTATCCTCCCTAGATCCTTCTCCCGTTTCTGGTCCATACCGGGGTGTGAGGCTCACAAATTCACGTTATACACAAAGCTACGCCACACAGGCCGTGCTTTGATCATCAACCACAAGACTTTGCTTTTCAATAGAAGCCTTGATCATCTGCCACTTAGGCATGCCACACAGGCAATTCACTCCATGCGACTGATTTCTATCGATATATAACCTCTGAGCTCGTACGTCTCAGAGAAGGGCGTTAAGCAAGAGAATAAATTCTCCGCCGCCAAACAGATATTTATTTAATAGAGATCAATCAGCACAGAACAAAATCCAATGTCAGACACACGGTCCATTTAAAAGTTCGTTCTGGGTCTGAACGAAACCGGAGGCACTCAATACCTCGCATATCCGTACAATTAACAAGTACGTCCGAACGGCCACTACTTCAGCCCCGTCAAGGTAGCTACTCCTATCATGAGCATCAGTAGCACCCCTCCATTCGACATGAAGATCATCGGTCTTGCACCCTCTTCATATCTTCGACTTTCACTCGTCGACCAATTATTTGAAATGAGAATTAACTCGGCCTTTTCAAATAATTCACGTATATTTAGAATTTCAAATCAATTCATTTCAATGGTTAAATTATTCGATATCACTAATTCTGTTCTTTAGTGTAATTTTCACGCCAAACACATTCAACCACCAAATATCACATAAACCGAGCAAATTCAGTTTATTTCCATTCCATATCGTTTATAATATTTTATCACGATTTATCGCTATTTTTATTTATTTAAAAATAGCCAATTTATTCAAATGACGCTTCAGGCCATAACGCGGCCGTGGCGCTGTTTTTCTTCAGATTTGATTTACACATATCTGAAAATCTAACCATTGGATCTTCACAAATTTTATATCACTAGAAAGATCTTTTCAAAACGAACCCATCGGTTTCAGTTTCGGGAAAATCCGATGGTCGTATCTCCCGCACTAATCGTTTGAAGTTACGATTTCTAAATACGAACTACCACGTTGTTATTCGATTTAATTTAATTATATATATAAATAAGTATAATCGATTCTGGCACTGTTTTTCTTCAGATTTGAATGAAACATTCTAGACAATCCAACCGTTGGATCTTCACAAAGTGGGTGTCGTTGGAAAGGTATTTCCAAAGCGAACCCAACGGTTGCGGTTTCGGGAAAATCCGATGGTCGGATCTCCCGCACTAATCGTTTGAAATCACGGTTTCAAAACACGAACTGCAGCGTCGTTATTCGATTTAATTTAATTATATTTATATATATTTGTATATAAATATAATCCTTTTTTTGATTCCAAAACTATATTCTTTTCATATATTTGATAAAAATGCCATTTTTATCATCAAAAATATTTATTCAACACATCACCATTTTTAACACTTCATATTTCGCATAAAAATGATATTTTTAGCGAACACAAATATCTCTCAACGCATGACTATTTTATTTAGTTCATACACATGTCAAAAATAATATCCCTATCAAACAAATATTTATTTCAACACTTGTGTATTTTTAGCGAGTCGTTCACATGATAAAAATGATATTTTTATCATCAAAAATATTTATTCAACACATGAATATTTTTAATACTTCACTGTCACAATAAAAATGTAGATTTTATTGTTCAATCTATATATTCAACACATGAACGTTTTCGACTTCACACATACGATAAAAATATGATTTTTATCGTTCTAGTCCTTTATTCAACACATGAACATTTTCAATAGTTTATATATATATAATAAAAAAATGTGATTTTTATTGTAAAACAATTTATTTCAAAACACGATTATTTCATGTAGTCTATACATAAGGTAAAAATGTTATTTTTGGTGTTAAAACAATTTGTTTAAAATACTAATATTTTATATAGTCTATATATAATAAAAATGTGATTTTTATCTTTTAAATAATTTATTCAACACATGAACTTCATTCAACACATGAATTTCTACTCAACACATGAATTTCTATTCAACACATGAATTTCTATTCAACACACGAATATAGTTTTAACACGTGAAAATAATTCTAACACATGAATATTATTGAAAATTTCGGCAGCATAACGGCATGGTAGTTAAAACCGGCACCGTCCCTAGTACGGCTCCTCGCTCAACCTTAAAACCTCGCAGTTTTTGACAATGGGGATTTTCAATATCTAGTTCGCACGCAGGCGAATTTTCCCATGTACTAATCCTATTGGGATTTCAATCACAATCAATCATTCAAGATATTCACCAAATTTCACATCAACCAATAATCCAAACAATATCACAACCAATATATATCGTCCATGGTCTATGGACGAGGGCAGTGTATATATATATATTTGTATATAAATATATTTCAATTCACTTCAATTCATTTCAACACATATATAATTTTTACAACGCATATATAAATTATACATCGAACATACAACTTATACAACGCTTATACATGAGGTGTACAACGCTTATATAACTCATACATCGACTATATAATTTATACACCGTTGTTTTCCATATCGTTTATAAATTAGAAATCTCACATTGGGTTCCACTCCACCAAAAATTGCAGAAGGCTCAGAAAAATATGCGGTCTCTTCTAGAATGTAGAAGACGTCCACACGAGTCCACTATCTCTTGTTTCACTGGATTTCGTCAACATAGCAAAAATATACAATTTTTACAATGAAATCATAAACCGTAGCGCTTTAAAGTGCTATAGAATAGTTTAAATAATATCAGCCGTTACCTTTCAATATTCTTCAAACTAGGTTTGTTCTTTTCGATCAAACGGTGAAGCGGATCGACGATCGACCTTCGCAGCGAGGAAGAGGGGAGAGAGGTGCACTGGCGCCTGAAGCGGGGCCCACTTCGTTAGCCTATAGGTGGCGCGGCGGCATTGGAAAGGGCTCTACTTTCGAGACCCGTATCTCCCAACGAAGCAACGATAAATTTCAAATCTTATATGGATTTGAAGAGAATTGGAAGAACTACAAAAAACTCTACTGGCGCTCGTGATTTTTTTGCTTGGATTTATCAGATTTGAGGAGAGAAGGTTTAAACTCCTTTCCGTCGTTGCCTGGAACGATTACGGGGAGAGAGAAATTGTGTTGGCCAATCAGAATTTTTCTATTTATTTATATATTTTTAAATTTCTAAAATACCCCTTATCTCCTACCAACTCCAATCCAAACCCAATGACTGTCATCCCTAGCTAAATACCCCCATTCCGAACACAATGGGATATGTTTCGTAGGCCTATTCGACCGTTTCAGTCAGTTTCTCTTAAAATTAAAATATAAAACATTCAATATTTGATTTGAACGTACATTTCAATTTGCTGGGGCCACATACTGATTCTAAAAATTCCAGAAAAATAAATCTAGCTATGTTTTGACGATACGGTCCCAACAAAATTAGTTTCGTCGAATTCTGAGACCGTTTGAAAAATGACCATTTTCTGGTCGATCCAGTTTAATAGAAATTCACCAAACACATTTTCTTTTGCCACGCTCACATATTAACTTAAAAAATTATGAAATTTGAAACCTAGCAATACTTCGACATCCCGGATTTAACAAAAGTGGTTTCGTCGAATTCTGACGTCGTTTGCAAAATGTCTATTTTCATGGGCTATATAGATTCTATAGCAACCTTTCTGAAAATTCATTTGGCCATAACTTTTGACTCCCGCTATGAAACTCCGATTTTTTAGATTCGTTAGAAAGATATTCACTAACAGATTTAAATATTTTTGGTTTCACTAAAATTCGTTTTATTTTACACCTGGTATTGTCAGTCAAAGTTTGAATTGAAATTTTGAAACTACCGTGCCGTTTCAGGCCTTGTTTATAATTCAAAGTAATTATATTTATTTTCAAATATCGATTCAATCATACTTTTAGTCGTTATTATTTAAAATAATTAAAATACACTAAAATAGCCAAATTAAAAAATTTAAACTGGCTCAGATTTTCTGGGTTGTTACATAAATCTGAACTGTTAGTGCTACACATCCATATTTCACACCAAGATGTACAAAGGTAGGTAAATTAAATGATGAATATATGTCTCTGTTCTTTAACAAACGAAAATAAGTTGCCCTCTTCTTATGAAATATCAGTTTAAAATTATATTTAAAAAACAAGTTCTCCGTGCACAAAATCAATACATATGGTTGAAAACCAATATTTCATAGAAGTAACAAAACAAATTCCATGTCCATGCATGTCTTACACTAATGTATTGTCCTTCATATCTAATACATAAGCATTTCCAACCTTGAACATGCTACCATTTAAAACTGTTAAACGCATGGAAAATTAACTATACAACATATAAAAATCCTAATATATTTGTAAATAAATTTGCACTGTCAGCCTAAGTAACATTAATATTACAATAACGATACCTATCTATTACTGTATTACTTAAAAACAACGAAGTATCCAACACATTTCAAAAACAATAACAAATCAATAAACATTACACCAACAAAAATCATGCATTTACCATAAACTAATGACTATCTACCACCGCTCAATTGTCCGTTGCGTAGCACGGGTCACGCACTAGTATATTATGTATAGCTAGATCTGTAGAAAAACAATTGTTTTAAGAGAAATGATATATGGGAAGACAACAACAACAACAATATCGTATATCAAAGTTAAGATTTTAAGAATCTAAGGGTAGAATAACCTAGAGTGCCTATAGAATAAGATGTACAATGAGTTCAATATAAACAATGAATCCATAAGTTGATATCTTGAAATTGGTAGTTTTCCTTGTTTGTAGGTAGGGAAAAAGAACCTCAGAATATATATTGAAGCATAAGAAAGTTAATCGATTACAAATATATATATGTATATATACACCACGCACCGATGGTGAAACAGCCCAAAAATTTCAACGTCGAATTTCGATAATAAGACTTAATCCCGTATTACTTGCCAGAACCCAAGTATCGAAAACTCCTAATAGTTTATAGAAAGAAATTAGAGGGTGAGAAAATATAAGAAAGGAAGATTTGGATAGAAGAAAAAGAAGAAGGATCAAACATCTAACACAACACGGAGTCTCACATCTGTAACAACCCGGAAAATCAGAACCAATTTAAATTTTTTATTTTGGCAATTTTAATGAATTTTGAATATTTAAAAATGATTTATTTTAAATAATAACGATGAGAAATTTATTTTGAATAGAATTACAATGTATATATTTATCTGAATCGTCGTTAAAATATTTATTTTAATTCAAAAAGGAATTGAAAATGGCGCGGTAATTTGAAATTTCAATTTCAAATTTCAAATTTCAAATGAATGTATAGGATTCAAAATAAACCGGATTTTAGCGAAACCAACAAAATTAGAATCTATTTGAGAATATCTTTCCAATGAATCCGAAAAATTGAAATTTCATAGCGGGAATAAAAAGTTATGCCCAGTTGAAAATTCAGAATAGTCGCTATGGAATTTTAGCCTTTAAAAATGGCGATTTTGCAAACGACATCCGTTTTCGACAAAACCACTATTGCTGGATCCGGAATGTCAAATTATTCCTAGATTCTAAAATTCATAATTTTTGGAATCAATATGTGAGTGTGGCGAAAGAAAATGTGTTTCGACAATATAAGTCAATTTGGATCGACCAGAAAATGGCCATTTTTCGAACTGTCTTAAAATTTGACGAAATTAGTTTTGTTAGGACCTTATCATCAATACGAAGCTAGAAATAATTTTTCTGGAATCTTTGGAGTCCGTATGTGGCCCCAATAAATTGAAATATACGTTTGAAATTGAATATATAAATTTATATTTTAATTTAAACGAAAACTGATCGAAATGGTTGAACTGGCCTATGATACAGATCCCATTGTGTTCGGAATGGGGGTAATTAGCTAGGGGCGTCAGTCGTTGGGTCTCGATTGGAGATCGAATTTAAAAGTTGCTTTTTAGAATTAATTAAATAATATAAATATATTTATGTACTTCCTCCTCTCTCCCCTCTAAGTCAAACCCGACAGTTGAAAGAAAAAAAACGCGATCCACCGCTCGCTGCCGGTAACCCCCGCCACCCCCTCCTACAGCCGCCACCGTCAATCCCTCCTCCCCCTCCCCCTCCCCCACCGCTTCTCTCTCCTCTCTATCCTTCTAGAAACTGAAACCCTAGTTCCCCTTTCGTCTGAAAACCTCCACCCTCCCCCTTAAAACCTGTCGCCGCCGCCTAACAAGGCCGCAGACCACCGGAGCAAACCCCCACCACTTCAGCGCCGCCGTATCCCCCTTCCAAACCCTCCGGTAAGCTTTAATTGATTTATTTAATTTTGTTATTTACTGAAATTAGTTTTTTATATATAAAAAAAATCAGTTTTTATATTTTTGTTATACAAAGTTAATATTTTTATTATATAAAGTTAGGATTTTTATTTAGTTAAAGATATGATTTTTAATTAGTTAAAGCTATGATTTTTATGTTGATAAAAATATAACTTCTAGTGCATGAGGAGAATAAAAATATACTCTTTAGTTAATAAAGAAGTATGATTTTTAACCACTTAAAGATCAGATCTTTAGTTATTTAAAGTTGTCATTTTGATGATGTAATGAAGTTATGATTCTTATGATAATATAGTTATGATTTTTATGTCATGAAGTTATACATGAAAGCGAAGTAAAAATATGATTTTTATTATTTGAATAACGATATAAAATATGATTTTTATAGAAATGGTTTTAGAATAAGAATATAATTTTTATATGAACAGCGGTATGAAAATGCGATTTTTAAATATATAATCATCATAATAAAAATATGATTTTTAATATGAATAGCGTAGAGAAGACTGCGTTGGAATGTCAGGAAAATTCTGAAATTCAGAAATAGAATGGAGGAGCGGATCCCAAAGGTGAGAACTTATCGCTTTAATTTTATTTTCTAGTTAAAATATATACTAGGATGCAGACGGTGCTTAGCAGCACCCGACACCCGTCGCCCACAGACCATGGACGACTTGTTTGTTTGTTTGATTGTGTTGTGAAAGTTGATTGTGTGATGTGGAATGGAATAAAATATTCTATAGTTAAAAATATTTTATAGTTAAAAATATATTTTTTAACGTGTATATGAATAAAATAAATATTCATTTACAGATCGGACGATTTGTATTTGTACATACATTTGACTGATATTGATTGGGACGATAAATTTTAAACATCGCCCAACTGCACAAATAAATCTATGTTTGTTGTTTGAAAACCCCACATGGGTATTGGTATGATATTGGACATACACTAATCACAGTATTTAGTTGTATGTCAATCGATTGGTTGACAAGCTGTGTAAGCGATGAATATTTATATTTAATGCTTATGCAATGTAGAATGCACTCTGGATGATGGTTGACTGTGTTTGATTGTTGTTGTATACATGTGTGTATGAAATCCATATAAATCATATTATATGGTAATTGACTGTGTCTGATTCCAGTTCAGAAAGAAAGAATATTTTAAAATAACGAATATTTTAAAATAATGAATATTTTAAATAATATTCAGTAAAAGATCAAAATCTGATTTTGATGTCCGATTTGGGATGGACACGAATATATTTAAATATATAAAGCCATGTTGATTTGATATGCGCTATTTTGACGTGAACGATATTTATATGGATTTTATTCATTTCTATAATGAATATCGAAAAGGAAATGATTTCGAAATATAATGTTTTGAAAATACTATCATTTACATATCGATAATATGGAATATTCAATTTTGATTTTAAATTTAATATGAAGTTGAAATCGTTTTGAAAACGAATTTAAAACAATTTATAAAATATGTTTTAAATGGAAATCGATGAAATATATATAATATATATATTATATATATATTGGCCTGAATAGAACGCGCCGCGCCGCAGCAGTTCGTGAATTTCGACCATTGACTTCGAATGGACATTACGGGAGATCCGACTGTCAGATTCTCATAAAACTGGAACCGTTAGGTTCGTATCGAAAAGAGCATTCCGGCGAATATTAGAGATTTGAAATCTTATTGTTGGATTGGGAATTTTGTCCAAACCAGATTTTGAAAAGGTCGCTGTAAGTGCAGTTCGATGACCGTTTATGGAAATCGACAATACAGGCCTTGATAAAATTATTAAAAATATCAATAATTTGTGTAAAATCATATTAAATGATTTGGAAAGGATTAGGATGAAAAATTCCATATTTGAAAAGATAAAAATATATTTTAATCGAAATGAACTAGTTATGAAATAGTATAATAAATCCAATATTTTAAAATAAATAAATTGGATTTGAAATGGTTTTAAAAATAACTGGAATTTTCAACGTATGAATTGGAATGGATTTGAATCGAAATTATCTTCGAAATATTTCGATATTGGATTCCATGATTATATGGATATTGCGGAGGAATTTGGAAGATATGTATATATATATATCGTTATTCCAATACGATGTTTGTTGATTTCAGAATTTGATATTGAACATAAGCCGATATATTTTCTATTCACAGCCTTGTATTTAATATCAAATGGGATTTGGGTTTGTCGTGAATGGTGTCTTCATTAATACTATTCTTAAACCCAGTTGAGAAAAGATTAATTTTTTTATTTAGATTTAATGAAGTATACCAATTAATTAATATTTAATTGGAATTGATTTTTGGGTTTATCGTGAACAGTGTTTTAAACGACATTAATTCTTTAAACCGATTAAAAATGGAAGGTGAATTGGGTTTGTTGTGACCTGTGTTTTTAACGACATTCGTTCTTTAACCCAATTCATAGTGAAATGTGATTTGGAATTAACATATCTTTTTATTAAGATTTAACGGGAATTTTCCAAAGTAACGGTTTTCCAGTTTAATATATTAAATTGGAATTGAATGGAATTCGATTGGATAATAATCGAAGTGAACTTCTGTGGAGGAGGACTATTAATACATATGGATTTTAAAAGGCTTTGCCATTATTCCATTTATATTATTAGTCGGATACAGAAATTGATATCGATTATATATTGATTTGTTTCCATGAAGATTCCATTAATGGAATGTGATTTGGGTTTATCGTGAACTGTGTTTTAAATGACATTAGTTCTTTAACCCAGTTAATGGCAAGATTACATGTCTGTCATTGTATTTCGAACTGTATGGTTGATCTTTGCTAAATATATATCTGTTTGGTGGCGGAGAATTTATTTTCTTGCTTAACACCCTTCTCTGAGACGTACTAGCTTAGAGGTTATATATCGGTAGAAATCAATAGTACGGTGTAGATTGTCGATGCGACATGTTTTTGTTTCCAAAGTTAAATAATCATTAACATTGATTCTTGGGAAGATTAAAACTAAGTGGAGTTTTAATGAATCTTTAACTAGATCGAAATGTGAATTGATAATTTAAATTATAAAATTTGGAAAATGATTGAGAATGGAGTATCACCAGTTTTGCTCCAAGCGATAGTTAAATCTTTAATTAGATATAAACGTGAAATGGTAATTAAATTTACTGATAACACCGTAGTGTAAGTTATGGGGTAGTATCAGTTTTGCCCCATGGGATGAATGGGTTGGGATTGGGAAATAAAATAAATGATTACTTCGGTGTGGTTTGCTAATCCCGAGTAGTTTGGAAAACCTTTATATAGTTTGAAATGATATCCTAATGAAGATTAAAGAATAAATTTAAAAGAATTTATCTTTGATAAAATTAATGGGATTAAATCCCTAAGGATGTGAATATTGGAATAATAGAATATTCTGGATTGGAATGAGGCGTATGTTGTGTTTGTGTAACACTTGTTTATTATATATGCGAGTTATCCGGAAAGGCCGGGTTTATACCCATTCTAAATAACAAATTCGACGATAAGTCGACGATGAAGATGGTGGTTGAAGACCAGCGGTCTTCGCATCGTTTGGATGATTACCGATGTCTTGATTGGGTTGTACAACCCAAGACAAGATAATAAGTGGTGATCGTCCAGGCGTACTTGGAGATCGACTAGATATGTGATGACCTCTCTCCTGTATTGGACATACGGGATGAGGAATAAGGTGCCTCCGGTTTCGTTCAGACCCAGAATGAAATTGTAAGTGGATGTGTGTGTCTGACATCGGATTTCATTCTATGTGATTGTTAGACATCGGTTGCATAGCGTGAATTGCATGTGTCTCATGTTGAGATGCAAATGATCAAGGCTTCTGTTGAAAAGCAGAGTCTTGTGGTTGATGTTCAAAGCACGGCTTTAATATAGCATAGCTTTGTGTAGCGTTAATTCGTGAGCCTCACGCTCCGGTGTGGACCAGAAATGAGAGAGGACATCAGGGTGGGCATGCGTTTCCTTCTAGCTAGGAGTGTTGCCTGGGTTTTTCACGCCCAGGCGTTTTACTTATGTGGATGATGGATACCGAGACGCCTCGGTTATATCGGCACTGCGGGCTCGATGGATGATATGGTCTTTATACAGACCAGACTTATACCCCATAGGGCCGGGAAACGCATGTTCAGGCATATTAATTCACCCTTTTCCACTTCGGGTGGATCGGCCCTGACGATCCAAGGGCCCACCTGAGTCTGGGTCTTGAGACATAGGCTAGATTGTCTCGAAGCGGTAAGGATCCTTGCCTTGGTTCACAGATGGAAATCCAACTTCCAATATGTGACATTTCGGTTTTGATTGTAGAGCCTATTATGGCAACATAGTGGGATAGGGCACTATGACGTCTGTGATTAATACATTTATATTTGAAGTTGTTTTCATACACTTTACACTATAATAGTATCAAAATGATTTTTTTAAATGTACTAAGAATGTTTGGCTATTATAAGGTAAAACTCTATCCTCCGGCTTGCATTGCATTGTGTGATGGGTCCTGAGTCTTATAATAGCTTCATTGTTCTTTATTTAGCATTGCGCTGTTTGTTTTATGCACTGGTATTCTTGGGGGTAAACCCGTTCCGTGTTATACTGCGTGGTTCCTTGATTTACCAAACTTTAAAATTAGATTAATAATTGTTTTAGTTCTCGCACCAGTCACATGACTGACCTGGAGTTTATTGTTTTAACCTAAACTCTGGGTGCCCCTATTTTCCAAACGGGCAGCTTGTAGTTTTGGTTTTGCATATTTATATTCACAGGATCCTGGTTTATAGTTGGAATGATATTCAAAAAACTCTGTATCCGTATATTCTTTTCAGTTGTGTTTGTATCATTTTCCCCTACACTGTAACTTGTAAATCTATAATATTTAATAAATGTGTAATATTTATTCATACTCTGTATATTCAGGTATTCGGAAGAAATTGTTGTAATAAGTAATGAAATGTTCTTCTGTTTGTGTTCTCATTTGTCGTGTTCTCAATACAATCCGTGATTTCCCGTAAGGGGGATTTCAGGTCGTTATAGTTTGGTATCAGAGCTTTGGTTTACAGAGCTCGGAGAACAAGACACGTTAGAACCAAACGAAAGAATTCATCAGAGGTTGGATTGGTAATATCTAATGAGAATGACTCGTTAGAGATGGGATCAGTAGTATCCTAGAATTCGGAAGAGAGTTTTTTCAAATAAAGATGAAAATAATTTTTGTTTTGAAAATTTAAATTAATTATTTGTATTTGAATATTACTTTTATATTGATTTGGATAATCAAGTATATAAAGATTTTGCGTATACGTCTGATCCATGTGTATTTGAAGTTTTAATATACTAGATAGATATAGAATCACACTCTAGTTGCCCGTAGATGATTCTTTTGGTGACTACGTAGCATCATCAGTTTGTGTTCGAGTTTCGAAAGTAGGATATCTATATATTTCCAATTGACTAGTGTGAGAACCAAAACTAGATAGGGCTCATTGTTGTGATTTGACATCAAAAATATGACTTTTGACTATGTATTAAAGCTATGTATTTGAAACGTTAATTCACTAATTGATTGATGGTTGTGTTGTATGATAATTTGTTATCTAATAAAACCATTATGTGAAATAACGGTACATATAACCAAATTGTATCAAATGTTGAACAGAATTGAAAATTGTTTGAAATTGCATGCGTATACATGTATATACATTGAACAGGTCAGAGTAAGGAGGCTAAAGAAGAGGAATAAAATTGTATGCCCGACAAATAGGTACATGTTTACTAATTTCTTGGGTTTGGATGATTTTATGAGTCGATTGGCTAGCCACTTGACCTTTTCTTTTTGAGATGAGAGGGCCTGTGTGGCGGTTGGGGGATTTTCCCGGTGCTCCCGAACAAAGGAGGTTTTGGCGAAATTTTTCGAAAATTTAGGGCGTTAGCCACATTTTTGAAGAATTGTAAAATTCTTAGAAACTGAAAAGTTGAAGAATGAAAGCCAAACTGAAAGTTGAGTTGGTTTGTAAAACAACTTTCAGCTCCGTTCCTTTTCGAGGACGAAAAGATTTTAAGTGGGGGAGATTGTAACAACCCTGAAAATCAGAATCAATTTTAAAATTTTATTTTGGCAATTTTAATGAATTTTGAATATTTAAAATGATTTATTTTAAATAGTAACGACGAGGAATTTCTTTTTGAAAAGAATTAGAACGTATATATTTATTTGAATCGTTGTTAGAATATAAATATTTATTTTAATTATAAAAGGAATTGAAAATGGCGTGGTAGTTTGAAAATTCAATTTCAATTTTCAAATGAATGTACAAGATCCAAAATAAACCGAATTTTAGCGAAACCAAAAATAGTAGCGTCTATTTGAGAATATCTTTCCAATGAATCCGAAAATTTTAAATTTCATAGCGGGAATAAAAAGTTATGCCCAGTTAAAAATTCAGAATAGTCGCTATGGAATTTTAGCCCTTAAAAATGGCGATTTTGCAAATGACATCTGTTTTCGACGAAAACACTGTTGTTGGATCCTGAATGTCAAATTATTGCTAGATTCCAAAATTCATAATTTTTGGAATCAATATGTGAGCGTGGCGAAAGAAGTCGTGTTTTAATAGTTACAGTCAATTTGGATTGACCAGAAAATTGCCATTTTTCAAACGGTCTTCAAATTTGACGAAATTAGTTTTGTTAGGACTGTACCGTCAATACGAAGCTAGAAATAATTTTTCTGGAGTTTTGGGGTCCTTATGTAGCCCCGGTAAATTGAAATGTGCGCTTGAAATTGAATATATAGATTTATATTTTAATTTAAACGAAAACTGATCGAAACAGTCGAATTGGCTTATGAAACATATCCCATTGTGTTCGGAATGGCGGTAACTAGCTAGGGGCGACAGTCGTTGAGTCTCGATTGGAGATCGAATTTAAAAGTTGCTTTTTAGAATTAATTAAATAATATAAATATATTTATATACTTCCTTCAAACCCGACAGTTGAAAGAAAAAAAAATGTTATCCACCACTTGCCACCGGTAACCCCCGCCACCCATTCCTACAGTCGCCGCCGTCAATCCCTCCTCCCCCCTCCCCCACCGCTTTTCTCTCCTCTCTGTCCTTCTAGAAACCGAAACCTTAGTTCCCCTTTCGTCTGAAAACCTCCACCCTCCCCCTTAAAACCTGCCGCCGCCACCTGACAAGGCCGCAGACCACCGGAGCAAACCCCCACTACCTCTGCGCCTCCGTATCCCCCCTCCAAACCCTCCAGTAAGCTTTAATTGATTTATTTAATTTTGTTATTTAATAAAATTAGTTTTATATATATTAAAAAAAATCAGTTTTTATATTTTTATTATATAAAGTTAATATTTTTATTATATAAGGTTAGGATTTTTATTTAGTTAAAGATATGATTTTTAATTAGTTAAAGCTACGATTTTTATGTTGATAAAAATATAACTTCTAGTGCATGAAGAGAATAAAAATATAATCTTTAGTTCATAAAGAAGTATGATTTTTAACCACTTAAAGATCAGATCTTTAGTTATTTAAAGTTGTCATTTTGATGATGTAATGAAATTATGATTCTTATGATAATATAGTTATGATTTCTATGTCATGAAGTTATACATGAAAGCGAAGTAAAAATATGATTTTTATTATTTGAATAACGATATAAAAATATGATTTTTATAGAAATGGTTTTAGAATAAGAATATAATTTTTATATGAATAGCGGTATGAAAATGCGATTTTTAAATATATAATCATCATAATAAAAATATGATTTTTAATATGAACAGCGTAGAGAAGACTACATTGGAATGTCAGGAAAATCCAGACTGTTCTGAAATTCAGAAATAGAATAGAGGAGTGAATCCCAAAGGTGAGAAATTCTCACTTTAATTTTATTTTTTAGTTAAAATATATACTAGGATGCAGACGGTGCTTAGTAGCACCCGACACCCGTCACTGTAACAACCCGCAAATCCGTACTATCTGAGTTGACTAATAACACCGTACGTCCAACCCAAATTGCACAAAAATACGAATCATTATTAGAAAGAAGTTAGAGGATGAGAAATTGAAAGAAAGAAATATTAGAATAGAAGAAAATGAAGATCACAAACTCAAAGCGGAACGAATAAAATATATTATATAACATAACTTTTTGAAATACAAATCAGTAACTTTATATACATACCATCATCAGAGCACAACAGTTATTCCTGGAACAATTATAAACACCCGTTTCCAGATACAACATAGTACACAGCGGAAATATGATATTCTATAGCTAACTGGTGAAGCCTCCTGCTTCCAGCTCATCCAAGTAAATCTGGAAAATCCCGACTACTTGACTGCCCGTACAAATTTGGGCACCCAAGAGTTTAGGGAAAACAAAACAAAATAAACTCTGGGTCAGTCATGGGACTGGTGTGAGTAAACTCCAACCATTTTTTTAACTTTCAAAAATCCTTTCAAAAGAAAAGATAATGGTAAGACCAGTCCACACATAAACATGGACGGTTTTTACCTTACTATAACCCAAAACACTTTGATATGAAAATTCAGTGATATTATAATAATGTCTACATCAAATAAATAACCAAATAGTAGAACGCTTGCATCTCACGCTCTACATATATAGTATAAAATCAAAAACCGCAGGGCGCTTATTGGAGACTGAATTCCAACTATGACAAGGTATGGGACCACCTTCCGATGATGTATCTCTAGAGGCGAAATACACCTGGGTTCAACAAGAACGTCTTGCAACCCGACCCACACATGACCGACCACTCATTTCGCTTGAGTGTATCGAATGTATATCACCAACGGTTGGGATCAGCAACCATCTCCCGAATGGGACAACATCGAATAGAATAAGGAATTAAATGAATCTCTAGATAGGTGATTATACATCCTAATGGGAGCGACCCACATAGCAATGCTGCCTGCCCGATTTTTGTCATTTCCTGGTTGTTGAGGCCTGAGGCTACGATTACTTTCTATCCATTGATAGCACAATCACTTTGAATGCCACATTGTCAGATCCGTTAATCACTAATTGATTTGCACAAATATTCTGGATGTTATGCTAAGGGAATAAATCCGTTGCAACCATATATATTTATACTGACCAACTCATGCGATTATTAGAAATACTTTGTCTGACATTCGTCCATATACGTTCGTCCTGGGATTGAACGAAACCGAAGGCACAATTTCTATAAATAGAAAAAATCCCTTGCATTTTACACCGTCTTCGATTATCTTCATATAATCTAATCCGCAACGCTACTGCCAATACAGAGTGGTTCACGGATAATAATCCAACCGGTCTCTCCATAGTGACAACGATGGTCAAAAACTTCGATAGTCTGTGATTTAACTATCGAAGAAAAACAAGTGTTCATCCAACATATCAAACAAATCACTTGGCTCTTTAATTAATATTTCATTAATTACATCTCTTCTCCATTTCCCTATCAATATTTGTTAACCAAATATTTTCAATAATCATCTTGGTCTCTATGCCATTTGGAAAACGTTTCCAAATATCAACTTCTTTTATTTTCTATATATAAGAAAATATCTCTATTTGCAATTGAAAACTATTTCAATCACTTATCTCTATCCCGACTATTTTAATTATACTCAGGAAATATTTACTTTTATATTTCCAAAATTATATCACTTGAGTTAAAACGAATGCTGTATACAACATCGTTACATACAACCCAAAATATTTTATTTAACTAAATATTATTCAAACACTTCTCTTCGAGACTGGATCTTGCTATTTATCAATTTAAAATGAAATCAATCAAGTTGGGGTAAAATTACCTCTCAGACCTTGACTGAAAACATCCTCAACTTCAAAACGGCAAAACCACTTACCTCGAACAAACACACTGTAAAACCCAATTATTCATTTTTGAACGTATATATGTTTCTCTTTCTATATCCAACTTATCGATTTCCTTTATGGTTATAATATTCTATTTTAAATTCGTTTCCTTATCGAATTCAATATATATTGATATATTAATTATCGAAATTTCTAAAAAATATTCTAACTCCTTAAATTTCCGAAAAAATTCGCCATAACCTCCCTTGTACTGGGAGCTTCGGGATATTTCAAATAGCGTCCCATGGCCCTCATCAATCCAAAAGAAAAAGAAAAAGCCAAGCGGCTAGCCGATACGGCGCATAAAACCTCATATATGAATTTAAACATGTACCTTTTTGTCGGGCACATAAATTAAAATCTTCATATACTTCATCCCATGTATGTCAAATACGTGCTCACCTATTTTCAATTTTATTCAACACTATCCATTCGTTTGAATTCAGTTTTGAATCGTTTGAATTCAGTTTCGCTCAATGATTCTTTAATTAGCCATTTTGCCTATTTCATTCCTTTGTTTGAACATAACATATTCAAACAAAATATTTATCTTGCTCATAACCAAATTGAATTTCAATTTCAATTCTAGATTCCGTTTCGATTCCGAATATAAATTTTTAAATCGAATTCACTTATTCAAAGCCCAATATCAATTCAAAATCCCATTAACTAATTACTATTCAAATGTTAATTCTATTCAAAAATCAAAAATCTGATTTATGTTTCAAAAATCAACTCATTACTCCACTTGAGTTCAGATATATTTTATAACTCAAATCTGGATTTTTCTAAATAGAAATTTCGATTTTTATTTGCTTAAAATCCTCTAATTTATTTAAATTAACCGTTATGGTTTTATAATGGTTCTGGCGCTGCTTTTCTGACAATTTGATTTTGACATAACTCAAAATCTATTCGACGAAATCCTGATTTTTCTCCTCCATTAGAAAACTATTATCAAATCTGTCCTGACGTTTCTTGTTTCAAAGAATTCCGACTTCAATTGAGTTCGGTATACTCAATTGAAGTTCGAAACGACAATTTACTAACTGCAGCGCTGCGGCGAGTTCGTTTTAATTATATTTATATATATAAACTTTCAAACTTCGTTTAAAATGAATTTAACTCCATTTTAACTCTATTTGAATTTTCTTGATTCAAACTCCATTTTCACTTTTATTTGAATTTTATATTCAAATTCCAATTTCACTTCTATTTGAATCCTATATTCAAATTCCATATTTTAAATTCCATTTGAATTATATTTTTAAATCCCATAGATTAAAATTTCATCTGAATGCTATATTCAAATTCTATAATTTAAATTCCATTTGAATTCCTTTTGAATTCTACATTCAAATTCCCTATTTAATTCTCTTTGAATTCAAATTCCATATTTATTCTGTTTGAATTTCAAATATTCAAACTTCGATTGAATTCTATTATTCAAATTTTATTTAAATCCTCTTATTCAAATTCTATTTCAAATTCAATTATTCAAAATCTATTTGCATTTCTATATTCAAATTCTATGTTTAAAACTCCATTATTTTCAAATCTCTAAATTTGAATTTCATTTGAACTCCCTTTCTTCAAATCCATTTGAATTCCTTTGAATTCAAATTCTATTTGAATTCCTTTGAATTCAAACTTCTGTATATTCAAATTCTCTTCAAATTCAATATATTCAAATTCTCTTCAAATTCTATATACAAATTCTATTTAAATTTTTTATATACAAATTCTATTTTCAAACTCCATTTGAATTATATATTCCAATTACCATTTCAACTCTATTCTATATTCGAATTCCCATTTCAAATTACATTTTGAAATTTCTATTTTCAAATTCTACATTTAAAATTTCTTTATTCAAATTCCATTTCACTTTCGATATTCAAATTCTATATTTGAATTCCTTTATATTTTCTATATTCAATTTCTATTTGAATTTTCTTTATATTCAATTTCTATTTGAATTTTCTTTATTCATTCTTTAAACAAGTCTCGATTTCAATTCCTTTTGAAATCGATATTTCTATTTTTTTGAAAATAGATTCCCCTTTTCAATTTCACACTTGTATTTTAATTTCTGAATTATCAAATGGTAATTCTTTTCACTTCATTAATAACTTCGTTATAAAAGAACTATTTATAAATTTTGTTTATAAAGGAACTACTTGTTTTATGTTTCAAAACAAGTTAATATTTTTATTCCATTCAAATTTCAAATTCTATTTAAAAATAGAATTTTCCCTTTAAATCTCAAATATCCTTTTCACGATATTTTAAATAAATTAACACTTGGCCAAGTGATATTTAAAACAATCAAATCACCCAATTTTCAACCATTTTATTTTTAACACGTCATATATGAATATATGAAATAAGCAAACAAACAAACAGATAATATATTTTTGAGGAATCCAGTTGGATTCCTCCAACCTGTTTTGTTGCATCCACAGACGTTAGTCAACATAGTAATACCCATCCTGCTTCGTGGCAGGATATCGCGGTATAAAAGGGGATCCACTTATATACGTGGGCGTAGGGTCATCCGCTAATGATACTGCGGGCATCTGCTAATGATACTGCGGGAACAATCCAACCAATCACCAAACCAATATATATAGTAGAAAGCCTATATCTAATATTTTTAAATCAACCAGAAAGCATTTCAAACAAGCATCAAACAATTATTTTTAACGAATAAAAATAATTCTAAATAAAAGGTGAGTGAGATTTACTCACTGCGATTTTCAGTTTGCCGAATATCCATAAATTTCCATATCATCAGCCACGAGTCTGCTCGAATGAAATTTATTTCGTACCTATCATTTATTTATACACTTATTCATCATTTTGAACAATTTATTTAAACTATCTTAAATGAATTTATTTAGATGAATTAACTAATTATATATAAACATTCCTAATTAATTTAATCAAATTAATATTTTACCTTAGAACCTTGTTGCGCCTTAAAAACTTCTCAACTAACACTCCTTCAAGCGACACGCTCACTGCCATTCACCGTCACAGACCCGATGCCTGTGATTTTCACCATCATCGGTTGCTCCGACCATCACTGTCACCATTACCAAGCTCTAGAACTCCACTCAAAAGACCTCAACTCACTGCTCCTTTTGTTATTGCGGTTTCCAAACTTCTCGGCTGCTATGGTAAGAAGTATCGGTCCCCATATCTTGCGATCTTGGCACCACCGAACTTGCCAACTTCTCGCTCCACTACGATTTACCTTGCTGATCAACCCAGTACATTTTGACTTTACATCTCCACTAAATCAAATGTTGTGACTTCGTCTTCCACCATCGCGCTGCTCCTGAGCGACCCCTCTGACAATCGCCAGTAGCCCTTCTCCACGACGTCTTCACATCGAGTGCTCCAGATCAGAACGCATCGCACCACCTAGTACTCCATCCACAGGCGCTTCCAAACACCATGAACATAGCCACCTCCTTGACATATTCTAACCCATCGCGACTTCCACTAATTCGCGCGATCCAGAAATTCTTCGAGTTGGCATCGAGCTTCAGAGGCCTCAAACAAATCGCGACTTCCAAGGATGAACTCGATTTTGATTTGAAGGATTTGGGTTCGGTTAAGTTTTTGAAGGATTTAAGGAGGATATCGGCTTTAATTTCTCTCAGAAAGGAAATGAATCAGGGAAGAAAATAGAAGAGGTTGCGAGTGATTATATAGAGGAAATGGAGAACAATTCGTACCAGTATTTAATTCTGGTCGGGTAAGTACATAGCAAACCCTTTATTTCTTTTTAAATAGATATCGATTTGATTTTGATTCTATCCACTGATCAAATAAATCGGGGTTCACAATTAAAAATCCTGAACCGCTATTTTAGCGTACCGACCGTCGTTATAATGTTATAACGCTATTTTGAATTCAATGAAATAGATTATACAATTTAATCTGAACGTATATTTAAAATAGCCATATTAAATCAATTTAAATTCAAAACAAATAAATTCCTTAAAAATAAATTTATAATTATTGTCGTCTATATTCAAATAGAATATATATTGATCATCTGAATTGTTTTGATTCAGCTTCATCTTCGAATTGAATTATTTCAGTTTCTCGTATTTCAATAATAGTCAAAATAAATCGTATTTCGATTATTCAATCGATAATTCTGTATAAAAATTCTTTTATATTATTAATTCAATATTTAAAACCATATTAAATATTTAAATAACTTAACCAAAAATCCGGGTCGTTACATTCTTCCACCCTTTAAATAATTTCGTCCTCGAAATTGCTAAGGTAGGAAAATGGTATAAATCCTTTACTTTTCAACAATTCACTTATGTTGAAACTCAACTTTTCATATTTCTAAGTCCTACCAAAACTGTTGGTCTTCCTTCATTTAATTCAAATGATCTACGATCAATCCATTTATATCCAATCTATATTCCAATAAACCTGTTCAAATTGATTCTAGTCGATTGATTCACTTCATTCCATTTAACTAGCTTAAGTTAAATTCCAATTCCAGAATCCAAATCCCAGGGTTTTCATTTCAAATCCTTTAAAATACATAAATGTATACTTATATTTATTTTC
The DNA here is from genome assembly GCA_030737875.1 of Allium sativum. Taxonomy (NCBI): domain Eukaryota; kingdom Viridiplantae; phylum Streptophyta; class Magnoliopsida; order Asparagales; family Amaryllidaceae; genus Allium; species Allium sativum. Next base: position 552,748,651 of record CM060918.1, read on the forward strand.
ATCTCAAATTCAAAACATTTGAATTTTCAATCTACTTGTTTTCTTTCAAAACAAATTTCCATCAAAAACTTTTTTACGGTTGCAACCCATCACTTAGAAACTCGAAAATGAACACTAATGATGCTTCAGTCATCATCAGAATTATCTTCCAGCCACTGAAGTGAGTTCAGTGCTTTATCACTTTTAAAATCCATTCAAAAATGATTTTTATTCAAAAATCCTTTTAAAACAAAGCTATATTACTTTAATATACATCAGAAAATATTTTCCACTTCCCAGGATTTAAATTCTTAATTCGGGTTGGAATTCCATTTAATTCATCTCATTTGTATATATCATTCATATACAAATTCTATTTGGTTATAAACAACCATTTCAATTTTTATAATCTAATTTGATTATAATAACAACCAACACATCCATATATTATAATAATTTCAGAAAATTATTCCTTTACTATCAAAGTAGAATTTTGAGTAAAATTATTTCATTTACCCACTGAAAAACAATATCGTGTTCAATCTTCTGTTCAAGTGTTTAGAAATTCCTATCGACTTTGTGGCGTCCACTATTCGATCAGAATCCATAAACCACTCAACAGACTAGCCAACACAATATAAAACAACTTTTATATCAATTTACAAATACGCTTTCTCGTATATATACACACTCAACTCATTCTAGGGTACTACTGACCCTATCTCTAATGAGTACATCCCACCAAAGCCTAGGTATTCGCTTAACCTAAGCTCTGATACCAACTGTAACGACCCACAAATCTGTACTATCTGAGTTGACTAATAACACCATACGTCCAACCCAAATTGCACATAAATACGAATCATTATTAGAAAGAAGTTAGAGGATGAGAAATAGAAAGAAAGAAATATTAGAATAGAAGAAAATGAAGATCACAAACTCACAACGGAACGAATAAAATATATTATATAACATAACCTTTTGAAATACAAATCAGTAACTTTATACACATACCATCATCAGAGAACAACAGTTATTCCTGGAACAGTTATAAACACCTGTTTCCAGATACAACATAGTACACAGCGGTAATATGATATTCTATAGCTAACTGGTGAAGCCTCCTGCTTCCAACTCTTCCAAGTAAATCTGGAAAATCCCGACTACTTGACTGCCCGTACAAATTTGGGGACCCAAGAGTTTAGCGAAAACAAAACAAAATAAACTCTGGGTCAGTCATGGGACTGGTGTGAGTAAACTCCAACCATTTGTTTAGCTTTCAAAAATCCTTTCAAAAGAAAAGATAATAGTAAGACTAGCCCACACATAAACATGGACGGTTTTTACCTTACTATAACCCGAAACACTTTGATATGAAAATTCAGTGATATTATAATAATGTCAACATCAAATAAATAACCAAATAGTAGAACGCTTGCATCTCACGCTCTACATATATAGTATAAAATCAAAAACCGCAGGGCGCTTATTGGAGATTGAATTCCAACTATGACAAGGTATGGGACCACCTTCCGATGATGTATCTCTAGAGGCGAAATACACCTGGGTTCAACAAGAACGTCTTGCAACCCGGCCCACACATGACCGACCACTCATTTCGCTTGAGTGTAAATCGAATGTATATCACCAACGGTTGGGATCAGCAACCGTCTCCCGAATGGTACAGCATTGAATAGAATAAGGAATTAAATGAATCTCTAGATAGGTGATTATACATCCTAATGGGAGCGACCCACATAACCATGCTGCCTGCCCGATTTTTGTCATTTCCCGGTGGTTGAGGCCTGAGGCTACGATTACTTTCTATCCATTGATAGCACAATCACTTTGAATGCCACATTGTCAGATCCGTTAATCACTAATTGATTTGCACAAATATTCTGGATTTTATGCTAAGGGAATAAATCCGTTGCAACCATATATATTTATACAGGCCAACTCATGTATTATTGGAAATACTTTGTCAGACATTCGTCCATATACGTTCGTCCTGGGATTGAACGAAACCGAAGGCACAATTTCTATAAATAGAAAAAAGCCCTTGCACTTTACACTGTCTTCGATTATCTTCGTATAATCTGATCCGCAACGCTACTGCCAATACAGAGTGGTTCACGGATAATAATCCAACCGGTCTCTCCATAGTGACAACGATGGTCAAAAACTTCGATAGTCTGTGATTTAACTATCGAAGAAAAACAAGTGTTCATCCAACATATCAAACAAATCACTGGGCTCTTTAATTAATATTTCATTAATTACATCTCTTCTCCATTTCCCTATCAATATTTGTTAACCAAATATTTTCAATAATCATCTTGGTCTCTATGCCATTTGGAATACGTTTCCAAATATCAACTTCTTTTATTTTCTATATATAAGAAAATATCTCTATTTACAATTGAAAACAATTTCAATCACTTATCTCTATCCCGACTATTTTAATTATGCTCAGGAAATATTTACTTTTATATTTCCAAAATTATACCACTTGAGTTAAAACGAATGTTGTATACAACATCGTTACAAACAACCCAAAATATTTTATTTAACTAAATATTATTCAAACACTTCTCTTCGAGACTGGATCTTGCTATTTATCAATTTAAAATGAAATCAATCAAGTTGGGGTAAAATTACCTCTCGGACCTTGACTGAAAACATCCTCAACTTCAAAACGGCAAAACCACTTACCTCGAACAAACACATTGTAAAACCCAATTATTCATTTTTGAACGTATATATGTTTCTCTTTCTATCTCCAACTTATCGATTTCCTTTATGGTTATAATATTCTATTTTAAATTCCTTTCCTTATCGAATTCAATATATATTGATATATTGTTTATCAAAATTTCTTAAAAATATTCTAACTCCTTAAATTTCCGGAAAAATTCGCCATAACCTCCCTTGTATCGGGAGCTTCGGGATATTTCAAATAGTGTCCCATGGCCCTCATCAATCCAAAAGAAAAAGAAAAAGCCAAGCGGCTAGCCGATACGGCGCATAAAACCTCATATATGAATTTAAACATGTACCTTTTTGTCGGGCACATAAATTAAAATCTACATATACTTCATCCCCTGTTTGTCTAACACGTTCTCACCTGTTTCACTATCCATTCGTTTGAATTCAGTTTTGAATCGTTTGAATTCAGTTTCGCTCAATGATTCTTTAATTAGCCATTTTGCCTATTTCATTCCTTTGTTTGAACATAACATATTCAAACAAATTTTTATCTTGCTCATAACCAAATTGAATCTCAATTTCAATTCTAGATTCCTTTTCAATTTCGAATATAAATTTTTAAATCGAATTCACTTATTCAAACCCAATATCAATTCAAAATCCCATTAACTAATTACTATTCAAATTAGTTAATTCTATTCAAAAATCAAAAATCTGATTTATGTTTCAAAAATCAACTCATTACTCCACTTGAGTTCAGATATATTTTATAACTCAAATCTGGATTTTTCTAAATAGAAATTTGATTTTTATTTGCTTAAAATCCTCTAATTTATTTAAATTAACTGTTATGGTTTTATAATGGTTCTGGCGCTGCTTTTCTGAAAATTTGATTTTGACATAACTCAAAATCTATTCGACGAAATCCAGATTTTTCTCCTCCATTAGAAAACTATTATCAAATCGGTCCTGACGTTTCTTATTTCAAAGAATTCCGACTTCAATTGAGTTCGGTATACTCAATTGAAGTTCGAAACGACAATTTACGAGCTGCAGCGCTGCAGCGAGTTCGTTTTAATTATATTTATATATATAAACTCTCAAACTTCGTTTAAAATGAATTCAACTCCATTTTAAATCTATTTGAATTTTCTTGATTCAAACTCCATTTTCACTTTTATTTGAATTTTATATTCAAATTCCAATTTCACTTCTATTTGAATCCTATATTCAAATTCCATATTTTAAATTCCATTTGAATTATATTTTTAAATCCCATAGTTTAAAATTTCATCTGAATGCTATATTCAAATTCTATAATTTAAATTCCATTTGAATTCCTTTTGAATTCTACATTCAAATTCCCTATTTAATTCTCTTTGAATTCAAATTCCATATTTATTCTGTTTGAATTTCAAATATTCAAACTCCGATTTAATTCTATTATTCAAATTTTATATAAATCCTCTTATTCAAATTCTATTTCAAATTCCCTTATTCAAATTCTATTTACATTCCTATATTCAAATTCTATGTTTAAAACTCCAGTATTTTCAAATCTCTAAATTTGAATTTCATTTGAACTCCCTTTCTTCAAATCCATTTGAATTCCTTTGAATTCAAATTCTATTTGAATTTAATGTATTCAAATTCTCTCAAATTCTATATACAAATTCTATTTAAATTTTCTATATACAAATTCTATTTTCAAACTCCATTTGAATTATATATTCCAATTCCCATTTCAACTCTATTCTATATTCGAATTCCCATTTCAAATTCCATTTTGAAATTTCTATTTTCAAATTCCACATTTAAAATTTCTTTATTCAAATTCCATTTCACTTTCGATATTCAAATTCTATATTTGAATTCCTTTATATTTTCTATATTCAATTTCTATTTGGATTTTCTTTATATTCAATTTCTATTTGAATTTTCTTTATTCATTCTTTAAACAAGTCTCGATTTCAATTCCTTTTGAAATCGATATTTCTATTTTTTTGAAAATAGATTCCCCTTTTCAATTTCACACTTGTATTTTAATTTCTGATTTATCAAATGATAATTCTTTTCACTTCATTTATAACTTCGTTATAAAAGAACTATTTATAAATTTTGTTTATAAAGGAACTACTTGTTTTATGTTTCAAAACAAGTTAATATTTTTATTCCATTCAAATTTCAGATTCTATTTAAAAATATAATTTTCCCTTTAAATCTCAAATATCCTTTTCATGATATTTTAAATAAATTAACACTTGGCCCAGTGATATTTAAAACAATCAAATCACCCAATTTTCAACCATTTTATTTTTAACACGTCATATATGAATATATGAAATCAAGCAAACAAACAAACAGATAATATATTTTTGAGGAATCCAGTTGGATTCCTCCAACCTGTTTTCCTGCATCCACAGACGTAAGTCAACATAGTAATACCCATCCTGCTTCGTGGCAGGATAGCGCGGTATAAAAGGGGATCCACTTATATACATGGGCGTAGGGTCATCCACTAATGATACTGCGGGCATCCGCTGATGATACTACGGGAACAATCCAACCAATCACCAAACCAATATATATAGTAGAAAGCCTATATCTAATATTTTTAAATCAACCAGAAAGCATTTCAAACAAGCATCAAACAATTAGTTTTAACGAATAAAAATAATTCTAAATAAAAGGTGAGTGATATTTACTCACTGTGATTTTCGGTTTGCCGAATATCCATAAATTTCCATATCATCGGCCATGAGTCTGCTCGAATGAAATTTATTTCGTACCTATCATTTATTTAAACACTTATTCATCATTTTGAACTATTTATTTAAACTATCTTAAATGAATTTATTTAGATGAATTAACTAATTATATATAAACATTTCTAATTAATTTAATCAAATTAATATTTTACCTTAGCACCTTGTTGCGCCTTAAAAACTTCTCAACTAACACTCCTTCAAGCGTCACGCTCGCTGCCATTCACCGTCACAGACCCGATGCCTAGGATTTTCACCATCACCGGTTGCTCCGACCATCACTATCGCCATTACCAAGCTCTAGAACTCCACTCAAAAGACCTCAACTCACTGCTCCTTTTGTTATTGCGGTTTCCAAACTTCTCGGCTGCTATGATAAGAAGTATCGGTCCCCATATCTTGCGATCTTGGCACCACCAAACTTGCCAACTCCTCCCTCCACTGCGATTTACCTTGCTGATCAACCCTGTACATTTTGACTTTTCGTCTCCACTAAATCAAATGTTGTGACTTCGTCTTCCACCATCGCGCTGCTCCTTAGCGACCCCTCTGACAATCGCCAGTAGACCTTCTCCACGACGTCTTCACATCGAGTGCTCCAGATCAGAACACATCGCACCACCTAGTACTCCATCCACAGGCGCTTCCAAACACCACGAACACAGCCACCTCCTTGACATATTATAACCCATCGCGACTTCCTCTAATTCGCGCGATCCAGAAATTCTTCGAGTTGGCATCGAGCTTCAGAGGCCTCAAACAAATCATGATTTCCAAGGATGAACTCGATTTTGATTTGAAGGATTTGGGTTCGGTTAAGTTTTTGAAGGATTTAAGGAGGATATCGTCTTTAATTTCTCTCAGAAAGGAAATGAATCAGGGAAGAAAATAGTAGAGGTTGCGAGTGATTATATAGAGGAAATGGAGAACATTTCGTACCAGTATTTAATTCTGGTCAGGTAAGTACATAACAAACCTTTTATTTCTTTTCAAATAGATGTCGATTTGATTTTGATTCTATCCACTGATTAAATAAATCGGGGATCACAATTAAAAATCCTGAACCGCTATTTTAGCGTACCGACCGTCGTTATAATGTTATAACGCTATTTTGAATTCAACAAAATAGATTATAAAATTTAATCTGAATGTATATTTCAAATAGCCATATTAAATCAATTTAAATTCAAAACAAATAAATTCCTTAACAATAAATTTATTATTATCGTCATCTATATTCAAAAAGAATATATATTGATCATCTAAATTGTTTTGATTCGGTTTCATCTTCGAATTGAATTATTTCAGTTTCTCGCATTTCGATAATAATCAAAATAAATCGTATTTCGATTATTCAATCGATAATTCAGTATAACAATTCTTTTATATTATTAATTCAATATTTAAAACCATATTAAATAATTAAATGACTTAACCAAAAATCCGGGTCGTTACAGTCGCCCACAGACCATGGACGACTTGTTTGTTTGTTTGATTGTGTTATGAAAGTTGATTGTGTGATGTGGAATGGAATAAAATATTTTACAGTTAAAAATATTTTATAGTTAAAATATAATTATTAATGTGTATATGAATAAAATAAATATTCATTTACAAATCAGACGATTTGTATTTGTACACACATTTGACTGATATTGATTGGGACGATAAATTTTACACATCGCCCAACTGCACAAATAAATCTGCGTTTGTTATTTGAAAACTCCACAAGGGTATTGGTATGATATTGGACATACTCTAATCCCAATATTTAGTTGTATGTCAATCGATTGATTGACAAGCTGTGTAAGCGTTGAATATTTATATTTAATGCTTATGCAGTGTAGAATGCACTCTGGATGATGGTTGACTGTGTTTGATTGTTGTTGTATACATGTATGAAATCTATATAAATCACATTATATGGTAATTGACTGTGTCTGATTCCAGTTCAGAAAGAAAGAATATTTTAAAATAACGAATATTTTAAAATAATGAATATTTTAAAATAATATTCAGTAAAAGATTAAAATCTGATTTGGATGTCCGATTTGGGTTGGACACGAATATATTTAAATATATAAAAGCCGAGTTGATTTGATATGCGCCATTTTGATGTGAACGATATTTATATCGATTTTATTCATTTCTATAATGAATTTCGAAAAGGAAATGATTTCGAAATATAATGTTTTGAAAATAATATCATTTACATATCGATAATATGGAATATTCAATTTTGATTTGAAATTTAATATGAAGTTGAAATCGTTTTAAAAACGAATTTAAAACAATTAACAAAATATGTTTTAAATGGAAATCGATGAAATATATAATATATATACATATATATTATATATATACATATATATTATATATACATATATTATATATATATATATATAATAGCCTGAATAGGACGCGCCGCGCCGCGGTAGTTCGTGAATTTCGACCATTGACTTCGAACGGACATTACGGGATATCCGACCGTCAGATTCTCCTAAAATCGGAACCGTTGGGTTCATATCGAAAAGTGCATTCCAACGAATATTAGAGATTTGAACTCCAACGGTTGGATTTGGAATTATGTCCAAATCAAATTTGGAAAAGGTCGTTGTAAGTGCAGTTCGATGACCATTTATGGAAATCGACTGTACGGGCCTTGATAAAATTATTAAAAATATAAATAATTTATGTAAAATCATAATAAATGATTTGGAAAGGATTGGAATGAAAAATTCCATATTTGAAAAGATAAAAATATATTTTTATCGAAATGAACTAGTTATGAACTAGTATAATAAACCCAATACTTTTAAAATAAATAAACTGGATTTGAAATGGTTTTAAAAATAACCGGAATTTTCAACATATGAATTGGAATGTATTTGAATCAAAATTATCTTCGGAATATTTCGATATTGGATTCCGTGATTATACGGATATTGTGGAGGAATTTGGTATATATATATATCGTTATTCCAATACGATATTTGTTGATTTCAGAATTTAATATTGAATATAAGCTGATATATTTTCTATTCAGTGCCTTGTATTTAATATCAAATGGGATTTGGGTTTGTCGTGAATAGTGTCTTCATTAACACTGTTCTTAAACCCAGTTGAGAAAAGATAAAATCTTTTTATTTAGATTTAATGAAGTATACCAATTAATTAATTAATATTTAATTGGAATTGATTTTTGGGTTTATCGTGAACGGTGTTTTAAATGACATTAGTTTTTTAACCCGGTTAAAAATGGAACGTGAATTGGGTTGGTTGTGAACTGTGTTTTTAACGACATTCGTTCTTTAACCCGATTCACAGTGAAATGTGATTTGGAATTTATAAATCTTTTTATTAAGATTTAATGGGAATTTTCCAAAGTAACGGTTTTCCAATTTAATATATTAAATTGGAATAGAATGTAATTAAATTGGATAATAATCGAAGTGACCTTCTGTGGAGGAAGACTGTTAATACATATGGAATTTAAAAGGCTTAGCCGTTATTCCATTTATATTATTAGTCGGATACGTAAATTGATATCAATTATATATTGATTTGTTTTCAATGAAGATTCCATTAATGGAATGTGATTTGGGTTTATCGCAAACTGTGTTTTAAAAGACATTAGTTCTTTAACCTAGTTAAAGGCAGGATTACATGTCAGTTATTGTATTTCGAACTGTATGGTTGATCTCTGCTAAATATATATCTATTTGGTGGCGGATAATTTATTCTCTTGCTTAAAACCCTTCTCTGAGACATATGAGCTAAGATGTCATATATCGGCAGAAATCAATAGTGCGGTGTAGATTGTCGATGCGACATGTTTGTGTTTCCAAAGTTAAAATAATCATTAACATTGATTTTTGGGAAGATTAAAACTAAGTGGAGTTTTAATGAATCTTTAATTAGATTGAAATGTGAATTGATAATTTAAATTATCAAATTTGGGAAATGATCGAGAATGGAGTATCATCAGTTTTGCTCCAAGCGATAGTTAAATCTTTAATTAGATTTGAACGTGAATTGGTAATTAAATTTACCAATAACACCGTGGTGTTAGTTATGGGGTAATAACAGTTTTGCCCCATGGGATGAATGGGTTGGGATTGGGAAATAAAATAAATGATTACTTCGGTGTAGTTCGCCAATCCCGACTAGTTTGGAAAACCATAATATGGTTTGAAATTGTTAGACCAAAATCTGGGCCTAACACCCAAATGCAGATCACAGATCACAAAATGCAGAAAATGATAAATAAGAGGAGACACACGAAGTTTTTATAGTGGTTTGGCTGTAGATGTAGCCTATGTCCACTTTATAATCTTATTGTTATACTGACAGATTACAAGAATCAGTTATATGCAGACACACAATCCGTGTGTTAATTGAGATTACAAGAGGAGAATTTATGTGTAGAAAGGTGCAAAGTCCTTGCAATCGGTAATGGCAGAGGCTGTCCAGATGTAGGAGAAAGTCTCAGCCAAAAATTCAGAGAGAATCCCCTTAAAATTCCATGTAGAGGTGTATTTATAGCTGTAAGAGAGCTTCTAGGAAGACCGGTTCGTGATGGGGTACGTGGCACCCGATCCGGAAAAGTAGGGGCAAGATGTGGCATGAGAACAGGTCAAAACAGTGCGTGTATCAGCAGGTGCAGGGGTCGGTTCGTGGTCATGCGATCAGATCGTGGTATGGACTCCAGGAACCGAGGTCTGATCGTGAGTTGAATGGTGAAGATGGTGTGTCACGAGCGGGTCGTGATCAGGAGGTGTACCACGAACGGGTCGTAGTCTGAGGGTGCACCACGATCCGAGGGGGGCGATCCGAAGAAGGGCGAACCGAGGGTGCACCACGAGCCAGAGAGGATGTACGAGCCATACTCCGATCGTGTGACGCTTCGTCGCTTTATCCAGGAAATTGCCACATTACACCCATTCACGGAAACGGGCGTAACTTTCAAACCGTAAGTCCGATTGAGCCAAACCAGAGCTCAAACTGAAGATAATTCAAAGATCTACATTAGTTATAAAACTTAGCTCCCTACTTGCTGTTTTCGGGCCCAAAAAAGGTCGTCTGATAGGAGTTTCGGGCCTTTCTTTGTTCGTGATGCGACTTCGACCAAATCGCTACCTATCTTCTGATGTTGTTCTCCATATCTGAGCGCGATGCTATCTAGATATTCAGTGTGACAGCTTTTACCAAAAAGTGTGTCAACATATTTGCCCCCCAGATATCCAAGAAGACTAGGAGTTTGTACCTGCAAGAAGATAAAACAAATAATGCAAGAATATTTCCTAGATGGCTTTACCGGAGTAAACCATCCGAGGAGATGTTATAGGGGTTCCAAGACGGCCTTACCGAAGTAAGATGACCAAGGAAATGCCATGAAAGTTCCAAGACGGCCTTACCGGAGTAAGACGACCAAGGAAAAGCACATGAGAATTTGTTTATACTGGACGGATCCAGTTGGGAGCCGGAGCTCATGTTTGTACTGGACGGATCCAGTTGGGAGCCGGAGCTCAATGTTTATACTGGACGGATCCAGTTAGGAGCCGGAGCTCAAGAGTGATCATTATTGATTCATGAAAGCCAAGCGCAGTTATTCTAACCCCGAGCACGACTGGAGACTGCAGGTCGGTTCCGTGCATGTGGGTCGATGTTGCCGCACTTATTACATGCGTTGAAAACAAAGAGGGGCGAGAAGTCGCCTAAAAACCTAAAAACATGAACTACGAACCGAAGTCCGGCAAATTGAAGGGATCCGCTGAGTGGGATCAGTTGATAATAATCCCGCGATTGCTCGATCCAGGATCATTCCCTCTCCGGGGAGTCGGTGGTAGCAGCGCAGGAGCAGATGCAGGCATTGTTGGTTGAATGACGTACTCGGGTAGTTCTCCTCGCCTGACCCGATCCTCGATAAGGTCTCGCAAATGTCTGCAGTCATCAGTGTTATGACCATCCATGTCATGAAATATGTAGTGTCTGTCGTAATTGCGTTGTGCTAGTGTTGGTTCCCTCTTGGGAGGCCTTGGATATGAGGCAGCACCCCCTGTATCTACGTAGATATTGCTCAGGGTGTCATTCAGTTTAGTGTATTTGTCGTATCTGGACCCTCTCCGGGGTGGAGCATTACGATCATTCTTTGCATTGGCTTCTCCTTTGCCTTTTCCAGAATCAGATGGTTCTCCATCTTTGAGCATGTTGACTTCGAGGGTTTTCTTCTCATAAGTTTCATCTTCTTCCCGCAGAAATCTATCTGCTTCAAGGTAGAATTCGCTGTGATTTCGTGGTGGATCTCGGTACAAGGATTTTTTAAACTCCGAGTTATCTAGAACGCTGGATACTGCTGCCATCAGTACCATCGATGGTTCAGGGCGATCAACTAATGCTGCTGCAACGTTGAATCTTTCTAGGAATGAACGTAGAGTTTCTTTGGGCCTCTGCTTGATTGTGGTGAGGGACATGACATTCTTGGGTCGTGCGATGTGGAACCGAAATTGTTCAAGGAAGCGTGCGACCAACATGTTCCAACTGCTGATCGATTCCATTTCTAGCTGTCGAATCCACATGGCTGCTACATCAGTTAGAAAGAGGGGAAAACATTTAGCCATGACATTTTTCGATGCAGATTGAACTTCCATATGTCGTTTGTAGTGCATCAAGTGCACGGTAGGATCTGTCCTGCCATTGTAGGGCTCCAGTTGTGGAAGTTTGAAATCCGGGGGATTGCGAGAATTCCTGATTTCTTGTGTGAACGAGTTGTGATTGACGTCATCCATATCATTTTGATATGTGCGGCCTCTTGAGAGGCATTGAATCAGATTTGCGAGCCGATTGCCTTCAAAAAGTTGCTGTAAATTGCCAAGATCGGAGCTGGTGCCCCCAGCGCTGAATGCAAGAGTGGATGGAAGCTGTTGGTGAGCTGCCGGGAGCGGATCGTGGGTGTTGGTTCGTGGAGCATGGGGCTCGCGTTTCGCGGCTCGCGGGTTGAGGTGGAGTGTATCATGGTGGCCGGTTCATGGTCCATGAGGTGCGATCCGATCGAGTCCTGGAAGTAGGTCACGAACCGGTTGATGTTGAGTAGGCGGGAGCAAGTTGCTGGGATCGGCTCGTGGGCCTGGTGGTGCACTACGATCCAGTTCGCGGTTCAGTGGTGTATCACGAGATGGTTGACGCTGTTGAGGAGCAGGAGCTCGCAATCTGGTGTTCATCTGATTTGGAGCTGAAGTAGATAGCAGTGCATTTCCAATAGGGAGGGGGTTGCCCCCGAGTCCATGTGATGCATGAGCCGCTTCTGTGTTTTCATTTCCAATGACTTGAGCGGTGCTCGGCCTTCCATCCATCCGAGCGAAGAATTGGTTGATCATTTCCTATTGCTTCTGAGGAGATCATCTTTCTTTGCCATTTGATCCCTCAATTCAACGAGAACGCCGTCCATCTCTTCTCTGGTCAAGTATGCTGATGGGTCTTCATGGGAGGAAGCCTCCAGGCTTGCCTCATTCCCTGCGTCTTTAGCGTCAGCATCATCAGCATGAGTAGAAGTTCCTGTCTTCTTCCTTTTGTTTACCATTTATCCAATAGCCAAAAAATCCAAGCATAAGTTGAAGTTGTCGTGTGCCCCCTTCCTGGCACGCCAAAATGTTAGACCAAAATCTGGGCCTAACACCCAAATGCAGATCATAGATCACAAAATGAAGAAAATGATAAATAAGAGGAGACATACGAAGTTTTTATAGTGGTTCGGTTGTAGATGTAGCCTACGTCCACTTTATAATCTTATTGTTATACTGACAGATTACAACAATCGGTTATATGCAAACACACAATCCGTGTGTTAATTGAGATTACAAGAGGAGAATTTATGTGTAGAAAGGTGCAAAGTCCTTACAATCGGTAATAGCAGAGGCTGTCTAGATGTAGGAGAAAGTCTCAGCCAAAAAGTCAGAGAGAATCCCCTTAAAATTCCATGTAGAGGTGTATTTATAGCTATAGGAGAGCTTCTGGGAAGAACGGTTCGTGATGGGGTACGTGGCACTTGATCAGGAAAAGGCATGAGAACTGGTCAAAACAGTGCGTGTATCAGCAGGTGTAGGGGTCGGTTCGTGGTCATGGGATCGGATCGTGATATGGGCTCCACGAACCGAGGTCTGATCGTGAGTTGAATGGTGAAGCTGGTGTGTCACGAGCGGGTCGTGATCAGGAGGTGTACCACGAACGGGTCATGGTCTGATGGTGCGCCACGATCCAAGGGGGGGCGATCCGATAAAGGGCAAACCGAGGATGCACCACAGGCCAGAGAGGATGTACGAGCCGTACTCCGATCGTGTGACGCTTCGTCGCTTTATCCAGGAAATTGCCAGATTACACCCATTCACTGAAACAGGCGTAACTTTCAATCTGTAAGTCCGATTGAGCCAAACCAAAGCTCAAACTGAAGCTAATTCAGAGATCTATAAGAGTTACGAAGCTCAACTTTGTAATTGCTGTTTTCGGGCCCAAAAAAGGTCGTCTGATAGGATTTTCGGGCCTTTCTTTGTTCGTGATGCGACTTTGACCAAATCACTGCCTATCTTCTGATGTTGTTCTCCATATCCGAGCGTGATGCTATCCAGATATTCAATGTGACAGCTTTTACCAAAAAGTGTGTCAACATAAATGATATCCAAAGGAAGATTAAAGAATAAATTTAAAAGAATTTATCTTTGATAAAATTAATGGGAACAAATCCCTAAGGATGTGAATATTAGAATAAAAGAATATTCTGGATTTGAATGAGGCATATGTTGTTTTTGTGTAACACTTGTTTATTAAATACGCGAGTTATTCAGAAAGGTCGGTTTTATACCCATTCTAAATAACGGATTCGATGAAAAATCGACGATGAAGACGGTGGTTGAAGACCGGAGGTCTTCACATCGTTTGGATGATTACTGATGTCTTGATTGGGTTGTACACCCAAGACAAGGTAATAAGTGCTGATCGTCCAGATGTACTTGGAGATCGACCAGATATGCAAGGACCTCTCTTATGTATTGGACATACGGGACGAGGAATAAGGTGCCTCCTATTTCATTCAGATCCAGAACGAACTTGTAAATGGATGTGTGTCTAACATCGGATTTCATTCTGTATGATTGATAGACATCAGTTGCATAGTGTAAATGGTCTGTGTGGCATGCTGAGATGCAAATGTTCAAGGCTTCTGTTGAAAAGCAGAGTCTTGTAGTTGATTATCAAAGCACGGGTTTAATATAGCGTAGTTTTTTGTAGCGTTAATTCGCGAGCCTCACGCCCCGGTGTGAACCAGAAATGGGAGAGGACATCAGGGAGGGCATGCATTTCCTTCTATCTAGGAGTAGTGTCCGGGTTTTGCACGCCCAGGCGTTTTACTTATGTGGAAGATGGATAGCGAGGCGCCTCGGTTGTATCGGCACTACAGGGCCGATGGATGATATGGTCATTATACAAACCAGACTTACGCCCCATAGATGGGGGAAACGCATATTCAGGCATTTTAATTCACCCTTGGCACTTCGGGTGGACCGGCCCTGATGATCCAAGGGCCCACCTAAGTTTGGGTCCTAAGGCATGGGCTAGATTGTCTCGAAGCGGTAAGAACTATCCCATGCCTTGGTTCACAGATGGAAATCCAACTTCCAATTCATGACATTTCGGTTTTGATTGTAGAGCCTAGTATGGCGACATAGTGGGATGGGGCACTATGCCGTCTATGATTGATACATTATATTTTAAGTTGTTTTCCATACACTTTACACTATAATAGTATCAAAATGATTTGTTTTAAATGTACCAAGCATGTTTGGCTATTATAAGGTAAAATTCTATCCGCCGGCTTGCGTTGCATTGTGTGATGGGACCTGAGTCTTATAATAGCTTCATTTTCTTAATTTAGCATTGCACTGTTTGTTTTATGCACTGGTATTCTTGGGGGTAAACCCGTTCTGTGTTATACGGCGTGGTCCCTTGATTTACCTAACTTTAAAATCAAATTAATAACTGTTTTAGTTCTCGCACCAGTCACATGACTGACCTGGAGTTTATTATTTTAACCTAAACTCTGGATGCCCCTATTTTCCATACGGGCAGCTTGTAGTTTTGGTTTTGCTGATTTATATTCACAGGATTCTGGTTTACAGCTGGAATGATATTCAGATAGCTCTACATCCATATATTCTTTTCCGTTGTGTTTCGTATTATTTTTCGCTGCACTGTAACTTGCAAATCTCTGATATTTAGTAAATGTGTAATATTTATTCATAATCTGTATATTCTGGTATTCAGATGAAATTGTTGTAGTAAGCAATGAAATGTTCTTCTGTTTGTGTTCTGATTTGTCGTGTTCTCAATACAATTCATGATTTCCTGTAAGGGGGATTTCGGGTCGTTATATCATCATAGCGAAATAAAACATAATACAGAAATAAATCTTTATTGAGAGCTTGAAATAATACTTACAATCATCAGAGTACAATGGAAATTTCATACGTCTGGACAGCTATAACAGTCTGTCCTTATTTACAACACACAATGGAATAATAACTATATACGAACCATATGTCTAAACTCATTTAGCTTGTTTCCTGAAGTTCATAGTATCCTATCCTAGACCTGTAAAACTTGGTCTGACCCGAGCATAGCAAACACCACAGATCAGTCTTGTGAACCAACATGAGAAAAACTCACTAAATTATTTGTATCATCCAATTGATTTGACTTTTTGAAAAGTTATTTTGAAAGAAAAGGATAATCGTAAGACCAGTCCACATATAAAGAGGATGGTTTTTAACTTAGATAATCCAAAACATTTTGAAATCATATCCATTCTGATATAATAATAGTCTCTAAATCAAATAAATAACCATCTAGCAAAACGCGTGCATCCAACGCTTTACATACATAGTATATAATAAGAAACCGCAGGCCCTTACCGGAGAATGGATTTCCAACTGTGGCATGGTATGGGACCACCTTCTGATAGTGTATCTCTAGAGAGGAATACACCGAGTTCAACAAGAACATCTTGCAACTCGGCTAAACATGACCGGTCAATCACTTTGCTTGAGTGTTCCGAATATATTGTCACCTTACGACTACAGCCACCATATTTTCAGGAGATACAAAAACAAAAGAAGAATAAATGATTTTTCTCTAGATGGTGACATACACCCAATTGGGAGCGACCCACATAGCCATGCGACCGACCCGATTTTATACCATTTCCCGGTTGATGAGGTCTGAGGTTAGAATTACCTTTTTATGATAGCACACCACCATTCACTTTGAATTCCACATCGTTAGCTCTAGAAAATCACTAATTGACGTCCGCAAAAATAACCTATGTGTTAAGCTAAGAGAAGGTGTCTTCTCCGCCACTACAGGAATATATTTAAGGAAATCAACGTATGTGGCCCTTTTGGAAATACTCTGTCAGCCATCCATCCATAAAAGTTGTCCTGAGACTGGACAATCGAAGTCACTCTCCTACCACATCCTAGGAATCACCTTATAGATCAGTAGCGGGTGGTCCTTGCAATCCAGAGATTTCAATCACGATAGAACCATAGTATATCTCCGGCGCGAATTGAGAGATTTTAAGTAATTCTCCCGTCTTATGAAGATCCATGGGCTTTAATTCTCCATCTCGATCAGCGTCTTACATCTTCCACTTTTACGTACTCGTTGGTCAGAATGGTTTTCGAATATAAATTTAATCTCGGTCTTTCCGTACCAACAATCGTGTTGGCCAGATTTGATAGTCGTTATTTATCTATCAAATAGACAATCATTTCATCTATAAAAAAGAAAATGAATTTACTAATTCAATATTCAATATCATGTAGCCTATTTAATTAATTATCATTAGTTAAAACTTCTAAATTTTCCAACATTTGGAATACTCAATTTTCTTCTTGTATTAATATAAGAATATTAAACCATTTCATTTTAAAATACTTTAAGAACGTACTTCTCATCTTGGTCCTCAGTCCCCAACCATAAACTACTAAGAGAATAACTCCCTAAGTATCAACCCCGAAGGCCAAAACCGACATCTGATCGACACTCGGGAAGCCATTCAAATCGACTAATGTCTAGTCAGTTTTAATTTCCTTAACTCAATTTCTTAACTTCTAAATGAATAGAAGTCCCAAATATCAATTATTACTTTAAGTGAGATACACTTCTCAAATTATAACCATTTCAAATATTTTTCTTTCAAATATGATTTACAAAACGTTTGCTACAACGATTATCAAATATTTCATTAAAGACTCAATTTGCAAAACCTTTGGCAAAAAATTATTTCTAAACTGGAGTAAGATTTTTTTTCTTAGAGTGACATATTTTCATTAACCAACTCAATTTTGTTTTAACCTTCGGTAAAGCCAGGTTCTATATAAAGTCTTAATTCCATAAATAATCTTCATAAACATCAGTATAGGTTTATTACAACTCATCTCAGTTTTATTTCAATAAATTTCATTTCATAAAATATTCATACATAAATGTCAATTGCAATTTCTCTACTATTAATATTCATTATTTATAAATCATATATAAAATTTTAATATAATCTATATATTATTTTTTGAATTAATTCAACTTAAATTCAATTAAAATTCAAATTTTTAATACCCTTCCTAACTTTCCTTCTAAAAATTCCCGTTTTTGCATACCATTCAGTTTAACCCCTTATTCACCTCAATCGTGAATAATATTGCATAATACAAGTTTATAGTTGACTTAATTAATTTGATTTTACACTTGTAAATTCAAGTTTCAATTTTATTCATAACTCCTATATGTAGAGTTATTTCATATAATCTCATTTATAATTTCTTTGTAAATGTAAAAAAAAAATCCATTTAAAATATTAGTTTAAACCCCGATTCCCATTTTTCTTTCAACTTCACACTCTATATATATTTTTCTAGATTCTCTAATGAAAATAATTTCACTTCTTTATAAATGTCGCTTGTAAAATCGAATTCTTGTCTCATTTGTTAAAAAAAGCCTTTTTAATTCAATTTTTAAATTCATTTTCTAAATAAACATTTCAATTTGGAAATAAATTTCCATTAACACTTTTATATATTCAAATTCTGATTTAAAATCCATTTATTATTTAAGGCATTCAAATTACTCAAAATCAAAAGCCAGTGTTACTTACACATCTAAACATATCATAAGCATATATGTGAAAACAAATAATATAAATGTTGAAGAATCCAGTTGGATCCCTCCAACGTTTTTTCCAGCATCCACAAATGGTAGACAACATTAATAACACTAATCCTGCTTCAAGGCAGGATATCACAGTATAGAAGGTCATCCATTATATATATTGTGGGGCACATGGGGAAATCATCTGCTAATATATATATATATATATATATATATATGTGTGTGTGTGTGTGTGTGTGTGTGTGTGTGTGTGTATGCGGAAATATCCAACCACCAACTATATATATTCAATCACGAATTATATATATAGTATATATATTATACTATATATACTATTATTCACTTTGTATCAATCAATTTATCATCCAACAAGCAATAGATTTAATTAAACTATTAAAAATAGTTCCCAATAATTTAACTGAGTGAGTTTAACTCACCTCGATTTCCTTTGCCGAATATTCTGTTTCCGTGCTTTTAACCCAACTCAAACTGAAGAGACTTATTCAATGGTCATTGCTAACTGCTTTTGGTCCCAAATCTTTGGGGTTGCTTTTTCCTCACAAGATCTATTTTCATTCAAGTAACGATTTCTAGCCAATCGAAAGGATCCCCTGATCAATCCAGAGATCATTTCGATTCCATTAGAAATAAGGATTCAGAATATCACACATTGATCGACCAAAAAGAGATTCAACAACTAAAAGTTGGAAGTGGTTACTCATCCCGATCCTTCTTTGACACATAATGGTGAAGACAATATACTTGGACCTCTGACACCGATCCAGATTCTCTTATTAAAAGACCCACTATTCCTAAGGATTTTATAGTAGCTAATATGTTAAACATGATATTCCGTTAGCTAAGAAAATGAACTTTCATTTTACGTTTTTATTTATTTATTAGTTCTAGTTCTAGAATATAAGAAGTAAGGATTTCATAAAATTTCTGATATTTTCTTATCAATTCCATATCGATGCGTTTGTGAATCTACTTGAATGAATCTATTTGTACCTGCGATTATTATATTTTGTTAATCGATTAACTAGTATTATTTTAAATTAATTAATACAGTGAATAAATAAATTTTCTATGTATTTTAGATTTATTAAAAACATATACCTTACTACTATTGCACCACTAAACTAATCCACGAAGCACACTCAACAATCACTGATCAATTTCTACTGCAAGCAGCCCAAAAATCTACCCATCCCACTTCGATAATTCATCAAACACCTTCCAGAAAACACTACCTTCCGTTTTTAATTACTTACACCAATGCTTCCTGCTGTTTCACTGTCTATAAGACCTCAACAATGCTACATATTCCAATTCCAGCCATCCCGACCTCCATCATCACCTTTACAACATCACTTTGCCATCCGATCAACGCTACAACTCCTCAACTCCATCAGCTTCTACTGTCCATACCTTTCCTCCAATTCGATCCATTTGCTGCTTCCATCTTTACTGCAAACATCACAAACCGTCAACTCGTTGAAAAACAATACTCCTCCAATCGACAGTGCATCACCCATCACCTGCATCCACCATTACCACATTCGATCATCACTACAACTCCAACAATGCCACAACTCCATCAATCTCAATATTGTCCAAGCAACCTCTTCAAGTGGCAGTCTCCATTCCCAAAACAATACAGACCCGTACTCTCCTATATTATCCCACTGTTGAATTCCTATCACACAGTCCAACCCTCATACATCGCACCCCAAAACCTCGTCCATCCATCTGCCAAACTCTGGTCAATATATTCATCATAAAAAAAACTCATGTTCGCATCCAATACCATTATCTATTTCCGTGCACTAGCCTTCCTGAAATCGCGGTGACCCTTTACGCCATCGCACCCCTCAACAACAGTCGAAAATCCCTCATGCGAGTGCTCCAGTCTCGAAGTCGAGCTTCTGGAAATCTTGAGATTCTAAATCGCTATTTACCTCTTTTGATTTCCTTTTTTTATTTGGTGGAAATGGTTTTCGACTGGGAAAAAGAAGAAAAGAAAAAGGCCTTGAATTTATTTCATATGTTTCATAAATGGAAAGAAATACAAAAGGCTAATGGGTTATATTTATAGGCGTGAGGGTAATAATACGTATGAGGCTATTTAATTTTCAATTCCTTGGGTGCCAAGGAAAGGGATATAACGTAGAGTGAAATGAAGGAAGAAGGTGATTGTAGCCTACATTTTACATTAGCTAGGTTAGGCTTCTAGTGTACTTTGTTAATTAGCTTAGGAAGGAAGGAAAATGTTTGGTTTAAGTATTTATATTATTATTTTAGTTTAATTTGAACCGATACAATTATATTTAATTTAATTTATCTTGTGATTTCAATCTCTTATTTAAATGCAACAGCCGACATTTCTAGGGTTATACCACTTTTCTGAACACACTGGAGCAGGTTTCGAAACCTAATTCAATCGTATGGAGAAAATATCAATTTAAACTGATGATTTAAAATTAAATTCGATTTAATCAATCGATAAATCCAAACGCTATGAGATTCAAAATTCGATAATAATAAACTATTATGGATCCGATGAAATTGGTTTCATCAAATTTCAAGATCGTTTGAAAAATGACCCTTTTAACGTATCAATAATATCGATTAAATAATAAATCGATTTCAAATACTTATGTTTATCGATAAAAATTTCTTATTTCAAAAATTGATTAGGAAACTCTATATTGATCTCCATTTTTTAAATCAAATATTTAAACTTTTTAACGTTCGCATTTAAACGACCAAAAATATGGGACGTTACATTCCTTCCCTCTTAAAAGAATTTCATCTTTCAAATTACTAATCAAGAAAAAAAAGTGCTACACCTTATTAACTTCCTACAAAACACTTATGTAGCTCGGCACTCACCTCAAGATCCTTACTACACAACCAACTCATTAGTTTCCAAATTCACTCAAAATTCCTTAACTTTGATTTTCATTTGAATATTAACTTTTTTCTAAAAAATCAAAACTTTTGAAAAAAATTCTAGCTCCCTAAATTTTTGAAAAATTTCGCCGGGACCTCCTTTGTGCGGCTTAACTAGTACAACTACAAATCGTCTCTTTAGACCCTTTTCATTAAAAAAGAAAATCACAAAGCCAAGCGGCTTGCCAAGTAGGCTCATAAAATCTCATATTGAATTAAATATGTACCTTTTTGTAAAACATCAATATTTTTTTCTCACATTTGCTTCCATCTAGTAAACATGTTCACTCATATACACATCCATTTCTAATTGATTATAATCAAATTAACTTCTTACTTTCAATTTACCGATTCAACCATTAATTTATTCTCTTGCTCAACTCATGATAATTTTTAACAACTATATATATATATATATATATATATGCTTATAAACAAATTGAGTTTTACTTATAACCCAAGTTCGAGGTTAAATTTTCAATATAAAATTCCATATAAATTTACACTTGAGTTCAAAGTTCAATTTCAATCAAACTTAGTTTGATTCATTCTCAAGTTTATAAAATCCAAGTTTATTTTCGCTATTCAATATACACATATTTACTACCATTTAAAACCCAATTTCATAGCCCGAACTCAATTGAATAATATTCCAAGTTACGTTCAATATTTCTACTCAAATTGGATTTATTCCAATTTATTTTCTTATTTCACTCGACATATTCAAACTATATGTATTGAGCTCTATTTATATTATCAACATTCATTCCATACTAATTTCCAAAGTTTTAGCTCACCCATCCACTTTCTTAACCAAGTTTATTCATTACTATTTGATTTCTTACATTAGTTATCTTCATTTGATAATTCAAAATATGATTTTTTATTACAAAGATCCATTTATTCAATTCATCAGAATTCACATTTATTTAATAACCCAATTCTAAATTTTATTAATGGAAATCTAAATTTTATTCCCTAAAAAATCCTTCCATTTAAATTAATAAATTGTTTATTTTTTTAATCGATTTCATTGCGACTTTCTAAAAATTTGATTTTGATATGACTCAAAATGTATAATATGAAATGTTGATTTTCTTTTCGTTAGAAAATTATAATCCAATAGATCCGGATGATTCTTGTTTCAAAGAATTCCGACTCATATTGAATCATGTACTCTATTGAAGTTCAAATCGTCAAATTACGAACTAATGCAATGCGATGAGTTCATTTTAATTTAAATATGGTTTAAATCCAATCCAAATCTATTTAACTTGTCATTAATCAAGTTCCAATACATTCAAATCATTATACAGGAATTTTTTTCCTTAGCTTCCCATTTATATTTTTCAAGTTCTGGTTTTTATTTCAAAAATAATTAATTTTATCTTCTTCTAGTTATATTATTCGAATTCCATAATCTCATTTGAATTTCATTCAAACCAATCAAACAATCAAATACCAACGTAATTTAAGAAAACTTTTCTTTTCTATATAAAAATGTAATTTAGGCAAAATTATTTCATTTATCCTCTTTGAAAAATAATATTGTGTCAGTTGCCAGTTTATTATGGTCCCAGATACTTGAACATATCAATTAACACAATATAAAACATTATTATAAAATATACAAATACACTCTCTACTATAAACGTATGTACACTCAAATCAATTTACGGTATTACCAGCGCCATCTCTATCGAGTTATACCGCAGAGCTAAGGTTATTGCTAAACTTTATGCTCTGATACCAACTGTAACGGCTCGAAAATTTCGACGCTCGAATTTCGACAATAATACTTAATCTCGTATTACTTGCCAGAACCCAAGTATCGACAACTCTAGATAGTTAATAGAAAGAAATTAGAGGGTGAGAAAAGATAAGAAAGAAAGATTAGAATAGAAGAAAACGAAGAAGGATCAAACATCTAACACATTACAGAGTCTCACATCGCATTGGAATAAAACATAAATAAATCTTTATTGAAAGCTTGAAATAATAATTACAATCATCAGAGTACAATGGACATTCCACACATCTGGATAGTTATAACAGCCTGTCCTTATGTACAACACACAACGGAAGAAAACTATATATGAACCATGCGTTTGAACTCCTCTAGCTTATTTCCTCAAGTTCATAGTATCATATCCTAAACCTGTAAAACTCAGTTTGACCCGAGCATTGAAAATGCCACGGGTCAGTCTGGTGAACCAATGTTAGAAAAACTCACTAAATTTGTGACAACCGCCCACAGCCCCTGCACTAGACAAGAGGAAAAGTGCACTGAAAGGTGTGCTGGGCAGCTATGGACGATCATCAGAGTAGGTAAACACAAACGGAACCTGTCGTAAATCTCCCAGCGCAAGGATAAAATACAATAGAACATATACAACCAGTAATATTAGTAAAGCATATTTGAGCATGAATTTCAAACTTACCAAAACAACTAGAAAGTATATCCATACTCCAGGACTGCAATATATATCTGTACAAATTTTCCTCACTACAATACTCAGAGAAGAATAACAAAAATTGGAAATACAAATACTATTTAGTAAAAAAGTTTGTACGCTAGCCTCGTGCTAGCCTCCGAGCTGCTACATCGTCCTCACTAAGCTATCACATGTCACCTACCACCTAGTCTACCCATCCAAAATCAGATGAATAGCCCAAGGTAATAAGAGGGAAACATAAAACCTTGAGTCAGAAAACAGTCTTAGTGAGCGATAAAACAACTATCTAACATCATTAATAAAGTATATGAGAATGGGTAAATAAATTAACTAATCAACCCACAACACCAGAGAAGAACTCGACTCCCATCATCCCCATATCAAATTATGATAGCCTTTAAATCAAACATTTCAACCATACATTCATGGAAATCAAAACAACCATTTAATCAAGGCAATTAGTAACAATTGTACAAAACCACTCATAGCATCTAGATTATATATCTCACATAAATCACCCTAATAGAATTCAACATCCCTTAAGTACAAGCCCCAAAGGCCTAAACCAATATCAGACAAGCACCCAAGGAACATCTCCTTCGATGTTGGACACCTACGTGAGATGGTACAAACCAATCATCCAATCATTCATGACAGACTCTGGCTATCACCTCCAATCCTACTTTTAAACCATCGTTAATCATATGACTGGACATATCATACTGCCATCCGTCAAGGGCTAATGGTAACTTCAACTCTAGCAAAAACCCCATACGCCTTTCATTGATACGTACCTTGGCCTTTCAACGATACCTAGGGTACTCGACCTACATTCGGTCTTTTAGGTGCCCCTATTATACCCCTGCTTTAAGCCCTCTAGAATTTACGATAACGATAATTCCTCGGCCTTCAGTATCTCTAGTTGTCATCGGCAATGACTATCCAACCATTTTTAACAAACTTAGAACACCTTTTGAGTTTTCATTACATCGGTTGCATTACGACTAGCAACGAACACTTCACATCACTTCGACATGCCCCATTGAATTCACTTCGAAGTCACATTGTCACTAGAAATGTTCCACCAAAAATGTCCGACCAGGCCCACTTTTGGTGCCAACCCACTTTGGTACCCACCCATTTTGGGACCAACCCACTTTGGTATCCACCCATTTTGGGACCGACCCACTTTGGTATCCACCCATTTAGGATCGACCCATTTTGGTACCCACCCATTTTGGGACCGACCTAGTTTGTTACCAACCCATTTTGGGACCGACCCACTTTGGTATCCACCCATTTTAGGACCGACCCATTTTGGTACCCGCCCATTTTGGACCGATCCATTTTGGTACCCACCCATTTTTGGACCGACCAGAAACGAGCACTCCTACTTGTACTGCATTTGTACTACATTTGTACTACATGCCCGACCCGTGGCTTGTACGACCGACCAAAAACCTGTACAGCCCAATTCAAGTCCAATTTCGACCAAAAGTTCACCAATTGACACACCCGACGAAATATCTCATCTAATTCATTCAACACAATCATAAGCATGTTATGAAACCACTAACAACATGAATATGACGATTATCACTAACATTATGCAAACTTCACCAAAATCATGATAAATGAACATATGAACAAAACAATGGATCTAACTTGCTTAAACATATGAAATTACATAGAAATTACCGGTTTTAAGTTGCTAAATTAGATCCAATGGCGATTCATATGAAAATAAGTTTACCATGGTGTAGATCTAGGAGAAATCGATTCAAAATGATGAAAATATGTGCATAAAACTCATATTTTGCTTGAATCCATGTGAGAGATCTATATCACTCGCCTATTATCCAAAACAACTCGAAAACACCTAGATCTGGACAATGAAGAATTTGATCCAAACTGTTCAATTTGATCAACTCCCTCTTTGATTTGAGTAGATCTAGCCCCAAATGATGTAGATCTTCAAATTCCCTAAGCTTTAATGGTGGAAAGGTAAAATTAATGGAGAGATGGAGGAGTTCTCACTCTTTCAAATGAGAGAATGGAGAAAGTAAACTATTCCCCATGCCTCCTACCCTCTATTTATAGCCTCCCACCAGCCCACTAACGGGCCTCTCCAAATCAGCCCATTATGGCTACAAAACCTAAACAACCAACTGTTAAACCTTAAAATAGTGATTCCGCCTAAACCGCTAAGCCAAATCTTTAGTGTGACCACTCTACGGAAAGGGAATCGTCATTTCCTTTGCAATGGTACAAGTCCCAACACCTAATTCGATCTGAGTCAAAAGTTATTCCTTGTACAAAACTGATAGGGGCAAAACGACCACAAACAAAATTGTTAAAAATTATGGACATGTCTCAAATCCTCATAAGAAACATATTAAAATATGAGAATGATCCAACCCCTAGGGAATAAAATTAAAATGTTTTACGATCTTCCGATATGTAAAATGCGGGTTGTTACATTATTCCCCCCCCCCCTCAAGAATTTCTCCCCCGAAATTCCAACAAACACAAATTACCAAAACAATTTCGCATGGCTATCATCCATGTGTTGCCAATTCTATTATCCAAACTAGCAACCACCAAGTAACGCATCCATATCCCTATCCAAGTACGTGGAATTCTAAAAACAATAATAATTACAAAAACAATAACAACATACAATCACCTTCATCCTCACTGTCTTCCTCCTGAACTATTTTGTGTCATTTGCTACAACACGAAGTGTCTTATGAGGTCTCGTAACCGCGGGCTTGACTTCTTGGTTTTCGTATTGTTCCGGAGATACTACCACATCCAGATCATGCACATATTTCATAGAAATAATTCACGAAAAGCGTTATGCACACATGACATCTTATCGAGTAACTCTAATCTATACACGAGCTTTCCAATTCGCTCAACTATTAAAAACGGTCCAACAAACGTCGGAGCTTACTTCCTTTACTTCCAAATCGAACAACATGCTTTAGCGGCGAAACCTTTACAAAAACCATGTTGCCAACGTCGAATTCCAAATCTTATCGACGCTTATCAACATAACTCTTTTGACAATCTTGGGCTGCCTTTATTCATTGCTGAATGATCTCGATACAATCTGATGTCTCCCTAATCACCTCTGGCCCAAGTATCAACTTGTCTTTGGTTTCTAACTAACAAGCCAGATAGTTACACGGTCTTCCATACAACACTTCGTATGGTGCCATCCCAATGCTTTTTGCAACCTTTTCCAAAACCCACTCGTGAATAATGGATCTCGATCACTTACTATGCTCTTATGGATACCATGGAATCGAACTATCCATTTCACATAAAGTTCATCCAACTTTGATGCCGTCCTAGTCGACTTGACATGAATGAACCTTGCACTTTTGGTCAAGGGATCCTGATGACCCAAATTCCTTCATTTCCTGCCCCAGTTTCAGATAGTCCATTGATGAAATCCATCGATATTTGCTCCCACTTCCATGTAGGAACTTCTAATGGTTGAAGCAATCCACTCGGCTTCTTCTGTTCAGCTTTCACCAACAGACAGTTCATGCACTTGGAAATGAACTTTCCAGTATCTTGTTTCATCCTTCCCCGGTAGTAAACTCGCTTCATGTCCTGATACATCCTATTACCACTAGGATGAATTGTCAACTTCGAGTGATGAGATTCCCTTAGGACCTCATATCTCAATCCTTTGATAACAGGAATAACCAATCGTCCTTGATTTCAAAGCCATCCTTTTCGATCGACCTCGAACTCTTTATTTTCTGGTTCCAGCTCCTGAATAAGCTCGACAAGCTTTACATCTCGTTTTTGGCTTTTACAAATCCTTTCGATAATAGTAGGTCTTATTGATAAGATTGCCTGCAATTTAGGTTCCAACTCACACCATGGCCTGAAATCAAACCCCGCCAAATACTCAAGTCACTTCCATTCCGAAAACGTCGCTCCCAAACTCGCGTGTCTTCCACTTAATGCATTTGCAACTACATTCCCTTTTACCAAGAGCATAGGTTATACCAAAATCATACGGTGCCAGTTTCTCTAACTACCGTTGCTACCGAAGATTCAAATCCTTTTGGGAGAAAAGATACTTAAAGGACTTATGATCCGTAAGCAACTCGAATCGAACTCCCAACAAGTAATGTCTCCACGTCTTCCGAGCAAACACAATCGCTGCCAACTCCAAATCATGAGTTGGATAATTACTTTCATGCGGCCTTAGCATTCGACTTGCTTAGGCCACAGCCTTATCCTTTGGAACTCTCAACTAGTGAAATCCCATTGCCAAATCCGTCTTGAGGAAACACTTTGGCCTTGTGAATCTGATCAAACAAGTCTTCGATCCTTAGCAACGAATACTTGTTCTTCTCGGTTACCGTATTCAGTTCACTATAATCTGCACACAATCTTTATGAGCCATCATCCTTGGTTGCAAACATGACCAATGCACCCCATTCAGATACACTCCTTCGAATGAATCCTTTTTCCAAAAGGTTAGAAATTTATACCTCTAACTCTCGTTGTTCTTTAGGTGTCATTCGCCTAAGAGGCATAATGATAGGTCTAACTCCCTCGACCAACTCGATTCCGAACTCAATCTCATGATGCAACGAAAAACCTTTGGCTTCTACAAAGACATCATCTAACTCACTTACGTCCAGCACCGATGACAAGTCTTCCCATGGAATCACAAGCGAATGTAAATAACTTGCGAAGACACCGTCTTCGACCTACTTTGAGTCACAACCATTTGCCCTTCCACATTCCCGATTGTCACCTACAACTTCTCGCAATCCAATTTTTGGCACACCCCTTGAGCCAATCCATATCTTAAAACAATCTCAAACCTAAAGAAAGTCACAATGTAACGATCATTCATAAAAACAACCATGACAGAATGAACTAGAACACGAAAAATCCTTCAAAGGGTAGATGAACCCCACACTTGATCAGCTACAATCAAAGGTCTATTACAACTTCAATTTCCGAACCCATTCAGCATACAACCTTATTATAGGTAAAAGAAGACGATTCTCTAGTACCAAGTAGAACTTAAACAAACTCCATCGATAGAAAGCATCCCTGAACTAACAACAGCTTCTCCTAATTCTCATCAAAATTGCAAAAGGAATTGGAATAGATTCCAGAACACATGCTTCCTTCGGTTGCTTATTCTTCTGAAAATCAAGACAATCCTTCTTCTCGTGTCCAGGTTTATAACACCTAAAGCACTTCTTTTCGGCTTTGGGATTCTTACAATCCTTGGAAAAATGACCCTTCTTCCCGCAATTAAAGCAAGTCACCTTTCCCTTCAGCTTCCTTTTCTTTTTCTAATTCCGCTTCTTCCTAGGGTTGGTTTCAGTAAAAGTTTCTTTAAGAGGCTCATTCCTGCTTCTGACAGCTTCATTCCAAGCAGCACTGATCCTTTCTTCTCGCTCCCTAAGTCGACATCGAAGCTGCTCCAAAGATCTACTTCTTCCAAACTCAACTTCTTCATCCGTAGGAGTATAATCCCTCTGTCTCTTAGCGAAATCATCCCTAGGTGCTTGCGCAGGAACACCATGCTCTACTGGTGCTTCTAGAATGGGCATCCTTAGTAGGACTGCTACCATCATGGCTCCGAACATAACCAGTCATTTCGGCATAACAGCTGAATCTCCCAGCTGGTTACCATTGTCTACCATTCAAGTCGCAGGCTCATCCCAAGTAGTGCTTCCCGTAATTTGATGACTCATTCTAAATCTAAAAATAGAATGATTAGTCCACATATGAGATAATTACATAATTGAAATCCGAACACTATTTTACTGTACACTACCATATAGTATAATATAGTATTCACCCAACTGAAATTTACAAATATGTCTCTCATACATGATTACGACTTCGAACTTTGGCTAAAATCGTTAACCGGAGCTCTGATACTAAATGTGACGACCGCCCACATCCCCTGCACTAGACAAGAGGAAAAGTGCACTGAAAGGTATGCCAGACAGCTATGGACGATCATCAGAGTAGGTAAACACAAACGAAACCTGTCGTAAATCTCATAGCGCAAGGATAAAATATAATAGAACAAATATAATGGGTAATATTAGTGAAGCATATTTGAGCAGAAATTTCAAACTTTCAATAACAACTAGAAAGAATATCCATACTCCAGAACTGGAACATATGTCTGTACCAATTTGCCTCACTACAACACTCATAGAAGAATAACAAACATCGGAAATCCAAATACTATATAGTAAGAAAGATAGTACGCCAGCCTCCTGCTAGCCTACGAACCACTACATCTCCTTACTATGCTATCACCGGTCACCTGTCACCCGTCACCCAATCTGCCCATCCAAAATCGGATGAACTGCCTAAGGTAATAAGAGGAAAATATGAAACTTGAGTCAGACAACAGTCTTAGTGAGCGATAAAACAGCTATCTAACATCATCAATAAAGTATATGAGAATGGGTAAATAAACGAACTAATCTACCCACAACACCAGAGAAGAACTTGACTCCCATCTTCCCAACATTGGACAGTGATGGCCTTTACATCAAACATTTTAACCATACATTCATGGAAATCAGAACAACCATTTACTCATGGCAATTAGAAACAATCGTACAAAACCATTTATAGCATCCAGATTATATATCTCACGTAAATCACCCTAATAGAATTCAACATCCCTTAAGTACAATCCCCAAAGGCCTATACCAATATCAGACAAGCACCCAAGGAACATCTCCTTCGATGTTGGACAACCTACATGATATGGTACAAACCAAGCATCTTATCATTCATGACAACCTATGGCAATCACCGCCAATCCTGCTTTGAAACCATTGTTAATCGTATGACTGGCCATATCATACTACCATCCGTCAAGGGCTAATGGTAACCCTAGCTCTAGGAAAAACCCTATATGTCTTTCAACGATACGTATCTAGACCTTTCAATGATACCCAGGGTACTCGACCTACATCTGGTCTTTTAGATGCCCCTATTATAACCCTGCTTTGAGCCCGTTAGAACCTACGATAACGATAATTTATCAGCCTTCAGTATCTCTAGTTGTCATCGACGACGACTATCCAACCGTTATCAACAAACTTAGGACACCTTTTAAGTTGTCATCACACCCGTTGCATTAGGACTAGCAACGAACACTTTACATCACTTCGACATTCCCCATTGAATTCACTTCGAAGTCACATCATCACCAAAAATGTTCGACCATAAATGTCCCAACAAAAATGTCCGACTAATCCCACTTTTGGTGCCGACCCACTTTGGTACCCACCCATTTTGGGACCGACCCACTTTGGTACCCACCATTTTGGTACCGACCCACTTTGCAACCTACCCATTTTAGGACCGACCCACTTTGGTACCCACCCATTTTGGGACTGACTCACTGTAATAACCCGGAAATCTGGGCCAGTTTAAAATTTTTATTTTGGCAATTTTAGCGAATTTTGATTATTTAAAATGAATTATTTTAAATAATATCGACGAGAAAATTTCTATTGAATAAAATTCAATCGTATATAGTTATATAGATCGATGATAGAATATAAATAATTATATATAATTATAAAAAGTAATTGAAAATGGCGCGGTAGTTCGATAATTCGATTTCAAAATTCAAATGAATGTACCGGGTGCAATACAATCCGGATTTTAGTGAAACCCTAGGGCACACGAAGCCACCGAATTCACCACCCCTCTCGGCGATGGAGGATCACGTGATGCTGGTTCACGTGGCGATTTCCGATAGGTCTCCGGCGTAGTGGTTTTGGTGCAGCAGCGACGAGGATCGGGGAAGCAACTTCCGTTCATAACCTGGAACGGTGGAAAAAAGGAGTGCAACGTTTAATTAACATTATAAAAGGTAATTTACATTGTTAAATTTCAGTTTAATTTAATTAACGTTGAATTTAAAGTTCAGTTTTCAATTTAATTCACATGGTTATTGAAGATATATATAAAATTGTTCTTGAAAATATGATTTAAAAAAAAAGGAAATTGCTTTGGTAGTAAAAATTCGATTTTTATATATTGAATAGCGAAGTAAAAATTCAATTTTTATATATTGAATAGAGAAGTAAAAATTCGATTTTTATATATTGAATAGCGAAGAAAAAATTCGATTTTTATATATTGAATAGCGAAGTAAAAATTCGATTTTTATGTATTGAATAGCGAAGAAAAAAATTCGATTTTTATATATTGAATAGCAAAGTAAAAATTCCATTTTTATATATTGAATAGCAAAGTAAAAATTCGATTTTTGTATATTGAATAGCGAAGTAAAAATTCGATTTTTATATATTGAATAGCATAGTAAAAATTCCATTTTTATATATTGAATAGCAAAGTAAAAATTCCATTTTTTATATTGAATAGCGAAGTAAAATTTCGATTTTTATATATTGAATAGCGAAGTAAAAATTCGATTTTTATATATTGAATAGCATAGTAAAAATTCGATTTTTATATATTGAATAGCGAAGTAAAAATGTGATTTTTACATATGTAGAGAATACGGGCAAAGAAAGTGACGAAAGAAGAAACGACGAAGATTTCTACCTAAGTAGAGTCGTGGCGTTGGATTAGCTATTCGGTGAGAATTTCTCACTCTTTGATTTAATTTTCTAGTTATAAATATATACTAGGATGCAGACGGTGTTTAGTAGCACCCGACACCCGTCGTCCACAGACCATGGACGGCTTGTATGCTTGGTTGTTTAATTTTGATGTGTAGTTGATTGTGTGATGTGATGAGAAATGAAATAAAATATTTATATAGTTAAAAATATTTTATAGTTAAAAATAGAAATTTTAACGTGTATATGAAATGAAATAAAAATAAACAAATCGGACGATTTGTTTATACACACACATTTGACTGATATTGATTGGGACGATAAATTTTACACATCGCCCAACTGCACAAATAAAATCTGTGTTTGATTGTTTGAAACCCCACACGGGTATTGGGATGATATTTGACGTACACTAATCCCGATTGTTTAGTTGTATGTTGATCGATTGATTGACAGGCTGTTATAAGCGTTGAATATTTCTATTCGATGCTTATACAGTGTAGAATGCACTTTGGATGCTGGTTGATTATTCATCGTTGTTATTGTATACATGTGTTGTAGAAAATCCATATAATTAACATTATATGGTAATTGATTGAGCTTCATTCAATATTTGAAATAAGAATATTTGAATAGAAATATTTGAATGGAAATATTTGAAATAGAAATATTTGAAAAGAAATATTTGAAAAAGAAATATCTGAAATAGAATATTTGAAAAATAGAAATATATGAAGCCGTGTTGATTATTGACGCCATTTTGACGTGAACGATATTTATATCGATTTTATTCATTTTATAATGAATATCGAAAGTGATTTCAAAATCTGATATTTTGAAATTGAATTGAATAGAAAACGAATTCGAATTGAATTGAATAGAAAACGAATTCGAATTGAATTGAATAGAAAACGAATTCGAATTGAATTGAATTGAAAACGAATTGAAATTGAATTAGAAATCAATTTGAATTGAAATCGATTTGAAAATGAATTTAAAACGATTTATAAAGCACGTTTTAAAAGGAAATCGACGAAGTATATATTATACATATAATATAATGGTCTGAATAGAACGCGCCGCGCCGCGGCAGTTCGCGAATTTCGACCATTGACTTCGAACGGATATTACGGGAGATCCGGCCGTCGGATTCTCCTAAAACCGGAACCATTGGGTTCGTATCGAAAAGAGATTTCTAAAGAATATTAGAAATTAGAAATCTAACGGTTGGATTTGGAATTATGTCCAAATCAAATTTGGAAAAGGTCGCTATAAGTGCAGTTCGATGGCCGTTGATGGAAATTGACTGTACAGGCCTTGATAAAATTATTAAAAATATCAATAATTTGTGTAAAATCATAAGAAATGATTTAGAAAGAATTGGGATGAAAAACTCCATATTTGAAAAGATAAAAATAGATTTTTATCGAAATGAACTAGTTTTGAACTAGAATTATAATTCTATTTATTTTTAAATAAATAAATTGAATTTGAAAAGGGTTTTAAAAGTAACCAGAATTTCCAGTAATTGAATTGGAATGGATTTGAATCGAAATTGTCTTTGGATTATTTCGATGTTAGATTTCGTGATTATACAGATATTGTTATGGAAATTTGAAAGATATATTTATATATTTATTTCCAATACGATATTTGTTGGTCGTAGAATTTGATATTGAATATAAGCCGATATATTTTCTATTCAGAGCCTTGTATTTAATATTAAATGTGATTTGGGTTTGGCATGAATGGTGTCTTCATTAACACTGTTCTTGAACCCAGTTGAGAAAAGATTAAATCTTTTTATTTAGATTTAATGAAGTGTACCAATTAAATAATATTTAATTGGAATTGAATTGATATTGATTTTTGGGCTTATCGTGAACAGTGTTTTAAATAACACTTGTTCTTTAACCCGATAATTAATGTGATGTGATTTTGAGTTTATCGTGAATCGTGTTTTAAAATGACACTGATTCTTTAACCCAGTCACAGATTAAAA
Source organism: Allium sativum (assembly GCA_030737875.1). Lineage (NCBI taxonomy): Eukaryota > Viridiplantae > Streptophyta > Magnoliopsida > Asparagales > Amaryllidaceae > Allium > Allium sativum. Next base: position 552,783,350 of record CM060918.1, read on the forward strand.
CTAAGTGGAGTTTTAATGAATCTTTAATTAGATTGAAATGATCGAGAATGGAGTATCACCAGTTTTGCTCCAGGCGATAGTTAAATCTTTAATTAGATTTGAACGTGAAATGGTAATTGAATTTACCGATAACACGTGGTGTTAGATATGAAGTATTACCAGTTTTACTTCATGGGATGAATAGGTTGGGATTGGGAAATTAAAATAAATGATTACTTCAGTAAGGTTCGTTAATCCCGACTAGCTGAATCGAAATTCAAAAGAAGATTAGAGAATAAATTCCAGGAATTTATCTTTGATAAAATTAATGGGAACCTTTTCCCTATGAATGTGAAATTTAGAAACTAACTGTCGGTTAGCCAAGCAGAATGGTTTTCTGGATATTGATCTGATGTTGGTTTCGGCCTTCGGGGTTAATATTTGGGAAATTATTCTCTTGATTAATTTACGGTTAGTGACTGATGAATTGGAATGAGGCGTATGTTGTGTTTGTATAACATTTGTTTATAATATACGCGAGTTATTCGGAAAGACCGGGTTTATCCCATTCTAAATAACTGATACGACGATAAGTCGAAGATGAAGACGGTGGTTGAAGACCGGAGGTCTTCACGTCGTTTGGATAATTACTGATGATCTTGATTGGGATGTACACCCAAGAAGACGGAAATAGTTGGTGATCGTCCAGACGTACTTGGAGATCGATGGATATGCGGGGTACTAGGTGCCTCCGGTTTCATTCAGACTCAGAACGGACTTGTAAATGGACTGTGTGTCTGACATTGGATTTTAGTCCGTGTGATTGATTTCTATTAAATATATATCTGTTTGGCGGCGGGGAATTTATTCTCTTGCTTAACGCCCTTCTCTGAGACGTACGAGCTCAGGGTTTATATACTGATGGATATCAAACGCATAGAGTGAATTGCATGTGTGGCACGCCTAAGTGGCGAATGATCAAGGCTTCTGTTGAAAAAGCAAAGTCTTGTGGTTGATGATCGAAGCATGGCCTTTGTGGCGTAGCTTTGTGTAACGTTTACTTCGCGAGCTTCACACCCGGTATGAACCAAAAACGGGAGACGGACCTCAGGGGGGACATGCGTTTTCTTTCTAGTTAGAAGTGGCGTCAATGGTTTTACACGCCCTGACGAGTTTGACTTATGTGTTTGTTGCTGTTACGAGGCGCCTCGGTTTGATCGGACGATCCGAGTCCGATGGAGTCATTTATTGGCTCATTGACACCCCATAGGGTGGAGAAACGTATTGTTCAGGCATTATAATCCACATCGGTGGACCGGTCCTGACGATCCAGGGGGCAGTTGCGGCTGTTGCTGAGACACGGACTAGAGCGTCTCGAATCGGTTGAGGACTATCTTTTGCCTCGGTTCATAGACGGAAATCCAACTTCCAAATATGTGACATTTGCGGTTTTATTTGTAGAACCTAGTATGGCGACATAGTGGGATGGGGCGCTTATGCCGCCTACGATTGATACTTATGATTTGAAGTTGTTTTATACACTATGCACTTATAATAGTATCAAATGATTTGTTTTAAACGTATCAAGCATTCTTGGCTATTATAAGGTAAAAACCCTATCCTCCGGCTTGCGTTGCATTGTGTGATGGGACCTGGGTCTTATAATAGCTTCGTTTTTCTTTATTTAGCATTGCGTTGTTGTTTTATGCACTGGTGTTCCTGGGAGGAAACCCGTTCCGTGTTATACGGCGTGGTCCCTTGATTTACCTTACTTTGAAAATAAAGATAAATAATTGTTTTAGTTCTCACACCAGTCCCATGACTGACCTGGAGTTTATTGTTTTAACCTAAATTCTGGGTGCCCTTACTTTGACACGGGTAGCTAGTAGTTTTGGTTTTGCAGATTTATATTCACAGGATCCTAGTTTACAGCTGGAATGATATCCGGAAAGCTTTGTATCTGTATATTTCTTCTAGTTGTGTATTGTATTATTTTCCACTGCGATGTAATTTATTATAATCTCTGATATTTATTGAATGTAATTTATTCATTTATACTCTGTATATTCTTGTAATCTGATGGAATTGTTGTAATATACAATGAAACGTTCTTTTGTATGCGTTCCGATTTGTTGTGTTCTCGAAACGATCAGGCGTTTCGAACGGTCTAGATCGGTTTAGCGACTGGTTCGGATGGAGCGAGATTCCTTTTCGTTTACAGTTGACTTTGGTACACACCCATTTTGGGACCGACCCACTTTGGTACCCACCATTTTGGGCCAACCCACTTTGGTACCCACCCATTTTGGCATCCACCCATTTTGGGGCCGACCCACTTTGGTACCCACCCACTTTGGCAACCACCCATTTTGGGGCCGACCCACTTTGGTACTCACCCATTTTGGCACGACCCACTTTTGTACCCACCCATTTTGGGACCGACCCACTTTGGTACCCATCCATTTTGGGACCGACAAGAAACCTGTACTCCTACTTATACTGCATTTGTACTACACTTGTACTACATGCTTGACCAGTGGCTTGTACGACCGACCCAAAATATGTACAGCCCCAATTCAAGTCCAATTTCGACCAAAACTTCGCCAATCGACGAAATATACTCATCTAATTCATTCAACACAATCATAAGCATGTTATGAAACCACTAACAACATGAATATGACGATTATCACTAAAATTATGCAAACTTCACCAAAATCAAGACAAATGAACATATGAACAAAACAATGGATCTAATTTGCACAAACATATGAAATTACATAGAAATTATCCGTTTTAAGTTGCTAAATTCGATCCTATGGCGATTCATATGAAAATAAGCTTACCGTGGTGTAGATCTAGGAGAAATCGATTCAAGATGATGAAAATATGTGCATACAACTTATATACTTGGTTGAACCCGTGTGAGAGATGCATATCACTCACCAATTCTCCAAAACAACTCAAAAACACCTAGATCTAGATCTGGACTGCGAAGAATTTGATCCAAACTGCACAATTTGATGAACTCCCTCTTTAATTTGAGTAGCTCTAGTCCCAAATGATGCAGATCTTCAAATTCCCTAAGCTTTAATGGTGGAAAGGTGAAAAGAATGGAGAGATGGAGGAGCTCTCACTCTTTCAAATGAGAGAATGGAGAAAGTAAACTATTCTCCATGCCTCCTACCCTCTACTTATAGGCTCCCACCAGATTACTAACGGGCCTCTCCAAATCAGCCAATTATGGCTATAAAACCTGAACAACCAATTGTTAAACCTTAAAACAACGATTCCTCCAAAACCACTAAGCCAACTCTTTAATGTGACCATCTACGGAAAGGGAATCATCATTTCCTTTCCAATGGCACAGGTCTAAACACCTAGTTCAATCCACGTCAAAAGTTATGCCATATACAAGACTGATAGGGGTAAAATGGCCACAAACGAAATTAGTAAAAATTAAGGACATGCCTCACATCCCCGTAAGCACATATTAAAATATGGGAATGACCCAACCCTTAGGGAATAAAATTAAAATATTTTGCGATCTTCTGATACGTAAAATGCGGGCTGTTACAAAATTATTGGTATCATCCAATTGATTTTACTTTTAAAAACTTCTTTTGAAAGAAAAGGATAATCGTAAGACCAGTATACACATAAACACAGACATTTTTTACCTAATGTTAACCCAAAACATTTTGAAATCATATATATTCTAGTATTATAATAGTGTCTAAATCAAATATATAACAATCTAGCAGAAAGCTTGCATCTCATGCTCTACATGCATTGTCTATAATAAAAAAATGTGGGCTCTTATTAGAGAATGGATTTCTAACTATGCCAAGGTATGCGACCACATTCTGATAGCATATTTTTAGAGAGAAAAACACTGAGTTCAACAAGAACATCTTGCAAGTCGGCTAAACATGACCGGCCACACACTTCGCTTGAGTGTTCTAAATATATTTTCAACTTACGGTTGCAGCCACCGTATTTCTGGAAGATACAAAAATGAAAGAAGAACAAATTAATTTTCTATAAATGGTGGCAATAAATCCTAATGGGAGCGATCCACATAGCTATGCAACCAACCCGATTTAATAGCATTTCCTAGTTGATGAGACCTAAGGTAATAATTACATTTTTAAGATAGCACACCACTATTCACTTTGACTGCCACTTCATTAGATCCTCTAGAAAATCACAAATTGACGTCCACAAAATACCCTGGGTCTTAAGCTAAGAGAAGGTGTCTTCTCCGCCACCAACAGTAATACGTTTAAGGAAATCAACATACGTGACCCTTTTTGAAATACTCGATCAGACATCCGTCCATACAAGTTGTCCTAGGACGGGACAAACCGACAGCACTCTCCTACCACATCCTAGGAATCACCCTATAGATCAGTAGCGAGTAGCCCTTGCAATCCATAGATTTCAATCATGATAGAACCACAATATATCTCCGGGGGCGAATCCAGAGATTTTAAGTAGTTCTTCCGTCTTATGATGATCCACGGTCTTCAATTTCTCCATCTCGATCAACATCTGACATCTTTCACATTTACGTATTTGTTGGTCAGAATGGTTTTTGAATACAAAATTCGATCTCGGTCTTTCCGTACCAACAATCGTATAGGCCTGATTTTATAGTTGGTTATTTAACGTTCAAATAGACAACCGTTTTATCCATAAAAAATAAAATGAATTTACCGATTCAATATTTAATATCATTTAGCCTTCTTAACTAATTATCGTTAATTAAAACTTCTAAATTTTCCAACATTTGGAATGCTCAATTCTTTGCTTATATTAATATAAGAATATTCAACCATTTCATTTTAAAATACTTTAAGAACATACTTCTCATCTCGGTCATCAGTCCCAAACCGTAAACTAGTAAGATAATAACTCCCTAAGTATCAACCCTAAAGGCTGAAACCAACATAAGATCGACACTCATAAAGCCATTCAACTCGACTAATCTTAAGTCAGTTTCTAATTTCCTTAACTCCATTCTTTAACTTTTAAACGAATAGAAATCCCAAATATCATTTATTACTTTAAATGAGATATTCTTCTTAACTTATAACCATTTCAAATATTTTACTTACAAATATGATTTACAAAACGTCTACTACAACCATTATCAAATATTTCATTAAAGACTCGATTTGCAGAACATTTGCCAAATATTTATTTCAAAACTGGAGCAATATTTTTTCTTATAACGATATATTTTCATTAACCAACTCAATTGTTTTAATCTTCATAAAATCAGGTTCTATATAAAGATTTGATTCCATAAATAATATTTATAAAAATTTGTATAGGGTTATTACAACTCATTTTAATTTTATTTTAATAAACTTCATTTCATAAATGTCATTTGCAATTTCTTTACTATTAATATTCATTATAAGTAAATCGTATATAAAATTCTTTAATAGTATCTATATATTATTTTTCAAATTAGTTCAACTTAAATTCAATTTAAATTTAATATTTTAAAACCCTTCCAAACTTTCCTTCTAAAAATTCCCATTTTTGCACACCATTTTGTTTAACCCCTTATATACCTCAATCAGGAATAATATTGCTTAACACAATTCTATACATGACCTATTTAGTTAACTTGATTTTACACTTTTAAATTCAAGTTTCAATTCTATTTATAACTCCTATTTGAAGAGTTATTTCATATAATCTCATTTACAATTTCTTTGTAAACAGAACAAAAATTAAATCCATTTAAAATACCAGTTTCAACCCCGATTCCCATTTTTCTTTCAACTTCACACTTAATCTTTATTTTTTCAGATTCTCTAATGAAAATAATTTCACTTCTTTACAAACATCGCTCATAAAATCGACTTCTCGTCTCATCTGTTAAAAACAAACCTTTTACTTTTCAATTCTATTTGTAAATTCAGTTTCTAGATAAATTTCCTTTAACACACTCAAATTTTGTTTTAAAATCCATTTATTGTTTAATGTATTCAGATTACTCAAAATCAGGAGCCAATGTTACTTACACATCCAAGAGTATCATAAACTATCATAGGTTATAAGTCACATCATATATTAACATATATTTGAAAACAAATAATATAAATGTTGAGAAATCCAGTTGGATCCCTCCAACCTATTTTCCTACATCCACAAATGTTAAACAACATAAATAATAGCAATCCTGCTTCAAGGCAGGATATCATGGTATAGAGGGTCCTCCACTATATATACTATGGGTCGCATAGGGAAATCATTCGCTACTATATATATATATATATATATATATATATATATGTATGTATGTATGTATTTGCAGGAATATATCCAATCTCCAACTATATATATTCAATCACAAATTATATATGTACTATATGTACAATACTATATATACACTATTATTCACTTTATAATAATCAATTTTTCATTCAATAAGCAATAAATTAAATTGAACTATTAAATATAGTATGGAATAATTTAACTAAGTGAGTTTAACCCACCTCGATTTTTCTTTGTCTAATATCCCATTTAATTCTGTATCTTTGCATCTACAAATCTACTCGAATGAATCTATTTATAACTACAATTGTTCGCTTTTATTAATCGATTAGTCATATTATTTTAAATTAACTAATAAAATGAATAAATAAATTTTCTATGTATTTTAGACTTAGTAAGAAAAATACCTTATCGCTACTACACCACTCGACTAATTCACGAAGCACACTCAATAATCACCAATCAATTTCTATTGATAACAGCCTAAAAATCTGCTTATTCCACTTCGACAATTCATCAAACACCTTCCAGAAAACACTACCCTCCCATTTTCATTACTTACACCATTGCTTGTTGTTGTTTCACTATCCAAAAGACCTAAACAATTTTGCATATTCCCGTTCGAGTCATCTTGACCTCCAGCATCACTTTTAGACCATCACTTTTCCATCCTATCAATACTACAACTCCTCAACTCCATCTGGTTCTACTGTCCATACCTGTCCTCCAGCCACTCGCTGCATCCATCCTTACTGGAAACATCACAATCCATCATCCCATGGACAAAACACACTCCTCCAATTGGCAGTGCATCACCGGTTACCTACGTCCACCATCACCATATTCGATCATCACTGCAATTCCAACAATGCCACAACTCTATCCATCTCAATACTGTCCAGGAAACCTCTTTAAGTGACAATCCCCATTCTCAAAACAATACAGACCCATATTCTCCCATATTTTCCTACCGTTGAATCCCTGTCACACAGTCCAACCCTTAGACATCGCACCCAAACCTCGTCCATCCATCTGTTGAACTCAGGTCATCACGTTCATGATAAAAAACGAACTCCAGTTCGCATCCAATACCATTATTGAATTCCACTTGTTGGCCTTCTTGAAATTTCAATGACCCTTTACCCCATCGCACCCTTTAACAACGGTCGGAAATCCCTCATGCGAGTTCTCCACTCTTGAAGTCAAGCTTTAGGAAATCTTGAGATTATAAATCACGATTTCCCTCTTTCGATTTCCATTTTTTTATTCGATGGAAATACAAAGGCTATTTAATTTATAGGCGTGAGGGGAACAATACATATAAGGCTATTTAATTTTTAATTCCTTGGGTGCCAAGGAAAGGGACCTAACGTACCGTGACATGAAGGAAAATGGTGACTTTAGCCTGCATTTTACATTAGCTAGGTTAGGCTTGTAGTGTACTTTGTTAATTAGCTTAGAAAGGAAGGAAAATGTTCAGTACAAGTATTTATATTATTATTTTAGTTTATTTGAACCGATACGATTTTATTTGATTTAAATTATCTCATGATTTCAAACTCTTATATAAATGCAACAACCGGGATTACTAGGATTATGCCACTATTCTGAACACATTGGAACATGTTTCGAAACCTAATTCAATCGTATGGAGAAGATATCAATTTAAACTGAAGATTTAAAATTAAATTCAATTTAATTATTCTTAGGCGTTTTCTGATCGTACGTTCAATTGATAAATCCAAATGCTATGAGATTCAAAATCCGATAATAATACGCTGTTACAGATCTGATGGAATTTGTTTCATCGAATTCCAAGATCGTTTGAAAATGTCCCCTTCCACGTGTCAATAATATCGATTAAATAAGAAATTGATTTCAAATAGTTATGTTTATTGATTAAAATTTCTTATTTCACAAATTAAATAGATAACTCTATATTGACCTCCGTTTTCAATGTAAATCTATTATTTAAATGTTTTAAGGTTTGTAGTTAAACAACCAAAAATACAGAATGCTAAAGATGGTGCTAGAACTAGATTCTATTTCAGAATTGGATAGTATTTGAGGAATTAGCATAAAAAGAAATTGGACTGGGATAGAATTATTTAACAGAAAGATTTGGAAATGGAAGATAAGAACCTACTTTGATTCTAGCCCCATAATTGAAACTTTTAAGAGTTTTCAAGTTTTGAAATTAAAAGTTTTCAAAAAGTTAATATAGAGAATTGCAATAAAATAATTTTTGAAAAAAACGAAGATAACAAATTTGTTTTGAATAATAATAATAATAATAATAATAATAATATACATATATGTATTGAATGGGGATAGAAAAATTAAGAAGAAAATGATGCTAGACTTTTGGAAGTAATTCTAGAAAAATTCATTTTGATAAATTGGAAAGGAGTTGGAATAGATTAAGTACTTTTTAGAAGAAGAATTATTATAGTGCAATTAAAGCCATAAATGTACATGCATTTATTATGAAAGAATATATACGAATTTTCATAAATATGATTAGTTGTGATACATTTTTACTCATTGGAACATGAATAATTGTAAGATAAGCTTTTAAGAATCAACTAATTTGTAAGTAAATGTGTTCTGTTAAAGTAAGGTGGAAATGTGTAGCAAAAGAGGTGTACAAAATATAGGTAAATTATGATATTTTGTGGTCCTTATTTAATTGAACAAATAGAAATAATTTTTTTGCTATTTTACGTAGAATGAAAAAGTCCTCTTTAAGAAAGATTCATAGAAACTTGATCATAAGAGTTCCTCTTGAAAAAATTTGTGTAGTAAAATAGATAGCAGCTCTTACTGTATTAAAGTACGTAACCTTTTGAAAAATAAACCATAATGAATAAATAAGAAGTAGTCAATCCTATCTGCTCTAGCTTTTTACTTTTAAGAAAGGTTTTGAAAAGATAAATTTTAGAAGTAAAGGTCATAGTGGAATGACTAAACTTCTAAAATTTATGTAGAAATTGTAGAAAGATTTAAAATGGAAAAATTGAGAACTAGTCAACACTAGTATATAAGGATTATGAAAAAAGAAATTTGGAAAGGATGTCTTCCAAGAGGTTACTTTTTTTTATTAAGAAGAGTTAAAGGTAATTTCAAAACTTGTATAATTTATGTGGAAAGGGTATAGAGAGGGATCCTGTGTAAATACAAATTTAATAAAGGATAGAAGTTAATTGAATTTTTTCTTAATTCGCATGAGAATTGAGCTTCAATGTAAGTCGATGATATAATGGTAAAAGATTGAACTTTTGAAGAAAAGCCTAAAACCTATATAACTGAAATAAGAAGGAAATGGATTGAAAGCACAAGCTTGTGGTTCTTGTAAGAAAATTATGATATGGCTTATAATTATTGGAAATATTTTTCAACACTTCATGAGGAAATAGAAAATTCAATATGTTACTTTATGACAGAGTAAGAACTAGGTCTAATAATACAGTGTTACTTCAAAGTGAAGTTTGGATTTCTATATTTAGATCCATTATGATATTGGGAGTAGTTAGCCTATGAATATCAGGATATTATCTATGGGTAGTTGGAGGTGGCCCATTTACAATAACAGATAGCTCAGGAACTAGCGGGTACACGACATGAGTTCAGAAAGTAGTCGACGGAAGGATAAGTGCCTTAGTTTCTAGATTCATTGATTAGGATTTTTCTATGTCAAGGGGACATGGTCCTAGGCTTCCTAGTCCCAGTGGACAGTTGTATTTAGCCATTGTATCTTTTATCCAATATTGATTATAGTAGAACTTTCTTTTCTGATAGTATGGATATTCATTCCTATGTAGTATTATGTTTTATTGTTGAAAAATGGAATTGTTTAGTGTGACATTTTAATTTTGGGTTTTTGTGATGATCAATAGAAAAGAAAAAAGACATAAGATACTGAAAATAAAGTAAAAAAATGAATAACTAAAAGGAAAATAACAAAAGAATAAAAAAGACAATAATAGTAATAAATGAAAATAGCATGAGAAAATAAACTCTTCCAAAATAAGTTTGGGGAATTTGAAGGGAATTTTATTCTTATGTAACCTGTGCTTGGAAAAGAAAATAGGAATTTCTATAGAATAGCAATAGAAGTTCCAAGTAGGGGAAAAAGGTGCGTAAAAGTGAAGTAGAAAATATAGAAATTTCCATTTTATACCTTTCTAACATAAGAAATCATGTTAGGAAAATCATACTTTTCTAAAATTCAAAAATTACAGTTGTTTGATAGGGTTTGGATGCAAAAATTGTTGAACAACGGCCTTATAAAGTAAGGGTGTGAAATTGGGTTAAATGATAATTTGATATTTAAATTTTTGCATTCATGTAGAAATTGCAAGTATATTTAGGATGTGTTCATCATGTTTTTTAAGGAGTTTTAAAAGAAAAGAGTATTCATATATAGAGGCACTACTTAGTAATTCATTCGCACTCAAGGATTTTATGATGTATTGCACTTTGGACAAAAACACGGATGGTTGCATAGTTGGATGTACACATGATGTATGTGAATTATGCGAGGAAATATATAGTTTTACCCTTATTGAATTTCAGGAAAGAAATTTTCAAATGGAAGGGATAATGTAACCCCCTGCATCTCTAATGAATAAATAATAAAATAAGTTTGTAAAATTGTCAAAATTGGGTTATGCGAGTTAACCATTGCATCTATGGTGATTTTCTGATTAATATACATATATAATTCATAGAAATCGAAGTTGAAATGAAGGAGTTATCACAGGTAAAAGATGCAAAAAAAGGCGAGATCAACCCTAGGCTCGGCCTGCCTTTTATACTTGGGAATAATTTCGCCTAGGTACGAGAGAGTAACTAGTTTTATTTTATTTTGGCTGATGTGGCTTCTTCTGATTGGTTGATTTCAAAATCTGAAGGCTCTGATTAGCTAAATAAAGTGAATTGGTAAGATAAATTCTTGGAATCCAATGGTCTAAGATCCCTACGTTACACTATAAATATAGCCCTAGGCCTAGCGCTTCACTCACAATACAATAATTTCTCATCCCTATGTTCTCTCTTCTGATACAGACCTAAACTTAATTATGTCAAAGGAAAGATTTTTAATATTAAATATCTATAATCAACTTAGAAAGATGGATCTGCTGCAGAAACTGGGAAAAGATTAGGACTACAGTTAGTGAATTTAAATTATATCTTTTTAAATAATAGTATATAACATCGTTTGTTTCCTATTATAATTAATTAGATTTGGCATATTTTAGTTAAAATATTTACTGTAGTTTCGTTCCTCTAATAGTTAGCATAGTTTAATTAGAATCATTTATAGCAGTGTAATTCTTATTGTAATTAGTTAAATTTGACATAATTTAGTCAGAATTATTTACATTAAATCTTTATCCAAAACTATAAATCAAGGGAAATTTATACTTATATGTTGATGTTCATTGTTTAGAATTAAACGTGAAGAAATATAGGAATTACATAATTGCAGGAAAAGGCATAAACCCAAAGTGTTGTATATTTACAGTAATTATGTCAAAATCTGGGAAATGAATTAAGAACAGGAATCGAAAATATACAAATTAAAAAGGAAGTTTAAAATATCCTAGATTGCATGGTTTAAAAAAGGGATATATTTCCATTGTTTGATTTGTAAGAAAAGCAACAAACATAATTGTAAGAATAAAAGTGAAAGAAGATATATTATACAAAATAGGGATTTAGCTGTATTTTGCACTACCTAGTAGTTTTGAAATAAATAACTTGCAATTACGGATTTCTGTTTGTAGTATTATTTTATATTAAATTATGAAAATAAATTTTAGTACATTTTCAATAGCCAGTCAAATGGAATAAACATAACTTCTTAACTTACAAAGACAGTAAATAAAAGAGTAATATAACTGAATGATGTTATAAAAAGAAAAAGAGTATGAAATCAAGTTAGCCACTTGATACCATAGAAAAGAAAAAAAAAAGTATATGATTACGATCAATTGTTATAGTATAAATAATCAGTAGAAAAGAGATTACTATGATAAAAGATTTATGATGAGATTACATAGCTACAAAATAAGATTGTCATAAAAAGTAAGAAAAGATGAGAATAGTATCATAATAAAGGAATAAGAGCAGATTAAGAAAGATAGGATAAGAGAAATTAAATGTGTAAGATAATATATGTTACGACCCGAACTTCCCCGTGAAGGAAAGCATGGATTGAGTTGAGAAAAGCCACATCAGAACACAAACAGAAGAACATTTCATTGCTTATTACAACAATTTCATCAGAATAAGAGAATATACCGAGTATAAACAAATATTACACATTAAATATACATCAGAGATTTAAATACATTACTGCAGCGGAAAATAATACAAAACACAACTGAAGGAGATATACGAATACAGAGCTTTCCAAATATCATTCCAGCTGTAAACCAAGATCCTGTGAACATAAATCTGCAAAACCAAAACTACTAGCTGCCCGTGCGGAAAATAGGGGAACCCAGAGTTTAGGTTAAAACAATAAACTCCAGGTCAGTCATGTGACTGGTGTGAGAACTAAAACAATTATTAATCTTTATTTTAAAGTTAGGTAAATCAAGGGACCATGCCGTATAACACGGAACGGGTTTCCTCCCAAGAATACCAGTGCATATAACAACAACACAATGCTAAATAAAGAACAATGAAGCTATTATAAGATCCAGGTCCCATCACACAATGCAACACAAGCCGGAGGATAGGGTTTTTACCTTATAATAGCCAAGAATGCTTGGTACGTGAAATTTCATGTTTTATTATTACTATAAGTGTATAGTGTCAAAACAATTTCAATCATAAGTATCAATCATAGATGGCATAAGTGCCCCATACCACTATGTCGCCATATATAGATTCTACAATCAAAATTACAAAGACACGTATTGGAAGTCGATTTCCGTCTGTGAACCGAGGTTAGGGATCGTCCTCACCGTTTCGAGACTGTCTAGCCCGAGCCTCAGGAACAGCCGCAACTGCCCCATGGATTGTCAGGGCCGGTCCACCCGATGTGGATTATAATGTCTGAACACTGCGTTTCCCCGCCCTTTGGGGCGTAAATGAGCCAAATGACTCCATCGGCTCCACATAGTCAACGATATATCCGAGGCGCCTCGCAATCCAACAACCACACAAGTGAAAATAATATAAATGTCAGGGCTGGTAGGTCACTGGCACCACCTGAGACGACCCGAACTTCCCCGTGAAGGAAAGCACGGATAGAATTGAGAACAACACACAAAAGGACACATACGGAAGAACATTTCATTATTATTACAACAATTCCATCAGATACAAGAATATACAGAGTATAAATGATTAAATTACATTCAACAAATATCAGAGATTACAATAAATTACATAGCAGCGGAAAAATATACAAAACACAACTAGAAGTAATGCACGGATACAGAGCTTTCCGAGCATCGTTCCAGCTGTTAATCAGGACCCTGTGAATATAAATCTGCAAAACCAAAACTACTAGCTGCCCATGCGGAAAATAGGGGCACCCAGAGTTTAGGTTAAAACAATAAACTCCAGGTCAGTCATGTGACTGGTGTGAGAACTAAAACAGTTATTAATATTGGTTTTAAAGTTAGGTAAATCAAGGGACCACGCCGTATAACACGGAACGGGTTTCCTCCCAAGAATACCAGTGCATAGAACAAACAGCGCAATGCTAAATAAAGAAAAATGAAGCTATTATAAGACCCAGGTCCCATCACACAATGCAACGCAAGCCGGAGGATAGGGTTTTCCCTTATAATAGCCAAACATGCTTGGTACGTCAAAACAAATCATTTGATACTATTATAAGTGTATAGTGTCAAAACAATCTTCAATCATAAATATCAATCATAGACGGCATGGGTACCATATATCATGTCGCCATACTAGTTCTACAATTAAAACCGCAATATCACGTATTGGAAATTGGATTTCCGTCATGAGCCGAGGCAAGGGGCAAGCTCCTCTCCGCGTTCGAGACACTCTAGCAAATGTCCCAGGACCCCACTATGATCCTTGGATCTTCAGGGCCGGTCCTCTCTTACTTTTGAGGATTAATTATTCCTGAACACACGTTTCCCGGTCCTTACAGACCTATATCCGAGGCGCCTCGCATTCCAACAACCACACAGGTGAAAAGTATATAAATGTCAGGGCTGGTAGGTCACTGACACCACCCTAGCTAGAAAGAAACGTCGTGCTCTCCCTGCAGTCACTATCCCGTTTTTGACTCATACCGAGGTGTGAGGCTCGCGAATTCACGTTATACACAAAGCTATGCCACACAGGCCGTGCTTTGATCATCAACCACAAGACTTTGCTTTTCAACAGAAGCCTTGATCAATTGCCACTTACGCATGCCACACAGGCAATTCACTCCATGCGTTTGATATCCATCAATATATAACCCCTGAGCTCGTACGTCTCAGAGAAGGGCGTTAAGCAAGAGAATAAATTCTCCGCCGCCAAACAGATATATATTTAATAGAGATCAATCACACGGACTAAAATCCAATGTCAGACACACAGTCCATTTACAAGTCCGTTCTGGGTCTGAACGAAACCGGAGGCACTTTCCTCGCATATCCATCGATCTACAAGTACGTCTGGACGATCACCGACTGTTTCCCTCATCTTGGGTGTACAACCCAATCAAGATCATCAGTAATCACCCAAACGATGTGAAGACTTCCGGTCTTCAACCACCGTCTTCATCTTCGACATCTCGTCGAATCGGTTATTCAGAATGGGTATAAACCCGGCCTTTCTGAATAACCCACGTATATAATAAACAAATGTTACACAAACACAACAAACGCCTCATTCCAATTCAGAATATTCTTTTATTCACAAAATCACATTCTTAGGGAAAGGTTCCCATTAATTTTATCCAAGATAAATTCTTCTAAATTTATTCTTTAATCCTCCTTTGGATATCATTTCAAACTAGTCGGGATTAACGAACCACACCGAAGTAATTATTTATTTTATTTCCCAATCCCAACCTATATATCCCATGGAGAAAACTGGTAATACTCCACATCTAACACCACGGTGTTATCGGTAAAATTAATTACCATTTCACGTTCAAATCTAATTAAAGATTTAACTATCGCTTTGGAGCAAAACTGGTGATACTCCACTCTCGATCACTTTTCAGATTTGATAATTTGAATTATCAATTCCCATTTTTAATCAAATTAAAGATGCATTAAAACTCCACTTAGTTTTAATCCTTCTAAAAATCAATATCCTGCCTTTAACTGGGTTAAAGAACCAATGTCATCAAAAACACGATTCACGACAAACCAAATCACATTTGATATTAAATACAAGGCTCTGAATAGAAAATATATCGGCTTATATTCAATATCAAATTCTGAAACCAACAAATATCGTATTGGAAATAACGATATAAAATATCTTTCAAATCCCCATAACAATATTTGTATAGTCACGAAATCCAACATCGAAATATCCCGAAGATAATTTCGATTCAGCTCCAGTCCAATCCACGTATTGGAAATTATCGATTATTTTCAAAATCACTTTCAAATTCAATTTATTTATTTTAAAAATAAATTGATTTCAATTCTAGTTCAAAACTAGTTCATTTCGATAAAAATCTATTTTTATCTTTTCAAATATGGAGTTTTTCATCCCAGTTCTTTCCAATTCACATATTATGATTTTACACAAATTATCAATATTTTTAATAATTTTATCAAGGCCCGTACAGTCGATTTCCATCAACGGCTATCGAACTGCACTTACAGCGACCTTTTTCAAATTTGATTTGGACATAATTCCAAATCCAACCATTAGATTTCAAATTTCTAATATTCATTGGAAAGCTCTTTTCGATACGAACCCAACGGTCCCGGTTTTAGGAGAATCCGACGGTCGGATCTCCCGCAATGTCCGTTTGAAATAAATGGTCGAAATTCACGAACTGCCGCGGCGCGGCGCGTTCTATTCAGGCCATTATATATATAATATATATATATTATATATATTTCGTCGATTTCCTTTTTAAAACGAATTATATAAATAGTTTTAAATTCGTTTCAAAAGCAATTTCAACTTCCATTTCAATTCAAATCAAAATTGAATTCTTCTTTATAAATTCGTTTTAAAATTCATTTCTATTCAATTCAATTCACTTCATTTCGAATTCGTTTTCAATTCAATTCATTTCGAAATCGTTTTCAATTCAATTCATTTCGAAATCGTTTTCAATTCAATTCATTTCGAAATCGTTTTAAAATCGATATAAATATCGTTCACGTCGAAATAACGCATCTCTAATCAACACGGCTTTATATTTTTCAAAACTCCTTTACTCTATCCAACAAATGAATATTTATCCCATTCAACACATGAATCTATATTTCTTTCAACACACGACTAATCTCAACACATGAGTACTGTCAACACCTCACTATTTTTGTTATGTAAAATATTTTATAAAACTATGGTATTTATCGTTTGATTTTAATTAGACTCCACCGTAAAGTAGATTCTAATCGTAAATATGATAAAGATGTAATTTATTTTATTTAAAATATTCTACTCAACACATGAATAGTTTCAACACATGATCATCGTCAACACATGACTATTTTTATATTCAACACATGAATTTTCTTTTATAATATTCATTGTTTTCCCGATTGGAATGAGGCCCAATCAATCACCATATAGTGTTAATTATATGGATTCCATACAACACATGTATATAATAGCATTGAAAAATAATCAACCATCAACCAAAGTGCACTACACTGTATAAGCATCAAATATAGATATCCGACGCTTATAACAGCCTGTCAATCCACCGATCGACATATTTAATCAATCAGGATGAGTGAACTTCAAATTTCATCCCAACACCCGTGTGGGGTTTCAAACAATCAAACACAGATTTTATTTGTGCAGTTGGGCGATGTGTAAAATTTATCGACCCAATCAATATCAGTCAAATCAGTGTATATAAACAAATCGGCCGATTTGTTTATAAATATTCATTTATTCACTTTCACGTTGAAATTTATATTTTTAACGATAAAATATTTTATTTCAACACATGAATTTCTATTCATTTCATTTACACAATAAAAATGATATTTTTGTTTTTCTAACATATTTTAGAAAATTTCGGCGGCATAACGGCACGATACTGGAAACGGGACAAGGCCTAGCCTTATCCCCGGTCTAGTGAAGGCCCACGCCATTCACACATCAATCAAATCAATTGCAATTCACCAAATAATTCAATTCAACCCAAATGAACTAACCAACTACACATCCAAACTATTCAACAAACAAGCCATCCATGGTCTGTGGATGACGGGTGTCGGGTGCTACTAAACACCGTCTACATCCTAGTATATATATATATATAACTAGAAAAAAAGAAGTTTAGAGTGAGAAGTTCTCACCGATAGCTATCCAATCATCTTGACTATTCTTCTCGACTTCTTATCATCTTCTTGTGCCCGTAGTCACTATATATATAAAAATCACACATTTTTATATTTCGATGTCTTTAAAATAAAAATCACATTTTTATTTGTTCACTTTCAATTTAAAAATCATATTTCTATAATCACTTCATATATTTAAAAATCGAATTTTTTCTATGCTATTCAATATATAAAAAATCGAATTTTTACTTCGCTTATTCATATAGATAAAATTATATTTTTATCACGTTCTTCTATACATAAAGATTTCGCCTTTTTAAATTTAAAGATTTCACCTTTTTAAATTTAAGGATTTTGCCTTTTCAAATCTAAGGATTTCGCCTTTTCAAATATGAAGTTTTCACCTTTATAAAAATAAAGTTTTCGCCTTTATAAAAATAAAGTTTTCGCCTTTCATCGCTATAGATTTCATCATTATAAAAATTACCACTTTATCTCAACGTATATAAAATAAAAATCAGATTTTTATTTCGCTACATATACAAAGATGATATTTTTATATTGTCTATCCTATAAAGATTATATTTTTAATATTTCTATATAGTAAAGATTATATTTTTAATACTTTAAAAATATAAAAATCCTATCTTTAATACTAAGATTATATTTTTATCACTTTACAACATAAAATAAAAATTAGTTTTAAAGTAAATAAATAAAAAAAACAGTTTTTAAAATAAAGAAAATTCAGTTTTAAAAATAAATAAAAATCAGTTTTAAAATAATAAAAAAAAACAGTTTTTAAAATAAAGAAAATTCAGTTTAAAAAAAAAAAAAAAAAATCAGTTTTATAATCTTTTTAAATCAGTTTTAATCTTTTTAAATCGAAATTAGTTTTTAGATTAAAATAAAAATAAATTAAAGTAAAAAAAAAACTTACTGTAACGAAGAAAGGGGGCATCGACTTCGGTGGCAGGTGGTTGCGGTGGTGGGGGCTTCGCTGATGGCGATGGCGGCGGACGAGGTCGCGAACGAGGGGGCTTCGGGGGTTGCGGATCCTCGACGAGGTGGTGGTTGTCTGAGGCGATGCGGCGCCGGGTTTCTTCGATTGGGCGTTTGCGTTCTGGAGAAGAGGAGTGAGGCGAGAGAAGGGCGAGGTCGACTAAGGTGAGGGGAGGAGCAGGGGGTCCGGTCCCCTGAGTGGCGGTGGCGTCGCTTGGAGGAGGGGCGGTGGTCCAGTTCGAGGGGGCGACGGGTTTTAGATTTAGGTTTTTTTTTTTCGATTTTGAAAATAAACGTGAAGGGGGGGTTGACTGAATAAAAAGGAGAATGGAGAGATGAAATTTTTATATTTAATTCATTTTAATTCTCTAAAAAGCAACCTTTTATTTCTAACTCAAAATCGAACCCACTGACTGTCGTCCTTAGCGTTGTACCCCCATTCTGAACACAATGGGATATGTATCGCAAGCTGATTTGATCGTTTCGATTCGTTTCAGTTGAATTCACATTTAAATCACTATATTGAATTTTAAACGTACATTTCAAATTACCGGGGTCGCATACGAACTTTAAAAATTCCAGAAAAATATTTTCTAGCTTCGTATTGACGATACGGTCCTAACAAAACTAGTTTCGTCGAATTCTGAGACCGTTGGAAAAATGGCCAATTTCCAGTCGATTAAAATCAACTGAAACTGGTCAAACGCGTTTTCCTTTGCCACGCTCACATATTGATTCGAAAAATTATGAAACTTGAAATCTAGCAATAACTTGACACCACGGACCCAACAAAACTGGTTTCATCGAAATCCGAGGTCGTTTGCAAAACGGCTATTTTTAAGGGCTATATCTTATATAAAATATATATAAATTCCACAGCGACTATTCTGAATTTTCAACTGGACATATCTTATCATTTCTAAAGTGAAATCTCAGTTTGTTAACTTCGTTAGAAAGATATTCTTCATCAGATTCAAATATTTCTTGTTTCGTTCAATTCTGACTTATAACGAATTCTGTATATTCATTTGAAATTAGAAATCGAATTTTCGAACTACCGCGCCATTTTCAATTCTATTTATAATTATATATAATTATTATATTCTAACGACGACGCGTATATAATATATACGTTATAATTATATTCAAAATAAATTTCTCGTCGATATTATTTAAAATAATTCATTTTAAATATTCAAAATTCGCTAAAATTGCCAAAATAAAAATTTCAAACTGGCTCGCATTTTCGGGTTATTACAATCTCCCCCACTTTAAACTTTTCGTCCCCGAAAAGGAACAAAGTCGAAAGTGGTTTGATTATTCAACACTATGTTCGATCTGGCTTCCATTCTCCAACTTTTCAGTTTCTGAGAATTTTCAAAATTTCAAAAATTTGGCTAACACCCTAAATTTTCGAAAAATTTCGCCATAACCTCCCCTGCACCGGGAGCATCGGGGAATTTCAAATAGCTTCCCCGGTCCTTCAGATCTCAAAAAGAAAAAGAAAAAGCCAAGCGGCTAGCCAATAGGCTCACAAAATCATCATCACCCAAACAAAACAGGAAATTATGTAGTAAACATGTACCTATTTGTCGGGCAAACAAATTTTATTCTCTGGCTCTAGCCTCCTTGCTATGACCTGTTCAATGTAAGTATATGTATATGCCAGCAAATGCGACCAATTTTCAATACAATTCAATATTCGGTTCAATTAGGCATAAATGGTTCAAAATTAGCAAACAAATAAACAAACAACACAAACATCAATCTATTAGTGAATTAGAGTTTCAAATTCATAATTTGATATATATACAAAAAAATCATGTTTTGATGCCAATTCACAACAAAGTGTTCTAACTATATAAGTTTTGGTTCTCATACCAGCCTAATGGAAATATATAGAAATCGCACCTTCGAAACACGAACATAAATACTGGTGATGGTATACTTCATCATCAGGACCATGTCCGGGTGACTAGAGTGTGACTCTATATCTATCTAATATATTAAAACTTCGAATATACGTTCATGACGCGTATATGCAAAACCTTTATATACTAGATTGTCCACATTCAAAATAAATAAATGTTCAAATACGTATAAAATGGTTTAAATTTTCAAAACAAAATTGTTTTCATTTGAAAAATATACTCTTCACACTCGTTCTAGGATACTACTGATCCTATCTCTAACGAGTAATTCTAATTGGATGTTGCTAATCCAATATCTGATGAATTCTTCCGTATGGTTCTAATGTGTCTTGTTCTCGAGCTCTGTAAACCAAAGCTCTGATACCAAAATGAGACGACCCGAACTTCCCCGTGAAGGAAAGCACGGATAGAATTGAGAACAACACACAAAAGGACACATACGGAAGAACATTTCATTATTATTACAACAATTCCATCAGATACAAGAATATACAGAGTATAAATGATTAAATTACATTCAACAAATATCAGAGATTACAATAAATTACATAGCAGCGGAAAAATATACAAAACACAACTAGAAGTAATGCACGGATACAGAGCTTTCCGAGCATCGTTCCAGCTGTTAATCAGGACCCTGTGAATATAAATCTACAAAACCAAAACTACTAGCTGCCCGTGCGGAAAATAGGGGCACCCAGAGTTTAGGTTAAAACAATAAACTCCAGGCCAGTCATGTGACTGGTGTGAGAACTAAAACAGTTATTAATATTGGTTTTAAAGTTAGGTAAATCAAGGGACCACGCCGTATAACACGGAACGGGTTTCCTCCCAAGAATACCAGTGCATAGAACAAACAGCGCAATGCTAAATAAAGAAAAATGAAGCTATTATAAGACCCAGGTCCCATCACACAATGCAACGCAAGCCGGAGGATAGGGTTTTCCCTTATAATAGCCAAACATGCTTGGTACGTCAAAACAAATCATTTGATACTATTATAAGTGTATAGTGTCAAAACAATCTTCAATCATAAATATCAATCATAGACGGCATGGGTACCATATATCATGTCGCCATACTAGTTCTACAATTAAAACCGCAATATCACGTATTGGAAATTGGATTTCCGTCATGAGCCGAGGCAAGGGGCAAGCTCCTCTCCGCGTTCGAGACACTCTAGCAAATGTCCCAGGACCCCACTATGATCCTTGGATCTTCAGGGCCGGTCCTCTCTTACTTTTGAGGATTAATTATTCCTGAACACACGTTTCCCGGTCCTTACAGACCTATATCCGAGGCGCCTCGCATTCCAACAACCACACAGGTGAAAAGTATATAAATGTCAGGGCTGGTAGGTCACTGACACCACCCTAGCTAGAAAGAAACGTCGTGCTCTCCCTGCAGTCACTATCCCGTTTTTGACTCATACCGAGGTGTGAGGCTCGCGAATTCACGTTATACACAAAGCTATGCCACACAGGCCGTGCTTTGATCATCAACCACAAGACTTTGCTTTTCAACAGAAGCCTTGATCAATTGCCACTTACGCATGCCACACAGGCAATTCACTCCATGCGTTTGATATCCATCAATATATAACCCCTGAGCTCGTACGTCTCAGAGAAGGGCGTTAAGCAAGAGAATAAATTCTCTGCCGCCAAACAGATATATATTTAATAGAGATCAATCACACGGACTAAAATCCAATGTCAGACACACAGTCCATTTACAAGTCCGTTCTGGGTCTGAACGAAACCGGAGGCACTTTCCTCGCATATCCATCGATCTCCAAGTACGTCTGGACGATCACCGACTGTTTCCCTCATCTTGGGTGTACAGCCCATTCAAGATCATCAGTAATCACCCAAACGATGTGAAGACTTCCGGTCTTCAACCACCGTCTTCATCTTCGACATCTCGTCGAATCGGTTATTCAGAATGGGTATAAACCCGGCCTTTCTGAATAACCCACGTATATAATAAACAAATGTTACACAAACACAACAAACGCCTCATTCCAATTCAGAATATTCTTTTATTCACAAAATCACATTCTTAGGGAAAGGTTCCCATTAATTTTATCCAAGATAAATTCTTCTAAATTTATTCTTTAATCCTCCTTTGGATATCATTTCAAACTAGTCGGGATTAACGAACCACACCGAAGTAATTATTTATTTTATTTCCCAATCCCAACCTATATATCCCATGGAGAAAACTGGTAATACTCCACATCTAACACCACGGTGTTATCGGTAAAATTAATTACCATTTCACGTTCAAATCTAATTAAAGATTTAACTATCGCTTTGGAGCAAAACTGGTGATACTCCACTCTCGATCACTTTTCAGATTTGATAATTTGAATTATCAATTCCCATTTTTAATCAAATTAAAGATGCATTAAAACTCCACTTAGTTTTAATCCTTCTAAAAATCAATATCCTGCCTTTAACTGGGTTAAAGAACCAATGTCATCAAAAACACGATTCACGACAAACCAAATCACATTTGATATTAAATACAAGGCTCTGAATAGAAAATATATCGGCTTATATTCAATATCAAATTCTGAAACCAACAAATATCGTATTGGAAATAATGATATAAAATATCTTTCAAATCCCCATAACAATATTTGTATAGTCACGAAATCCAACATCGAAATATCCCGAAGATAATTTCGATTCAGCTCCAGTCCAATCCACGTATTGGAAATTATCGATTATTTTCAAAATCACTTTCAAATTCAATTTATTTATTTTAAAAATAAATTGATTTCAATTCTAGTTCAAAACTAGTTCATTTCGATAAAAATCTATTTTTATCTTTTCGAATATGGAGTTTTTCATCCCAGTTCTTTCCAATTCACATATTATGATTTTACACAAATTATCAATATTTTTAATAATTTTATCAAGGCCCGTACAGTCGATTTCCATCAACGGCTATCGAACTGCACTTACAGCGACCTTTTTCAAATTTGATTTGGACATAATTCCAAATCCAACCATTAGATTTCAAATTTCTAATATTCATTGGAAAGCTCTTTTCGATACGAACCCAACGGTCCCGGTTTTAGGAGAATCCGACGGTCGGATCTCCCGCAATGTCCGTTTGAAATAAATGGTCGAAATTCACGAACTGCCGCGGCGCGGCGCGTTCTATTCAGGCCATTATATATATAATATATATATATTATATATATTTCGTCGATTTCCTTTTTAAAACGAATTATATAAATAGTTTTAAATTCGTTTCAAAAGCAATTTCAACTTCCATTTCAATTCAAATCAAAATTGAATTCTTCTTTATAAATTCGTTTTAAAATTCATTTCTATTCAATTCAAATTTCAATTCAATTTGAATTCATTTCAATTCACTTCATTTCGAATTCGTTTTCAATTCAATTCATTTCGAAATCGTTTTCAATTCAATTCATTTCGAAATCGTTTTAAAATCGATATAAATATCGTTCACGTCGAAATAACGCATCTCTAATCAACACGGCTTTATATTTTTCAAAACTCCTTTACTCTATCCAACAAATGAATATTTATCCCATTCAACACATGAATCTATATTTCTTTCAACACACGACTAATCTCAACACATGAGTACTGTCAACACCTCACTATTTTTGTTATGTAAAATATTTTATAAAACTATGGTATTTATCGTTTGATTTTAATTAGACTCCACCGTAAAGTAGATTCTAATCGTAAATATGATAAAGATGTAATTTATTTTATTTAAAATATTCTACTCAACACATGAATAGTTTCAACACATGATCATCGTCAACACATGACTATTTTTATATTCAACACATGAATTTTCTTTTATAATATTCATTGTTTTCCCGATTGGAATGAGGCCCAATCAATCACCATATAGTGTTAATTATATGGATTCCATACAACACATGTATATAATAGCATTGAAAAATAATCAACCATCAACCAAAGTGCACTACAGTGTATAAGCATCAAATATAGATATCCGACGCTTATAACAGCCTGTCAATCCACCGATCGACATATTTAATCAATCAGGATGAGTGAACTTCAAATTTCATCCCAACACCCGTGTGGGGTTTCAAACAATCAAACACAGATTTTATTTGTGCAGTTGGGCGATGTGTAAAATTTATCGACCCAATCAATATCAGTCAAATCAGTGTATATAAACAAATCGGCCGATTTGTTTATAAATATTCATTTATTCACTTTCACGTTGAAATTTATATTTTTAACGATAAAATATTTTATTTCAACACATGAATTTCTATTCATTTCATTTACACAATAAAAATGATATTTTTGTTTTTCTATCATATTTTAGAAAATTTCGGCGGCATAACGGCACGATACTGGAAACGGGACAAGGCCTAGCCTTATCCCCGGTCTAGTGAAGGCCCACGCCATTCACACATCAATCAAATCAATTGCAATTCACCAAATAATTCAATTCAACCCAAATGAACTAACCAACTACACATCCAAACTATTCAACAAACAAGCCATCCATGGTCTGTGGATGACGGGTGTCGGGTGCTACTAAACACCGTCTACATCCTAGTATATATATATATATATAACTAGAAAAAAAGAAGTTTAGAGTGAGAAGTTCTCACCGATAGCTATCCAATCATCTTGACTCTTCTTCTCGACTTCTTATCATCTTCTTGTGCCCGTAGTCACTATATATATAAAAATCACACATTTTTATATTTCGATGTCTTTAAAATAAAAATCACATTTTTATTTGTTCACTTTCAATTTAAAAATCATATTTCTATAATCACTTCATATATTTAAAAATCGAATTTTTTCTATGCTATTCAATATATAAAAAATCGAATTTTTACTTCGCTTATTCATATAGATAAAATTATATTTTTATCACGTTCTTCTATACATAAAGATTTCGCCTTTTTAAATTTAAAGATTTCACCTTTTTAAATTTAAGGATTTTGCCTTTTCAAATCTAAGGATTTCGCCTTTTCAAATATGAAGTTTTCACCTTTATAAAAATAAAGTTTTCGCCTTTATAAAAATAAAGTTTTCGCCTTTCATCGCTATAGATTTCATCATTATAAAAATTACCACTTTATCTCAACGTATATAAAATAAAAATCAGATTTTTATTTCGCTACATATACAAAGATGATATTTTTATATTGTCTATCCTATAAAGATTATATTTTTAATATTTCTATATAGTAAAGATTATATTTTTAATACTTTAAAAATATAAAAATCCTATCTTTAATACTAAGATTATATTTTTATCACTTTACAACATAAAATAAAAATTAGTTTTAAAGTAAATAAATAAAAAAAACAGTTTTTAAAATAAAGAAAATTCAGTTTTAAAAATAAATAAAAATCAGTTTTAAAATAATAAAAAAAAACAGTTTTTAAAATAAAGAAAATTCAGTTTAAAAAAAATAAATAAATAAAAATCAGTTTTATAATCTTTTTAAATCAGTTTTAATCTTTTTAAATCGAAATTAGTTTTTAGATTAAAATAAAAATAAATTAAAGTAAAAAAAAAACTTACTGTAACGAAGAAAGGGGGCATCGACTTCGGTGGCAGGTGGTTGCGGTGGTGGGGGCTTCGCTGATGGCGATGGCGGCGGACGAGGTCGCGAACGAGGGGGCTTCGGGGGTTGCGGATCCTCGACGAGGTGGTGGTTGTCTGAGGCGATGCGGCGCCGGGTTTCTTCGATTGGGCGTTTGCGTTCTGGAGAAGAGGAGTGAGGCGAGAGAAGGGCGAGGTCGACTAAGGTGAGGGGAGGAGCAGGGGGTCCGGTCCCCTGAGTTGCGGTGGCGTCGCTTGGAGGAGGGGCGGTGGTCCAGTTCGAGGGGGCGACGGGTTTTAGATTTAGGTTTTTTTTTTTCGATTTTGAAAATAAACGTGAAGGGGGGGGTTGACTGAATAAAAAGGAGAATGGAGAGATGAAATTTTTATATTTAATTCATTTTAATTCTCTAAAAAGCAACCTTTTATTTCTAACTCAAAATCGAACCCACTGACTGTCGTCCTTAGCGTTGTACCCCCATTCTGAACACAATGGGATATGTATCGCAAGCTGATTTGATCGTTTCGATTCGTTTCAGTTGAATTCACATTTAAATCACTATATTGAATTTTAAACGTACATTTCAAATTACCGGGGTCGCATACGAACTTTAAAAATTCCAGAAAAATATTTTCTAGCTTCGTATTGACGATACGGTCCTAACAAAACTAGTTTCGTCGAATTCTGAGACCGTTGGAAAAATGGCCAATTTCCAGTCGATTAAAATCAACTGAAACTGGTCAAAAGCGTTTTCCTTTGCCACGCTCACATATTGATTCGAAAAATTATGAAACTTGAAATCTAGCAATAACTTGACACCACGGACCCAACAAAACTGGTTTCGTCGAAATCCGAGGTCGTTTGCAAAACGGCTATTTTTAAGGGCTATATATTATATAAAATATATATAAATTCCACAGCGACTATTCTGAATTTTCAACTGGACATATCTTATCATTTCTAAAGTGAAATCTCAGTTTGTTAACTTCGTTAGAAAGATATTCTTCATCAGATTCAAATATTTCTTGTTTCGTTCAATTCTGACTTATAACGAATTCTGTATATTCATTTGAAATTAGAAATCGAATTTTCGAACTACCGCGCCATTTTCAATTCTATTTATAATTATATATAATTATTATATTCTAACGACGACGCGTATATAATATATACGTTATAATTATATTCAAAATAAATTTCTCGTCGATATTATTTAAAATAATTCATTTTAAATATTCAAAATTCGCTAAAATTGCCAAAATAAAAATTTCAAACTGGCTCGCATTTTCGGATTATTACACCACCCTATCTAGAAAGAAACGCATTCCCTCCCTGATGTCCTCTCCCGTTTCTGGTTCACAACCGGGGTGTGAGGCTCGCGAATTAATACTACACAAAGCTATGCCACATAGGCGGTGCTTTGATCATCAACCACAAGACTTTGCTTTTCAACAGAAGCCTTGATCATTTGCATCTTAGCATGCCACACAGGCAAACCACTCCATGCAACCGATATCCATCAATCACACAGAATGATATCCAATGTCAGACACACAGTCCATTTACAAGTCCGTTCTGGTTCTGAAAAAAACCGGAGGAACCTTATTCCTCGCATATACATCGATTTCCAAGTACGTCTGGACGATCACCAACTGATTCCCTCCTCTTGGGTGTACAGGCCAATCAAGATCATCAGTAATTATCCAAATGATGTGAAGACCTCCGGTCTTCGACCACCGTCTTCATCCTCGACACATCGTCGAATCAGTTATTCAGAACGGGATAAACCCGGTCTTTCTAAATAACTCGCGTACAGAATAAACAAGTGTTACATAAACACAACATACGCCTCATTCCAATTCAGAATATTCTTTTATTTAAATATTCTTATACTCTGGGAAAGGTTCCCATTAATTTTATCAAAGATAAATTCTTTAAATTTATTCTTTAATCTTCTTTTGAATATCAATTCAAACCAAATTATGGTTTATCCAAACTAGTCGGGATTAACGAACCTTACCGAAGTAATCATTTGTTTTAAATTTCCCAATCCCAACCCATTCATCCCATGAAGTAAAACTGGTAATACTTCATATCTAACACCACGTTGCTATCAGTAAATTCAATTACCATTTCACGTTCAAATCTAATTAAAGATTTAACTATCGCCTGGAGCAAAACTGGTGATACTCCATTCTCGATCATTTCAATCTAATTAAAGATTCATTAAAACCCCACTTGGTTTTAATTTTCCCAAAAATCAATATTAATGATTGTTTAACTTGGGAAATCATATCCTGTCTTTAACTGGGTTAAAGAACCAATGTCATTTAAAACACGGTTCACTATAAACCCAAAATCACATTCCATTCCATCAGCCTTTAACCGTAAATTAGCAAGTGAACAATTCCCTAAGTATTAACCCCGAAGGCCGAAACCAACATCAGATCAATACCCAAGAAACCATTCAACTTAACTAATCT
Source organism: Allium sativum (assembly GCA_030737875.1). Lineage (NCBI taxonomy): Eukaryota > Viridiplantae > Streptophyta > Magnoliopsida > Asparagales > Amaryllidaceae > Allium > Allium sativum. The sequence goes on from CM060918.1 coordinate 552,812,106, forward strand.
CCAGTTATTTTCTAATTTTCTTAACTCCGTTGGGTCTAAGAACAGTATTATTAAAGATACCATTCATGACAACCCAAAATCACATTCCATTAATGATGGAATCTTCATGGGAAACAAATCGATATATATATATATAATCGATATAAACTTCTTTATCCGACTAATAATATAAATGGAATAACGGCGAAGCCTTTTAAATTCCAGATATATTAGTTGTCTTCCTCCACAGAAATTCACTTCGATTATCACCTAATAGAATTCCATTCCATTCCAATTTATTTTATTAAATTGGAAAGCTTTACTTTGGAAAATCTCATTTAAATCTTAACAAAAGATTTATAAATTCCAAATCACATTTCACTGTAAATCGGGTTAAAGAACGAATGTCGTTAAAACACAGTTCACGATAAATCCAATTCACATTCTATTAATTATCGGGTTAAAGAACAAGTGTTATTTAAAACACGGTTCACGACAAACCCAAAAATCAATTCAAATTCACTTCCAATTAAATACCATTTAATTGGTATACTTCATTAAATCTGAATAAAAAGATTTAATCGTTTTCTCAACACGACAAACCCAAATCCCATTTGATATTAAATACAAGGCTCTGAAAAGAAAATATATTGGCCTATATTCAATATCAAATTCTACGACCAACAAATATCGTATTGGAAATAACGATATAAATATATCTTTCAAATTTCCATAACAATATCTGTATAATCACGAAATCCAACATCGAAATATTCCAAAGACAATTTCGATTCAAATCCATTTCCACTTTATATATTGGAAATTCTGGTTATTTTTAAAACCCTTTCAAATCCAATTTATTTATTTCAAAAATATATGGATTATAATTCTAGTTCAAATCTAGTTCATTTCGATAAAAATCTATTTTTACCTTTTCAAATATTGAATTTTTCATCCCAATTCTTTCCAAATCATTTCATATGATTTTACACAAATTATTGCTATTTTTAATAAAATTTTATCAAGGTCCGTACAGTCGATTTCCATAAACGACCATCGAACTGCACTTAAAGCGACCATTTCCAAATTTGATTTGGACATAATTCCAAATCCAACCGTTAGATTTCAATTCTTTAATATTCGTTAGAAAGCTCTTTTCGATACGAACCCAACGGTTCCGGTTTTAGGAGAATCCGATGGTCAGATCTCCCGTAATATCCGTTCGAAGTCAATAGTCGAAATTCGCGAACTACCGCAGCGCGGCGCATTCTATTTAGGCCATTATATATATATATATATATTATATACATATTATATATATATATATTATATATATTTCGTCGATTTCCTTTTAAAACGTATTTTATAAATCGTTTTAAATTCGTATTCAAAACGATTTCAACTTCAATTCTATTTCAAATCAAAATTGAATATTCCATACCATTGATATATAAATGATAATATTTTCAAAACATTATATTTTGAAAATAATTCCTTCTCGATATTCATTATAAAGATGAATAAAATCGATATAGATATCGTTCACATCAAAATGGCGTCAATCTAATCGACACGGCTATATATATTTAAATATATACGTGTCCATCCCAAATCGGACATCAAAATCAAATTTTGATTCTTTTCTGAATATTATTTGAAAATATTCGTTATTTTAAAATAATCGTTATTTTAAAATATTCTTTTCTTCTGAACTGGAATCAGACACAGTCAATTACCATATAATATGATTATATGGATTTCACACAATAAATGTGTATAACCATAATGAAAACAGTAATCCATCATCCAGAGTGCATTCTACACTGTATAAGCATCAAATATAAATATTTAACGCTTATAACAGCCTGTCAATCAATCGATCGACATACAACTAATTATTGGGATTAGTGTATGTCTAATATCATCCCAATACCCGTGTGGGGTTTCAAACAATCAAACACAGGTTTTATTTGTGGAGTTGGGCGATGTGTAAAATTTATCGTCCCAATCAATATCATTCAAATGTGTGTATATAAACAAATCATCCAATTTGTTTCTAAATATTTATTTTATATACACGTTAAAAATTATATTTTTACCTATAAAATATTTTCAACAATAAAATATTTTATTTCATCCCACACCGCACAATCAACTTTCACAACACATCAATTAAACAAACAAGTCATCCATGGTCTGTGGACAACGTATGTCGGGTGCTGCTAAGCACCGTCTGCATTGCAGTATATATTTTAAACTAGAAAATAAAATAAAAGTGAGGAGTTCTCACCGAGGGTTCCACTCTTCCATTTCTTATCTCTGAACGGTTTGAATTCAGATTCGTTTGCAATGCCAACGTAGTCTTCTCTACGCTGCTCATATTAAAAATCACATTTTTATTTCAACACTATAAAAATTACATTTTTATTTCAATGCTAGATATATAATAAAAATCAAAATTTTATTTCGCTACATCTATTAAAATTATATTTTTATAATCTCTACTATATAAAAATCATGTTTTTATGCCGCTATTCCATAAAAAAATCTAATTTTTATAACGCTATTTCGTTTATAAAAATTATATCTTTACCGTGTTCGAAATCATAGCTTTTTCGTATAAAAATCAAACCCTTTTGTTTTAAAAATCCTAACTTTTCATGAATAAAAAATATCTTCTTTATAACGCCATTCACATAAGAAAATTCCAATCATTATACAATGTTATTCACAGCTTAATTTCAAAATTAACTATAGAAATTATAAATAGAAAAACTCATGGTGGCTGTGTGAAGAGGGAGGAGGAGCATCAGACGTCATGGAGGGTGCTGGGCAGTTCGAATGTGGCGGGTAATGCGGAGGTGGGTCGTGGCGGGCCAGGGCTGGCAAGCGGTGGTCGATTGGAGGGCTAGGGCGCAATTCTAGGGTTAGGGGTCTTCGACGGGGTCTGGTGGAGGCTTGTGGAGGTGTGGCGCGTTTAGATGAGGGCGTGGAGGCGGAGCGGTGGGCGGTGGCATGGGGGCGACGACGTGGGGCTGGGGCGACATCGATTTGGCGATTCACGGGTTTGACAGTGGGTTTGGGAAATGAATAAGGGTTAGGACCTTTAATGAATATATATTAATATTTTGATTATTCATTTAATCCTCATAAAGTGAATTTTTCATTTTAACCCCAAATCGAACGCAACGACTGTCGTCCCTAGCCAATTACCCCCATTCCGAACACAATGGGATATGCTGCCTAAGCCAGTTCGGCTGTTTCGATCGGTTTCCACCAAAATCAAAATATAAATCTATATATTGAATTTGAACGCACATTTCAATTTACTGGGGCCACATACGGACTCTAAAAATTCCCAAAAAATATTTTCTAGCTTCGTATTGACGATACGGTCCTAACAAAACTAATTTCGTCAAATTCTGAGACCGTTTGAAAAATGGCCATTTTCTGGTTGATTCAAATTGACTAAAACTGTCAAAACATGTTTTACTTCGCCTCGCTCACATATTGATTCAAAAAAATATGAATTTTGGAATCTAGCAATAATTCGACATCCCGGATGCAACAAAAGTGGTTTCGTCGAAAACAGAGGTCGTTTGCAAAATTTCCATTTTTAAGGGCCAGAATTCCATAGCGACTATTCTGAATTTTCATCTGGGCATAACTTTTTATTCCCGCTATGAAGTTTCAATTTTTCGGATTCATTGGAAATATATTTTCAAATAGATTCTAATATTTTTGGTTTCGCCAAAATCCGATTTATTTTGAATCTTGTACATTCATTTGAACTTTGAAATCAAATTTTCGAACTACTGCGCCATTTTCAATTCCTTTTATAATTAAAATAAAATATTTATATTCTAATGTCAATTCAAATAAATATAATCATTCTATTTCTATTCGAAATAAATTTCTCGTCGTTATTATTTAAAATAATTCATTTTAAATAATCAAAATTCATCAAAATTGCCAAAATAATTTTTTTAAATTGGTTCGGATTTCCGGGTTATTACAATATATAGGCTTAGGATCTAATAAGATTGTGAGAGAGTTTGGGGTAGCCCAAAGTGAATCTGAAGGTATGCCTAGCGATGTGGACCACAGCAGATTTATTAGAGTACGTTGAACTCACGAGGCGGGTTTATAGCAGCATTCCATATTAGTCGAGGACTGATGATCTTAGAAAGTTCAGGGCTAGCCATGTTGAGGATAGGAATCATAGACTTCAAAGTGAGGATACCCCGAGGACGACCCTCTGATGTAGTCACAGTTAGGTGACCAATTGGGGGTAGGTATGTAGTTTCCATCAAAAAGGTATGTTGTCACAGTCACAAGGATGATGAGTAGCTTTAGGATACGCCATTTCCGGGGAGTAGTCTTTATAGTCAGGACCCAAGAAAGATAGTTACCATTGAATTCTTGTCATCATGAACCAATAGCGATTATGGAAAGATGTGGGTAATACCAAGAGGTATTAGTGTTTCGCCATCATGACACTGTATGAGGGGGAAATGCTAATTGTTTTCTTATTATTTTTATTTTAGGGTACGACCATAACTTATTAGACAGTCTTACTAGTAGTGGGGTGGCATTGTGGAGCCTTAGCAACGTTATAAAGAAACTGTAATGACCCGAATTTCCATACTCTTTGAGTCGACTAATAACACCACACGTCCAACCCAAATTGCACATAAATACGAATCATTATTAGAAAGAAGTTAGAGGATGAGAAATAGAAAGAAATATTAGAATAGAAGAAAATGAAGATCACAAACTCACAGTGGAACGAATAAAATATATTAGATAACGTAAACTTTTGAAATACAAATCTGTTTTGCATATACATACCATCATCAAAGCACAACAGTTATCTCTGGAACAGTTATAAACACCTGTTTCCAGATCCAAGATAATACACAACGGAAAAATATCTATAGTCTATAGCTAACTGATGAAGCCACCTGCTTCGAGCTCCTCCAAGTGAATCTGAAAAAAAATCCCGACTACTTGACTGCCCATACAAATTTGGGCACCTAAGAGTTTAGGGAAAACAAAACAAAATAAACTCTGGGTCAGTCATAGGACTGGTGTGAGTAAATTCCAAACATTTATTTAACTTACAAAATTCTTTCGAAAGAAATGATAATCGTAAGACTGATCCACACATAAATACGGATGGTATTTACCTTACGATAACCCAAAACATTTTGATATCAAAATCCGGTGATATTATAATAGTGTCTAAATCAAATAAATAGAATATAGCGGAACGCTTGCATCTCACGCTCCATATATAATATAAAATCAAAAACCGCAGGGAGCTTATTGGAGATTGGATTTCCAACATGACAAGGTATGGGACCACCTTCCGATGAGTGTACTCTAGAGGCGATACACTGAGGTTTAACAAGAACATCTTGCAACCCGACCCTCACATGACCGACCACTCATTTCGCTTGAGTGTATCAAATGTATATCCCCAACGGTTGGGATCAGCAACCGTGTCCCGAAAGGGACAGCATCGATAGATTAAAGAAGTAAATGGAATTTCTCTAGATTGGTGATTATACATCCTAATGGGAGCGTCCCACATAGCCTTGCTGCCCGCTCGATTTTTGTCAATTCCCGGTTGTAAGGCTTGAGGTTTGAATAATCTTCCAGAACATTTGGCCACCATTCACTTTGGATGCCAGATCGTCAGATCCATCGGAAATCACTAATTGATTCCCACAAAAATACTCAGATTGTTAGGCTAAAGAAGTTCCCTTCTTTGCCACCAACTTCGTACGTTTGAAGGAATCAATGTACATAATCCCTTTAGAAATACTCTGTCAGACACTCGTCCATGCAAATTGTCCTGGGTCTGGACAAACCGAAGGCACTATCCTATTAATCCATCTTAGGCAATTTCTACCTATGATTAACAGAACAGCCCTTGCATTTTACTCTGTCTTCAATTATCTTCTACATACGTTGATACGTAACGCTTATACCAATACGGAGTGGTTTTCAGATATTAAATCTGATCTCGGTCTCTCCATATTGACAACGGAGGTATAAAATAAAATCAAAACTTTGATAGTCGGTGATTTAACTATCAAAGAAACATCCATACAATCAACGGTCTTATTTCCAATTGGAAATCGTATCGATCAAGCATCAAACAACACTGGCCCCTTTTAATTTAATTTCTTATTGAATTATTATTTCTAGTTCATGTTATCTCATCTTTCGTATCCTTTCAAAGCTCTATTTTCCTCTCTTGATTATTGGAAAACATTTCCAATATCATTATTTCTTTATTCGAGAAAATGTATCTTATTCCAGTTAGAAAACATTTCAAAATCCTTTAAATTAACGCGATGTTACAAAACATTGTTATTATAGCTTAAACCAGTAATCACTTATTAACTAACCATCTTACTAACCCATCTCCACTATCGAACCTTAACCATTCCTCCACAATCATGAAGTCAATCAAGTTAGGGAATAATTACCTCTCAGACCTTCATTGAACAACATTCTCAACTTTGAAATAGCCAAAGCTCATAACTTCAACAAAACATCGCTTACGCGACTTTCGGATTCAATCTAGGAATCCACCTCTTTATGGAAAAATACTGATTATAATGGTAGCGTTATAAAGCGTTGTTTCCAAATATTTGATTTATAAAACATTACTTTTAACAACAGCATTATAATTGCTGTCTAGAATTTTAGAACAATTATTATAACAATAGCGTTAAGATCGCTATTTAGATTTACAACACATTTATTATAATGGCAGCGTTAAAAACACTGTTTAGATTTACAAAACATTTATTATAATGGCAGCCTTAAAAACGCTGTTTAGATTTATAAAACATTTATTATAATGGCAGCGTTAAAAACACTGTTTAGATTTACAAAACATTTATATAATAACAATGTTAAAAATCACTGTTTAGATTTATAAAACATTTATATAACAACAACGTTAAAAATCGTTGTTTAGATTTATAAAACATTTATATAACAATAACGTTAAAAATCGTTGTTTAGATTTATAAAACATTTATTCCAATTTATTCTATATTCCAAATGTTGGAATAAAACACATCATTTTCACAAAACGGTTATCCTTTTCCTTTTTCATTCAATTTCTAAGTTAGATTCATATTTCAAGTCTAAATTTCCTTTAGAGATGTTTCGTTCAAAATATCTCCTTTTAAACCATTATTCACTTTAAGCGTGAATATATTCCTTTTATATGCAATCAATTTGATTTTTCATACTTAAAAATAATATCTTAAACCCAAATTCTATTTATAACTTCTATTTAGAGTTTTTCATACAAATCTCATTATTATTCCAATCATTAAAACCCTCTTTTAAAATTTTCTTTATAATTTGCTAAGTTCAAAGCCATTTCCAATATTGGTTTCAAACTCGATTCCCGCTTTTCTATATAAATTCAACTTGAATTGTCCAACGCTAAATATTCTATTAAATTTATAAACATCATCTAAAATAAATTTCTTGTTTATTTCATTTAAATAAGCTTCCATTACCAAGTCCATTAAAAATTCAATTAGTATTTTGGAAATAAATTCCCTTTTTGAAATCTCAGATCCTTTTTCTTTATTTGAAAATATAGTACGGTATTCAAAATACCAAATTTCTAGGGTCAGGGTAATTTAACATAGCACAATCAATCATAGTATACACATCACAATAAATAACAAACAGTAATATAAATGTTGAGGAATCCAGTTGGATCTCTCCAACCTGTTTCCCTGCATCCACAGATGTCAGTCAACATTAATCATAGTAAATTGCGCTAAAAATTGATCAATGGTATAACTATATCAAATATTCAACCAATTATATCAACCATTCATTCAAACAACCATCACACCATATAAAATGAGTAGAGATAAATTTAAAACTCATTTATATAAAAATATAAACGAGGCAGAGTTAGTGAGTTTACTCACCTTGGTTCGCAGTTGACGATTCTGCTTTTGGTTTCATTTAAAATCAAACAGACATTTGATTTTAACACGAAGTTCCCTTAGCTCAGTTATTCGCCAGATTAGTGCCACACTGTAGATAACGTTGCTATGATCCCAACATGACCGGTTTGGTTAAATTCTAATAACATATCTAAAAGTTATTCACGATTTAGTAGAAATGATTTTAATTAACTAGACAATTTATTAATTATAATCTAGTTTCTAATTACTTTTATAGGTCAGTGTTCAAGTCGATTAGACAACCATTCCTCCTGCTCTTTGTTCGAATAGAATCACCGATCTTTTACCCCTTATCCTCACTGTGAATTACTCACCTAAAATATACGATTTGGTATAAATGATCAACAATAATTAGCTTAACTTAACTTAAATTAAATCATATAATTTACTAATTACCCCTTTTGTTTGTAATTACAGTCATTCGAGTTACCTAACCCAATCAAATCTCTCGTTACCCAGGCTACAAACAAACCCGACTACCTCTTCTTTAAGCTTGAACGATAAAACTGATCCCTTTTTCTTTCCCATAATCATTTGATTATTAACATATCCACGTGTTATCATCTGTTCAGGGAAAAGGTTCCCAATTTCTTCACTTATAGAACAAAACCACATCCTCCATGTTTTCAGTACCCAGCACCCCACTTCCCTGTCACCGTCACAACCTCAGACCAACTTCACCGAGCTCCATTTCATTAACCACCCCATACTCAAGAAACCCAAAAAAAATGCGAACACTTCAGGAAATCATTGACTCCTCTCCTTTCTTTTTCTTCTTCTTTTCGCTTCTTTACCAAATACTCTCCAACTATAGAAATCACTACTCCAAAAAAACAACAGTAAACCCATTTTTCCCTTTTACTCCTTAAATCACGAAACCATTCCCTAACCACCCATTAAACCCAAATTATCTGTCAAACCTCCTCTTGGTCGAGCCTCAACAACAACGGTCATGATGACCCATCTGAAATCCATTCCTAATCAGAAACGCGAGGAAATGGCTCCGGTTTCGAGTCATATCCAATCGCCGGTGTCAGAACAACACATCGCCACAAACCCTGCGCCTCAATCGAACTTCTTCCAGCTCCGTCTAACTCCGGTGATTCCATCTCAAAGTTGATGTTTGTGGAAAAAATGCGAGCTTTATTGGCTTTGAACTCAGAGGTGTTCCAGGAAATTGAAGCGTATGCAAAAGTAGGATAGAACAAATAAAATGTTAATCAGCCTTTTTGAGAGTAAGATGGACGGTAGTATTTAAAACAAGAATAAGTTTGGGTCTCACGACATCTGATGGATTGAGCAGCACGGAATGTAGTGGCGTGAGGGGCACATAAATGAAGATTACTTGGTACACTCGGAGATGATAAACGTGCAACGTACGCTGCTGTAAAGCGTGTTAAGAAAGCTGCTAATATATATTTGTTTATGTATACAGTTGTTCGAATGTTCATGGCCGAAATGTTTTGACTAGGACCAACTTTATAACATACCAAGATTTTTAAATGGATTTCAAAAGATTGGATAAGATTTTTCTATATATATGTAAAGCTAGGTTACAGTAACTCGACAACAATGGTTGACGAATGAAGAAAAAGCCTTGCTGAGATCCTTTATGAGATTTGTCAGATACGAATTTATGTTGTTCAGCATGTAAGGTTTGGCTGATATTCTTGACTCACGGATAGCCAAGATTTTGGACTAATGTAACATGGTGGGATTTTTCTTTTTGAACATTCAAAATGATCTGATAAAGACATCGAGATTTTATTTTTAATATAATATTTGTACGGATTTTAAGATTGGGTTTTTTTTAAATAGCCTAAATTACATTATTAATTTTAATTAAATATTCAAGAATATTAAATATAAATCATTTAAATCGACAAATCAACCTTTTAAATAATTAAATAAATAAATTATTTAGTCACAAAAATCCGGGTCGTTACATTCTTCCTCCCTTAAAATAATTTCGTCCTCGAAATTTCTAAGCAGTAATGCTATAACTCTCACTCCTCACAACCTAATTAGTTGAAATTTTATATTCCATATCTTCATACCCCGGTTTTTAACCAACCTTCGAATTCTCATACCAATACTCGACCCTTCATAATTCTTTTCAAATGATCTGTCAACCATTTTTGGACAAACCATCATCTCATTCTTGTCTTCAATCCATATGCTCTTCTGCATATACTCACCCATTCCAATTGATTTTAAATCCATTTATCAATTTCATTATTCCACTTGAATTTTGATTAACCAATTATGGTTTTCTTATTTCAATCACAATTAACAACTTGATTTTAAATTATCAGAAAATTTCTTGAAAATTTTCTAATTCTTTAAATTTTAGAAAAATTTCGCCAGCATCTCCTTTGCACGGCTCAATCGGTACAATCACAACTTGCCTTTCTAGGCCTTCTCCAATCCAAAAGAAAATCATAAAGCCAAGCGGCTTGCCCCATAGGCTCATTAAATCATCAAACCCAAGTAATATTGTAAACATGTACCTTTTTGTCTGGCATAATTCTATCTCTTGCATTTGCTTCCATTCAATTATCTGCTCAACATACATATATCCATTTCCAGTTGGTTTTAAATCAATCCAACTTCCCGTTGTTTTAACTCTCTAATCAACTTCTGATTAGTTCACTTCCATTCTATCAATTCCAATCAGATTTCTATTTATGTCAATCCACTTATCATACTTGAATCCAAATCAATCCCAATTAACAACATCTAATATATATTCAGCTTGCTTATTCATAAGTCGAATTCACATTAATAATTCGAATCTTAACATTTCTCTTTATTTAATTTCATTCTGAATTATTTCTAATCCAATCCAATTTTATTTAACTTAAGTTAAATCCCAATTCATTTGATACATTTTGACTAATTTCAATCTATTTAACTTTTACAAGTTAAACAATTTCAGAATTCAAATTCCCGGGTTTTATTTCAAATTAGTTTGAAATCATATATATTTATACACATATTTATAATCAACTCAATTCAAAACATTTGAATTTCTAAATCATCATTTCCTTTTCAAACAAAATTTTTTGTTCCCAAATTACTATGGTAGCAATCCGTCACTCAGAAACTTGAAAATGAATACCGATAATGTCGCGACCCATTATCAGAATTATTTTCTCGCCACTGAAGTGATTTCAGTGCTTAATCCCTTTAAAAATCCATTTAAACCATTCTTATTCAAAAACACTTTCAAAGTAATATAATATTACTGTAAAGATACTTCAGGAAATATTCCTAAACACCAAGGATTCAAATTCTCAAATTCTGGTTTGAATTTTAATTTTAGTTTATCTCATTTGTATACATTATCCTTATACAAATTATATAACCATTTCAATATTTCACAATTCTATTTGATTGTAATAACTATCAATACATTCGTATATAATAATTCAGAAATTATTCCTTTTATTAGGGGTGGGCGCGGTTCGGTTCAGTGTGGTTTGGAGCTCAAACCGTTTCCGCACTGCATCAAACGGTTAAACAAAAATACAGACCATTGTACTAAACCGTTCAAACGGTTCGGTTTTGGTTCGGTTTTGATGCAATACGGTCCGGTTTTGATTCGGTTCGGTTTGAACCCATATTAAAAATGTAACAAGAGAATTACTTCCATCAGCAATCAATTTATGATTGTATGATGTTGTGTCACCTGAAGGTTAAAACACATAGTGTTATCTTGAATTGATATAACTACAACATACGCTGAAAATAGAATATATAATTAAAATAAAAAGTTAGATTGGAATTTTTCAATTTTTTATCGTTACATTACCGGTGTAGTTATGCGGTTCGGTTTGGTTTAATATGGTTTGGTAATAGTACAAACAACAACCGAACCATATCGTTGTGGGTCAGTTCGGTTTGGGTTGTTAGCTTCAGAAAGAGAATCTGGTATGGTTTTCCGCACCGTTTATGCGGTCCGGTCTGGGCGGTTTCCGCATTGCGGTGTGGTTTATGCCCACCCCTACCTTTTATATCAAAATAATTTTTGAGCATAATTATATCATTTACCGATTTTTAAAACAATACTATGTCAAGTTGTTCTGTTCGAGAGTTTAGAAACACCTATCGATACAGTTGTACAATCCTGTATCGACCAGAATTCATAAACCACTCAACAAACCAGTCAACACAATATAAAACAATTTTATATCAAATCTACAAATACGCTCTGTTGTATATATATACTCAAACTCAATTTAGGGTATCACTAACCCCATCTCTATTGAGTCATACCATAGAGCCAAGGTTATCACTCAACCTTTAGCTCTGATACCAACTGTAATGACCCGGGAAATTTGGTAGGCTTTTCAACCATCCCTCATCCCCAAAGGCATAGGGCTAACCTCCCCTTGTGGCTTACACTGGTACCTCAGAACTGCTTTTATGGCCAGCCTCGCGACTCGACCAACCCACATTGTCGGGGGATGTAGGGGTAAGAGTCTCTCGTTCGCCACCTAACGCAAAGCGAGAACCCCCTATCATCTGTACCAAATAAGCAACCAGCTCTGATACCAACTATAACGACCCAAATTTCCGTACTCTTTGAGTCGACTATTAACACCACACGTCCAACCCATATTGCACAGAAATACGAATCATTATTAGAAAGAAGTTAGAGGATGAGAAATAGAAACAAAGAAATATTAGAATAGAAGAAAACGAAGATCACAAACTAACATCGGAAAGAATAAAATATATTAGATAACGTAAACTTTTGAAATACAAATCTGTTTTGCATATACATACCATCATCAGAGCACAACAGTTATCTTTGGAACAGTTATAAACACATGTTTCCAGATCCAACATAGTACACAGCGGAAAAATATCATTGTTGACCCGCCTTTTGGCAAGGCCGTCAACCCATGGACCCGTCATAAGACCGCTAAGGGCCCGAGCTGGGCCTTGACAAGCCCAGACATTCTCAGAAGAAGTGGTGGAACACTCTAGACATAAAAGACCTGGGCTCGATGGTCTTGAGATGAGATTACACTACAACTATGAATTGGTCATGAGATCTATTTAATAGCCTACTTACTTGGTCCAACTACCTATTCTGAAGCCTATAAACTTGGATCAAGCTATACTTATGCTGCCACATATTGAAGGGAACTTCTCCACGTAATCAAGACTCAGCTCCATTATCCGCTATTCACATGGATCAACCGACACATAACACCTCCAATGATTGAAGCCTACTACCTATAAATACACCAAACTATACAACAAAGAGGAGGAGTTTTGGCTGAGATCTGAGCCTGACTTTATAGCTCATGCATGCCCTCCACAACTCAATCATGGCTGCAAACCACTTTCACCTCAAATGCTTGCTACATTCATCAAAAACGATTATGTAATAGAGATCCTGACGATCTCATTCATTGTATCTCCGACTTTATGATATTATTATGAGATTATAAAGTGGACGTAGGCTCATTAACGCCGAACCACTATAAAAATGCTATTGTCTTACTTTTTCTTGCTTTCTCTGATATTTCTTCACATATCATGCTCAAATCTGACTTTTGGCCGTTGATGACCACTTTTTGGCATCAACAGTTTGGTGCTTTCACTGAGAAATGAATTTTCAACGTCTTAAGGGTTTTTCTCAACTGTTGGATCACCAAGTCCAAGACGAAATCCTAGTTTCAGTCATCTACAACAACCATGGTTTCCAATACTTCTGCACATGCTTTGAAAAACGGAAGCAGCAACATCTGCATAAAAAAAACTATTTTTTTTTCAGTTCTGGGTTCGACCCCAGTCGGGTTGACCCTTCCTGGTCGACATCGACCCGACCAAAGAACCAGCCAATAGGAATTGCACTTTGGAAAGCTCCCAGTATGTAGTTTGCCACATAGCAGGTCATGGGTCGAGGTGAGATCAGTTCAAACAACCATCATCGTAACGATGTTCAAGTCCAGGTCGACCGACTTCGGATCGACCGACTCATCTGAAGCTCTCCAGGTTGACCGACTCCTCTGAAGATCTCCATGTTAACCTGCTTCGAATCGACTTTTTCAGATATACTGGCTCGGATTACTAGTCATTTCTAAAGCCTTGCACATCGACCCGAGACAAGGTCATTTTCAGAAAAAATGCATTTTTCTAATCGTTTCAGAAAAGACTCCATCTTCCAAAATCGTGCGGTGCACGCATTTTCGACCTAACCGGCTAGGTCGATCGCCGCCGAGACTGTGGGGCTCTAGACCCCCACCGGCGCTGTGCCTGGACCCGCTTGACGGCTCACCTTCGGCTCGGAGCACGGCTTGCCTTCGTCTCAGCATATATTTTGGCCAAAAATAATCATAAAGACTTATCATCCAAGATTCAATGGATGGTCTGAGAATATCAACAGCAAGATGGAAACGACCGGGATTCTTCCAAGAGCCATCACCCTCATTTACTGAGGTTATTCAATCCTGATCGACTACTTCAGTCTTGCCCGATGATCGACGAGTTAAAAGCTTGAAACACTTATGCCAGGATGTTGATTGATTGTATATATATCGGCTCTCGTTCCCCGACGTGGAATCAAAGGCATAACCACGGATGAAAGAGGCATGTCTACATTCTTAGCCTCCGTATTCCACTTCCCGACATGGAAAAGACAAAGCTTCTATAAGCATGGATCCATTGTTCTCTTGCCGATCACCGCCTTAGCACCAACAAGATGAGATGCCATCATTAGCGGTTCTGATCTGACTACCTGACCTTTAATCCTTGCCGTCGACATGGGGGAAAGAAGGCGATTCAAAGGAAACACACCCTCATTATTCACCCACAAAGGCCGCCTGATTGCCTTTATTATCCCAGTACCCCGATCAAGGTCTGATCGTTCTTGGCATTGCCGCCCCATGAGGATTTGAAAAGACTTCCTTCATCAATTAAAGCTCCAGCGGTCATCACCTGTCAGAGATGGGACAAGTCGGAATGGACTAGCAATAGATATGCGATACCATTCTCATTCTGAATAATACTCATTCCTTTAACATGATTATTTTTTACCCATATCTCTTATCCTTGCATGCTTTATGAGTTATTTATGTGACTAATAACTCTTATGAATTTATGTGTGAATGATATAGGTACCCAGAGTCTGGTACTGATCATACTTCCAATACCTGCATGCAGAACTACAAAGCATTGCCATAACGAGCCTGACTGAACCACTCGTTTACAAAACCATGCCCCCGTCCGAGGAAAGTTATACAGCTCACAGTGGATCTAACATGACCATCCACTACTTGGCTCATGTGTGGCATGACTCAAGACAATTATGCGTTGACTTTTGCATTTCAAAGTCCAAATCCGACTCAAAATGGACGCGGTTCGATAATCCATATGGCCAGATCCTATGCTTGACACCGTCGGATTACGTGAATTCAAATAAAGGAGGCAGCATCGCCCATCAACATACTTGCTTTCCAATCATGCATTTTGCTTTAACCTGCTCCTTGAGTTATTAACATGACTAACTCATGTAAATTTTCATATAAATGATGCAGGTACCCAAGGTTTGGTGCCAATCACTCCTTCCATAGTTTGATCGGAGGAACGCAAAGCTTTGGCAAACGTGATTTGACTATTCACCCACTTACTATTGGCCTAACGCCAACATTCTAACATAAATGAAGTTCGACCATCCATTCGCTGACTTTTTCCCCTCGACGTATGGGGCAAGAGAATGAACGCACATGAGTTCGACGTGTGTTATCTATACATGGGCATACCAATGAGGCCTCCTCAGCCTTTGATTCGCCAGGCAGGATGTAGAGATGTATTCGGGTGTGACATAACAATCTAGCAGATCGACGACTCTATCCCTTGATCTGACGGGAAGAGTGCGACAGTGACGGGTACAATCCCATGAACGACATAACTTTTGCCTTCGATGTGGGGGCAAAAGAGAAATGTTAAGACGAGGATGAGTATGACTCGACAGCTCTCCAACGACGTATCTAACTCTTTCCTATGCTTCCAAAGGGAGGAGTATAAACTAAATAGGGGTGTGAACCGACCATCCCTGATGGCGATCTTTGCCCTTAACATGGAAGCAAAGGGACGATGCCAAGGCAAATATGATCTGACTGTTTGCGTGATTAACTCTAATCCTCAGAGCTTGGATATGAGTATAAACTTAGGACGAGTGTGACAGGCGTGCCAAGATTTAAGACCACTCGATCTATAATTCTAACCCAAACTGACTTTGGGAGAGTATAAAGGACGAACCACGACGTCCATAACTCTAACTCTCACGACTTGAGAGAGAGTATAAATCTATTGGGAAAGTGTGAATGGTGCACCACGACTTAAGACCACTAAACCCATAACTCTAACTCTCACGACTTAGGACAGAGTATAAAGGACAATGCTGCGACGTGCATGCAATCTCCATCGCCCTCCGACTGAGGACAGGATTATAAAAGACATATGGGCCGAACGTCCGAACGACTTAACCCGGTTCCCACTCGATGCTGGGGGCACAGGCACAGATTTCTGAATTAACTTCAAACACGCTTCAAACGCGACCCATGTTTAAAAGTTAAATGGAGGCTATAGGCATTATACCTCCAAACTACGACACTTAATACCTTGACACATTGACATTTAATAATTCTATGCTAGATAGATTAGCACTCAACATGTTTTCATTTCGAGCTACAATTGCTTATGACTTAAAGATTGACTTAGTAGCTTGCAAGACTAAGCTAACTATTCTTTTTCGAATTGCAAGATTATGTACAGATACAAAGCAAAGACACGAGGGACACACTCGCATACAACAACAAAGAGGTCGTGTTCGAAGGAATGACGTCGACTTCTAATGCTAAGCTTCCCACACGACTCAATGCAATGACCGAAAGGAGACCTTGAGAGTGGGATGTTCAATAACACATCACATGATTTAAGGCAACAACTGAAAGAGGGCTTCGAGAGTGATATCTAGAATTGACACAAATACCAAGAGCAACGAAAAGTTTTCACATTGCAAGTACACTGAATAGAAGATGCATTAGCTCGAGCATTTGGAAGGCCGCATGTGGACCACGAAAGGGTGTAGAGTATCCATCCATTGACTGATCCCAACCTACTTCCCAATTGGAAGGGGAAGAAAGAGAGCATTCAAAGTGACTACTATCTGACCTCTCGCCGCCCAACTTCGATCCTCAGAGCTTGGATGGGAGAGCAGAAACCAATATGGGTTGAATACCAACAAATCATTTTGCATCAAACTCACGACATGATGAGGAAGTATGAATCCTGAGAAGACATGGATTTGACGTCCGCTACTCAGTGAAGCCCCAATGGCTAGGGACGAAGAGCGCGAGCCATGAAAAGCATGAATCTACTACTCGACTACTCTATGCACATTTTCAACTTCTTAAAATTTCGCAGGATCTCAAACTACAGCCAAAAATGATGACCTCAATAGAACTGTGCATAAAGAGCAAACTCAACAAAAATATGATGACCATTTTGGACTACGGTGGAACTTAAACAAAGGGGATCGACCTAATTGGCTCGAATGATAAGAGTAACTAAGTTCATTAGCGCTCGATGAGCCGGTCCTCATTTTCTAACTAAGATGAAGGAACGATGCCTAGGCAAATGAGATTCGACTATTTGCATGTTCAACTTTAACTCTCACCGACTCGAGAGAAAGTACAAAATGACTTGGGTTGGCTAAGATCGACAAACATGCAACTTTATCCTGAAACAACGACGGAGAGTATGAAGACTTAAGGATTGGATGTCCGACTGACTTAGCTTCACCCCTACTGATGCTGGGGGCAAGAGCACTGGCTTCGTTTGTACCCCACTGACATTGCGGGATTGGGGCTCAGCTTACAGACTGGCTTTGAACACGTCTTTGACTTGACATGTGATTCAAAGGATATATACCATACCTTCCGACTATGACAAGGCTTGGGTTACTCATTCAAGTGAGACCGCTTATGAGTTCAACATGACTTGCCTTACTCATTCAAGTGAGGCAACTTATGAGCAAAACATGACTTGGAAGACTCAAATCGCAAGTACATTAAATAGAGAGCGAGACTCACTTTTCTACTGCCTTATGATTTTGAAAATCATAATAGACATCAACTCACATGATTTCAACAATGTAACGACCCGCATTCTACGCATCATAGGATCGTAGAATATTTATTTCTGTCACATACGAAGTCGTATGGTCATGTAACTTTGGGGGACGACTATTGGGGTCATTTCCCATGTTCATGATTTTTCCCGATTTTTAAATGACCATTTTACCCCTAGTTATCACTGTTTTGGCCATAACTTTTGACTGGAAAGGAATTTTGATCTGAAACCACTTCCATTGGCTCCGGATGATGGTTTCTCTTTCCGTAGAGTGGTCACATTAGCCAAACGGACTCACCGTTTGGGAGATATGGCTGAAACAAGTTTCACATGGTGAAAAACAGCTTAATTGGGCTTAACCGGGTGATTAGCAGCTAGGCCCAAGGGGAATTTCGGGTTTAGGGGGATATAGGTGCTGATTAGGGTTAGAAAACATTTCTTTAGACATTTTCCAGCCGCCACTTTCATTTCCCTTAACCTAGCCATGGCCTCCACTCTCTAAATCTCTCTAAAACACCCAAAAATCACTTTCTAATTGAAAATTAGGCTTAGCAAACATCGAATCAAGGAGTATTAGCACAAGAACCGAGGTGGAGTTGCTGAGTAAGATTGGGAACAGCGCCAAATCAGAGAATATTTCAGTTTTGGGGTTCTAGTTGTGGCAAAGGTGAGTGATAGCATCGTTTTGACACTAATTACAGTTAATTAAGGGTAATTAGTGAAGATTAGCGAATTTATACACTAATAAATTCTGGAAAAATGTTTAGAAATTCTTAAATAATATTTCATGCCTCGGTTAGAAAATTTAAACGATTTGATTAAGTTTTACTAAGTATGTGCTTAAACATGATTAGGAGGGATTATAGGAAAATGTGAGGTTTTGGCCACTTTTGATCCATTTTGATTCATTTAAATTGTTGTTTGTTGCTTGTGGTTGCTGTTACATGTTGCTATGACCCTTTGGTATGCTTTGTGATTGATTCCAATAGTTAGATTGGTCGAAAACGCTGTCGAGAGGCGTATAAACACTTGCTGGAAGTTGCAGGAATTAGTGCAGGAAATCGGATCGGATCGCCCCTACCCGACCCGAACCGCCCATTTCCCTTCACCACGAACCGAACCGGATCGTTATAGCGAAGCAAGCTGCGCCACGAGCTGAAGGATCCGACCCGCTCCGAGATGGTGAGCCCAAGACGCCACGAACCGACCTGCCTGAAGTGATGGTGCCACGACCGAGCTCTCGTGTGCGAACCGACCTGGCATGAAGAAGGCTCCGACCCGATCCGAGGATTGATGCTTGGTGGCTGAAGGCGGCACGAACCACGACAAGATGGAGGGTGCGAACCGAACCGAGGTGGTGGACCCGGACCGATCCGATGGGTGGTCACGAACCCGACCCGACCCGATTTGGTGGAAGAGATGATGATCCGAACCGATTCGGAGGAAGATCCATAACCCGAAATGCAAAGGTAGTTCAAGTGGAAGTTAGAGCTCAGGATCCAGATGGGAACCAACGAGTTCACTTCATGGTTGGGCTTTGCTGCGGGACGCGTGCCAAGGAGTTATCGACGTCTATAGCTTTGGACCACTATGGTAGGAGGTACGAAGGCGGATTCAGGGCCATTATGGCATCGGTAGAACCAAGGGCTACGACCAATGAAGTGGGTCATTGAAATGTTTGGTCATGACTCCAAGTGTTTGGCTTGGTCACAGCAGGGTTTCTACAAGTCGGGATTCGTCGTTACCTCAGTTTGTCTAGTGTTCCAAAGTGGTAGATGTCGTATGCTTTACGCACTGAGTGAGAGATGTGAGGATGGTTGCTATGGATGGTTTGTTTGCTATCATTATGACATACACACCCCACCCCCGTATTCTTTACACTATTCATTATGGCACCTTGGAGTATTGTACGGTATGTGGTACTAACTCTTTGGTTGCAGGTCCAGGTTCAGGTATGGTTTAGTATACCTGTTATTACTCTGTTTAGATGCTTATCGCTCATACCAGGCTTTATGTCTGACCCAGAGTTTTATGTCTCCTCTTATTACTCTGGGTGCTCACACGAGCAGACTAGAGACAGGTTAGCTGGTGATGCACGGGTAGATGATCCGGAGACGAGCAGGAGGCTTCCACGTAAAATATATACATAATATTCTCCCTGTATTGTTGAAGATCACTGCTTGGGCATTGGTGGTGTATCTTCTACTTTAGCTTTCTTTTGTTTGGAGACAGTAAATTTGGAAAGTTGTAATAAGCTGTATTTGAATTTCCGCTGCTCTGATGTTGATTTTAGTTATCAGCTTATGCACTGTCTCACCTGTTTTATGTCAAGTATATTATTATTATATTTTATTCCATGTGCTGTGAGACATTCTACAGGTCCCTTGATTAGTTCATTTCCTTCCTTCCTTTCTTTGGCGACCGTCCCGTGTTAGTCGGGCATGTGTACAGCGCACTTTCGGAGGAAATACAGGCTGGTGCGGGGCGGGCCGTCACACTTGGTATCAGAGCTCTAGGTTGCGTAGTTAACCTAGGGAAGTTATCAGGGAGAGATAATATACGTATACGAGAGAGCGTATTTGTGATTACTTTGGTTTTTAAAAGCTATATATATACTATTACTAGTATAAGGATGAAGTCGTACTGCACTAGCACCACTATGGAGTCGTTAATCGTTTCCTTTTTCAGATTGACGATGAGCCGATATGTTAGAGGTACCGGTAGGGGAGCCAATAATGGGAATGCTGCTGACATGAGGACGATGTTTACTGACCTCATGAGAGAGATGCTTAGAGATGTACAGAGAGCAGCCCCCAATGGTGGAAATGGTGGTGGCCCAATGGTGCAGGCGCCAAGAGTCGACTTCGCCAAGCTAAACAAGGATTATACTAGCCTTGGTGGGAAGCCGTTTCACGGAACGGAGTCGGCCACGGATGTTCAAGATTGGTTGGATAGTTGCGAACGTATCTTCGAGGATTTGGGTATCGAGGATGCGATGAAGAGAAAGCTAGCGTCCCGTCAGCTGCAAGGGCGGGCAATGAATTGGTGGAATGCTATAAAAGCAGCTACTCCCGAAGATCAGATTACTTGGGAGCAGTTTAAAGCTCGCTTTAGCGAGAAGTTCATTCCAGCTGCTCAGAAGTCAGTGCTGTTTAAGAAATTCTTGGAGCTCAAGCAGAATGGCAGAGCTGTCTCCGAGTATATTGCCGAATTTGACACTTTGTCAAAATATGGGTTATCTCTTATTGATACTGCCGAGAAGAAGAATGAGAAATTCATAACCGGTTAGGATCAGTACTTGGGGGAAAGGCTTATTAACCACATCGATGAGTCGTTTGAGTCGATTATAGGGAAAGCATTGAGGTCAGAAAGTCTCTACCCTAAGCCGAAAACTGAGGTTGCATCTGCAGAAGAGCCAAAACCACAAGCAAGTGGTGGGGGCAAGGGTGG
This sequence comes from Allium sativum, assembly GCA_030737875.1. Classification (NCBI taxonomy): domain Eukaryota; kingdom Viridiplantae; phylum Streptophyta; class Magnoliopsida; order Asparagales; family Amaryllidaceae; genus Allium; species Allium sativum. Next base: position 552,833,705 of record CM060918.1, read on the forward strand.
TTCCCAGAATAAGATAAAGCAGAATCAGACTAAGGATGGCCAGAAGAAAAAGAACAAGCAAGATGTGGAGTGCTTCAGCTGTGGTAAGAAGGGACATTATGCTAGTAATTGTCGGGCCAAGCCAGCAGATAGGAAGTGCTTCAACTGTGGCCAGATGGGACATCACAAGGACAAGTGTCCACAGCCTCCTAAGGAAAAGCAAATGGTGAAAGCCTACGCTCTTAATGCTATTCCTTCTTCGTCGAATGCCCCAACAGCGGCGGAGAAGGGAAAGAATGTCGTCATTCAAGGTATGCTTTCTGTTTATGATGCCCCTGTTAGAGTTTTGTTTGATACCGGAGCTTCCAGTTCTTTCATATCTAGTGACCTGGTAGATAGGTTGGGATTGGAGCCCGAGATAGTCGATAGACCTTTAGTGGTGACGAACCCGATTGGTGGTTCGACTAGCCTTAGCATGATTTGTCGTAATGTGGTCTTATCGAGTCATGGATGCATGTTTGTTTGTGATTGCTTTGTTTTGGGCTTTACTGGGTTTGGCATTATTTTGGGAGTAGATTGGCTCCGAAGATACGGGGTGGTGGTAGACTGTGAGGGCTTTTTGGTGATAGCTAGAGCGGATGATGGGCGGAGGATAGTGTTTGGTGGTCTACCCAGTGAGGGGGTATTGGCTAGTTTTCTAAACTCCCTCGACATTCCGCATAGTGAGTTGTCAGGTTTGCCCGTGGTTGGCCAGTATCCGGATGTTTTCGAAGAAGTGACCGGACTTCCACCACACCGAGAGATTGAGTTCCGTATTGATTTGGTAAAAGATGCCAGGCCTATAGTGATGCCACTTCGTCGTATGGCACCAAGAGAGTAGCGAGAGCTCGAGGTGCAAGTCAGCGATCTTTTGAAGAAGGGATTTATCAGAAGGAGTGTTTCTGAATGGGGAGCACCAGTTGTGTTTGCTACCAAGGCGGATGGTTCCCTTCGTTTGTGTGTAGACTACCGCGAGTTGAATAAAGTGACGAGGAAGAACAAGTATCCTCTACCGCGGATAGATGATTTGTTTGATCAGTTGAGTGGCGCGAGAGTATTTTCTCAGTTGGATCTCGCGACAGGTTTTCATCAGCTTAGAGTGGAAGCTGAGAGTATAGCTAAAACGGCATTTCGGACGCCGTCTGGGTTTTATAAGTGGTTGGTCATGCCATTCGGGCTGACCAATGCCCCAGCATATTTTGTGGATCTTATGAATAGGGTATTCAGAGATCAGTTGAATAAGTTTGTCCTTGTGTTCGTTGATGATATTTTGGTCTATTCGAGGACAGAGGAAGAACACAAGGAACATTTAAGAGTAGTGATGGAGGTGTTGAGAAAACACCAATTGAAAGCAAAGTTTTCTAAGTGTCACTTCTGGAAGAGGGAAGTGAGGTTCTTGGGCCATGTTGTATCAGAGAATGGTATTGCCGTAGACCCGGCGAAGGTGGCTACGGTACAGGATTGGCCTACGCCGAAGAATGCAACAGAGGTAAGAAGTTTCTTGGGATTAGCTGGGTACTATCGTAAGTTTATCCAAAGTTTCTCCAAGATAGCAGCACCATTGACCCAGTTGACCAAAAAGAATCAAGCTTTTGTCTGGGATGAAAGGTGCGAGAATGCATTCAAAAGTCTAAAGGACAAGTTGACAAGCGCACCAGCGTTAGTCATTCCTAAAGGGGATGAAGAGATGACGGTATACACGGACGCCTGTGGTACCGGACTGGGTGCTGTATTGATGCAAGGCGGTAGGGTTATAGCTTACGCAAGTCGGCAATTGAAACCGCACGAGAAAAGATACCCTACCCATGATTTAGAATTGGCAGCGATCGTGTTCGCGTTAAAGATGTGGAGACACTATCTCTTGGGAGAAAGATTTGAGCTGTTTACAGATCATAAGTCGTTAAAGTATCTCTTCTCTCAGAAAGATCTGAATCTCCGTCAGCAGAGATGGTTAGAGTTCTTAGCTTCCTATGATTTTGACATCGCATACACACCAGGAAAGGGCAATGCGGTGGCTGATGCATTGAGTAGAAGACATGCCAGCTTAGGGGCTATGTTCCTTGAATGGAAGCAACTGGAGTTTATCGCGGGGTTTGATTTCAGACCAAAGTGCGAATTGGATCCAGAAATGTTAGCAAGTTTGACGATCAGACCCACTTTGATTGAGCGGATCGGCTCTAGTCAGAGGGACGATCCTAACCTATTGGAAATCATCTCCAAGTTAGAGATGGGTATCGATGAGGAGATGAACAAGTATGGGCTTGATCGAGATAGATGGCTTAGAAAGAATGGAAAGCTTGTTGTACCCAATGTCAATGGATTGAGGGATGAAGTGCTTAGAGAATGTCATCACTCAAAACTGACTATACATCCCGGTGGTAATAAGATGTATAGAGACATGAAACAGACTTACTACTGGGAAGGAATGAAAAGAGACGTTGGGAAGTTTATATCTAAATGCATGAATTGCCAGCTAGTTAAAGCCGAGCAAAAGAAGCCTAGTGGTTTGTTGCAACCATTAGAAATTCCCGAATGGAAATGGGAGCAAGTCTCGATGGATTTCATCGATGGTTTACCAAGGACTAGATCGGGACATGATAGCATTTGGGTGATTGTGGACCGATTGACTAAAAGTGCAAGATTTATACCGGTCAAGTCGACCAGAACGGCAGCTAAGTTAGCAGAATTGTATATGAAGTGGGTAGTGAGATTTCATGGAGTACCTAAAAGCATTGTGAGCGACCGAGACCCGTTGTTCACTAGTGGGTTTTGGAAGAGCTTACAAGAGGCTCTAGGGTCAGAGTTACATCTCAGTACCGCATATCATCCTCAGACCGACGGTCAGACGGAGAGGGTGAACCGTATCTTGGAAGACCTCTTGAGAGCATGTATATTGGATTTTGGTGGATCATGGGATGACCATTTGCATCTAGTAGAGTTTGCATATAATAATAGCTACCAATCCAGTATCGGTATGGCTCCATATGAAGCTTTGTACGGAAGACCGTGCAACTCACCATCATGTTGGATAGAGACTGGCGAGAAGTTTATGCTTGGACCAGATGTGGTGAGGGAAACTTCAGATAAAATCAAGACTATTCAACAACGAATGAAGGCTGCCCAAGATAGGCAGAAGAGTTATGCCGATAAAAGGAGAAGAGACTTAAAATTCTCCGTTGGCGACTTGGTGTTTGTCAAGATTTCTCCGTTGAAGAGCGTAATACGTTTTGGCAGGAGAGGCAAGTTGGCACCAAGATTTGTTGGCCCATTCCCTGTTCTTGAACTAGTCGGGAATTTGGCATACAGAATTGACTTACCGGAGAAGATGGCGGGAGTTCACAACGTATTTCATGTTTCCCAACTAAGGAAGTTCGTTCACGACTCAGATATGACTATTTCACCTGATCAGTTAGAGGACTTCGAAGTAGAACCCGAGGCGGTTGGGAACCGCAAGCCGGCCCGTATTGTCGAGCACGACATGAAACAACTTCGAAGGAAGGCGGTGAAGCTAGTCAAGGTACAGTGGAGCGAGGACGAGAGTGATTGTACTAGGGAGACAGAGGAGGACATTAGGAAGACACACCCAGAACTCTTTGCCTGGTAAGATTTTGACCTCGATTTAGTTTTCCGCATGCTAGGATAGGCTTGTTCGCTTGTTTTGCATGATTGATTGTTGTATGTGGTTGTTAGGCATGTGGGATCTTTTGTATGTTTTGGGTTAAGGAATTTCGGGGGCGAAATTTCTTAAGGGGGGGAGAGTGTAACGACCCGCATTCTACGCATCATAGGATCGTAGAATATTTATTTCTGTCACATACGAAGTCGTATGGTCATGTAACTTTGGGGGACGACTATTGGGGTCATTTCCCATGTTCATGATTTTTCCCGATTTTTAAATGACCATTTTACCCCTAGTTATCACTGTTTTGGCCATAACTTTTGACTGAAAAGGAATTTTGACCTGAAACCACTTCCATTGGCTCCGGATGATGGTTTCTCTTTCCGTAGAGTGGTCACATTAGCCAAACGGACTCACCGTTTGGGAGATATGGCTGAAACAAGTTTCACATGGTGAAAAACAGCTTAATTAGGCTTAACCGGGTGATTAGCAGCTAGGCCCAAGGGGAATTTCAGGTTTAGGGGGATATAGGTGCTGATTAGGGTTAGAAAACATTTCTTTAGACATTTTCCAGCCGCCACTTTCATTTCCCTTAACCTAGCCATGGCCTCCACTCTCTAAATCTCTCTAAAACACCCAAAAATCACTTTCTAATTGAAGATTAGGCTTAGCAAACATCGAATCAAGGAGTATTAGCACAAGAACTGAGGTGGAGTTGCTGAGTAAGATTGGGAACATCGCCAAATCAGAGAATATTTCAGTTTTGGGGTTCTAGTTGTGGCAAAGGTGAGTGATAGCATCGTTTTGACACTAATTACAGTTAATTAAGGGTAATTAGTGAAGATTAGCGAATTTATACACTAATAAATTCTGGAAAAATGTTTAGAAATTCTTAAATAATATTTCATGCCTCGGTTAGAAAATTTAAACGATTTGATTAAGTTTTACTAAGTATGTGCTTAAACATGATTAGGAGGGATTATAGGAAAATGTGAGGTTTTGGCCACTTTTGATCCATTTTGATTCATTTAAATTGTTGTTTGTTGCTTGTGGTTGCTGTTACATGTTGCTATGACCCTTTGGTATGCTTTGTGATTGATTCCAATAGTTAGATTGGTCGAAAACGCCGTCGAGAGGCGTATAAACACTTGCTGGAAGTTGCAGGAATTAGTGCAGGAAATCGGATCGGATCGCCCCTACCCGACCCGAACCGCCCATTTCCCTTCACCACGAACCGAACCGGATCGTTATAGCAAAGCAAGCTGCGCCACGAGCTGAAGGATCCGACCCGCTCCGAGATGGTGAGCCCAAGACGCCACGAACCGACCTGCCTGAAGTGATGGCGCCACGACCGAGCTCTCGTGTGCGAACCGACCTGGCATGAAGAAGGCTCCGACCCGATCCGAGGATTGATGCTTGGTGGCTGAAGGCGGGACGAACCACGACAAGATGGAGGGTGCGAACCGAACCGAGGTGGTGGACCCGGACCGATCCGATGGGTGGTCACGAACCCGACCCGACCCGATTTGGTGGAAGAGATGATGATCCGAACCGATTCGGAGGAAGATCCATAACCCGAAATGCAAAGGTAGTTCAAGTGGAAGTTAGAGCTCAGGATCCAGATGGGAACCAACGAGTTCACTTCATGGTTGGGCTTTGCTGCGGGACGCGTGCCAAGGAGTTATCGACGTCTATAGCTTTGGACCACTATGGTAGGAGGTACGAAGGCGGATTCAGGGCCATTATGGCATCGGTAGAACCAAGGGCTACGACCAATGAAGTGGGTCATTGAAATGTTTGGTCATGACTCCAAGTGTTTGGCTTGGTCACAACAGGGTTTCTACAAGTCGGGATTCGTCGTTACCTCAGTTTGTCTAGTGTTCCAAAGTGGTAGATGTCGTATGCTTTACGCACTGAGTGAGAGATGTGAGGATGGTTGCTATGGATGGTTTGTTTGCTATCATTATGACATACACACCCCACCCCCGTATTCTTTACACTATTCATTATGGCACCTTGGAGTATTGTACGGTATGTGGTACTAACTCTTTGGTTGCAGGTCCAGGTTCAGGTATGGTTTAGTATACCTGTTATTACTCTGTTTAGATGCTTATCGCTCATACCAGGCTTTATGTCTGACCCAGAGTTTTATGTCTCCTCTTATTACTCTGGGTGCTCACACGAGCAGACTAGAGACAGGTTAGCTGGTGATGCATGGGTAGATGATCCGGAGACGAGCAGGAGGCTTCCACGTAAAATATATACATAATATTCTCCCTGTATTGTTGAAGATCACTGCTTGGGCATTGGTGGTGTATCTTCTACTTTAGCTTTCTTTTGTTTGGAGACAGTAAATTTGGAAAGTTGTAATAAGCTGTATTTGAATTTCCGCTGCTCTGATGTTGATTTTAGTTATCAGCTTATGCACTGTCTCACCTGTTTTATGTCAAGTATATTATTATTATATTTTATTCCATGCGCTGTGAGACATTCTACAGGTCCCTTGATTAGTTCATTTCCTTCCTTCCTTTCTTTGGCGACCGTCCCGTGCTAGTCGGGCATGTGTACAGCGCACTTTCGGAGGAAATACAGGCTGGTGCGGGGCGGGCCGTCACAAACAACATCTCGTACTGACTCATGTGTGATCATTGGACCATAAAAATGATCCGGAGCGATCGTGGATTTCATTAAATATGGTTTGACGTGACCACAGATTTCTAGTCTTTTGTTAATATGATCGGGAGTGATCATGGTTTTATGGCCTTCTGGTGGCAAGATATGGCGATCATGGATTCCTAGCCTACTATTCCAATGACTCGAGAAGTAAAAACCCATATGCGATGATAAGTTCACATGCCATTTCTGATTTTCTGTGCTATCTCATGACTTGGATAACCGAACCATGCACTGACTTGTGTTTGACTAATGGTCTGACTTGACCTTACACTTGACCATGCTCTCGACTTGCATAAGAAGATGACAACATTCGACGAAGATTCTTTATGACGACCATGTGCAGAAGCCAGCGGCACAGCTTGGCTTATGATGATATCATTCAACCTCTTGACTCGACAAGGCAGATAAGAAGAAGAATTCAAGCTTCAAGACTACTTCCAAAGACATGACAATTCGACATTGCTTTCCCGAAGATGAATGACATTCCAAAGAGATGCAGTTCGACTTACTCAAAGTACATCATGTCTGCCACACGATGTACTTTGGGGGGCAAAGTGTTGACCAGCCTTTTGGCAAGGCCGTCAACCCATGGACCCGTCATAAGACCACTTAGGGATCGAGCTGGGCCTTGACAAACCCAGACATTCTCAGAAGAAGCGGTGTAACACTCCTAGACATAAAAGACCTGGGCTCGTTGGTCTTGAGATGAGATTACACTACAACTATGACTTGGTCATGAGATCTATTTAATAGCCTACTTACTTGGTCCAACTACCTATTCTAAAGCCTATAAACTTGGATCAAGCTATACTTATGCTGCCACATATTGAAGGGAACCTCTCCACGTAATCAAGACTCAGCTCCATTATCCGCTATTCACATGGATCAACCGACACATAACACCTCCAATTATTGAAGCCTACTGCCTATAAATACACCAAACTATACAACAAAGAGGAGGAGTTTTGGCTGAGATCTAAGCCTGACTTTATAGCTCATGCATGCCCTCCACAACTCAATCATGGTGCAAACCACTTTCACCTCAAATGCTTGCTACATTCATCAAAAACGATTATGTAATAGAGATCCTGACGATCTCATTCATTGTATCTCCGACTTTATGATATTATTATGAGATTATAAAGTGGACGTAGGCTCATTAACGCCGAACCACTATAAAAACGTTGTTGTCTTACTTTTTCTTGCTTTCTCTGATATTTCTTCATATATCATGCTCAAATCTGACTTTTGGCCGTTGATGACCACTTTTTGGCGTCAATAATCATAGTCTATAGCTAACTGATGAAGCCTCCTGCTTCGAGCTCCTCTAAGTGAATCTGAAAAAAAAATCCCGACTACTTGACTGCCCATACAAATTTGGGCACCCAAGAGTTTAGGGAAAACAAAACAAATTAAACTCTGGGTCAGTCATGGGACTGGTGTGAGTAAACTCCAACCATTTGTTTAACTTACAAAAGTCTTTCGAAAGAAATGATAATCGTAAGACCGATCCACACATAAACACGGATGGTTTTTACCTTACGATAACCTAAAACATTTTGATATCAAAATCCGGTGATATTATAATAGTGTCTAAATCAAATAAATAGAATCTAGCAGAACGCTTGCATCTCATGCCCTATATATAATATAAAATCAAAAACCGCAGGGTGTTTGTTGGAGATTGGATTTCCAACATGACAAGGTATGGGACCACCTTCCGATCAGTGTACTCTAGATGCGATACACTGGGGTTCAATAAGAACATCTTGCAACCCGGCCCTCAAATGACCCACCACTCATTTCGCTTGAGTGTATCGAATGTCTATCACCAATGGTTGGGATCATCAACCGTTTCCCGAAAGGGACAGCATCGATAGATTAAAGAAGTAAAAGGAATTTCTCTAGATAGGCGATTATACATCCTAATCGGAGCGACCCACATAGCCATGCTGCCTGCCCGATTTTTGTCAATTCCCGATTGTGAGGCTTGAGGTTTGAATTATCTTCCAGAACATCTGGCCACCATTCACTTTGGTTGCCACATCGTCAGATCCATCGGAAATCACTAATTGATTCCCATAAAAATACCCAGATTGTTAGGCTAAAGAAGTTTCCCTTCTTTGCCACCAACTTCGTACGTTTGAAGGAATCAATGTACGTAATCCCTTTAGAAATACTCTGTCAGACACTCGTCCATACAAGTTGTCCTGTGTCTAGACAAACCGAAGGCACCATCCTATTAATCCATCGTAGGCAATTTCTACCTAGGATTAACATAACAACCCTTGCATTTTACTCCGTCTTTAATTATCTTCAGCATACGTTGATACGTAATGCTTATACCAATACGGAGTGGTTTTCAGATATTAAATCTGATCCCGGTCTCTCCATATTGACAACGGAGGTATAAAATAAAATCAAAACTTTGATAGTCGGTGATTTAACAATCAAAGAAACATCCATACAATCAACGGTCTTATTTCCAATTGGAAATCATACCGATCAAGCATCAAACAACACTGGCCCCTTTTAATTTAATTTCTTATTGAATTATTATTCCAATTCCTGTTATCTCATCTTTCGTATCCTTTCAAAGCTCTATTTTCCTCTCTTGATTGTTGGAAAACATTTCCAATATCCTAATTTCTTTATTCGAGAAAATATATCTTATTCCAGTTAGAAAACATTTCAAAATCCTTTAAATTAACACAATGTTACAAAACATTGTTATTATAGCTCAAACCAGTAATCACTTATTAACTAACCATCTTGCTAACCCATCTCCACTATCAAACCTTAACCATTCCACCATCAATCATGAAGTCAATCGAGTTGGGGTATAATTACCTCTCAGACCTTAATTGAACAACATTCTCAACTTTGAAATAGCCAAAGCTTATAACTTCAACAAAACATTGCTTACGCGACTTTCGGATTCAGTCTAGGAATCCACTTCTTTATGGAAAAATACTGGATATAATGGTAGCGTTATAAAGCGTTGTTTCCAAGTATTTGATTTATAAAACATTACTTTTATCAACAGCATTACAATCGTTGTCTAGCATTTTAGAACAATTATTATAACAATAGCGTTAAGATCGCTGTTTAGATTTACAACACATTTATTATAATGGCAGCGTTAAAAACGCTGTTTAGATTTACAAAACATTTATTATAATGGCAGCGTTAAAAACGCTGTTTAGATTTATAAAACATTTGTATAACAACAACGTTAAAAATTGCTGTTTAGATTTATAAAACATTTATATAACAATAACGTTAAAAATCGCTGTTTAGATTAACAAAACATTTATATAACAATAACGTTAAAAATCGCTGTTTAGATTTATAAAACATTTATTCCAATTTATTTTATATTCCAAATGTTGGAATAAAAACATCGTTTTCTCAAAAGGATTATCCTTTTCCTTTTTCATTCAATTTCTAAGTTGGATTCATATTTCAAGTCTAAATTTCCTTTAGAGATGTTTCGTTTACAAAATATCTCCTTTTAACCATTATTCACTTTAAGCATGAATATATTCCTTTTATATACAATCAATTTTATTTTTCATACTTAAAAATAATATCTTAAACCCAAATTCTATTTATAACTTCTATTTAGAGTTTTTCATACAAATCTCATTCTTATTCCAATCATTTAAACCCTCTTTTAAAATTTTCTTTATAATTTGCTAAGTTCAAAGCCATTTCCAATATTGGTTTCAAACCTGATTCCCGCTTTTCTATATAAATTCAACTTGAATTGTCCAACGCTAAATATTCTATTAAATTTATAAACATCGTTTAAAATAAATTTCTTGTTTATTTCATTTAAATACGCTTCCATTACCAAGTCCATTAAAAATTCAATTACTATTTTGGAAATAAATTCCCTTTTTGAAATCTCAGATTCTTTTTCTATATTTGAAAATATATTACGGTATTCAAAATACCAAATTTCTAGGGTCAGCGTAATTTAACATAGCACAATCAATCATAGTATACACATCACAATAAATAACAAACAGTAATATAAATGTTGAGGAATCCAGTTGGATCTCTCCAACCTGTTTCCCTGCATCCACGGATGTCAGTCAACATTAATCATAGTAAATTATGCTAAAAATTGATCAATGGTATAACTATATCAACTATTCAACCAATTTTATCAACCATTCATCCAAACAACCATCACACCATATAAAATGACTAGAGATAAATTTAAAACTCATTTATATAAAAATATAAACGAGGCAGAGTTAGTGAGTTTACTCACCTTGGTTCGCAGTTGACGATTCTGCTTTTGGTTTCGTTTAAAATCAAACAAACATTTGATTTTATCACGAGGTTCCCTTAGCTCAGTTCTTCGCCAGATTAGTGCCACACTGTAGATAACGTTGCTATGATCCCAACATGACCGGTTTGGTTAAATTCTGATAACATATCTAAAAGTTATTAACAATTTAGTAGAAATATTTTAATTAACTAAACAATTTATTAATTACAAACTAGTTTCTAATTACTTTTATAGGTCTGTGTTCAAGTTGATTAGCCAACCATTCCTCCTGCTCTTTGTTCGAATAGAATCACCGAGCTTTTACCCCTTATCCTCACTGTGAATTACTCACCTGAAATATACGATTTGGTATAAATGATTAACTATAATTAGCTTTGCTTAACTTAAATTAAATCATATAATTTACTAATTACCCCTTTCGTTTGTAATTATGGTCATTCGAGTTACCTAACCCAATCAAAATCTCTCGTTACCCAGGCTACCAACAAACCCGACTTCCTCTTCTTTAAGCTTGAACGATAAAACTGATCCCTTTTTCTTTCCCATAATCATTTGATTATTAAAATATCCACGTGTTGTCATCTGTTCAGGGAAAAGGTTCCCAATTTCTTCACTTATAGAACAAAACCACATCCTCCAAGTTTTCAGTACCCAGCACCCCACTTCCCTGTCACCGTCACAACCTCAGACCAACTTCACCGAGCTCCATTTCATTAACCACCCCGTACTCAAGAAACCAAAAAAAAAACAAATGCGAACACTCCAGGAAATCAATGACTCCTCTCCTTTCTTTTTCTTTTCTTCTTCATTTCGCTTCCTTTCCAAACACGCTCCAACTACAGAAATCGCTACTCCAAAAACACAACAGTAAACCCATTTTTTCCTTTTACTCCTTAAATCACGAAACCATTCTCTAACCACCCATTAAACCCAAATTAGCTGTCAAACCTCCTCCTGATCGAGCCTCAACAACAACGGTCATGACGACCCATATGAAATCCGTCACTAATCAGATACGCAAGGAAATGGCTCCGGTTTCGAGTCAGATCCAGTCGTCGTCGCCGGTATCAGAACATCACACCGCCACAAACCCTGCGCCTCATTCGAACTTCTACCAGATCCGTCTAACTCCGGCGATTCCGTCTCAAAGTTGACGTTGGTGGAAAAAAATGCGAGCTTTATCGGCTTTGAACTCAGAGGTGTTCCAGGAAATTGAAGCGTATGCAAAAGTAGGATAGAACAATAAAATGTTAATCATCCTTTTTGAGAGTAAGATGGACAGCAGTATTTAAAAGAAGAATAAGTTTGAGTCTCATGGCATCTGATGGATTGAGCAGCACGGAATGTAGTGGCGTGAGGGGCATGGAAATGAAGATTACTTAGTACACACGGAGATGATAAACGTGCAATGTACGCTGCTGTAAAGTGTGTAAAGAAAGCTTCTAATATATATTTATTTATTTATGTATACAGTTGTTCGAATGTTCATGGCTGAAATGTTTTGACTAGGACCAACTTTATAACACGCCGAGATTTTTAAATGGATTTCAAAAGATTGGATAATATTTTTCTATATATATATGTAAAGCAAGGTTACAGTAACTCGACAACAATGGTTGACGAATGAAGAAAAAGCCTTGCTGAGATCCTTTATGAGATTTGTCATAAACGAATTTATGTTGTTCAGCATGTAAGGTTTGGCTAATATTCTTGACTCACGGATAGCCAAGATTTTGGACTAAAGTTACATGGTGGGATTTTTCTTTTTGAACTTTCAAAATGATCTGATAAAGACATCGAGATTTTATTTTTAATATAATATTTGTATGGATTTTTAAAGATTGGGTTTTTTTTAAAACAGCCTAAATTACATTATTAATTTTAACTAAATATTCAAGAATATTAAATATAAATCATTTAAATCACCAAATCAACCTTTTAAATAATTAAATAAATAAATTTTTTAGTCACAAAAATCCGGGTCGTTACAGAAACAATTGCTAGTATAACATCTGTGTGTCCTAGTCGTGCCTTCTGCAGATTGTAGAAAGTCCGTTATTGAGATTTGTCCCAGTCGTGCCACTTATTAGTAGAACTCGGAGTATATATAGAACGACTAAGTGTAGATCCTCAATGTTTGCACTGGGTGGTATATCGTGAATGTACAAAAATTGATGTATTCTAGTATGGATATAGTTTCGTGTTTTCTTAGTAGATGACAAAACATTTGCATTGTAGTCTCTACAGAGCAAACCATTGCAGATGTAGTAGAAGCACTCATTCATAAAGAGACAGTGGAGACGTATCGATACCAAGATATATTGGGCATATAGCTATATACATATGATTAGATTTGGTCTACTGGGGAGTAGATGGATACGACTTAGCAGGGAGGCGAGAGTATTATAAAACCTAATGAGATTATAAAAAGTAAATAAAAGATAGAAATGTATACGTAACGTTGCTCTTAAAAAGTATAATTTGTCCATTCATCGGAACTTTAGTTCTGACCCCTCCTTATTACAAATCTGTAGGGTAAACAGATGATAGAGATTTCCCATCTTAGAGATACTTGCTTAGTCAATTTCATTATTATGATAATTATTTACTTATTATTATATTTTATCCAATTCCGCTATGAGGCATTTATTTGAGCCTTGATATATTTATCTTTGCCTTAGTGCATGATACCATACAACCAACTCAGGTTTTAGTGAACTTGGATTATATCATTTCACGAAAAACCCGAGTCTAATGTAATTTGAGTTGTTATAGTTTGTATCTTTCATTGTTACATATTCTACACTTCTTGAGACTGATTTCATCTTTCTAAAAGAACTTGCAGCCATTTAAAAAAAAATTGATATAACAAATCTAAAGAAGATAAAACTATTTTTAACTTCATTGATGATTTTAGACATTAAATTATGGACTAGGATATGCCATTTTGCAGTTTGTTCAATAGATGTATATTCAACTTATGTGAAGTTGTATTTTGTTTTCATCAGAGTGTATTCCTAGTTACTAATAATTAGGTGTCGCTTTTACAGCCATCCCAAATAGATTTTTTAGCAACATGCAATAAATTATAATTTTGTTTTGCTTTAATCTTTGGTTCTACTTCAACATTTACAACGTCATCATCAACTTCAACCTATGGTACATTGATCGTAGCGCATCTACAACCATATTTTTTGTGGAATTCACCACAACAATTTCATTAAGCAACCTGTGACTCTGACATTATAGGATTTGATGTTAGAAATTCTTTATGGTGATTCCATACATAATAGTTCAACATGAAATATTTTCGCACAAATTACCGCCATATCTAGTATCAAATACTTCGAATGTTTGCACTTACTACATAGGCAATGAATTTCTTTGTCATTTCAATTATTACTTAAAGTGAATTCAATAAATACATGTATACTATCATAAAAAAATTCCTTTATTGATCCTCGCATCTCCTTTCTTGATACATCCACCTAGTTTGATCAACAAAATAATTGACTATTATTCATATTTTATAAAATTTGATTCAAATTTAAAGTAGTATATTAAACAATTTATGAATTGACATTTTATTCTTCAACTCACTTATAATTTCAATGTTTAGTCAATTATATAATATATTATTATTTTTTATTTTGTACTAAATCTACAATATTTTCAATTTTAACAAATTAT